>OX940957.1:19112009-20439175 GCA_954870475.1 Euphrasia confusa | reverse complement strand
AGAAGGCACATTTAGATCTAGTACCGCCTCTATGTAGATCCAGGGATTGATTTCATGTATACTAGGTCCAGAGTTCGAAACTCTCCTAGTCTTATGAATATCTTCGGTTGTCAAACAACCTCCCACTACAACGGCGTTCCGGTGTATAAACAGTAATAACAGTAGGTGCAGTTAGTGGTGTACCGCTACTCGGTTCGGCTGGTTCTAAGTCTTAATCGTTTTCTCTCTTATCAGAAGTATCATGTCATTTTGGGCTTGTGGTTCATCTAATAGTCTTCCTCTAAGAACCGGGCGTTAGAACTTATAACGTCCTTCTGGTTCATAGTACTATCGAACACACACCTTTTGTTCTTCTAGGATATTCTACAACCACATTTGAATGTGCCGTTGTTTCCAAGACATATCCATAGAACATAGGTAGTTCCGTATAACTCATCTTTTACTATCTCTATAAGAGTTCCATTTCTTATTATCGACACACCATTTCTACACAACAGTGTATGGTGTAGTCATTTGGGATCAAATCCCAATCTCTGATTAGTATGCCATGCATTCCTCAGACAGGTACTTGCCTCCGCGATCAAATCGCAGGCTACAAATGGATATACCTTGATGGTTCTCCACAATTGCTTAGTGTCCATTGACTTGTCAAAAACACTTGCTTTTGTGGCACATCAGGTATCCTAATCCATTTCTCGAGTAATCATCAAATGAAGTACTCGTACCTTAATTGTCTGAGTAGGCATAGGTCTGCATACATCAGAGTCAATCAATTCTTATACTTGTCCGGATCTTACATCTTATATCCATAAAGGATTGCTTAGTCATATTATCTTCCAAATTAGATTCTTAGGTCGGAAGGTCCACTCCCTCAACTTAATTGATCAAATATCAATTTTCGACCTTTGAACTTCTTATTTGAATAAACATGACTCAGCATAAGAATCCACAAGTATAATTGATAAAGAAATCTCTTATTAGTAAAACGAGTTTCATACTACGGTTCGTTGCATCGTGGTGGACTCAGGATACATCATTTATATATTGCTAGCCAATGTACCAAAATAGATAATATCATTATTTCTTCTTATAACCATCAAATGATTAAAAGAAATAAAATATCCATTTATTAGAAATCCAGAACAAAGTTCTTTCTAATATGAAAGGTAGATAAAAGCAATGACCCAAAATGAAATCCTATAAAATGTCCTCCACTGCAACTGCTGCCTCCTCTACAGCATTGCCCATGTAGACTACGATCTTTTCTTTTCCAAGTCGTTAGGTTTCCTGGAACCTCTCGCATTTAAAATGCACATACCGTCAGTGGTTCCATATCTACAGACCAAGTTCCGGTAGATAATACCACTGACTATGTTTTACGACTAAAGAAAATTTCGTACTTTCTTTGAGAGGATAATCAGACTTCCAGTACCCAGACTGTTTGTGTCGAGAATACTTGCCTCATGGCTTTCTCGTCCCATCTCGTGGTCTAAGCAACATAGGACCACTGGGATTCTTTGCTTTCTTGTCCTTTCCCCCGATTCATGCCTTTAGGTTCGAAACCTTTGGCATTGGCTACAAGAGCTTGCGATTTTCGACTCAACTCGTCTAAAAGGTCAATCATCTCAAAAACGTGTTTAAGCGTTTCCTCGAAGCGACTGGCCTTTATGAGTATCCTCATCGCTTCTTGTCTAGCCGCCTATGTCAATAGGCTCGGGAGGACAAAGCTTACTGAGTACTAACCAGTACTCTTCAACAGTCTGGACAATGTCTAAATCTCTATTCCAATCATTACATTTAGGGACCAATGAGTTTAAAATCCTTACGTATCACAGAAAGTGGGTTCAAAGCCATATCCTAATCTATGAGCACATATAACAACAAACAATCGATTTAATCTCCGATATTATCTCCCTCAAATAATATCATTAAACCACTAATCACATCTAAAATCCCATCAGATATGGCAAGCCACGATAGTGTGGACGTTTACCTATCCAAATGATTTAGCAATTAGATTTGCTTCGGTCGTACATCAATTATAGTGTTATTCGATGGGAAGAATACTATAAAGCGTACCTAAGTGTAAACCATTACTCAGTATCTAAGAAGATTGTTTGGGATACGCATATTCACCGCAAGCCACGATAGTGTGGACGTTTACGTTAACATACGCTCCTTTACTCCCTTCTATAACTGTCTACATTTTTCGTTCCAAAATCCCATTCAATGTAGCAAGCCACGATAGTGTGGACGTTTACTACACCAAAAGATTTTTACAATTGACTCCCAATTACTTGATCCATTCGATTTTGTAAATCAAGACGCGGAGAATCATAAGTGAAACTCGAAGTTTCTAACCAGTGATTCACCATGCGAACGACCCTATCTCTCATAGAATGAGGGAGCCGAGCAGACAATCGATCTAGTCATCAAATGACACGAAAGTCTCTAATTTGTGTCCTCGACATGACCAAGTGGCTTTGGCTCCATTCCACTCCCCGGGGTGAGAATGAGTCGACTTGAAATCAGTTTTGGAAAGATAAATTAGGCATTGTTTGATAAACTTAATCAATGTTTCTCGTAAAAGGAATTACAAGAATTCTCCTCCAATGACTTATCTATACGAACTTCAAAAGTCCATAAAAGTCACCAAGAGAACAGCAATGGAGACCATGGATATGTTTCCATACCCTCTCCCACTTAGGTTTTTACAATAAAGGGATACGCTATCTAATGCATAATTAAATACACATAAGCATGCATACATGAAATAAAGCACATAGAATATTACCACATAATCAAAATAATACTAGAATATTATTTTCCGACTATTATGGCTTTATCGCATCTCCGTACGCATCTTCTAGTCTTTAGTCTTTGTTCTTGAATGCTCCATGTGACGGGAATATTAATTCCAATATTTAAATCTATTTATTTTTAATAAATCCAAAAGTTACTTAATTCGAAAATTAAGTCAATCGAATAAATCAAAAATAAAATTAAATATTATTAATATTTTTATTTATTTATTTTCCTATCTAATTCTATTAAATCTCTAGAATAATCTATCCAAGACCCACTTGGAATATTCTAGAAGACTTCTATAATAGGATAAAGAAATAAAATAAATTAGGACTCTTCTACTTTCCAAAATTAATTAATTTCTATGTCCATGAAAATTCCCATAAAATAGGAATAATCAAATAGGAAATAAATTAATTTAATAATTAATTATTTTCCTTTCTAATTCCATTAAATCTCTAGAATCCTATTCCAAGTAGAACTTAGAATATTCTAGAAGACTTCCATAATAGAATAAGGAAATAAATTAATTCCAATTAATTCTTTTCCTATTTCCATGAGAATTCCCAAAAAAATAGGAATACTCAAAATAGGAAAACCGAATCAATTAGGAAAGTGAATCTAGGTAGGAGAACACGAGATCACGAGGACCCCGCGTCCCCCACCATCGATCGCCGGCCGGGGAGGAGCGCCGCCGCCACCTCATCCCACGCGCCACCACCACCGGTGGCCGGCGTGGCCGAGGGTTCCCGCGGGCAGCCCCCACGCCCCCCTTCGATCGATCCTCATGGGATCGATCATCATGATCGATCCCCGGTCCTCCCTCTCTTCGTCACCTCCGTCACACTTTTCCGGTCGTCGTTTCGGAATCGATCCAACGTAAATAAATTACAAATTTATTACTACGCTATCCGGTATCGATTCTCTACGTGAAAACGACCTCAAACAATTTCCGGAAAAATTAAGAACAAGCATTCACCACACAAGAACAAATATTGACATCACCGAGAATTTAATAATCAAGAGAAATATTATGACATTAATTAACAATAATTAAATTTAGCCATAATAATCGGAAACCCTGCAAGGTAGAACAATTTATCGAAAAATACCATGAACTAAAACCAACGCTCTGATACCAATTGTTGGAAATCGATATCCCGGAATTAATAAATTTAAATAAATAATTTATCTAATTAATTCCGACCGAAATCCTTCGAATATCCGGATTGTCAAAATTGCGGAACCGACAACCCAATCGAAATCCCGATCGCCGGAGAGAACACGAACACATCACGTGACCCGGGGCACGACCGAACACCACACGCGGGAAACCCCGCGTGCGTCCAGCCGAGCCCCCGCGTGGGGCTCGCGGTTTCTCGTAGCAACCGCTGGGGCTGCTCGTAGCAGCCCCGCAGCGAGTCCTCGACTCGCTGCTCACGGGGATGGGGTCCCCGTACGAACGCACGGGCTGCTCCCAGCAGCCCGCTAGGCACGCCCCGGATGCGATCCGCATCGCCCGCGTGCCCGCTGCGGGAACTCCCGCAGCTCGCGGCGATGCCGTCCGGGGAGATCGAGCCCTCGGCTCCAGCCGAGGCTCACGCCCGGCAGCCCCCTTAGGCGAGAATCCATGAGCCGCCGGCGGTCCGGTGGTTCGACCACCACCGCCCGGTTCAATCTCACTTATGGGGTTCGTCCCTCGATCTTGGTTCATGATATTTTCACGATAATTTAAACGATAAAATCATAAAGAGGGGTTTTACGATTTACCTCGTTCTCGTTGTTCGGAAAAACGTAGAACTCAATTTGATGACCTTGAGATCTTCCCACGTATTCCTTGCACTAGCCCGGACGTCGTGTGGGCGACGATCTACCGAACTCCATGGATCTCCTTCACGAACTCTCTAGACTAATCAAGTATGATTATCTTCTCTTGTCAAATTGTGAAGACCATGTAGTGCTTTTATAGGCTACGTAGGGGATCTTAAGGAGGTGGAATATTGGGCTTCCAATAATAGTGATTAAATTGAGCCCAAGCCCAAATCTATTAATCCTTACTATTATTAATTAATTCTATTTTCCACTATATAAAATTAATTGCACTCCCAATATTAAACCATATTATATCAAATAATATTTCTCCGGTAGTATTATTTATTCCGTGTATTTAAGATATAAATATCCATGAATAAAATTAATTTATTGCTAATTAATTTATTCATCTCTTATATCCGAGACTAGTACCATTCAACCTTAATTATTATGCGGAACGAATCCACCTGCAGGGTTTACATAATAATTCCTTATGAACTCATCTCGGGGATATTATCAACCCTTCCGGGATACACTTTCCCGTCAAGTATTCACGGCATGTCATATATAAAATATAGTGACCCAACTTAACCGGTAATTAACCCAATAATTAAATCGGTTAATTCCTTTGGTAAATCAAAGTCACTTATATTAAATATACACACCCGCAATAGTTTCGGGGATTAAGAATAAAATACACTGAGACTCGAATCGATTATCGCCGGCAATCCTAATCGATGAATCTCAACGATCCGCTCAATACACCAAGTGTACAAGTGTGATAAAATAATTAAGACAAATTATTTTCTCTCTCACACAACGACTATACCGATGGATTGGTCCGTGTCCATCTAGGTCGTGAGCAACTGTTCGATTAAATACGAGTAACCGATAGTATGATCTTCTGTGTGACGTCGCACACCATACTAACTACAACGTATATAATCCAGGACTATAATTTGCATATATTTAATCATAAATAATTAAACGCAAATAATTGTTTATTTAATTAAATAGATTAGTGGCAATGGATCGTGAGTTTACGTTACTTAAATCTAGACATTAAGTACACAACTCCAACAGTCCGCTACCTCAATCAGTCAGAGAAGGAAGTACATGGGCAAGCACTAACATTGACAGAGACGGAACTGATGGAGTTGTATTCTAAATGTCTAGTTTAGTGCAAATACGGAACTCCTTATCTATACCTTAATTCGAGATATGATTCAAGCATGATTGCATTTAATGCAATAATCCTTGATGTATACGTTGTAGACAGTATGGCGTGAGGAGACACGCGGAAGATCATACTGTCGGTTACTCGTATACTATCGAACAGTAGCTCACGACTTAGATGGACAGGGACAATCCATCGGTACGTCGTAGTGTGACTGGTAGATAGTCGGTCTTGACTATCATGTTACACTCGTACACTTGGTGTATTGAGCAGGACCACGGGGGGGCGTTCGATTTATACTAATCGAAGTAATCGAACTAGACCTCAGATATTGCGGATATGCGAATTCCTAATCCCTATATAATTATAGGTGCGTGTGTCCATGTTGGAATTCGATATCCCGGGCTATTTAAATTTGCGGAAACCAATAACCCGATCAAAACCATCCGCCGGAGATCACGCGAACACCTTTTGCACGCACCGGAGCTCGACCGAACGCACGACGTGGCCGAAGCCACGCGCACGCCCAGCCGAACCCCTCGGCTAGGGTTTCACGCGATCGAAAGATCGCGCATGGCGATCGATCGCCGATCGCTCCAAGCGATCGGCCGGGGCTGCTCCAGCAGCCCCCGCGGCGAGTCCGGCGACTCGCCGCCGCCTGGGGTGGCGCGCCTCCAGCTGGGCTGTCGAGCCCAGCAGCCGCCCGCGATCGATCGGGTGATCGATCGCACCCCGACTCCCAGCCGGGGTTCGCCCCTTAGGCGCTCGGTCGAAGCCCTAGGCGGCGATCGCCGTGGTCCGGCGATTCCAAATCGCCACCACGCGTTCGTCGTCTAATCCGGGTTTCAATCTTCGGATCTTGCGTTCTACGGTATTCTCGATAAATCCAAAACCGAATAAATCAAGGGTGTTTAGATTTTTACCTTTCGATTCGTTGTTCGGAGAAACGAATTCAAGATGACCTTTGAATCTTCCCACGTATTCCTTGCACTAGCTTGAACGTCGGGTGGGCGACGATCCTCCAAGCTCTATGGATCTACTTCTCTCTCTACTTTCTCTCTCTAGAATTGTTATCTTCAAGTTATGAGAATAGAGAAGACCATGTAGTGCTTTTATAGGCTACGTAGGGGATCTAAAGGAGGTGGAATATTGGGCTTCCAATATTAATGATTAAATTGAGCCCAAGCCCAAATCTATTAATCTCCCATTAATATTAATTAATTTATTTTCCACTATATAAATTAATTGCACTCCCAATATTAAACCATATTATATCCAAATAATATTTCTCCGGTAGTATTATTTATTCCGTGTATTTAAGATATAAATATCCATGAATAAAATTTATTTATTGCTTAATAAATTTATTCATCTCTTTTATCCGAGACTAGTATCACTCAACCTTATTTATTATGCGGAATTAAATCCACTCGCGAGGTTTACATAATAAATCCTTATGATCTCATCTCGGGGATATTATCAACCCTTCCGGGATACACTGTCCGGTCAATTATTCACGGCATGCCATATATAAAATATAGTGACCCAACTTAACCGGTAATTAACCCAATAATTAAATCGGTTAATTCCTTTGGTAAATCAAAGTCACTTATATTAAATATACACACCCGGAACAATATCGGGGATTAAGAATAAAATACACTGAGTCTCAAATCAATTATCGCCGAGCAATCCTAATTGATGAGTCTCAATCGATCCGCTCAATACACCAAGTGTACAAGTGTGATAAAATAATTAAGACAAATTATTTTCTCTCTCACACAACGACTATACCGATGGATTGGTCCGTGTCCATCTAGGTCGTGAGCATCTGTTTGATTAAATACGAGTAACCGATAGTATGATCTTCTGTGTGGGCCCGACACACCATACTAACTACAACGTATAAAATCCAGGACTATAATTTGCATATATTTAATTAACAATAATTAAAAGCAAATGAATATTCGTATTTAATAGGTAAATGAAAGTGTACAAGGAGTTCAGAATACTCAAATCTAGACATTAAGTATACTACTCCAACAATCTCCCACTTATACTAAGGTCTAGTCATATCTTCCAAACTCCCGACTCCCATACTCATCACGTGCTTAAACTGTACTTCCAAGAAGTACCATGTGAATGAGCAATCTAGGTTGCCGCTCTGAAGCTATCTTGGTGACTACTGCATCGCCTTCCTGACGATGACTCGTATCAGGTGGTACTTGCCCTATGTGTTATATTACACTTATGGACTCGTGATCTCTTAAAGTTTGCCACTGCACCGCTATTTACATAGCCTTTGGTAAACTAAGAATCACATCTAAGTCCCAGAGGTAATACCGGAGCCATACCAAATCTTCCGCTGCCTCTGAGGCCGCTATTTGGTTACCCATGGGAGAGTCCGAAAAGCATCGTGCTTATCACTCTTCCATGTTAAAGACTCCTCCTCCTTTAATAGTGAAACACATAGCCTGATCACGACTTACACCGGTCCTTATCAGCTTGGAAATCCGAATCCGTATAACCCAAAGGAATCAGATTGTCTGCCCCGTAACTTAGAACATAATCCTTAGTATTTCGCAAATACTTGAAAATGCTCTTTACGGCAGTCCAATGAGCCTTTCCAGGGTTACTCTGATATCTCGCCACTACGCCAACTGCATAGCAGATATCAGGCCTCGTGCATAACATTGCATACATCAAGCTTCCCACAGCCGAAGCGTAGGGAACTGATTTCATTTCATCTTTCTCCTTTTGTGTCCGAGGACACATTTCCTTAGAAAGATAAGTTCCTTTACTGAAGGGCAGCTCACCCTTCTTGGAATCTTGCATGTTAAAACGAGCCAGAATCGTGTCTATGTAAGATTGCTGGGATAGGTACAATGTTCTACTCCGGCGATCCCTTATAACCTTGATCCCTAGAACATGCCCGACTTCTCCCAAATCTTTCATATCGAATTGTCTAGACAACCATCCCTTTATGTCTGATAACATTTTCACACTGTTGCCAATGAGAAGAATGTCGTCTACATAAAGCACGAGAAACACCACCTTCTTTCCATCACGTTTCCAATACACACACGATTCGTCCATGCTTTGACTGAATCCAAAAGATTGGACTACTTCGTCAAATCGCAGGTTCCACGATCTCGAGGCTTGTTTCAATCCATAAATGGATCGATTAAGCTTGCACACTAGATGATCTCGCCCCTCAGCAATGAATCCTTCTGGTTGTTTCATATAAATTGTCTCGTCAAGACTTCCATTTAGGAAAGCTGTCTTGACATCCATTTGCCACACCTCATAATCCATATGAGCTGCTATGGATAAGAGAATCCGGATCGACTTTATCTTAGCTACCGGCGAGAAGGTCTCCTCATAATCGATTCCCTCTTTCTGAGTATATCCTTTCGCAACAAGCCGAGCTTTAAAGGTTTCAACCTTTCCGTCAGATCCTCTCTTTCTCTTGTAGACCCATTTACACCCAATTGGCTTTACGCCGCTTGGTGGTTCTACAAGATCCCAGACTTTATTAGAATCCATAGATTCAATTTCGGATTTCATCGCTTTCTTCCAAGAAGGCGCATCTATATCTTGTACCGCCTCATCATAGGTCCAGGGATCGATTTCATGAACTCCAGGTCCAGAGTCCGAAGACTCACCCAGTCCAATCCATCGGTCTGGTTGCTTTACAACCCTCCCACTACGACGGCGTTCCGGTGTATTAACAGTGATAGTGTCAGGTGCAGATTCTAGTGGTGTATCTATACTCGGTTCGGCTGTATCTAAGTCTTCCTTGTTACCTCTCAACTCATCAAGTATTATGTCACTTTTGGGCTTGTGGTCCATGACATAGTCTTCCTCTAAGAACCGAGCGTTAGTACTTATAACGATCTTCTGGTCCGTAGGACTATAGAACATGCCACCTTTAGTTCCTCTAGGATATCCTATAAACAACCGTACTTCAGTACGAGGTTCTAATTTATCGGCACCTACCTTCAACACATGTGCAGGGCACCCCCAGATCCGAACGTGTCTCAAGCTAGGCTTGCGCCCGCTCCATCGTTCCATGGGTGTTGAAGGAACCGTTTTAGATGGAACCAAGTTCAGAATGTGCGCCGCTGTTTCTAAGGCATATCCCCAGAACATGATAGGTAAATCCGAGTAACTCATCATTGATCGCACCATTTCCATAAGAGTCCTATTCCTTCTTTCTGACACACCATTTTGCTGGGGAGTATATGGTGATGTCATTTGGGAATCAATCCCATTCTCTGCCAAGTATGCCTTGAATTCTCCAGACAGGTACTCGCCTCCGCGATCAGATCGCAGGCATTTAATGGATTTACCTTGAAGGTTCTCCACAAGAGCCTTGAACTCCTTGAACTTGTCAAAGGATTCGCTCTTGCGGCGCATCAGGTATATGAATCCATACCTTGAGTAATCATCAGTGAAAGTGATGAAATACTCGTACCCTCCCTTTGCCTGAGTAGACATAGGTCCGCATACATCAGAGTGAATCAAATCCAATACTTGTTCAGCCCTTCGTCCTTTACCAGAAAAAGAACGCTTGGTCATTTTCCCCTCTAAACAGGATTCGCAGGTTGGAAGGTCCTCTCCTTCAACACCACTGATGAGACCATCAGCTTTCAACCTTTGAATTCTATTTGAGTTAATATGACCTAGCCTTAAGTGCCACAAGTATAATTGATTCATCCTAGAAGGTTCCTTTCTCTTATTGGTGTTTGTAGATGTGTTATTACTCTCGGTTAGTTGCATCGTGTTAGACTCAGGATTTAGCACATACAAATCGTCCACCAATGTACCAGAACAGATAATCTCACTGTTTCTTCTTATGATCACCGAGTGGTCAAAAGAGACAGAATATCCATTCATAATAAGTTTAGAAACTGAAATTAAATTCTTTCTAAAGTTGGGTACATAAAGACAATTTTGTAAAACTAAAACCCTATCACTACTAAAGCGTAAGTGAACGTCTCCCACTGCAACAGCCGCCACCTTCGCGGCATTGCCCATGTAGACCACGATCTCTCCCTCTCTAAGTCTCCGGGTTTCCTGGAACCCCTGCAAAGAATTGCAGACATGATCAGTGGCCCCCGTATCTACACACCAGGTGCTGGTAGATAACACCACTGACAATGTTTCGGTGACTAAGGAAAATTTCGTACCTTTGATGAGAGGACAATCAGACCTCCAGTGCCCAGACTGCTTGCATCGAAAGCACTTGCCTCGCGGCTTGCTCTTCCCAATCCGTGGTTCAAAACCACTGGGCTTCTTTGCTTGCACTTCCAACTTGGCCACTAGAGCTTGTGATTCTCTGATCATACTTATCAGTTCAATTCTTTTGAAATCGTTTTTAAGCGATTCCTCAAGAGGACTGAACTTAATGAGTATGTCAATCACCTCTAGTCCGGCTTCCTTACTATGTCCTAACATCTCCTTGAGGTCATTTTCAATGTCCTCATCAGTTGGGATAATAGTGGATTCGGAAGGCTCAACAGTCTGAACATTGTCCAGATTTCTTTTCCAATCAGTACTATATGGAACCAGTGAGTTTTCATCTTTAAGTATATCACAAAGTGGGGTCACAGTCATTCCTAACCTATAAGCACATAAAACAAACAAACAATTTAATATCCGATATTATCTCCCTTAAATAATATCATTAAATCACTAATCACATCTAAAATCCCATCAGGAAAGGCAAGCCACGATAGTGTGGACGTTTACCCACCCAAATGATTTAGCAATTAGATTTCCTTCGGTCGTACATCATCAATAGCGTTACCTCGATGGGAGGAATACTATGAAGCGTACCTAAGTGTTAACCATTACTCAGTACTAAGAAGTTTGTTTGAGACTCGCATATCATCGCAAGCCACGATAGTGTGGACGTTTACGTTGACATACGGATCCTTCACTCCCTTCTATAACTGTCTACATCAATCGATCTAAAGTCCCATTCGATATAGCAAGCCACGATAGTGTGGACGTTTACCATACCAAAAGACTTATACAATTGAAATCCAATTACTTGATCCATTCGATCTTGTAAATCAAGACGCGGAGAATCATAAGTGAAACTCGAAGTTTCTAACCAGTGATTCACCATGCGAACAACCCTATCTCTCATAAATGAGGGAGCCGAGCAGACAATCGATCCATCTATCAAAGAATGGTACGACTGCCTCTAATTTGTGTCCTCTACATGACCAAGTGGCTTTGGCTCCATTCCACTCCCCGGGGTGAGAATGAGTCGACTTGAAATCAGCTTTGGAAAGACAAATTAGGCATTGTTTGATAAACTTAATCAATGTTTCTCGTAAGAGGAATTACAAGAACTCTCCTCCAATAACTTATCTATACAAACTTCAAAAGTTTATAAAAGTCACCAAGAGAGCAGCAATGGAGACCATGGGTATGTTTCCATACCCTCTCCCACTTAGCTTTTTACAATAAAGGGATACGCTATCTAGTGCATAAAAGTAAACACACATAGCATGCATACATGTAATAAAGCACATAATATTATCACATAGTCAAAATAATTACTAGAATATTATTTTCCGACTATTATGGCTTTACTCCATCTCCGTACGCATCTTCTAGTTTTTAGTCTTCGTTCTTGAATGCTCCATGTGACGAGAATATTAATTTCCAATATTTAAATCTATTTATTTTTAATAAATCCAAAAGATACTTAATTAAAAATTAAGTCAATCGAATAAATCAAAAATTAAATTAAATTTTATTAATATTTTTTATTTATTTTATTTTCCCTTTCTACTTCATTAAATCTCTAGAATAATCTATCCAAGACCCACTTGGAACATTCTAGATGACTTCCATAATGAAATAAGGAAATAAAATAACTTAGGACTCTTCTACTTTCCAAGATTAATTAATTTCCATTTCTATGAAAATTCCCATAAAATAGGAATAATCAATTAGGAAATAAATCAATCCTAAATTAACTTTTATTCCTTTCCAATTCTATTAAATCTCTAGGATCCTATTCCAAGTAGAACTCGGAATACTCTAGAAGACTTCCATAATAGAATAAGGAAATAAAATTAATTCCAATTAATTCTTTTCCTAATCCATGAGAATTCCCAAAAATAGGAATACTCAAATAGGAAAAATCCGAACTAATTAGGAAAGTAAATTTCCGGACCGGGATAGCACGGGGTGGGGATCCCCGCGCCACCCTCGACCTACGCCTAGGAGGTGGCCGGCCACCATCGCCGGCGGCTCCTCCATGTGAGGGTCGATCGATCCTCATGGGATCGACCATGGGGCGGTCGATCCTCGTCCTTTGGCCCTCACGATCATCTCCTTCGTCACACGTCTTCTCCGGCGGTCGTTTCGGCATCGATCCAACGCAAAATAAATTACAAAATAAATTTTACACTATCCGGTATCGATTCTATACATGAAATCGATCCTATACATTTTCCGGGAAAAAAAAATAGAACGTAATAATAAATCCTAAATTCGGTCAACCCCCGAATTTTTACTATTACAAGCATTCACCACCAAAAACGAATCTCGACATGTCCGAGAGTTTAATCAATCCAACATACATGACAAAATAAATTAAACGAATAATAAATTAAGCCATAATAGTCGGAACCCTGCAAGGTAGAACAAATTCATCGAAAATACCGCGAACGTAAACCACGCTCTGATACCAATTGTTGGAATTCGATATCCCGGGCTATTTAAATTTGCGGAAACCAATAACCCGATCAAAACCATCCGCCGGAGATCACGCGAACACCTTTTGCACGCACCGGAGCTCGACCGAACGCACGACGTGGCCGAAGCCACGCGCACGCCCAGCCGAACCCCTCGGCTAGGGTTTCACGCGATCGAAAGATCGCGCATGGCGATCGATCGCCGATCGCTCCAAGCGATCGGCCGGGGCTGCTCCAGCAGCCCCCGCGGCGAGTCCGGCGACTCGCCGCCGCCTGGGGTGGCGCGCCTCCAGCTGGGCTGTCGAGCCCAGCAGCCGCCCGCGATCGATCGGGTGATCGATCGCACCCCGGCTCCCAGCCGGGGTTCGCCCCTTAGGCGCTCGGTCGAAGCCCTAGGCGGCGATCGCCGTGGTCCGGCGATTCCAAATCGCCACCACGCGTTCGTCGTCTAATCCGGGTTTCAATCTTCGGATCTTGCGTTCTACGGTATTCTCGATAAATCCAAAACCGAATAAATCAAGGGTGTTTAGATTTTTACCTTTCGATTCGTTGTTCGGAGAAACGAATTCAAGATGACCTTTGAATCTTCCCACGTATTCCTTGCACTAGCTTGAACGTCGGGTGGGCGACGATCCTCCAAGCTCTATGGATCTACTTCTCTCTCTACTTTCTCTCTCTAGAATTGTTATCTTCAAGTTATGAGAATAGAGAAGACCATGTAGTGCTTTTATAGGCTACGTAGGGGATCTAAAGGAGGTGGAATATTGGGCTTCCAATATTAATGATTAAATTGAGCCCAAGCCTAAATCTATTAATCTCCCATTAATATTAATTAATTTATTTTCCACTATATAAATTAATTGCACTCCCAATATTAAACCATATTATATCCAAATAATATTTCTGCGGTAGTATTATTTATTCCGTGTATTTAAGATATAAATATCCATGAATAAAATTTATTTATTGCTTAATAAATTTATTCATCTCTTTTATCCGAGACTAGTACCACTCAACCTTATTTATTATGCGGAATTAAATCCACTCGCGAGGTTTACATAATAAATCCTTATGAGCTCATCTCGGGGATATTATCAACCCTTCCGGGATACACTGTCCGGTCAATTATTCACGGCATGCCATATATAAAATATAGTGACCCAACTTAACCGGTAATTAACCCAATAATTAAATCGGTTAATTCCTTTGGTAAATCAAAGTCACTTATATTAAATATACACACCCGCAACAATATCGGGGATTAAGAATAAAATACACTGAGTCTCAAATCAATTATCGCCGAGCAATCCTAATTGATGAGTCTCAATCGATCCGCTCAATACACCAAGTGTACAAGTGTGATAAAATAATTAAGACAAATTATTTTCTCTCTCACACAACGACTATACCGATGGATTGGTCCGTGTCCATCTAGGTCGTGAGCATCTGTTTGATTAAATACGAGTAACCGATAGTATGATCTTCTGTGTGGGCCCGACACACAATACTAACTACAACGTATAAAATCCAGGACTATAATTTGCATATATTTAATTAACAATAATTAAAAGCAAATGAATGTTCGTATTTAATAGGTAAATGAAAGTGTACAAGGAGTTCAGAATACTCAAATCTAGACATTAAGTATACTACTCCAACAGTCCAATTCTCGGTTCTTTAATCTACCAATGAGTGAGACTAATTGATTAGTCGAGATTCTCGGTAAATTGGGAATCGGAATTGTACACACGGCATGCTATAGATTATAGACAGGAAACCGTGTCCCGTTTATCGGGTTGATGATGTCCCCGAGATGAGCTTATAAAGTTTATCATGTAAACCCTGCAGGTGGATTTGTTCCACATGATAATAAGGATGAGTGGTACTAGTCTCGGATAATAAGAAACGATTTAATTTAATTATTAGTAATTGAAATTAATTCGTGGACATTCGATATCTTAAACACGGGGAAAGTGGTATATGTAATTCGGCGGAAATATTATTGTTGAAATAATATTAAATTAATTTCAGGAATTCAATTATTATTTTATAGTGGAGTTAATAATAATTAAATTTGAAATCGATTAATTAAGGAATTGCTTTTAAGTATTCCAAGTTAATTAATATTTCATTTTAGCCCCTAATTAATTTACCTAAGAGGTCCCTAGTGTAACTCTATTTAAACCCCCCCCCCCCCCCCTTGCCCTCTCCTAAACCTACAGAACGCCGCAACAATTCATTTCAGCAGAGAAAATAATTGCGTTAGCGCAATTAAGATTTTTCTCTGTTAAAATTAATTTGTTAACGCAAATAAAATTATTCTCAGAGAATAATTTATTACGCTGGTTTGAGAAAGGAGAGAGCAGAAAAGGGAGACCCAACGGATCGTTGCCCACACAACGGTTGGAGTCGGGAAGAGGCATACGCTAGAAATCGCTAAGGTCTCAACAATTCGGCTCCTCCGAATCACGCGACAAAGGTATGAGATCGAACCCTTTTTCCGCAATTTTCGATCTCATAATTCGTTAAAAATACATCGAACGAACGATCGGGTTCCGGGAGTCGTGGTACGTGTTCCTCGACTACTGGGGGGTCAAGGACCTCCGGAACGGTGGTCGGAAGAGGAAAAACGGACCAGAAACGAGCCCGGAACAGCAGCAGCGCGCTGCTGTTCGTCACGGGCAGCGCCCGCTGGTGGCGGAGCAGCGGCCGCTGAACGTGAACAGCGGCCGCTGGTGGCGGGGCAGCGCCCGCTGGCTGCAGCAGGCAGCTTCCGGTTTGCGCGGTTGCGCCTCGTGCACGGCGGCTGGGCGTGAATCGGCTGCGGGGCTTCGTCGTCAGCGTAGAGCTGTCACATGAGGTCGACTGGGCGTGTTCGGATGTTCGAGTGATCGAACAGACACGTCCCGGGTAGTCGATTTCCAACAATTGGTATCAGAGCCGGTTTTGTCGATTCGTTGTATTTTTGGGAGATTTGTTTTGCAGGTTCGAACCCGATTATTATAGCCATGTGATTGTGCTGTATGATTGTGGTTTGTTAAACTCTCGGGCTTGTCGAGATCAGTTTTGGTTTTGAAATCGTTGCATGTTTGTAATAGTTAAAACGACGGGTTGAGTCGTTTAGGTTCTATTTATCGTTTTCGTTTTATCCGGATGTATAGGATCGATCATTCTGTATAGGATCGATGCCGGAAGTAGTTAGTTTTACTTATGTAATGTTACTGCTACTTGGTGAATCGAGACGAGACCAAAACCCGGAGAAACGAGGATCGAGGAGGGCGAACCGGCAACAGGCACCCATCGAACACACCCCGTGTTCGCGACGGGCAGCAGCGGGGCTGGGGTTCGTTCGACCCCACGGACGACTCAACGAGGCTCGAGACGAGGCTCCAGTGGGAGGAGTTCGTCTCTTGACCCTCGAGCGAGTCGGTGGTGGACCGAGACCGAGACGAGCAACGAGACGAAGATCCGAGAAGACGTGCATGGAAGATATTTAAAGGCCATAATAATCGGGGCCACGTTAAATGCTTTTTGTGTGTTTACGTGCTTTTATTATGCTTTATTTATTTATGCATGTTTTCCCTTTCGTAAAATACTAAGTGGGAGAGGGATTGGAAACAATCCCGCGGTCTCCATTCTCTGTTTTGATAGTGATGTGTGTCACTTACGAGTTGGCTTTAGTGTCATCCTCCCTATCGGATAAAGTCGACACACAGATATCACTGGATCAAAATTCGAATTTAAAATCCACTTATAAAATTGAACAATTATATTTCTCAAAAGCAATGTCTAATCTGTCATTCAAAGACTAATTTCAACTCGACTCATTCTCACCCCGGGGAGTGGAATGGAGCCAAAGCGCTTGGTTATGTCGATGACACAGATTAGAGACATTCGAGTCATTCGATGACTAGATCGATTGTTTGATTGGCTCCCTCACTTAGTGAGAGATAGGGCTCAATTGCATGATTGATCGCTGGTTAGAAACTTCGAGTTTCACTTACGAGATATCAAGCTTTGATTAATAAAATTGTGAAAATTAATAAATGTAAGAGTCAATTAACAAAGTTGTTTGTTTTAGTAAACGTCCACAAGATCGTGGCTTGCTAAATGGAAACAGTACTTTGGGTTAATTGAGACTCTTTGACATTTAAATAAGTAGGATTCAATTAATAAAGTTGTTTGTTTAGTAAACGTCCACACTAACGTGGCTTCCTAGATGGAAACGGAACTTTGGGATTAATTGAGGCTCGACAGTTATAGAAAGTCGTGGAGGACCGCATGTCAACGTAAACGTCCACATGAACGTGGCTTGCGGTGGACATGTAGTTCCCGAGCGGTGGACTTAGTACTGAGAAATGGTACACACTTAGGTACGCTTTATAGTATCCTCCCCATCGGAGTCACTGCTATGATGATGTACGACCGAAGTGAAATCCAATCATAAAATCATTTGGACTGGTAAACGTCCACAAGAACGTGGCTTGCTATGTCTGATGGGATTTTCGAAATGATTGGTAGTTTAATGATATCACTTGAGGGAAATGATATCGAATTAAACTCATTGTTTGTTTTATATGGTATTATTCCCATTAAAAGTCAACAAACTCACTGAACCTGTTTGTATGGATTGGAAAAGAAACTTGGACATTGTCCTAACTGCAGAGGAGTACAAATATGTACTCCAAGTCAATTGACCTGCTGAACCAAATGATGCTTCCACTACTGAGGAAAGGAAGCTCATTGGAAATGGATCAAGGCTATGAGATGACGCGGAGCAACATTATGACTTTCATGTCAAAAGTGCTGCGACATCGGATCATGCCATGACCATTACCTATGATATGATGCTTAACCTCAAGAAGTTTTGGTTATCAGGACAGGACAGCCGGGCAAAGTGAAATGAGGCAACTCATGACGGCCATCATGTCGGAAAGAACGCCCGTAAGGGATCACGTTCTTAGAATGATGGGCTATCTTAATGAGATAGAGGTTCTGGGAGAAATTATCAAAGGGGTAACCCAGGTTGATTTTGTGCTCCAGTCTATGCCGAGAAGTTTTGAGCAGTTCCGCCTAAACTAAAATATGAATAAGGGGTCTTATTCATTGACGGAGCTCCTAATTGAACTTCAAGCGGCTGAGGGAATCTTTAAGGGCTCTCAAAACACTTGTGGCTGAGAAATTGGCTCTTCCTAGGCCTTCGGGCGGAAAAAGGAAGAAGAAGCAAATACGGAAACCCAGTGGGCCTAATATATCTGGACCAAGGAATGGGACAAGCAAGCCCAAGGGGCAAGTGCTTCCGTTGTAAGCAGTTTGGATACTGGGAGTTTTAATTGTCCTCTCAAAGCAACTAGAAGTTAACTTCTCCTTAGTCACCGAAACATGCTTAGTGGTGTTATCTACCAGTACCTGGTGTGTGGATACGGAAACCACTAATCATGTCTGCACCTAAATGCGGGGGTTCCAGGAAACCCGGAGACTTAGAAAGGAAGAAGTTATAACCTACATGGGCAATACTGTTAAGGTAACAACCATTGCAGTGGGAGATGTTAAATGTTTTAACGGTAGGATTCTAGTTCTAATAAATTGTCTTTATGTGCCGGTATTTAGAAAGAATTTTTTCATTTCGGATTTCTAAATTGGCTTAGAATGGATATTCCGTTTCTTATGATAGTTCATACCTATCAGATTAGGAAACGGGGATATTATCTATTCTGGTACATTGATAGACAATTTAATACTAAATCCGTGTTCTTCCACGATGCAATACACCGGAGCTAATAACACATTGTCGAACCCCCAATAAGAGTAAAGATCCTTCTAGGATGAATCAAATGTACTTATGGAATCTTAGGCTAGATCATTTTAACTTGAGTACGATTCAAAGGGTGAAAGTTGATAGACTGCTCAGCTAGGTTGAAGGAAAGGACTTTCCAACCTTCGAATCATACTTGGAAGTTTTAATGACCAAGCAACCCTTTACGGTTAAAGGGAAAAGATCCAAGAAAGTACTAGAGTTGATTCGCTCTGATATATGCAGACCTCTTTGAGGAGTAAGGCATACTTATCAGAAAATGGGATTAACTCCCAACAGACTACACCATTTATGCCTCGGCAAAATAATGTGTAGTAAAGAAGGAATATGACTCTTATAGATATGGGAAAGTAGAAAATGAGTTCGGTGTTACCTAATTCGTTTTTGGGATATGGCTTGGAAACAGCGGCGTTTATCCTGAACTTGATTCCTTTGGAAACTTGTACAGATATTCGGCTGTTTATAGGATACCCTAAGTAAACGAATTAAGATATGTAATATAGTCCAAAGGACCAGATGTTCGTTGATTGCATCAATGTTCGGTTCTTAGACATGGACTATATATATATGCAAGATCACAAGCCCAAGAGTAGAGTAGCACTTAATGTGCTTAGAGGGACTGATTAAGACTTAGAACCAGCCTAACTGAGTAGTTCACTACGATAATCTTTAGTCACTAAAGATACACCGAAGCGTCTTCGTAGTGGGAGGGTTGTTAGACAACCCGACAGGTTCATGTTTATAGGAGAGTCTTCGGACTTGTTACCTGGAGAACATGAAGCTGACCTCTAGATCTATGACGAGACGCTGAAAGATCAAGATGCTCAGTCTTGGTAAAAGACGATGAAATATGAGATTGAATCTTTGCATTCAAATCATGTCTGGGATCTTGTAGCACCGCTCAAAGGTGTACAAGAGGAAAAGAGGATCTGACGGGAAGGTGTAAACCTTCAAGGCTAGGCTTGTTGCGAGAGGGTGCACTCAGAAAGAAAGGGATCGATTATGAGTAAACTTTTTTCGCCGGTAGCTATGCTAAAGTCGATCCGGATTCTTTTGTCTTCACATGGAAGATGGAAGTCAGACGGATTTCTAAATCGAAGTCTTGACGGGACCATCTATGTGGGACAACCAGAGGGATTCATCGAAAAGAGCCAAGAGCATTCGGTAAGCAAGCTTAATCAATCTTAGGATTGAAGGAAGCTTCATGATCTTGGACACATGCGGACCTATGAGAAAATACATTTAATGGATTCATTCAAGGCATGTTTAGGTCCTGTGTGTAATAAAGAAGTGACAGAAAAGATGTGGTGTTTTCTCATTCTTTATGTAGACGACATCCTTCTGAATTGGCAACAATATGAAATATGTTATCGGACATAAAGGGATGGTTGTCCGAGTAATTCAATGTAAGAGACTTAGGAGAAGTCGGGAATGTTCTTGGGATCAAAGTTATAAATGATCGCCAGAAAAAATCATAGAACTTATCTCGAGTCTCATACTTAAATACAATTCTTACTCGTTGCAGCATACAGAATTACAAGAAAGGTCTTCACCTTTTAGATGTGGAATTCATCTATCTAAGGTTTTGTGTCTGACACAATACAGGAGATAGATGAACACTAAGCAGTTCCCTGCACCTTAATGGTGGGAAGCTTAATGTATGTAATGCGATGCACGAGACTGATATCTACTATGCCGTGGGCATGGTGGTGAGATATCATAGTAATCCTTGGAAGGATCACTTGACTGATGTAAAGAACATGTTTAGGCTCCTGCAGAGGACCAGGAATTATGTTCTGAGTTACAAAGCAGTCAAGTTGTTTCCTTTGGACTACATAGAATTGAATTTCCAATCAAACAGGGACAGTCGAAAGTCGAAGTCAGGCTATGTGTTCTGACTGTGAAGTGGAGCAGTCACATGGAAGAATGTAAAGCAGCGATGCATTACGGATTCTACCATGGAAACTGAAAGGATAACGGCCTCTGAGGCAGTTAAAAGGTCAGTGTGGCTCCAGAACTTCCTGAGGGACTTAGATGTGGTTTCTAGTTTACCCAAAGCTATTTTGAATAGCGGTGTATTGGCAAACTTGAAATGCCACGAGTCCACAGTGGGAGATAACACGTAGAGCGCAAGTACCACCTGATTCGAGAGATCGTCTAGTAAGACGATACAGTTGTCACCTAGATAGCATCGAGAGGATTGCCTGGTAAAACCCGTTCACAGAGGCACTTCCATCGAAAGCGTTGGGAAGGCGTGATGAGGTTATGGGAATCTGATGTTTGGGAGAGGGTGACTAGACTTTTAGTATAAGTGGGAGATTGATGGAGTTGTATTCTAAATGTCTAGTTTAGTGCAAATACGGAACTCCTTATCTATACCTTAATTCGAGATATGATTCAAGCATGATTGCATTTAATGCAATAGTCCTTGATGTATACGTTGTAGACAGTATGGCGTGAGGAGACACGCGGAAGATCATACTGTCGGTTACTCGTATACTATCGAACAGTAGCTCACGACTTAGATGGACAGGGACAATCCATCGGTACGTCGTAGTGTGACTGGTAGATAGTCGGTCTTGACTATCATGTTACACTCGTACACTTGGTGTATTGAGCAGGACCACGGGGTGGCGTTCGATTTATACTAATCGAAGTAATCGAACTAGACCTCAGATATTGCGGATATGCGAATTCCTAATCCCTATATAATTATAGGTGCGTGTGTCCAATTCTCGGTTCTTTAATCTACCAATGAGTGAGACTAATTGATTAGTCGAGATTCTCGGTAAATTGGGAATCGGAATTGTACACACGGCATGCTATAGATTATAGACAGGAAACCGTGTCCCGTTTATCGGGTTGATGATGTCCCCGAGATGAGCTCATAAAGTTTATCATGTAAACCCTGCAGGTGGATTTGTTCCACATGATAATAAGGATGAGTGGTACTAGTCTCGGATAATAAGAAACGATTTAATTTAATTATTAGTAATTGAAATTAATTCGTGGACATTCGATATCTTAAACACGGGGAAAGTCGTATATGTAATTCGGCGGAAATATTATTGTTGAAATAATATTAAATTAATTTCGGGAATTCAATTATTAATTTATAGTGGAGTTAATAATAATTAAATTTGAAATCGATTAATTAAGGAATTGCTTTTAAGTATTCCAAGTTAATTAATATTTCATTTTAGCCCCTAATTAATTTACCTAAGAGGTCCCTAGTGTAACTCTATTTAACCCCCCCCCCCCCCCCCCTTGCCCTCTCCTAAACCTACAGAACGCCGCAACAATTCATTTCAGCAGAGAAAATAATCGCGTTAGCGCAATTAAGATTTTTCTCTGTTAAAATTAATTTGTTAACGCAAATAAAATTATTCTCAGAGAATAATTTATTACGCTGGTTTGAGAAAGGAGAGAGCAGAAAAGGGAGACCCAACGGATCGTTGCCCACACAACGGTTGTGATGGGATTCGATGTCCCGGGCTATCAAAAAATTGCGGAAACGATAACCCGACCGAAAACCCGTCGCCGGAGATCGCACGAACACCAACTCATCCGCAGGAGTCCGACCTTTGGAGACTACGCGCCCGAAGACACGCAGCCCGCCCCCAGCCGATTTTCTCCCACGAGTCGGATCCACGAACGCGAACCACACGCGAAGAACCGGGCTCGACAAGAGCGTCGCCGCGGGATGAACCCGCGGCTAAACCCTAGCCGAACCCCATCCGCGGGGTTCGCGATCGCCGTGCATGGCGATCGCCGGGGCTGTTCGGAACAGCCCCTTGGCGGTGAGTCCGGCGACTCACCGCCGCCATCCGACGGGAGGAGGGGCGCCTAGTCGAGGCACCAGCCCTCGACAGCCCCCGCGATCGAGCTAGGGCTCGATCGCTCCAGCCGCGGCATCCAGCCGCGGCTGCCCCCCCGTTGCGCACGCCGCCGTCGAAGGGCGGCTGGGGTCCGCCACGGCACCAGCCCGTGGCACCCCAGCGATCGACCGAAGTCGATCGCGTGCCCCGGCGTCCAGCCGGGGCTCCCCTTTCGGCGCGCGGTACCGGCGGTCGAACCCTAGGGTTCGGTCGCCCCTCTCGATCCCGACGGGGATCGCGAGATCCCCGTATCCCGGTCTCGATGTTCCCGGATCGTCTTGTTCATGTACATATTACGATTAAACAACACAAATAATCAAAGAGGGGGATTCTCGATTATACCTTCGATTCGTTGTACGGAGAAACGAAATCGGTTGACGACCTTGTGACCTTCCCGCGTATTCCTTGCACCTCGTCCGAACGTCGTGTGGGCGACGATCTATCGGATTCCTATGGATCTTCCTCACTCTCAAGATTTTATGATTGGCGTAGGTCAATTAATTCTCTTGAAAAGTGAAGACCATGTAGTGCTTATATAGGCTACGTAGGGGATCATAAGGAGAATAAATATTGGGCTTCAATATTGAAAATTAAATTGGGTCCAACCCAAATCTATTAATTCTTATCAATATTAATTTTATTTATTTTCCACTATATAAATAAAATTGCACTCCCAATATTATTCCATATTATATCAAATAATATTTCTCCATCTTAGTATTATTTATTCCGTGTATTTAAGATTTAAATATCCATGAATAAATTTATTTATTGCCCAATAAATTATATTCATCTCTTGAATCCGAGACTAGTACCATTCAACCTTAATTATTGTGCGGAACGAATCCACTCATGAGGTTTACACAATAATTCCTTATGAACTCATCTCGGGGATATTATCAACCCTTCCGGGATACACTGCCCCTTCAAGAATTCACGGCATGCCATATACAAAATATAGTGACCCAACTTAACCGGTAATTAACCCAATAATTAAATCGGTTAATTCCTTTGGTAAATCAAAGTCACTTATATTAAATATACACACCCGCAATTGTTTCAGGGATTAAGAATAAAATACTCCGAGTCTCAAATCAATTATCGCCGAGCAATCCTAATTGATGAGTCTCGATCGATCCGCCCAATACACCAAGTGTACAAGTGTGATAAAATAATTAAGATAAATTATTTTCTCTCTCACACAACGACTATACCGATGGATTACTTCGTATCCATCTAGGTCGTGAGCAACTGTTCGATTAAATACGAGTAACCGATAGTATGATCTTCTGTGCGCCCATGCAGCACCATACTAACTACAACGTATAAAATCCAGAACCATGATTTGCATATAATCAAATGCAAATAATTGTTTATTAATTAAATAGATTAAATGCTATGATCGGGAGTTTACCGTTACTTAAATCTAGACATTAAGTACACAACTCCAACAATCTCCCACTTGTACTAAGGTCTAGTCATTTCCTCCAAACTCCCGGTTCCCATACTCATCACGTGCTTTAAAGTGTACTTCCGAGAAGTACTATGCGAGTGAGCAATCTAGGTTGCCGCTCTGAAGTTATCTTGGTGACTACTACGTCGTCTTCCCTGACGATGACTCGTATCAGGTGGTACTTGCTCTATGTGTTAACATCACTTTTGACTTATGACCTCTTCTAGTTCACCGTGCACCGCTATCTAATAGCCTTTGGTAAACTAAGAGTCATATCCAAGTCAAGAGGTTATCCCGGAACCTAACCAAAACTTCCGCTGCCTCTGAGGCTGCTTTTCGGTTATGAGAGAGTCTGAAAAGCGTCCCGCTTATCACTCTTTCACTTCATGGTTCCACCTCTTTCTAAAAGTGAACACATAGCCTGATATCGACTTTCACTGGTCTTTGGATCTGAGAATCTGTAATCTAAGAAGATTTCGTCTTGCTCAAGCCAGTACTATGAAAGTACTCTTGCAGCATTCGAACATCCCTTATCCAGATTACTTTGATATCCTCCCACTACGCAAACCGCATAGTTGATATCAGGTTCTTGTTTTTACAACATTGCATCTATAAAGCTTTCCATACTTAAAGTACAGGAAACTGCTTTGTCTTCATCTATCTCCTTCACGTGTTCGAACACACACCCTTTAGATAGATGTATATTCTGTCTCTGAAAGGCAATAACCTTTCTCAGAAGTATGCATGTTTGAAACAAACCTTAATCGTACAAGATGTCTAGGAGAAGTACAATGTTCTTATCTCTAGATCATAAGATCTTAAGAACATGCTCTAACTTCTTCTCAATCTTATATCTTGATTTATTTAGACAACCATTATTTTATGTCTGATGACACTTTTACATTGTTGCCAATGATAAAATGTTATCTACATAAAATCTCCGAGAAACACCACCTTGTTTCCATTACGTCTTCAACACACCTCTCGTCTATGCCTTTTGATGAATCCATCAAATGGACTATCCCATCAATTCGCAAGTTCCACGATTCATAGCTTCATTTCAATCCACAAATGGATTTACTAAGCCTGTACTCTAAATGATATAGCCTCTCAACAATAATCCTTATTGTTCCAAGCAGGCACATTTAGGTCTAGTACCGCCCTTATGCAGATCTAGGGGTCGATTTCATCTTTACTAGATCCAGAGTCCGAACTCCTCTAGTCTTATGAATATCCTTGGTTGTCCAACAACCTCCCACTGCAATGGCGTTCCGGTGTATAACAGTAATAACAATAGGTGCAGTATGTGGTGTACTTCTACCCGGTTTGGCTGGTTCCTAGTCTTTTGTCCTTCTTCTCATTTCAAGGTATTACGTCAGTTCAGGCTTTGTGGTTCATCTAATAGTCTTTCTCTATGAACCGGACGAGACGTCCCTCTGGTTCATAGTACTATAGAACACACAAAACTTCGTTCATCTAGGATATCCCACAACCATATTCAATATGCCGTTGTACCTAGGAATATCCATAGAACATAGGTAGTTCCGAACAACTTGTTCTCTTACTTTTTGATTTCCATTTCTTTACAACGCACCATCTCTACACGTAAGTGTATGGCGCGTCTCTTTTGGGATTTAATCCCAATCTTTGATTATGCTATGTGTTATCTAGATAGGTGATGGCCTCCGCGACCGAGTCGCAGGCTTCTAATGGATATACTTTGATGGTTCCCCATAATAACTTTGTGTCCATTGACAAGTCAAAACACTTTGCTTTTATGGCACATCAAGCATTCTAATCCATCACTGAGTATTCTTTGAAAGAATTACTCATACCTCTCTAATATACACATATGTCTGCATATCTAATCATTTCCAATACTCTTCTGAATTCTATCCTTTTTCCAGAAAGGTTTGCTTAGACGTATTATCCTCCAAATTCAATCCTTAGGTCGGAAGGTCCATTCCTTCAACTATAATTGATCAAATCAATTTCGACCATATGAATTTCATTTGAAAATACTACTAAGTATAAGATTTCATAAGTATAATGATAAAGAAATATCTAATAAGTAAAACAAGTTATATAACGGTTTGTTGCATCGTGGTAGACTAAGGATTCATCATTCACATATTGCTATCTAATGTACCATAATGAATATCACCATTATTTCTTATCCAAACCATCCAATGATTAAAGAAATAAAATATCCATTAATAAAGAAAAAAAAAACAGAACGAAGTTCTTTTTCAAAATAAAGGGGTACATAAGCAATAACTGAAAATTTAAAACAGATAAATGTCTTCCACTGCAACCGCTGCTACCCCAACAGCTTTGCCCATGTAGACTCGAATTCTTCTTCTCTAAGTCGCCGGGTTTTCTGGAACCCCTGCATTCAAAAATGCACATACCGTCAGTGGTTCCATATCTACACACCAGAATTCTGGTAGATAATACCGCTGACTATGTTTTTACGACTAAAGAAAGATTCGTACCTTTGAGAGGACATTCAGACTTCCAGTGTCCCATCTTGTTGCATCGGAAGCACTTGCCCTTTGGCTTTGCAGCCCCCACTCGTGGTGCAGTCCTCTTGACACCACTGGGTTTCCAGGCTTGCTTCCTTTTCTTGCCCCTACCTCCACCAGGCTTAAAGCCTTTGGACTTGGTAGCTACAAGCGCTTGAGACTTGCCCTTCTTGTAGATCCCCTCCGCCGCCTTTAGTTCAGTCAGGAGTTGCGCAAGAGTATAAGATAGTTTACCCATATTATAGCTCATACGAAACTGCTCAAAACTAGGGGCCAGAGACTGGAGTATGATGTCGACTTGCGTCTCACCATCAATAGAAGCTCCTAGGACCTCAAGTTCATTCAACAAACTCATCATCTTAAGAACGTGCTCCCCAACGGGCGTTCCTTCAGACTGAGTAGTCGACATACGGACTCTCATGGCTTCTTGCCTTGCCGCACGATCTTGCTCCCCAAACATCTCCTTGAGGTTAAACATCATATCATGGGCAGTGTCCGTCGACTCATGTTGGGTTTGGAGTACATTTGACATGGAAGCCAAAATATAACACCTAGCCATCTCATCAGCCTTTTTCCACTTCCGATATGTTAGTTTTTCCTCATCAGTTGAGGCAGCCGTGAGCTCAGCAGGGCACACTTCATGGAGTACAAACTTGTACTCCTCCGAAGTCAGGACAATGTCTAAATTTCTCTTCCAATCAATATAGTTGGTGCCAGTGAGCTTATGCTCCTTGAGTATCATAGAAAGTGGGTTCATAGCTATTCTCTAAACCTATAAGCACATTTAAACAAACAATTAATTTAATATCCGTTATTATCTCCCTTAAATAATATCATTAAATTACTAATCACATCTAAAATCCCATCAGGTAAGGCAAGCCACGTGGTGTGGACGTTTACCCACCCAAATGATTTAGCAATTAGTTTTTCTTTGGTCATACATCACTTATAGCGTAACCTCGTGGGGAGGAATACTACAAGGCGTATCTAAGTGTAAACCATTACTCAACACCAAAGTGAATCGTTTGGAATTGCTACATTACCGCAAGCCACGTGGTGTGGACGTTTACGACAACTTCACAACTCTTCACAATTCCTTACAACTGTCTACATCAATTAATCCAAAATCCGTCAGTGCAGCAAGCCACGTGGTGTGGACGTTTACTTCACTAAGAGACTTTTATAATTGACTCCCAATTACCAGATCCATTCGATTTTCGTAAATCAAGACGCGGAGAATCATAAGTGAAACTCGAAGTTTCTAACCAGTGATTCTCCATGCGAGCCACCCTATCTGTCACGAATGAGGGAGCCGAGCAGACAAACGACCCACCTATAAAAGAATGGCACGAAAGTCTCTAATTTGTGTCCTCTACATGACCAAGTGGCTCTGGCTCCATTCCACTCCCCGGGGTGAGAATGAGTCGACTTGAAGTCAGTTTCAGAAAGACAAATTAGGCATTGTTTGATAAACTTGATCAATGTTTCTTGTAAGAGGAATTACAAGAATTCTCCTCCAATGACACATCTATACGAACTTCAAAAGTCCATAAGAGTCACCAAGAGAACAGTAATGGAGACCATGGGAATGTTTCCATCCCCTCTCCCACTTAGCTTTTTATAATAAAGGGATACGCTATCTAATGCATAATTAAACACATAAGCATGCATGAAAGCAATAAAGCACATAGCACATAGTCAAAAATAATGCTAGAGAAATTATTTTTCCCCGACTATCATGGCTTTATCTTCATATGCATCTTCTAGTCTTCAGTCTTCGTTTCTTGAATGCTCCATGTGACGAGAATATTAATCTCTAATATTTAAATCTATTTATTTTCAATTAATCCAAAAGTTACTTAATTCAAAAATTAAGTCAATCGAATATATCAAAAATAAAATTAAATATCATTAATATTTTTATTTATTTATTTTCCTATCTAGTTCTATTAAATTTCTAGAATAATCTATCCAAGTAAAACTTGGAATATTCTAGAAGATATCTATAATAGAACAAGGAAATAAAATAAATTAGGACTACTACTTTTTAAATTTATTTTTATTCCTAATCCATGAATATTCCCATGAGTAGGAATAATCAAATAGGAAAAATAAATTTAGTACTAAATTAATTAAATTTCTAATCTATGAATATTTCCATGAAGGAAATAAATCAATAGAAAATAAAATTAATTAATTCTTTTCCTAATCCATGAGAGTTTCCAAAAGGAAAGTACTCAAATAGGAAAAATCCGAATTAATTGGGAAAGTAGATTTTGGTAGGAATAGCACGGGATTAGGAGATCCCACGCCATCCCACCATGATCGATCGGCCGGCCACTCGGGGAGGAGCGCCGCCGCCGCCTAGCCACGCCGGCTAGGCTATGGGTCGATCACCATCATGTGATCGATCCCAAGCCCTTGTCTTCTCGTCAATTCTTCGTCTTCCGGCGATCGTCTCAACATCGAACCAACGTAATTAAAATTACAAAATTTAAAATTACAATTCCGGTATCGATTCTATACATGAAATCGACCCTATACATTTTCCGGAAAATAAAGTACGTAATAATAAATCCTAAATTCGGTCAACCCCCGAATTTTTACTATTACAAACATTCAACCACACAAAAACGAATCTCGACATGTCCGAGAGTTTAATAATCATGATAATTAATTAAAAAAAAATTAATTAAATCCAACCATGATAGCCGGAAATCCTGCAAGGTAGAACAATAATCGAACATATACATGAACACGAAACCGAACGCTCTGATACCATTTGATGGGATTCGATGTCCCGGGCTATCAAAAAATTGCGGAAACGATAACCCGACCGAAAACCCGTCGCCGGAGATCGCACGAACACCAACTCATCCGCAGGAGTCCGACCTTTGGAGACTACGCGCCCGAAGACACGCAGCCCGCCCCCAGCCGATTTTCTCCCACGAGTCGGATCCACGAACGCGAACCACACGCGAAGAACCGGGCTCGACAAGAGCGTCGCCGCGGGATGAACCCGCGGCTAAACCCTAGCCGAACCCCATCCGCGGGGTTCGCGATCGCCGTGCATGGCGATCGCCGGGGCTGTTCGGAACAGCCCCTTGGCGGTGAGTCCGGCGACTCACCGCCGCCATCCGACGGGAGGAGGGGCGCCTAGTCGAGGCACCAGCCCTCGACAGCCCCCGCGATCGAGCTAGGGCTCGATCGCTCCAGCCGCGGCATCCAGCCGCGGCTGCCCCCCCGTTGCGCACGCCGCCGTCGAAGGGCGGCTGGGGTCCGCCACGGCACCAGCCCGTGGCACCCCAGCGATCGACCGAAGTCGATCGCGTGCCCCGGCGTCCAGCCGGGGCTCCCCTTTCAGCGCGCGGTACCGGCGGTCGAACCCTAGGGTTCGGCCGCCCCTCTCGATCTCGACGGGGATCGCGAGATCCCCGTATCCCGGTCTCGATGTTCCTGGATCGTCTTGTTCATGTACATATTACGATTAAACAACACAAATAATCAAAGAGGGGGATTCTCGATTATACCTTCGATTCGTTGTACGGAGAAACGAAATCGGTTGACGACCTTGTGACCTTCCCGCGTATTCCTTGCACCTCGTCCGAACGTCGTGTGGGCGACGATCTATCGGATTCCTATGGATCTTCCTCACTCTCAAGATTTTATGATTGGCGTAGGTCAATTAATTCTCTTGAAAAGTGAAGACCATGTAGTGCTTATATAGGCTACGTAGGGGATCATAAGGAGAATAAATATTGGGCTTCAATATTGAAAATTAAATTGGGTCCAACCCAAATCTATTAATTCTTATCAATATTAATTTTATTTATTTTCCACTATATAAATAAAATTGCACTCCCAATATTATTCCATATTATATCAAATAATATTTCTCCATCTTAGTATTATTTATTCCGTGTATTTAAGATTTAAATATCCATGAATAAATTTATTTATTGCCCAATAAATTATATTCATCTCTTGAATCCGAGACTAGTACCATTCAACCTTAATTATTGTGCGGAACGAATCCACTCATGAGGTTTACACAATAATTCCTTATGAACTCATCTCGGGGATATTATCAACCTTTCCGGGATACACTGCCCCTTCAAGAATTCACGGCATGCCATATACAAAATATAGTGACCCAACTTAACCGGTAATTAACCCAATAATTAAATCGGTTAATTCCTTTGGTAAATCAAAGTCACTTATATTAAATATACACACCCGCAATTGTTTCAGGGATTAAGAATAAAATACTCCGAGTCTCAAATCAATTATCGCCGAGCAATCCTAATTGATGAGTCTCGATCGATCCGCCCAATACACCAAGTGTACAAGTGTGATAAAATAATTAAGATAAATTATTTTCTCTCTCACACAACGACTATACCGATGGATTAGTTCGTATCCATCTAGGTCGTGAGCAACTGTTCGATTAAATACGAGTAACCGATAGTATGATCTTCTGTGCGCCCATGCAGCACCATACTAACTACAACGTATAAAATCCAGAACCATGATTTGCATATAATCAAATGCAAATAATTGTTTATTAATTAAATAGATTAAATGCTATGATCGGGAGTTTACCGTTACTTAAATCTAGACATTAAGTACACAACTCCAACAGGTTGGAGTCGGGAAGAGGCATACGCTAGCAATCGCTAAGGTCTCAACAATTCGGCTCCTCCGAATCACACGACAAAGGTATGAGATCGAACCCTTTTTCCGCAATTTTCGATCTCATAATTCGTTAAAAATACATCGAACGAACGATCGGGTTCCGGGAGTCGTGGTACGTGTTCCTCGACTACTGGGGGGTCAAGGACCTCCGGAACGGTGGTCGGAAGAGGAAAAACGGACCAGAAACGAGCCCGAAACACCAGCAGCGCGCTGCTGTTCGTCACGGGCAGCGCCCGCTGCCCAGGGCCTCTCCAGCGCCCGCTGGTGGCGGAGCAGCGGCCGCTGAACGTGAACAGCAGCCGCTGGTGGCGGGGCAGCGCCCGCTGGCTGCAGCAGGCAGCTTCCGGTTTGCGCGGTTGCGCCTCGTGCGCGGCGGCTGGGCGTGAATCGGCTGCGGGGCTTCGTCGTCAGCGTAGAGCTGTCTCATGAGGTCGACTGGGCGTGTTCGGATGTTCGAGTGATCGAACGGACACGTCCCGCGTAGTCGATTTCCAACAGGAACGTTGGGCAGTCGGTGTACCAGGAGTCCTGGAATTTGCGGAGTCTTCAAAGGCGGCCAGATTCAAACTCCAACCCAAGTAGGACTCTTGTCCGCACTTGGAGGTATTTTCCCCCACACGTCTATCATCATCTGAAGCCCGTCTATTTAAGAAGAAGTTACTGATGAAGAACGATGACACATGAGCAGCGAAGAAATCGGATCAAGCCCTAACCTGTCCAGCGAAGAAGAAGGCGGCCGCGTGAGCAACCAAACTCGCCGGCGTTTATTTTCTGTTAAGCCTTCGGGCCAAAAACAATTTCCTTTATGTTTTTATGCTTTTAATTATAAACTTGTTTTATTTCCCTTTGAACAATTTCCCGTTTTAATGCATAGTTCAGTTCGTCTTATTTCTTTTGTTTTATTTTCTGTTTTAATTATGTCAAGTAGCTAATCTGTTTGTATCTGGGCAAAGACTGACGCTGACCAACCCTAAGACGTGATCGTGCCGGGAGGCTTATTGATGACAGCAACTAGCTGAGTTTTGTTCCCGATTCAACAGGGTAGTAACTTAAGCATGTTAGGGACTTGGGCAATCCTACAGTGACCAGTGGGAACCCCGACTTGCCTAACACAGGAGTACGTGGATCAACGCGACCGGGAGACTGGGCGTCCGCGAAGTACAACATGTTGCTGGAGATGTGGTCGTATGACTTGGGTCTGTCCAGGCATGCTATTGGCCATTCCGGGTTTGCTTGGAGGATGAAGGCGACTTGATCAACTTAGACTCATGCGGTCACATAGTGTCGAATTGGTCAATGTCAGGAGACCTGTTGAGAGAGATCTAGCAGGACTTAAACATAAGAGCGAATAAGGGTTCGGGGTATTAATATGCGTGACATTGTAGGGATGTTAATACTTGGGATCTATAACTGGAAGACAAAACTGTTAGCAAAATGATATACGTACCGATGATCGGCAGCACATAGGTCAAGGGGGAAGTCGGGGGAAGTCAGGGGAGTCAATGCCTGGATACTTTAGTCTTTATTTGTTTCATCTTATTTGCTTAGTCGAGTCTGTTAATTGCTCTGTCTATTAATTAGGTTGCATGCTAGTTTTATTTCTGTTTAAGTTATTTGTTATTTTCCAGTCAAGTAAACACGGTGACCACGGTTCGGCAGTGCCCAACTGCTCTCCAAAACAAAACCTTTTCAAACGTGACAACCCAATTGAGCATTCAAAGCCGGGAAAACTAAAAGCTAAATCGCCTCCTCGTGGGATCGACCCTATACTTGCTACTAGTACTTGTGCTAGTGAATAGTTTAGGAACTATAAATATCATTTTCCGCTACTCCACGACGGTAGCGTCAGACGCCCCGGCTGGACGCCGGGGCATGCGATCGACCTTACGGTCGATCGCGGGGGCAGCCGTGGCTGGGCCGCGGCGGGTGCGCTGGGCGCACCGCCCTCCTCGGCGGTGGCGGTGAGTCGCCGGACTCACCGCCGGGGGCTATTCGGAACAGCCCCACGGGGATGCGCGTGCATCCCCGGCGATCGCTAGGGCAGCGATCGCGAGCCCCGGCGGGGGCTCGGCTAGGGTTTCTAGCCGCGGGTTTTTCCCGCGGCGACGAATCTCTTGTCGTGCCCGGTTCCGTTTGGTGGTTCGCGTGTTTCCGGCGAGAGGATTTCGGTCGGGTTATTATTTTCCGCAAATTTTAATAGCCCGGGATATCGATTTCCAGCAATTTTAGGATTGATTGGTAAATTTAATGATATTAATTAAGGGAGTTAATATCGAATCAAATTTGACGGTTTGATTTGTCTCTTTTATAGATATGGCACTCAACCCGTTGTCCATTATACTAAAAGAAAACAAACTCACTGGTCCAAACTATGTTGATTGGAAACGAAACTTGGACATTGTCCTGACTGCTGAGGAGTACAAATATGTACTCCATGAGGTTTGCCCTGATGAACCTACTGATACCTCCACTCCTGAGGAAAAGGAAGCTCATCGGAAGTGGGTCAAGGCTGATCAGATGGCGCGGTGCTACATTTTGGCTTCTATGTCAAATGTGCTGCAACATCAGCATGAAGCCATGACCACTGCCTATGATATGATGCTTAACCTCAAGGAGATGTTTGGTAGTCAGGATAGGGCAGCCAGGCAAGATGCTATGAGGCAACTCATGACAGCCACCATGTCCGAAGGAACGCCCGTGAGAGATCACGTTCTTAGGATGATTGGCTATCTGAATGAGATAGAGATTATGGGAGGAGCTATCGATGGGGAAACCCAGATCGATATAGTGCTCCAGTCTCTGCCTAGGAGTTTTGAGCAGTTCCGCCTGAACTATAACATGAACAAGAGGTTATATTCGTTGGCGGTGATGGAGTAGTATACTTAATGTCTAGATTTGAGTATTATAAACTCCTTGTACACTTTCATTTACCTATTAAATACAAACATTCATTTGCTTTTAATTATTGCAAATTATAGTCCTGGATTTTATACGTTGTAGTTAGTATGGTGTTGCATGGGCACACAGAAGATCATACTATCGGTTACTCGTATTTAATCGAACAGTTGCTCACGACCTAGATGGACACGGACCAACCCATCGGTATAGTCGTTGTGTGAGAGAGAAAATAATTTATCTTAATTATTTTATCACACTTGTACACTTGGTGTATTGAGCGGATCGATTGAGACTCATCAATTAGGATTGCTCGGCGATAATTGATTTGAGACTCAGTGTATTATATTCTTAATCCCCGATATTATTGCGGGTGTGTATATTTAATATAAGTGACTTTGATTTGCCAAAGGAATTAACCGATTTAATTATTGGGTTAATTACCGGTCAAGTTGGGTCGCTATATTTTATATATGGCATGCCGTGAATAATTGACCGGACAGTGTATCCCGGAAGGGTTGATAATATCCCCGAGATGAGCTCAAAATGATTTATTATGTAAACCTCGCGAGTGGATTTAATTCCGCATAATAAATAAGGTTGAGTGGTACTAGTCTCGGATAAAAGAGATGAATAAATTTATTAAGCAATAAATAAATTTTATTCATGGATATTTCTATCTTAAATACACGGAATAAATAATACTACCGGAGAAATATTATTGGATATAATATGGTTTAATATTGGGAATGCAATTAATTTATATAGTGGAAAATAAATTAATTAATATTGATAAGGATTAATGGACTTGGGCAGTGGGCTCAATTTAATCATCAATATTGGAAGCCCAATATTCCACCTCCTTTAGATCCCCTACGTAGCCTATAAAAGCACTACATGGCCTTCATAAATCATAAGACAAGATTATCATACTTGATATTCTAGAGAGTTGAAGGAGATCCATAGGAGTTCGATAGATCGTCGCCCACCCGACGTTCGAACGGAGTGCAAGGAATACGTGGGAAGATTCAAAGGTCATCTTGATTTCGTTTCTCCGAACAACGAATCGAAAGGTACAATATCTAAACGCCCTTGATAATTGTTCGATTTTGGATTTATCGAGAATACCGTAGAACGCAAGATCCGAAGTTCGGACCCGGAGTAGACGGACGATCACGCGGTGGTGGCGAAGCCACCACACCGCGTGGATCGACCCGCCTAGGGTTCGGCGGGCGCGCGAAGGTGAAGCCCTCGGCTTCGGCCGAGGGGGCGATCGCTGGGTGCGATCGCCGGCGGTGACGGGCTGGTGCCGTCACCTCCCCACCGCGATGGTGGGGCTCCTCCACGGCAGGCGGCAGGTCGCCGGACCTACTGCCGGGGGCTGCCGGATGCAGCCCCATCGATCATGATGATCGATGCGATCATCGATCGCGCGAACACCCCGACTCGCGGGGGTTCGGCCGGGGGCGGGCTGTGCGTCTTCGGGCGCATGGTCTCCGATGGTCGGACTCCGGCGGATGAGTCGGTGTTCATGTGATCTCCGGCGAAGGTTTTCGTTCGGGTTATTGTTTCCGCAAATTTTAATAACCCGGGATATCGAATTCCAACAATTGGTATCAGAGCGTGGTTTACGTTCGCGGTATTTTCGATAAAATTGTTCTACCTTGCAGGGTTTCCGACTATTATGGCTTAATTTATTATTCGTTTAATTTATTTTGTCATGTATGTTGGTTTGATTAAACTCTCGGACATGTCGAGATTCGTTTTTGGTGGTGAATGCTTGTAATAGTAAAAATTCGGGGGTTGACCGAATTTAGGATTTATTATTACATTCTACGTTTTTCCGGAAATTGTATAGGGTCGATTTCATGTATAGAATCGATACCGGAATTGTAATTTAGATTTTGTAATTTATTTTGCGTTGGATCGATACCGAAACGACCGCCGAAGAAGACGCGTGACGAAGGAGATGATCGTGAGGGTGAAAGGGCTCGGATCGACCGCCCCATGGTCGATCCCACGAGGACGATCGACCCTCGCCCAAAGGAGCTGCCCGTGGGAGCTCCGGCCACGCCGGCCACCAATGGAGGTGGCGCGTGGGCTGGACGGCGGCAGTGCCTAGGCGGATGTCGAGGGGTGGCGCGGGGATCCCCACCCCGTGCTATCCCGGTCCGGTAATTCACTTTCCTAATTGGTTCGGGTTTTTCCTATTTGAGTGTTCCTATTTTTGGGAACTCTCATGGATTAGGAAAAGAATCAATTTGAAATTGATTAGGATTCCTAAGTTGATTATTTCTATTTTATGGAAATATTCATGGATTAGGAATCTAATTAATTTGGAAAGTAGAAGAGTCCTAAATTATTTTATTTCCTTATTTCATTATGGAAATCATCTAGAATATTCCAAGTGGGTCTTGGATAGATTATTCTAGAGATTTAATGAAGTAGAAAGGGAAAATAAAATAAATAAAATATTAATAATATTTAATTTTATTTTTGATTTATTCGATTGACTTAATTATTATTAATTAAGTATCTTTTGGATTTATTAAAAATAAATAGATTTAAATATTGGAGATTAATATTCTCGTCACATGGAGCATTCAAGAAACGAAGACTAAAGACTAGAAGATGCGTACGGAGATGGAGTAAAGCCATAATAGTCGGAAAATAATATTCTAGTAATTATTTTGACTATGTGATAATATTATGTGCTTTACTGCTTGTATGCATGCTATATGTGTTACTTTTATGCACTAGTATAGCGTATCCCTTTATTGTAAAAAGCTAAGTGGGAGAGGGTATGGAAACATACCCATGGTCTCCATTGCTGCTCTCTTGGTGACTTTTATAAACTTTTGATGTTTATATAGATAAGTTATTGGAGGAGAGTTCTTGTAATTCCTCTTACGAGAAACATTGATTAAGTTTGTCAAACAATGCCTAATTTGTCTTTCCGAAGCTGATTTCAAGTCGACTCATTCTCACCCCGGGGAGTGGAATGGAGCCAAAGCCACTTGGTCATGTCGAGGACACAAATTAGAGGCAGTCGTACCATTCTTTGATAGATGGATCGATTGTCTGCTCGGCTCCCTCATTTATGAGAGATAGGGCTATTCGCATGGTGAATCACTGGTTAGAAACCTCGAGTTTCACTTATGATTCTCCGCGTCTTGATTTACAAGATTAAATGGATCAAGTAATTGGGAGTCAATTATAAAGATCTCTTAGTGTAGTAAACGTCCACACAACGTGGCTTGCTATGCTGACGGATTTTGGATTAATTGATGTAGACAGTTGTAAGAAAATTGTGAAGAGTTGTGAAGTTGTCGTAAACGTCCACACAACGTGGCTTGCGGTGATGTAGCAATTCCAAACGATTTACTTTGGTACTGAGTAATGGTTTACACTTAGATACGCCTTATAGTATTCCTCCCACCGAGGTTCCGCTATAAGCGATGTATGACCGAAGGAAATCTAATTTCTAAGTCGTTTGGGTGGGTAAACGTCCACACACCGTGGCTTGCCTTACCTGATGGGATTTTAGATGTAATTAGTGATTTAATGATATTATTTAAGGGAGATAATATCGGATATTAAATTGTTTGTTTGTTTTATGTGCTTATAGGTTAGGAATGACTGTGACCCCACTTTGTGATATACTTAAAGATGAGAACTCACTGGTTCCATATAGTAATGATTGGGAACGAAATCTGGACATTGTCCAGACTGTTGAGCCTTCTATATCTGCTATTTTCCCAACTGATGAGGACATTTGGAATGACCTCAATATGATGTTGAGACATAGTGTGGATACTGCTGAAGAGGTGATTGACATACTCATTGTATTTCGCCCACTAGAGGAGTCGCTTAAAAACGATGACTTGAGGATGAAAATCATAAGTGTGATCAGAAAATCACGAGCTCTTATGGCCAAGGAAGAAGTGCAAGCAAAGAAGCCCAGTGGTTCCAAACCACGGATTGGGAAGAGCAAGCCGCGAGGCAAGTGCTATCGATGCAAGCAGTCTGGGCACTGGAAGTCTGATTGTCCCCTCATCAAAGGTACGAAATTTTCCTTAGTCACTGAAACATTATCAGTGGTGTTATCTACCAGCACCTGGTGTGTAGATACGGGGGCCACTGATCATGTCTGCAATTCATTGCAGGGGTTCCAGGAAACCCGGAGACTTAGAGAGGGAGAGATCGTGGTCTACATGGGCAATGCTGCGAGGGTGGCGGCTGTTGCAGTGGGAGACGTTCACTTACGTTTTAGTAGTGATAGGGTTTTAGTTTTACATAATTGTCTTTATGTACCCAATTTTAGAAAGAATTTAATTTCGGTTTCTACACTTATAATGAATGGGTATTCTGTTTCTTTTGACCACTCTGTGATCATAAGAAGAAACAGTGAGATTATCTGTTCTGGTACATTGGTGGACGATTTGTATGTGCTAAATCCTGAGTCTAACACGATGCAACTAACCGAGAGTAATAACACATCTACGAACACCAATAAGAGAAAGGAACCTTCTAAAATGAATCAATTATACTTGTGGCATCTAAGGCTAGGTCATATAAACTCGAATAGGCTTCAAAGGTTGAAAGCTGATGATTTAATCACTGGCGTTGAAGGAGAGGACCTTCCGACCTGCGAATCCTGTTTAGAGGGTAAAATGACCAAGCGTCCTTTTTCTGGTAAAGGACGGAGGGCTGAACAAGTATTGGATTTGATTCACTCTGATGTATGCGGACCTATGTCTACTCAGGCAAGGGGAGGGTACGAGTATTTCATCACTTTCACTGATGATTACTCAAGGTATGGATTTGTATACTTGATGCGCCGTAAGAGCGAATCCTTTGACAAGTTCAAGGAGTTCAAGGCTTTTGTGGAGAACCTTCAAAACAAATCCATTAAGTGCCTGCGATCGGATCGCGGAGGCGAGTACCTGTCTGGAGAATTCAAGGCATACTTGGCAGAGAATGGGATTGATTCCCAAATGACATCACCATATACTCCCCAGCAGAATGGTGTGTCAGAAAGAAGGAATAGGACTCTTATGGAAATGGTGCGATCAATGATGAGTTACTCGGACTTACCTGTTATGTTCTGGGGATTTGCCTTGGAAACAGCGGCGTATATCTTGAATAGGGTTCCAACCAAAACGGTACCAACCACACCCATGGAATTGTGGAGTGGGCGCAAGCCTAACTTAAGACACATTCGGATCTGGGGTTGTCCAGCACATGTGTTGCGACAAGGTGCCGACAAGTTAGAACCTAGATCAGAATTACGGCTGTTTGTAGGATACCCGAAAGGAACTAAAGGTGGCATGTTCTATAGTCCTAAAGACCAGAAGATCGTTATAAGTACTAACGCTCGGTTCTTAGAGGAAGACTATGTCATGGACCACAAGCCCAAGAGTGACATAATACTTGATGAGATGAGAGGAGACAAGGAAGACTTAGATACAGCCGAACCGAGTAGTGATACACCACTAGAACCTGCACCTACTGTCACTGTTAATACACCGGAACGCCGTCGTAGTGGGAGGGTTGTTAAACAACCAGAAAGATGGATTGGACTGGGTGAGTCTTCGGACTCTGGACCTGGAGTTCATGAAGTCGATCCCTGGACCTATGATGAGGCGGTACAAGATATAGATGCGCCTTCTTGGAAGAAAGCGATGAAATCCGAAATAGAATCTATGGATTCTAATAAAGTCTGGGATCTTGTAGAACCACCAAGCGGCGTGAAGCCAATTGGATGTAAATGGGTCTACAAGAGAAAGAGAGGATCTGACGGAAAGGTTGAAACCTTTAAAGCTCGGCTTGTTGCGAAAGGATATACTCAGAAAGAGGGAATCGATTATGAGGAGACCTTCTCGCCGGTAGCCAAGATAAAGTCGATCCGGATTCTCTTATCCATAGCAGCTCATATGGATTATGAGGTGTGGCAAATGGATGTCAAGACAGCTTTCCTTAATGGAAGTCTTGACGAGACGATTTATATGAAACAACCAGAAGGATTCATTGCTAAGGGGCGAGATCATCTAGTGTGCAAGCTTAATCGATCCATTTATGGATTGAAACAAGCCTCGAGATCGTGGAACCTGCGGTTTGACGAAGTAGTCCAATCTTTTGGATTCAGTCAAAGCATGGACGAATCGTGTGTGTATTGGAAACGTGATGGGAAGAAGGTGGTGTTTCTCGTGCTTTATGTAGACGACATTCTTCTCATTGGCAACAGTGTGAAAATGTTATCAGACATAAAGGGATGGTTGTCTAGACAATTCGATATGAAAGATTTGGGAGAAGTGGGACATGTTCTAGGGATCAAGGTTATAAGGGATCGCCGGAATAGAACATTGTACTTATCCCAGCAATCTTACATAGACACGATTCTGGCTCGTTTTAACATGCAAGATTCCAAGAAGGGTGAACTGCCCTTCAGTAAAGGAACTTATCTTTCTAAGGAGATGTGTCCTCGGACACAAAAGGAGAAAGATGAAATGAAATCAGTTCCCTACGCTTCGGCTGTGGGAAGCTTGATGTATGCAATGTTATGCACGAGGCCTGATATCTGCTACGCAGTTGGCGTAGTGGCGAGATATCAGAGTAACCCTTGAAAGGCTCATTGGACTGCCGTAAAGAGCATTTTCAAGTATTTGCGAAATACTAGGGATTATGTTCTAAGTTACGGGGCAGACAATCTGATTCCTTTGGGTTATACGGATTCGGATTTCCAAGCTGATAAGGACCGGCGAAAGTCGACATCAGGCTATGTGTACACTTTGGGAGGTGGAGCCATATCATGGAGGAGTGTAAAGCAAAAGTGCATTTCAGACTCTACCATGGAAGCTGAATATGTTGCAGCCTCAGAGGCAGCGAAAGAGTCAGTTTGGTTCCTTAATTTCCTCCAGGACTTAGATGTGATTCCGAGTTTGCCCAGAGCTATGACAATTTATTGTTATAATAGCGGTGCAGTGGCAAACAGTAAGGAACCACGGTCCCATAGTGCTACAAAACACATAGAGCGCAAGTACCACCTGATTCGAGTCATCGTCAAGAGGGGCGATGCGATAGTCACCAAGATAGCTTCAGAGGACAACCTAGCGGACCCTTTCACCAAGATACTTCCTAAGGAAGTATATTTCAAGCACTTGGAGGGTTTGGGAGTCAGAAGTTTGGAGGATAAGACTAGACCTTAGTATAAGTGGGAGATTGATGGAGTAGTATACTTAATGTCTAGATTTGAGTATTATAAACTCCTTGTACACTTTCATTTACCTATTAAATACAAACATTCATTTGCTTTTAATTATTGCAAATTATAGTCCTGGATTTTATACGTTGTAGTTAGTATGGTGTTGCATGGGCACACAGAAGATCATACTATCGGTTACTCGTATTTAATCGAACAGTTGCTCACGACCTAGATGGACACGGACCAACCCATCGGTATAGTCGTTGTGTGAGAGAGAAAATAATTTATCTTAATTATTTTATCACACTTGTACACTTGGTGTATTGAGCGGATCGATTGAGACTCATCAATTAGGATTGCTCGGCGATAATTGATTTGAGACTCAGTGTATTATATTCTTAATCCCCGATATTATTGCGGGTGTGTATATTTAATATAAGTGACTTTGATTTGCCAAAGGAATTAACCGATTTAATTATTGGGTTAATTACCGGTCAAGTTGGGTCGCTATATTTTATATATGGCATGCCGTGAATAATTGACCGGACAGTGTATCCCGGAAGGGTTGATAATATCCCCGAGATGAGCTCAAAATGATTTATTATGTAAACCTCGCGAGTGGATTTAATTCCGCATAATAAATAAGGTTGAGTGGTACTAGTCTCGGATAAAAGAGATGAATAAATTTATTAAGCAATAAATAAATTTTATTCATGGATATTTCTATCTTAAATACACGGAATAAATAATACTACCGGAAAAATATTATTGGATATAATATGGTTTAATATTGGGAGTGCAATTAATTTATATAGTGGAAAATAAATTAATTAATATTGATAAGGATTAATGGACTTGGGCAGTGGGCTCAATTTAATCATCAATATTGGAAGCCCAATATTCCACCTCCTTTAGATCCCCTACGTAGCCTATAAAAGCACTACATGGCCTTCATAAATCATAAGACAAGATTATCATACTTGATATTCTAGAGAGTTGAAGGAGATCCATAGGAGTTCGATAGATCGTCGCCCACCCGACGTTCGAACGGAGTGCAAGGAATACGTGGGAAGATTCAAAGGTCATCTTGATTTCGTTTCTCCGAACAACGAATCGAAAGGTACAATATCTAAACGCCCTTGATAATTGTTCGATTTTGGATTTATCGAGAATACCGTAGAACGCAAGATCCGAAGTTCGGACCCGGAGTAGACGGACGATCACGCGGTGGTGGCGAAGCCACCACACCGCGTGGATCGACCCGCCTAGGGTTCGGCGGGCGCGCGAAGGAGAAGCCCTCGGCTTCGGCCGAGGGGGCGATCGCTGGGTGCGATCGCCGGCGGTGACGGGCTGGTGCCGTCACCTCCCCACCGCGACGGTGGGGCTCCTCCACGGCAGGCGGCAGGTCGCCGGACCTGCTGCCGGGGGCTGCCGGATGCAGCCCCATCGATCATGATGATCGATGCGATCATCGATCGCGCGAACACCCCGGCTCGCGGGGGTTCGGCCGGGGGCGGGCTGTGCGTCTTCGGGCGCATGGTCTCCGATGGTCGGACTCCGGCGGATGAGTCGGTGTTCATGTGATCTCCGGCGAAGGTTTTCGTTCGGGTTATTGTTTCCGCAAATTTTAATAACCCGGGATATCGAATTCCAACAGGCGGAACTCCTGACTGAACTCCAGGCGGCAGAGGGAATCTTTAAGAAGTCTCAGGCACTTGTGGCTGTGAAACTTCCTGGCCCTCCGGGGACTAAGAGGAAGAAGAAGCAAGGACGGAAACCCAGTGGACCCAGAAATGGTGGACCACGGAATGTAGTGAACAAGCCCAAGGGCAAGTGTTTCCGTTGCAAGCAGTCTGGACATTGGAAGTCTAATTGTCCTCTCAGACAAGGAGGTATGAACTTTTCCTTAGTCACTGAAACATGTTTAGCGGGGTTATCCACCGGTACCTGGTGTGTGGATACGGGAGCCACTGATCATGTCTGCAATTCTTTGCAGGGGTTCCAGGAAACCCGGCGGCTTAGAGAGGGAGAGATCACCATCTACATGGGCAACGCTACGAAAGTGGCGGCGGTTGCAGTGGGAGATATTTATTTGTCTTTTAATAATAAAGTTTTAGTATTGAATAATTGTCTTTATGTACCGAACTTTAGAAAGAACCTTGTTTCGGTTTCTAAGTTGGTTTTGAATGGATATTCAGTTTCTTTTGATAGTTCTGTTATTGTAAAAAAGAATGGTGATTATATCTGTTCTGGTACATTGATAGGCAACTTATATATACTGAATCCCGATTATTCCACGATGCAACGAGTAGAGTCATATAACACATCTAGTACCAATAAGAGAAAGGAGCCTTCTAGGATGAATCAAAAGTACTTATGGCATCTTAGGCTAGGTCATATTAACTTGGGCAGAATACAAAGGTTGATAACTGATGGAATACTCAGTGGTGTGAAAGATGAGGACTTTCCAACCTGCGAATCATGCCTGGAAGGAAAAATGACCAAGCGACCTTTTAGTGATAAAGGGTATAGATCCAAGGAAGTACTAGAATTGATTCACTCTGATTTGTGCGGGCCTTTATCTGTCCAAGCGAGAGGAGGTTATGAATATTGATGATTACTCAAGGTATGGTTTTATATACCTGATGCGCCGCAAGAGCGAGTGCTTTGACAAGTTCAAGGAGTACAAAGCTCTTGTGGAGAACCTTCATGGTAAAACCATAAAGACTCTACGATCTGATCGTGGAGGAGAGTACCTCTCGGGAGAGTTTAAGGCGTACTTATTAGAGAATGGGATTGATTCCCAGATGAGTGCACCATACACGCCCCAGCAGAATGGTGTAGCAGAAAGAAGGAATAGGACTCTTATGGAAATGGTAAGATCTATGATGAGTTACTCAGACCTACCAGTTTCGTTCTAGGGATATGCCTTGGAAACAGCGGCGTATATCCTGAACTTAGTTCCTTCTAAATGAGTCCCTAAGACGCCCTCGGAATTGTGGACCGGGCGTAAGCCAAACTTGAAACACATTCGGATCTGGGGTTGTCCAACACATGTGCTGAAGCATGGGGCTGATAAGTTGGAATCTCGTTCAGATATTCGGTTGTTTATAGGATATCCTAGAGGAACGAAAGGTGGTCTATTTTATAGTCCTAAGGACCAGAAGATCGTTGTTAGCACCAACGCTCGGTTCTTAGAAGAGGATTATATAATGGACCACAAGCCCAAGAGTGAGATAATACTAAACGAACTGAGAGGGGACGATCAAGGCTTAGATCCAACCCAACCGGGTGATACGCCACCACAGTCTGCACCTGTAGTTACTGAGGTTACACCGGAGCGTCGTCGTAGTGGGAGGGTTGTTCGACAACCCGATAGGTTCATGTTTATAGGTGAGTCTTCGGACTTGTTACCTGGAGAACATGAAGCCGATCCCTGGACCTACGACGAGGCGCTTAAAGATCAAGATGCTCAGTCTTGGCAAAAGGCGATGAAATCTGAGATTGAATCAATGGATTCAAATCAGGTCTAGAATCTTGTAGCACCGCCCAAAGGTGTAAAAGCCATTGGTTGCAAGTGGGTGCACAAGAGAAAAAGAGGGTCTGACGGGAAGGTGGAAACCTTCAAGGCTAGGCTTGTTGCGAAAGGGTATACTCAGAAAGAAGGGATCGATTATGAGGAAACCTTTTCGCCGGTAGCCATGCTAAAGTCGATCCATATTCTTTTGTCCATAGCATCTTATATGGATTATGAGGTGTGGCAAATGGACGTCAAGACAGCATTCTTGAATGGGAATCTTGACGAGACCATTTACATGAGACAACCGGAAGGTTTCATCAAGAAAGGCCAAGAGCATCTAGTGTGTAAGCTAAACCGATCCATTTATGGATTGAAGCAAGCTTCTAGATCTTGGAACATGCGGTTTGATGAGGTTATCCAGTCTTATGGATTCATTCAAAGCAGGACGAGTCGTGTGTATACCGGAGAAGTGACGGAAACAGTGTGGCGTTTCTCGTGCTTTATGTAGACGACATCCTTCTAATTGGCAACAATGTGAAGATGTTGTCGGACATAAAGGGATGGTTGTCCAAGCAATTCGATATGAAAGACTTAGGACAAGTTGGGCATGTTCTTGGGATCAAGGTTATAAGGGATCGCCGGAAAAGAACATTAAGCTTGTCCCAAGCCTCATATATTGATACGATTCTGGCTCGTTTCAACATGCAGAATTCCAAGAGAGGTGCTCAACCTTTCTGCCATGGAATTCATCTATCTAAAGACATGTGTCCCAAAACACAAAAGGAGATAGATTACATGAAGAAGGGTCCTTATGCTTCGGCAGTAGGAAGTCTAATGTATGCCATGTTGTGCACGAGACCTGATATCTGCTATGCCGTTGGCATGGTAGCTAGATATCAGAGTAACCCTGGACAGGGTCACTGGACTGCTGTAAAGAAAATACTTAAGTACCTGCGAAGGACTAGGAATTATGTTCTGAGTTACAAAGCGTCCGAGTTGATTCCTATTGGTTACACAGACTCGGATTTCCAATCTGATAAGGATCAGCGAAAGTCTACATCAGGCTATGTGTTCACATTGGGAGGTGGAGCAGTCTCATGGAAGAGTGTTAAGCAGAAATGCATTTCGGACTCTACCATGGAAGCCGAATATGTAGCAGCCTCTGAGGCGGCTAAAGAATCGGTGTGGCTCCGGAACATTCTTATGGACTTGGATGTGGTTCCTAAAATGCCTAGAGCTATCACAATTTATTGTGACAATAGCGGTGCAGTGGCAAGTGCGAAGGAACCACGAGCCCACAATGCGAGTAAACACATAGATCGCAAGTACCACCTGATTAGAGACATCGTCAAGAGAGGCGATGCAGTTTTCACCAGGATTGCATCAGCGGATAACCTGGCTTACCCCTTTACGAAGGCACTTCCAGCGGAAGCGTTCAAGAGACACGTGAAGGGGATGGGTATCGGATGTATGGTAGAGGGCAACTAGACTTTTAGTATAAGTGGGAGATTGATGGAGTTATATTCTAAATGTCTAGTTTAGTGACAATATGGAACTCCTTATCTGTGTTTTATTATCTATTAATCAAATTGTCGGCATTTTGTCTATCATGTACTGTATGCAATAGTCCTAGATATATACGTTGTAGACAGTATGGCGTGAGGAGACACGCGGAAGATCATACTGTCGGTTACTCGTATACTATCGAACAGAATCTCACGACTTAGATGGACAGGGACAATCCATCGGTACGTCGTAGTGTGACTGGGTAATAGTTGGTCTTGACTATTATGTTACACTCGTACACTTGGTGTATTGAGCAGGACCACGGGAGGGCGTTCGATTTATACTAATCGAAGTAATCGAACTAGACCTCAGATATTATGGATATACGAATTCCTAATCCCTATATAATTATAGGTGCGTGTGTCCAATTCTCGGTTCTTTAATATACCAATGAGTGAGACTAATTGATTAGTCGAGATTCTCGGTAAATTGGGAATTGTAATTGTACGCACGGCATGCTATAGATTATAGACAGGAAACCGTGTCCCGTTTATCGGGTTGATGATGTCCCCGAGATGAGCTCATAAAGTTTATCATGTAAACCCTGCAGGTGGATTTGTTCCACATGATAATAAGGATGAGTGGTACTAGTCTCGGATAATAAGAAACGAATTAATTTAATTATTAGTAATAAAATTAATTCGTGGACATTCGATATCTTAAACACGGGGAAGGTCGTGTATGTAATTTCGGCGGAATTATTATTGTTGAAATAATATTAAAATTAATTTCGGGAATTCAATTATTATTTTTTAGTGGAGTGAATAATAATTAAAATTGAAATCGATTAATTAAGGAATTGCGTTTACGTATTCCAAGTTAATTAATATTTCAATTTAGCCCTTAATTAATTTACCTAAGGTCCCTAACGTAACTCTATTTAAACCCCCTCCCTTACCCTCTCTAAACCTACAATTCGCCGCAACATTTATTTTTGCTGAGAAAAATAATTGCGTTAGCGCAAATATATTTTTCTCTGTGTAAAATAAAAAGGTTAACGCAGAAATAAATTATTCTCACACAGAGGATAATTCATACGTTGGTTTGGCAGAGAGAGTATAGACGGGAGAACTCCAGCGGATCGTTGCCCACACAACGGTTGGAGACGGGATCTGAGACATACGTTAGAAGCATCTATGGTCTCAACAATCGACCGAAAAGGTATGAGATCGAATTCCCTTTTCCGCAATTTATTCGATCTCATTTTCTCGTTGATCATACATGAACGTAGATCGGGTTTCGGGGTCGTGGATCGTATTCCTCGACTACTGGGGGTTCTAGGACCTTCGGATCGGTAGTCGGATGAGGAAAAACGACCCGGAAACGAGCCCGGAACAGCAACGTCGCGTTGCTGTTCACGGACGAACAACGCCCGCTGGTGGGCAAACAGCGACCGCTGTTTGCAGCTCCACCAGCAACCGCTGGTCTGCATACAGCGAGCGCTGTTTGAGTGCAGACCAGCCCCGGTTCGCGCGGTTGTCCTTCGGGGCGATGGTTGGGCGTGAATCGGGTCATGGGCTGTCGTGTGAACGGAGTAGCGCCTTCGGAGGTCGACTGGGAGCGTTCGGATGTTCGAGCGATTGAACGAACGCATCCCGGGTAGTCGATTTCCAACAAAGCTCAGAACGCGAGGTAAACCTAAACTTAATTATAGAGATATGATTAATGCATCATGTATGTCCTCCACTTTTAACAATATCAGAATAGTTTCTTTCTTGTCTCAAATTGAACCCAAAATTTTTAAAGTTGCACTTGATGATGAGTTTTGGGTAAATGCCATGCAAGAAGAACTAAATGAGTTTGTTCGAAACAAAGTTTGGACTTTAGTCCCCAGACCCCCCAACGTAAATGTTATAGGTACGAAGTGGATTTTTAAGAATAAAACTGATGAATTCGGACAAATAGTTCGAAACAAAGCTCGTCTTGTTGCACAGGGATACACACAGGTTGAAGGCATCGATTTCGACGAAACGTTTGCACCAGTCGCGAGACTGGAGTCAATCCGACTTTTGATTGCCATTGCATGTTTACTCAACATTCTACTTCATCAAATGGACGTAAAAGCTGCCTTTCTAAATGGAGTCATCGAAGAGGAAGCGTTTGTTGAACAACCAAAAGGGTTCGAGGACCCGGAACATCCTGATTATGTGTACTACCTACACAAAGCACTGTACGGTTTGAAACAGGCTCCACGTGCTTGGTACAGCTGCTTAACTGACTTCTTGCTGTCATTTGGATTTACTCGATGATGGAGTTGTATTCTAAATGTCTAGTTTAGGGCAAATACGGAACTCCTTATCTATACCTTAATTCGAGATATGATTCAAGCATGATTGCATTTAATGCAATAGTCCTTGATGTATACGTTGTAGACAGTATGGCGTGAGGAGACACGCGGAAGATCATATTGTCGGTTACTCGTATACTATCGAACAGTAGCTCACGACTTAGATGGACAGGGACAATCCATCGGTACGTCGTAGTGTGACTGGTAGATAGTCGGTCTTGACTATCATGTTACACTCGTACACTTGGTGTATTGAGCAGGACCACGGGAGGGCGTTCGATTTATACTAATCGCAGTAATCGAACTAGACCTCAGATATTACGGATATACGAATTCCTAATCCCTGTATAATTATAGGTGTGTGTGTGTCCAGTTCTCGGTTCTTTGACTTACTAGTGAGTGAGACTAATTGATTAGTCAATATTCTCGGTAAATTGGGAATCGGAATTGTACACACGGCATGCTATAGATTATAGACAGGAAACCGTGTCCCATTTATTGGGTTGATGATGTCCCCGAGATGAGCTCATAAAGTTTATCATGTAAACCCTGCAGGTGGATTCGTTCCACATGATAATAAGGATGAGTGGTACTAGTCTCGGATAACAAGAAACGAGTTAATTTAATTATTAGTAATTAAAGTTAATTCGTGGACATACGATATCTTAAACACGGGGAAAGTCGTATATGTAATTCGGCGGAATTATTATTGTTGAAATAATATAAATTAATTATTGGGAATTCAATTATAATTTTATAGTGGAATTAATTATAATTAAAATTGTGGAATTTAATTAAGGTTTGCCTTTTAGGACGCCGAGTTAATTAAATTGCAATTTAGCCTAATAATTAATTTCCATAAGGTCCCTGGTGTAGCTCTATAAATACCTCACCCTCTCTTTCTCTAAACCTAAGAAACGCCGCTATTTTATTTTTGCGGAGAAAAATAAATTGTTGCGCAATTATTTTTCTATAGAAATAAAGCTGTTATTATTTTCTGCAGAAATTGATTGCTAGCGCAATTATATTTCTGAGATAGAAAAACAAAACCTTACTTACGCCGCTATAATTAATTCTGCAGAGAAAATAAAAGCTTGCGCAATTATTTTTCCTCTGCTTAATTAATTCAGATTAGCGCAGTCAGAGGATATTATTCCTACGGTGGGTTCAAGAGAGAAAGGAGAAGAGGAAGGTTCAGCGGATCGTTGCCCACTCAACGGCTGAACGTCGGGGATAGAGACATACACCGGAAGGCTTCGTGGTCTCAACAATTCGGCTTCTCCGAATCACGCGACAAAGGTATAAGAAATCGAAACCCTTATTCCGCATACGTTACGTTTTCTATTTCGTTAAAAATACATCGGATCTAAGATCGGGTTCCGGGCGTCGTGGATCGTGTTCCTCGACTACTGGGGGTCAAGGACCTCCGGATCGGTAGTCGGAAGAGGAAAATCGACCCGGAAACGCGCTCGGAACAGCAGGTCGCGCTGCTGTTCGCGGACAAACGGCGGTCGCCGGAGGGCAAACGGCGGTCGCCGTTTCGCTGTTTTTCGGGCATCCAGCTCTGGTTCGCGCGGTTGTCCTTCGGGGCAATGGCTGGGCGTGAATCGGTACACGGGCTGGCACGTGAACGGAGTAACGGACCTGGAGGTCGACTGGGATCGTTCAGATGTTCGAGTGATCGAACGAACGCATCCCGGGTAGTCGATTTCCAACAATTGGTATCAGAGCCGGTTTTGTCGATTCGTTGTATTTTTGCGAGATTTGTTTTGCAGGTTCGAACCCGGTTATTATGGCCAACGTTGTGATTGTATGTTCTGATTTAATTTGTGGTTTTGATTAAACTCTCGGGCTTGTCGAGATTGTTTTTGATTTGAAAAAACGATGCTTGTTTGTAATAGATAAAAACGACGGGTTGAGTCGTTAGGTTTATTTATTTTTCGTTGTATCCGGGACATGTATAGGGTCGATCACCTTGTATAGGATCGATGCCAGATTTAGTAAGTTTATTCTTGTAATTTTTCTTACTAATTTTGGTGGATCGAGACGAGATCAAAACCCGGAGAAACGAGGATCGAGGAGAGCGAACCGGCAACGGGCGGCCATCGAACACACCCCGTGTTCGCGACGGGCAGCAGCGGGGCTGGGGTTCGTTCGACCCCACGAACGACTCAACGAGGCTCGAGACGAGGCTCCAGTGGGAGGAGTTCGTCTCTTGACCCTCGAGCGAGTCGGTGGTGGACCGAGATCGAGACGAGCAGCGAGATGAAGTTCCAAGAGACGTGCATTGGAAAATATTTAAGGCCATAATAATCGGGGCCACGTTAATTGCTTTTTATGTGATTTACGTGTTTATTATTATGCTTAAATTATTTATGCATGTTATCCCTTATCGTAAAATACTAAGTGGGAGAGGGATTGTAAACAATCCCGCAGTCTCCATTCTCTGTTTTGAATGTGATGTGTATTGACTTACGAGTTGGCTTTAGTGTCATCCTCCCTATCGGATAAAGTCGATACACGGATATCACTGGATCAAAATTCGAATTTAAAATCCACTTATAAAATTGAACAATTATATTTCTCAAAAGCAATGCCTAATCTGTCATTCAAAGACTAATTTCAACTCGACTCATTCTCACCCCGGGGAGTGGAATGGAGCCAAAGCGCTTGGTTATGTCGATGACACAGATTAGAGACTTTCGATTCATTCGATGACTAGATCGATTGTCTGATTGGCTCCCTCACTTTGTGAGAGATAGGGCTCAATTGCATGATTGATCGCTGGTTAGAAACTTCGAGTTTCACTTACGATATATCAAGCTTTGATTAATAAAATTGTGAAATTTAATAAATGTAAGAGTCAATTAACAAAGTTGTTTGTTTTAGTAAACGTCCACACTATCGTGGCTTGCTAAATGAAAACGGTACTTTGGGTTAATTAAGATTCTATGAAATTTAAATAAGTGAGATTCAATTAATAAAGTTGTTTGTTTTAGTAAACGTCCACAAGAACGTGGCTTGCTAAATGGAAACGGAACTTTGGGATTAATTGAGGCTCGACAGTTATAGAAAGTCGTGGAGGACCGCATGTCAACGTAAACGTCCACAAGAACGTGGCTTGCGGTGGACATGTAGTTCCCGAGCGGTGGACTTAGTACTGAGAAATGGTATACACTTAGGTACGCTTTATAGTATCCTCCCCATCGGAGTCACTGCTATGATGATGTACGACCGAAGTGAAATCCAATCATAAAATCATTTGGACTGGTAAACGTCCACAAGAACGTGGCTTGCTATGTCTGATGGGATTTTGGAAATGATTGGTAGTTTAATGATATCACTTGAGGGAAATGATATCGAATTAAACTCATTGTTTGTTTTATATGGTATTATTCCCATTAAAAGTCAACAAACTCACTGAACCTGATTTTATAGATTTGAAAAGAAACTTGGACATTGTCCTAACTGTAGAGGAGTACAAATATGTACTCCAAGTCAATTGATCTGCTGAACCAAATGATGCTTCCACTATTGAGGAAAGGAAGCTCATTGGAAATGGATCAAGGCTATGAGATGACGCGGAGCAACATTATGACTTTCATGTCAAATGTGCTGCGACATCAGGATCATGTCATGACTATTACCTATGATATGATGCTTAACCTCAAGAAGTTTTTGGTTATCAGGACAGGACAGCCAGACAAAGTGAAATGAGGCAACTCATGACGGCCATCATGTCGGAAAGAACGCCCGTGAGGGATCACGTTCTTAGAATGATGGGCTATCTTAATGAGATAGAGATTCTAGGAACAATTATCAATGGGGTAACCCAGGTTGATTTTGTGCTCCAGTCTCTGCCGAGAAGTTTTGAGCAGTTCCGCCTAAAATATAACATGGATAAGAGGTCTTATTCAATGGCGGAGCTCCTTGTTGAACTTCAAGCGGCTAAGGGAATCTTTAATGGCTCTCAAAACACTTGTGGCTGAGAAATTGGCTCTTCCTAGGCCTTCGGGCGGCAAAAGGAAGAAGAAGAAAATACGGAAACCCAGTGGGCCTAATATATCTGGACCACGGAATGGGAAAAGCAAGCCCAAGGGGTAAGTGCTTCCGTTGTAAGCAGTTTGGATACTGGGAGTTTGATTGTCCTCTCAAAGCAACTAGAAGTTAACTTCTCCTTAGTCACCGAAACATGTTTAGTGGTGTTATCTACCAGTACCTGGTGTGTGGATACGGAAACCACTAATCATGTCTGCATTTAAATGCGGGGGTTCCAGGAAACCCGGAGACTTAGAAAGGAAGAAGTAGTAACCTACATGGGCAATAATGTTAAGGTAACAGCCGTTGCAGTGGGAGATGTTAAATGTTTTAACGGTAGGATTTTAGTTCTAATAAATTGTCTTTACGTGCCGGCATTTAGAAAGAAATTTCATTTCGGATTTCTAAGTTGGCTTAGAATAGATATTCCGTTTCTTTAGGAAATGGGGATATTATCTATTCTGGTATATTGATAGACAATTTAATACTAAATCCGTATTCTTCCACGATGCAACAGACCGGAGCTAATAACACAATGTCGAACCCCAATAAGAGTAAAGATCCTTCTAGGATAAATCAAATGTACTTATGGAATCTTAGGCTAGATCATTTTAACTTGAGTACGATTCAAAGGGTGAAAGCTGATGGACCACTCAGCCAGGTTGAAGGAAAGGACCTTCCAACCTTCGAATCATACTTGGAAGTTTTAATGACCGAGCAACCCTTTACGGTTAAAGGGAAAAGATCCAAGAAAGTACTAGAGTTGATTCGCTCTGATATATGCAGACCTCTTTGAGGAGTAAGGCATACTTATCAGATAATGGGATTAACTCCCAACAGACTACACCATTTATGCCTCGGCAAAATAATGTGTTGTAAAGAAGGAATAGGACTCTTATAGATATGGGAAAGTAGACATTCGGAGTTACCTAAATCGTTTTTGGTATATGGCTTGGAAACAGCGGCGTTTATCCTGAACTTGATTCCTTTGGAAACTTGTACTGATATTCGGCTGTTTATAGGATACCCTAAGAAAACGAATTGAGATATGTAATATAGTCCAAAGGACCAGATGTTCATTGATTGCATCAATGTTCGGTTCTTAGACATGGACTATATATATGCAAGATCACAAGCCAAGAGTAGAGTAATACTTAATGTGCTTAGAGGGACTGATCAAGACTTAGAACTAGCCTAACTGAGTAGTTCACTACTATAATCTTTAGTCACTAAAGATACACCGGAGCGTTGTCGTAGTGGGAGGGTTGTTAGACAACCCAACAGGTTCATGTTTATAGGTGAGTCTTCGGACTTGTTACCTGGAGAACATGAAGCCGAACCCTGGATCTATGACGAGACGCTGAAAGATCAAGATGCTCAGTCTTGGCAAAAGTCGATCAGGATTCTTTTGTCTTCACATGGAAGATGGAAGTCAAGACAGATTTCCAAAATCGAAGTCTTGACTGGGCCATCTGTGTGGGACAGCCAGAGAGATTCATCGAAAAGAGCCAAGAGCATTCGGTAAGCAAGCTTAATCAATCTTAGGATTGAAGGAAGCTTCAAGATCTTGGACACATGCGGACCTATGAGAAAATCTATTTCATGGATTCATTCAAGGCATGTTTAGGTCCTGAGTGTAATAAAGAAGTGACAGAAAAGATGTGGTGTTTTCTCATTCTTTATGTAGACGACATCCTTCTAAATTGGCAACAATATGAAAGATGTTATCGGACATAAAGGGATGGTTGTCCGAGTAATTCAATGTAAGAGACTTAGGAGAAGTCGGGAATGTTCTTGGGATCAAAGTAATAAATGATCGCCAGAAAAGAACATAGAACTTATCTCGAGCCTCATACATAAATACAATTCTTACTCGTTGCAGCATACAGAATTCCAAGAAAGGTCTTCACCTTTTAAATGTGGAATTCGTCTATCTAAAGTTTTGTGTCCGACACAATAAAGGAGATAGATGAAGAGTAAGCAGTTCCCTGCACCTTAATGGTGGGAAGCTTAATGTATGTAATGCTATGCACGAGACTGATATCTACTATGCCGTGGGCATGGTGGTGAGATATCATAGTAATCCTGGAAAGGATCACTCGACTGATGTAAAGAACATGTTTAGGTTCCTGCAGAGGACCAGGAATTATGTTCTGAGTTACAAAGCAGTCAAGTTGTTTCTTTTGGATTACATAGAATTGGATTTCCAAATCAAACAGGGACAGTCGAAAGTCGAAGTCAGTGTTGGAGTTGTGTACTTAATGTCTAGATTTAAGTAACGGTATGTTGGAGTTGTGTACTTAATGTCTAGATTTAAGTAACGGAAACTCACGATCCATTGCCACTAATCTATTTAATTAAATAAACAATTATTTGCGTTTAATTATTTATAATTAAATATATGCAAATCATAGTCCTGGATTTTATACGTTGTAGTTAGTATGGTGTTGCATGGGCGCACAGAAGATCATACTATCGGTTACTCGTATTTAATCGAACAGTTGCTCACGACCTAGATGGACACGGACCAATCCATCGGTATAGTCGTTGTGTGAGAGAGAAAATAATTTATCTTAATTATTTTATCACACTTGTACACTTGGTGTATTGAGCGGATCGTTGAGATTCATCGATTAGGATTGCCGGCGATAATCGATTCGAGTCTCAGTGTATTTTATTCTTAATCCCCGAAACTATTGCGGGTGTGTATATTCAATATAAGTGACTTTGATTTACCAAAGGAATTAACCGATTTAATTATTGGGTTAATTACCGGTTAAGTTGGGTCACTATATTTTATATATGGCATGCCGTGAATACTTGACGGGAAAGTGTATCCCGGAAGGGTTGATAATATCCCCGAGATGAGTTCATAAGGAATTATTATGTAAACCCTGCAGGTGGATTCGTTCCGCATAATAATTAAGGTTGAATGGTACTAGTCTCGGATAAAAGAGATGAATAAATTAATTAGCAATAAATTAATTTTATTCATGGATATTTATATCTTAAATACACGGAATAAATAATACTACCGGGGAAATATTATTTGATATAATATGGTTTAATATTGGGAGTGCAATTAATTTTATATAGTGGAAAATAGAATTAATTAATATTAATGGATTAATAGATTTGGGCTTGGGCTCAATTTAATCATTAATATTGGAAGCCCAATATTCCACCTCCTTAAGATCCCCTACGTAGCCTATAAAAGCACTACATGGTCTTCTCTATTCTCATAAGTTGAAGATCACAATTCTAGAGAGAGAAAGTAGAGAGGGAGATCCATGGAGTTCGGTAGATCGTCGCCCACACGACGTCCGAGCTAGTGCAAGGAATACGTCGGAAGATCTCAAGGTCGTCAAATTGAGTTCTTCGTTTTTCCGAACAACGAGAACGAGGTAAATCGTAAAACCCTCTTTATGATTTTATCGTTTAATTATTGTAAAAATACCTTGAACCAAGATCCGAGGAACGGACCCACGAGACGAGGTCGAACCGGGCGGTGGTGGTCGGACCACCGGACCGCCGGCGGCTCGACGACTCGGCTGGAAAGGGATCGCGCGAGGTGGATCGAGCCTAGGGCTCGATCACGCGGATCGGCTGCGGGTTTTCCCGTAGCGATCTGCTGCCAGCTACGGGTTTTCCCGCAGCGACTCGTAGCGCTCAGCAGCAGCGAGTCAGGCGACTCCCTGCGGGTTGCTGTGGGTTGCTACGGGGAATTCGCTGGGTGCTGTGGGATTTCCCGCAGCTGACCCGCAGCGATCCAGCAAGGTCCCAGCAGCAGCGAGTCAGGCGACTCGCTGCGGGTTGCTGCGGGCTGCTGCGAGCAAACCCGCGTGGCTGCTACGGGTTTCGCGGGTTCACGCGAGTTCTCTCGTGTTTTTCCCGCGTAACTTTTTCGTATGGTCATGTACATGTTCCGGGAGTCGTTTGGAGTTGTTGATTCCGCATTTTTAGACAATCCGGATATTCGATCTCCAAAGGATTTCGGTCGGAATTAATTGGATAATTAATTTTAATTAATTTATTAATTCCAGGATATCGATTTCCAACACGGTAAACTCCCGGTCATAGCATTTAATCTATTAAATTAATAAACAGTCGTTTGCTTTTAATTATTTTAATTAAATATATGCAAATCATAGTCCTAGATTTTATACGTTGTAGTTAGTATGGTGTGTCGGGCCCACACAGAAGATCATACTATCGGTTACTCGTATTTAATCAAACAGTGGCTCACGACCTAGATGGACCCGGACCAATCCATCGGTATAGTCGTTGTGTGAGAGAGAAAATAATTTGTCTTAATTATTTTATCACACTTGTACACTTGGTGTATTGAGCGGATCGTTGAGATTCATCGATTAGGATTGCCGGCGATAATCGATTCGAGTCTCAGTGTATTTTATTCTTAATCCCCGATATTATTGCGGGTGTGTATATTTAATATAAGTGACTTTGATTTACCAAAGGAATTAACCGATTTAATTATTGGGTTAATTACCGGTTAAGTTGGGTCACTATATTTCATATATGGCATGCCGTGAATAATTGACCGGACAGTGTATCCCGGAAGGGTTGATAATATCCCCGAGATGAGTTCATAAGGAATTATTGTGTAAACCTCATGAGTGGATTCTTTCCGCACAATTATTAAGGTTGAATGGTACTAGTCTCGGATTAAAGAGATGAATAAATTAATTAGCAATAAATTAATTTTTTTTCATGGATATTTAAATCTTAAATACACGGAATAAATAATTCTACCGGAGAAATATTATTTGATATAATATGGTTTAATATTGGGAGTGCAATTAATTTATATAGTGGAAAATAAATTAATTAATATTGATAAGGATTATAATGGACTTGGGCAGTGGGCTCAATTTAATCTTCAATATTGGAAGCCCAATATTCCACCTCCTTTAGATCCCATACGTAGCCTATAAAAGCACTACATGGCCTTCATAAATCATAAGACAAGATTATCATACTTGATATTCTAGAGAGTTGAAGGAGATCCATAGGAGTTCGATAGATCGTCGCCCACCCGACGTTCGAACGGAGTGCAAGGAATACGTAGGAAGATTCAAAGGTCTTCGATTGATTTCGTTTCTCCGCACAACGAATCAAAGGTATGATCATAAACTCCTTGTGTGATTTTATGTTCAAATTTAATTGTGATGCATACATGAACATACGATCCGGGAAACGATGAGACCGGGGACGGGGATAGACCGGGCGGTGGTGGTTGTAGACCACCGGACCGCCGGCGGTCTAGGGATCCCCGCCGGGATCGAGGCGAGGAACCCTCGGCTGGAGCCGAGGGGTGCGATCGATCACGAGGATCGATCGCGGGGTGCTGCGGGGTCACCCGTAGCCACCTCGCATGAGCTACGGGTTCGCCCGCAGCGGTCGTGCGAGGGCGACGCCCTCGCTGGGGCAGCGAGTCCGCGACTCGCTGCGGGGCTGCTACGAGCAGCCCCGGGGATGCCGTGAGGCATCCCAGCGATCATCCGCGAGATGATCGCGAGCCCCGTGCGGGGGCTCGGCTGGGCACCACGGGCGGACCGTGGTGGTGCTCGGTTGAGCTCCGGCTCGTACGGTGGTTCGTGGTCGGATCTCCGGCGATCGAGGATTTCGGTCGGGTTATTATTTTCCGCAAATTTTAATAGCCCGAGACATCGAATTCCAGCAATTGGTATCGGAGCGTTTGGTTTCGTGTTCATGTATGTGTTCAATTGTGTTCTACCTTGCAGAGATTCCGACTATCATGGTTTAATTAATTGTTAATTATTCGTTTAATTAATTGCTATTTAATTTACCATGATTGTTCGTTTATTAAACTCTCGGACATGTCGAGATTCGTTTTGTGTGGATGAATGCTTGTAATAGTAAAAATTCGGGGGTTGACCGAATTTAGATTTATTATCGTTGTTCTATGTTTTCCGGAAAGTGTATAGGGTCGATTTCATGTATAGAATCGATACCGGAATTGTAAATTTATTTCTTGTAATTTATTTACGTTGGATCGATGCCGAGACGACCGCCGGAGAACTCGTGTGACGAAGAAGACGAAGAGGACGAAAAACCGGGGGGGTCGATCATCCCCATGATCGATCCCCATGAGGATCGATCGACCCCACGCCAAGGGGCTGCCCGCTAGGGTTTCCGGCCACGCCGGCCACCGGTGGTGGTGGCGCGTGGCTAGGGGGCGGCGGCGGTGGTGCCCGGCGTTGGTGGTGGTCGAAGGTGGGGGTGGTACGGGGATCCCCAACCCATGCTACTCCTACTCCTACCAAGATTCTACTTACCTAATTGATTCGGTTTTCCTAATTGAGTTTTCCTATTTTTGGGAATTCTCATGGATTAGGAAAAGAATTAATTGGAATTAATTTTATTCCTTATTCTATTATGGAAGTCTTCTAGAGTATTCCGAGTTCTACTTGGAATAGGATCCTAGAGATTTAATAGAATTGGAAAGGAATAAAAGTTGATTTAGGATTGATTTATTTCCTAATTGATTATTCCTATTTTATGGGAATTTTCATGGACATGGAAATTAATTAATCTTGGAAAGTAGAAGAGTCCTAATTTATTTTATTTCCTTATTCTATTATAGAAGTCTTCTAGAATATTCCAAGTTTACTTGGATAGATTATTCTAAAAGATTTAATAGAATTAGATAGGAAAATAAATAAATAAAAAATATTAATAATATTTAATTTTATTTTTGATTTATTCGATTGACTTGATTTTCGAATTGAGTATCTTTTGGATTTATTAAAAATAAATAGATTTAAATATTGGGATTAATATTCTCGTCACATGGAGCATTCAAGAACGAAGACTGAAGACTAGAAGACGCATACGGAGATGGAATAAAGTCATGATAGTCGGAAAATAATTTTCTAGCTTATTTTGACTATGTGCTATGTGCTTTATTGCTTGTATGCATGCTTATGTGTTTAATTATGCATTAGATAGCGTATCCCTTTGTTATAAAAAGCTAAGTGGGAGAGGGGATGTAAACATTCCCATGGTCTCCATTAATGTTCTCTTGGTGACTCTTATGGACTTTTGAAGTTCATATAGATGTGTCATTGGAGGAGAATTCTTGTAATTCCTTTTACAAGAAACATTGATTAAGTTTATCAAACAATGCCTAATTTGTCTTTCTGAAACTGACTTCAAGTCGACTCATTCTCACCCTGGGGAGTGGAATGGAGCCAAAGCCACTTGGTCATGTGGATGACACAAATTAGAGACATTCGTACCATTCTTTGATAGATGGATCGATTGTCTGCTCGGCTCCCTCATCTAATGAGAGATAGGGTTGTTCGCATGGTGAATCACTGGTTAGAAACTTCGAGTTTCACTTATGATTCTCCGCGTCTTGATTTACAAAATCGAATGCTTCAAGTAATAGGATGTCAATTGTAAAAATCTTTTGGTGTAGTAAACGTCCACACTATCGTGGCTTGCTGCATTGAATGGGATTTTGGAACGATTGATGTAGACAGTTATAGAAGGGAGTGAAGGAAACGTAGGTTAACGTAAACGTCCACACTATCGTGGCTTGCGGTAACATGCGAATCTTAAACAAACTTCTTAGTACTGAGTAATGGTTAACACTTAGGTACGCTCTATAGTATTCTTCCCATCGAAGTAACGCTATAGTGATGTACGACCAAAGCAAATCTAATTACTAAATCATTTGGATGGGTAAACGTCCACACTATCGTGGCTTGCCTTATCTGATGGGATTTTAGATGTAATTAGTGATTTAATGATATTATTTGAGGGAGATAATATCGGATATTAAATTGATTGTTTGTTTAAATGTGCTAATAGGTTTAGAGAATAGCTATGAACCCACTTTCTATGATACTCAAGGAATTCAACGCACTAGTTCCATTCTGTGTGGGATGGAATAAAGAGTTAGACATTTCCCAGACTGTTGCTGAGTACAGTTTAGTACTCAGTGAACTTTGTCCTCCTAAACCAACACGTGTCTCAACTATTGAGGAAATAGCTGATTTTGAGAAGTGGAATAGTGCTTTTGCATTAACCACCAATCATGACATCATGCTGAAACTCAAGCTTATGTTTAGAGACAACGAGAAGGTTAGAAAAGAGGCAATGAGGATGTTGGAATTCGATATCCCGGGTTATTTAAATTTGCGGAAACCAATAACCCGAACGAACCCTTCGCCGGAGATCACACGAACACGGACTCATCCGCCGGAGTCCGGCCTTTGGAGACCACGCACCCGAAGGCACGCGGCCCGCCCCCAGCCGAACCCCCGCGAGTACGGGGTTCATGCGATCAACGGATCGCGCCACCGCGATCGATGGGTGGGGCTGCTCCCAGCAGCCCCCGCGGCGAGTCCGGCGACTCGCCGCCGCTTGGAGGATCCCCACCGTCGAGGTGGGGAGGGGACGGCACCAGCCCGTGCCCCCGGCGATCGATCCTTGGATCGATCGCAAGCCCTCGGCCCAGCCGAGGGTTTGATCCTCTCGCCCCCCGTCGAAACCCTAGTTCGGGCGATCGCCCGTGGTCCGGTGGCTTCGCCACCACCACGCGATCGTCCGTCTAATCCGGGTTTGAACTTTTGGATCTTGTTTTTCGATAATTGATCAATAAACTAGAATTAAATAGCAATTATTTAATTCACCTTTCGATTCGTTGTGCAGAGAAACGAGATCTTATGATGACCTTGAGATCTTCCCACGTATTCCTGGCACTAGCCCGGACGTCGTGTGGGCGACGATCTACCGAACTCCATGGATCCTCCTCTCTACTTTCTCTCTCTAGAATTGTGTTCTTTAAGTTATGAGAATAGAGAAGACCATGTAGTGCTTTTATAGGCTACGTAGGGGATCTTAAGGAGGTGGAATATTGGGCTTCCAATATTGAAGATTAAATTGAGCCCAATGCTCAAGTCCATTAATCCTTATCAATATTAATTAATTCTATTTTCCACTATATAAAATTAATTGCACTCCCAATATTATACCATATTATATCAAATAATATTTCTCCGGTAGTATTATTTATTCCGTGTATTTAAGATAGAAATGTCCATGAATAAATTTAAATTAATTGCGTAATTAATTTATTCATCTCTTGTTTCCGAGACTAGTACCATTCAACCTTAATTATTATGCGGAACGAATCCACCTGCAGGGTTTACATAATAATTCCTTATGAACTCATCTCGGGGACATTATCAACCCTTCCGGGATACACTTTCCCGTCAAGTATTCACGGCATGTCATATATAAAATATAGTGACCCAACTTAACCGGTAATTAACCCAATAATTAAATCGGTTAATTCCTTTGGTAAATCAAAGTCACTTAAATTAAATATACACACCCGCAATAGTATCGGGGATTAAGAATAAAATACTCAGAGACTTAAATCGATTATCGCCGGCAATCCTAATCGATAAATCTCATGCAGATCCGCTCAATACACCAAGTGTACAAGTGTGATAAAATAATTAAGATAAATTATTTTCTCTCTCACACAACGACTATACCGATGGATTGGTCCGTGTCCATCTAGGTCGTGAGCATCTGTTCGATTAAATACGAGTAACCGATAGTATGATCTTCTGTGCGCCCATGCAACACCATACTAACTACAACGTATAAAATCCAGGACTATGATTTGCATATATTTAATTATAAATAATTAAACGCAAATAATTGTTTATTTAATTAAATAGATTAATGGCAATGGATCGTGAGTTTCCGTTACTTAAATCTAGACATTAATTACACAACTCCAACAATCTCCCACTTGTACTAAGGTCTAGTCATTTCCTCCAAACTCCCGACTCCAATACTCATCACGTGCTTAAGTTGTACTTCCAAGAAGTACTGTGTGAATGAGCACTCTAGGTTGCCGCTCTGAAGTTATCTTGGTGACTACAGCGTCGTCTCCCTCGACGATGACTCGTATCAGGTGGTACTTGCACTATGTGTTATCTTACACTTATGGACTTGTGATTTCTTACCATTTGCCATCGCACCGCTATTTACATAGCCTTTGGCAAACTAAGAATCACATCTAAGTCCCAGAGATTATCCCGGAGTTATACCAAAACTTCCGCTGCCTCTGAGGCCGCTATTTGGTTACCCATGGTAGAGTCCGAGAAGCATCGTGCTTATCACTCTTCCATGTTAAAACTCCTTCTCCTTCAATAGTGAAACACATAGCCTGATATCGACTTACACCGGTCCTCATTTGATTAGAAATCTAAGAGAATGTAATCCAAAGGAAATGCTCGTCTGCTTCGTAGTCTAGAACAGTACTTTGAAAGTACTTTTACAGCAGTCGAATATTCCTTTCCAGGATTACCTTGATATCCTCCCACTATGCTAACCGCATAGCCGATATCAGGTTCTCGTTTTCAACATTGCATTTATCAAGCTTTCCTCACTGTAAGTGTAGGAATCCGCTTTGATTGCTTCTATCTCCTTTTGTGTTCCAAAACACATATCCTTAGATAGATGCATTCCGTGTCTGAAAGGTAACGAACCTTTCTCGGAATCTTGCACGTTAAAACGAACCATAATCATATAAGACATCTAGAGAAGTACAATGTTCTTTTCTTGAGATCCTAGATCTTAAGAACATGCTCTAACTTCTTCTTTATCTTATATATCGATTTTTCTAGACAACCATCATTTTATGTCTGACAACATCTTTACATCGTTACCAATGATAAAATGTTATCTACATAAAACCTCCGAGAAACACCACCTTGTTTCCATCACGTTTCCCATACACACGATTCGTCAATGCCTTTTGATGAATCCATCAAATGGACTATCTCATCAATGCGCAAGTTCCACGAACTCTAGCTTTGTTACAATCCATAAATGGATTAACTAAGCTTGTACTATAAATGATCTCGCCTCTTAACAATAATCCTTATTGTTCTCTAAGAAGGCACATTTAGATCTAGTACCGCCTCTATGTAGATCAAGGGATTGATTTCATGTATACTAGGTCCAGAGTTTCAAAAACTCTCCTAGTCTTATGAATATCTCCGGTTGTCACACAACCTCCCACTACAATGGCATTCCGGTGTATAAACAGTAATAACAGTAGGTGCAGTTAGTGGTGTACCGCTACTCGGTTCGGCTGGTTCTAAGTATTGCTTAGTCGTACTATCTTCCAAATTAGATTCTTAGGTCGGAAGGTCCACTCCTTCAACTTAATTGATCTTACAATCAATTTTCGACCTTTGAACTTCTTATTTGAATAAATACGACTTAGCATAAGATTCCACAAGTATAAATGATTTAATAAAGAAATCTCTTATTAGTAAAACGAGTTGTATAAAACGGTTCGTCGCATCGTGGTAGACTCAGGATTCATCATTTATATATTGCTAGCTAATGTACCAAAATAGATAATATCATTATTTCTTCTTATAACCATCAAATGATTAAAAGAAATAAAATATCCATCCAGAACAAAGTTCTTTCTAATATGAAAGGTACATAAAAGCAATAACTCAAAATGAAATCCTATAAAATGTCCTCCACTGCAACAGCTGCCTCCTTACAGCATTGCCCATGTAGACTACGATCTTTTCTTTTCTAAGTCGTCGGGTTTCCTGGAACCCTTGCATTAAAAATGCACATACCGTCAGTGGTTCCATATCTACGCACCAGGTTCCGGTAGATAATACCACTAACTATGTTTTACGACTAAAGAAATTTCGTACCTTCTTTGAGAGGATAATTAGACTTCCAGTACCCAGACTGTTTGTATCGAGAATACTTGCCTCATGGCTTTCTCGTCCCATCTCGTGGTCTAAGCAACTTAGGACCACTGGGATTCTTTTCTTGCTTTTCCTTTCCCCCGATTTTGCCCTTAGGTTCGAAACCTTTGGCATTGGCTACAAGAGCTTGCGATTTCCGTCTCAACTCGTCCAAAAGGTCAATCATCTCAAAAACGTGTTTAAGCGTTTCCTCGAATGACTGGCCTTTATGAGTATCCTCATCGCTTCTTGTCTAGCCGCCTATGTCAATAGGCTCGGGAGGACAAAGCTCATTGAGTACAACCTTGTACTCTTTAACAGTCTGGGCAATGTCTAGATCTCTATTCCAATCATTACATTTAGGGACCAGTGAGTTTAAAATCCTTAAGTATCACATAAAGTGGGTTCAAAGCCATATCCTAATCTATGATCACATATAACAACAAACAATCGATTTAATCTCCGATATTATCTCCCTCAAATAATATCATTAAACCACTAATCACATCTAAAATCCCATCAGGTAAGGCAAGCCACGTGGTGTGGACGTTTACCCACCCAAACGACTTAGCAATTAGATTTTCTTTGGTCATACATCACTTATAGCGGAACCTCGTGGGGAGGAATACTATAATGCGTATCTAAGTGTAAACCATTACTCAGTACCAAAGTAAATTGTTTGGAATTGCTACATCACCGCAAGCCACGTGGTGTGGACGTTTACGACAACTTCACAACTCTTCACAATTTCTTACAACTGTCTACATCAATTAATCCAAAATCCGTCAGCATAGCAAGCCACGTGGTGTGGACGTTTACTACACCAAGAGACTTTTATAATTGACTCCCAATTACTTGATCCATTAAATCTTGTAAATCAAGACGCGGTGAATCATAAGTGAAACTCGAAGTTTCTTACCAGTGATTCAACATGCGAACAACCCTATCTCTCATAAAATGAGGGAGCCGAGCAGACAATCGATCTAGTCATCAAATGACACGAAAGTCTCTAATTTGTGTCCTCGACATGACCAAGTGGCTTTGGCTCCATTCCACTCCCCGGGGTGAGAATGAGTCGACTTGAAATCAGTTTTGGAAAGACAAATTAGGCATTGTTTGATAAACTTAATCAATGTTTCTCGTAAAAGGAATTACAAGAATTCTCCTCCAATGACTTGTCTATACGAACTTCAAGAGTCCATAAAAGTCACCAAGAGAACAGCAATGGAGACCATGGATATGTTTCCATACCCTCTCCCACTTAGCTTTTTACAATGAAGGGATACGCTATCTAATGCATAATTAAATACACATAAGCATAATAACAAACATACATTTCATGCAAGTACGTTCACAAATAATCAAATAATTACTCAAGTAAAATTATTTCTCGACTATTCGTACCTTGATGAATTCCTGCATGCTTGTCTTGAGTCTTCATTCTACGTCTTGAATACTTTGCCGAGCGACGGAAAAATTCTTTGATTCTCATATTTAATTTATTTTAAATAAAATCCAAGATTCCAATTCAAAATAAATTTGAATCAATCTAATGATTTTAAATAAAATACTCCAATTAAATAAAATCAAATCCATTGATTTCCATATTTAATTCTATTTTAAATAAAATCCAAGATTTTCCAATCCAAAATAAATTTTGAATTAATCTAATGATTTTAAATAAAATACTTAAATTAAATAAAATCAATATTATTAAAATCCATTGATTTCCATATTTAATTCTATTTTAAATAAAATCCAAGATTTTCCAATCCAAAATAAATTTTGAATTAATCTAATGATTTTAAATAAAATACTTAAATTAAATAAAATCAATATTATTAAAATCCATTGATTTCCATATTTAATTCTATTCTAAATAAAATCCAAGATTTTCCAATCCAAAATAAATTTTGAATTAATCTAATGATTTTAAATAAAATACTTAAATTAAATAAAATCAATATTTTAATAATTTCTCAATCCTATTTAAATTAGATCTCAAGAATCCTAATCAAAATCGAATTTTGATTCTTCTTAAGACTTCTAATCCAAGTAGGTATAGGATATCTAGAGAAATAGGATTTTCTTTCCTAATTTAACTCTCCATCTAATTCCATTATTTAATTCCATAATTAAGAAATCTAATCCAAATAGAATTTGAATTAATTCCAAAATTAAATTAAATAATATTAGAAAGATTAAATTATTTCCGGAAAGATCGGATTTACTGGGATGAACCGGAAAAACGAGACCCGCTCGAATTAACCAGGTCCGTGCCCCAATCGAACCATGCACAGCACATGCCCATGCATATCAAAATCGCACAAGGCCATGCATACAATTAAATCATTCAGCCCACATGCATGACCACACACGTGCATAAAAAAAATCACATGGTGTCGGCCAACGACAAAACCGATGTCGGCCGACACCCTTAATTAATTTCAGCAGCGCGCGATAAAATCGATCGTCTTCTTCGGCGGCGTCTGTGCACGAGCCCGGTTGATTTCCGGCATGGCGTCTCCTCTGACGACACACGCCATCAACCTCGTCACAGCCCACGCAAACCCTCGTGTCCAGCCGTGCTCGTCAACGCAACGCGAAGACGAACAACGACCCCGATGCCTGCGCGCTCGTAGCCGTGCCGCCGACTGCCGCCGACTTCCGGCGAACCATCTCGCGATGGTGAACGCCAAGCCGACCAACCGAGCTCATACACGCTGCTGCCATCGACCAGCTGCTGCAGCACGCGCGAAGCCGTCGATCTTCATGTCGGCGATCGACATCCGGCGACCACCGCCACGGTGAATCAAGCCGTCGATCTCCGCCAACATGACGTGCGACCAGCCTCCTCCCCGCTGCTCCGAGAGCAGCCGAAACAGCCAGGTCAAGCCGCTGCCGCACAGCCCGCTCAAGGCGTACCAGCAGCCCGCTTCTAGCCGTCCGATCGATCCGGTTCGATTTTCCGAAAAAAAAACCTCGATTTTAATAATTTATTTTTCCGTCCAACACAATTCATACGAGAGAGAAAAACAAAGACGTAGAACAATATAGCACAATAATTTAACAAATTAAATTAATCTATGGCTATAAACATCGAGAATCGATTATCGAAACAATTAACGAAAAACGTAACCGTAAGCTCTGATACCATTTTTTGGAATTCGATATCCCGGGTTATTTAAATTTGCGGAAACCAATAACCCGAACGAACCCTTCGCCGGAGATCACACGAACACGGACTCATCCGCCGGAGTCCGGCCTTTGGAGACCACGCACCCGAAGGCACGCGGCCCGCCCCCAGCCGAACCCCCGCGAGTACGGGGTTCATGCGATCAACGGATCGCGCCACCGCGATCGATGGGTGGGGCTGCTCCCAGCAGCCCCCGCGGCGAGTCCGGCGACTCGCCGCCGCTTGGAGGATCCCCACCGTCGAGGTGGGGAGGGGACGACACCAGCCCGTGCCCCCGGCGATCGATCCTTGGATCGATCGCAAGCCCTCGGCCCAGCCGAGGGTTTGATCCTCTCGCCCCCCGTCGAAACCCTAGTTCGGGCGATCGCCCGTGGTCCGGTGGCTTCGCCACCACCACGCGATCGTCCGTCTAATCCGGGTTCGAACTTTTGGATCTTGTTTTTCGATAATTGATCAATAAACTAGAATTAAATAGCAATTATTTAATTCACCTTTCGATTCGTTGTGCAGAGAAACGAGATCTTATGATGACCTTGAGATCTTCCCACGTATTCCTTGCACTAGCCCGGACGTCGTGTGGGCGACGATCTACCGAACTCCATGGATCCTCCTCTCTACTTTCTCTCTCTAGAATTGTGTTCTTTAAGTTATGAGAATAGAGAAGACCATGTAGTGCTTTTATAGGCTACGTAGGGGATCTTAAGGAGGTGGAATATTGGGCTTCCAATATTGAAGATTAAATTGAGCCCAATGCTCAAGTCCATTAATCCTTATCAATATTAATTAATTCTATTTTCCACTATATAAAATTAATTGCACTCCCAATATTATACCATATTATATCAAATAATATTTCTCCGGTAGTATTATTTATTCCGTGTATTTAAGATAGAAATGTCCATGAATAAATTTAAATTAATTGCGTAATTAATTTATTCATCTCTTGTTTCCGAGACTAGTACCATTCAACCTTAATTATTATGCGGAACGAATCCACCTGCAGGGTTTACATAATAATTCCTTATGAACTCATCTCGGGGACATTATCAACCCTTCCGGGATACACTTTCCCGTCAAGTATTCACGGCATGTCATATATAAAATATAGTGACCCAACTTAACCGGTAATTAACCCAATAATTAAATCGGTTAATTCCTTTGGTAAATCAAAGTCACTTATATTAAATATACACACCCGCAATAGTATCGGGGATTAAGAATAAAATACTCAGAGACTTAAATCGATTATCGCCGGCAATCCTAATCGATAAATCTCAAGCAGATCCGCTCAATACACCAAGTGTACAAGTGTGATAAAATAATTAAGATAAATTATTTTCTCTCTCACACAACGACTATACCGATGGATTGGTCCGTGTCCATCTAGGTCGTGAGCATCTGTTCGATTAAATACGAGTAACCGATAGTATGATCTTCTGTGCGCCCATGCAACACCATACTAACTACAACGTATAAAATCCAGGACTATGATTTGCATATATTTAATTATAAATAATTAAACGCAAATAATTGTTTATTTAATTAAATAGATTAATGGCAATGGATCGTGAGTTTCCGTTACTTAAATCTAGACATTAAGTACACAACTCCAACAGAGGATACTCATAAAGGTCAGTCGCTTTGAGGAAACGCTTGAACACGTTTTCGAAATGCTGGACCTTTTGGATGAGTTGAGACAATCGCAAGCTCTTATGGCCAAAGCCAAAGGTTTCGAACCTAAGGGCATAGACCAAGGAATGGAGAAGCAGACAAAGAGGCCCTGTAGTCCTGCACTTGGACCACGGAATAGGGTGAGAAAGCCTTCGGGCAGTCATTCTCAAAGAAAGTTGTCTGGGGACTGGAAGTCTTTATTTTCTCTTGGAGAAGGTATGAGATTCTCTCCTTAGTCTTTGAAACATAGTCAGCTGGTTTATCTACCAGAAACCTGGTTGGTAGATATGGATCCACTGACGGTATGTATGCATTTAAAATGCAGGGACACCAGGAAACCCAAAGACTTGGAAATGGAGGAATAATCAAGGCAAAGCTGTGGAGGAGGCAGCTGTTGCAGTGGAAGACATTTATCTACTTTAGTAGTTAAATAGGATTTCATTTTAAGATTATTGCATTATGTACCCTTTAATTTAGAAAGAACGTTTTGTTCTGGATTTCTATTATTATGAATGGATATTTTATTTCTTTAATCATTGGATGATTTTGATAAGAAATAATGGGCATTATCTATTCTGGTACATTAGATAGCAATATGTGAATGATAAATCCTTAGTCTACCACGATGCAACGAACCGTTCTATAACTTGTTTTACTTGTTAGATATTTCTTTATTAAATCATTATACTTGTGAATTCTTATACTTAGTAGTATTTTCAAATAAGATTCAAATGGTCGAAATTGATTTGATCAATTAAAATTGAAGGAATGGACCTTCCGACCTAAGGATTGAATTTGGAGGATAATACATCTAAGCAAACCTTTCTGGATAAAGGATAGAATTCAGACAAGCATTGGAAATGATTAGATATGCAGACATATGTGTGAATTAGAAAGGTACGAGTAATTCTCAAGAATACTCGGTGATGGATTAGAATACTTAATGTGCCATAAAAGCAAAGTGTTTTGACTAGTCAATGGACACAAAGCTATTATGGGGAACCATCAAAGTATATCCATTAGGAGCCTGCGACTCAGTCGCGGAGGCCATCACTTATCTAAATAACACATAGCATAATCAAAGATTGGGATTCAATCCCAAAGGGCCGCACCATACACTTAAGTGTAGAAATGGTGCGTTGTAAATAAGAAATGGAGATCTAATAGTAAAAGAACAAGTTGTTCGGAACCACCTATGTTCTATGGATATTCCTGGATACAACGGCATATTTAATATGGTTGTAGGATATCCTAGATGAACAAAATGTTGTGTGTTCTATAGTACTATGAGCCAGAGGGACGTCTCGTCCGGTTTATAGAGGAAGACTATTAGATGAACCACAAAGCCTGAACTGACGTAATACCCTGAAATGAGAAAAAGGACAAAAGACTGGGAACCAGCCAAACCGAGTAGAAGTACACCACATACTGCACCTACTGTTATTATTGTTATACACCGGGACGCCATTGCAGTGGGAGGTTGTTGGACAACCAGAGATATTCATAAGACTAGAGGAGTTCGGACTCTGGATCTAGTAGACATGAAATCGATCCCTAGCTCTGCATAAGGGTGGTACTGGATCTAAATGAGCTTTCTTAGAGAACAATAAGGTTTATTGTTAAGAGGCTAGATCATTTAGAGTACAAGCTTAGTAAATCCATTTATGGATGGTAACAAAGCTATAAATCGTGGAACTTGCGAATTGATGAGAAAGTCCATTTGATGGATTCATCAAAAGGCAAAGACGAAAGGTGTATTAGAGACATAATGGAAAACAAAGTGGTGTTTCTCGGAGATCTTATGTAGATAATATTTTATCATTGGCAACAATGTAAAGATATTGTCAGACATAAAATAATGGTTGTCTAAATATATCAAGATATAAGATTGAGAAGAAGTTAGAACATGTTCTTAAGATCTTATGATCTAGAGATAAGAACATTGTACTTTTCCTAGACATCTTGTACGATTATGGTTTGTTTTAAACATGCATACTTCTGAGAAAGGTTATTGCCTTTCAGAGACAGAATATACATCTATCTAAAGGATATGTGTTTTGAACACATAAAGGAGATAGATGAAGACAAAGCAGTTTCCTACACTTTGTGTGGAAAGCTTAAATGCATTGTTGGAAAACAAGAACCTGATATCAACTATGCGGTTTGCGTAGTGGGAGGATATCAAAGTAATCTGGATAAGGGATGTTCGAATGCCGTAAGAGTACTTTCATAAGTACTGACTTACGAAGCAAGACGAAATCCTCTTAGATTACAGTTTCTCAGATCCCAAAAATCAAAGAAGGACCAGTGTAAGTCGATATCAGGCTATGTGTTCACTTTTAGAAAGAGGTGGAACAATGATATGAAAGAGTGATAAGCAGGACGCTTCTCAGACTCTCTCATAACCGAATAGCAGCCTCAGAGGCAGCGGAAGTTTTGGTTAGGTTCCGGGATTACCTCTTGACTTGGATATGACTCTTAGTTCACCAAAGGCTATTGGATAGCGGTGCAAAGTGAACTGGAAGAGGTCATAAGTCAAAAGTGATGATAACACATAGAGCAAGTACCACCTGATACGAATCATCGTCGAGGGAGACGACGTAGTAGTCACCAAGATAACTTCAAAGCGGCAACCTAGATTGCTCACTCACATAGTACTTCTTGGAAGTACACTTTAAAGCACGTGATGAGTATGGGAACCGGGAGTTTGGAGGAAATGACTAGACCTTAGTACAAGTCGGAGATTGTTGGAGTTGTGTACTTAATGTCTAGATTTAAGTAACGGTAAACTCCCGGTCATAGCATTTAATCTATTAAATTAATAAACAGTCGTTTGCTTTTAATTATTTTGATTAAATATATGCAAATCATAGTCCTAGATTTTATACGTTGTAGTTAGTATGGTGTGTCGGGCCCACACAGAAGATCATACTATCGGTTACTCGTATTTAATCAAACAGTGGCTCACGACCTAGATGGACCCGGACCAATCCATCGGTATAGTCGTTGTGTGAGAGAGAAAATAATTTGTCTTAATTATTTTATCACACTTGTACACTTGGTGTATTGAGCGGATCGTTGAGATTCATCGATTAGGATTGCCGGCGATAATCGATTCGAGTCTCAGTGTATTTTATTCTTAATCCCCGATATTATTGCGGGTGTGTATATTTAATATAAGTGACTTTGATTTACCAAAGGAATTAACCGATTTAATTATTGGGTTAATTACCGGTTAAGTTGGGTCACTATATTTCATATATGGCATGCCGTGAATAATTGACCGGACAGTGTATCCCGGAAGGGTTGATAATATCCCCGAGATGAGTTCATAAGGAATTATTGTGTAAACCTCATGAATGGATTCGTTCCGCACAATAATTAAGGTTGAATGGTACTAGTCTCGGATTAAAGAGATGAATAAATTAATTAGCAATAAATTAATTTTTTTTTTCATGGATATTTAAATCTTAAATACACGGAATAAATAATACTACCGGAGTAATATTATTTGATATAATATGGTTTAATATTGGGAGTGCAATTAATTTATATAGTGGAAAATAAATTAATTAATATTGATAAGGATTAATGGACTTGGGCAGTGGGCTCAATTTAATCTTCAATATTGGAAGCCCAATATTCCACCTCCTTTAGATCCCCTACGTAGCCTATAAAAGCACTACATGGCCTTCATAAATCATAAGACAAGATTATCATACTTGATATTCTAGAGAGTTGAAGGAGAACCATAGGAGTTCGATAGATCGTCGCCCACCCGACGTTCGAACGGAGTGCAAGGAATACGTAGGAAGATTCAAAGGTCTTCGATTGATTTCGTTTCTCCGCACAACGAATCAAAGGTATGATCATAAACTCCTTGTGTGATTTTATGTTCAAATTTAATTATGATGCATACATGAACATACGATCCGGGAAACGACGAGACCGGGGACGGGGATAGACCGGGCGGTGGTGGTTGTAGACCACTGGACCGCCGGCGGTCTAGGGATCCCCGCCGGGATCGAGGCGAGGAACCCTCGGCTGGAGCCGAGGGGTGCGATCGATCACGAGGATCGATCGTGGGGTGCTGCGGGGTCACCCGTAGCCGCCTCGCATGAGCTACGGGTTCGCCCGCAGCGGTCGTGCGAGGGCGACGCCCTCGCTGGGGCAGCGAGTCCGCGACTCGCTGCGGGGCTGCTACGAGCAGCCCCGGGGATGCCGTGAGGCATCCCAGCGATCATCCGCGAGATGATCGCGAGCCCCGTGCGGGGGCTCGGCTGGGCACCACGGGCGGACCGTGGTGGTGCTCGGTTGAGCTCCGGCTCGTACGTTGGTTCGTGGTCGGATCTCCGGCGATCGAGGATTTCGGTCGGGTTATTATTTTCCGCAAATTTTAATAGCCCGGGACATCGAATTCCAGCAGTCAGGCTATGTGTTCTCACTGTGAAGTGGAGCAGTCACATGGAAGAATGTAAAGCAGCGATGCATTACGGACTCTACCATGGAAACTGAAAGGATAACGGCCTCTGAGGCAGTTAAAAGGTCAGTGTGGCTCCAGAACTTCCTAAGGGACTTAGATGTGGTTTCTTGTTTACCCAAAGCTATTTTGAATAGCGGTATTGGCAAACTTGAAATGCCACGAGTCCACAGTGGGAGATAACACGTAGAGCGCAAGTACCACCTGATTCGAGAGATCGTCTAGTAAGACGATGCAGTTGTCACCTAGATAGCATCGAGAGGATTGCCTGGTAAACCCGTTCACAGAGGCACTTCCAGCGAAAGCGTTGGGTAGGCGTGATGAGGTTATGGGAATCTGATGTTTGGGAGAGGGCGACTAGACTTTTAGTATAAGTGGGAGATTGATGGAGTTGTATTCTAAATGTCTAGTTTAGGGCAAATACGGAACTCCTTATCTATACCTTAATTCGAGATATGATTCAAGCATGATTGCATTTAATGCAATAGTCCTTGATGTATACGTTGTAGACAGTATGGCGTGAGGAGACACGCGGAAGATCATATTGTCGGTTACTCGTATACTATCGAACAGTAGCTCACGACTTAGATGGACAGGGACAATCCATCGGTACGTCGTAGTGTGACTTGTAGATAGTCGGTCTTGACTATCATGTTACACTCGTACACTTGGTGTATTGAGCAGGACCACGGGAGGGCGTTCGATTTATACTAATCGCAGTAATCGAACTAGACCTCAGATATTACGGATATACGAATTCCTAATCCCTATATAATTATAGGTGCGTGTGTCCAGTTCTCGGTTCTTTGACTTACTAGTGAGTGAGACTAATTGATTAGTCAATATTCTCGGTAAATTGGGAATCGGAATTGTACACACGGCATGCTATAGATTATAGACAGGAAATCGTGTCCCATTTATTGGGTTGATGATGTCCCCGAGATGAGCTCATAAAGTTTATCATGTAAACCCTGCAGGTGGATTCGTTCCACATGATAATAAGGATGAGTGGTACTAGTCTCGGATAACAAGAAACGAGTTAATTTAATTATTAGTAATTAAAGTTAATTCGTGGACATACGATATCTTAAACACGGGGAAAGTCGTATATGTAATTCGGCGGAATTATTATTGTTGAAATAATATAAATTAATTATTGGGAATTCAATTATAATTTTATAGTGGAATTAATTATAATTAAAATTGTGGAATTTAATTAAGGTTTGCCTTTTAGGACGCCGAGTTAATTAAATTGCAATTTAGCCTAATAATTAATTTCCATAAGGTCCCTGGTAAATACCTCACCCTCTCTTTCTCTAAACCTAAGAAACGCCGCTATTTTATTTTTGTGGAGAAAAATAAATTGTTGCGCAATTATTTTTCTGTAGAAATAAATAGATTAGCGCTGTTATTATTTTCTGCAGAAATTGATTGCTAGCGCAATTATATTTCTGAGACAGAAAAACAAAACCTTACTTACGCCGCTATAATTAATTCTGCAGAGAAAATAAGCCGCTATAATTAATTCTGCAGAGAAAATAAAAGCTTGCGCAATTATTTTTCCTCTGCTTAATTAATTCAGATTAGCGCAGTAATAATTTTGTAGAAATAATTTTGCTTGCGCAAATATATTTCTGAGACAGAGGATATTATTCCTACGGTGGGTTCAAGAGAGAAAGGAGAAGAGGAAGGTTCAGCGGATCATTGCCCACTCAACGGCTGAACGTCGGGGATAGAGACATACACCGGAAGGCTTCGTGGTCTCAAAAATTCGGCTTCTCCGAATCACGCGACAAAGGTATAAGAAATCGAAACCCTTATTCCGCATACGTTTCGTTTTCTATTTCGTTAAAAATACATCGGATCTAAGATCGGGTTCCGGGCGTCGTGGATCATGTTCCTCGACTACTGGGGGTCAAGGACCTCCGGATCAGTAGTCGGAAGAGGAAAATCGACCCGGAAACGCGCTCGGAACAGCAGGTCGCGCTGCTGTTCGCGGACAAACGGCGGTCGCCGGAGGGCAAACGGCGGTCGCCGTTTCGCTGTTTTTCGGGCAGCCAGCTCTGGTTCGCGCGGTTGTCCTTCGGGGCAATGGCTGGGCGTGAATCGGTACACGGGCTGGCACGTGAACGGAGTAACGGACCTGGAGGTCGACTGGGATCGTTCAGATGTTCGAGTGATCGAACGAACGCATCCCGGGTAGTCGATTTCCAACACTCGAGGTACGTCTGATAACACTTTGTTTTTGAAAAGGAGTAAGACTGACTTGTTGATTGCACAGATTTATGTTGATGACATTGTGTTTGGTTCTACAAATTCTATCATGCTTGATGACTTTATAAAATCCATGTCTACTAACTTTCAAATGAGTATGGTTGGAGAACTTTCAAATTTCTTAGGCTTGCAGGTCAAACAAAAGGACAATGGCATTTTCATATGTCAAAGCAAGTACGCCAAAAATCTGGTCCAAAGATTTGGTCTTGAAGGTGCAAAGTTTACCAAAACGCCCATGAGTACTACTGAAAAGCTGGCTAGTCAGGAGACTGGAGTTGATGTTGACCCAACTACATACAGATCAATGATTGGTAGTTTACTATACTTAACTTCAACCCGTCTTGACACTATGTTTAGTGTCTGTACTTGTGCTAGGTACCAGTCCAGACCCAAGGAAGTCCATCTCACTGCTGAGAAGAGAATAATCAAGTACGTCAACTCGACGGCTGACTTCGGAATCTGGTACACCAAGGATACAAACTCAAATCTCTTTGGGTACAGTGACGCTGATTGGGCTGGAGACACAGACGACCGTAAGAGTACAAGTGGAGGTTGTTGCTTCTTGGGCAACAACATTTTGTCTTGGCACAGTAAGAAGCAGAACTGCATTGCGTTGTCCACAGTCGAGTCCGAGTATGTTGCTGCTGTTGGAGTTGTGTACTTAATGTCTAGATTTAAGTAACGGTAAACTCCCGATCATAGCATTTAATCTATTTAATTAATAAACAATTATTTGCATTTGATTATATGCAAATCATGGTTCTGGATTTTATACGTTGTAGTTAGTATGGTGCTGCATGGGCGCACAGAAGATCATACTATCGGTTACTCGTATTTAATCGAACAGTTGCTCACGACCTAGATGGATACGAACTAATCCATCGGTATAGTCGTTGTGTGAGAGAGAAAATAATTTATCTTAATTATTTTATCACACTTGTACACTTGGTGTATTGGGCGGATCGATCGAGACTCATCAATTAGGATTGCTCGGCGATAATTGATTTGAGACTCGGAGTATTTTATTCTTAATCCCTGAAACAATTGCGGGTGTGTATATTTAATATAAGTGACTTTGATTTACCAAAGGAATTAACCGATTTAATTATTGGGTTAATTACCGGTTAAGTTGGGTCACTATATTTTGTATATGGCATGCCGTGAATTCTTGAAGGGGCAGTGTATCCCGGAAGGGTTGATAATATCCCCGAGATGAGTTCATAAGGAATTATTGTGTAAACCTCATGAGTGGATTCGTTCCGCACAATAATTAAGGTTGAATGGTACTAGTCTCGGATTCAAGAGATGAATATAATTTATTGGGCAATAAATAAATTTATTAATGGATATTTAAATCTTAAATACACGGAATAAATAATACTAAGATGGAGAAATATTATTTGATATAATATGGAATAATATTGGGAGTGCAATTTTATTTATATAGTGGAAAATAAATAAAATTAATATTGATAAGAATTAATAGATTTGGGTTGGACCCAATTTAATTTTCAATATTGAAGCCCAATATTTATTCTCCTTATGATCCCCTACGTAGCCTATATAAGCACTACATGGTCTTCACTTTTCAAGAGAATTAATTGACCTACGCCAATCATAAAATCTTGAGAGTGAGGAAGATCCATAGGAATCCGATAGATCGTCGCCCACACGACGTTCGGACGAGGTGCAAGGAATACGCGGGAAGGTCACAAGGTCGTCAACCGATTTCGTTTCTCCGTACAACGAATCGAAGGTATAATCGAGAATCCCCCTCTTTGATTATTTGTGTTGTTTAATCGTAATATGTACATGAACAAGACGATCCGGGAACATCGAGACCGGGATACGGGGATCTCGCGATCCCCGTCGGGATCGAGAGGGGCGGCCGAACCCTAGGGTTCGACCGCCGGTACCGCGCGCCGAAAGGGGAGCCCCGGCTGGACGCCGGGGCACGCGATCGACTTCGGTCGATCGCTGGGGTGCCACGGGCTGGTGCCGTGGCGGACCCCAGCCGCCCTTCGACGGCGGTGTGCGCAACGGGGGGGCAGCCGCGGCTGGATGCTGCGGCTGGAGCGATCGAGCCCTAGCTCGATCGCGGGGGCTGTCGAGGGCTGGTGCCTCGACTAGGCGCCCCTCCTCCCGTCGGATGGCGGCGGTGAGTCGCCGGACTCACCGCCAAGGGGCTGTTCCGAACAGCCCCGGCGATCGCCATGCACGGCGATCGCGAACCCCGCGGATGGGGTTCGGCTAGGGTTTAGCCGCGGGTTCATCCCGCGGCGACGCTCTTGTCGAGCCCGGTTCTTCGCGTGTGGTTCGCGTTCGTGGATCCGACTCGTGGGAGAAAATCGGCTGGGGGCGGGCTGCGTGTCTTCGGGCGCGTAGTCTCCAAAGGTCGGACTCCTGCGGATGAGTTGGTGTTCGTGCGATCTCCGGCGACGGGTTTTCGGTCGGGTTATCGTTTCCGCAATTTTTTTGATAGCCCGGGACATCGAATCCCATCAAATGGTATCAGAGCGTTCGGTTTCGTGTTCATGTATATGTTCGATTATTGTTCTACCTTGCAGGATTTCCGGCTATCATGGTTGGATTTAATTAATTTTTTTTTAATTAATTATCATGATTATTAAACTCTCGGACATGTCGAGATTCGTTTTTGTGTGGTTGAATGTTTGTAATAGTAAAAATTCGGGGGTTGACCGAATTTAGGATTTATTATTACGTACTTTATTTTCCGGAAAATGTATAGGGTCGATTTCATGTATAGAATCGATACCGGAATTGTAATTTTAAATTTTGTAATTTTAATTACGTTGGTTCGATGTTGAGACGATCGCCGGAAGACGAAGAATTGACGAGAAGACAAGGGCTTGGGATCGATCACATGATGGTGATCGACCCATAGCCTAGCCGGCGTGGCTAGGCGGCGGCGGCGCTCCTCCCCGAGTGGCCGGCCGATCGATCATGGTGGGATGGCGTGGGATCTCCTAATCCCGTGCTATTCCTACCAAAATCTACTTTCCCAATTAATTCGGATTTTTCCTATTTGAGTACTTTCCTTTTGGAAACTCTCATGGATTAGGAAAAGAATTAATTAATTTTATTTTCTATTGATTTATTTCCTTCATGGAAATATTCATAGATTAGAAATTTAATTAATTTAGTACTAAATTTATTTTTCCTATTTGATTATTCCTACTCATGGGAATATTCATGGATTAGGAATAAAAATAAATTTAAAAAGTAGTAGTCCTAATTTATTTTATTTCCTTGTTCTATTATAGATATCTTCTAGAATATTCCAAGTTTTACTTGGATAGATTATTCTAGAAATTTAATAGAACTAGATAGGAAAATAAATAAATAAAAATATTAATGATATTTAATTTTATTTTTGATATATTCGATTGACTTAATTTTCGAATTAAGTAACTTTTGGATTAATTGAAAATAAATAGATTTAAATATTAGAGATTAATATTCTCGTCACATGGAGCATTCAAGAAACGAAGACTGAAGACTAGAAGATGCATATGAAGATAAAGCCATGATAGTCGGGGAAAAATAATTTCTCTAGCATTATTTTTTACTATGTGCTATGTGCTTTATTGCTTTCATGCATGCTTATGTGTTTAATTATGCATTAGATAGCGTATCCCTTTATTATAAAAAGCTAAGTGGGAGAGGGGATGGAAACATTCCCATGGTCTCCATTACTGTTCTCTTGGTGACTCTTATGGACTTTTGAAGTTCGTATAGATGTGTCATTGGAGGAGAATTCTTGTAATTCCTCTTACAAGAAACATTGATCAAGTTTATCAAACAATGCCTAATTTGTCTTTCTGAAACTGACTTCAAGTCGACTCATTCTCACCCCGGGGAGTGGAATGGAGCCAGAGCCACTTGGTCATGTAGAGGACACAAATTAGAGACTTTCGTGCCATTCTTTTATAGGTGGGTCGTTTGTCTGCTCGGCTCCCTCATTCGTGAGAGATAGGGTCGCTCGCATGGAGAATCACTGGTTAGAAACTTCGAGTTTCACTTATGATTCTCCGCGTCTTGATTTACGAAAATCGAATGGATCTGGTAATTGGGAGTCAATTATAAAAGTCTCTTAGTGAAGTAAACGTCCACACCACGTGGCTTGCTGCACTGACGGATTTTGGATTAATTGATGTAGACAGTTGTAAGGAATTGTGAAGAGTTGTGAAGTTGTCGTAAACGTCCACACCACGTGGCTTGCGGTAATGTAGCAATTCCAAACGATTCACTTTGGTGCTGAGTAATGGTTTACACTTAGATACGCCTTGTAGTATTCCTCCCCACGAGGTTACGCTATAAGTGATGTATGACCAAAGAAAAACTAATTGCTAAATCATTTGGGTGGGTAAACGTCCACACCACGTGGCTTGCCTTACCTGATGGGATTTTAGATGTGATTAGTAATTTAATGATATTATTTAAGGGAGATAATATCGGATATTAAATTAATTGTTTGTTTAAATGTGCTTATAGGTTTAGAGAATAGCTATGAACCCACTTTCTATGATACTCAAGGAGCATAAGCTCACTGGCACCAACTATATTGATTGGAAGAGAAATTTAGACATTGTCCTGACTTCGGAGGAGTACAAGTTTGTACTCCATGAAGTGTGCCCTGCTGAGCTCACGGCTGCCTCAACTGATGAGGAAAAACTAACATATCGGAAGTGGAAAAAGGCTGATGAGATGGCTAGGTGTTATATTTTGGCTTCCATGTCAAATGTACTCCAAACCCAACATGAGTCGATGGACACTGCCCATGATATGATGTTTAACCTCAAGGAGATGTTTGGGGAGCAAGATCGTGCGGCAAGGCAAGAAGCCATGAGAGTCCTTATGTCGACTACTCAGTCTGAAGGAACGCCCGTTGGGGAGCACGTTCTTAAGATGATGAGTTTGTTGAATGAACTTGAGGTCCTAGGAGCTTCTATTGATGGTGAGACGCAAGTCGACATCATACTCCAGTCTCTGGCCCCTAGTTTTGAGCAGTTTCGTATGAGCTATAATATGGGTAAACTATCTTATACTCTTGCGCAACTCCTGACTGAACTAAAGGCGGCGGAGGGGATCTACAAGAAGGGCAAGTCTCAAGCGCTTGTAGCTACCAAGTCCAAAGGCTTTAAGCCTGGTGGAGGTAGGGGCAAGAAAAGGAAGCAAGCCTGGAAACCCAGTGGTGTCAAGAGGACTGCACCACGAGTGGGGGCTGCAAAGCCAAAGGGCAAGTGCTTCCGATGCAACAAGATGGGACACTGGAAGTCTGAATGTCCTCTCAAAGGTACGAATCTTTCTTTAGTCGTAAAAACATAGTCAGCGGTATTATCTACCAGAATTCTGGTGTGTAGATATGGAACCACTGACGGTATGTGCATTTTTGAATGCAGGGGTTCCAGAAAACCCGGCGACTTAGAGAAGAAGAATTCGAGTCTACATGGGCAAAGCTGTTGGGGTAGCAGCGGTTGCAGTGGAAGACATTTATCTGTTTTAAATTTTCAGTTATTGCTTATGTACCCCTTTATTTTGAAAAAGAACTTCGTTCTGTTTTTTTTCTTTATTAATGGATATTTTATTTCTTTAATCATTGGATGGTTTGGATAAGAAATAATGGTGATATTCATTATGGTACATTAGATAGCAATATGTGAATGATGAATCCTTAGTCTACCACGATGCAACAAACCGTTATATAACTTGTTTTACTTATTAGATATTTCTTTATCATTATACTTATGAAATCTTATACTTAGTAGTATTTTCAAATGAAATTCATATGGTCGAAATTGATTTGATCAATTATAGTTGAAGGAATGGACCTTCCGACCTAAGGATTGAATTTGGAGGATAATACGTCTAAGCAAACCTTTCTGGAAAAAGGATAGAATTCAGAAGAGTATTGGAAATGATTAGATATGCAGACATATGTGTATATTAGAGAGGTATGAGTAATTCTTTCAAAGAATACTCAGTGATGGATTAGAATGCTTGATGTGCCATAAAAGCAAAGTGTTTTGACTTGTCAATGGACACAAAGTTATTATGGGGAACCATCAAAGTATATCCATTAGAAGCCTGCGACTCGGTCGCGGAGGCCATCACCTATCTAGATAACACATAGCATAATCAAAGATTGGGATTAAATCCCAAAAGAGACGCGCCATACACTTACGTGTAGAGATGGTGCGTTGTAAAGAAATGGAAATCAAAAAGTAAGAGAACAAGTTGTTCGGAACTACCTATGTTCTATGTATATTCCTAGGTACAACGGCATATTGAATATGGTTGTGGGATATCCTAGATGAACGAAGTTTTGTGTGTTCTATAGTACTATGAACCAGAGGGACGTCTCGTCCGGTTCATAGAGAAAGACTATTAGATGAACCACAAAGCCTGAACTGACGTAATACCTTGAAATGAGAAGAAGGACAAAAGACTAGGAACCAGCCAAACCGGGTAGAAGTACACCACATACTGCACCTATTGTTATTACTGTTATACACCGGAACGCCATTGCAGTGGGAGGTTGTTGGACAACCAAGGATATTCATAAGACTAGAGGAGTTCGGACTCTGGATCTAGTAAAGATGAAATCGACCCCTAGATCTGCATAAGGGCGGTACTAGACCTAAATATGCCTGCTTGGAACAATAAGGATTATTGTTGAGAGGCTATATCATTTAGAGTACAGGCTTAGTAAATCCATTTGTGGATTGAAATGAAGCTATGAATCGTGGAACTTGCGAATTGATGGGATAGTCCATTTGATGGATTCATCAAAAGGCATAGACGAGAGGTGTGTTGAAGACGTAATGGAAACAAGGTGGTGTTTCTCGGAGATTTTATGTAGATAACATTTTATCATTGGCAACAATGTAAAAGTGTCATCAGACATAAAATAATGGTTGTCTAAATAAATCAAGATATAAGATTGAGAAGAAGTTAGAGCATGTTCTTAAGATCTTATGATCTAGAGATAAGAACATTGTACTTCTCCTAGACATCTTGTACGATTAAGGTTTGTTTCAAACATGCATACTTCTGATAAAGGTTATTGCCTTTCAGAGACAGAATATACATCTATCTAAAGGGTGTGTGTTCGAACACATGAAGGAGATAGATGAAGACAAAGCAGTTTCCTTTAAGTATGGAAAGCTTTATAGATGCAATGTTGTAAAAACAAGAACCTGATATCAACTATGCGGTTTGCGTAGTGGGAGGATATCAAAGTAATCTGGATAAGGGATGTTCGAATGCTGCAAGAGTACTTTCATAGTACTGGCTTGAGCAAGACGAAATCTTCTTAGATTACAGATTCTCAGATCCAAAGACCAGTGAAAGTCGATATCAGGCTATGTGTTCACTTTTAGAAAGAGGTGGAACCATGAAGTGAAAGAGTGATAAGCGGGACGCTTTTCAGACTCTCTCATAACCGAAAAGCAGCCTCAGAGGCAGCGGAAGTTTTGGTTAGGTTCCGGGATAACCTCTTGACTTGGATATGACTCTTAGTTTACCAAAGGCTATTAGATAGCGGTGCACGGTGAACTAGAAGAGGTCATAAGTCAAAAGTGATGTTAACACATAGAGCAAGTACCACCTGATACGAGTCATCGTCAGGGAAGACGACGTAGTAGTCACCAAGATAACTTCAGAGCGGCAACCTAGATTGCTCACTCGCATAGTACTTCTCGTAAGTACACTTTAAAGCACGTGATGAGTATGGGAACCGGGAGTTTGGAGGAAATGACTAGACCTTAGTACAAGTGGGAGATTGTTGGAGTTGTGTACTTAATGTCTAGATTTAAGTAACGGTAAACTCCCGATCATAGCATTTAATCTATTTAATTAATAAACAATTATTTGCATTTGATTATATGCAAATCATGGTTCTGGATTTTATACGTTGTAGTTAGTATGGTGCTGCATGGGCGCACAGAAGATCATACTATCGGTTACTCGTATTTAATCGAACAGTTGCTCACGACCTAGATGGATACGAACTAATCCATCGGTATAGTCGTTGTGTGAGAGAGAAAATAATTTATCTTAATTATTTTATCACACTTGTACACTTGGTGTATTGGGCGGATCGATCGAGACTCATCAATTAGGATTGCTCGGCGATAATTGATTTGAGACTCGGAGTATTTTATTCTTAATCCCTGAAACAATTGCGGGTGTGTATATTTAATATAAGTGACTTTGATTTACCAAAGGAATTAACCGATTTAATTATTGGGTTAATTACCGGTTAAGTTGGGTCACTATATTTTGTATATGGCATGCCGTGAATTCTTGAAGGGGCAGTGTATCCCGGAAGGGTTGATAATATCCCCGAGATGAGTTCATAAGGAATTATTGTGTAAACCTCATGAGTGGATTCGTTCCGCACAATAATTAAGGTTGAATGGTACTAGTCTCGGATTCAAGAGATGAATATAATTTATTGGGCAATAAATAAATTTATTCATGGATATTTAAATCTTAAATACACGGAATAAATAATACTAAGATGGAGAAATATTATTTGATATAATATGGAATAATATTGGGAGTGCAATTTTATTTATATAGTGGAAAATAAATAAAATTAATATTGATAAGAATTAATAGATTTGGGTTGGACCCAATTTAATTTTCAATATTGAAGCCCAATATTTATTCTCCTTATGATCCCCTACGTAGCCTATATAAGCACTACATGGTCTTCACTTTTCAAGAGAATTAATTGACCTACGCCAATCATAAAATCTTGAGAGTGAGGAAGATCCATAGGAATCCGATAGATCGTCGCCCACACGACGTTCGGACGAGGTGCAAGGAATACGCGGGAAGGTCACAAGGTCGTCAACCGATTTCGTTTCTCCGTACAACGAATCGAAGGTATAATCGAGAATCCCCCTCTTTGATTATTTGTGTTGTTTAATCGTAATATGTACATGAACAAGACGATCCGGGAACATCGAGACCGGGATACGGGGATCTCGCGATCCCCGTCGGGATCGAGAGGGGCGGCCGAACCCTAGGGTTCGACCGCCAGTACCGCGCGCCGAAAGGGGAGCCCCGGCTGGACGCCGGGGCACGCGATCGAATTCGGTCGATCGCTGGGGTGCCACGGGCTGGTGCCGTGGCGGACCCCAGCCGCCCTTCGACGGCGGCGTGCGCAACGGGGTGGCAGCCGCGGCTGGATGCCGCGGCTGGAGCGATCGAGCCCTAGCTCGATCGCGGGGGCTGTCGAGGGCTGGTGCCTCGACTAGGCGCCCCTCCTCCCGTCGGATGGCGGCGGTGAGTCGCCGGACTCACCGCCAAGGAGCTGTTCCGAACAGCCCCGGCGATCGCCATGCACGGCGATCGCGAACCCCGCGGATGGGGTTCGGCTAGGGTTTAGCCGCGGGTTCATCCCGCGGCGACGCTCTTGTCGAGCCCGGTTCTTCGCGTGTGGTTCGCGTTCGTGGATCCGACTCGTGGGAGAAAATCGGCTGGGGGCGGGCTGCGTGTCTTCGGGCGCGTAGTCTCCAAAGGTCGGACTCCTGCGGATGAGTTGGTGTTCGTGCGATCTCCGGCGACGGGTTTTCGGTCGGGTTATCGTTTCCGCAATTTTTTTGATAGCCCGGGACATCGAATCCCATCAGCTGCAGGAAGTACTTGTACTCAGCTGCTTTGGTTGAAACAGATGTTACAGGACTATGGCCTGAAATCAGAACCTCTCATCATGTACTGTGACAACAACAGTGCTATCAGCATCAGTCACAATCCAGTTCAGCACCAGCGTACTAAACACATCGACATCCGTCATCACTTCATTAGGGATCTTGTTGAGAAAAAGGTAATCAAATTAGAATATGTCAATACAGAAAAAAAACTTGCTGATATTCTAACAAAGCCTTTAAGTTTTGAGAGGTTTTCGACACTAAGGAAATCTCTTTATCTTTGCACCGCATGAAGTGATAGAGGAGGTTGAGTCAACATGAGTATTGACTGGTATGTATTCTAGTCTAGTGACTAATCAATTTTTATGTTCAGTTCAGTTGAGAATTCGAGGTCTTAAAAATTTCGCAAAGAGATGAAAGTGTTATTATTATTGGAGTAGTATACTTAATGTCTAGATTTGAGTATTCTGAACTCCTTGTACACTTTCATTCACCTATTAATGACGAACATTCATTTGCTTTTAATTATTGTTAATTAAATTTATGCAAATTATAGTCCTGGATTCTATACGTTGTAGTTAGTATGGTGTGTCGGGCCCACACAGAAGATCATACTATCGGTTACTCGTATTTAATCAAACAGATGCTCACGACCTAGATGGACACGGACCAATCCATCGGTATAGTCGTTGTGTGAGAGAGAAAATAATTTGTCTTAATTATTTTATCACACTTGCACACTTGGTGTATTGAGCGGATCGATTGAGACTCATCAATTAGGTTTGCTCGGCGATAATTGATTTGAGACTCAGTGTATTTTATTCTTAATCCCCGATACAATTGCGGGTGTGTATATTTAATATAAGTGACTTTGATTTACCAAAGGAATTGACCGGTTTAATTATTGGGTCAATTACCGGTTAAGTTGGGTCACTATATTTTATATATGGCATGCCGTGAACTCTTGACGGGACAGTGTATTCCGGAAGGGTTGATAATATCCCCGAGATGAGCTCATAAGGATTTATTATGTAAACCTCGCGAGTGGATTTAATTCCGCATAATAAATAAGGTTGAGTGGTACTAGTCTCGGATAAAAGAGAAGAATAAATTTATTAAGCAATAAATAAATTTTATTCATGGATATTTATATCTTAAATACACGGAATAAATAATACTACCGGAGAAATATTATTTGGATATAATATGGTTTAATATTGGGAGTGCAATTAATTTATATAGTGGAAAATAAATTAATTAATATTGATAAGGATTAATGGACTTGGGCAGTGGGCTCAATTTAATCTTCAATATTGGAAGCCCAATATTCCACCTCCTTTAGATCCCCTACGTAGCCTATAAAAGCACTACATGGCCTTCATAAAACACAAGACAAGATAATCATACTTGATTAGTCTAGAGAGTTGAAGGAGATCCATAGGAGTTCGATAGATCGTCGCCCACCCGACGTTCGAACGGAGTGCAAGGAATACGTGGGAAGATTCAAAGGTCATCTTGATTTCGTTTCTCCGAACAACGAATCGAAAGGTAAAAATCTAAACGCCCTGATTTATTCGTTTTTGATTTATCGAGAATACCGTAGAACGCAAGATCCGAGGATCGAACCCGGATTAGACGAACGACCACGCGGTGGTGGCGAAGCCACCGGACCGCGTGGCATCGCACGCCTAGGGTTCGGCGGCTAAGAGGAGCCCTCGGCTTCGGCCGAGGGGAGCGATCACGGGGAGCGATCGCCGGTGGTGACGGGCTGGTGCCGTCACCTCCCCACCGCGATGGTGGGGGCTCCTCCACGGCGGGCAGCAGGTCGCCGGACCTGCTGCCGGGGGCTGCCGGATGCAGCCCCATCGAACGCGATGTTCGATCGCGTGAGCGGCGGCTCACGGGGGTTCGGCCGGGGGCGGGATGTGCGTCTTCGGGCGCATGGTCTCCGAAGGTCGGACTCCGGCGGATGAGTCGATGTTCATGTGATCTCCGGCGAAGGTTTTCGGTCGGGTTATTGTTTCCGCAAATTTTAATAGCCCGGGATATCGAATTCCAACAATTGGTATCAGAGCGTGGTTTACGTTCGCGGTATTTTCGATAAAATTGTTCTACCTTGCAGGGTTCCGACTATTATGGCTTGATGATTATTCGTTTAATTATTTTGTCATGTGATTGTTGGTTTAATTAAACTCTCGGACATGTCGAGATTCGTTTTTGGTGGTGAATGCTTGTAATAGTAAAAATTCGGGGGTTGACCGAATTTAGGATTTATTATTACGTTCTATTTTTTTTTCCCGGAAATTGTATAGGGTCGATTTCATGTATAGAATCGATACCGGAATTGTAATTTAGATTTTGTAAATTTATTTTGCGTTGGATCGATGCCGAAACGACCGCCGGAGAAGACGCGTGACGAAGGAGATGATCGTGAGGGTAACGGGACAAGGATCGACCATCCCCATGGTCGATCCCATGAGGATCGATCGATCCATGCATGGAGGCGCCGCCGGCGATGGTGGTCGGCCACCTCCTAGGCGTGGGTCGAGGGTGGTCCGGGGATCCCCACCCCGGGCTATCCCGGTCCGGAGATTTACTTTCCTAATTGGTTCGGATTTTTCCTATTTGAGTATTCCTATTTTTGGGAACTCTCATGGATTAGGAAAAGAATCAATTTGGAATTGATTAGGATTCCTAAATTGATTATTTCTATTTTATGGAAATATTCATGGATTAGGAATCTAATTAATTTGGAAAGTAAAAGAGTCCTAAATTATTTATTTCCTTATTTCATTATGGAAATCATCTAGAATATTCCAAGTGGGTCTTGGATAGATTATTCTAGAGATTTAATGAAGTAGAAAGGGAAGATAAAATAAATAAAAATATTAATAATATTTAATTTTATTTTTGATTTATTCGATTGACTTAATTATTATTAATTAAGTATCTTTTGGATTTATTAAAAATAAATAGATTTAAATATTGGAAATTAATATTCTCGTCACATGGAGCATTCAAGAACGAAGACTAAAGACTAGAAGATGCGTACGGAGATGGAGTAAAGCCATAATAGTCGGAAAATAATATTCTAGTAATTATTTTGACTATGTGATAATACTATGTGCTTTATTACATGTATGCATGCTATATGTGTTTACTTTTATGCACTAGATAGCGTATCCCTTTATTGTAAAAAGCTAAGTGGGAGAGGGTATGGAAACATACCAATGGTCTCCATTGCTGCTCTCTTGGTGACTTTTATAAACTTTTGAAGTTTATATAGATAAGTTATTGGAGGAGAGTTCTTGTAATTCCTCTTACGAGAAACATTGATTAAGTTTATCAAACAATGCCTAATTTGTCTTTCCAAAGCTGATTTCAAGTCGACTCATTCTCACCCCGGGGAGTGGAATGGAGCCAAAGCCACTTGGTCATGTCGAGGACACAAATTAGAGACAGTCGTACCATTCTTTGATAGATGGATCGATTGTCTGCTCGGCTCCCTCATTTATGAGAGATAGGGTTGTTCGCATGGTGAATCACTGGTTAGAAACTTCGAGTTTCACTTATGATTCTCCACGTCTTGATTTACAAGATCGAATGGATCAAGTAATTGGATTTCAATTATATAAATCTTTTGGTATCGTAAACGTCCACACGAACGTGGCTTGCTATACTGAATGGGATTTTAGAATAATTGATGTAGACAGTTATAGGGAATTGTGAATGATTGCGAGTTGTCGTAAACGTCCACACGAACGTGGCTTGCGGTGACGTAACAATTCTAAACGATTCACCTTAGTACTGAGTGATGGTTTACACTTAGGTACGCTTTATAGTATTCTTCCCAACGAAGTAACGCTATAATGATGTACGACCAAAGCAAAATCTAATTGCTAAATCATTTGGGTGGGTAAACGTCCACACGAACGTGGCTTGCTTTACCTGATGGGATTTTAGAGGCAATTAGTGATTTAATGATATTATTAAAGGGAGATAATATCGGATATTAAATTGTTTGTTTGTTTTATGTGCTTATAGGTTAGGAATGACTGTGACCCCACTTTTTGATATACTTAAAGATGAAAACTCACTGGTTCCCTATAGTAATCTTTGGGAAAGATATCTGGACAATGTTCAGACTGTTGAGCCTTTCGAATCCACTATTGTCCCAACTGATGAGGACATTGAAAATGACCTCAAGGAGATGTTAGGACATAGTAAGGAAGCCGGACTAGAGGTGATTGACATACTCATCAAGTTTAGTCCCCTTGAGGAATCGCTTAAAAACGATTTCAAAAGAACTGAACTGATAAGTATGATCAGAGAATCACAAGCTCTAGTGGCCAAGTTGGAAATGCATGCAAAGAAGCCCAGTGGTTTTGAACCACGGATTGGGAGGAGCAAGCCGCGAGGCAAGTGATTTCGATGCAAGCAGTCTGGGCACTGGAAGTCTGATTGTCCTCTCATCAAAGGTACGAAATTTTCCTTAGTCACCGAAACATTATCAGTGGTGATATCTACCAGCACCTGGTGTGTAGATACGGGGGCCACTGATCATGTCTGCAATTCATTGCAGGGGTTCCAGGAAACCCGGAGACTTAGAGAGGAAGAAATCTTGGTCTACATGGGCAATGCTGCAAAGGTGGCGGCTGTTGCAGTGGGAGACGTTCACTTACGCTTTAGTAGTGATAGGGTTTTAGTTTTACATAATTGTCTTTATGTACCCAACTTTAGAAAGAATTTAATTTCGGTTTCTAAACTCATTATGAATGGATATTCTGTTTCTTTTGATCACTCCGTGATCATAAGAAGAAATAGTGATATTATCTGTTCTGGTACATTGGTGGACGATTTGTATGTACTAAATCCTGATTCTAACACGATGCAACTAACCGAGAGTAATAACACATCTACGAACACCAATAAGAGAAAGGAACCTTCTAAAATGAATCAATTATACTTGTGGCATCTAAGGCCAGGTCATATTAACTCAAATAGAATTCAAAGGTTGAAAGCTGATGGTCTCATCAGTGGTGTTGAAGGAGAGGACCTTCCAACCTGCGAATCCTGTTTAGAGGGAAAAATGACCAAGCGTTCTTTTTCTGGTAAAGGACGAAGAGCTGAACAAGTGTTGGATTTGATTCACTCTGATGTATGCGGACCTATGTCTACTCAGGCAAGGGGAGGGTACGAGTACTTCATCACTTTCACTGATGATTACTCAAGGTATGGATTTGTATACCTGATGCGCCGCAAGAGCGAATCCTTTGACAAGTTCAAGGAGTTCAAGGCTTTTGCGGAGAACCTTCAAGGTAAATCCATTAAATGCCTGCGATCTGATCGCGGAGGCGAGTACCTGTCTGGAGAATTCAAGGCATACTTAGCAGAGAGTGGGATTGATTCCCAAATGACATCACCATATACTCCCCAGCAGAATGGTGTGTCATAAAGAAGGAATAGGACTCTTATGGAAATGGTGCGATCAATGATGAGTTACTCGGACTTACCTATCATGTTCTGGGGATATGCCTTAGAAACAGCGGCGCACATTCTGAACTTGGTTCCATCAAAAACGGTTCCTTCAACACCCATGGAACGATGGAGCGGGCGCAAGCCTAGCTTGAGACACGTTCGGATCTGGGGGTGCCCTGCACATGTGTTGAAGGTAGGTGCCGATAAATTAGAACCTCGTACTGAAGTGCGGTTGTTTATAGGATATCCTAGAGGAACTAAAGGTGGCATGTTCTATAGTCCTAAGGGCCAAAAGATCGTTATAAGTACTAACGCTCGGTTCTTGGAGGAAGACTATGTCATGGACCACAAGCCCAAAAGTGACATAATACTTGATGAGTTGAGAGGTAACAAGGAAGACTTAGATACAGCCGAACCGAGTATAGATACACCACTAGAACCTGAACCTACTGTCACTGTTAATACACCGGAACGCCGTCGTAGTGGGAGGGTTGTTAAGCAACCAGACCGATGGATTGGACTGGGTGAGTCTTCGGACTCTGGACCTGGAGTTCATGAAATCGATCCCTGGACCTATGATGAGGCGGTACAAGATATAGATGCGCCTTCTTGGAAGAAAGCGATGAGATCCGAAATTGAATCTATGGATTCTAATAAAGTCTGGGATCTTGTAGAACCACCAAGCGGCGTAAAGCCAATTGGGTGTAAATGGGTCTACAAGAGAAAGAGAGGATCTGACGGAAAGGTTGAAACCTTTAAAGCTCGGCTTGTTGCGAAAGGATATACTCAGAAAGAGGGAATCGATTATGAGGAGACCTTCTCGCCGGTAGCCAAGATAAAGTCGATCCGGATTCTCTTATCCATAGCAGCTCATATGGATTATGAGGTGTGGCAAATGGATGTCAAGACAGCTTTCCTAAATGGAAGTCTTGACGAGACGATTTATATGAAACAACCAGAAGGATTCATTGCTAAGGGGCGAGATCATCTAGTGTGCAAGCTTAATCGATCCATTTATGGATTGAAACAAGCCTCGAGATCGTGGAACCTGCGGTTTGACGAAGTAGTCCAATCTTTTGGATTTAGTCAAAGCATGGACGAATCGTGTGTGTATTGGAAACGTGATGGGAAGAAGGTGGTGTTTCTCGTGCTTTATGTAGACGACATTCTTCTCATTGGCAACAGTGTGAAAATGTTATCAGACATTAAGGGATGGTTGTCTAGACAATTCGATATGAAAGATTTGGGAGAAGTCGGGCATGTTCTAGGGATCAAGGTTATAAGGGATCGCCGGAATAGAACATTGTACCTATCCCATCAATCTTACATAGACACGATTCTGGCTCGTTTTAACATGCAAGATTCCAAGAAGGGTGAACTACCCTTCAGTAAAGGAACTTATCTTTCTAAGGAGATGTGTCCTCGGACACAAAAGGAGAAAGATGAAATGAAAGCAGTTCCCTACGCTTCGGCTGTGGGAAGCTTGATGTATGCAATGTTATGCACGAGGCCTGATATCTGCTATGCAGTTGGCGTAGTAGCGAGATATCAGAGTAACCCTGGAAAGGCTCATTGGACTACTGTAAAGAGCATTTTCAAGTATTTGCGAAATACTAGGGATTATGTTCTAAGTTACGGGGCAGACAATCTGATTCCTTTGGGTTATACGGATTCGGATTTCCAAGCTGATAAGGACCGGCGAAAGTCGTTATCAGGCTATGTGTTTCACTATTAAAGGAGGAGGATTTTTAACATGGAAGAGTGATAAGCACGATGCTTTTCGGACTCTCCCATGGGTAACCAAATAGCGGCCTCAGAGGCAGCGGAAGTTTTGGTATGGCTCCGGTATTACCTCTGGGACTTAGATGTGATTCTTAGTTTACCAAAGGCTATGTAAATAGCGGTGCAGTGGCAAACTTTAAGAGATCACGAGTCCATGAGTGTAAGAAAACACATAGGGCAAGTACCACCTGATACGAGTCATCGTCAGAGGGACGATGCAGTAGTCACCAAGATAGCTTCAGAGCGGCAACCTAGATTGCTCATTCACTTGGTACTTCTTGGAAGTATTTTTTAAGCACGTGATGAGTATGGGAGTCGGGAGTTTGGAAGATATGACTAGACCTTAGTATAAGTGGGAGATTGTTGGAGTAGTATACTTAATGTCTAGATTTGAGTATTCTGAACTCCTTGTACACTTTCATTTACCTATTAATGACGAACATTCATTTGCTTTTAATTATTGTTAATTAAATTTATGCAAATTATAGTCCTGGATTCTATACGTTGTAGTTAGTATGGTGTGTCGGGCCCACACAGAAGATCATACTATCGGTTACTCGTATTTAATCAAACAGATGCTCACGACCTAGATGGACACGGACCAATCCATCGGTATAGTCGTTGTGTGAGAGAGAAAATAATTTGTCTTAATTATTTTATCACACTTGTACACTTGGTGTATTGAGCGGATCGATTGAGACTCATCAATTAGGTTTGCTCGGCGATAATTGATTTGAGACTCAGTGTATTTTATTCTTAATCCCCGATACAATTGCGGATGTGTATATTTAATATAAGTGACTTTGATTTACCAAAGGAATTGACCGGTTTAATTATTGGGTCAATTACCGGTTAAGTTGGGTCACTATATTTTATATATGGCATGCCGTGAATTCTTGACGGGACAGTGTATCCCGGAAGGGTTGATAATATCCCCGAGATGAGCTCATAAGGATTTATTATGTAAACCTCGCGAGTAGATTTAATTCCGCATAATAAATAAGGTTGAGTGGTACTAGTCTCGGATAAAAGAGATGAATAAATTTATTAAGCAATAAATAAATTTTATTCATGGATATTTATATCTTAAATACACGGAATAAATAATACTACCGGAGAAATATTATTTGGATATAATATGGTTTAATATTGGGAGTGCAATTAATTTATATAGTGGAAAATAAATTAATTAATATTGATAAGGATTAATGGACTTGGGCAGTGGGCTCAATTTAATCTTCAATATTGGAAGCCCAATATTCCACCTCCTTTAGATCCCCTACGTAGCCTATAAAAGCACTACATGGCCTTCATAAAACACAAGACAAGATAATCATACTTGATTAGTCTAGAGAGTTGAAGGAGATCCATAGGAGTTCGATAGATCGTCGCCCACCCGACGTTCGAACGGAGTGCAAGGAATACGTGGGAAGATTCAAAGGTCATCTTGATTTCGTTTCTCCGAACAACGAATCGAAAGGTAAAAATCTAAACGCCCTGATTTATTCGTTTTTGATTTATCGAGAATACCGTAGAACGCAAGATCCGAGGATCCAACCCGGATTAGACGAACGACCACGCGGTGGTGGCGAAGCCACCGGACCGCGTGGCATCGCACGCCTAGGGTTCGGCGGCTAAAAATGTTGCGACTGCCTCTAATTTGTGTCCTCTGTTGGAGTAGTATACTTAATGTCTAGATTTGAGTATTCTGAACTCCTTGTACACTTTCATTTACCTATTAATAACGAACATTCATTTGCTTTTAATTATTGTTAATTAAATTTATGCAAATTATAGTCCTGGATTCTATACGTTGTAGTTAGTATTGTGTGTCGGGCCCACACAGAAGATCATACTATCGGTTACTCGTATTTAATCAAACAGATGCTCACGACCTAGATGGACACGGACCAATCCATCGGTATAGTCGTTGTGTGAGAGAGAAAATAATTTGTCTTAATTATTTTATCACACTTGTACACTTGGTGTATTGAGCGGATCGATTGAGACTCATCAATTAGGTTTGCTCGGCGATAATTGATTTGAGACTCAGTGTATTTTATTCTTAATCCCCGATACAATTGCGGGTGTGTATATTTAGTATAAGTGACTTTGATTTACCAAAGGAATTGACCGGTTTAATTATTGGGTCAATTACCGGTTAAGTTGGGTCACTATATTTTATATATGGCATGCCGTGAATTCTTGACGGGACAGTGTATCCCGGAAGGGTTGATAATATCCCCGAGATGAGCTCATAAGGATTTATTATGTAAACCTCGCGAGTGGATTTAATTCCGCATAATAAATAAGGTTGAGTGGTACTAGTCTCGGATAAAAGAGATGAATAAATTTATTAAGCAATAAATAAATTTTATTCATGGATATTTATATCTTAAATACACGGAATAAATAATACTACCGGAGAAATATTATTTGGATATAATATGGTTTAATATTGGGAGTGCAATTAATTTATATAGTGGAAAATAAATTAATTAATATTGATAAGGATTAATGGACTTGGGCAGTGGGCTCAATTTAATCTTCAATATTGGAAGCCCAATATTCCACCTCCTTTAGATCCCCTACGTAGCCTATAAAAGCACTACATGGCCTTCATAAAACACAAGACAAGATAATCATACTTGATTAGTCTAGAGAGTTGAAGGAGATCCATAGGAGTTCGATAGATCGTCGCCCACCCGACGTTCGAACGGAGTGCAAGGAATACGTGGGAAGATTCAAAGGTCATCTTGATTTCGTTTCTCCGAACAACGAATCGAAAGGTAAAAATCTAAACGCCCTTGATTGTTCGATTTTGGATTTATCGAGAATACCGTAGAACAAGATCCGAGGTACGAAACCATGAACGGGGGACGATCGAGTGGTGGTGGCTAAGCCACCGGACCACAAGCGATCGCCCGGGCTAGGGTTTCGCACGGGCGTGGAAGGGCGAACCCCGGCTGGACGCCGGGGGTGCGATCGATCGTCATGATCGATCGCTGGCCGCGGGCTGTGACCCGCGGCGGCCCTGCTGGAGGCGGGCCATCCCTCCAGGCGGCGGCGAGTCGCCGGACTCGCCGCGGGGGCTGCTGGGCAGCCCCTCTCCGATCGATCGCTCCATGCGATCGGTCCTTCGATCGCGTGAACCCGGCTCGCGGGGGTTCGACCGGGGGCGGGCTGTGCGTCTTCAGGCGCATGGTCTCCGAAGGTCGGACTCCAGCGGATGAGTCGATGTTCATGTGATCTCCGGCGAAGGTTTTCGGTCGGGTTATTGTTTCCGCAAATTTAAATAGCCCGGGATATCGAATTCCAACAATTGGTATCAGAGCGTGGTTTACGTTCGCGGTATTTTCGATAAAATTGTTCTACCTTGCAGGGTTCCGACTATTATGGCTTGATGATTATTCGTTTAATTATTTTGTCATGTGATTTTTGGTTTAATTAAACTCTCGGACATGTCGAGATTCGTTTTTGGTGGTGAATGCTTGTAATAGTAAAAATTCGGGGGTTGACCGAATTTAGGATTTATTATTACGTTCTACGTTTTTCCGGAAATTGTATAGGGTCGATTTCATGTATAGAATCGATACCGGATAGTGTAAAATCTATTTTGTAATTTATTTTGCGTTGGATCGATGCCGAGACGACCGCCGGAGAAGACGTGTGACGAAGGAGATGATCGTGAGGGCCAAAGGACGAGGATCGACCGCCCCATGGTCGATCCCATGAGGATCGATCGACCCTCTCATGGAGGAGCCGCCGGCGATGGTGGCCGGCCACCTCCTAGGCGTGGGTCGAGGGTGGTCCGGGGATCCCCACCCCGGGCTATCCCGGTCCGGAGATTTACTTTCCTAATTGGTTCGGATTTTTCCTATTTGAGTATTCCTATTTTTGGGAATTCTCATGGATTAGGAAAAGAATCAATTTGGAATTGATTAGGATTCCTAAATTGATTATTTCTATTTTATGGAAATATTCATGCATTAGGAATCTAATTAATTTGGAAAGTAGAAGAGTCCTAAATTATTTTATTTCCTTATTTCATTATGGAAATCATCTAGAATATTCCAAGTGGGTCTTGGATAGATTATTCTAGAGATTTAATGAAGTAGAAAGGGAAGATAAAATAAATAAAAAATATTAATAATATTTAATTTTATTTTGATTTATTCGATTGACTTAATTATTATTAATTAAGTATCTTTTGGATTTATTAAAAATAAATAGATTTAAATATTGGAAATTAATATTCTCGTCACATGGAGCATTCAAGAACGAAGACTAAAGACTAGAAGATGCGTACGGAGATGGAGTAAAGCCATAATAGTCGGAAAATAATATTCTAGTAATTATTTTGACTATGTGATAATACTATGTGCTTTATTACATGTATGCATGCTATATGTGTTTACTTTTATGCACTAGATAGCGTATCCCTTTATTGTAAAAAGCTAAGTGGGAGAGGGTATGGAAACATACCCATGGTCTCCATTGCTGCTCTCTTGGTGACTTTTATAAACTTTTGAAGTTTATATAGATAAGTTATTGGAGGAGAGTTCTTGTAATTCCTCTTATGAGAAACATTGATTAAGTTTATCAAACAATGCCTAATTTGTCTTTCCAAAGCTGATTTCAAGTCGACTCATTCTCACCCCGGGGAGTGGAATGGAGCCAAAGCCACTTGGTCATGTCGAGGACACAAATTAGAGGCAGTCGTACCATTCTTTGATAGATGGATCGATTGTCTGCTCGGCTCCCTCATTTATGAGAGATAGGGTTGTTCGCATGGTGAATCACTGGTTAGAAACTTCGAGTTTCACTTATGATTCTCCGCGTCTTGATTTACAAAATCAAATGGGTCAAGTAATTGGATTTCAATTGTATAAGTCTTTTGGTATGGTAAACGTCCACACTATCGTGGCTTGCTATATCGAATGGGACTTTAGATCGATTGATGTAGACAGTTATAGAAGGGAGTGAAGGATCCGTGTGTCAACGTAAACGTCCACACTATCGTGGCTTGCGGTGATATGCGAGTCTCAAACAAACTTCTTAGTACTGAGTAATGGTTAACACTTAGGTACGCTTCATAGTATTCCTCCCATCGAGGTAACACTATTGATGATGTACGACCGAAGGAAATCTAATTGCTAAATCATTTGGGTGGGTAAACGTCCACACTATCGTGGCTTGCCTTACCTGATGGGATTTTAGATGTGATTAGTGATTTAATGATATTATTTAAGGGAGATAATATCGGATATTAAATTGTTTGTTTGTTTTATGTGCTTATAGGTTAGGAATGACTGTGACCCCACTTTGTGATATACTTAAAGATGAAAACTCACTGGTTCCATATAGTACTGATTGGAAAAGAAATCTGGACAATGTTCAGACTGTTGAGTCTTCCGAATCCACTATTGTCCCAACTGATGAGGACATTGAAAATGACCTCAAGGAGATGTTAGGACATAGTAAGGAAGCCGGACTAGAGGTAATTGACATACTCATCAAGTTTAGTCCCCTTGAGGAATCGCTTAAAAACGATTTCAAAAGAACTGAACTGATAAGTATGATCAGAGAATCACAAGCTCTAGTGGCCAAGTTGGAAGTGCATGCAAAGAAGCCCAGTGGTTTTGAACCACGGATTGGGAGGAGCAAGCCGCGAGGCAAGTGCTTTCGATGCAATCAGTCTGGGCACTGGAAGTCTGATTGTCCTCTCATCAAAGGTACGAAATTTTCCTTAGTCACCGAAACATTATCAGTGGTGATATCTACCATCACCTGGTGTGTAGATACGGGGGCCACTGATCATGTCTGCAATTCATTGCAGGGGTTCCAGGAAACCCGGAGACTTAGAGAGGGAGAAATCGTGGTCTACATGGGCAATGCTGCAAAGGTGGCGGCTGTTGCAGTGGGAGACGTTCACTTACGCTTTAGTGATAGGATTTTAGTTTTACATAATTGTCTTTATGTACCCAACTTTAGAAAGAATTTAATTTCGGTTTCTAAACTCATTATGAATGGATATTCTGTTCCCATCCAGCTTTCTCCTCGATCGATCAGCTCGACCCTGCTAATTTCGGCTTTATCCAATGCTGAACGACCCTGACTTAGTAGGATCACGTTGGACAGGTCGGCCGTTCCTTCCGATGAGGCCAGTTTAGATAGGGCATCCGCCTGAGTGTTCAGTTCCCGTGGAATTTGTTCGATTTCGACTCGGGGGAACTTGCTTATCATTTTCAACACGTGTTTGTAATATTGTTCCATTATCGTACTTCTGGTCTCGTATTTTCCCTTGACCTGGTTTACCACCAGCAAGGAGTCTGTGAAGATTTTCAGCTGTTCGGCGCCGACGGCCAGGGAGAGTTCCAGTCCCGCTATTAACGCTTCGTACTCGGCTTCGTTGTTAGTGGCGTCAAACTCGAAACTTACCGCATGCGCGAAAGATTGGTTCCCTGGTCCGACCAAGACTATTCCAGCCCCAGCACGGGAGCTCATGGACGATCCGTCAACGTAGAGCTTCCATGGTGGGAAAGGGAGCGAGGAATCAATCCGTGGGAAAGTGAGTTCCACAATGAAATCGGCCAGTGCTTGACCCTTGATCGCCGTCTTCGGCGCGTAAGTAATGTCATATTGCCCCACTTCTAAACTCCATTTTAATAGGCGACCTGTAGTGTCCGGCCGTTGTAACACTTGCCTTAAAGGCATGGTTGTCAATACCTCGATGGGATGATCGAAGAAATACGACCTCAATTTCCGAACACTCATCACCAAAGCGTATGCCAATTTCTCCAACGGCGTGTTGCTGGAGTAGTATACTTAATGTCTAGATTTGAGTATTCTGAACTCCTTGTACACTTTCATTTACCTATTAAATAATGAACATTCATTTGCTTTTAATTATTGTTAATTAAATATATGCAAATTATAGTCCTGGATTATATACGTTGTAGTTAGTATGGTGTGCGACGTCACACAGAAGATCATACTATCGGTTACTCGTATTTAATCGAACAGTTGCTCACGACCTAGATGGACACGGACCAATCCATCGGTATAGTCGTTGTGTGAGAGAGAAAATAATTTGTCTTAATTATTTTATCACACTTGTATACTTGGTGTATTGAGCGGATCAGATGAGACTCATCAATTAGGTTTGCTCGGCGATAATTGATTTGAGACTCAGTGTATTTTATTCTTAATCCCCGATACAATTGCGGGTGTGTATATTTAATATATGTGACTTTGATTTTCCAAAGGAATTAACCGATTTAATTATTGGGTTAATAACCGGTTAAGTTGGGTCACTATATTTTATATATGGCATGCCGTGAATTCTTGACGGGACAGTGTATCCCGGAAGGGTTGATAATATCCCCGAGATGAGCTCATAAGGATTTATTATGTAAACCTCGCGAGTGGATTTGTTCCGCATAATAAATAAGGTTGAGTGGTACTAGTCTCGGATAAAAGAGATGAATAAATTTATTAAGCAATAAATAAATTTTATTCATGGATATTTAAATCTTAAATACACGGAATAAATAATACTACCGGAGAAATATTATTTGGATATAATATGGTTTAATATTGGGAGTGCAATTAATTTATATAGTGGAAAATAAATTAATTAATATTAATGGGAGATTAATAGATTTGGGCTTGGGCTCAATTTAATCATTAATATTGGAAGCCCAATATTCCACCTCCTTTAGATCCCCTACGTAGCCTATAAAAGCACTACATGGTCTTCTCTATTCTCATAAGTTGAAGATCATAATTCTTCTAGAGAGAGAAAGTAGAGAGAGAAGTAGATCCATAGAGCTTGGAGGATCGTCGCCCACCCGACGTTCAAGCTAGTGCAAGGAATACGTGGGAAGATTCAAAGGTCATTTTGATTTCGTTTCTCCGAACAACGAATCGAAAGGTACAATATCTAAACGCCCTTGATATTATTCGGTTTTGATTTATCGAGAATACCGTAGAACGAAGATCCGAGGATCGAACCCCGGAACGAGGATCGAGCCGGGCGATGGTGGTCGAACCACCGGATCGCCGGCGGCTCGAGGATCCCGTTGGGGATCGCGTGCGGGAGGGGCGATCGATCCTTGCGATCGATCGCGGGGATGATGCGGGGTTACCCGCAGCGACTCGTGGCGAGCTGCGGGGTTACCCGCAGCGGCTCGCTGGGGACGAGCCCCAGCCCGTGCGAGCAGCGGATCACCGGATCCGCTGCGGGGATGCTACGAGCATCCCCAGGGATGCCGCAAGGCATCCCGTGCGATCGCTGGGAGCGATCGCGGGTTCCCGCGGGGGTGCGGCTGGGCGCGCGCGCGTCGTGCGTTCGGTCAAGCCCCGGCTCGCGTGGACTCGTGATTTCTCCGGCAATCGAGGTTTTTGATCGGGTTATTATTTTCCGCAAATTTTAATAGCCCGGGATATCGAATTCCAACAATTGGTATCAGAGCGTGGTTTACGTTCGCGGTATTTTCGATAAAATTGTTCTACCTTGCAGGGTTCCGACTATTATGGCTTGATTTATTATTCGTTTAATTTATTTTGTCATGAATGTTGGATTGATTAAACTCTCGGACATGTCGAGATTCGTTTTTGGTGGTGAATGCTTGTAATAGTAAAAATTCGGGGGTTGACCGAATTTAGGTTTATTATTATTGTTTTATTTTTCCGGAAAATGTATAGGGTCGATTTCATGTATAGAATCGATACCGGATAGTGTAAAATTAAATTTGTAATTTATTTTGCGTTGGATCGATACCGAAACGACCGCCGGAAAAGACGTGTGACGAAGGAGATGATCGTGAGGGTGAGGACAAGGATCGACCATCCCCATGGTCGATCCATGAGGATCGATCGACCCTTGGAGGGGCCGCCGGCGACGGTGGCCGGCCACCTCCTAGGCATGGGTCGAGGGGTGGCGCGGGGATCCCCACCCCGTGCTATCCCGGTCCGGTAGATTTACTTTCCTAATTGATTCGGGTTTTTCCTATTTGAGTATTCCTATTTTTTGGGAACTCTCATGGATTAGGAAAAGAATCAATTTGGAATTAATTAGGATTCCTAATTGATTATTTCTATTTTATGGAGATATTCATGGATTAGGAATCTAATTAATTAAGAAAGTAGAAGAGTCCTAAATTATTTTATTTCCTTATTTCATTATGGAAATCATCTAGAATATTCCAAGTGGGTCTTGGATAGATTATTCTAGAGATTTAATGAAGTAGAAAGGGAAAATAAAATAAATAAAAATATTAATAATATTTAATTTTATTTTTGATTTATTCAATTGACTTAATTATTATTAATTAAGTATCTTTTGGATTTATTAAAAATAAATAGATTTAAATATTGGAAATTAATATTCTCGTCACATGGAGCATTCAAGAACGAAGACTGAAGACTAGAAGATGCGTACGGAGATGGAGTAAAGCCATAATAGTCGGAAAATAATATTCTAGTAATTATTTTGACTATGTGATAATACTATGTGCTTTATTACATGTATGCATGCTATATGTGTTTACTTTATGCACTAGATAGCGTATCCCTTTATTGTAAAAAGCTAAGTGGGAGAGGGTATGGAAACATACCCATGGTCTCCATTGCTGCTCTCTTGGTGACTTTTATAAACTTTTGAAGTTTATATAGATAAGTTATTGGAGGAGAGTTCTTGTAATTCCTCTTACGAGAAACATTGATTAAGTTTATCAAACAATGCCTAATTTGTCTTTCCAAAGCTGATTTCAAGTCGACTCATTCTCACCCCGGGGAGTGGAATGGAGCCAGAGCCACTTGGTCATGTCGAGGATGTTGGAATTCGATATCCCGGGCTATTTAAATTTGCGGAAACAATAACCCGACCGAAAACCTTCGCCGGAGATCACATGAACATCGACTCATCCGCCGGAGTCCGACCTTCGGAGACCATGCGCCCGAAGACGCACAGCCCGCCCCCGGTCGAACCCCCGCGAGCCGGGTTCACGCGATCGAAGGACCGATCGCATGGAGCGATCGATCGGGGAGGGGCTGCCCAGCAGCCCCCGCGGCGAGTCCGGCGACTCGCCGCCGCCTGGAGGGCTGGCCCGCCTCCAGCAGGGCCGCCGCGGGTCACAGCCCGCGGCCAGCGATCGATCATGACGATCGATCGCACCCCCGGCGTCCAGCCGGGGTTCGCCCTTCCACGCCCGTGCGAAACCCTAGCCCGGGCGATCGCTTGTGGTCCGGTGGCTTCGCCACCACCACTCGATCGTCCCCCGTTCATGGTTTCGTACCTCGGATCTTGTTCTACGGTATTCTCGATAAATCCAAAATCGAACAATCAAGGGCGTTTAGATTTTTACCTTTCGATTCGTTGTTCGGAGAAACGAAATCAAGATGACCTTTGAATCTTCCCACGTATTCCTTGCACTCCGTTCGAACGTCGGGTGGGCGACGATCTATCGAACTCCTATGGATCTCCTTCAACTCTCTAGACTAATCAAGTATGATTATCTTGTCTTGTGTTTTATGAAGGTCATGTAGTGCTTTTATAGGCTACGTAGGGGATCTAAAGGAGGTGGAATATTGGGCTTCCAATATTGAAGATTAAATTGAGCCCACTGCCCAAGTCCATTAATCCTTATCAATATTAATTAATTTATTTTCCACTATATAAATTAATTGCACTCCCAATATTAAACCATATTATATCCAAATAATATTTCTCCGGTAGTATTATTTATTCCGTGTATTTAAGATATAAATATCCATGAATAAAATTTATTTATTGCTTAATAAATTTATTCATCTCTTTTATCCGAGACTAGTACCACTCAACCTTATTTATTATGCGGAATTAAATCCACTCGCGAGGTTTACATAATAAATCCTTATGAGCTCATCTCGGGGATATTATCAACCCTTCCGGGATACACTGTCCCGTCAAGAATTCACGGCATGCCATATATAAAATATAGTGACCCAACTTAACCGGTAATTGACCCAATAATTAAACCGGTCAATTCCTTTGGTAAATCAAAGTCACTTATACTAAATATACACACCCGCAATTGTATCGGGGATTAAGAATAAAATACACTGAGTCTCAAATCAATTATCGCTATATAGGAGAAGTTTATCTATGCCACTGTTGCGATGTATAACTCCCGCCGAAGGGAAAAAGGTGTTCGGGGAAATTCATGATGGCGTGTGCGGAAACCACGCCGGCGGGCAATCCCTGGCACACAAGACCATCAGACAAGGTTACTATTGGCCGACCTTGCGACGGGATGCAATTGAGTACGCGAGAAGGTGTCACCGGTGCCAGATAACGGCGCCGATCACAAGGGCCCAACCCGAAAATCTAAATTCCATCTATAGTCCTTGGCCCTTCGCAAATTGGGGAATTGATCTGATCGGACCCCTCCCGACGGGGCCAGGCGGAGTCAAGTACGCGGTAGTAGCGGTGGATTATTTCTCCAAATGGGCGGAGGCTGAGCCGTTGAATAAGATCGATCAACCCAGATCATCCGGTTCATATGGAAAAACATCATATGTCGCTTCGGACTACCACACACCATCTCTTCGGACAACGGAAAGCAGTTCGATGGGTTGGAAATAATGAATTTTTTCGACAAGTGGAAGATAAGGAAGGTGTTCTCCACTCCCTATCACCCCCAGACGAACGGACAAGTGGAGGCCGTGAACAAGATCCTAAAGCACACCCTGAAGGCTAGGATCGAGGAAAGGCAAGGAAGGTGGGCAGCCGAACTGCCCGATGTACTATGGGCCTACCGAACGACGAGCAAGGTAGCTACGGGGGAGACGCCATTTGCACTTGCTTTCGGATGCGAAGCGGTTGTGCCTTCCGAGGTGGAGGTACCCACCCACCGGACAACACAGGAATTGACTGATCAAAACGACCAGGCAATGAGAGTCGAATTGGACCTACTAGAAGAGAGGAGGATCAACTCGGTGTATCGAAACGCGGCGGCCAAACAGAGGGCCGAGAAGTATTTCAATTCAAAGGTGAAACTAAGAAAGTTCAAACAGGGTGATCTGGTGCTGAAAGAGATCCTGGGAGCCAACCCGGGGGCTTTAGGACCGACGTGGGAAGGACCACTTAGGGTGAGGAAAGTCCTGCAGAACGGGTCATACGAGCTGGAACACCTGAATGGAGTAGCCGACCAGTATTTCTGGAACTCCGCACACCTAAGGAAATACTATCAGTAAGTTCTGACATTTCTATTGTGAACATTTTGCATCCAATAAAGAGAGTATTCGAGAATCCCTCATAACTTTACAATGAGCCCAAGGGGTAGAGCTTGGCTCCCCTAGAGCCCGATACGACCGAGCATGGACCAGGCGTCCCTCGAGTCCAGGAGATTCGTAATTTATCCTAAGGGTAGAGCTTGGCTCCCCTAAAGCCCGATAACGACCGAGCATGGACCAGGCGTCCCTCGAGTCCGGGAGATTCGTAATTTATCCTAAGGGTAGAGCTTGGCTCCCCTAAAGCTCGATAACGACGGAGCATGGACCAGGCGTCCCTCGAGTCCGGGAGATTCGTAATTTATCCTAAGGGTAGAGCTTGGCTCCCCTAAAGCCCGATAACGACCGAGCATGGACCAGGCGTCCCTCGAGTCCGGGAGATTCGTAATTTATCCTAAGGGTAGAGCTTGGCTCCCCTAAAGCCCGATAACGACCGAGCATGGACCAGGCGTCCCTCGAGTCCGGGAGATTCGTAATTTATCCTAAGGGTAGAGCTTGGCTCCCCTAAAGCCCGATAACGACCAAGCATGGACCAGGCGTCCCTCGAGTTCGGGAGATTCGTAATTTATCCTAAGGGTAGAGCTTGGCTCCCCTAAAGCCCGATAACGACCGAGCATGGACCAGGCGTCCCTCCAGTCCGGGAGATTCATAATTTATCCTAAGGGTAGAGCTTGGCTCCCCTAGAGCCCGATACGACCGAGCATGGACCAGGCGTCCCTCGAGTCCGGGAGACTTAAGAATTAACGGAAACAAGATAAACACTGGGGCTTTTTTGGGCGAACAGCGGCCCACCCAAAAATGGAATGGAAAACAAGATAGAAAACAATTCAATAAGGATAACCACAAGGGAAGATGATTTATTACACAAGACATCAGTTATGTCCGAGAAGGGACAGGGGCATTTTCGGCGAGAGGAAAGCTCGCTCGCCGAAAATCCCGAGCACCATAAAAAGGGAAACAAACAAACATCAACGTCTCGGAGGCCTAAATTGAACAGGGAGCGTCACGAGCTGATCATTAGCATCGAATACCGCGACAGCCCACCCGCGGTTAACATCATACCGAATACGAATGGTGTTGGTCGCCCGAAGACCAAACTGACGGACGAAACCTCTCCACCATGGACCCTCGAACAAATACTGCCCACGACGACGAGAAACATACATAACCCACCGATCGCCGTTCACGTCCACCAACGGGAGGAACCGGGGAAGCGCGGACTCATTATTCAGGTCGGCGGTAAATTCCACGGGCAAGGGTAACCTGATCGCATAACGGCGATCATTGAACGGAAGCTCGAACCACTTAGTCCGCCCGAACTGACGTGGATGCGCACCATCGGAGTGACCGCTCATAGCGACACCAGGCAGATAGGGAAACTTTCGGAGGAAGAAGTGTGGGTTGTTAGAAAGGAGCACCGATATTACGGGGATATATATATAGAGCCAAGCGCTCGTACGGAGGTCTGTAAGAACTTTCCCCGCATAAAAAGGCGCGCAAAGAAAGGGACAAACCATGCAGGCTTTACCCGTGAAGGGTCACATCCTCACGGGAAAAGCGAGCGAAAACGACAAGTCCAAGTACAGGGCTGATAAAAAGGAATCCAAGGGGGGACTAGTTGTCTCCGCGCAAAAAATGCGAGAAGAGCGCGGATCCGATGTGGTCGAGCGCGAACCAGATATCCCTCGGATCCAGAAAATAAGAGATAATTGAGCGGACAAGCTGGCCCACCCAAGAAGGGAATCAGATAACGAGCGAAAAGGATAGGATAAACCCAAATTCCCGAGCAACACGAACATATTGAGCGGCGCGGACATGTAAGGACTGTTGGAGTAGTATACTTAATGTCTAGATTTGAGTATTCTGAACTCCTTGTACACTTTCATTTACCTATTAATAACGAACATTCATTTGCTTTTAATTATTGTTAATTAAATTTATGCAAATTATAGTCCTGGATTTTATACGTTGTAGTTAGTATGGTGTTGCATGGGCACACAGAAGATCATACTATCGGTTACTCGTATTTAATCGAACAGATGCTCACGACCTAGATGGACACGGACCAATCCATCGGTATAGTCGTTGTGTGAGAGAGAAAATAATTTATCTTAATTATTTTATCACACTTGTACACTTGGTGTATTGAGCGGATCGATTGAGACTCATCAATTAGGTTTGCTCGGCGATAATTGATTTGAGACTCAGTGTATTTTATTCTTAATCCCCGATATTGTTGCGGGTGTGTATATTCAATATAAGTGACTTTGATTTACCAAAGGAATTAACCGATTTAATTATTGGGTTAATTACCGGTTAAGTTGGGTCACTATATTTTATATATGGCATGCCGTGAATGATTGACCGGACAGTGTATCCCGGAAGGGTTGATAATATCCCCGAGATGAGCTCATAAGGATTTATTATGTAAACCTCGCGAGTGGATTTAATTCCGCATAATAAATAAGGTTGAGTGGTACTAGTCTCGGATAAAAGAGATGAATAAATTTATTAAGCAATAAATAAATTTTATTCATGGATATTTATATCTTAAATACAAGGAATAAATAATACTACCGGAGAAATATTATTTGGATATAATATGGTTTAATATTGGGAGTGCAATTAATTTATATAGTGGAAAATAAATTAATTAATATTAATGGGAGATTAATAGATTTGGGCTTGGGCTCAATTTAATCATTAATATTGGAAGCCCAATATTCCACCTCCTTTAGATCCCCTACGTAGCCTATAAAAGCACTACATGGTCTTCACTTTTTCATAAGACAAGAATATCAATACTTGATAGTTCTAGAGAGTTGAAGAGGATCCATAAGCTTGGAGGATCGTCGCCCACCCGACGTTCAAGCTAGTGCAAGGAATACGTGGGAAGATTCAAAAGGTCGTCTTGAATTCGTTTCTCCGAACAACGAATCGAAAGGTAAAAATCTAAACACCCTTGATTGTTCGATTTTGGATTTATCGAGAATACCGTAGAACGCAAGATCCGAAGATTGAAACCCGGATTAGACGACGAACGCGTGGTGGCGATTTGGAATCGCCGGACCACGGCGATCGCCGCTTAGGGCTTCGACCGAGCGCCTAAGGGGCGAACCCCGGCTGGGAGCCGGGGTGCGATCGATCACCCGATCGATCGCGGGCGGCTACTGGGCTCGACAGCCCAGCTGGAGGCGCGCCACCCCAGGCGGCGGCGAGTCGCCGGACTCGCCGCGGGGGCTGCTGGAGCAGCCCCGGCCGATCGCTTGGAGCGATCGGCGATCGATCGCCATGCGCGATCTCTCGATCGCGTGAAACCCTAGCCGATGGGTTCGGCTGGGCGTGCGCGTGGCTTCGGCCACGTCGTGCGTTCGGTCGAGCTCCAGTGCGTGCAAAGGTGTTCATGTGATCTCCGGCGAAGGTTTTCGTTCGGGTTATTGTTTCCGCAAATTTTTAATAGCCCGGGATATCGAATTCCAACAATTGGTATCAGAGCGTGGTTTACGTTCGCGGTATTTTCGATAAAATTGTTCTACCTTGCAAGGTTCCGACTATTATGGCTTAATTTATTATTCGTTTAATTTATTTTGTCATGTATGTTGGATTGATTAAACTCTCGGACATGTCGAGATTCGTTTTTTGGTGGTGAATGCTTGTAATAGTAAAAATTCGGGGGTTGACCGAATTTAGGATTTATTATTACGTTCTACTTTTTCCGGAAAATGTATAGGGTCGATTTCATGTATAGAATCGATACCGGATAGTGTAAAATTTATTTTGTAATTTATTTTGCGTTGGATCGATGCCGAAACGACCGCCGGAGAAGACACGTGACGAAGGAGATGATCGTGAGGGTGAACGGGACAAGGATCGATCAATCCCCATGATCGATCCATGAGGATCGATCGATCGCATGGTGAGGCGCCGAATTCGCGCCTCTCGACGGCGATGCCACCGGTGGTGGTGGCGCGCCGGCTGGGCGGTGGCGGCGGTGGACCTCGGCCGGTGATGGCGGTCCAGTGGGGGGCGCGGGGGTCCTTGCGATCTTCGTGCTCTCCCGGAAATTTACTTTCCTAATTGATTCGGGTTTTTCCTATTTGAGTATTCCTATTTTTGGGAATTCTCATGGATTAGGAAAAGAATTAATTGGAATTAATTTTATTTCCTTATTCTATTATGGAAGTCTTCTAGAGTATTCCGAGTTCTACTTGGAATAGGATCCTAGAGATTTAATGGAATTGGAAAGGAATAAAATTTAATTTAGGATTGATTTATTTCCTAATTGATTATTCCTATTTTATGGGAATTTTCATAGAAATGGAAATTAATTAATCTTGGAATGTAGAAGAGTCCTAAGTTATTTTATTTCCTTATTTCATTATGGAAATCATCTAGAATATTCCAAGTGGGTCTTGGATAGATTATTCTAGAGATTTAATGAAGTAGAAAGGGAAAATAAAATAAATAAAAATATTAATAATATTTAATTTTATTTTTGATTTATTCGATTGACTTAATTTTTTAATTAAGTATCTTTTGGATTTATTAAAAATAAATAGATTTAAATATTGGAAATTAATATTCTCGTCACATGGAGCATTCAAGAACGAAGACTAAAGACTAGAAGATGCGTACGGAGATGGAGTAAAGCCATAATAGTCGGAAAATAATATTCTAGTAATTATTTTGACTATGTGATAATATTATGTGCTTTATTACATGTATGCATGCTATATGTGTTTACTTTCATGCACTAGATAGCGTATCCCTTTATTGTAAAAAGCTAAGTGGGAGAGGGTATGGAAACATACCCATGGTCTCCATTGCTGCTCTCTTGGTGACTTTTATAAACTTTTGAAGTTTATATAGATAAGTTATTTGAGGAGAGTTCTTGTAATTCCTCTTATGAGAAACATTGATTAAGTTCATCAAACAATGCCTAATTTGTCTTTCCAAAACTGACTTCAAGTCGACTCATTCTCACCCCGGGGAGTGGAATGGAGCCAGAGCCACTTGGTCATGTCGAGGACACAAATTAGAGGCAGTCGTACCATTCTTTGATAGATGGATCGATTGTCTGCTCGGCTCCCTCATTTATGAGAGATAGGGTTGTTCGCATGTTGAATCACTGGTTAGAAACTTCGAGTTTCACTTATGATTCTCCGCGTCTTGATTTACAAGATTGAATGGATCAAGTAATTGGGAGTCAATTATAAAAATCTCTTAGTGTAGTAAACGTCCACACCACGTGGCTTGCTATGCCGACGGATTTTGGATTAATTGATGTAGACAGTTGTAAGAAATTGTAAAGAGTTGTGAAGTTATCGAAAACGTCCACACCACGTGGCTTGCGGTAATGTAGCGATTCCAAGCAATTTACTTTGGTACTGAGTAATGGTTTACACTTAGATACGCCTTGTAGTATTCCTCCCCACGAGGTTCCGCTATAAGCGATGTATGACCAAAGAAAATCTAATTGTTAAATCGTTTGGGTGGGTAAACGTCCACACCACGTGGCTTGCCTTACCTGATGGGATTTTAGATGTGATTAGTGATTTAATGATATTATTTAAGGGAGATAATATCGGATATTAAATTGTTTGTTTGTTTTATGTGCTTATAGGTTAGGAATGACTGTGACCCCACTTTGTGATATACTTAAAGATGAAAACTCACTGGTTCCATATAGTACTGATTGGAAAAGAAATCTGGACACTGTCCAGACTGTTGAGCCTTCTGAATCCACTGATTACCCAACTCATGAGGACATTTGGAATGATCTCAGAATGATGTTGAGACATAGTGTGGAAGCCGGACAAGAAGTGATTGACATACTCTATAAATTCAGTCCTCTTAGAGAATCGCTTAAAAACGATTTGAAAAGAGCTGAACTTATAAGTATGGTCAGAAAATCACAAGCTCTTGTGGCTAATATGGAAGTGCAAGCAAAGAAGCCCAGTGGTTCCAAACCACGGAATGGGAAGAGCAAGCCGCAAGGCAAGTGCTATCGATGCAAGCAGTCTGGGCACTGGAAGTCTGATTGTCCTCTCATCAAAGGTACGAAATTTTCCTTAGTCACCGAAACATTATCAGTGGTGTTATCTACCAGCACCTGGTGTGTAGATACGGGGGCCACTGATCATGTCTGCAATTCAATGCAGGGGTTCCAGGAAACCCGGAGACTTAGAGAGGGAGAGATCGTGGTCTACATGGGCAATGCCGCGAGGGTGGCGGCTGTTGCAGTGGGAGACGTTCACTTACGCTTCAGTAGTGATAGGATTTTAGTTTTACATAATTGTCTTTATGTACCCAACTTTAGAAAGAATTTAATTTCGGTTTCTAAACTTATTATGAATGGATATTCTGTTTCTTTTGACCACTCCGTGATCATAAGAAGAAACAGTGAGATTATCTGTTCTGGTACATTGGTGGACGATTTGTATGTACTAAATCCTGAGTCTAACACGATGCAACTAACCGAGAGTAATAACACATCTACGAACACCAATAAGAGAAAGGAACCTTCTAGGATGAATCAATTATACTTGTGGCATCTAAGGCTAGGTCATATAAACTCAAATAGGCTTCAAAGGTTGAAAGCTGATGGTCTAATCAGCAATGTTGAAGGAGAGGACCTTCCAACCTGCGAATCCTGTTTAGAGGGAAAAATGACTAAGCGTCCTTTTTCTGGTAAAGGACGAAGAGCTGAACAAGTGTTGGATTTGATTCACTCTGATGTATGCGGACCTATGTCTACTCAGGCAAGGGGAGGGTACGAGTACTTCATCACTTTCACTGATGATTACTCAAGATATGGATATGTATACCTGATGAGCCGCAAGAGCGAATCCTTTGGCAAGTTCAAAGAATTCAAGGCTCTTGTGGAGAACCTTCGTGGTAAATCCATAAAATGCCTGCGATCTGATCGCGGAGGCGAGTACCTGTCTGGAGAATTCAAGGCATACTTGGCAGAGAATGGGATTGAATCCCAACTGACTTCACCATACACTCCCCAGCAGAATGGTGTGTCAGAAAGAAGGAATAAGACTCTTATGGAAATGGTGCGATCGATGATGAGTTACTCGGACTTACCTATTATGTTCTGGGGACATGCCTTGGAAACAGCGGCGTATATCTTGAATAGGGTTCCAACCAAAACGGTACCAACCACACCCATGGAATTGTGGAGTGGGCGCAAGCCTAACTTGAGACACATTCGGATCTGGGGTTGTCCAGCACATGTGTTGCGACAAGGTGCCGATAAGTTAGGACCTAGATCAGAATTACGGCTGTTTATAGGATACCCGAAAGGAACTAAAGGTGGCATGTTCTATAGTCCTACGGACCAGAAGATCGTTATAAGTACTAACGCTCGGTTCTTAGAGGAAGACTATGTCATGGACCACAAGCCCAAAAGTGACATAATACTTGATGAGTTGAGAGGTAACAAAGAAAACTTAGATACAGCCGAACCGAGTATAGATACACCACTAGAACCTGCACCTACTCTCACTGTTAATACACCGGAACGCCGTCGTAGTGGGAGGGTTGTTAAACAACCAGACCGATGGATTGGACTAGGTGAGTCTTCGGACTCTGGACCTGGAGTTCATGAAATCGATCCCTGGACCTATGATGAGGCGGTACAAGATATAGATGCGCCTTCTTGGAAGAAAGCGATGAGATCCGAAATTGAATCTATGGATTCTAATAAAGTCTGGGATCTTGTAGAACCACCAAGCGGCGTAAAGCCAATTGGGTGTAAATGGGTCTACAAGAGAAAGAGAGGATCTGACGGAAAGGTTGAAACCTTTAAAGCTCGGCTTGTTGCGAAAGGATATACTCAGAAAGAGGGAATCGATTATGAGGAGACCTTCTCGCCGGTAGCCAAGATAAAGTCGATCCGGATTCTCTTATCCATAGCAGCTCATATGGATTATGAGGTGTGGCAAATGGATGTCAAGACAGCTTTCCTAAATGGAAGTCTTGACGAGACGATTTATATGAAACAACCAGAAGGATTCATTGCTAAGGGGCGAGATCATCTAGTGTGCAAGCTTAATCGATCCATTTATGGATTGAAACAAGCCTCGAGATCGTGGAACCTGCGGTTTGACGAAGTAGTCCAATCTTTTGGATTTAGTCAAAGCATGGACGAATCGTGTGTGTATTGGAAACGTGATGGGAAGAAGGTGGTGTTTCTCGTGCTTTATGTAGACGACATTCTTCTCATTGGCAACAGTGTGAAAATGTTATCAGACATAAAGGGATGGTTGTCTAGACAATTCGATATGAAAGATTTGGGAGAAGTCGGGCATGTTCTAGGGATCAAGGTTATAAGGGATCGCCGGAATAGAACATTGTACCTATCCCAACAATCTTACATAGACACGATTCTGGCTCGTTTTAACATGCAAGATTCCAAGAAGGGTGAGCTGCCCTTCAGTAAAGGAACTTATCTTTCTAAGGAAATGTGTCCTCGGACACAAAAGGAGAAAGATGAAATGAAAGCAGTTCCCTACGCTTCGGCTGTGGGAAGCTTGATGTATGCAATGTTATGCACGAGGCCTGATATCTGCTATGCAGTTGGCGTAGTAGCGAGATATCAGAGTAACCCTGGAAAGGCTCATTGGACTGCCGTAAAGAGCATTTTCAAGTATTTGCGAAATACTAAGGATTATGTTCTAAGTTACGAGGCAGACAATCTGATTCCTTTGGGTTATACGGATTCGGATTTCCAAGCTGATAAGGACCGGCGAAAGTCGACATCAGGCTATGTGTACACTATGGGAGGTGGAGCCGTATCATGGAGGAGTGTTAAGCAAAAGTGCATTTCAGACTCTACCATGGAAGCTGAATATGTTGCAGCCTCAGAGGCAGCGAAAGAGTCAGTTTGGTTCCTTAATTTCCTCTAGGACTTAGATGTGATTCCGAGTTTGCCCAAGGCTATGACAATTTATTGTGATAATAGTGGTGCAGTGGCAAACAGTAAGGAACCACGGTCCCATAGTGCTATGAAACACATAGAGCGCAAGTACCACCTGATTCGAGACATCGTCAAGAGGGGCGATGCGATAGTCACCAAGATAGCTTCGGAGGACAACCTAGCGGACCCTTTCACCAAGATACTTCCTAAGGAAGTTTATTTCAAGCACTTGGAGGGTTTGGGAGTCAGAAGTTTGGAGGATAAGACTAGACCTTAGTATAAGTGGGAGATTGTTGGAGTAGTATACTTAATGTCTAGATTTGAGTATTCTGAACTCCTTGTACACTTTCATTTACCTATTAATAACGAACATTCATTTGCTTTTAATTATTGTTAATTAAATTTATGCAAATTATAGTCCTGGATTTTATACGTTGTAGTTAGTATGGTGTTGCATGGGCACACAGAAGATCATACTATCGGTTACTCGTATTTAATCGAACAGATGCTCACGACATAGATGGACACGGACCAATCCATCGGTATAGTCGTTGTGTGAGAGAGAAAATAATTTATCTTAATTATTTTATCACACTTGTACACTTGGTGTATTAAGCGGATCGATTGAGACTCATCAATTAGGTTTGCTCGGCGATAATTGATTTGAGACTCAGTGTATTTTATTCTTAATCCCCGATATTGTTGCGGGTGTGTATATTCAATATAAGTGACTTTGATTTACCAAAGGAATTAACCGATTTAATTATTGGGTTAATTACCGGTTAAGTTGGGTCACTATATTTTATATATGGCATGCCGTGAATGATTGACCGGACAGTGTATCCCGGAAGGGTTGATAATACCCCGAGATGAGCTCATAAGGATTTATTATGTAAACCTCGCGAGTGGATTTAATTCCGCATAATAAATAAGGTTGAGTGGTACTAGTCTCGGATAAAAGAGATGAATAAATTTATTAAGCAATAAATAAATTTTATTCATGGATATTTATATCTTAAATACACGGAATAAATAATACTACCGGAGAAATATTATTTGGATATAATATGGTTTAATATTGGGAGTGCAATTAATTTATATAGTGGAAAATAAATTAATTAATATTAATGGTGTTGGAAATCGACTACCCGGGACGTGTCCGTTCGATCACTCGAACATCCGAACACGCCCAATCGACCTCATGTGACAGCTCTACGCTGACGACGAAGCCCCGCAGCCGATTCACGCCCAGCCGCCGCGCACGAGGCGCAACCGCGCAAACCGGAAGCTGCCTGCTGCAGCCAGCGGGCGCTGCCCCGCCACCAGCGGCCGCTGTTCACGTTCAGCGGCCGCTGCTCCGCCACCAGCGGGCGCTGGAGAGACCCTGGGCAGCGGGCGCTGCCCTGCTTCCAGCGGGCGCTGCCCGTGACGAACAGCAGCGCGCTGCTGCTGTTCCGGGCTCGTTTCTGGTCCGTTTTTCCTCTTCCGACCACCGTTCCGGAGGTACTTGACCTCCCAGTAGTCGAGTAACACGTACCACGACTCCCGGAACCCGATCGTTCGCTCGATGTATTTTTAACGAATTATGAGATCGAAAATTGCGGAAAAAGGATTCGATCTCATACCTTTGTCGCGTGATCCGGAGGAGCCGAATTGTTGAGACCTTAGCGATTGCTAGCGTATGCCTCTTCCCGACTCCAACCGTTGTGTGGGCAACGATCCGTTGGGTCTCCCTTTTCTGCTCTCTCCATTCTCAAACCAGCGTAATAAATTATTCTCTGAGAATAAATTTATTTGCGTTAACAAATTAATTTTAACAGAGAAAAATCTTAATTGCGCTAACGCAATTATTTTCTCTGCTGAAATGAATTGTTGCGGCGTTCTGTAGGTTTAGGAGAGGGCAAGGGGGGGGTTTAAATAGAGTTACACTAGGGACCTCTTAGGTAAATTAATTAGGGGCTAAAATGAAATATTAATTAACTTGGAATACTTAAAAGCAATTCCTTAATTAATCGATTTCAAATTTAATTATTATTAATTCCACTATAAAATAATAATTGAATTCCCGAAATTAATTTAATATTATATCAACAATAATATTTCCGCCGAAATTACATATACGACTTTCCCCGTGTTTAAGATATCGAATGTCCACGAATTAACTTTAATTACTAATAATTAAATTAATTCGTTTCTTATTATCCGAGACTAGTACCACTCATCCTTATTATCATGTGGAACGAATCCACCTGCAGGGTTTACATGATAAACTTTATGAGCTCATCTCGGGGACATCATCAACCCGATAAACGGGACACGAGTTCCTGTCTATAATCTATAGCATGCCGTGTGTACAACTCCGATTCCCAATTTACCGAGAATATTGACTAATCAATTAGTCTCACTCATTGGTAGATTAAAGAACCGAGAATTGGACACACACGCCTATAATTATATAGGGATTAGGAATTCGCATATCCGCAATATCTGAGGTCTAGTTCGATTACTTCGATTAGTATAAATCGAACGCCCTCCCGTGGTCCTGCTCAATACACCAAGTGTACGAGTGTAACATGATAGTCAAGACCGACTATCTACCAGTCACACTACGACGTACCGATGGATTGTCCCTGTCCATCTAAGTCGTGAGCTACTGTTCGATAGTATACGAGTAACCGACAGTATGATCTTCCGCGTGTCTCCTCACGCCATACTGTCTACAACGTATACATCAAGGACTATTGCATTAAATGCAATCATGCTTGAATCATATCTCGAATTAAGGTATAGATAAGGAGTTCCGTATTTGCACTAAACTAGACATTTAGAATACAACTCCATCAATCTCCCACTTATACTAAAAGTCTAGTCGCCCTCTTCCAAACATCAGATTCCCATAACCTCGTCACGCCTTACCCAACGCTTTCGCTGGAAGTGCCTCTGTGAACGGGTTTTACCAGGCAATCCTCTCGATGCTATCTAGGTGACAACTGAATCATCTTACTAGACGATCTCTCGAATCAGGTGGTACTTGCGCTCTACGTGTTATCTCCCACTGTGGACTCGTGGCATTTCAAGTTTGCCAAAACCGCTATTCAAAATAGCTTTGGGTAAACGAGAAAACACATCTAAGTCCCTTAGGAAGTTCTGGAGCCACACTGACCTTTTAACTGCCTCAGAGGCCGTTATCCTTTCAGTTTCCATGGTAGAATCCGTAATGCATCACTACTTTACATTCTTCCATGTGACTGCTCCACTTCACAGTGAGAACAAATAGCCTGACTTCGACTTTCGACTGTCCCTGTTTGATTGGAAATTCAATTCTATGTAGTCCAAAGGAAACAACTTGACTGCTTTGTAACTCAGAACATAATTCCTGGTCCTCTGCAGGAGCCTAAACATGTTCTTTACATCAGTCAAGTGATCCTTCCAAGGATTACTATGATATCTCACCACCATGCCCACGGCATAGTAGATATCAGTCTCGTGTATTGCATTACATACATTAAGCTTCCCACCATTAAGGTGCAGGGAACTGCTTACTCTTCATCTATCTCCTTTATTGTGTCAGACACAAAACCTTAGATAGATGAATTCCACATCTAAAAGGTGAAGACCTTTCTTGGAATTCTGTATGCTGCAACGAGTAAGAATTGTATTTAAGTATGAGACTCGAGATAAGTTCTATGTTCTTTTCTGGCGATCATTTATAACTTTGATCCCAAGAACATTCCCGACTTCTCCTAAGTCTCTTACATTGAATTACTCGGACAACCATCCCTTTATGTCCGATAACATCTTTCATATTGTTGCCAATTTAGAAGGATGTCGTCTACATAAAGAATGAGAAAACACCACATCTTTTCTGTCACTTCTTTATTACACACAGGACCTAAACATGCCTTGAATGAATCCATGAAATGGATTTTCTCATAGGTCCGCATGTGTCCAAGATCTTGAAGCTTCCTTCAATCTTAAGATTGATTAAGCTTGCTTACCGAATGCTCTTGGCTCTTTTCGATGAATCTTTATGGCTGTCCCACACAGATGGCCCCGTCAAGACTTCGATTTAGGAAATCTGTCTTGACTTCCATCTTCCATGTGAAGACAAAAGAATCCGGATCGACTTTTGCCAAGACTGAGCATCTTGATCTTTCAGCGTCTCGTCATAGATCCAGGGTTCGGCTTCATGTTCTCCAGGTAACAAGTCCGAAGACTCACCTATAAACATGAACCTGTTGGGTTGTCTAACAACCCTCCCACTACTACGACGCTCCGGTGTATCTTTAGTGACTAAAGATTTATAGTAGTGAACTACTCAGTTAGGCTGGTTCTAAGTCTTAATCAGTCCCTCTAAGCACATTTAAGTATTACTCTACTTTTGGGCTTGCGATATTGCATATACATATAGTCCATGTCTAAGAACCGAATCGTTGATTCAATCAACGAACATCTGGTCCTTTGGACTATATTACATATCTCAATTCATTTTCTTAGGGTATCTTATAAACAGCCGAATATCTGTACAAGTTTCCAAAGGAATCAAGTTCAGGATAAACGCCGCTGTTTCCAAGCCATATCCCAAAAATGAATTAGGTAACTCCGAATAACTTATTGTCTACTTTCCCATATCTATAAGAGTCCTATTCCTTCTTTACAACACATTATTTTGCCGAGGCATAAATGGTGTAGTCTGTTGGGAGTTAATCCCATTTTCTGATAAATATGCCTTACTCCTCAAAGAGGTCTGCATATATCAGATCGAATCAACTCTAGTACTTTCTTGGATCTTTTCCCTTTAACCGTAAAGGGTTGCTTGGTCATTAAAACTTCCAAGTATGATTCGAAGGTTGGAAAGTCCTTTCCTTCAACCTAGCTGAGTAGTCCATCAGCTTTCACCCTTTGAATCGTACTCAAGTTAAAACGATCTAGCCTAAGATTCCATAAGTACATTTGATTCATACTAGAAGGATCTTTACTCTTATTGGGGTTCGACAATGTGTTATTAGCTCCGGTGTGTTGCATCGTGGAAGAACACGGATTCAGTATTAAATTGTCTATCAATGTACCAGAATAGATAATATCCCCGTTTCCTACTCTGATAGGTATAAAACTATCAGAAGAAACGGAATATCCATTCTAAGCCAATTTAGAAATCCGAAATGAAAATTCTTTCTAAATACCGGCACATAAAGACAATTTATTAGAACTAAAATCCTACCGTTCAAACATTTAACATCTCCCACTGCAATGGCTGTTACCTTAACAGTATTGCCCATGTAGATTATAATTTCTTCCTTTCTAAGTCTCCGGGTTTCCTGGAACCCCCGCATTTAGGTGCAGACATGATTAGTGGTTTCCGTATCCACACACCAGGTACTGGTAGATAACACCACTAAACATGTTTCGGTGACTAAGGAGGAGTTAACTTCTAGTTGCTTTGAGAGGACAATCAAAACTCCCAGTATCCAAACTGCTTACAACGGAAGCACTTGCCCCTTGGGCTTGCTTGTCCCATTCCGTGGTCCAAATATATTAGGCCCACTGGGTTTCCGTATTTGCTTCTTCTTCCTTTTGCCGCCCGAAGGCTTAGGAAGAGCCAATTTATCAGCCACAAGTGTTTTGAGAGTCCTTAAAGATTCCCTCAGCCGCTTTGAAGTTCAACCAGGAGCTCCGCCAATGAATAAGACCCCTTATTCATATTATAGTTCAGGCGGAACTGCTCAAAACTTCTCGGCAGAGACTGGAGCATAATATCAACTTGGGTTACCCCATTGATAATTTCTCCCAGAATCTCTATCTCATTAAGATAGCCCATCATTCTAAGAACGTGATCCCTCACGGGCGTTCTTTCCGACATGATGGCCGTCATGAGTTGCCTCATTTCACTTTGTCCGGCTGTCCTGTCCTGATAACCAAAACTTCTTGAGGTTAAGCATCATATCATAGGTAATGGTAATAGCATGATACCGATGTCGCAGCATATTTGACTTGAAAGTCATAATGTTGCTCCGCGTCATCTCATAGCCCTGATCCATTTCCAATGAGCTTCCTTTCCTCAGTAGTGGAAGCATCATTTGGTTCAGCAGGTCAATTGACTTGGAGTACATATTTGTACTCCTCTGCAGTTAGGACAATGTCCAAGTTTCTTTTCCAATCCATACAATCAGGTTCAGTGAGTTTGTTGACTTTTAATGGGAATAATACCATATAAAACAAACAATGAGTTTAATTCGATATCATTTCCCTCAAGTGATATCATTAAACTACCAATCATTTCCAAAATCCCATCAGACATAGCAAGCCACGTTCTTGTGGACGTTTACCAGTCCAAATGATTTTATGATTGGATTTCACTTCGGTCGTACATCATTATAGCAGTGACTCCGATGGGGAGGATACTATAAAGCGTACCTAAGTGTGTACCATTTCTCAGTACTAAGTCCACCGCTCGGGAACTACATGTCCACCGCAAGCCACGTTCTTGTGGACGTTTACGTTGACATGCGGTCCTCCACGACTTTCTATAACTGTCGAGCCTCAATTAATTCAAAAGTTCCGATTCCATTTAGCAAGCCACGTTCTTGTGGACGTTTACTAAAACAAACAACTTTATTAATTGAATCTCACTTATTTAAATGTCATAGAATCTTAATTAACCCAAAGTACCGTTTCCATTTAGCAAGCCACGTTCTTGTGGACGTTTACTAAAACAAACAACTTTGTTAATTGAATCTTACATTTATTAAATTTCACAATTTTATTAATCAAAGCTTGATATCTCGTAAGTGAAACTCGAAGTTTCTAACCAGCGATCAATCATGCAATTGAGCCCTATCTCTCACTAAGTGAGGGAGCCAACCAGACAATCGATCTAGTCATCGAATGACTCGAATGTCTCTAATCTGTGTCATCGACATAACCAAGCGCTTTGGCTCCATTCCACTCCCCGGGGTGAGAATGAGTCGAGTTGAAATTAGTCTTTGAATGACAGATTAGGCATTGCTTTTGAGAAATATAATTGTTCAATTTTATAAGTGGATTTTAAATTCGAATTTTGATCCAGTGATATCCGTGTGTCGACTTTATCCGATAGGGAGGATGACACTAAAGCCAACTCGTAAGTGACACACATCACTATCAAAACAGAGAATGGAGACCGCGGGATTGTTTCCAATCCCTCTCCCACTTAGTATTTTACGAAAGGGATAAACATGCATAAACAATTTAAGCATAATAAAAGCACGTAAACACATATAAAGCATTTAACGTGGCCCCGATTATTATGGCCTTAAAAATCTTGAATGCACGTCTTCTCGGATCTTCGTCTCGTTGCTCGTCTCGGTCTCGATCCACCACCGACTCGTCTAAGTGCCAAGAGACGAACCCCTCCCACTGGAGTATCGTCCCGGGCAAAAGCGAGCGTTCCGTGATGTCCGTCGAACCCCCGCGGCGCTGCTGCCAAGCCTAGGGCAGCTGGCGCTGCCCTATATCCAGTGCTCACTGGAGGAGCTACAAACAGCGACCGCTGTTTGCCCTCCAGCGGGCGCCGTTTGTGCACAGCCTGCTGCGGGTTCGACTTCTCGACCTTTGTTCGTCCGGCCTTCGATCTTCTCTCGATTCACCAAGCAGCAGCAACATTACATAGGTAAGACTAACTACTTCCGGCATCGATCCTATACAGGTTGATCGATCCTATACAATCCGGATAAAACGAAAACCGTAATAAAACCTAAACGACTCAACCCGTCGTTTTAATTATTACAAACATGCAACGATTATAAAACAAAGATCTCGACAAGCCCGAGAGTTTAACAAACCACAAACATACAGTCCAATCACATGGCCATAATAATCGGGTTCGAACCTGCAACACAATTCTCGCAAAAATACAAAGAATGACAAAACCGGCTCTGATACCAATTGTTGGAAATCGACTACCCGGGACGTGTCCGTTCGATCACTCGAACATCCGAACACGCCCAATCGACCTCATGTGACAGCTCTACGCTGACGACGAAGCCCCGCAGCCGATTCACGCCCAGCCGCCGCGCACGAGGCGCAACCGCGCAAACAGGAAGCTGCCTGCTGCAGCCAGCGGGCGCTGCCCCGCCACCAGCGGCCGCTGTTCACGTTCAGCGGCCGCTGCTCCGCCACCAGCGGGCGCTGGAGAGACCCTGGGCAGCGGGCGCTGCCCGTGACGAACAGCAGCGCGCTGCTGCTGTTCCGGGCTCGTTTCTGGTCCGTTTTTCCTCTTCCGACCACCGTTCCGGAGGTCCTTGACCTCCCAGTAGTCGAGTAACACGTACCACGACTCCCGGAACCCGATCGTTCGCTCGATGTATTTTTAACGAATTATGAGATCGAAAATTGCGGAAAAAGGATTCGATCTCATACCTTTGTCGCGTGATCCGGAGGAGCCGAATTGTTGAGACCTTAGCGATTGCTAGCGTATGCCTCTTCCCGACTCCAACCGTTGTGTGGGCAACGATCCGTTGGGTCTCCCTTTTCTGCTCTCTCCATTCTCAAACCAGCGTAATAAATTATTCTCTGAGAATAAATTTATTTGCGTTAACAAATTAATTTTAACAGAGAAAAATCTTAATTGCGCTAACGCAATTATTTTCTCTGCTGAAATGAATTGTTGCGGCGTTCTGTAGGTTTAGGAGAGGGCAAGGGGTGGGTTTAAATAGAGTTACACTAGGGACCTCTTAGGTAAATTAATTAGGGGCTAAAATGAAATATTAATTAACTTGGAATACTTAAAAGCAATTCCTTAATTAATCGATTTCAAATTTAATTATTATTAATTCCACTATAAAATAATAATTGAATTCCCGAAATTAATTTAATATTATATCAACAATAATATTTCCGCCGAAATTACATATACGACTTTCCCCGTGTTTAAGATATCGAATGTCCACGAATTAACTTTAATTACTAATAATTAAATTAATTCGTTTCTTATTATCCGAGACTAGTACCACTCATCCTTATTATCATGTGGAACGAATCCACCTGCAGGGTTTACATGATCAACTTTATGAGCTCATCTCGGGGACATCATCAACCCGATAAACGGGACACGGTTTCCTGTCTATAATCTATAGCATGCCGTGTGTACAACTCCGATTCCCAATTTACCGAGAATATTGACTAATCAATTAGTCTCACTCATTGGTAGATTAAAGAACCGAGAATTGGACACACACACCTATAATTATATAGGGATTAGGAATTCGCATATCCGCAATATCTGAGGTCTAGTTCGATTACTTCGATTAGTATAAATCGAACGCCCTCCCGTGGTCCTGCTCAATACACCAAGTGTACGAGTGTAACATGATAGTCAAGACCGACTATCTACCAGTCACACTACGACGTACCGATGGATTGTCCCTGTCCATCTAAGTCGTGAGCTACTGTTCGATAGTATACGAGTAACCGACAGTATGATCTTCCGCGTGTCTCCTCACGCCATACTGTCTACAACGTATACATCAAGGACTATTGCATTAAATGCAATCATGCTTGAATCATATCTCGAATTAAGGTATAGATAAGGAATTCCGTATTTGCACTAAACTAGACATTTAGAATACAACTCCATCAAATGGGAGATTAATAGATTTGGGCTTGGGCTCAATTTAATCATTAATATTGGAAGCCCAATATTCCACCTCCTTTAGATCCCCTACGTAGCCTATAAAAGCACTACATGGTCTTCACTTTTTCATAAGACAAGAATATCAATACTTGATAGTTCTAGAGAGTTGAAGAGGATCCATAAGCTTGGAGGATCGTCGCCCACCCGACGTTCAAGCTAGTGCAAGGAATACGTGGGAAGATTCAAAAGGTCGTCTTGAATTCGTTTCTCCGAACAACGAATCGAAAGGTAAAAATCTAAACACCCTTGATTGTTCGATTTTGGATTTATCGAGAATACCGTAGAACGCAAGATCCGAAGATTGAAACCCGGATTAGACGACGAACGCGTGGTGGCGATTTGGAATCTCCGGACCACGGCGATCGCCGCCTAGGGCTTCGACCGAGCGCCTAAGGGGCGAACCCCGGCTGGGAGCCGGGGTGCGATCGATCACCCGATCGATCGCGGGCGGCTGCTGGGCTCGACAGCCCAGCTGGAGGCGCGCCACCCCAGGCGGCGGCGAGTCGCCGGACTCGCCGCGGGGGCTGCTGGAGCAGCCCCGGCCGATCGCTTGGAGCGATCGTCGATCGATCGCGTGAAACCCTAGCCGAGGGGTTCGGCTGGGCGTGCGCGTGGCTTCGGCCACGTCGTGCGTTCGGTCGAGCTCCGGTGCGTGCAAAGGTGTTCATGTGATCTCCGGCGAAGGTTTTCGTTCGGGTTATTGTTTCCGCAAATTTTTAATAGCCCGGGATATCGAATTCCAACAAGGACGTATTGAGCGGCGACTCGAGGATGATAACTCGATTCTCAAAGAAACGTGCACAAAAGCATGAAACAACGAACACCTCAAATGTCAAGCGCGAAATAACGTGTTCGCATAAGAACCACAGCGCAATAATGTTGAATATTCGATATGAATTAACAGATAAAGCGTCATTTCGGTCTAGAGAGCGAAATAAATCAGCAAGATAAAAACAGTTTAAGCGATCAGGCGGAAGCCCCTCTCTTCGTATACACGAATGGAAAAGCCCTCATCTTCAATCCAAAGAACACGGACGACCAGCCCATGGTAAAGCCCTTTCTCACGAACGAAGCGCTCCCACGCGGGGCCCCCAAGGGCGAGCTGCCGCCGGTGACGTGTTAGAGCAAACGACCAGGGATTACCCTGGGAGTCTCGAACGGCGACAAAGTGAATAAGCGGCGAACGGGTAGCACGTCGGAAGGCAGCGGGCAAGGGAAATTTGCGAGTGTGCCACCTCGCATTGAAAACTTGGTCGACATAGCAATACTGGTCACGGACGACGAAGCGAGTCATAGTTACCTGACCTAAACACAGATAATTTTGTGAAAAGCAAATAATGTTAGTAGCCCTCTAAATGAATCGAGCGTCGAGAATTTAGGAACGAACTGTTAAACGAAAAACATAAGGACCGAACATAGGTCCTGATGCGAGCATTCCGAACCAAGGTGAACGATAATAAAGGGCACGATCTATAATCAATTAACGACAAAAATAACAAATACATAATCCTGAACGGATAAACATTGTTCGGAGATAAAAAGCAAATTGTCTTTACATAAATAAGGTCGGGAATAACAAGAAAAAGAAAAGGGAAAAAGTTATCATTCAATAAACAAAAGTTCACTCGTCATCAACGTTGATCGGATTCTCGACCATCTCCTCTTCTTCCGCCGCCACGAGCTGACCTTGGTCGGGCCACCACGACAGGTTGATCCCGTGAACGTCCACCAGGTCCAAAACGGGTAAGAGAAAGTCGGGATGCAAATTGGACCGAAGGCGGCGAGCATGGAGATCGTCGAGGAGTAGGTTGTAAGGCAGGCCTGCGCGGGCATGGCGGCGAATGCAGTCGAAGTGACTCAGATAGTAGGAGTAGTCGCTGTTTTGATCAGGATCCTGCAGAGGGTCGGCCTCCCGATCTCTTTTCGCTTTCTCCATCGCCTCAGTCCGGCGGTTCAGTTCCCCGACCAGGAGATCCAGGGTCCTGCGATTCTCTTCGGCCAATCGCACCCTCTCCGTCATCTCCAGAAGCCGATCCTGCTCGAACGCCATCGCCGCTTTAAGATTATCCAACTCTTCCCGGCAAACGTCTCTCTCTCTCTGCTCGCCCCCGCCGCACTCGACTCTGCCTCACTCACTTTGGTCCTCAGCGCTACTTCAGCCTCTTGGTACTGATCCACCAAGGATCGCAAACTGGCGACCTCAAGTTCTAACTCTGCAACCTTGTCGGTCCGAGAGTCCGGAGTAGATGCTGAAGCCGGAGTCTCGGGCTGAACGGGGAAATTTCGAGTCTTACTCAGAGTAACCAGGAGCATGAGTACCATGGAGGCCATAATGATGGCCATTTGCTCGGCGTGGTCGGGCCTCTGAGCAGCGAGCTCGGCGGGAATGGTCCAGGAGCGAGGGATGCACTCCATAGCCTCCCGCATCACCGGGGGCAGAGTAGAAAATTCGTGGGGGCGGGCAGCTAGGAATTGGGCCAGACTGGTGGCCAGGTTCGCGCGGGGACCACCCAACCTGAAAACGAGGAAAAAGGGATCAAGGGGAGAAAAGGGTCAAAAAGAGCGAAACCCACGGGAATCTTACCGGGAGATGGCCTCCTCGTCGACGGTGGCCACATGACTATAAGGCTGGTTTTCCGGGACTTCCTGCACCGGCTCTTTGCCCCGACGACGCTTGGAAGCGCGGGAGTTTGAGGGGTTCACTCCAGAAGGTCCTACAGGGTCCGACGATGGGCCCGAAGGGGCAGGGATAGAGCCGGTCCCCGCCACGGGAGGAACCGAAGTGGCCTCGGACTGACCTGACCGAGCAGGACGGGCGAGCTGCGTGGGGGGCGCACCGATCGGGTTGGCAGCAGCAGCAGCAACGGTTTCGGCATTTCTACAGGCGCGCTCAGCAATGGCGGCCAGACGAGCACGGGCGTTGTCACCGGCCATCTCGGGCGGAGGTTCGGAGAAAGTAGGGAGCCTGACCTCTGAAAAATGAAGGAGTGAGATAATATTCATAAAGGAAAATACAATTGAAATCCGATGACTCACGCGGAAATTGTCCCCGGACATGCCGAGGAATGGAAAGAAAGCGAGAGGACTTAACGCGAGCTCTCGTACAGACATTTTCGATTAAAAGTTGACTCTCGGGGAGGGATCAAATTCGTTCGCACACAACAACGAAGTCCCAGTTGAGCTCGGAGATGGACGGAGCAGTAGGTCCTAGGAAAGGGGATTAAAAGGAACAGGTGAAAAGAGGAAAAGAAACGAACACAAGAATAAAACAAGGAAAAGAAGGCCACTAACGGGTGCATTTACGAGTAAAGGAAGTCGGGATCTGGTAGGTCTCGGAACCCCAAGCACCGTCAACATAGAACCAGTCCGCCCACCAAGCCTCCCTCTTACTCAACAAGTTCTCCAGCAGTTTGGTCGGGGCCTTCAGGTAATGGTCCCCGCCCCGAAATGGCCGAACAAGACGTTAAGGGAGATCAATAAAACCCAAGAATTGGCATGCAGTTGCATGGGAGCAACCCCCCACGTTTGCAGCGCGGCGGCCAAAGAATCGTGGATAGGAAACCGAAGTCCCGCATCCATCATCATGCTAGTGACGGCCACCATGCCAGGCGGAGGACTGTTTGCTCGCTCATGTTCAGTCGGACAATAGATATGGACGTCGGAGGGAATGCCCCAGACCGACCTCTTGCCCTGGAGCTCGGACTCGAGCATTATCGTGCTTCGGGTGCGTTCAACGAACACATACGGGTTCTCGTGAGCATATTGCAAAAATAAAAACGGGCAGGGAGGGCCCCTAAGTTCGCCCATCATGCCAATGAAGTGGCGATAAGAATCAGAGACTCCTCCCGCGAACAACTCGAGTTTTTCTTCCTCTGGGAAGCTATGATCGGGGGCAATTTGCTCCTCCTCGGAAGGAGATTGCGCGGAAGAACTCCCAAAATGGGATGAATCATCCGAGGATTGGGGATCAGAGAGCGTGGCTGAACTATCGTGATCGCTCATTTTCACACGGGATCGAATGCGAAAGTTGAAACTAGAAACGTGTATAAATAAACCTACCACTAATATCCCAACGCCAAATAAAAGAAGAGATGAAGACCTACGTGATAATGGGAGATCTGATGTGTTCTGCCGAGCACGCAAGCAAGGAGGATCCGAGGATTAGCGCAAAGGAAGAGAAAAGTGTTAAATGAAGGGATTCGGGTCATATTTATATGAGGGTAAAGGGCGGTAGAATTCGAAATTCAAAAGTTTGAATTCGAAAGGACAACCGCCATCAATGAGGGGACGTCCTTTCAAATTCTCGCCGATAGGAAAGAGACACGTGGCAATAACCGCCGTACCACGATGAATGTCCCGTCATAACCATCAAATCAGGGTTTGTGCTCGGGTCATCTAACGACGGTCCGCATTCCGAGACCGGTCACTTCTTCCGAACAGAACGATCTCGGGGGGCATTTGTTGTGCGGATAAATTTTGATCATGCCCCGAGCATAAGGAACCCCTCTTTCTGTGAGAAAAAGGAGAGAAGTAACTCTAGTGCTCGTCCCGAAGGAGGGGCGAGCAAACGAAGCATTGCTCTCGCAGATCGACTCACTTGACCAAAATGAGGCGAGCAACAAAGGTGTTCGGCGGGAATCTACGGGCTGGCAGGATCAAAGTCAGTGGAGGAGCAAATGACCGTATGTAGCGTGCTCGGCCCATCAGGAGTCAAGTTGTCCCTCCCCGGGCTTTAAATTAAAAGATGGGCTTAGTGGAGAGTCTATTAGTGGGCCTGGCCCATTAACCCATTTTAGTAACCCTAGTTTGCATCCTCTATAAATAGTAGGTGTAATATTTTATTAGGGCTATCTACACATTTCCCAAAAAAAAACATCCAAGAGAGCACAATTGACTTGTTCACTACTCAATCCCCAAAATATCTATTTTTGGTTGACCATTGGAGAACACGATTTTTCCACCATCAACAGTTAGATTAAACCAAATATTTGATTGTTCAGAAAAACGAATTTGACACTAACATATGTCCCAATAGTTTTTATTTTAAATGAATACTTGCAATGAATTGTTTATAATAAAACTGTTTCTAATTTATAACAATGTTTAATCGTATACAGGTCGCGGTGGACAACCTTGACACGGTGCCAATGCATGATTTATTTTTTGTGCCCTTGTATTGTTGGAGTCGTGTACTTAATGTCTAGATTTAAGTAACGGTAAACTCCCGATCATAGCATTTAATCTATTTAATTAATAAACAATTATTTGCAATTAAATATATGCAAATCATAGTTCTGGATTTTATACGTTGTAGTTAGTATGGTGCTGCATGGGCGCACAGAAGATCATACTATCGGTTACTCGTATTTAATCGAACAGTTGCTCACGACCTAGATGGACACGAACTAATCCATCGGTATAGTCGTTGTGTGAGAGAGAAAATAATTTATCTTAATTATTTTATCACACTTGTACACTTGGTGTATTGGGCGGATCAGCTTGAGATTTATTGATTAGGATTGCCTTGGATAATCAACTTAAATCTCGGAGTATTTTATTCTTAATCCCCGATACTATTGCGGGTGTGTATATTTAATATTAGAGGCTTTGATTTTCCAAAGGAATTAACCGATTTAATTATTGGGTTAATTACCGGTAAAGTTGGGTCGCTATATTTTATATACGACATGCCGTGAATACTTGACGGGAAAGTGTATCCCGTAAGGGTTGATAATATCCCCGAGATGAGTTCATAAGGAATTATTGTGTAAACCTCATGAGTGGATTCGTTCCGCACAATAATAAAGGTTGAACGGTACTAGTCTCGGATATAAGATATGAATATTATTTATTGAGCAATAAATAAATTTATTCATGGATATTTAAATCTTAAATACACGGAATAAATAATACTAATCGGAGAAATATTATTTGATATAATATGGAATAATATTGGGAGTGCAATTTTATTTATATAGTGGAAAATAAATAAAATTTAATATTGATAAGGATTAATGGATTTGGGTTGGACCCAATTTAATCTTCAATATTTAGAAGCCCAATATTTATTCTCCTTATGATCCCCTACGTAGCCTATATAAGCACTACATGGTCTTCACTTTTAAGAGAGAATTAATTGACCTACGCCAATCATAAAATCTTGAGAGTGAGGAAGATCCATAGGAATCCGATAGATCGTCGCCCACACGACGTTCGGACGAGGTGCAAGGAATACGTAGGAAGATCGCAAGGTCGTCAACCGAATTCGTTTCTCCGTACAACGATTCGAGGTAATAATCGAGAATCCCCCTCTTTGATTATATGTGCGTATTAATTGTGATATATACATGAATGCGCGATCCGGGAAAACGACGAACCTCGGGGACGGGGATTCGAGATCCCCGGCGAGGATCGAACGCGACGGTCGAACCCTAGGGTTCGGAACGCCGCAACGCGCGACGAAGGGCGAGCCCCGGCTGGACGCCGGGGCATGCGATCGACTTCGGTCGATCGCCGAGGTGCCACGGGCTGGTGCCGTGGCGGACCTCAGCCGCCGTCGTCGGAGGCGCGTGCCGCGCGAAGCCCTCGGCTGGAGCCGAGGGGCGATCGAGCCCGTGAGCTCGATCGTGGGCGTGCTACGGGATGACCCGTAGCTGCCTCGTATGCGCTACGGGTTCACCCGTAGCGAGGCGTGCGAGGGCGACGCCCTCGCGAGCAGCGAGTCACGCGACTCGCTGCGAGGCTGCTACGAGCAGCCCCAGGGATCGCTAGTAGCGATCCCAGCGATCGTCCGTAGACGATCGCGAACCCCTCGTGGGGGTTCGGCTGGGCACACGGGGCCTTCGGGTCTCGATGGCGTTCGGTCGGGCCCCGGCTCGTGAGGTGGTTCGCGTTCGTGGATCCGACTCGTGGGAGAAAATCGGCTGGGGGCGGGCTGCGTGTCTTCGGGCGCGTAGTCTCCAAAGGACGGACTCCTGCGGATGAGTCGGGGATCCAATCTTCGGTGATCGAGGGTTTTTGATCGGGTTATCGGTTCCGCAATTTTGATAGCCCGGGACATCGAATCCCAGCATGTATGAGTACTTGGGGAGCGCACATTTAACCCTCATTTCGCTGACCGACAAACGGAAATTCCACTACACCCTCTTAACTTTCGACCCACTTATGAAGTGTTTTTTCCATTATGACTCTATGTCGTCAAGAGAATCAAGGTCTGATGAATGCTTAAAAGAGGCAGCTATTATGGTAAACAAACTAACTTTCTGGTTTTTATAATGCTTTTGTAACCCAATTCGATTTCCAATATTACGGTAGTGTTTAAAACATAGCCTGATAACTTAGGGTTTTCAATAAAATGTTATCAGGTGTACATGATAAATTTGTGGATGCGTGGCGTAGAGTTCCAAGCCGACCTAATGCTGAAATCATGACAGAGGAAAAAACTAAACAAGCGTGACAACACGAATGTTGCGTTGCAGCTAGACCGGGATGCTTTGACAGAGAAAGAAATACTCACTATAAAGTGGGTGAAGAAAAACTACAAGTCACCTTTCAAATTGATTTATCAGAAAGATCTTGTCCCCAAGCAAGCTTCAGGATCGTAAGTTTGAAACTGTCTACTACTCCTTTTAATTGAACCATATAGAATCTCTTGATGCAACTGACGAATAGTGTGTTACAATGACAGGCTGGATTGCGGCGTTTATGTCATGCACTATATGCATTTACTTGCATATGAAATGTTTCTAAGTAATCCGTTTGACGAGACAGAGGCAATGGTATTCAGAGATGTGTTGGAAATCGACTACCCGGGATGCGTTCGTTCGATCGCTCGAACATCCGAACCATCCCAGTCGACCTCCGAAGTCACTACTTCGTTCGCTTAACAGCCCTTATCCCGAATCACGCCCAGCCATCGCCCCGGAGGACAACCGCGCGAAACGGAACTGGACTGCATCAATTCGGCGACCGCCGAAAGCAGTCCAGCGGTCGCTGAAAGGAACTGCAAACGGCGACCGCCGTTTGCCCTTTGGCGACCGCCGTTTGTCCGCGAACAGCAACGCGACGTTGCTGTTCCGGGCTCGTTTCCGGGTCGTTTTTCCTCATCCGACTACCATTCCGGAGGTCCTAGAACCCCCAGTAGTCGAGGAACACGATCCACGACCCCGGAACCCGATCCACGTTCATGTATGTTCAACGAGAAATTAGATCGAATAAATGCGGAATTTAGAGATCCGATCTCATACCTTATCGGTCGATTGTTGAGACCTTAGAGCTTCTAACGTATTCTCTTCCCGATTCCAGCCGTTGTGTGGGCAACGATCCGCTGGAAATTCCTTGTCCGCTCTCTACTTTCTCAAACCAGCGCAATGATTTAATTATTCTCTCTGAGAGAATAATAATTGCGTTAACTTAATTATTTTAACAGAGAAAAATCTTTTTGCGCTAACGCAATAATTTTTCTCAGAAAAATAATAGTTGCGGCGAACTGTAGGTTTTAGGAGAGGGCAAGGGGGGGGGGGGGGGGGGTTAAATAGAGCTACGTTAGGGACCTAAGGGAAATTAATTAAGGGCTAAATTGAAATATTAATTAACTTGGAATACGTAAACGCAATTCCTTAATTAATCGATTTCAATTTTAATTATTATTAACTCCACTATAAAATAATAATTGAATTCCCGAAATTAATTTTAATATTATTTCAACAATAATAAATCCGCCGAAATTACATATACGACTTTCCCCGTGTTTAAGATATCGAACGTCCACGAATTTATTTAATTACTAATAATTAAATTAATTCGTTTCTTATTATACGAGACTAGTACCACTCATCCTTTTTATCATGTGGAACAAATCCACCTGCAGGGTTTACATGATAAACTTTATGAGCTCATCTCGGGGACGTTATCAACCCGATAAACGGGACACGGTTTCCTGTCTATAATCTATAGCATGCCGTGTGTACAATTCCGATTCCCAATTTACCGAGTATCTCGACTAATCAAATAGTCTCACTCATTGGCAAGTTAAAGAACCGAGAATTGGACATACGCACCTATAATTATATAGGGATTAAGAATTCGTATATCCGTAATTCTGAGGTCTAGTTCGATTACGTCGATTAGTATAAATCGAACGCCCTCCCGTGGTCCTGCTCAATACACCAAGTGTACAAGTGTAACATAATAGTCAAGACCAACTATTACCCAGTCACACTACGACGTACCGATGGATTGTCCCTGTCCATCTAAGTCGTGAGCTTCTGTTCGATAATATACGAGTAACCGACAGTATGATCTTCCGCGTGTCTCCTCACGCCATACTGTCTACAACGTATATATCTAGGACTATTGCATTCAAGTACAAGGTAGACAAAAAATGCCGACAGTTTGATTAATAGATAATGAAAAACACAGATAAGGAGTTCCATATTGTCACTAAACTAGACATTTAGAATATAACTCCATCAATCTCCCACTTATACTAAATCTCTAGTTGCCCTCTACCATACATCCGATACCCATCCCCTTCACGTGTCTCTTGAACGCTTCCGCTGGAAGTGCCTTCGTAAAGGGGTCAGCCAGGTTATCCGCTGATGCAATCTTGGTGACAACCGCATCGCCTCTCCTGACGATGTCTCTAATCAGGTGGTACTTGCGATCTATGTGTTTACTCGCATTGTGGGCTCGTGGTTCCTTTGCATTAGCCACTGCACCGCTATTGTCACAATAAATTGTGATAGCTCTAGGCATTTTAGGAACCACATCCAAGTCCATAAGGAAGTTCCTGAGCCACACCGATTCTTTAGCTGCCTCAGAGGCTGCTACATATTCGGCTTCCATGGTAGAGTCCGAAATGCATTTTTGCTTAACACTCTTCCATGAGACTGCTCCACCTCCCAATGTGAACACATAGCCTGATGTAGACTTTCGCTGATCCTTATCAGATTGGAAATCCGAGTCTGTGTAACCAATAGGAATCAACTCGGACGCTTTGTAACTCAGAACATAATTCCTAGTCCTTCGCAGGTACTTAAGTATGTTCTTTACAGCAGTCCAGTGACCCTGTCCAGGGTTACTCTGATATCTAGCTACCATGCCCACGGCATAGCAGATATCAGGTCTCGTGCACAACATGGCATACATTAGACTTCCTACTGCCGAAGCATAAGGAACCTTCTTCATGTAATCTATCTCCTTTTGTGTTTTGGGACACATGTCTTTAGATAGATGAATTCCATGGCAGAAAGGTTGAGCACCTCTCTTGGAATTCTGCATGTTGAAACGAGCCAGAATCGTATCAATATATGAAGCCTGGGACAAGCTTAATGTTCTTTTCCGGCGATCCCTTATAACCTTGATCCCAAGAACATGTCCAACTTGTCCTAGGTCTTTCATATCGAATTGCTTGGACAACCATCCCTTTATGTCTGACAACATCTTCACATTGTTGCCAATTAGAAGGATGTCGTCTACATAAAGCACGAGAAACGCCACACTGTTTCCGTCACTTCTCCGGTATACACACGACTCGTCCATGCTTTGAATGAATCCATAAGACTGGATAACCTCATCAAACCGCATGTTCCAAGATCTAGAAGCTTGCTTCAATCCATAAATGGATCGGTTTAGCTTACACACTAGATGCTCTTGGCCTTTCTTGATGAAACCTTCTGGCTGTCTCATGTAAATGGTCTCGTCAAGATTCCCATTCAAGAATGCTGTCTTGACGTCCATTTGCCACACCTCATAATCCATATAAGATGCTATAGACAAAAGAATCCGGATCGACTTTAGCATAGCTACCGGCGAAAAGGTTTCCTCATAATCGATCCCTTCTTTCTGAGTATACCCCTTCGCAACAAGCCTAGCCTTGAAGGTTTCAACCTTCCCGTCAGACCCTCTTTTTCTCTTGTATACCCACTTGCAACCAATGGCTTTTACACCTTTGGGCGGTGCTACAAGATTCCAGACCTGATTTGAATCCATTGATTCAATCTCAGATTTCATCGCCTTTTGCCAAGACTGAGCATCTTGATCTTTAAGCGCCTCGCCATAGGTCCAGGGATCGGCTTCATGTTCTCCAGGTAACAAGTCCGAAGACTCACCTATAAACATGAACCTATCGGGTTGTCGAACAACCCTCCCACTACGACGAGGCTCCGGTGTAACCTCAGTAACTACAGGTGCAGACTGTGGTGGCGTATCACCCGGTTCGGTTGGATCTAAGCCTTTATCGTCCCCTCTCAGTTCGTTAAGTATTATCTCACTCTTGGGCTTGTGGTCCATTATATAATCCTCTTCCAAGAACCGAGCGTTGGTGCTAACAACGATCTTCTGGTCCTTAGGACTATAAAATAGACCACCTTTCGTTCCTCTAGGATATCCTATAAACAACCGAATATCTGAACGAGATTCCAACTTATCAGCCCCATGCTTCAGCACATGTGCTGGACAACCCCAGACCCGAATGTGTTTCAAATTTGGCTTACGCCCGGTCCACAATTCCGAGGGCGTCTTAGGGACTGATTTAGAAGGAACTAAGTTCAGGATATACGCCGCTGTTTCCAAGGCATATCCCCAGAACGAAACTGGTAGTTCTGAATAACTCATCATAGATCTTACCATTTCCATAAGAGTCCTATTCCTTCTTTCTGCTACACCATTCTGCTGGGGCGTGTATGGTGCAGTCATCTGGGAGTCAATCCCATTCTCTAATAAGTACGCCTTAAACTCTCCCGAGAGGTACTCTCCTCCACGATCAGATCGTAGAGTCTTTATGGTTTTACCATGAAGGTTCTCCACAAGAGCTTTGTACTCCTTGAACTTGTCAAAGCACTCGCTCTTGCGGCGCATCAGGTATATAAAACCATACCTTGAGTAATCATCAGTGAAGGTTACGAAATATTCATAACCTCCTCTCGCTTGGACAGATAAAGGCCCGCACAAATCAGAGTGAATCAATTCCAGTACTTCCTTGGATCTATACCCCTTATCACTAAAGGGTCGCTTGGTCATTTTTCCTTCCAAGCATGATTCGCAGGTTGGAAAGTCCTCATCTTTCACACCACTGAGTATTCCATCAGTTATCAACCTTTGAATCCTGCCCAAGTTAATATGACCTAGCCTAAGATGCCATAAGTACTTTTGATTCATTCTAGAAGGCTCCTTTCTCTTATTGGTACTAGATGTGTTATTTGACTCTACTCGTTGCATCGTGGAATAATCAGGATTCAGTATATATAAGTTGCCTATCAATGTACCAGAACAGATATACTCACCATTCTTTTTTATAATAACAGAACTATCAAAAGAAACAGAATATTCATTCAAAACCAATTTAGAAACCGAAACAAGGTTCTTTCTAAAATTCGGTACATAAAGACAATTATTCAATACCAAAACTTTATTATTAAAAGACAAATAAATATCTCCCACTGCAACTGCCGCCACTTTCGTAGCGTTGCCCATGTAGATAGTGATCTCTCCCTCTCTAAGCCGCCGGGTTTCCTGGAACCCCTGCAAAGAATTGCAGACATGATCAGTGGCTCCCGTATCCACACACCAGGTACCGGTGGATAACACCGCTAAACATGTTTCAGTGACTAAGGAAAAGTTCGTACCTCCTTGTCTGAGAGGACAATTAGACTTCCAATGTCCAGACTGCTTGCAACGGAAACACTTGCCCTTGGGCTTGTTCACTCCATTCTGTGGTCCACCATTTCTGGGTCCACTGGGTTTCCGTCCTTGTTTCTTCTTCCTCTTAGTCCCCGGAGGGCCAGGAAGTTTCACAGCCACAAGTGCCTGAGATTTCTTAAAGATTCCCTCTGCCGCCTGGAGTTCAGTCAGGAGCTCCGCCAACGAATATAACCTCTTGTTCATGTTATAGTTCAGGCGGAACTGCTCAAAACTCCTAGGCAGAGACTGGAGCACTATATCGATCTGGGTTTCCCCATCGATAGCTCCTCCCATAATCTCTATCTCATTCAGATAGCCTATCATCCTAAGAACGTGATCCCTTACGGGCGTTCCATCGGACATAGTGGCCGTCATGAGTTTTCTCATGGCATCTTGCCTGGCTGCCCTATCCTGACTACCAAACATCTCCTTGAGGTTAAGCATCATATCATAGGCAGTGGTCATGGCCTCATGCTGATGTTGCAGCACATTTGACATAGAAGCCAAAATGTAGCACCGCGCCATCTGATCAGCCTTGACCCACTTCCGATGAGCTTCCTTTTCCTCAGGAGTGGAGGTATCAATAGGTTCATCAGGACAAACCTCATGGAGTACATATTTGTACTCCTCAGCAGTTAGGACAATGTCCAAGTTTCGTTTCCAATCAACATAGTTCGGACCAGTGAGTTTGTTTTCTTTTAGTATAATGGACAGCGGGTTGAGTGCTATATCTATAAAAGAGACAAATCAAACTGTCAAATTTAATTCGATATCAACTCCCTTAATTAATATCATTAAATTTACCAATCAATCCTAAAATCCCATCAGACTAGCATGCCACGTTCATGTGGACGTATACTAGTCCAAACGATTTTATAACTGGACTTTTACTTTGGTCGTACATCATTACAGCAGTGACTCCGATGGGGAGGATACTGTAAAGCGTACCTAAGTGTATACCATTTCTCAGTACTAAGTTAACCGCTCGGAAACTACACGCCCACCGCAAGCCACGTTAGTGTGGACGTTTACGTTGACATGCGGTCCCTTTACGATCTCCTATAACTGTCGAGCCTCAATTAACCCAAAGTTCCGTTTCCGTCTAGTAAGCCACGATAGTGTGGACGTTTACTAATCAAACAACTTTGTTAATTGAATTCCATTTAATAAATTTCACAATTTCGTTAATCAAAGCTTGATATCTCGTAAGTGAAACTCGAAGTTTCTAACCAGCGATCAATCATGCAATTGAGCCCTATCTCTCACAAAGTGAGGGAGCCAACCAGACAATCGATCTAGTCATCAAATGACTCGAATGTCTCTAATCTGTGTCATCGACATAACCAAGCGCTTTGGCTCCATTCCACTCCCCGGGGTGAGAATGAGTCGAGTTGAAATTAGTCTTTGAAAGACAGATTAGGCATTGCTTTGAAAAACTTAAGTGTTCAATTTTAAAATTGGAATTTCATTCGAATTTCGATCAAAATGATTTCCGTGTATCGACTTTATCCGATAGGGAGGATGACACTAAAGCCAACTCGTAAGTCAATACACATCACTCTCGAAACAGAGAATGGAGACCGCGGGATTGTTTCCAATCCCTCTCCCACTTAGTATTTTACGATTTAGGGATATACAAGCATGCATATGAATTTAAAGCACAATAAAGCACGTAAACACACAAAAAGCATTTAACGTGGCCCGATTATTATGGCCCTTAAAATCCTTCGATGCACGTCTTCTCGGATCTTTGTCTCGTTGCTCGTCTCGGTCTCGATCCATCACCGACTCGTCTAAGGACCAAGAGACGAACCCCTCCCACTGGAGTATCGTCCCGGGCCCTCGACAAGCGATCCGTGATGTCCGTCGAACCCCCGCGGAGCTGCTGCCCGAAGTCCAGCGAAACGGCGACCGCCGTTTGCCCTTCAGCAGCCGCGGGTTCGACTTCTCGACCCTCGTTCGTCCGTCCTTCGATCTCTTCTCGATCCACCAAGTAGCAGCAACATTACATAAGTAACCTAGCTACTTCCGGCATCGATCCTATACAGAATGATCGATCCTATACATCCGGATAAACGAAAAACAAACGAAAAACCCTAAACGACTCAACCCGTCGTTTTAAACTATTACAAGCAAGCAACGATTCAAAAAACAAAGATCTCGACAACCCCGAGAGTTTAAAAAACCACAACATACAGTACATAAACATATGACCATAATAATCGGGTTATCCTGCAAAACAAAACTCGCAAACAATACAAGAACGCATAACCGGCTCTGATACCAATTGTTGGAAATCGACTACCCGGGATGCGTTCGTTCGATCGCTCGAACATCCGAACCATCCCAGTCGACCTCCGAAGTCACTACTTCGTTCGCTTAACAGCCCTTATCCCGAATCACGCCCAGCCATCGCCCCGGAGGACAACCGCGCGAAACGGAACTGGACTGCATCAATTCGGCGACCGCCGAAAGCAGTCCAGCGGTCGCTGAAAGGAACTGCAAACGGCGACCGCCGTTTGCCCTTTGGCGACCGCCGTTTGTCCGCGAACAGCAACGCGACGTTGCTGTTCCGGGCTCGACTCCGGGTCGTTTTTCCTCATCCGACTACCGTTCCGGAGGTCCTAGAACCCCCAGTAGTCGAGGAACACGATCCACGACCCCGGAACCCGATCCACGTTCATGTATGTTCAACGAGAAATTAGATCGAATAAATGCGGAATTTAGAGATCCGATCTCATACCTTATCGGTCGATTGTTGAGACCTTAGAGCTTCTAACGTATTCTCTTCCCGATTCCAGCCGTTGTGTGGGCAACGATCCGCTGGAAATTCCTTGTCCGCTCTCTCCTTTCTCAAACCAGCGCAATGATTTAATTATTCTCTCTGAGAGAATAATAATTGCGTTAACTTAATTATTTTAACAGAGAAAAATGTTTTTGCGCTAACGCAATAATTTTTCTCAGAAAAATAATAGTTGCGGCGAACTGTAGGTTTTAGGAGAGGGCAAGGGGGGGGTTTAAATAGAGCTACGTTAGGGACCTAAGGGAAATTAATTAAGGGCTAAATTGAAATATTAATTAACTTGGAATACGTAAACGCAATTCCTTAATTAATCGATTTCAATTTTAATTATTATTAACTCCACTATAAAATAATAATTGAATTCCCGAAATTAATTTTAATATTATTTCAACAATAATAAATCCGCCGAAATTACATATACGACTTTCCCCGTGTTTAAGATATCGAACGTCCACGAATTTATTTAATTACTAATAATTAAATTAATTCGTTTCTTATTATACGAGACTAGTACCACTCATCCTTTTTATCATGTGGAACAAATCCACCTGCAGGGTTTACATGATAAACTTTATGAGCTCATCTCGGGGACGTTATCAACCCGATAAACGGGACACGGTTTCCTGTCTATAATCTATAGCATGTCGTGTGTATAATTCCGATTCCCAATTTACCGAGTATCTCGACTAATCAAATAGTCTCACTCATTGGCAAGTTAAAGAACCGAGAATTGGACATACGCACCTATAATTATATAGGGATTAAGAATTCGTATATCCGTAATTCTGAGGTCTAGTTCGATTACGTCGATTAGTATAAATCGAACGCCCTCCCGTGGTCCTGCTCAATACACCAAGTGTACAAGTGTAACATAATAGTCAAGACCAACTATTACCCAGTCACACTACGACGTACCGATGGATTGTCCCTGTCCATCTAAGTCGTGAGCTTCTGTTCGATAATATACGATAAGGAGTTCCATATTGTCACTAAACTAGACATTTAGAATATAACTCCATCAAGATGATCTTATCAAAAGATTTGCAAGAAGTTCAAAGAGTTGGAGGCCAGTGAGTTAGGATATTCATTTATGGTTTTTGTTTCCAAACAATAACATGTAGGCAGATGGTTTATCAAACAAGATCCTTTTGTTTATCTACATTACATTTGTTTTCAAGTTCATGACAGATTACGGTACTTTAGAATTTTGATATGTGATTAATGTCGTTGAAATGATTGTCGCAACATTTTAATGTACCTAGTTGGAGATTGTTCTGGATGTTTTAATATTAGTTTTGGTAGTTGAATTTTTCAGAAGCAGGTTGTCTTCTGATGTAAACAAATCATGAGAAACAGGGTGCAAAGACACTGTTGTGGTAAAACACTGTTGTTTAAACCTGGAAACCATAGTTGTCATTCTATATATACCTGGAAACCATAGACATCTTAGCAGCGGTTTAAACGACATGATGCAACTTCTTTTCAAAAATTTATGATGCCCAACTAAAAATACGACTCAAAACACAATCTACCTAAATGGAAATGTTGTAGCCTCTGTTCAAATATATGATGCCCAACTAAGATTATAACTCAAAGCACAATATACCTACATGTTCAGACAGCTTAAATTGTACACATATTCATACTCATTTAAAGGAAGCTGACCATTTCAATATATAACCAAAAGAACGACCTAATGCAGATCACCATGACATAACCTCAAACATGTGTCTATGTAATAGTAGACACAGACAAAAAAAAAAGATGGCGGCAAATATAAATGAGATTACAACACACTCAAATGTTTGTGGTACGTAGTGTTGTTTAAACCTGGAAACCATAGTCGGCATTCTATATATACCTGAAAACCACAGACATCTTAGCAGCGGTTTAAACGACATCATGCAGCTTCTTTTAAAAAATTTATGATGCCCAACTAACAATACAACTCAAAACACAGTCTACCTAAATGGACATGCTGTAACTCCTGTTCTTTTATATGATGCCCAATAAAAATTGTAACTCAAAGCACAATATACCTACATGTTTAGGCAACTTCCATTGTACACATATTCATACTCATTTAAAGGAAGCTGCCCATTTCAATATATAACAAAAAGAACGGCCTAATGTACCGCCCCATGACAGAACCTCACACATGATACTATGTAATAGTATACATAGACAACAAAAAAATAGATGACGGCAATTATAAATGAGACCAATGTATTCAAGATAACCAGAAAATAGGGTACATAGTTACTGTGTGAATCTTATACCATGGCGCTTAATTATTCAGATTCAACCTCGGTTGAAAAAGATAAATAAGTTCAACAATAGAATAACCCTACACATTATTATTTATTGGACAAACATGGCGACTTTGTTCGATAATCTCCATACTAAATAATTCAAGTCCTGGAATTGGTAAAGAATTGTCGCATAGTTCGTTGTAGGATAAGTTGGAGCCAAACGATATAGCTGCACCCTCACCACCGTAAACAATCTTAGCAACATAGGCAACCATCTGTACTGCAACAAAAAGGTTCTTTGTTAACCTCCACGAATCTTATGTACCAAATCATACGAGTACACAAATAAGTAGCAAAGCCCAGCCATAAAAACTGTAGAAGCCATTTAGTCCTTAACCACCGATTATGAGGAGAAATATTCAATAACTATAGCAGAAATAGTAACAACATTACAGTTCCATCCGATCGACATGGACAAAATTCATGTGTTCAGAAAAATTCAGAAAACCGGGAGCCTTTGCTATTCAGAAAAATTCAAGAATAAAAAGAGAAGTAGTTGGTAGTTTGTTCGACGATATAGAAGGAGATAATCACATGATGTGATTTCATAAATAAACGAACATAATCCGTATGAAACACTGCCTGGAAAATAACCGGTCGACAGATTTTATAACTAAAATCAATATTACAAATTGAAAAGAAACACAAGTTTTTACCTCAAGGCGGGCGCAAGAACACACAATCTGTATTATGCGAATGTGAGAACGGCTAGAATCGTTTTTTGAATTTTGAAAAACAACGAATCTCAGTCAGAAGCTATTTTCTAAAAAAAACATCGTGTGATTGATTTCAAGAATCTTTGTCCAAAAACGATTAAGATTTAAACAATAAATACATGAAACGTATATAATGAATGAAAAATATAATAAATATAGTACAAAGGTTGGAATAGACAAATCAAATTTTAAAAGTTTACCTTAATTATGAATATATTTAATATCAATACTAGGGGTGGGAACTTCGTCCCGGAATCCCGATCCCGTCCCGATCTCATCCCGAAATTTAGCGGGATGAGACGGGATCACTTTTGAAAATGGCAATCCCGTCCCATCCCGTCACGTTTTAAAATTTTCATAACGGGATCGGGACGATCCCGTTCTATCCCGTCCCGTCCCGACAATTTATTTAATAACAATATAATTTTCATATTTTCAAATAAATTAATAAAATATCAAAATATTAATCATACTCCCAATTAAATTTATTGTTAAATTAAGTATATTTTTAAAATTTCATAATATTTCAAAATAATTTTATTTTTGTTGTCTAATTTGTCTTTAAAAATACTAACATTTTTATTTTGAAATATGAAATAAAGTTAAAATATCATTTAAATTGAATATAAATAAGTCCAATATTATTTTACTTATTTAATAATTTATGTTTAAAATTAAAATTTAAAATCAATTCAATATATATATGCCCGTGTATGTATATGTATGTATATTTATTATAAAAAATTGTTGATTCTTATTTTATTTGAATTTTTATTGTTTTATAAGTCGTTATTATTATTATTTAAATAATTTTTTTATTTAATTAATTAAGTTTATTTTTTATTTAATATTTTGGAACGTCCCGAATCCAAATGAGATTGGAACGTGCGGGACGGATTTTTAAAATAAAAATTCCGTTCCGTCCCGAAAATTTATTTCCGGAACGGGACGAGATTCTCCTAATCTCGTCTCATCTCGTCCCACGCCCACCCCTAATCAATACATTAAATTATATATATTCCAAAAATGCATTACTTTTTTTATTAGAAATGTAAACTATGATATTTTTAAAAAAATCATAAAATCATTCAAATTTTTTCTTTAATTTACTCTTAAAAAAATTAAGAGAGAACTACTTCTTTTAAACAGAGCTCTTGTAATTTAAACATTAAAAGACCAAATACCCCTAAAATTATTACCTATTATATATATAAAAAATTCCAAAATTATTATTTAGTTAATATAATTATTTTTAATTATTTTTTTTTCTTATGTATATAAAATCTTAAATTACCAAATAAATTAATATTTTATAAATTTATATATCTATTTCAACAATTTATTTATTAAATGAAATATAACATTTTACGAGCTATTAAAACAATTTAAATAAGCTGCCATATTTACTTTTTTTTAAAGACTTTTGTTATTTTGGGACCTTTTGCTCTGACTGTTTCAACTCGAGCGAGAGAGCAGTAAAAAAGAAAATCTGGGACCTGCTTCACAAGCAGCCGATTCAACCACCATTCACTTCGAGATCCACCCGTCGAGCTTGGCTCATTCTCGTAATTTCGTAATTTCTCCTTCTCTCTCCGTATACACCGCCGGAAAGCCCAGATTCGGCCGGAGTAATCCGTAGCAAAAAGAGATGAGTGGCCACGATTCCAAATACTTCTCCACTACCAAAAAGGGTGAAATCCCTGAGCTCAAAGAAGAACTAAATTCTCAGTATAAGGTTCCTCTCCGTTCTCTGATTTATCTGTATATGTAATCATACATTCGAAATTTCATTCTATCTTCGTTTATCTGCGGCATCTACCTGTCGATGGCACCATCATTTTGCTAGCATCGATTATTTGATCCTGGATTTGGTGTCAATTAAAGTTAGATCTTGTGACCTTTTGGTTTGATTCATGATCGGTATCGTTTAGATTTACTTATTTGTATCTGATCTGTGTGGTTACGATGGGACTGTTTTGAATTAATTAATGATATCCATTTCGATGCAAAGTGTAACTTTCATTTGGTCCTTTTGGAACGGAATTCACACCACTTTGTTGTATAAACTGCTTTGGATACAGGATAAGAGAAAAGATGCAGTTAAGAAGGTGATAGCTGCAATGACAGTAGGAAAGGACGTGTCCTCGCTTTTTACAGATGTTGTGAATTGTATGCAGACAGAAAATTTGGAACTCAAAAAGCTTGTGTATTTGTATCTCATAAACTATGCAAAGAGCCAGCCCGATCTTGCTATTCTTGCAGTAAATACATTTGTTAAGGTAAACACATTAGTTTTTGAACAGTTAGGTTTATCATTTTATATATTGCACCAGCTGTCCATTTTTATTATATTCTATAAGTTGATCGAAATTATAATATTAGAGGAAGCACTCACTTTTTGCTATATCTCAAAGAAATACTCCATTCTACATGTCTATGTATCTGAAAAACTTGCTTAAATAACACCTGCTAGAATTTATTGGTAGTTGTGAGTGTGACTAGGAAGTAAATGCCAGTAAGAAATGGAGTTCTGATGTCTGAAAATATGGACTTTCAATCCAAGCTGAGGAGCAGCAGGGTTTCTCATGAGTGTATGTTACCGGGAAATAATGTGCTACAGGGAGTCCAATAGTATCTGTCCAACTTTTGTTGCATATTTCTACTTTCCATCATATAGGTTCTGAAAAATGAGAAGATATTCTATAACTATCAGCAACTCCTGAGCTAGTTTGAATTACAGTTAAGATAAAAGGCCTGGTATATTAGAACTATTGATTTTGTAATTTTTTGAAAAATAAACTTGTGATATTCTGTGTCCATTTGAATGATATAATCATTGATTTTTTCCACATTTTATTTTAGGGTAAACCAACAAAAATGAACATTTTTCTCTGTATTCTGGTAATGATTAAATTTATTTATGACTCAACCTCTATCAGTTCCTTTCTGAACTAAAGAAGTAGTATTATCACTGATTTTTTGTACACGTATGGCACATAACTGTTATTAGTGGTTAATCCAACACTTCTGTAAATAATACTGTCATTACTTTTCTGAATTCTGTTGAATGATCAAAACTCACATACATTTGATGTTGAAAAAGTATGAAAGGGATAAACTCTATATGAATTGTGAACATATTTTTCCAGGATTCCCAGGACCCAAATCCTTTGATCCGTGCTTTAGCTGTGAGGACTATGGGATGCATTCGTGTTGATAAAATAACAGAGTATTTATGTGATCCCTTGCAGCGGTGTCTCAAGGTAACTATATGTACCTTAGATCTGCCATGTTTCTTTTACTAAGTCCACATATTTGACTATGACTAGAAATGTCTAAAATGCAGTACACAATTTGCTTTTTTCTTTTGTTTACCATTATATCAGGATGATGACCCATATGTTCGCAAGACGGCAGCTATATGTGTTGCTAAGCTTTATGACATCAATGCTGAGTTAGTGGAAGATAGAGGTTTCCTGGATGCCCTCAAGGACTTAATATCAGACAACAACCCGATGGTTGTTGCGAATGCTGTTGCTGCACTTGCCGAGATTCAAGAGAACAGCAGCAGACCCATCTTCGAGATCACTAGTCACACGCTTTCAAAGCTTCTTACTGCTCTCAATGAATGCACTGAGTAGGATGTCAATTGTTTTTCATCGGCATTTTTTCAAGGATAAAATCATGCACAAAGTCACAATATTTATGCATGGTCTTATGTGTTCTTAGCTCAAATTAATCACACCTGAAGTGGGGTTATTAATTGTCTCTATATAGAAATCTAAGTTCTGAGTATGATGCCTCACCTTCATCTTTGCTGTTCTATCTAACTCCCCCCTAATTTTATAACAAAAAAGTATGGGACCATATAATTTTTAGGTGTTTTAATTAGTATTAATTATTACTTGATACATACTATTTAGATTTTTTTAATCTTATTAGTTTGTAATATGCATTTAGTGGCACTTGACTTGTTATTTTTGAAATTATGAATGTTGCATTTAGTTTACGTGATAGTTCATATTCTTGTTTTGCTTAATGAATTTGCACTGAAATTCTTACCTACAATAGGTGGGGCCAAGTTTTCATTTTGGATGCCCTTTCCAAGTATAAAGCAGCAGATGCTCGTGAAGCCGAAAATATAGTGGAGAGAGTTACTCCACGTTTACAGCATGCAAATTGTGCTGTTGTTCTTTCTGCTGTCAAGGTAAAGTTATGTTGCCTTTAGACTTTCTTTTATCAATATTACCACCATCGACTTTCCAACATGTTATTCCCTTTTCTTAGATTCTGTTCAGAAGTATCATGATCAGTTCGTTATTAATAGAAAGCGAGATGCTCTTTATATATTTTTCGTTCTCTTCTTCATGTTCTGTAGTATTACCCTTCATGGCTTGGTAAAGATTAAATGCTAGTTTCTGTAATGAACCATTTTTGGAATGAAATTGCAGATGATCCTTTTGCAAATGGAATTGATTACCAGCACTGATGTAGTCAGAAATCTATGCAAGAAAATGGCCCCACCTCTTGTGACATTGCTTTCTGCAGAACCAGAAATCCAGTATGTTGCTCTAAGAAACATAAACCTTATTGTGCAAAAGCGGCCCACTATTCTTGCCCATGAAATCAAGGTAAATGTGCTATTGATTACATGCTCCAGATTTCTTGAAAATTAGTAAGCTGCATATGGAGGTGACCTTACAAATTACTTTTATGTTCCCTAGGTATTTTTCTGCAAATATAATGATCCAATTTATGTGAAGATGGAAAAGCTGGAAATCATGATAAAGCTTGCTTCTGACAGAAATATTGACCAAGTAAGTTGGTTGTGTTCTGACTTCTGAGTAGATCACAATATATAATTTGGTTATGGTTTTATTGTAATGCTTTCCTTATCTGAACTTTTAGGTACTACTGGAGTTCAAAGAGTATGCTACAGAAGTAGATGTTGACTTTGTTAGGAAAGCTGTCCGCGCTATTGGACGTTGTGCCATCAAGTTAGAGAGGGCAGCTGAACGGTGTATCAGTGTCTTACTTGAGTTGATCAAGATCAAAGTGAACTATGTTGTGCAAGAAGCTATTATTGTGATTAAGGATATTTTTAGGAGATACCCTAACACGTATGGCCCTGCTGTTGTCTTTTCACGCCTTAATGGTATTTAATGCACCATTCCTTCCCTTCATAACTTTAAACTTATCTTTCCTTTCAGCTATGAGTCCATAATTGCTACACTTTGCGAGAACTTAGACACCTTGGACGAGCCAGAGGCAAAGGTGCTTTGCAAGTCTTGAACCTGTTTCTTTGGTTGTGTGGTCTCTTCAAGAGGTTACCATGTTGAGTTTAATAATTTTAATGTCTCCATACACCTTACTTTACAGGCATCAATGATCTGGATAATTGGTGAATATGCTGAAAGAATTGACAATGCCGATGAGCTCTTGGAAAGCTTCTTAGAGACTTTTCCAGAGGAACCTCCACAGGTTCAATTGCAGTTGCTAACAGCAACAGTTAAGCTTTTCCTCAAGAAGCCAACTGAAGGCCCACAACAAATGATCCAGGCATGTATTTTACACTCCCTTCTACCTGTGAATGACCAATAAATGCCTCATGCCTGTTGTATTTTCTGTTTTATTTACCCCAGAATTTCAAAAGATTGAATATGGTGTAGGTGGCTCTGTATACCACCATATTTGACAAGAGTTTATTATTCTTCTGCTGGATTTTGAATTAAGAAATTGTTAGCTCTAATTCGCCCCTCTCTCTCTCTCTCTCTTTTAGCGAGTGTTGCTGTGACCTGTGAGTATATATCTTTAGTACATTTACTAATACTGTATTCTAATTCTTAGGTTGTGCTGAATAATGCAACTGTAGAGACTGATAACCCAGATCTTAGAGATCGTGCATACATTTATTGGCGTCTCCTTTCAACTGATCCTGAGGTACACAAGTATTTTATCATGGTTATCACTTGATCATATGATTATTTATTGCCTCACGAGACTCCATCTCTTCTACCTAATTGCATTCAAGGTTTTTTTAATTGTTAAAATGTTGCTTCTGATTCTTGTATACTTGCACTGAGCCTCATTAAGATAAATAGAGTATCAAAATTTTAGAAATCTGCCTCTGGATTGAAAGGGAATTTGGTTGTGTTGAGAGGGCGGAATGGTTGTGTTAGATACTCTTTGAACAACAGCATACATTGCAGCTGACCTTTTTATGTGTAATGTTGGCACTTTGATTACCTCAAGGATTCATGTTTTCTGGAGAGTGATTGATGCAATGTGTTCGTCACTTTGGTTGGAAAAAAACTGCTGAATCTTGAAGATGGAGAGGAATCTTTAGAATTCTTGTAGTGGGTCTCAAGAAAAAGTAGTTTAATTGGGAGAAAAAAGTAATGACATTTGTTTTGAAACATTTTATAAGAGCATGCATAGACATGAGGTGAGAATAATGATTAATATTGTAGAATAAAAAAGGAAAAAAATTAATGTTTTGATATGATTGATTAGTTAAAGTTATAAGTGTTGAATAATAGTGAAATTTATGAAAACAAATGTAATAATTATTGGTAATTTTTCAAAAAAAATCTTAACCCAATTTTCAAAATGTTTTTTTTTTGTTTTCTTTTATTTGTATCCATATCGAAGCATGCCATATCTTTTAGTTTTCTCTATAAGATCTTTGAGTGGATTGGTTTGTCACAACATTGTTTATTTTCTTCCTCATACTTGTGTCGGCCTGTATGCATGTTTTTCTTGGATTTTGCACAATCTCATGGTATTATTTTTCATTTAGTGGGACATATAAAGGCCAGTTTATGGCTAGGAGTTTGTCTCATTGTAGCTTTAGTAGTCCTTGTCGAAGAATTCTCCATGCTATCTCGACCATGAAATGGCTTGGGCCATGATATTTTTTTTTCTAGGAATAGATCCCTAGTCTATATATTATCTGTGTGTCTGTTTCTAGACTTGCATGAAGGGCGCATGACATCAATTTTCTTGTTGTACTCACCAGTGATCATGTAATTACTGAAATAGGCTACCATTACATAAGGGTTATGTGCTGTAGCCTGTACATAATGGGTGTTCATAATTTTGCAGGCAGCAAAGGATGTTGTTTTAGCCGAAAAGCCAGTGATCAGTGACGACTCCAATCAAATTGATTCTTCCGTTCTGGACGAGCTTCTTGCCAACATTGCCACACTATCCTCTGTATACCACAAGCCCCCTGAGGCTTTTGTAACCCGTGTGAAAACCGTTCAAAAAACAGAGGAAGAGGAATATCCTGATGGCGAAGCAGGTTATTCTGAATCACCTGCTCATGCAGGTAATACTGGTATATCATCACCAGCCACCACAAGTGCTACACATTCGTCTGCCGGAAGGCCACCTGCTGCTGTCCCTGCACCCGTGCCTGATTTACTTGACCTGATGGGCATGGATGGTAACAACAGTGCCCTGGTACCAACCGATCAGCCTGCAATCCCTGCTGGGTATGTTTTCTGATGTAATTTGCAGTTCCTTCTATTTGATTCATATACTATTTCCTGTTAAGGTGTGCTTATGGAGACATAGTGCAGGGTCACTCCTTCCATTAGTCGAAGGGGTTGGTCGCCCTGGCCTCAAAAAGCAAACCAGAGGTTGGGGCCTATAGATATCTGTACCATTTAAAATAGAAAACACACACGTGTGTGTATATATATTTGTATATATATATATTAAATATACAAACGATTACAAGTCTCCCTTTCTTTGTGGTTACGGATTGTAAAAAGATGCATGTTGCACCACAAATGAGACCGGAATCGGATGACTCGCTCCTAATTGAGTTGACATGTAAGCCTCGCAAATGCATGTCACATGGTTTTTTAGTGTACATAACGGGGTTAAAAACTTTGGATGAAGGATTAAACTTATTATTTTTAAATGAATCAATGTAGGGGTGAGTGCCTCAGCACCTGAGGTGAGGTGCTGAACTAGCCCAGCGCCTTGGAAAACCCAAGGTGTTGGCACTCACTAAGCATCATATATGAACCCCTTTCCAGTTGGTTTGTCATTTTTGCTCTTCTTTTTGGCTTAATATATTTTCCAAAAGTCCTTATCCATATGAAAGTCCATGAGACCCATTCGATAAATAACTCATCAGTTAGGGAAAATCAGTTTCTCTCTCTTACAGAACAAATAGCAATAAACAGTGGCAAAAGCTAAATATATTTAGTTTTTTTGAAGTATAATTAAGCGTTGAAAACCAGCTATGATTCCTAATAGATCAGTGATTCAATTTATTTAGTGGATGTTGATATAGCAAAGAGAGCTTGATAGGAATATGGGGATTGGTGAACCTGAAGGTTAAGATGCAGAATGAATTAGTTTAGTGATGATGAAGGTGGTGGCTTGAAATGGGGTGATGTTGGTAAATCAACAAGAGTTAGAGATTCCATCAACAACATATACGAGGAGACAAGCCACTTCCACTGGTGCAAACACCACTGGTGGTTCAAAAGTCTTGACGGGTGTTGTTGGGATGTCATTTTGCCTCTTCAGTTTAGGCTTAATCTATTTTCTTAAATTCAATACCCATATATATGTAAGCCCATGAAACCCATTCGAGAAATAATTTAAAAGTCAGGGCAAAATCAGTTTATCACGCAGCTGGAGAAGCAGCGAATGAATTTTGCCATGTCTCTGAAAAGCAGCAAACAACAGATTAGGGTAGCAGCAAACGACAGATTAGGGTTAACTAACAGGGCTGGGATTTTGATATCTTTCATAAAAAGAGGAGGAATAAGCCTGAAATGCAAAAGGTAAAAGATAATCCCTCCGTCCTCCATCACTTAGTGGAGAATCTTAGGCACGTGGTTTAGTAAACATGGTACAGTATTTTTTTTCTTTTGGGGGGATAAAATGAAGGGTAAAATTTTTAATTTAACTTTCTGTTAATGAAAAGTGCGAGGATAGTTGAAAAAGTAAAAGAGAAAGTAATTACATTGGGTGTTAATAAGTAACAAATGTGTAAAGTGAGGGCGGAGATTGTGAGATTTATTTTCATTTTGGGTGTGCAAAGTGTTGTGGGGAGGAGGGAGTATAGGGTTTGTCAAGTATAATCAAGCGTTGTTAAGTGATATAATTTCCGAAGATATCACTGATCCAATTTATTTAGTTGATATAGATTATAGCAACGGGTGGTTGATTGAAAAAATGTGGATGATGAAGGTGATGGCTTGAAACGGGATGGTGTTGGTAGAGCAATAGGAGCCGGAGAACCCATCAAATATACTAGTAGACAAGCCAAGTCCTCTCCTGCTAACACTACTGTAGTGGTGGTTCAAATTTCAAAAGGCTTGGCGGTGGTTGTTGAGATTGAAGGGAGAAGAGGGTGTTGGAGAATACAGGTCAGACGATGTGGAAGAATCTGATGACACATTTGGGGATGCTGTTTAGGAATTTAGGAATCTAGAAGAAATTGTTGTGAATTTGGTTTGTTTCTTTAATTGGATTATCAAAAACATTGTGTGCTTCTGCTCCCTCACTAGAGTAAGGCGACCGCCTTTTTGGCGCTTCACCCCTTGGGCCAAATAGGACCTTGGTGCCTCGAGGGCACCTCTAGCTTCTGAGTTCTGACTACCTTGAAATGTACGATGTCCTACCAAATATCAATTTCCTGGGACATTGCTATTTTTCATTTTTCTTCTTTTTAGCTGTAAAATTTGTACAACCCTTGTTTAACAGATTATCTTAAATCGTTTTGATTAAAAATTGAAAGGAATTATTTAGACTTTAGAGTTTTATTACATTGACTTGATTAATATTTTTTGCCACCAAAACCATAAGACGAGATGTATTTGGATTAATATGTTGATTTTTGAACAAAAATATCATGTTCATAAACTACAAAAGAATGATCTTATGTAATGCAATGTAGAATGTCCTTTATTTCACTATAAAAGAATTATTTATATAATGCAAACTATTCTTTTTTTCCTTTAATGCTGTTTTATGTTTGTATGAAAAGAGCCCAAATTTATAGTTGGCTCGGGCCATAAATTGAATAGGATCTGCCCTAACATTGTGCCTTTTATTGTAGACCTCCCTTGCCAGTTGTATTACCAGTGCAAACAGGTCAAGGCCTACAAATCAGTGCTCAGCTGATAAGAAGAGACGGCCAGATATTCTACAGCATGTTGTTTGAGAATAATTCTCAGATGCCACTTGATGGTTTTATGATTCAGTTCAACAAGAACACCTTCGGTCTTGCAGCAGGTGGACCTCTCCAGGTAATTGTAATGAATATATTTTGTAATATATCAGCTTTGGTTTTGCCTTCTGAGCTATTATCTGATTTGGTCAGGTTCCCCAATTGCAACCTGGGACATCTGCAAGCACTCTTCTGCCTATGATTTTGTTCCAGAATGTGTCCCCTGGCGCACCGAGTACAGCTCTGCAGGTTGCTGTGAAAAATAATCAGCAACCCGTGTGGTATTTCAGTGACAAGCTTTCACTGCTTGTGTTCTTTTCTGAGGATGGAAGAATGGAGCGGACCGCATTTCTTGAGGTACGTATAGTATACTGGTTACTTTATATCTGCGAGTATATTGTTTACTTTTTTGTTATATTTTTTAAGGCAACATGCTATATGATTAAAATGCTTACAAAGTTTATCTTACTATATCAACAAATTCTGGACTCTTTACATGAGCAGTCTAAAATTTTATGCTTTACTTCTAACTTGATCATAGATCCAATCCATTCCAATCCAAAACCCATGAGTGAACAGGCAAGAGTATTAATCACCTGCCAAACATCAAATTGAGCTAATGCTATGAGCTATCAGCAATTGACACACACACACACACATATATAATTTTGTTATATATATATAACAAAGTTAGGGACGAGACATTTGTAAAATTATAACATAGTTGGAATTAGAGAGCATAAAACCAACCTCTCGAATCTCGATACATCCGAGATAGACAAGCCCCTAGCAGCATTATTATTAACTGACCACAATACCTCTTCAGCAAGGGATTCACTTCTATCATAGAAAATCCTAGTATTCCACTCAACCCGAATATAGCATAACACCACTGAAACTTAAATCCTTCATGTTTCTTTTTTCCCTTTTTGCTTATAATACATCTGATGCTATTTAGCATCAATCTTACAATTGAATTTGTGATGTTCCACTGAATGTCGAATTCATAGCGCTGTAACACAATTAGGGTATGATTGAGATTCTCCGGGCATAAAACACACCCATTCAACTTGGAAGAAGATAGCAATTATAAAACTCACTAACTCAACTTGGAAGAAGATAGCAATTAGGGTATTAATCACAAGGGGACATCAACTATAGTTCCTCCCGTGATTAGTTTGTGGGGAACATTTGACACAAATTTTGAAGAAAAAAGTGATTTTCATCCAAGTAGAGGGTAAAATCGAATTGATAAATCATCTATCCTAATGAGGAATGCGGTGTAATTAAGAAAAAAAATGTCATGAGATGTAAATAAGTTACGAGGGTGAGAATTGTGAAACAGCCAAAAAATAAGTAATACAGTACAAACTAATGGGGAGCGAAGGAGTAATAACTAATAGCTAATACTACAAAAGGTTTGTGTTCTATGTACTATTTTGGGATATAGACAAAAGAAAGTTGTCTGTCTTTAGGGGACGGAGGGAGTATTTAAAAAGGTCAAAAGAGGAGGCACTTAGCACACTATGTTAGACATGAAAAGAAGGCAAATCGTCAACCTTCTTTCATTAGAATCTAAATCTGACTTGAAAGTGTGATCATGTTATTTGTCTCTCTAATAGTCTTCTATTTTGAAATTGCCTATAATAATTCTGCAGACGTGGAAATCATTACCGGATTCAAATGAGGTCTCCAAGGACTTTCCAGCAGTCGTGCTGAATAGCGTGGAGTCAACCTTAGACCGGATGGCCGCGTCCAACATGTTCTTCATTGCCAAGCGCAAACACTCAAATCAAGATGTTCTGTATCTCTCGGCCAAAATCCCACGAGGAATTCCTTTTCTAATTGAACTTACAACAGCGATTGGGGTTCCTGGTCTCAAATGTGCAATAAAAACTCCGAGCCCAGAAATAGCCCCTCTTTTCTTTGAAGCGCTCGAGGGTGTCCTCAAGAGCTAATCTTTTTTTGGCTGTTGTCTTAGATACTTTGGTGATCTCTTGTGGTTTTATCTTTTCGGATATATTTGTGTTTCTATTCATTTTTACCAATGAGGTTCATGTACTTATTGAGTAGTTACCGTCCATGTATTTCTTGAATTTTCGATTTATGTAGGCATAAATTGTAGTCACTCTGGAAATAATATTCTCAATGCTATACACTTATACTATTAATTTCATGTTTAATTACTCTATTTATTCTATTAAGGATTTAGGGTTATTTTGTTTTAGGAAATTAGAGTTACCAACCCCAATAAATGGTTTATTATTTTAGGAGTATAATTTAGTGCAAATGTTTGACATTTATTGTAGGGTAAGTTAGTGATCTTTTCATAAATATAAAATAGTACATTATTTGAAAATCAAATTCTGTTTTATTCTTTCATTAAACAAATATTTTTTCCGTCTTTTTTAAATAGTCATATTTTTTTGTAAATAAGAAAAAAAGTGTGATCATTAAATAAGTGGGAGTACTTAGCTTGTTTGAATTATATATGCACAAATAAGACTGTCAAATGAGCCTGGTTGGGCATACTATGGTCCAAGCCCATGAGCCACTCATAATTTTTGGATCGGTCTGGTTTGGCCCAATATTTGTTTGGCTGAAAATTTGCATGGCCCAACCCCACATTAGACGGGCCAATTGGCATTGTGTCATTTTGGCCCAATAATTATTAATAAAATATATAATTTTTTTATAATAAACAATAAACTTATATGTTAAAAATAAAAAAATAACAATAAACAATAACATTGAGAAAACAATAACATTAAACTTTCTAAAATAATTTTAAATATAAAATTAATATTTTATTATAATAAATACAATATTTATACAATAAAATTATAAGTTGATTAACAAATAAAATATCATTTTGTTATCTTATTCAAAATATAGTTTCATATAGTTATATACGGAAATTGAGCTACTGTAGACTGACTATAGGCGGCCGCTTGGACATTCTAGGCAGTCTAGGACGATTTCTTTTTGCAAATTAATACTACTATTTAGAAAATATGTAACAAATTTACTAAACATTCAATTATTCAGTATATAACTATATGCAATAAATGTACTTTTTAGAACCTATGACATATTAAATGTTTTAAAATATAAAAATAATTTGGAAGTAGTTGGGGGTATACTTAGGGCATGTTTGGTCGGCCAAATATAAGTATGTTAGTTATGTTATTGTTAACTTACTTATACAGGTTCTTTGGTGGATCAAGATTAATTATTTTAAGATAAAGTAGATAACTTTTATTTTTACTGTTCCATGATTCCTTATCACACGGACAGATAGATACTATGAAGTAATAGATACTCTGAAGTAGAATAGTAATTAGGAACGAGTCTTCTTATCTAAAGCAGACCCATTAATAAGAAACCAAACAAAGCATGTATAGATAACTTGGTTATCTTATATATATCCAAGTTATCAAGCAGCCCCATAGTGTTTTGTTTTATTTTATTGGACCCGCGTCAGTTAAATGGCCCGTTACTATTTACTGTTTCACTTTGAAGAATTTGACGACCCAATATTTGGAAGGATAAAGTATCTCACTTGAACATTACACTATAATAATGATATTAATTACAAAGTTGAGCTTGACATATTTAAAGAGAAAAAATCAAATGAGTTCTCTTTTCACAATTTCCTTTCCTTAATTCCGCTCGTCTTTTTTTTTTCAACCAAAGAGACGATTAATTGTTTGTTTTATTTTTTTAAATTAATTTATTAATTTATATTTCCTCTTCATTTTTTAACTTTTTGTCTTTAATATATGTGTTCATACATATATAGTATATGATTTTAGATCTTGCCTCCATCATATTCTTATTTCAATTATTTTTTTCAAAATTTTATTGATTTTTTTTTGTTCTACACAATGGCGAGTAGCAAATGAAAATCAAACTCATGGTGTTCTATCCATATTTGGTGTAAAAAGTAAAAAGTAAAAAATATGAGAAATCATATTTGGTGTAAAAAGTAAGAAATATGAGAAGAATTTTTAGTGAGATGAAAAAAATGAATTCATTTTGTTTGAATTTTTTTTAATGTTAGAAGGGTAATATAGTCATTATAATAATATAATTTTAAATTGCAAAATTATCAATCAAACATCAAACAAAATATTTTATACGAGTTAAATAGTGGTGATGTAGTTATCTTGGCTTATCCATGATTAGTTTATATGGGTCACCAAACAAGCACTTATAATAATAATATACTAGCAGTAGTAGCTCTATTTCCTCCGTTTCGTAAGATATAAGACTTCTTTTTCGGAAATAGAGATTTATAAAAATGTTTTTTTTTTGTCTATTTGACCGAAAACGGAAGAGTATAATATAATTTTAAGTTTAAAATTAAGTACTTGTGAGTAAAGTTGATAAAGTAGGTGGATAAAGTAAAGATAAAATTATATTTTAAAGTGACAAAGTAAAAGTTGATAAAGTAAGTGGATAAAGTAAAGATAAAATTATATTTTAAAGTGACAAAGTAAGTGTATTTGTTTCTTTTTTTGGGAGAGCCCTATTGTGAAATGTTCATTTAGGAAAAATGATCTTGTTATTATGAAGCGGAGGGAGTATAATTCAAAAGAGGTTGATTGTAATGTGAGTTGTTGGCTTTTGCTTTTTGAATAATCAGCTCATTTGATTTGAAATTAAATGATTGTTGGCTTTCATGAGTCTAACAAGTATATATAATTCCTACTTTTTTTTCTTGTTTAGAATAATTAATCAGGCCGAAGTAATTAAATAAAAAAATTGAAGCTCAAAAACCGATCAACGAAGCGGAAAATTTATAATTACTCACCATTCTCGAATAATTTCATTTTGCATGAGCGGTAAGTAGAAACTCACAAACACAAAGAAAAAAAATCCAAATTTACACGTTTCTATATTTGATAAATTAGATGAAAACCCAAAACAATTAAATTTTATATCAAAACATTACTATATATTGATTAAAATTACTAAAGAAATTGTGAAAAATGAAGTTACAATGAAACTTTTATCTCCACACATGCAAATAAGTAAAATAACATGTAATTTATAAACTCAAATTAACACTATTGTGGTAACGTACCTTGAACATAGTTCTAAAATCTAATTTTCGTGAGTTATAAAAACATACTAATCAGTCTTACTCATATAATAATAATAATAATAATAATAATAATAATAATAATAATGTAAGAAGTTTTATTTAGGATTTATTTTGACTTGTTAGGATTTATATAATCCAACAAGGCTTAAAGGAAAAGAAAAGATAAACGTAAAGAACTTGTGGTATTAGAACAAATAAGCGTGATATGAAATATACAAGAGAGAGGCTTTATATAGCCAACAAAAGGTAAACCATAATCCTATAAACAAAAGGTAAACCCTAATAATCCTATAAATATAATAACTAATAAAAATATGCTAACACCCCCCCTCAAACTCACGATGGTACAGCAAGGAGCATCGAGAGTTTGTCAATGAAAAATCTATGACGGCTGACAGAATGAGACTTCGTGAAGCAGTCAGCCAATTGTAAGGACGACGGAGTAAACGGTAGAGAAATGGTTCCGTGATCCAAATGATGCCGAGTGAAATGACAATCAATCTCAATGTGTTTGGTGCGCTCATGAAACACCGTGTTGTGAGCAATCTGAATGGCACTCTTATTATCGCAGTACATAGGTGTGGGGTCAGTAAGAGTGACTCCCATGTCAGCCAGTAACCAGCGCAACCATATAATCTCAGCCGTAGTGGAAGCCATAGCACGATATTCTGCCTCGGTGGATGAACGAGAAACTACAGCTTGCTTCTTACTTCTCCAAGAAATAAGAGAATCACCAAGAAAAATACAAAACCCAGTAGTGGACTTCCGAGAAGTCGAATCACCAGCCCAATCGGCATCAGAAAAGGCACGAAGCTCCAACGAAGAAGTGGATGGAAACAAAAGACTCTGATAAAGAGATCCCCGTAGGTAACGTAAAATACGCACAACAGCAGCCCAATGTACAGTCGTGGGTGCTGAAACAAACTGACTAACAATGTGAACAGTATAGGCAATATCAGGACGAGTGATCGTCAAATAAACAAGACTACCAACAATGGACCTATACAGAGTAGGATCTTGTAGAGGAGTGCCATCATCTAGAGTATACTTTGCGTTCAGCTCGAGAGGAGTGTCAGTGGTGCGAGTGTCAGTGAGTCGTGCACGGTGAAGAATATCAGCAGCATACTTGGACTGAGAGAGAAGGTAACCTCGAGGAGAGGAGGCAACTTCAATTCCCAGAAAGTATCGTAAAGGGCCCAAATCTTTCATCTCAAAACAACGGGACAAGGTTTCTTTCAAACTCACAATACCATCAACATCATCACCCGTAATAATCATATCATCAACATATAACAGAAGGAGAACACGGCCGGCAGAAGTCGATCGAACAAATAAAGCCGAGTCATAAGGGCTTGAGACAAAACCAAGGGAAATCACAACTCGAGAAAATCTATCATACCAAGCACGAGGTGCTTGTTTAAGGCCATACAACGCCTTCTTAAGGCGACAAACCTGTCCTGGAGCATGAGAGACGCCTGGTGGGGGAACCAAATACACTTCTTCCTTCAATTCTCCATTCAAAAAAGCATTTTTAACATCCATCTGAGATATGTGCCACTGTTGAACAGAAGCAACAGCAATGAGGACACGAACTGAAGTCATCTTGGCTACCGGAGCAAAAGTCTCCTCATAATCTAAACCATACTCTTGAGCAAACCCCTTAGCAACTAAGCGGGCCTTGTATCGCTCAATAGAACCATCAGACTTCGTCTTAACTTTGTACACCCATCTAGAACCAATAGCCTTTTTACCTGCAGGAAGATCAACAAGGTCCCAAGTACCAGTCTTGTCTAAGGCAGACAGTTCCTCAGCCATAGCATTTTGCCAATCACGGGATCGGACAGCCTCCTTATAGGAGGAAGGCTCAGAGATTGGATCAATAGAAACAAGAAATGACGCAAAGGACTTAGAATAACAAGAGTATGCAAAATCAGGTAATTGAGTAGACTTACGTATGCGTACTGGATAGCGTGGCGCAGCAAGATCCGTAGTCACAAGCGGTGATTGGGTAGCCGTGTCAGGGGTCGGAGAATCGTCAACAATAGGTGCAGTAGGAAGTGAAGAGTCAGAAGAGAAGGGATCAATGTGAATAAGATCAGATTTAGTCAAGTTGTGTGTGCTGGAGGGAATGGTAAAGAAGGGGATATGCTCAAGGAAGGAGACATGGCGAGACACATAAAATTTTCTAGAGGAGGGATCATAACAACGATAACCTTTTTGACCTATACCATACCCAAGGAAAACACATATAGCAACCCGAGAGGAAAGTTTGGACAGTTCAACATGTGGACGAAGAACAAAGCAAGTGGAACCGAAGACTCTTAAGACAGAATAATTTGGTGTTTGGCCAAATAACTGCTCATAAGGAGAAGTGCCAGAGTTATGAGCAGTCGGAATACGATTAATAATGTAAGTGGAGGTAAGGACAGCTTCTCCCCAAAACTCATTTGGAACACTAGCGGACAACAACATAGACCTGGCAGTTTCAACAATATGTCGGTGTTTTCTCTCAGCAACACCATTCTGCTGAGGGGTATCAGTGCACGAGGACTGATGCACAGTACCTTCAGACAAAAAAAGATCAGAAAGGGTTCCACTAGTGTATTCCCCACCTAAATCAGAACGAAAACACTTAACAACAGCGGAGTGTTGGGTTTTAACGTAGGCTTGGAAATCTGTATAAATCTTAGTGAACTCAGAACGATTTTTCATCAAAAACACCCAAACATAACGAGTATAGTCATCAATAAAGGACACATAATATCTAGACCCCCCTTTAGTAGGAATAGGAGCGGGTCCCCAAACATCAGAGTGGACTAAATCAAAAGGTGCACAAGATTTTGATGAACTATTATGAAAAGGCAAAGCAGAAAATTTCCCAAGTTTACATCCACGACAATCAGAAATATCATGAGATTTTAAATCACCCAAAACGCCAGTATTACACAAAAATTTTAAACGAGAGTGTGAAACATGACCAAGTCTAGAGTGCCATAAAAAATACTTAGAGGATGACTTGGTTAAATGAAAGGAAGATAAATCAACAGAGGTGGCAGCTGCATAGCCAGGAGTGCGCAGCTCATCCAAAACATAGAGACCCCCCTGTCTACGGCCTGTCCCAATCAGCCTCTTGGAGTCGGGATCCTGCACAGAACAAGAAGTCGAAGAAAAATGAACAAAATATCCAGAATCACATAATTGACCAACAGATGCAAGATTTAGAGTAAGCTTAGGTATACAATAGACATTTGAGAGAGACACGTGAGGAGTGTTAATAGTGCCAATGCCAACTAATGGTAATGATGAACCATCAGCAGTAACAACAGTAGGGGAACAAGACTCAGAAGACAAGGATGTGAATTTAGATGGATCAGGAGACATATGAAACGAAGCCCCCGAGTCCAAGACCCAAAGGGATGATGATATACCTGAGGGATTTGATGAAGGCAAACCTGATGGAGTACGAGTAGTCATGGCAAAATGCTGAGGCGGGGGGGCTGTCTGACCTGAGGCCGAAGACTGAGTAGCAAGGAATCGTTGAAACTGTTCTGCAAGAGCATCCATAGAAGTTTTCTGAGAAGAAGCCACATAAGATGACACACTACGGGTTTGTCCGGTACCCGATGTGCGTTGCTGTCCACCACTCTTCTGTTGCTGAGACTTATCACCAGACGAGTTCTTCAGGGCTAATACAGGACACTGGCTTATCCAATGTCCAGGCTTCTTGCAATAACGACATTCAACCTTTCTAGCTGTATTCGGTCGAGACTGTTGAGATGGTGCTGCCAAAACGGATGCAGAAGGGGCGTTTGGAACCTTTTGCGTTTTCAGTCGAGTTTCTTCAGCTAGCAACTCGTGAACCACTGAATCGACAGAGGGCAAAGGATTACGATGCATAATCGAAGCACGACAGTGCTCGTATTCCGGGCGAAGCGAGTGCAGAAGCTGAACAAGACGCGACTCCTCCCGATGAATAAGATAAGGTCCAAAGGCTTTTAATTCAGCAGATTCTGTCATAGCCAACTGATCCCAAAGAGCAGTGATTTCAGCATAAAATTCCTGGATGGTGCGATCATTCTGTGACAGAACACGAATTTCCCCTTCTAACTGAAAGCGAACAGATATATTGGTGCGCATAAATAGCCTTTCCAAGTAGTCCCAGACCTCCTTAGCAGTTTCATATTTAGCCAATTGCACACCAATCTTAACATCGACAGAATTATTGATCCAAGTAATAATTTTGGAATTGGCACAATCCCACTTATCAAGCAAATCATCATAATTATCAGTACCTGTTTTGGGAGCTTGAGCAACGCCAGAAACATATTTCCACATCTCTTTACCGCGAAGAAATTTTTTCATAACGTAGCTCCAATACGAATAGTTTTTGCCATCCAAACGAACATCAATTGACTGCAACGAGTCTTCACCAGGAGCCATTGGAAAACAAGCGAAAGCGAAAACGCCAACAACCGAAACGATCAGAAAAGATTAAACGAAACGATCAGAAAAAAAAGGTGAAGACGATCAGAAAAGATTAAACGAAACGAAAATTGAAAAAAAAGTGTGCTTTAGATGATTGCTGGCTCTGATACCATGTTAGGATTTATATAATCCAACAAGGGTTAAAGGAAAAGAAAAGATAAACGTAAAGAACTTGTGGTATTAGAACAAATAAGCGTGATATGAAATATACAAGAGAGAGGCTTTATATAGCCAACAAAAGGTAAACCCTAATCCTATAAACAAAAGGTAAACCCTAATAATCCTATAAATATAATAACTAATAAAAATATGCTAACATGACTTTCTGTCAAAAAGTTGTTCTGATCTACACATATCTTTTTTAGTAGAGTTTACACAATAATGTCAATAGTCATGTGCAGAGTTGTTGTAGAGTCTACCATGATACCGACCATTATTCAAATAGCAGTTGCTGAAAAGAAAAAAGACAAAAAATTTTGAAAGGTGAAAGTAGGAGTTACCATAGTGCCTGCATTAAAAGATTGAGTTAATAAATGAATGATGTGATTTATGAATATACGAGATAAGAGTTGAATGTGGAGATTTGATACTTTGAAGTGATAATCGTTTCAGAAGGAGAGTTTGAAGTAAATGAGAGATTCATTTTCGAGCTAACCTTTGTGCTACACTTTGTTTTTTGGTTTTGTGAAGAAAGTAAAAATGAGGAGATTGTAAGTACCTAAATTTTACTTAAGATTTTTTTTGACTTTCTGTCACAAAGTTGTTTTCTACAGGTGGCTTCTTCAGTAGAGTCTACACAACAATCTCATGTGCAGAGTTGTTGTAGAGTCTACTAGTGCCCAGTCAAAGTTGTTGCTATTTTTTAGGAACGAGAAAAAGTTTGCCGTAAGGCTGTGTGGGATCTAGACCAGTCAATACCGAAGTTTAGGAGTGACTTGGGACCCAATCTTATTTTGCCCAGTCAATCCTAAAGAGTAGGAGTGACTCCAACTACCTATGTATCAAAACACTATTTAAAGGACAATATCTTTTGAAGATAATAACCAGTTTTGAATAGTGAAAGCTTACCAATCGTTTCTAGCATAAGATTAATGGAGTGAGTTGCACATGAAGTCCAAAATATTTGTGGTCTTTTTATAAGCGTCATCGTTGAAGTCGCCATGTTGTTGGAAGCATCATCGGTCACAACTTGGACCACGTTATTTTCTTGAATACATTTATCAACATATTCAAATATGTATTCACATGTATGTACATCTCGGGAAGCCTCTTTAGAAATAGGAAAGTCGTCCAAATTCGAGAATTAACACAAAAATTCATTATGCTTCTTTTTCGATTGCTCAAAGCATCGATCATTATTGAACAACCATTCTTCACCCATACTTCCTATTGGGTCTTTAGCGTTGATTTCATTCTCTATACATTTTCTTTCAAAAGTGGTCCTCAGAGTTGGTATTGACTCGGGGGTTTATAATCTTGGCCAAATTGTCCAACCGCCTCAACAAACCTCTTGAAACTATTGATGTCTAATGCATTCAAGGGAATAATGGATTCATACACCCACCGAGTCAAATATTGATGCACTTGATGCATTCTTTCTTTGAAGGGTTCATAGTTAATGTTTTGTTGTCTAGTTTGTCGACTTTTAAGCGATTCTTCAAGATTGATTTGAGACATGCGTCTATCCATCAGACCATAAGTGCGGGACTTTTTTATTCCGCTTCTTCCTAATTCTCCAACTTTCATACTTTCAACTCCAATCAAGTCCTCAATTTCAATTTATTTTTCGTATTTCATCATCTCTTATGTTCAATAGTTGTCAAGAACAAGGTGCAATATTACATTTTATTCTCGCAATGCGTTGCTTGATTCGGTACACCCTTCCACTATATATATTCTTTCCCGCACTTTAAGAATCTCCATTTGTCTTGATTTGTGGCATTGCATAGCATTCATTCCAAACTCTCATCCAATATCACAACTATTTATTTTCAATGCAACGGTGTTTCCATTAGGGTAAACGATTATAGCATATGATGAATCTGAGTCTGACATTAGGACTTTGAGACATTATTTTTTTAATTACAAAACAAATAGAGAAAAATACCATTATTATATTTAATAATTAGATTAAACAATTTTTTAAGAAATACTATGAGTGACCCACTTAAATATATACTACTAATATACATATGATGTACATTAGAGCTGCACACGGGCCGGCCTGGGTTTGGGGGGTCACGGGCTGAGAAATTCAGACTCACAGACCGGCCCGTGGTTGGGCAGGCTGTGCGGGCCGATCCTCAAGTCGGAATTGAATCAACCCGAAACTAGTTCGTATGGGCTATTTGTGTGTGGGTTCGAACAGGCCTATGTAGGCTGTGTTTATTTATTATATTTTAATTAATTATTTATTATTATTATTTTTTAATGTGTTAAGAAATTAAATGTAGTGATATTTAGGGTATTTACTAGGAGCTGCACAAGAGTGCGGGTTGAGCCCAGTCCGCTTGCTTAGCAGGCAAGAATTAGTCCGTCAGCCCGCCTTTAAACCCGCACAACCCGTCTAAGTCTCGGGTCGAACACCAATCCATATTTTCTAACCCAATAACCCGCATAGCTTGACCCGCTAATGTAACGCGCACAACCCAAGACTTGAGGCCCGCACAACCCGTATTCCCAATTTGCATAGCCCGAATGCCCAACATAAATTTGTTTATCCATTCTTCCTCTTTCAAATCCCTTTTAAATATATATATATATATATATATATATATATATATATATATATATATATATATATATATATATATATATATATATACCCATGTGTTGGATTAGGTGCCCCAAAACATTTTTTGGGAAAAAAGAGGTTGGTGTCGGCCGACACCTCTCCCCATCAGCCGACACCCAATGTGTTTTTCCCGTGGTTGGTGTCAATCTTTCTGCGAATGTGGAACATTCGTATCAAGGCTGTCGGTCGACACCGACTACCCGTCGGGCGACAACATGCCTGTTTCAGCCGCGAAAGTTTCAGGAAAAATTCCTAATTTAATCGGGATTTGTTTCCAACTATTCTATGACTCTTTATAAGAGTGAAATATTGTTTACATACAATATTTAAGACTCCTCTTATATAAAGATAGCTTATCCAATGACATAGACAACAAGAGACAACACGAATAACACCAAGCAAGAGAGATATAATTATTGTGTGAGATTTATAGGATTTTGAGCGTTTATCAATCCTTTTGTAATCGTGAACAATATTATAGTGAAAGTTCTCGTTGTTTCTCCCGTGGTTTTTTTCAATTGAGTTTCCACATAAATTCTTTGTCTTCTTTATTTGTTGAGTTATTGTTCGATTCCTCGTTATTATAAGTACTATATCTCATCGATCGCAATCGAGTGGTATCAAGAACTTTGTCAAAAGCTAACAAGTGGTCGCAGATGATCGTCCAATCTACAACACCATGCTTACATGCAGGCTAGAGAAAACAGTGTGAGTGAGGCCCACTTACATTTACTCAGATTTTTCTTATCTACAATCAACATTATACTTGCCAACGTTTCTCACTCCAAATGCATTTTGTTTTCAAAAAAATCAAATTTATTAATTAATTAGTTTACTTTTTATTCTTTTCTTTCCTTTAAATACACTCTGATTTTATGACTTTATCACAAAAAAATATTTAACTACATCTCATTCTCAATTAAGTTTATCATATTACATATTATTTCAAATATTATTATTCCTACTTATAATTGTAGTTCTAATTCTTTCAATAATACTACTCCATCCGTATATGAAGAGTTTGCATAGAGAAATTTACAATTAAGTTAAAAAAATAGTTTTTATGTGTTAAATAATAAAAAGTAGGGGTATAATAGGTATGCTTGTGTAAATAATAAATAAGTTAGGTGAATAAGTAATGATATTAATGTATATAAATGAGTATTTGAAGGATAAAGTTATAAAATAATTTCTCATTTATGGGTGCAAACTTTTAAGAGACAATAAAAAAAGAAAAGTGTGAAAACTCTTATGATTCGGAGGGAGTACTATTTATACTATTCTAAAAAAAAGGAAAAATGGCAATAAGACCAATTTTCAACATTTTTTGCCGAATAAGGCCAAATTCCAATTTATGTGTCAATTAGGCCTTTTTGTTCCAATTGGGCCAAAAAAATATATATGGGAGGACAAAAATACCCTTAATCTATTTCTACTAAACCCACCCCACTCCAACCTCAGACACTGTATAACACTGAAAGACATTAAAAAACACTTAATGTAGTGAATAACACTGTATAACACTGAAAGACACTGAATAACATTAAAAGACACTGAATAACATTAAAAGACACTGAATAACATTGAATAACATTGAAAGACACTGAATAACATTAAAAGACACTGAATAACACTAAATAACACTGAATAACACTGAAAGACACTGAATAACACTGAATAACATTAAAAGACACTGAATACCAGACATTGAATGTCAGACACTGAATACCATGAAAAGACACTGAACGTCAGATTTTTTCTTCTACTCAATCCACCCCACCCCAAAAGACACTGAATACCATTAAAAGACACTGAATGTCTTAAAAAAACACTGAATGCCAGATTTTTTACACTGAATATTATAAGAACACTGAATATCATTGAAAAAACACTGAATTAATAAACACTGACACTAAATGTCAGATTTTTACACTGAATGTCATTAAAAACACATTAAAAAACACTGAATATCATTAAAAAACACTGAATGCCATATTTTTACACCAAATCTTATAAACATACAACGCACATATAAGTACATTAATGACATATAAAAACACTGAATGTGATCACATACAAGTATATATACACTGAATGTCATAAAAATACACTGAAAATAAAATAATATTTCAAGAAAATAATTAGCTTCCACAATGCAATTTACATAGACAGAATCTGAACAAGTGTTGGAGTTGTATACTTAATGTCTAGATTTAAGTAACGGAAACTCACTATCCATTGCCACTAATCTATTTAATGAAATAAACAATTATTTGCGTTTAATTATTTATAATTAAATATATGCAAATCATAGTCCTGGATTTTATACGTTGTAGTTAGTATGGTGTGTATGGACACACAGAAGATCATACTATCGGTTACTCGTATTTAATCGAACAGTTGCTCACGACCTAGATGGACACGGACCAATCCATCGGTATAGTCGTTGTGTGAGAGAGAAAAATAATTTATCTTAATTATTTTATCACACTTGTACATTTGGTGTATTGGGCGGATCGTTTGAGATTTATCGATTAGGATTGCCGGCGATAATCGATTTAAGTCTCAGTGTATTTTATTCTTAATCTCCGATACTATTGCGGGTGTGTATATTTAATATAAGTGACTTTGATTTTCCAAAGGAATTAACCGATTTAATTATTGGGTTAATTACCGGTTAAGTTGGGTCACTATATTTTATATATGGCATGCCGTGAATACTTGACGGGAAAGTGTATCCCGTAAGGGTTGATAATATCCCCGAGATGAGTTCATAAGGAATTATTATGTAAACCCTGCAGGTGGATTCGTTCCGCATAATAATTAAGGTTGAATGGTACTAGTCTCGAAAATAAGAGATGAATAAATTAATTAGCAATAAATTAATTTTATTCATGGATATTTATATCTTAAATACACGAAATAAATAATACTACCGGAGAAATATTATTTGATATAATATGGTGAATATTGGGAGTGCAATTATATTTATTTAGTGGAGTTAATCATATAATTAATAATAGTAAGGATTAATAGATTTGGGCTTGGGCTCAATTTAATCACTATTATTGGAAGCCCAATATTCCACCTCCTTAAGATCCCCTACGTAGCCTAAAAAGCACTACATGGTCTTCTCTATTCTCATAACTTGAAGATCACAATTCTAGAGAGAGAAAGTAGAGAGGGAGATCCATGGAGTTCGGAAGATCGTCGCCCACCCGACGTTCGAGCTAGTGCAAGGAATACGTGGGAAGATCTCAAGGTCATCACAAGATCTCGTTTCTCCGCACAACGAATCGAAAGGTGAATTAAATATTTCCGCTATTTAATTCATGTATATTGAAATCAATTATCGAAAAACAAGATCCAAGGATCGAACCCCGGAGTAGACGGACGATCACGCGGTGGTGGTGAAACCACCGGACCGCGTGGGATCGACCCGCCTAGGGTTTCGGCGAGAGGACGGAGGGCCGAACCCCGGCTGGACGCCGGGGTGCGATCGATCATTACGATCGATCGCTGGCCGCGGGCTGTGACCCGCGGCGGCCTTCTGGAGGTGGGCCAGCCCTCCAGGCGGCGGCGAGTCGCCGGACTCGCCGCGGGGGCTGCATGGGCAGCCCCACCCGATCGATCGCTGGATGCGATCGATCCTTCGATCGCATGAGCCCCGCGTGCGGGGGCTCGGGCTGGGCGTGCGCGCGACTTCGGCCGTGTTGTGCGTTCGGCTCGTGCTCCGGCTCGTACGTGGTGTTCGTGTTATCTCCGGCGAAGGTTTTTTATCGGAGTTGTCATGTTCTGCAATTCCGGCAACTCCGGGTGATCGAATTCCAACAACAAGAAAACTCAATGTATACAATCCAACGATTACGCGTTGTTACGTAATCATCGACCCATTTGCCTTGTTCCAATGAGCCGAGATGCGCATAAGCTGTGAGGACGCTAGCTAGTATAGCCTCGTTAGGTTCGATGTTTTCGACTAGCATTTCAACCTGTTGTCATGAAACGAATGTATGACGTACTGTATATTATTTTTTCTACAACAAATTACATGAAATGAACAGAAACCTGACCCAAGTTCCTTGAAGACCACATAAGCGAATATACATCATCGTGAATCATGTACTTCCTGAAACACGAACATAAAAGCGCCCCGTTAAATGTATGCATTCGGACTGCAAACAGAGCTAAAAAAGGGGAATGTGCTCACTCCAATGTCTCGATGCTTTTAATTTCTTGTTCCTTATCCTCCTACACAGTAGAAAAATCATACAAACCAAAGACCCGACACAAGCACACGAAGAACACAAAACGAGCTGACGTCAAAGCAACACCTACCACTTACCAGAAAGTCCACATCAGAAACACAATATCATCGTAAATCAGGCAACAACAGAGAACATGAATACGAACGCACGAAAAAACGGATCGAAGCAAAAAAACCAGTCATCGAGCAGTAAAATTAAAACAGAGATGAAAATAAAAATCGAGTAACGAAAAGAAAAGATGTGATAAAGTAGTGATCAGTACATGATGCCTGACTCGCGAGTGTTGCTGATGTGTCTGGCGGTGCCCGCAGAGAACGACGACTTCATACAAGCATTCTTAAACTAGTTCACCGTGTATTCAACTATAAATGCAAACAAACAAGAATGCAAAAATATTTGTAGATTTTTTAGCTTTCAAAGTCAAACTCCTAACTTAAGAGGTCACAGCATGCAAAAATATTTGTAACACAGTTCATGTCAAAAGACGAACCTTTTGCACAAGAGGAGATGATTTGTCCTTCTGTATCTCAGCCACAACACCCTTAATATCCATTCCTGAATTGTCATGAATGTTTACCCTCAAAACCATTTCAAACTGTAACATCCCATTTTTCATAATATAAACTAAAGAGGATTTTTCATAATTTTAAAAATAAACTAGAAACACTTGAAAGAAATCAACGTCAAATACCTTTTCCATAACTCTAAATCATCCTCATTAGTAGAAATAAAATGCTTTTATGTAATATTTTTCAACTGCGGAAAACGTAATAAAATAAAGTCTAGAAAATAGACATTTTTGTACTACTATCGGTACCATCCTCGTCGTCTCGCTCCGAATTCGCTTGACCTGAAAAGATGGGGTATTAAAGGAGTGAGTTATCAACAACTCAGTAGGGATACCAGTTCATACATTGTATGATACGAAAATAACCGGAATAACTCTCAACTTTATAAACTAACTTGAACTTGTTAGATAGTGGGCTATACCCAAGGACATGAATTTCCGAACGATTAAACGTTCCTATCACTTGCTTGTTTGATTTATTACCGTGAACACGTCACACGTCTACGTGAACACGGCCATGAGTTTCGTCGCGCGACTAATATGTGCACATAACATGAATAGAATATAAAGTCCTCGATATCAAACAATTACCTGCGTACCATACACTGATATGAACTGTATTTGAAAAGGTTTTAGAAATACCCCTACCTTGACAATGCAGACTCTGAAAGAACGATGCTTGAATGTATGCTCGTGCAATCCTAATCCTCGAAAATCCATAAATCCTAATTATAATAATAATATAGTATTAATAAACATATATTTATAAATAGTAGTAAGAATTGGGCGTGACATATGAAAGGAATGGGCTAACCTTCTGATAAATCAAATGGGCTTTAGGTAATTGGGCTATGAAAGAGTATTAGAGTTTTATGGCCCGTAAGCAAACTTAGCCCCACTTTAATCTTCTCCTCCACTTTTCGGTCGCTGAATTGGGGATCTAACACAAAAATCCTTTTTCTTTTTCTTTTGGACGATAGTGATTCTGAGAGGGATCGGAAGCACAAGAATTACGGAGGCTACGTCATCGGTACAGGCCGAAGACAATTTCGTTTTGACAGAGGCGGTGATTTCGGTGCTCGAGAGCGGACGACGGCCGAGGGATTGACTGGAACGTTTGGTGGCAACAGCGGCGCCTTTGTCACTTTTCCGACGGACGCGACTCGTGAAGTCCAGTCCCGGCAAGGGCCCGTTTGAGGTATGGTCGATCTTTAATTGAGAATTATGACCTTCGACGGTCACGGGCTGATTTCGGAGAATAGCGGATCGACGGCCTTCAAATGGATTCGCCGCGGAGGTGTGGATTACGGCAGGAGGCGACGACTAATCGATCTCGATGGTGGCCTTCGGTTTGATGCTGAAACTTCTTTGACTACTACTGCGTATTCTATAGCGGGTTGGGTCTTTGAAGACAACAATGGTGGATGAAGAAGGGAGAGGATAGGGAGCTACATCGGTATGGCTTCTCAGGGTTCGATGGTTGCTCCTCCATCGACGGAAGTTCTCGGTGATTTAACGTGCAGTAGCTAGACGAGGGTCTCCCCCTTACAAGCGGTCTCAATTGGGGTGAATCGTGATTCACGTTGCGGCTTCTTCAACAACTAAGGCCTTGGATTCTTACAAGTTCTACGGGCGGCATCTACACTGGATATCGGCGTTGGAGTTTGGGCTCGCCCGAAATCTCTTTGGCGTTGGGAAAGCGAAGGCTCGACGGCAATGCGATGAGAAGTTAAGGCGTTTGTCGCTCGACGAAAGCAGCATGACTCGGCTTAATAAGGGATCGAACTTAGAACTGTTGGTAGAGGGGCAAGAGGTTGAGGTCCTGGTCTAGACTGGTTGTACCTATTAGTGCTCGGCCTCGGAAAACGGATGCAGTTAAGTTTGTGGATGTGGGTACTTAGGCTTGACCAGTTTCAGAGAGGAGCCTGGAATCAGATCGTGGGCTCGGGAAGGAGTCCAGAAACAGACTGTGGGTAGCAAATAGAGTAAGATATGTTGCTTTTGGTTCTGGGGATTTATGAACTTTGATTATTGTGGGCGAGGAAGAGGGGCGATAGCTTGAGGGTGCTGAACCTAATCCTTATATACATATATACTCCATAAGAGTCATGGTGGCTTGTGAAAAGGGTTTGAGGATTCCTAAACGGACTGTACACCCTCTAATGGGTTTATGGGCTTAAAATTCAGTTGGCAACCTATGCAAAATATAATACTCTTACTACTATTTATAATTGCTTTAATAATAATAATAATAATAATAATAATAATAATAATAATAATAATAATAATAAAATAATAATAGTACGTAGTATACTAGTGTTAACGGGGAATACTATACGAGGATTACTACATGACTTAATAAATGCTAAATGAAGTCTATCGTGAATTAACATGCATAACGTGGCTCAACATGAAAAATGCATAATGTGACTCAACATGAAAAATGCGTAACAAGACTAGCATGAATTTCAAATAATTTGAACTCATGCATAGTATAATTATTTCATATATTAAATTAATTGGGCCGAAATTACTTAATTAATTTATTTAAATTTTGCGGTTATTACACAAACGTCCATGAAAATGGAAAAGTACCAGCCCTAATGTGTAACATGGTTGTTAACACACAAAACTAGCACACATAATTAAAATTTTGAAGGAAACAAAAATAGAAAGTCTAACCTCCTGAAAATGCACGAGATGAACTACTATCAACAAAGACACATTTTACCCTCGGGTCCGTTTCCCATTTATCAAGAAAGCCCTTATATCTGATGTCCATATCTACATCAAATCCAATAAATAAATCCTCAGCAATCCATGTTTTCAAGCAGCAGAAGGCAATAAACTCACTTTTTTTTTACTTTTCTTTTTAACTAACTAAACTAGTAAATAAAATACAGCTAGAGTTTCAAGAAGTCAAACCAAAATTCATAGCATTAAGGGCTTTGGGGCGATCAAGTGTTATGAGACCTACGCCAAGGTGTCTCATCGGCGGAGATGAACGGGCAGCAGGAACTTCGTCTACGTCGTCATCGCGTTCGGAGCTCGACGACAAGGAGATCAAGGCCCAGGTCTGGGACACCGCCGGCCAGGAGCAATTCCGAGCCGTCACCTCCGCCAACTACCGCGATGTCGTCGGCGCCCTCGACTCCAAATCTGGTGAAGACCAGCCTGTCGAACCCGACCACCACCGCGTTCACGGCGTCGTCGTGAGCCATAACCGACTCCATACACTTGGAATCGGAGATCGAATTCTAGGAGATTGTCGCGGACGCCGTTCTCGACATTGCCGCTCAGCACGTCGATTTCGACTGCGATTCGAATTCCAAGAGATTGCCGCGGTTGATTTGTGAGTGAAGAAGGAAGAGCCAACGAGGGAGTAGGTGGCGAGATGGGCAGCGGCTGCGGCACTGAGGAGGGCGACGAAAGAGTAATTGGAGGTGAGGAACTCGTTGCCGACGACAATTGGAGGTGAGATTGGGGTGGGAATCGTGGGATCGAGAAATTTGGGGATAAAGGGTAATTAGGTATTTACATATTTTAGGCGACCTAATCGACACGCGTAATTTCTCGAAAGCTTTATTGCCGAAAAAATGTTGAAAATTGGCCTTATTGCCATTTTTCCCCTAAAAAAATATTATATTATTTCTAATCTATTATAATTAGGGATAATTATAGTTTAGTATATGAATTATAGGCACTTTTAGACTTTGATGGCTCATCTTTTTTTTTTTGTAGTTTAGTACATGAACTAAGGCTTAATTAGACTTTAATGGCTGTAGTGGCGGATCTCGGCGACACGTGTCTGACACGTGCTAAATTCAGTGGTCAAGATAGGAGATGAAGGGTATTATCGACCTTTCCTTATATTATTTATATATAAATAATTAAAAATATTTATAAATAATTAAAAATAATTATAAAAATAATTAAAAATATTTATAAATAAATAAAATATTTATAAATAATTAAAAATAATTATAAATGATTAAAAAATAATTAAAAATATTTATAAAAATAATTAAAAAAATTTAAATAATTATAATTATAATTAAAAATATTTAAATATTTATAATTATAAATAAAAATATTTATAAATAATTATAAATAATCTGATTAAATCAGCGAGATTCGATTTTCGTGAGTTCGATTGGGATTTCTGCGAGGGCGCTGCCGTCGACGGAGCTGGCGACGAAGCTTTTGTGGGTCTTGTTCAGATGGGTTGAAATGACGGCGGATCCGGAAGCACCTAGAAATGGCTTGAGTGAGACGGAGAAAGAGATGGTTTCCTTGGAAATCGGCGACGGCGAAGAACTCTTAGTGGAGAAGAGGGACTATGAGAGAACGAAGAAAGAGATGGTTTCCTTGGAAATCGACCACGTGCTTAATTTGTTCGAGAATTCCCTGAACAATTGCCCCCCAAAAAAATTCACAAATTTGAAAATTCGAAATTTGAAGGATGCGTACGTAAGTGTTGAGTTGGCGAACGAAGTTGGAGAAATTGTTGTGCTTGAAATATTTGGGCAGCACATCTATGGAGAATTTCGTCGAGTTCCAGACGATGAAGGTAGCTCCGTCTTCGTTCCAGGAGATGACGTTATCATCCACCAGCTGATACGTATATTTGGTGGTCATAACTCATACGTATATATTTGACTGTATGTATAGAGAAAAGGAATACGTATAATATGTTTTAAAAATAAATTTGATACATAATTATGTATAATATGTTTTAAAAATAATTTTGATACATAATTAAAAGGGTAAAAGAGCAACTTCTCACATTCAACCAAAGTAATTGTGACACCTGTCAATTGAAAGTACGTGTTTTGCACGTGTCACCGGGATCCGCCACTCCAGCCACTAAAGTCTAATTAAGCTTAGTTCAGGTACTAAACTACCAAAAAAAAAAAAAAAAAATAAGCCACCAAAGTCTGAAAGTGCCTATAGTTCAAGTATTAAACTATAATTATCCCTTATAATTATAGATCAAAGTGGTGGTATTGGAAGTCATTATTCTGATGATCGGTTCGCAAGCATATTTCGATTCTTGTTTTGGTAAGTCATTTCAAATGTTTTGTTATTTAAGTTATAATTATTTCATTTCTTAACTAAGTACATATGAGTATATATATTTGATGTTTTGAAATATATTAAAGTACTACTAATTAATTACATTATGTTTTACGTTTTTATTTTTAAAATCAACAAATGCACTACAAGCACAAAATACATGTGGAGAAAGTTCGTCGACTAATCCAATTTCTCACGTGTTGGAATTTGTGCCACGAAACCTTGAAAAGAGTTTTCAGGCTTTAGTGTCAGCCGACACCTCTCCCCTTCGGCCGACACCCATTGTATGTCCAACCCGTTTGCGCTAGTCTTCAGAGAGTTTGACGCGTTCACATAAGACCCATCGGGCGACATCCAGGCCTGGTCCACGCGGATATTAAAAAATCATTCTTAATTTAATCGAGATTTGTTTCCAACTATTACGGGACTCTTTATGGGCGTCGAATATTGTTTCGATACAATATTTTAGACTCTCCCATATATAAAAAGAGCTTCTTCATGAACACAAACAACACGAAGAACACTGATTAGACGTTGTAGTAGCGTCAAAAATCAATTAAAAATATATCGAACTAGTTGCCGAAACAATTCGCCCGAGTCGATCTCACTAAATTATAGCACAAATTCCAAACGGGAGAACTCGAATTAGTCGACGAACTTCCTCCACATGTAGTTTGTGTTTGTGGTGCATTTGTTGGTTCTCAAAATAAAAACGTAAAACATAATGTAATTAATTAGTAATACTTAAATATATTTCAAAACATCAAACACACACACACACACACACACATATATATATATATATATATATATATATATATATATATATATATATATATATATATACCATATGTAATTAATTTAGAAATAAAATAATTATAACTTTAATACAAAATATCAAATAACTTGCCAAAACTGGATTCGAAATATACTTGCCAACCTTCATCACAATAATGACTTCCAATACCACCACTTTGATCTATAATTGTAATAGATATGTAATTTGGTAAACTTAATTGAGAATGAGATGTAGTAATATTTTTGTGTGATAAATTCATAAAATCGAGAGTGTATTTATAGGAAAAAATAATAATAAAAAATAAACTAATTAATTAATAAATCAGATTTTTTGAAAATAAAATGCATTGGGAGTGAGAAACGTTGGAAGTGTAATGTTGATAGTTGATAAGAAAATTTTGAGTTAATGTAAGTGGCTCTCACTCACCCTACCTTCTCTAGCCTGCGGTTAAGCATTAGTATAGTATATATTAAGGATAATTATAGTTGAATACTTGAACTTATGACATTTTTGTACTTTCATAACCGGTTTGTTTTTTTACACTTTAGTGGCTGACCTATGCGTATTTTACATTTTGCTATTATTTTGGCCAGAAGCTGACGCACGTGGCTTATAGTGGCAATTTTTTAATTATTTAAGTATTTGATAAATTTTCAGTTACCCTTATACTGTAGCGCCCCGGCCCGTTGAGGGGTCGAAGCCCGACCCTAATGGGTCGGCTCGGTTACCAATGAATGCCGTCGGGAGTGATATCCTGGCCCCACTGTACCAACACTTGTCTTTTCTAGCGCACTTTGTCCTCACTCGTGCGCACCCGGGAGACTTCCCAGGGGGTCACCCATCCTAGAATTACCCCGGAGACTTCCCAGGGGTCACCCATCCTAGAATTACCCCGGAGCCAGCACGCTTAACTTTGGAGTTCTTATAGGAGGATGCCCAGAAAAGAAGATGCATCTGTTAGTATGAGTAGCATATTCAATTCCTTTAAGCACTTGCATTTTTTGGGCATTACAATCACCCCCACCTTTTATGCGCAACGTCCTCGTTGTGCGCCTTTCCTTTCCCAAGACCTACCATCCGTGCAGGATTCTAGAGGTGGCCCCTACGGGTACCCTCACCAACTTCTGGGTAGAGCACTTGGTCCCGCATGGCACTTAGTTCCCGCAATTCCGGTCGGCACCTGCTCTGATACCATTTGTAACGCCCCGGCCCGTTGAGGGGTCGAAGCCCGACCCTAATGGGCCGGCTCGGTTACCAATGATTGCCGTCGGGAGTGATATACTGGCCCCATTGTGTTGGAATTCGATATCCCGGGCTATTAAAATTGCGGAAACCATAGCCCGATCAAACCCTTCGCCGGAGATCACATGAACGCCGACTCATCCGCCGGAGTCCGACCATCGGAGACCATGCGCCCGAAGACGCACAGCCCGCCCCCGGTCGAACCCCCGCGAGCCGGGGTTCGTGTGATCGAACAAGGCGTTCGATGGGGATGCATCCGGCAGCCCCCGGCAGCAGGTCCGGCGACTTGCTGCTCGCCGTGGAGGAGACCCCACCGTCGAGGTGGGGAGGTGGCGGCACCAGCCCGCCACCATCGGCGATCGCGCCCAGCGATCGCCCCCTCGGCCGAAGCCGAGGGCTCCCCTTGCTCACGCCCGAACCCTAGCCGGGCGATCCCACGCGGTCCGGTGGCTTCGCCACCACCGCGTGATCGTCCGTCTAATCCGGGTCCGAACTTTCGGATCTTGTTCTACGGTATTCTCGATAAATCCAAAACCGAATAAATCAAGGGTGTTTAGATTTTTACCTTTCGATTCGTTGTTCGGAGAAACGAATTCAAGACGACCTTTTGAATCTTCCCACGTATTCCTTGCACTATCTTGAACGTCGGGTGGGCGACGATCCTCCAAGCTCTATGGATCTACTTCTCTCTCTACTTTCTCTCTCTAGAAGAATTATGATCTTCAACTTATGTAAGAATAGAGAAGACCATGTAGTGCTTTTATAGGCTACGTAGGGGATCTAAAGGAGGTGGAATATTGGGCTTCCAATATTAATGATTAAATTGAGCCCAAGCCCAAATCTATTAATCTCCCATTAATATTAATTAATTTATTTTCCACTATATAAATTAATTGCACTCCCAATATTAAACCATATTATATCCAAATAATATTTCTCCGGTAGTATTATTTATTCCGTGTATTTAAGATATAAATATCCATGAATAAAATTTATTTATTGCTTAATAAATTTATTCATCTCTTTTATCCGAGACTAGTACCACTCAACCTTATTTATTATGCGGAATTAAATCCACTCGCGAGGTTTACATAATAAATCATTATGAGCTCATCTCGGGGATATTATCAACCCTTCCGGGATACACTGTCCGGTCAATCATTCACGGCATGTCATATATAAAATATAGTGACCCAACTTAACCGGTAATTAACCCAATAATTAAATCGGTTAATTCCTTTGGTAAATCAAAGTCACTTATATTGAATATACACACCCGCAACAATATCGGGGATTAAGAATATAATACACTGAGACTCGAATCGATTATCGCCGGCAATCCTAATCGATGAATCTCAACGATCCGCTCAATACACCAAGTGTACAAGTGTGATAAAATAATTAAGACAAATTATTTTCTCTCTCACACAACGACTATACCGATGGATTGGTCCGTGTCCATCTAGGTCGTGAGCATCTGTTTGATTAAATACGAGTAACCGATAGTATGATCTTCTGTGTGGGCCCGACACACCATACTAACTACAACGTATAAAATCCAGGACTATAATTTGCATAAATTTAATTAACAATAATTAAAAGCAAATGAATGTTCGTTATTAATAGGTAAATGAAAGTGTACAAGGAGTTCAGAATACTCAAATCTAGACATTAAGTATACTACTCCAACAATCTCCCACTTATACTAAGGTCTAGTCTTATCCTCCAAACTTCTGACTCCCAAACCCTCCAAGTGCTTGAAATATACTTCCTTAGGAAGTATCTTGGTGAAAGGGTCCGCTAGGTTGTCCTCCGAAGCTATCTTGGTGACTATCGCATCGCCCCTCTTGACGATGACTCGAATCAGGTGGTACTTGCGCTCTATGTGTTTCGTAGCACTATGGGACCGTGGTTCCTTACTGTTTGCCACTGCACCGCTATTATCACAATAAATTGTCATAGCCTTGGGCAAACTCGGAATCACATCTAAGTCCTGGAGGAAATTAAGGAACCAAACTGACTCTTTCGCTGCCTCTGAGGCTGCAACATATTCAGCTTCCATGGTAGAGTCTGAAATGCACTTTTGCTTAACACTCCTCCATGATACGGCTCCACCTCCCAAAGTGTACACATAGCCTGATGTCGACTTTCGCCGGTCCTTATCAGCTTGGAAATCCGAATCCGTATAACCCAAAGGAATTAGATTGTCTGCCCCGTAACTTAGAACATAATCCCTAGTATTTCGCAAATACTTGAAAATGCTCTTTACGGCAGTCCAATGAGCCTTTCCAGGGTTACTCTGATATCTCGCTACTACGCCAACTGCATAGCAGATATCAGGCCTCGTGCATAACATTGCATACATCAAGCTTCCCACAGCCGAAGCGTAGGGAACTGCTTTCATTTCATCTTTCTCCTTTTGTGTCTGAGGACACATCTCCTTAGAAAGATAAGTTCCTTTACTGAAGGGCAGCTCACCCTTCTTGGAATCTTGCATGTTAAAACGAGCCAGAATCGTGTCTATGTAAGATTGCTGGGATAGGTACAATGTTCTATTCCGGCGATCCCTTATAACCTTGATCCCTAGAACATGCCCGACTTCTCCCAAATCTTTCATATCGAATTGTCTAGACAACCATCCCTTTATGTCTGATAACATCTTCACACTGTTGCCAATGAGAAGAATGTCGTCCACATAAAGCACGAGAAACACCACCTTCTTCCCATCACGTTTCCAATACACACACGATTCGTCCATGCTTTGACTAAATCCAAAAGATTGGACTACTTCGTCAAACCGCAGGTTCCACGATCTCGAGGCTTGTTTCAATCCATAAATGGATCGATTAAGCTTGCACACTAGATGATCTTGCCCCTTAGCAATGAATCCTTCTGGTTGTTTCATATAAATCGTCTCGTCAAGACTTCCATTTAGGAAAGCTGTCTTGACATCCATTTGCCACACCTCATAATCCATATGAGCTGCTATGGATAAGAGAATCCGGATCGACTTTATCTTGGCTACCGGCGAGAAGGTCTCCTCATAATCGATTCCCTCTTTCCGAGTATATCCTTTCGCAACAAGACGAGCTTTAAAGGTTTCAACCTTTCCGTCAGATCCTCTCTTTCTCTTGTAGACCCATTTACACCCAATTGGCTTTACGCCGTTTGGTGGTTCTACAAGATCCCAGACTTTATTAGAATCCATAGATTCTATTTCGGATTTCATTGCTTTCTTCCAAGAAGGCGCATCTATATCTTGTACTGCATCGTCATAGGTCCAGGGATCGATTTCATGAACTCCAGGTCCAGAGTCCGAAGACTCACCCAGTCCAATCCATAGGTTTGGTTGTTTAACAACCCTCCCACTACGACGGCGTTCCGGTGTATTAACAGTGATAGTGTCAGGTGCAGATTCTAGTGGTGTATCTATACTCGGTTCGGCTGTGTCTAGGTCTTCAGTGTTACCTCTCAATTCATCAAGCATTATGTCACTCTTGGGCTTGTGGTCCATGACATAGTCTTCCTCCAAGAACCGAGCGTTAGTACTTATAACGATCTTCTGGTCCTTAGGACTATAGAACATGCCACCTTTAGTTCCTCTAGGGTATCCTATAAACAACCGCACTTCAGTACGAGGTTCTAATTTATCGGCACCTACCTTCAACACATGTGCAGGGCACCCCCAGATCCGAACGTGTCTCAAGCTAGGCTTGCGCCCGCTCCATCGTTCCATGGGTGTTGAAGGAACCGTTTTAGATGGAACCAAGTTCAGAATGTGCGCCGCTGTTTCTAAGGCATATCCCCAGAACATGATAGGTAAGTCCGAGTAACTCATCATTGATCGCACCATTTCCATAAGAGTCCTATTCCTTCTTTCTGACACACCATTTTGCTGGGGAGTATATGGTGATGTCATTTGGGAATCAATCCCATTCTCTGCCAAGTATGCCTTGAATTCTCCAGACAGGTACTCGCCTCCGCGATCAGATCGCAGGCATTTAATGGATTTACCTTGAAGGTTCTCCACAAGAGCCTTGAACTCCTTGAACTTGTCAAAGGATTCGCTCTTGCGGCGCATCAGGTATACAAATCCATACCTTGAGTAATCATCAGTGAAAGTGATGAAGTACTCGTACCCTCCCCTTGCCTGAGTAGACATAGGTCCGCATACATCAGAGTGAATCAAATCCAATACTTGTTCAGCCCTTCGTCCTTTACCAGAAAAAGAACGCTTGGTCATTTTTCCCTCTAAACAGGATTCGCAAGTTGGAAGGTCCTCTCCTTCAACACCACTGATGAGACCATCAGCTTTCAACCTTTGAATTCTATTTGAGTTAATATGACCTAGCCTTAAGTGCCACAAGTATAATTGATTCATTTTAGAAGGTTCCTTTCTCTTATTGGTGTTCGTAGATGTGTTATTACTCTCGGTTAGTTGCATCGTGTTAGACTCAGGATTTAGCACATACAAATCGTCCACCAATGTACCAGAACAGATAATCTCACTGTTTCTTCTTATGATCACCGAGTGGTCAAAAGAGACAGAATATCCATTCATAATAAGTTTAGAAACCGAAATTAAATTCTTTCTAAAGTTGGGTACATAAAGACAATTATGTAAAACTAAAATCCTATCACTACTGAATCGTAAGTGAACGTCTCCCACTGCAACAGCCGCCACCCTCGCGGCATTGCCCATGTAGACCACGATCTCTCCCTCTCTAAGTCTCCGGGTTTCTTGGAACCCCTGCAATGAATTGCAGACATGATCAGTGGCCCCCGTATCTACACACCAGGTGCTGGTAGATAACACCACTGATAATGTTTCAGTGACTAAGGAAAATTTCGTACCTTTGATGAGAGGACAATCAGACCTCCAGTGCCCAAACTGTTTGCATCGAAAGCATCTGCGAAACCGCTTGCTTTCCCCAATCCGTGGTTTTAAACCACTGGGTCTCTTTGCACGCTTTTCTTTTAGCCTAGCCACAAGAGCTCGTGTTTCTCTTAACTTACGCACAAAAATCGCCTTCGCCGAGCCGGTTTTAAGGGACTCATTGAGGAACGATTCCGTGGGTATGTTAAACACCTCTTGCCTAGCTTCCACACGATGTCTCAACGTAGTTGGAACAATAGTGGATTCAGAAAGCTCAACAGTCTGGACAATGTCCAGATTTCTTTTCCAATCAGTACTATATGGAACCAGTGAGTTTTCATCTTTAAGTATATCACAAAGTGGGGTCACAGTCATTCCTAACCTATAAGCACATAAAACAAACAAACAATTTAATATCCGATATTATCTCCCTTAAATAATATCATTAAATCACTAATCACATCTAAAATCCCATCAGGTAAGGCAAGCCACGATAGTGTGGACGTTTACCCACCCAAATGATTTAGCAATTAGATTTCCTTCAGTCGTACATCATCAATAGCGTTACCTCGATGGGAGGAATACTATGAAGCGTACCTAAGTGTTAACCATTACTCAGTACTAAGAAGTTTGTTTGAGACTCGCATATCACCGCAAGCCACGATAGTGTGGACGTTTACGTTGACACACAGATCCTTCACTCCCTTCTATAACTGTCTACATCAATCGATCTAAAGTCCCATTCGATATAGCAAGCCACGATAGTGTGGACGTTTACCATACCAAAAGACTTATACAATTGAAATCCAATTACTTGATCCATTCGATCTTGTAAATCAAGACGCGGAGAATCATAAGTGAAACTCGAAGTTTCTAACCAGTGATTCACCATGCGAACAACCCTATCTCTCATAAATGAGGGAGCCGAGCAGACAATCGATCCATCTATCAAAGAATGGTACGACTGCCTCTAATTTGTGTCCTCGACATGACCAAGTGGCTTTGGCTCCATTCCACTCCCCGGGGTGAGAATGAGTCGACTTGAAATCAGCTTTGGAAAGACAAATTAGGCATTGTTTGATAGACTTAATCAATGTTTCTTGTAAGAGGAATTACAAGAACTCTCCTCCAATAACTTATCTATATAAACTTCAAAAGTTTATAAAAGTCACCAAGAGAGCAGCAATGGAGACCATGGGTATGTTTCCATACCCTCTCCCACTTAGCTTTTTACAATAAAGGGATACGCTATCTAGTGCATGAAAGTAAACACATATAGCATGCATACATGTGATAAAGCACATAATATTATCACATAGTCAAAATAATTACTAGAATATTATTTTCCGACTATTATGGCTTTACTCCATCTCCGTACGCATCTTCTAGTCTTTAGTCTTCGTTCTTTGAATGCTCCATGTGACGAGAATATTAATTTCCAATATTTAAATCTATTTATTTTTAATAAATCCAAAAGATACTTAATTAATAATAATTAAGTCAATCGAATAAATCAAAAATAAAATTAAATATTATTAATATTTTTATTTATTTTATTTTCCCTTTCTACTTCATTAAATCTCTAGAATAATCTATCCAAGACCCACTTGGAATATTCTAGATGATTTCCATAATGAAATAAGGAAATAAAATAATTTAGGACTCTTCTACTTTCCAAGATTAATTAATTTATATTACTATGAAAATTCCCATAAAATAGGAATAATTAATTAGGAAATAAATCAATCCTAAATTAACTTTTATTCCTTTCCAATTCTATTAAATCTCTAGGATCCTATTCCAAGTAGAACTCGGAATACTCTAGAAGACTTCCATAATAGAATAAGGAAATAAAATTAATTCCAATTAATTCTTTTCCTAATCCATGAGAATTCCCAAAAATAGGAATACTCAAATAGGAAAAACCTGAATTAATTAGGAAAGTGAATTTACCGGGAGAGCACGAAGATCACGAGGACCCCCGCGCCCCCACCGGACCGCCATCACCGGCCGAGGACCGCCGCCGCCGCCACCTAGCCGGCGCACCACCACCGCCGGTGGTTTCGCCGCCGGGAGGCGCGAATTCGGCGCCTCTCCTTCGATGGTTCGATCCTCCATGGATCGACCATGGTGGTCGATCCGAGCCCTAGCCCTCACGTCGTCTCCTTCGTCACGCGTCTTCTCCGGCGGTCGTTTCGGCATCGATCCAACGCAAAATAAATTACAAAATAAATTTTACACTATCCGGTATCGATTCTATACATGAAATCGACCCTATACATTTTCCGGAAAAAGGTAGAACGTAATAATAAATCCTAAATTCGGTCAACCCCCGAATTTTTACTATTACAAGCATTCACCACCAAAAACGAATCTCGACATGTCCGAGAGTTTAATCAATCCAACATACATGACAAAATAAATTAAACGAATAATAAATTAAGCCATAATAGTCGGAACCCTGCAAGGTAGAACATTTTTATCGAAAATACCGCGAACGTAAACCACGCTCTGATACCAATTGTTGGAATTCGATATCCCGGGCTATTAAAATTGCGGAAACCATAGCCCGATCAAACCCTTCGCCGGAGATCACATGAACGCCGACTCATCCGCCGGAGTCCGACCATCGGAGACCATGCGCCCGAAGACGCACAGCCCGCCCCCGGTCGAACCCACGCGAGCCGGGGTTCGTGTGATCGAACAAGGCGTTCGATGGGGCTGCATCCGGCAGCCCCCGGCAGCAGGTCCGGCGACCTGCTGCTCGCCGTGGAGGAGACCCCACCGTCGAGGTGGGGAGGTGGCGGCACCAGCCCGCCACCATCGGCGATCGCGCCCAGCGATCGCCCCCTCGGCCGAAGCCGAGGGCTCCCCTTGCTCACGCCCGAACCCTAGCCGGGCGATCCCACGCGGTCCGGTGGCTTCGCCACCACCGCGTGATCGTCCGTCTAATCCGGGTCCGAACTTTCGGATCTTGTTCTACGGTATTCTCGATAAATCCAAAACCGAATAAATCAAGGGTGTTTAGATTTTTACCTTTCGATTCGTTGTTCGGAGAAACGAATTCAAGACGACCTTTTGAATCTTCCCACGTATTCCTTGCACTAGCTTGAACGTCGGGTGGGCGACGATCCTCCAAGCTCTATGGATCTACTTCTCTCTCTACTTTCTCTCTCTAGAAGAATTATGATCTTCAACTTATGTAAGAATAGAGAAGACCATGTAGTGCTTTTATAGGCTACGTAGGGGATCTAAAGGAGGTGGAATATTGGGCTTCCAATATTAATGATTAAATTGAGCCCAAGCCCAAATCTATTAATCTCCCATTAATATTAATTAATTTATTTTCCACTATATAAATTAATTGCACTCCCAATATTAAACCATATTATATCCAAATAATATTTCTCCGGTAGTATTATTTATTCCGTGTATTTAAGATATAAATATCCATGAATAAAATTTATTTATTGCTTAATAAATTTATTTATCTCTTTTATCCGAGACTAGTACCACTCAACCTTATTTATTATGCGGAATTAAATCCACTCGCGAGGTTTACATAATAAATCATTATGAGCTCATCTCGGGGATATTATCAACCCTTCCGGGATACACTGTCCGGTCAATCATTCACGGCATGTCATATATAAAATATAGTGACCCAACTTAACCGGTAATTAACCCAATAATTAAATCGGTTAATTCCTTTGGTAAATCAAAGTCACTTATATTGAATATACACACCCGCAACAATATCGGGGATTAAGAATAAAATACACTGAGTCTCAAATCAATTATCGCCGAGCAATCCTAATTGATGAGTCTCAATCGATCCGCTCAATACACCAAGTGTATAAGTGTGATAAAATAATTAAGACAAATTATTTTCTCTCTCACACAACGACTATACCGATGGATTGGTCCGTGTCCATCTAGGTCGTGAGCATCTGTTTGATTAAATACGAGTAACCGATAGTATGATCTTCTGTGTGGGCCCGACACACCATACTAACTACAACGTATAAAATCCAGGACTATAATTTGCATAAATTTAATTAACAATAATTAAAAGCAAATGAATGTTCGTTATTAATAGGTAAATGAAAGTGTACAAGGAGTTCAGAATACTCAAATCTAGACATTAAGTATACTACTCCAACACATTGTACCAACACTTGTCTTTTCCAGCGCACTTTGTCCTCACTCGTGCGCACCCGGAAGACTTCCCAGGGGGTCACCCATCCTACAACTACTCCAGAGCCAGCACGCTTAACTTTGGAGTTCTTATAGGAGGATGCCCAGAAAAGAAGATGTATCGGTTGGTATGAGTAGCATATTCAATTCCTTTAAGCACTTGCATTTTTTGGGCATTACATATACCCTTGTGTGTAAAAAATTAGATCATTATCTTATTAACAAAAAATCTAAATAAAACACGGTATATAAAAAAACAATAACATAAACAAGAAAATCTAATGCAACTTCAAAATCTAGATCAATATTTAATTAACAATAGAAATATCTATATATCCAAGATCTGGATCTATTATTGACGGCGGAGATCAATCAACGCAGACGAATTCTCCGGCCAGACAACAAATTTATCTTACATCAATTACGACAGACATGGAGGGAAGGGATGAAAGAGGACATTTCAATCTTTCCAAGTCCGTCCCATGATTTTTCTCCTTTTGCAGTGATTTCCACTCAATTTTTCCTACACAAAAAGATCCCAAATAAAAATCATATTTTTTTCTTAGCAAAATCACATATAAAAATCAGATCTTTTAAACAAAATCTCGAAAATATCTCTTCATATTTTTTTAATTAAAAATTAATGAGATGTGTGCTATACAAAATTTCTCATAACAAAAAAGAAAAGCAGATAATTAAATCGGTTTTCCGATAGGATCAGAGAGATTTTCGTCGGGCTTTCCCAGATCTGGATCTGTATATGAAAAAAAGGAAAACTATAAATTTTTGTTAATGTTAATTACAAAATTATGAGAAAAGATGAATTTTGATATCTCAGAAGAAGGAAGATAGATGTTTCTTGCCGCATCTTTAAATTTTTCAATGTTTGGTATTTGTTTTATATTTTATATTAAAGATATTCAAATATTTATTTTTATATTTTATTTTATTTGAACAAGGGTATAAGAGTAATTGCATAATTATAAAATACATAAAATTACAAAAATACCACTATAAGTCACGTGTCGACGGCTTTCGGTCAAAATAACAGCAAAGTGTAAAAAACGCATAGGTCAACCACTAAAGTGTAAAAAAGAAGTTCAAATCATGAAAGTACAAAAATGCTCCAAATTTAGGTACTAAACTATAAGTATCTCTATATATTATATATCAAAAGTATTACTAAAATTTAGGGAGAATTAGCAAATAGTACAATTTTCTCTCGCTTTTAGTTATTTTCACCATTAACTTTAAAATTAGGCAATTATGACACAAAAATGTAAAAAGATGAAATCGTCTCTCCTTACTCAGACCCCACCCACCCCACCTGCAATACGCATCTCCAAGAGGAGCGTGAGATCTTGCGGAGTCTGTCCTCCATCTCCCTCAACCTCAACCTCATGATCCAGCCGCCTACCTCCTACTCCGCCGCCTTCGCCGCTCCAAGTCGTTGTCCGAGTACGCCGACAACTCCATCATAAAGTGGTGGCCGGGATGGGACTGGATCCTCAACCGGAAGCCCACCTTCGCCGTCGATCTGGATATAAATTACAAAAATACCACTATAAGTCACGTGTCGACGGCTTTCGGTCAAAATAACAGCAAAGTGTAAAAAACGCATAGGTCAACCACTAAAGTGTAAAAAAGAAGTTCAAATCATGAAAGTACAAAAATGCTCCAAATTTAGGTACTAAACTATAAGTATCTCTATATATTATATATCAAAAGTATTACTAAAATTTAGGGAGAATTAGCAAATAGTACAATTTTCTCTCGCTTTTAGTTATTTTCACCATTAACTTTAAAATTAGGCAATTATGACACAAAAATGTAAAAAGATGAAATCGTCTCTCCTTACTCAGACCCCACCCACCCCACCTGCAATACGCATCTCCAAGAGGAGCGTGAGATCTTGCGGAGGCTGTCCTCCATCTCCCTCAACCTCAACCTCATGATCCAGCCGCCTACCTCCTACTCCGCCGCCTTCGCCGCTCCAAGTCGTTGTCCGAGTACGCCGACAACTCCATCATAAAGTGGTGGCCGGGATGGGACTAGATCCTCAACCGGAAGCCCACCTTCGCCGTTGATCTGGATATAAATGAGTACAAGGTCGCCGCCATGGGCAACCACACCTCTTCTATAGGTCGAACCGGTTGCTCCTTCGACCGTGGCGGCAACGGGAAGCTGCGGATCCTCCCTCAAGTGCGGCGCCTCCGGGAAGCTGCCTGGGACCCTGGCCGAGTTCACACTCGCCGACCTCGACTACTACGATGTCAGCCTCGTGGAAAGGTTCAACCTGCCCGTGGGGGTGACGACGATCAACAAGAGAAGGGGGAACTGTAGCACGGCTGGGTACGACTCCGACCTTAGAACGACCTGCACGCCCAAGCTCTCAGTCACGAGTGGGGCTGGCGGGAGGACAGAGGCGTGTAGGAGCGCGTGCGACGTGTTTGACACAGATGAGTATTGTTACATAGGGGTGTACGGGAAATCGGTGGCGTGTCGACCGACGTAGTACTCGAGGAGGTTCAAGCAGGCGTACCCGATGGCGTACAACTACGCGTACAACGACCCGACGAGTACATTCATGTGTTCAGGGGAGGATTACGTCGTCTCGTTTTGCTCATTGTCGAGGAGGCAACCTGCGTGTAAGTATCATGACAACAGATTGATGTGCAGTGTGGGAGCGAGGAGAGGTGGGTGATGATCATGGTTTTTACTTTCCTACTCATTTTTTATAGAATACTAGGGGAGGGGCGGCGGACATTCAGTGTGAAAATCTGACATTTTGACTTTCAGTATGTTGAAATTCAGTGTCAAAATATGACATTCAGTGTGGTCTTCCATTGGCGGGGACATTCAGTTTAAAAATGGGACATCTAGTGTGGAAAGATTCAGTGTGGTCCCCATCATTATTAACTTCATTTAAAAAATGTAATGGCATTTTAAACATTTAAAGATTTGTGTGGTCTATTTGCTAATTCTGGAAAATATGAGTTGTAATTGGTCAAACACATTTATAAAAATACCATATTTGCCAATTTTCCCTAAATTTCAAAAAGCAGTGGGAAGAGGAAGAATGAATAAAAAAGTTTACGTTGGGCATACCGACTGTGCGGACTTCAGGTATTGGGTTGTGCATCTTGTGCTCTAATGTTACATTAGCGGGTCGGGTTGTGTGGGTTATTGGGTTGGAAAATCCAGATTTAGGCTCGACTCGAGACTAAGACGAGCTTTGCGGGTCGACCGGGCCGAGCTAATTCCAGCGCGGTAAGCAGGCGAGTTGTGCTCAATCCGCACTCTTGTGCAGCTCTAATGTATACTATATCACCGCACCGAATCAAATAGAAAAAAAAAGATATATAAATATATATATATTGTACGCGAAAAAAAAAATTGTTGACTTGAAGAGGATCGGCGCTGCGGGAGTGACTGTCAGGCGCGACGAGAGTCACAATCTGGTGCGGCAGCAACGAGAGGTTAGGTTACGGGAAGGGAAAGTTAAGTTATAGGAGTTAAATTTCCAATTTTTTGTTTGATTTTTTACTTTTACAGTTTTTCTAGATAAATTTATCTAGACTTATTATTTGTATGATTTTTTTTTAATCTAAACTCGTTTAATAGGTTTTTTCTAGATCCATTTTTTGTTAAATTTTACTTTTAATAAAAAATAATTAAATAAAAATATTAAATTTTATAAATAATTGAGACAATATCAGAAATACGTAAAAGAAGTACACTTCTCCTTAACCATACTGCAACTTTTTAGGAGCCCAGATTTGTTGACGCATGATTCACGAATTGAACATTTCTCTTTACCCATGACGTATAACAGTAGTATTATATAAATGTACATCAATAACAATTTCAATTCGGATTCCAAATCGTTGCTGAGGAAAGAGAGGAGATGAAGATTACTAGGAGAGACGTGGTTCGTAAGGAGTCTATATGGTTGAGAGGCCTAGTGGAGGAACTTGGAGTTCAGCAGGAGAGGGTCTCAGTACATTGTGATAGTGACGACGACGCGAGTTTGTCGTGGAACAAACGCCGGTCAAAATAAATTTGTAAGTTTCCTAGACCTTTCACCAACACAAGTATTAGTGGCAAGTATAGGGTCGATCCCACGAGGAGTTTATTGTTACTTTCCCCCGGCTTTGCCCAAAGGGTTGTCACGTTTAAAAAGAGTTTTGTGTTCGCTGTGGGCACAGCGGTTCCGTGATCTCCTTGCTACCTTGACTGAAACAAAAACAAAATAAAAACGAATTAAAAACATTTGGGCAAGTCATTACCTTGATCACACTGGTCAAGTGTTTACTGTTCACTGACACATATATCATTTTGCTAACAGCTTCATCTTCCGGTTATAGGCCCAAAATATTAACGTCCCTATGATGTCACGCACGCCAATACCCCTGACCCTCATTCGCTCTTATGTTTAAAGTCCTATTAGATCTCTCTCAATAGGTCTCCTGACATTGACCAATTCGACACTATGTGACCGCATGAGTCTAAGTTGATCAAGCCGCTTTCATCCTCCAAGCAAACCCAGAATGGCCAATAGCATGCCTGGACAGACCCAAGCCATACGACCACATCTCCAGCAACATGTTGTACTTCGCGGACGCCCAGTCTCCCGGTCGCGTTGATCCACGTACTTGTGTGTTAGGCAAGTCGGGGTTCCCACTGGTCATTGTAGGATTTCCCAAGTCCCTAACATCCTCGATATACTACCCTGTTGAATCGGGAACAAAGCTAAGCTAGTTGCTGTCATCAAGAAGCCTCACAGTATTTTACACAGCAGCCTGATCAGGATCAGAACTTGACCAAACGATGTTAATTCAACAATACATAATTAAAATAAATAAAGAAAGCAAAAACGAAATTAAATAACTGAAACAAAAGGGAAATAAATTAAGAAAAACATAATATACAATTTCTCCCAAACGGGCTGCCCAAAAGGGCGGTGTTCCTCCTCACTCGACTCTCAAAACAAATACATATAACTCTCATGAATTTCGTGTGTTGTTTTGTGGAACTCGGGTTGTGTGTTGCTGCGTTCGGCTCTCTTTTTCGTTTCTTTTTGTGTTCTTTGCTGGGATTCGATGTCCCGGGCTATCAAAAAAATTGCGGAATCGATAACCCGACCGAAACCCTATCGCCGGAAACCGATCGCGAACACCGAACGAGCTAGAGCATGACCGAGGCGTCGCCACGGGCGAACCCGCGGCTAAACCCTAGCCATGCCCACGTCGGGGCTCGCGATCACCGTGCATGGTGATCGCCGGGGATGATTGGCGCATCCCCGCGGGGCTGTTCCGCCAGCACCCGCCGGCGGTGAGTCCGGCGACTCACCGCCACCACCACACGGGAAGGAGGGCGCCCAGCCGAGGCTCCAGCCCTCGGCTGCCCTCGCGATCGAGCCCAGCTCGATCGCCCGCCCCGGCTTCAGCCGGGGCTCCCCGTGCGCACGCCGCCGTCGAAGGGGCGGCTGGGATCCGCCGCGGTGTTGGAAATCGACTACCCGGGATGCGTTCGTTCGATCGCTCGAACATCCGAACCATCCCAGTCGACCTCCGAAGTCGCTACTTCGTTCGCTTGACAGCTCTTATCCCGAATCACGCCCAGCCATCGCCCTGAAGGACAACCGCGCGAAACGGGGCTGGACTGCACAAAAACAGCGCCCGCTGTATGCAGTCCAGCGGTCGCTGGAGAAGCTGCAAACGGCGACCGCAGTTTGCTCTCTGGCGACCGCCGTTTGTCCGCGAACAGCAACGCGATGTTGCTGTTCCGGGCTCGTTTCCGGGTCGTTTTTCCTCATCCGACTACCGTTCCGGAGGTCCTAGAACCCCCAGTAGTCGAGGAATGCAACCCACAACCCTGGAACCCGATCTACGTTCATGTATGATCAACGAGGTAATTTTAGATCGAATAATTGCGGAAAAAGAAGTTCCGATCTCATACCTTCTCGGTCGATTGTTGAGACCTTAGAGCTTCTAACGTATTCTCCGATCCCGTCTCCAACCGTTGTGTGGGCAACGATCCGCTGGAGTTCTCCCGTCTATACGCTCTTTGTCTTATTGGAGTTGTGTACTTAATGTCTAGATTTAAGTAACGGTAAACTCCCCGTCATAGCATTTAATCTATTAAATTAACGAACAATTGTTTTGCTTTTAATTACTTGATAATTAAATAAATGCAAACCATGGTTCTGGATTTTATACGTTGTAGTTAGTATGGTGTGCATGGGCACACAGAAGATCATACTATCGGTTACTCGTATTTAATCGAACAGTTGCTCACGACCTAGATGGACACGAACTAATCTATCGGTATAGTCGTTGTGTGAGAGAGAAAATAATTTATCTTAATTATTTTATCACACTTGTACACTTGGTGTATTGAGCGGATCGTTGAGATTCATCGATTAGGATTGCCGGCGATAATCGATTCGAGTCTCAGTGTATTTTATTCTTAATCCCCGATATTATTGCGGGTGTGTATATTTAATATAAGTGACTTTGATTTACCAAAGGAATTAACCGATTTAATTATTGGGTTAATTACCGGTTAAGTTGGGTCACTATATTTTATATATGGCATGCCGTGAATAATTGACCGGACAGTGTATCCCGTAAGGGTTGATAATATCCCCGAGATGAGTTCAAAAGGAATTATTGTGTAAACCTCATGAGTGGATTCGTTCCGCACAATAATTAAGGTTGAATGGTACTAGTCTCGGATTAAAGAGATGAATAAATTAATTAGCAATAAATTAATTTTATTCATGGATATTTTTATCTTAAATACACGGAATAAATAAATACTACCGGAGAAATATTATTTGATATAATATGGTTTAATATTGGGAGTGCAATTAATTTATATAGTGGAAAATAAATTAATTAATATTGATAAGGATTAATGGACTTGGGCAGTGGGCTCAATTTAATCATCAATATTGGAAGCCCAATATTCCACCTCCTTTAGATCCCCTACGTAGCCTATAAAAGCACTACATGGCCTTCATAAATTATAAGACAAGAATATCAATAGTTGATAGTTCTAGAGAGTTGAAGAGGATCCATAAGCTTGGAGGATCGTCGCCCACCCGACGTTCAAGCTAGTGCAAGGAATACGTGGGAAGATCGTAAGGTCATCAACTTAGATTCGTTTCTCCGCACAACGAATTAAAAGGTAAAATCATAAACTCCTTTGTGTGAATTTATGTGGATTAATTGTGATGCATACATGAACGGACGATCCGGGTAAACGTCGAACTTCGGGGACGGGGATTCGAGATCCCCGGCGAAGTTCGAAGGAGCCCTCGGCTGGGAGCCGAGGGGGTGCGGTCGAGCCCTAGGGCTTCGACCGCGACGGCACACGCGAGGAACCCCGGCTGGGAGCCGGGGTGGGCGATCGACCGCGGTGGTCGATCGCCGGGCAGCCGCGGCTGGAGCCGCGGCGGGTTCGCCGCTGGGCGAACCGCCCTCCTCGGGCGGTGGCGGTGAGTCGCCGGACTAACCGCCCGGGGCTGCCGGAGCAGCCCCAGCGATCGCCTTGTGCGCGATCGCGAGCCCCACGGTGGGGCTCGGCTAGGGTTTAGCCGCGGGTTCATCCCGCGGCGATGCTCTTGTCGAGCCCGCTTCTTCGTGGTGTTCGTGATCGGTCTCCGGCGAGAGGATTTCGGTCGGGTTATTATTTTCCGCAATTTTTAATGACCCGGGATATCGAATTCCAACATGTCTCAACCTCCGAATGATTATTCTCAATGAGAGAATAAAAACTTTTATTTGCGTTAACCTTTTATTTTTACAGTGAAAAATATATTTGCGCTAACGCAATTATTTTTCTCAGCAAAAATAAATGTTGCGGCGAATTGTAGGTTTAGAGAGGGTAAGGGAGGGGGGTTTATATAGAGCTACGTTAGGGACCTAAGGATAAATTAATTAAGGGCTAAATTGAAATATTAATTAACTTGGAATACGTAAACGCAATTCCTTAATTAATCAATTCAAATTTTAATTATTATTAACTCCACTATAAAATAATAATTGAATTCCCGAAATTAATTTTAATATTATTTCAACAATAATAAATCCGCCGAAATTACATATACGACTTTCCCCGTGTTTAAGATATCGAACGTCCACGAATTTATTTAATTACTAATAATTAAATTAATTCGTCTCTTGTTATCCGAGACTAGTACCACTCATCCTTATTATCATGTGGAACAAATCCACCTGCAGGGTTTACATGATAAACTTTATGAGCTCATCTCGGGGACGTTATCAACCCGATAAACGGGACACGGTTTCCTGTCTATAATCTATAGCATGCCGTGTGTACAATTCCGATTCCCAATTTACCGAGTATCTCGACTAATCAATTAGTCTCACTCATTGGCAAGTTAAAGAACCGAGAATTGGACACACGCACCTATAATTATATAGGGATTAGGAATTCGTATATCCGTAATCTCTGAGGTCTAGTTCGATTACGTCGATTAGTATAAATCGAACGCCCTCCCGTGGTCCTGCCCAATACACCAAGTGTACAAGTGTAACATAATAGTCAAGACCAACTATTACCCAGTCACACTACGACGTACCGATGGATTGTCCCTGTCCATCTAAGTCGTGAGCTTCTGTTCGATAGTATACGAGTAACCGACAGTATGATCTTCCGCGTGTCTCCTCACGCCATACTGTCTACAACGTATATATCTAGGACTATTGCATTTAAGTACAAGAAAGACAAAAAATGCCGACAGTTTGATTATTAGATAATGTAAAACACAGATAAGGAGTTCCATATTGTCACTAAACTAGACATTTAGAATATAACTCCATCAATCTCCCACTTATACTAAATCTCTAGTTGCCCTCTACCATACATCCGATACCCATCCCCTTCACGTGTCTCTTGAACGCTTCCGCTGGAAGTGCCTTCGTAAAGGGGTCAGCCAGGTTATCCGCTGATGCAATCTTGGTGACAACCGCATCGCCTCTCCTGACGATGTCTCTAATCAGGTGGTACTTGCGATCTATGTGTTTACTCGCATTGTGGGCTCGTGGTTCCTTTGCATTAGCCACTGCACCGCTATTGTCACAATAAATTGTGATAGCTCTAGGCATTTTAGGAACCACATCCAAGTCCATAAGGAAGTTCCTGAGCCACACCGATTCTTTAGCTGCCTCAGAGGCTGCTACATATTCGGCTTCCATGGTAGAGTCCGAAATGCATTTCTGCTTAACACTCTTCCATGAGACTGCTCCACCTCCCAATGTGAACACATAGCCTGATGTAGACATTCGCTGATCCTTATCAGATTGGAAATCCGAGTCTGTGTAACCAATAGGAATCAACTCGGATGCTTTGTAACTCAGAACATAATTCCTAGTCCTTCGCAGGTACTTAAGTATGTTCTTTACAGCAGTCCAGTGACCCTGTCCAGGGTTACTCTGATATCTAGCTACCATGCCCACGGCATAGCAGATATCAGGCCTCGTGCACAACATGGCATACATTAGACTTCCTACTGCCGAAGCATAAGGAACCTTCTTCATGTAATCTATCTCCTTTTGTGTTTTGGGACACATGTCTTTAGATAGATGAATTCCATGGCAGAAAGGTTGAGCACCTCTCTTGGAATTCTGCATGTTGAAACGAGCCAGAATCGTATCAATATATGAAGCCTGGGACAAGCTTAATGTTCTTTTCCGGCGATCCCTTATAACCTTGATCCCAAGAACATGCCCAACTTGTCCTAAGTCTTTCATATCGAATTGCTTGGACAACCATCCCTTTATGTCCGATAACATCTTCACATTGTTGCCAATTAGAAGGATGTCGTCTACATAAAGCACGAGAAACGCCACACTGTTTCCGTCACATCTCCGGTATACACACGACTCGTCCATGCTTTGAATGAATCCATAAGACTGGATAACCTCATCAAACCGCATGTTCCAAGATCTAGAAGCTTGCTTCAATCCATAAATGGATCGGTTCAGCTTACACACTAGATGCTCTTGGCCTTTCTTAATGAAACCTTCTGGCTGTCTCATGTAAATGGTCTCGTCAAGATTCCCATTCAAGAATGCTGTCTTGACGTCCATTTGCCACACCTCATAATCCATATAAGATGCTATAGACAAAAGAATCCGGATCGACTTTAGCATAGCTACCGGCGAAAAGGTTTCCTCATAATCGATCCCTTCTTTCTGAGTATACCCTTTCGCAACAAGCCTAGCCTTGAAGGTTTCAACCTTCCCGTCAGACCCTCTTTTCCTCTTGTACACCCACTTGCAACCAATGGCTTTTACACCTTTGGGCGGTGCTACAAGATTCCAGACCTGATTTGAATCCATTGATTCAATCTCAGATTTCATCGCTTTTTGCCAAGACTGAGCATCTTGATCTTTAAGCGCCTCGCCATAGGTCCAGGGATCGGCTTCATGTTCTCCAGGTAACAAGTCCGAAGACTCACCTATAAAAATGAACCTATCGGGTTGTCGAACAACCCTCCCACTACGACGAGGCTCCGGTGTAACCTCAGTAACTACAGGTGCAGACTGTGGTGGCGTATCACCCGGTTCGGTTGGATCTAAGCCTTGATCGTCCCCTCTCAGTTCGTTTAGTATTATCTCACTCTTGGGCTTGTGATCCATTATATAATCCTCTTCCAAGAACCGAGCGTTGGTGCTAACAACGATCTTCTGGTCCTTAGGACTATAGAATAGACCACCTTTCGTTCCTCTAGGATATCCTATAAACAACCGAATATCTGAACGAGATTCCAACTTATCAGCCCCATGCTTCAGCACATGTGCTGGACAACCCCAGACCCGAATGTGTTTCAAATTTGGCTTTCGCCCGGTCCACAATTCCGAGGGCGTCTTAGGGACTGATTTAGAAGGAACTAGGTTCAGGATATACGCCGCTGTTTCCAAGGCATATCCCCAGAACGAAACTGGTAGTTCTGAATAACTCATCATAGATCTTACCATTTCCATAAGAGTCCTATTCCTTCTTTCTGCTACACCATTCTGCTGGGGCGTGTATGGTGCAGTCATCTGGGAGTCAATCCCATTCTCTAATAAGTACGCCTTAAACTCTCCCGAGAGGTACTCTCCTCCACGATCAGATCGTAGAGTCTTTATGGTTTTACCATGAAGGTTCTCCACAAGAGCTTTGTACTCCTTGAACTTGTCAAAGCACTCGCTCTTGCGGCGCATCAGGTATATAAAACCATACCTTGAGTAATCATCAGTGAAGGTTACGAAATATTCATAACCTCCTCTCGCTTGGACAGATAAAGGCCCGCACAAATCAGAGTGAATCAATTCCAGTACTTCCTTGGATCTATACCCCTTATCACTAAAGGGTCGCTTGGTCATTTTTCCTTCCAGGCATGATTCGCAGGTTGGAAAGTCCTCATCTTTCACACCACTGAGTATTCCATCAGTTATCAACCTTTGAATCCTACCTAAGTTAATATGACCTAGCCTAAGATGCCATAAGTACTTTTGATTCATCCTAGAAGGCTCCTTTCTCTTATTGGTACTAGATGTGTTATTTGACTTTACTCGTTGCATCGTGGAATAATCAAGATTCAGTATATATAAGTTGCCTATCAATGTACCAGAACATATATACTCACCATTCTTTTTGATAATAACAGAACTATCAAAAGAAACAGAATATTTATTCAAAACCAATTTAGAAACCGAAACAAGGTTCTTTCTAAAATTCGGTACATAAAGACAATTATTCAATACCAAAACTTTATTATTAAAAGACAAATGAATATCTCCCACTGCAACTGCCGCCACTTTCGTAGCGTTGCCCATGTAGATAGTGATCTCTCCCTCTCTAAGCCGCCGGGTTTCCTGGAACCCCTGCAAAGAATTGCAGACATGATCAGTGGCTCCCGTATCCACACACCAGGTACCGGTGGATAACACCGCTAAACATGTTTCAGTGACTAAGGAAAAGTTCGTACCTCCTTGTCTGAGAGGACAATTAGACTTCCAATGTCCAGACTGCTTGCAACGGAAACACTTGCCCTTGGGCTTGTTCACTCCATTTTGTGGTCCACCATTTCTGGGTCCACTGGGTTTCCGTCCTTGCTTCTTCTTCCTCTTAGTCCCCGGAGTGTTGGAGTTGTGTACTTAATGTCTAGATTTAAGTAACAGTAAACTCCCCGTCATAGCATTTAATCTATTAAATTAACGAACAATTATTTGCCTTTAATTATTTATAATTAAATATATGCAAATCATAGTCCTAGATTCTATACGTTGTAGTTAGTATGGTGTGCGACGTCACACAGAAGATCATACTATCGGTTACTCGTATTTAATCAAACAGTGGCTCACGACCTAGATGGACCCGGACCAATCCATCGGTATAGTCGTTGTGTGAGAGAGAAAATAATTTGTCTTAATTATTTTATCACACTTGTACACTTGGTGTATTGAGCGGATCGTTGAGATTCATCGATTAGGATTGCCGGCGATAATCGATTCGAGTCTCAGAGTATTTTATTCTTAATCCCCGATATTGTTGCGGGTGTGTATATTTAATATAAGTGACTTTGATTTACCAAAGGAATTAACCGATTTAATTATTGGGTTAATTACCGGTTAAGTTGGGTCACTATATTTTATATATGGCATGCCGTGAATGATTGACAGGACAGTGTATCCCGGAAGGGTTGATAATATCCCCGAGATGAGTTCAAAAGGAATTATTGTGTAAACCTCATGAGTGGATTCGTTCCGCACAATAATTAAGGTTGAATGGTACTAGTCTCGGATTCAAGAGATGAATATAAATTAATTAGCAATAAATTAATTTTATTCATGGATATTTAAATCTTAAATACACGGAATAAATAATACTACCGGAGAAATATTATTTGATATAATATGGTTTAATATTGGGAGTGCAATTAATTTATATAGTGGAAAATAAATTAATTAATATTAATGGGAGATTAATAGATTTGGCCTTGGGCTCAATTTAATCATTAATATTGGAAGCCCAATATTCCACCTCCTTTAGATCCCCTACGTAGCCTATAAAAGCACTACATGGTCTTCACTTTTTCATAAGACAAGAATATCAATAGTTGATAGTTCTAGAGAGTTGAAGAGGATCCATAAGCTTGGAGGATCGTCGCCCACCCGACGTTCAAGCTAGTGCAAGGAATACGTAGGAAGATCGTAAGGTCATCAACTTAGATTCGTTTCTCCGCACAACGAATTAAAAGGTAAAATCATAAACTCCTTTGTGTGATTTTATGTGGATTAATTGTGATGCATACATGAACGCACGATCCGGGTAAACGACGAACTTCGGGGACGGGGATTCGAGATCCCCGGCGAAGGTTCGAGAGAGCCCTCGGCTGGGAGCCGAGGGGGTGGCGGTCGGCCTAGGGCTCGACCGCCGGCAGCGGCCACGCGAGGGGAGCCCCGGCTGGACGCCGGGGCGAGCGATCGACCAAGGGTCGATCGCTGGGGGCTGCCGCGGCTTCGCGCCGCGGCTGGGCGCTCCCTCCCCGGCCGGTGGTGGCGGTGAGTCGCCGGACTCACCGCCGGGGGGGCTGCTAGGCAGCCCCACGCGATCGATTGATCGCGAGCCCCATCGCTGGGGGCTCGGCTGGGCGCGCGGGTTCGTCCCGTGCGGTGCTCGGTTGAGCTCCGGCTCGTACGGTGGTTCGCGGTTTCATCTCCGGCGAGAGGATTTCGGTCGGGTTATTATTTTCCGCAATTTTTTAATGACCCGGGATATCGAATTCCAACAAATGGTATCAGAGCGTTTGGTTTCGTGTTCATGTATGTGTTCAATTGTGTTCTACCTTGCAGGGATTCCGACTATCATGGTTTAATTAATTGTTAATTATTGGTTTAATTAATTGCTATTTAATTTACCATGATTATTCGTTTATTAAACTCTCGGACATGTCGAGATTCGTTTTGTGTGGATGAATGCTTGTAATAGTAAAAATTCGGGGGTTGACCGAATTTAGGATTTATTATTACGTTCTATGTTTTCCGGAAAGTGTATAGGGTCGATTTCATGTATAGAATCGATACCGGAATTGTAAATTTATTTCTTGTAATTTATTTACGTTGGATCGATGCCGAGACGACCACCGGAGAACTCATGAGACGAAGAAGACGAAGAGGACGAAGGACCGAAGGGGTCGATCACCCCATGATCGACCCCATGATCGATCAAAGGGGAGAGGGGCGTCGCCCCCTTCGGCCGTGGGCTGTCGCCGGCGACGGTGGCGGCTGGCCGGCTGGAGCGGCGGCGGCGGGTGCTCCCTCCCGGTGGTCAATCGGTGGGGGTGGTGGTGGAACGGGGATCCCCAACCCGTACTACTCCTACTCCTACCAAGATACTACTTACCTAATTAATTCAAGTTTTCCTACTTTGAGTATTCCTAAGTATGGGAACTCTCATGGAGATAGGAAAAGAATTAATTAATATTATTTATTTCCTTATTCTATTATGGAAATCTTCTAGAATATTTCAAGTTCTACTTGGAATAGGAATCTAGAGATATAATAGAATTATATAGGAAAAGAATTAATATTATTTATTTCCTTATTCTATTATGGAAGTCTTCTAGAATATTTCAAGTTCTACTTGGAATAGGAATCTAGAGATTTAATAGAATTAGATAGGAAAATAATTAATTTATTTCTATTTGATTATTCCTATTTTATGGGAATTTTCATGGACATGGAAATTAATTAATCTTGGAAAGTAGAAGAGTCCTAATTTATTTTATTCCTTATTCTATTATAGAAGTCTTCTAGAATATTCCAAGTTTGACTTGGATAGATTATTCTAGAGATTTAATGGAATTAGATAGGAAAATAAAATAAATAAAAATATTAATAATATTTAATTTTATTTTTGATTTATTCGATTGACTTAATTTTCGAATTGAGTATCTTTTGGATTTATTGAAAATAAATAGATTTAAATATTGGGATTAATATTCTCGTCACATGGAGCATTCAAGAACGAAGACTGAAGACTAGAAGACGCATACGGAGATGGAATAAAGCCATGATAGTCGGGAAAAATAATTTTTTCTAGCATTATTTTGACTATGTGCTATGTGCTTTATTACTTGTATGCATGCTTATGTGTTTAATTATGCATTAGATAGCGTATCCCTTTGTTATAAAAAGCTAAGTGGGAGCGGGGATGGAAACATTCCCATGGTCTCCATTACTGTTCTCTTGGTGACTCTTATGGCCTTTTGAAGTTCATATAGATGTGTCATTAGAGGAGAATTCTTGTAATTCCTCTTACAAGAAACATTGATTAAGTTTATCAAACAATGCCTAATTTGTCTTTCTGAAACTGACTTCAAGTCGACTCATTCTCACCCCGGGGAGTGGAATGGAGCCAAAGCCACTTGGTCATGTGGATGACACAAATTAGAGGCAGTCGTACCATTCTTTGATAGATGGATCGATTGTCTGCTCGGCTCCCTCATCTAATGAGAGATAGGGTTGTTCGCATGGTGAGTCACTGGTTAGAAACTTCGAGTTTCACTTATGATTCTCCGCGTCTTGATTTATGAAATCGAATGTCTCAAGTGATTGGATTTCAATTGTAAAAATCTTTTGGTGTAGTAAACGTCCACACTATCGTGGCTTGCTGCATTGAATGGGATTTTGGATCGATTGATGTAGACAGTTATAGAAGAAAGTGAAGGTTCATGTATTAGCGTAAACGTCCACACTATCGTGGCTTGCGGTAATATACGAGTCCCAAACAATCTTCTTAGATACTGAGTAATGGTTTACACTTAGGTACGCTCTATAGTATCCTTCCCATCGAAGTAACGCTATAGTGATGTACGACCAAAGCAAATCTAATTGCTAAATCATTTGGATGGGTAAACGTCCACACTATCGTGGCTTGCCTTATCTGATGGGATTTTAGATGTGATTAGTGATTTAATGATATTATTTGAGGGAGATAATATCGGATATTAAATTAATTGTTTGTTTAAATGTGCTTATAGGTTTAGAGAATAGCTATGAACCCACTTTCTATGATACTCAAGGAGCATAAGCTCACTGGCCCCAACTATATTGATTGGAAGAGAAATTTAGACATTGTCCTAACTTCGGAGGAGTACAAGTTTGTACTCCATGAAGTGTGCCCTGCTGAGCCCACGGCTGCCTCAACTGATGAGGAAAAACTGACATATCGGAAGTGGAAAAAGGCTGATGAAATGGCTAGGTGTTATATTTTGGCTTCCATGTCAAATGTACTCCAAACCCAACATGAGTCGATGGACACTGCCTATGATATGATGTTTAACCTCAAGGAGATGTTTGGGGAGCAAGATCGTGCGGCAAGGCAAGAAGCCATGAGAGTCCTCATGTCGACTACTCAATCTGAAGGAACGCCCGTTGGGGAGCACGTTCTTAAGATGATGAGTTTGTTGAACGAACTTGAGGTCCTAGGAGCTTCTATTGATGGTGAGACGCAAGTCGACATCATACTCCAGTCTCTGGCCCCTAGTTTTGAGCAGTTTCGTATGAGCTATAATATGGGTAAACTATCTTATACTCTTGCACAACTCCTGACTGAACTAAAGGCGGCAGAGGGGATCTACAAGAAGGGCAAGTCTCAAGCGCTTGTAGCTACCAAGTCCAAAGGCTTTAAGCCTGGTGGAGGTAGGGGAAAAAGAAGGAAGCAAGCCCGGAAACCCAGTGGTGTCAAGAGGACTGTACCACAAATGGGGGCTGCAAAGCCAAAGGGTAAGTGCTTCCGATGCAACAAGATGGGAGACTGGAAGTCTGAATGTCCTCTCAAAGGTACGATTTTTCCTTAGTCGTAAAAACATAATCAGTGGTATTATCTACCAGAATTCTGGTGTGTAGATATGGAACCACTGAAGGTATGTGCATTTTTTGAATGCAGGGGTTCCAGAAAACCCGGCGACTTAGAGAGGAAGAGTTCGAGTCTACACGGGCAAAGCTGTAGAGGAGGCAGCGGTTGCGGTGGAAGACATTTATCTGCTTTAGTAGTTAAATAGGATTTCATTTCAAAGTTATTGCTTTATGTACCCCTTTTATTTTAGAAAGAACGTTTTGTTCTGGATTTCTATTATTAATGAATGGATATTTTATTTCTTTAATCATTGGATGATTTTGACAAGAAATAATGGCATTATCTATTCTGGTACATTAGATAGCAATATGTGAATGATAAATCCTTAGTCTACCACGATGCAACAAACCATTCTATAACTTGTTTTACTTGTTAGATATTTCTTTAAATTAATCATTATACTTGTGAATTCTTATACTTAGTAGTATTTTCAAATAAGATTCAAATGGTCGAAATTGATTTGATCAATTAATGTTGAAGGAATGGACCTTCCGACCTAAGAATTGAATTTGGAGGATAATACGTCTAAGCAAACCTTTCTGGAAAAAGGATAGAATTCAGACAAGTATTAGAAATGATTAGATATGCAGACATATGTGTATATTAGAAAGGTGCGAATAATTCTTTCAAGAATACTCAAGTAATGGAGTAGAATGCTTGATGTGCCATAAAAGCAAAGTGTTTTGACTAGTCAATGGACACAAAGCTATTATGGGGAACCATCAAAGTATATCCATTAGAAGCCTACGACTTGGTCGCGGAGGCCATAACCTATCTAGATAACACATGGCATAATCAAAGATTGGGATTAAATCCCAAAGAGACGCGCCATACACTTGCGTGTAGAGATGGTGCGTTGTAAAGAAATGGAAATCTAATAGTAAGAGAACAAGTTGTTTCGGAACTACCTATGTTCTATGGATATTCCTAGAGACAACGACATATTCAATATGGTTGTAGGATATCCTAGATGAACGAAGTATTGTGTGTTCTATAGTACTATGAACCAGAGGGACGTCTCGTCCGGTTCATAGAGAAAGACTATTAGATGAACCACAAAGCCTAAAATTGACGTAATACCTTGAAATGAGAAGAAGGACAAAAGACTAGGAACCAGCCAAACCGAGTAGAAGTACACCACATACTCCACCTATTGTTATTACTGTTATACACCGGGACGCCATTGCAGTGGGAGGTTGTTGGACAACCAGGGATATTCATAAGACTAGAGGAGTTCGGACTCTGGATCTAGTAAAGATGAAATCGACCCCTAGATCTGCATAAGGGCAGTACTAGACCTAAATGTGCCTGCTTGGAACAATAAGAATTATTGTTGAGAGGCTAGATCATTTAGAGTACAAGCTTAGTAAATCCATTTGTGGATTGAAATAAAGCTATGAATCGTGGAACTTGCGAATTGATGAGATAGTCCATTTGATGGATTCATCAAAAGGCATAGACGAGAGGTGTATTAGAGAAGTGATAGAAACAAAGTGGTGTTTCTCGGAGATTTTATGTAGATAAAATTTTATCATTGGCAACAATGTAAAAGTGTCATCAGACATAAAATAATGGTTGTCTAAATAAATCGAGATATAAGATTGAGAAGAAGTTAGAGCTTGTTCTTAAGATCTTATGATCTAGAGATAAGAACATTGTACTCCTCCTAGACATCTTATACGATTAAGGTTTGTTTTAAACATGCATACTTCTGAGAAAGGTTATTGCCTTTCAGAGACAGAATATACATCTATCTAAAGGGTGTGTGTTCGAACACATGAAGGAGATAGATGAGGACAAAGCAGTTTCCTATACTTCAAGTATGGAAAGCTTTATAAATGCAATGTTGTAAAACAAGAACCTGATATCAACTATGCGGTTTGCGTAGTGGGAGGATATCAAGGTAATCTAGGCAAGAGATTTTCGGATGCTGTAATAGTACTTACAAAGTACTGGATTATTAAGCAAGACGAAATCTTCTTTGATTACAAATTCTCAGATCCAAAAATCAAAGAAAGTACCAGTGAAAGTCGATATCAGGCTGTGTGTTCACTTTTAGAAAGAGGTGGGACCATGAAATGAAAGAGTGATAAGCAGGACGCTTTTCAGACTCTCTCATAACCGAATAGCAGCCTCAGAGGCAGCGGAAGTTTTTGGATAGGTTCCGGAATAACCTCTTGACTTGGATATGACTCTTAGTTTACCTAAGGCTATTGGATAGCGGTGCACGGTAAACTGGAAGAGATCATAAGTCAAAAGTGATGTTAACACATAGAGCAAGTACCACCTGATACGAGTCATCGTCAGGGGAGACGACGTAGTAGTCACCAGGATAACTTCAGAGCGGCAACCTAGATTGCTCACTCACATAGTACTTCTTGGAAGTACACTTTAAAGCACGTGATGAGTATGGGAACCGGGAGTTTGGAGGAAATGACTAGACCTTAGTACAAGTACTGGGAGATTGTTGGAGTTGTGTACTTAATGTCTAGATTTAAGTAACAGTAAACTCCCCGTCATAGCATTTAATCTATTAAATTAACGAACAATTATTTGCCTTTAATTATTTATAATTAAATATATGCAAATCATAGTCCTAGATTCTATACGTTGTAGTTAGTATGGTGTGCGACGTCACACAGAAGATCATACTATCGGTTACTCGTATTTAATCAAACAGTGGCTCACGACCTAGATGGACCCGGACCAATCCATCGGTATAGTCGTTGTGTGAGAGAGAAAATAATTTGTCTTAATTATTTTATCACACTTGTACACTTGGTGTATTGAGCGGATCGTTGAGATTCATCGATTAGGATTGCCGGCGATAATCGATTCGAGTCTCAGAGTATTTTATTCTTAATCCCCGATATTGTTGCGGGTGTGTATATTTAATATAAGTGACTTTGATTTACCAAAGGAATTAACCGATTTAATTATTGGGTTAATTACCGGTTAAGTTGGGTCACTATATTTTATATATGGCATGCCGTGAATGATTGACAGGACAGTGTATCCAGGAAGGGTTGATAATATCCCCGAGATGAGTTCAAAAGGAATTATTGTGTAAACCTCATGAGTGGATTCGTTCCGCACAATAATTAAGGTTGAATGGTACTAGTCTCGGATTCAAGAGATGAATATAAATTAATTAGCAATAAATTAATTTTATTCATGGATATTTAAATCTTAAATACACGGAATAAATAATACTACCGGAGAAATATTATTTGATATAATATGGTTTAATATTGGGAGTGCAATTAATTTATATAGTGGAAAATAAATTAATTAATATTAATGGGAGATTAATAGATTTGGGCTTGGGCTCAATTTAATCATTAATATTGGAAGCCCAATATTCCACCTCCTTTAGATCCCCTACGTAGCCTATAAAAGCACTACATGGTCTTCACTTTTTCATAAGACAAGAATATCAATAGTTGATAGTTCTAGAGAGTTGAAGAGGATCCATAAGCTTGGAGGATCGTCGCCCACCCGACGTTCAAGCTAGTGCAAGGAATACGTAGGAAGATCGTAAGGTCATCAACTTAGATTCGTTTCTCCGCACAACGAATTAAAAGGTAAAATCATAAACTCCTTTGTGTGATTTTATGTGGATTAATTGTGATGCATACATGAACGCACGATCCGGGTAAACGACGAACTTCGGGGACGGGGATTCGAGATCCCCGGCGAAGGTTCGAGAGAGCCCTCGGCTGGGAGCCGAGGGGGTGGCGGTCGGCCTAGGGCTCGACCGCCGGCAGCGGCCACGCGAGGGGAGCCCCGGCTGGACGCCGGGGCGAGCGATCGACCAAGGGTCGATCGCTGGGGGCTGCCGCGGCTTCGCGCCGCGGCTGGGCGCTCCCTCCCCGGCCGGTGGTGGCGGTGAGTCGCCGGACTCACCGCCGGGGGGGCTGCTAGGCAGCCCCACGCGATCGATTGATCGCGAGCCCCATCGCTGGGGGCTCGGCTGGGCGCGCGGGTTCGTCCCGTGCGGTGCTCGGTTGAGCTCCGGCTCGTACGGTGGTTCGCGGTTTCATCTCCGGCGAGAGGATTTCGGTCGGGTTATTATTTTCCGCAATTTTTTAATGACCCGGGATATCGAATTCCAACACGGAGGGCCAGGAAGTTTCACAGCCACAAGTGCCTGAGATTTCTTAAAGATTCCCTCTGCCGCCTGGAGTTCAGTCAGGAGCTCCGCCAACGAATATAACCTCTTGTTCATGTTATAGTTAAGGCGGAACTGCTCAAAACTCCTAGGCAGAGACTGGAGCACTATATCGATCTGTGTTTCCCCATCGATAGCTCCTCCCATAATCTCTATCTCATTCAGATAGCCTATCATCCTAAGAACGTGATCCCTCACGGGCGTTCCTTCGGACATAGTGGCCGTCATGAGTTTTCTCATGGCATCTTGCCTGGCTTCCCTATCCTGACTACCAAACATCTCCTTGAGGTTAAGCATCATATCATAGGCAGTGGTCATGGCCTCATGCTGATGTTGCAGCACATTTGACATAGAAGCCAAAATGTAGCACCGCGCCATCTGATCAGCCTTGACCCACTTCCGATGAGCTTCCTTTTCCTCAGGAGTGGAGGTATCAGTAGGTTCATCAGGACAAACCTCATGGAGTACATACTTGTACTCCTCAGCAGTTAGGACAATGTCCAAGTTTCGTTTCCAATCAACATAGTTCGGACCAGTGAGTTTGTTTTCTTTTAGTATAATGGACAGCGGGTTGAGTGCCATATCTATAAAAGAGACAAATCAAACTGTCAAATTTAATTCGATATCAACTCCCTTAATTAATATCATTAAATTTACCAATCAATCCTAAAATCCCATCAGACTAGCATGCCACGTTCATGTGGACGTATACTAGTCCAAACGATTTTATAACTGGACTTTTTACTTTGGTCGTACATCATTACAGCAGTGACTCCGATGGGGAGGATACTGTAAAGCGTACCTAAGTGTATACCATTTCTCAGTACTAAGTTAACCGCTCGGAAACTACACGCCCACCGCAAGCCACGTTAGTGTGGACGTTTACGTTGACATGCGGTCCCTTTACGATTTCCTATAACTGTCGAGCCTCAATTAACCCAAAGTTCCGTTTCCGTCTAGTAAGCCACGATAGTGTGGACGTTTACTAAACAAACAACTTTGTTAATTGAATTCCATTTAATAAATTTCACAATTTCGTTAATCAAAGCTTGATATCTCGTAAGTGAAACTCGAAGTTTCTAACCAGCGATCAATCATGCAATTGAGCCCTATCTCTCACAAAGTGAGGGAGCCAACCAGACAATCGATCTAGTCATCAAATGACTCGAATGTCTCTAATCTGTGTCATCGACATAACCAAGCGCTTTGGCTCCATTCCACTCCCCGGGGTGAGAATGAGTCGAGTTGAAATTAGTCTTTGAAAGACAGATTAGGCATTGCTTTGAAAAACTTAAGTGTTCAATTCTATAAATGGAATTGAATTCGAATTTTGATCCAGTGATATCCGTGTGTCAACTTTATCCGATAGGGAGGATGACACTAAAGCCAACTCGTAAGCGACACACATCACCATCAAAACAGAGAATGGAGACCGCGGGATTGTTTCCAATCCCTCTCCCACTTAGTTTTTACGAAAGGGATAACAAGCATGCATAAAATTTAAAGCATAATAAAAGCACGTTAAACACACAAAAAGCAATTAACGTGGCCCGATTATTGTGGCCTTTAAAACTTCGATGCACGTCTTCTCGGATCTTCGTCTCGTTGCTCGTCTCGGTCTCGGTCCATCACCGACTCGTCTAAGGACCAAAAGACGAACCCCTCCCACTGGAGTATCGTCCCGGACCCTCGACAAGCGATCCGTGATGTCCGTCGAACCCCCGCGTCGCTGCTGCCAAAACTCAAAACAGCGCCCGCCGTTTGAGGAACAGCGGTCGCTGGAGGAGCTGCAAACGGCGGTCGCCGTTTGCCCTCCAGCGGGCGCCGTTTCTGCACAGTAGCCGCGGGTTCGACTCCTCGACCCTCGTTCGTCCGTCCTTTGATCTCCTCTCGATTCACCAAGCAGCAGCAACATTACATATGTAAACTAACTACTTCCGGCATCGATCCTATACAGGAATGATCGATCCTATACACCCGGATAAAACGAAAAAACGAAAAACCCTAAACGACTCAACCCGTCGTTTCAACTATTACAAGCAAGCAACGATAAAAACCAAAATCTCGACTATCCCGAGAGTTTAACACACCACAACATACAGTACAATAAACATGACCATAATAATCGGGTGACCTGCAAAACAAACTCGCAAACAATACAAGAACGCATAACCGTCTCTGATACCAATTGTTGGAAATCGACTACCCGGGATGCGTTCGTTCGATCGCTCGAACATCCGAACCATCCCAGTCTACCTCCGAAGTCGCTACTTCGTTCGCTTGACAGCTCTTATCCCGAATCACGCCCAGCCATCGCCCCGAAGGACAACCGCGCGAAACGGTGCTGGACTGCACAAAAACAGCGCCCGCTGTATGCAGTCCAGCGGTCGCTGGAGAAGCTGCAAACGGCGACCGCCGTTTGCTCTCTGGCGACCGCCGTTTGTCCGCGAACAGCAACGCGATGTTGCTGTTCCGGGCTCGTTTCCGGGTCGTTTTTCCTCATCCGACTACCGTTCCGGAGGTCCTAGAACCCCCAGTAGTCGAGGAATGCAACCCACAACCCCGGAACCCGATCTACGTTCATGTATGATCAACGAGGTAATTTTAGATCGAATAATTGCGGAAAAAGAAGTTCCGATCTCATACCTTCTCGGTCGATTGTTGAGACCTTAGAGCTTCTAACGTATTCTCCGATCCCGTCTCCAACCGTTGTGTGGGCAACGATCCGCTGGAGTTCTCCCGTCTATACGCTCTCTGTCTCAACCTCCGAATGATTATTCTCAATGAGAGAATAAAAACTTTTATTTGCGTTAACCTTTTATTTTTACAGTGAAAAATATATTTGCGCTAACGCAATTATTTTTCTCAGCAAAAATAAATGTTGCGGCGAATTGTAGGTTTAGAGAGGGTAAGGGAGGGGGGTTTATATAGAGCTACGTTAGGGACCTAAGGATAAATTAATTAAGGGCTAAATTGAAATATTAATTAACTTGGAATACGTAAACGCAATTCCTTAATTAATCAATTCAAATTTTAATTATTATTAACTCCACTATAAAATAATAATTGAATTCCCGAAATTAATTTTAATATTATTTCAACAATAATAAATCCGCCGAAATTACATATACGACTTTCCCCGTGTTTAAGATATCGAACGTCCACGAATTTATTTAATTACTAATAATTAAATTAATTCGTCTCTTGTTATCCGAGACTAGTACCACTCATCCTTATTATCATGTGGAACAAATCCACCTGCAGGGTTTACATGATAAACTTTATGAGCTCATCTCGGGGACGTTATCAACCCGATAAACGGGACACGGTTTCCTGTCTATAATCTATAGCATGCCGTGTGTACAATTCCGATTCCCAATTTACCGAGTATCTCGACTAATCAATTAGTCTCACTCATTGGCAAGTTAAAGAACCGAGAATTGGACACACGCACCTATAATTATATAGGGATTAGGAATTCGTATATCCGTAATCTCTGAGGTCTAGTTCGATTACGTCGATTAGTATAAATCGAACGCCCTCCCGTGGTCCTGCCCAATACACCAAGTGTACAAGTGTAACATAATAGTCAAGACCAACTATTACCCAGTCACACTACGACGTACCGATGGATTGTCCCTGTCCATCTAAGTCGTGAGCTTCTGTTCGATAGTATACGAGTAACCGACAGTATGATCTTCCGCGTGTCTCCTCACGCCATACTGTCTACAACGTATATATCTAGGACTATTGCATTTAAGTACAAGAAAGACAAAAAATGCCGACAGTTTGATTATTAGATAATGTAAAACACAGATAAGGAGTTCCATATTGTCACTAAACTAGACATTTAGAATATAACTCCATCACGCGGCACCAGCCCGCGGCATCCCGGCGATCGACCGAAGTCGATCGCGTGCCCCGGCGTCCAGCTGGGGCTCGCCCCTCGTCGCGCGTAACCGGCGGTCGAACCCTAGGGTTCGGCCGCCCCTCTCGATCCCGACGGGGATCGCGAGATCCCCGTATCCCGGTTTCGACGTTTACCCGGATCGTCTTGTTCATGTATATATCACAATTATTACGAACACATAATCAAAGAGGGGGTTTTAGATTATGTTACCTCAATTCGTTGTGCGGAGAAACGAATTAAACGTTGATGACCTTGCGATCTTCCTACGTATTCCTTGCACCTCGTTCGAACGTCGTGTGGGCGACGATCTATCGAACTCCTATGGATCTCCTTCAACTCTCTAGAACTATCAAGTATTGATATTCTTGTCTTATCTCAAGTTATGATTTATGAAGGCCATGTAGTGCTTTTATAGGCTACGTAGGGGATCATAAGGAGGTGGAATATTGGGCTTCCAATATTGAAGATTAAATTGAGCCCAATGCTCAAGTCCATTAATCCTTATCAATATTAATTAATTTATTTTCCACTATATAAATTAATTGCACTCCCAATATTAAACCATATTATATCAAATAATATTTCTCCTGTAGTATCATTTATTCCGTGTATTTAAGATTTAAATATCCATGAATAAATTTATTTATCGCTCAATAAATTATATTCATCTCTTGTATCCGAGACTAGTACCATTCAACCTTAATTATTGTGCGGAACAAATCCACTCATGAGGTTTACACAATAATTCCTTATGAACTCATCTCGGGGATATTATCAACCCTTCCGGGATACACTTTCCCGTCAAGTATTCACGGCATGTCATTATAAAATATAGCGACCCAACTTAACCGGTAATTAACCCAATAATTAAATCGGTTAATTCCTTTGGAAAATCAAAGTCTCTAATATTAAATATATACACCCTCAATAGTATCGGGGATTAAGAATAAAATACTCTGAGATTTAAATTGATTATCCAAGGCAATCCTAATCAATAAATCTCAAGTGATCCGCCCAATACACCAAGTGTACAAGTGTGATAAAATAATTAAGATAAATTATTTTCTCTCTCACACAACGACTATACCAATGAACACATAGTCTGATATCGACTTGCACTGGTCCTTCTCTGATTTGAGATCTGAGAACATGTAATCCAAGAAGATTTTGTCTTGCTTAGTAATCCAGTACTTCGCAAGTACTATTACAGCATCCGAAAAACTCTTGTCTAGATTACTTTGATATCCTCCCACTACGCTAACCGCATAGTTGATATCAGTTTCTTGTTTTACAACATTGCATCTATAAAGCTTTCCACACTTGAAGTATAGGAAACTGCTTTGTCCTCATCTATCTCCTTCATGTGTTCAAAACACATATCCTTTAGATAGATGTATATTCTGTCTCTGAAAGGCAATAACCTTTCTCAGAAGTATGCATGTTTAAAACAAAACATAATCGTATAAGATATCTAGGAGAAGTACAATGTTCTTATCCTTAGATCGAAAGATCTCAAGAACATGCTCTAACTTCTACTCAATCTTATATCTCGATTCATTTAGAAAACCATTATTTTATGTCTGAAAACATTTTTACATTGTTGCCAATGATAAAAAGTTATCTACATAAAATCTCCGAGAAACACCACCTTGTTTCCATTACGTCTCCAATACACCTTTCGTCTATGCCTTTTGATGAATCCATCAAATGGATTATCCCATCAATTCGCAAGTTCCACGATTTATAGCTTTGTTTCAATCCATAATGGATTTACTAAGCTTGTACTCTAAATGATCTTGCCTCTTAACAATAATCCTTATTGTTTTCTAAGCAGGCACATTTAGATCTAGTACTGCCTTTGTGCAGAGCTAGGGATCGATTTCATCTTTACCAGATCCAGAGTTAAAAACTCTTCTAGTCTTATGAACATCTCCGGTTGTCTTAACAACCTCCCACTGCAATGGCGTCCCGGTGTATAACAGTAATAACAGTAGGTGCAGTATGTGGCGTAATTCTACTCGGTTTGGCTGGTGTTTTGGTTGTTTTTGTACTTGTCGGTAGTATCTGCTTTGACGGTGAAATTCGCTGGTATCGGAGGGTTAGCAAACAACACAAAAACTAATATAATATGATATAGAAACAAACAGATCGAGTTATATGCAGAAATCATAAGTAATGGAAATGGAAGCTCAAAGCTCCTCTTCATTCATATATCCATACTTAGACATTTTAGAAATATATTTATGCATCTTTGGTAATTTAATAAATAAAGGTTAATAAAAATGATAACGAAAATGACACGATCACTAGGCATCAATGCCCCCTTTTCAGGTCTTTATTTCTCTTATAGAGTATTTAGGCCATAGCCATTTTAGGAAGTGAATTTCTTTTACAAGTGTTTTTCTCTCTCTTTCCTCTCCCCCTTTTTTACATATGAAGTGCATCTATTTATAGGCATTCATGCATGTGATGCTTCTCTATTCTTATGACACCTATCAGCCACATATTTAGCTTTATTGACAACTATCTAGCATGCATTTGACATGTGTAAAACATGTAGTGGACCAACTAAACCACTATCTTTGTTGGTTACTTTACTGGTAATCGCACCGGGAAGTCACTGTCTGCTGCCTGGTAACTCCTTTGCTCTTCTCTTAGTTCTGCCCTGGGAAAAGGTCTTATTTCCCCCGTGCGATCTTTCCTGTCCGATTTCTTGTATTCTTTGGATAATAATTCTGTCTTTGGCTGTGACTGGTCTTCTTTAATTCTTTCTTTGATGATGTGGCACCGGTCTTCTTGACACGTGTAGGTGGCGGATTTTCATGGCACAACATAGGCCCCCAGGAAAATTGATGGATTTTAACATCGATTTTCCTGTAGTTTGAAGTTGATCTTTTTTGTTTGCTCGATTGAATCTGACTCGAGTCTTTTACCTGCATAAGATAAAAATCTTGGAATATTTTTCCTGTTAAATACTACTGTAATATATTGGACTTACTTAGTCCTTTTTGGATTTATGAAATTTTTGTTAATTTGATTCTGTATTTCTTGGGGACTCATTTCAGGATTTCCCCGGGCAATATTTTATCAGTCTCCTGAGACATAGATGTATCGAATTCTGTCACACAGAGTTAATTAATTGGTGCCAATTAAATTGGTCTTATCTAATAAATAATATTAATATTGGAATTTTTTAGGAAAATTGATCATCTCATTCCGAAATTAGGGAATCACCTTCTCTGGTGTTAGACCCAGGGAGTCTTAAAAGATTCCCCGTGACTAGTAGAACTATACCAAAGTTTTTGGATTTTTCATAGATGTATTTTCATCTTGTATACTCCCTGGGGAATAAAGATTGACTTTTGAGTCTCTTCTCATTTTTTCCCTGTGAGGGATTTTTATATTTCTCCAAGTCCTTAACTTGGATGCTCCGGGAATAAATGTAATTGCCTGCGGGCTCTTCATCGAATATATCAAGTCTCACGGACTGTGTTTATTCAATTCTTTTTATAAGGTCTTTGATGGAATTATTTTCATAGTCGAGATAGGTGTAACCACCACGTGTTTCTTTTATTTGAGTTTTGCACCGGCTAAAAGGTGTCTTTAAGTTTGCACCGATAAGATGGTGTCTTTGTTGTTTTAAATATTGCACCGGAGAAACGGTGTCTTTTGTTGAGTTTGTTCATTTCCGGAATGAAGATATTATTAGAGACGTAGCAGGACTGTTTTGCCTTCTTTAGGCCATCCCTACTTTGGTAAAATTATTTGTTCTCATTATACTTCCCAGGGCAAATTATCAATTCGCCCAGTGAAATGATATAAACTTGCTCTGTGCAGATTATTATCCTACAATGTTCAAAGTAAAACCTAGCGATACTTCTGAGAATACTAGAGAGTTCCGGTGCCTCGATCTCATCGGACCATCGACTCTTTCTAGAACACGCATATCTAAGACAAGCTCATCAACCAGAAGAGGAAAGGGCTCCGTAAGAACTCGGGGCGGGGTGACTGGCACTCCCGCATTCCGCACAAGGTCCCACATCTTCTCCACCCAGGGCGTCCCACTGGGGGTCTAGATGGTGTGGACTTTTATAAAGAGCTCGGTCATCTCCTCTAATGTTGTGATGTCTGAATCGGCTCTAATCAGTGGGAAAATTCCTACTGGATCCTCGACTCTGCTGCAGGTTAAGATTGAGTGTGCCAATTAGCATAAAAAGCTTTATGGTCTTGTAAGCCATTTCCTTGGATGGCCCCTGGGTATACAACTCCTCAACGGGGAGTTTCCCTTCCTGTTTTTAAGATCATACCGTCGAGGCGGTGTTTAAAGATTGCATCACCGAGGCGATGTCTTTATGTTTAAGATTGCACCGATGAAACGGTGTCTAATGTTTAAGATTGCACCGATGAAACGGTGTCTAATGTTAAAGATTGCACCGATGAAACGGTGTCTAATGTTAAAGATTGCACCGATGAAACGGTGTCTAATGTTTAAGATTGCACCAATGAAATGGTGTATAATGTTTAAGATTGCACCGATGAAACGGTGTATTATGTTTAAGATTACACCGATGAAACGGTGAATTATGTTTATAATTGAACCGATGAAACGGTGTATTATGTTTAAGATTGAACCGATGAAACGGTGTATAATGTTTAATATTGCACCGATGAAACGGTGTATTATGTTTAAGATTGCACCGATGAAACGGTGTATTATGTTTAAGATTACACCGATGAAACAGTGAATTATGTTTATAATTGAACCGATGAAACGGTGTATAATGTTTAAGATTGAACCGATGAAATGGTCTATAATGTTTAATATTGCACCGATGAAACGGTGTATTATGTTTAAGATTGCACCGATGAAACGGTGTATTATGTTTAAGATTGCACCGATGAAACGGTGTCTAACGTTTAAGTTTACACCGATGAAACGGTGAATTATGATTAAGATTGCACCGATGAAACGGTGTCTAAGGTTAAAGATTGTACCGATGAAACGGTGTATAATGTTTAAGATTGCACCGATGAAACGGTGTCTAACGTTTAAGTTTACACCGATGAAACGGTGAATTATGATTAATATTGCACCGATGAAACGGTGTATTATGATTAAGATTGCACCGATGAAACGGTGTATTATGTTTAAGATTGCACCGATGAAACGGTGTATTATGATTAAGATTGCACCGATGAAATGGTGTATTATGTTTAAGATTGCACCGATGAAACGGTGTATTATGTTTAAGATTACACCAAGGAAAAGGTGTATTATGTTTAAGATTGCACCGATGAAACGGTGTATTATGTTTAAGATTACACCGATGAAACGGTGAATTATGTTTATAATTGAACCGATGAAACGGTGTATTATGTTTAAGATTGAACCGATGAAACGGTGTATAATGTTTAATATTGCACCGATGAAACGGTGTATTATGTTTAAGATTGCACCGATGAAACGGTGTATTATGTTTAAGATTACACCGATGAAACAGTGAATTATGTTTATAATTGAACCGATGAAACGGTGTATTATGTTTAAGATTGAACCGATGAAATGGTCTATAATGTTTAATATTGCACCGATGAAACGGTGTATTATGTTTAAGATTGCACCGATGAAACGGTGTATTATGTTTAAGATTGCACCGATGAAACGGTGTCTAACGTTTAAGTTTACACCGATGAAACGGTGAATTATGATTAAGATTGCACCGATGAAACGGTGTCTAAGGTTAAAGATTGTACCGATGAAACGGTGTATAATGTTTAAGATTGCACCGATGAAACGGTGTCTAACGTTTAAGTTTACACCGATGAAACGGTGAATTATGATTAATATTGCACCGATGAAACGGTGTATTATGATTAAGATTGCACCGATGAAACGGTGTATTATGTTTAAGATTGCACCGATGAAACGGTGTCTAACGTTTAAGTTTACACCGATGAAATGGTGAATTATGACTAAGATTGCACCGATGAAACGGTGTATTATGTTTAAGATTGCACCGATGAAACGATGTATTATGTTTTAGATTGCACCGATGAAACGGTGTCTAACGTTTAAGTTTACACCGATGAAACGGTGAATTATGATTAAGATTGCACCGATGAAACGGTGTATTATGATTAAGATTGCACCGATGAAACGGTGTATTATGTTTAAGATTGCACCGATGAAACGGTGTATTATGATTAAGATTGCACCGATGAAATGGTGTATTATGTTTAAGATTGCACCGATGAAACGGTGTATTATGTTTAAGATTACACCAAGGAAAAGGTGTATTATGTTTAAGATTGCACCGATGAAACGGTGTATTATGTTTAAGATTTCACCGATGAAACGGTGTATTATGTTTAAGATTACACCAAGGAAAAGGTGTATTATGTTTAAGACTGCACCGATGAAACGGTGTATTATGTTTAAGATTGCACCGATGAAACGGTGTATTATGTTCAAGTTTACACCGATGAAACGGTGTATTATGTTTATGATTGAACCGATGAAACGGTGTATTATGTTTAAGATTGCACCGATGAAACGGTGTATTATGTTTATGATTGAACCGATGAAACGGTGTATTATGTTTAAGATTACACCGATGAAACGGTGTATTATGTTTAAGATTGCACCGATGAAACGGTGTCTAACGTTTAAGTTTACACCGATGAAACGGTGAATTATGATTAAGATTGCACCGATGAAACGGTGTGTTATACCCAAGAAAACAGTCACCGACACGTGTCACGAATCAAAGGGCCACGTCATCAAGAGGGAAATTCAGCTAAGTCAATCATAAAAGACCTTCAAAGGCATATCTAAGAAGAAGATAAGGAGCTTGGACAGTAGAGAGCGCACGGTAGAATCAGACTCCTTTCACAGGGGAATCGCCTGGGGAGACTCTTGGGGCGCCAGTCAACGAGCTGGGACTTCACGGGGAAAGAGGCAGATTAAGCACTAAGGGAAATTAGTGGGTATTTAATGCATCATATTAGTGGACTAGAGGTCCAATAAGAAGCCGATATGTGGGCATTAGGTGGCATAATTAAGCCATGCATAGAGTATTATAAATAGAGGGCAAGAGAGAGGAAAATGGGCATGCAAAAACCTTGTATTTTAATTATGATTTCTAAGTATGAATATATGAATAAAGAGGAGCCTTGAGCTTCCATGTTCTTACTTATGATTTCTGCATAAACTTAGTCCTCTTGCTTTCTTACCTATAACAAATTTACCATTTTGTGTTGTTTCCAAAACCCTCTATTACCAGCAAATACTACCGACAAGTACAAAAACAACCAAAACAGTTGGCGCTAGAAGGATCGAGCATCAGGTATTTAAGTTGCAGAAAAGCTCGATTAAAATCAAAGATGGTGAACGAAGACGAAGGTACTACGATATCAGGTGCATCTGGCACAAGCGGCAGGTGGCGGGCTATGATGGGTAAGGCCGTGATGGTGGAACCCGAGGTTCCATCTCCGCCTAAAAACCCAGAACCTGAAAATAAGGAACAGCCGCCGCCTACCCAAATCAGCTCCGATGAGCACGATAGCAAACATGCAGAGGCCGATGAGCCCACTGGCAGTCAGGCAGATCAACGACAACGTCGACTTCGGTCACGACGTCGGAATCGCCGTCTTCATCCTTACGAGATCGGAGGGCCGTCGACGCCCATGGCTCCACCTCTGATTAGATTCGCGAGTCTTGATACTCCACAGAAAATTGATGAAGCAGTGGCTGAGTTGATGTCTTTAAAATATGTGATGACAACCCCTGTGATCCCGGTGAGGGGCATGCATGCACCCGCCGGGGAAAATCCAGGTAAGGGCCCTGAGCGAACTGGTCGAGCTCCCCGGGGGAATCGCAGAACACGCCGGGCTTTAGATCTAAATAAAAGAGCCGAATCAGTAGCTACTTCTACGGATCCTCATCGACAGGCAAGTAAAAGTGACATGCACGGGCAACGTGTGAACTTCTCACCGACGAGGGCCCACAGAGCCCCCGGTGCTGATCTTGAACTGGCCGATTTAAGGCAGAAGTACTCTGAACTGGAAAGGCGATTGAACGAAAATCAAATTCTCGCCGCCCCGACAGGTCGTCATAATGATCCCTTGGCTCCCGAGGTTGAACAAGCTCCAATGCAACTGGAAGTTCAGCCCATGCAAACCACTTTGTACAGCGGCAAGACTGATCCGGAAGTGCACTTGAGCAGATTCAGGACGTACATGTCCGGCCGAGGAGCCACTGATGCTACTCGGTGCAAACTATTCCCACTCACCCTGGGCGATATTCCTCACCAATGGTACGTCAGTTTACCTACACATTCTATTAAGTGTTTTGACGACTTGGTGCATAGGTTTGTGTCGTATTTTGCATCCAAAGCTTCCTATATGGAGTATAGTCAGAAGCTGCTTGGGGTCAAACAGGGTGAGAACGAAACAGACGAGTCTTATGTGGATCGCGTGGAGGAACTACTGATGGCGGGCGGAGAAGAGATTGGCGATAACCTCAAACTTCACACAGTGTTGGCAGGTTTGAGAAGAAATTCTAAGTTGTTTAAATCCGCAATGTTAAACTATCCCCGATCGTATGAGGATTTTAGGAGGAAAGCTGGGGCCCAAGTGGCCTACCAGCGTCTTGTTGCTGGCGGGGGACACTCCCCCGAGCAAAAGAAAAAACCTCCTTTTTTCTCCGATCGAAGGCCAAATTATATTGGCAAAAAACCAGGCCCTAGGCCAAGTGACCCACGAGTGGATGAGATCCGGGAGTGGGAAGGAAAAATCACTACTCAGACTGGTCATACACCAGCAGATATTCTGAATATCATGGTGGTACAAAAATCTGATTTGTTGGAAAAACCACCACCAATTCTAACTTCCCCGGACAAGTTGGATCCCAACAAATGGTGTGCCTTTCATGAAAAGATTGGTCACAACACCAGCCAGTGCAGACAACTGGTAAAATTGTTGTGGAAACTTTTTCAGGAAGGGAAACTATGGCAATTCTTGCCCAGGCCAGGTGCTGGGGGAAATCCGCAGGGGCCACCTCCCCGGGAAGTACCCGCACCAGCTCCACCACCGCATCCTCCGGCTCAGGATCCCCCAAGAGTGGGTCAGATCATGATGATCGGCGGATTAAAGCCGGTGAACGAGGAAAGCCACCGCAAGAGAAAGAGAGACTTTCAGATGTGGGAAGTTTGGTATGAAACTGCCCCATCAAAGGAAGCAGCAATTAATGAAACGGCGGTGATAACTTTCACCCCAGAAGATCGAGCCGAGACAAAGTTCCCGAAGGATGTGCCTTTAGTGATAAAGGCAAGAATCCTCGGTCTGGACGTGTCTCGCACGCTGGTAGACAATGGCGCGCATCTTAATGTTCTTTACAAAAAGACCCTGGATCTGATGGGGAAGCTGGCGCGCTATGTCAACCCGTGCGATATGGTGTTGAAAGGTTTTGGTGACGACGTAGTCATCCCCTACGGAGAAATAATCCTCCCGGTGGAAATGATGGACGTGAAGAATCCCGAAGTCGTGATGGTTAGGAATCTTAAGTTTGTAATAGTTGATAAGGTTAGTGGCTATAATGCTTTGTTAGGCAGGCCCTTTCTGGACGCTTTTGAAGCAGTCGCCTCGTCCTATTACTACTGTATCAAGTTTCCAACACCCTCCGGTGCAGTTGGCACCGTCAGAGGGGACCTAGTAATGGCTAAGAAGACTTTGATGTATTTTCGCGATCTTGATAAAACTAAAAACAAAGAAAAAGCTAACATTCCCCAAATCAATTTGGAGGAAAGCAACATAAAACAAATTGATCACATCAAAGATATCATTAAAATACCCGAGGAAGGAATGAACTCTCCCAGGAAAAACCCGCGCGGAGAAGTTCTTCAGATCCCCTCGGATGACATGAATAATCCCCCCGAAAAAGGACCCAGAGAAGACTTAGCATCTCCTGGGGAAAAACAGCCTATACCCAAAACAAACTTGGAGGATTGGGGCTCGCGGGGAGGATATCAATGCAAAAAAGCACCCGGTGTAGAGATGGTTGAAACTCTGGACTCTATAATTGTGGATCCAGAGCAAACCGAAAAACAAATACTTGTGGGGTCTCATATGGAATCCACTGTCAGAAGCGATTTGATAAAATTCCTAAAGGAGAACATCTCCACTTTCTCATGGTCCAGTGCGGATTTAGGAAAGATAGATCCTAAACATGCCTGCCATCGATTGAAAATTGATCCCTGCAAAAGGCCAATTGCGCAGAAGCGCAGGAAAATGGGCCCCGAGAAGTGCCATGCACTCGCCGGGGAAGTAGATAAACTAATTGAAAGTAAACTGGTCAGGAAAGCTTCGAGTGATGTCACTTGGCTTTCCAATGCGGTAATGGTGACAAAAACGGCCGGAGCATGGCGTTTGTGTATAGATTTTACAGATCTAAACAATGCTTGCCCGAAAGACCTTTTTCCCATGCCACACATCGACCATGTGGTTGATAATTTGACAGGCCACGCGATATTTTCGACATTGGACGCTAAGGCCGGATACCATCAAATTCCCATGCATCCAGAGGACGTTGAACACACGGCTTTCTACTCGGAGAAAGGGATCTATTGCTGGGAAAGAATGCCCTTTGGCCTGAAGAATGCTGGGGCCACCTATCAAAGGTTGGTAAATTTAATGTTTTCTGAATTAATTGGTAGAACCATAGAAGTGTACATTGATGATATTATTGTAAAAAGTAAAAACGAATCAGATCATGTCAAAGACCTCGAAGAAGTTTTCAAAATTCTGGGGCATTATAATATGAAATTGAACCCCAAGAAATGTAATTTCGGAATCAAAAAAGGGATGATCCTGGGGCATGTGGTTAGCGAGAAAGGCGTTGAGCCCAACCCTACCAAAGTCCAAGCTATCTTGGACATGCAAGAGCCCCGTGACGTAAAAGGCGTACAACGACTCACGGGTCGTCTAGCCGCCCTGAATAGATACATTTCTTGCCTGGGAGATAAAACTCGACCGTTCTTTGCCTCCATCAAAGGACAGGAATTTCACTGGAAGAAGGAGGCCCAACAAGCTTTTGTACGGATAAAGGAATACTTATCCAATCCGAAAGTAGTTGTGGCACCTATACCAGGAGAAAAGTTGTATTTATACCTGGCCGCCTCAGAGCATGCCATCAGCGCAGTCTTGACGAGAGCGGAAGGAATACAACACTTCCCGATTTATTTTGTGAGCCAAGTACTACATGAGGCCGAAATTAAATACACTCCACTGGAAAAATTAACATATGCTTTAATAGTGTCAATCAGAAAACTCCGGGCGTACTTATTTGAGCACCCCGTCGAAGTTTTGACTACTATGCCTTTAAGGCAAGTATTGCACCGGTCAGATATCTCCGGGAGACTCCTGCGTTGGGCGTTAGAAATTAGTCAGTATGACATAACTTTCGCCCCGAGGACAGCAATCAAAGCACAAGCCCTGGCCGATTTCATTGTGGAATTAACTTTCCCTGAGAAATCCCAGAATCAACCACGCGCCTGGCAGCTGTTCGTAGATGGATCATCTACCACCGCGTGCTCGGGGGCAGGAGTGGTATTACTCAGTCCTGATGGAGACTCAGTAACCCATGCGGTAAAGTTTGAATTCCCCACATCTAACAATGAAGCAGAGTACGAAGCTCTCATTTCTGGGTTGGAATTGGCTATAGCCGTCGGGGCAAGAAAACTCCATGTGTTTATGGACTCCCAGCTAGTAGTAAACCATGTAAGTGGGGACTACGAAGCCAGAGGGGAACAAATGATAAAATACCTGAAACTGGTATGGGAACTTTGTGAAAAAATCCCTGAAGTTCTAATCGAACAAATCCCACGGGAACACAATTCACAAGCTGACGCCCTGTCAAAATTAGCATCAGCTGAGGGCTCAGCAGACTTCTCAAACATTGTTCTGACAAAATTAATGTCTCCATCAATAGAACAAAGAGAGATACAAATGCAAATACTTGCCGGGGCCGGAGAAGACTGGCGAATTCCCATTCAACAGTACATAGATACTGGGGAAGTACCAGCAGATAAAACCGAAGCAAAACAACTCCGATCCCGAGCAGCAAAGTATACTTTAATAAACACACAACTTTATCGAAGAAGTTATTCCCTTCCACTACTAAAATGTGTGTCGAAGGAAGAAGGATTTAAAATCCTGGAGGAAATACATGATGGTGTGTGTGGAAATCATGCGGGGGGAAGATCCCTGGCACACAAAACCATGGGGCAAGGATTCTACTGGCCAAGCCTGAGAAAGGACGCAGTCGGATATGCACGCAAATGTGTTAAATGCCAGAGGCATGGGCCTAACATCCGCATTTCCCCAGAAGCCTTGAAATCCATTTACAGCCCGTGGCCATTTGCTCGGTGGGGTATCGATTTGATCGGACCACTAGCAACCGCACGGGGCGGAGTGAAATATGCGATTGTAGCAGTCGACTATTTTACCAAGTGGGTTGAAGCAGAGCCATTGAACAAAATTGATCAACCACAGGTTATCAAGTTCATATGGAAAAACATTATATGTCGATTCGGTTTGCCCGAGTCAATCATTTCTGACAACGGAAAACAATTCGATGGGGCTGAGGTGGAAGAATTCTGTGAAAAATGGAAAATCAGAAGGTTATTCTCTACTCCTTACCACCCCCAGACGAATGGTCAGGTTGAAGCAGTGAATAAAATACTAAAGCACACCATCAAATCAAAATTAGAAAGTCGCAAAGGAAAGTGGGCGGACGAACTTCCAGAGGTCCTGTGGTCGTACCGTACCACAGCCAGAAATGCCACTGGAGAAACCCCCTACTCTTTAGCTTTTGGAACAGAGGCGGTAATTCCAGCGGAAATAACGGTGTTATCACATCGGACCGCTCAGGAAATCTCCCCGGAGAATGAAGCAACCATCCGGAAAGAGTTGGACCTTCTTGAAGAAAGAAGGTTAGCCTCGGATTCTCTAAATGCCATGAACAAACAAAGAATTGCAAAACTATTTAACTCTAAAGTAAAAGCACGAGAATTCCAAGTGGGAGACTTGGTGTTGAAGAAAATCTTGGGGAAGCACCAGGGAGCACTGGGGCCGAACTGGGAGGGACCGTTTAGAGTGAGCCACTGCCTCCAAAACGGAGCGTACGAGTTAGAGCTTCTCGACGGGACCAAGGATCAGTATCGGTGGAATGCGTTACACCTAAAGAAATTCTATCACTAAACCGAAAGGTTAATTTTGGCTTTTTGTAAAAGTATTATTTTATAAAAACCTTTTTTACTATCTTATAAATCTTCTCAGTATTTAAAAATACTTGTATGATTTCAAAATTATATTTTGTCTATAGTAAAGAAAAACATTGTCCCGGGAAAAGGAATAAATTTCCCGGTCAAAATAAAGAATGTTGAGTATTCCTAAAAGAATACTAAGGTTCGGTAAAGACCCAAAAAGATCTGCGGATTATGGGGCCGAACACTTCTTTCTGCGTACGGATTCAACAGAGTAAAAGAAACTCAAGAATCGCGCGGGAGGAAGATATTGGTCCGAGGACTATCCTAAGAGGTATTCATCATGAACTGAACCTCAAAAGGGTATTCATGATGGACAAACCACAGGATCGGACAGTCTTTGTAAAAGGAGAGATGGAGGAGAAAAATGTTACTCAGAATCAAAGAATTCCAAGAGGTAACTAAATCCGAAAATCACTTTTGCAGGACAAAGAGCTCACAAAGAAAGCCCAACAAAGTTTTAAAATAAAACGTGGGTGTGAGCCAGGAATTATCTGTTCACAAGAATTACGATTCACCAAACAAGCTAGAACAGACTTGTCAAGTGACAGATAATTGTGGTAAAAAGAAACCTAAACAAACGGTGGTCGGGCTATGTGTAAGACCCAAAGGATAATATCCAAAAGTAACTTACTAAGTTATTACACACCAGCAAAATATAAAAACTTGTCCAGGCAAAAAACTGCCTCTGAAATTCAAACAGAAATAACAAATATTGTCTTATGGCCTTGGGCCCAAATAAGAAATAAAACATAAAAACCCCTGAGCTTTTTACACTCAGGGTAGGGTTCATCTTAGCAGACTCCTGAGTTGTTAAACTCAGGAGGTGGAATTACCATCACCAGGGGGGGTTACCAGAGGATCTTTTGGCTTGCCATCAGGCCCAACACCAAGTAGATCCATACCCTCATCATCAAAATCATCCTCATCAGCAGGAGCATCATCAGCTAACTTTGCAGGTTCACCAGTCATAGAGAGGAGACTGTATGATGGCCACCATTTCATGTCAATTCCATGGACAACTTCCAGATCCATGAAAGGTTGAGGAACTCTGGAATCCATAGTGCATCCCTCCATGTGATCCCTGAGGAGTTTGAGTCCATACTCTTTGGCCACATCATTCTTCTCCTTTGCTGCAGACCTGATGAGATCAGCATATGCAGTTACATAAAGGAGGTCAGTCAATACCCTAGGATTGTGAGCAGGTGATTCCAGTAGAGTTTCAAGCTCCACAACTCTTTCCATGGACTTTGCAAAGTTATCCTGGACCTGCTTCAGCTCTTGGGTGACCTTGACCACCTCATCCTTTAGCTCTTTCTTTTCCTTGACAAAGCTGTCCTGGGCATCCTCAATCTGTTCTTCTTTTTCCTTGATGGTTTTCAAAGCTTCCTGCATCTCAGACTTCAACTTCCCTATCTCTGCCCGTGCAGTATCTGCAACCTTCTTCCACCTATCCCTGTCCCCTGCTGCGGCTATGTAGGCTGCATTGAGCTCCTTCACTTGTGTTTCTTGACCAGTGCTGGTGATGCGTAGCTTGGTAACCTCAGCTCTGAGTTTCTCAGCCATAGAATGAGCACCAGAGATGGCAACTGCACTTTGACTGGCCAGTTTAAGGGCCAGGGAAAAGGCATGTTCCTCATGGTCCATCAGGTCATTGAGCTCTGAGGTCCAGCACCTCCCAACTGCATCAATTGAATCACCAACAGGATTGCCCAGGGTAGTGACAGGGTCAATGGGGCCTTTGCCAGAGAAGAAGGGAAGGAGCACAGATGGAAGTTTTTCCTGGGAAAACCTAGCCGAGAAATAAAACATAAGGATAAGATTGAATATTTTGTAAAGATAAAGAAATAGTATAAAATAAATAAAAACTTACTTGCCAGAGAGAACTTTCTCAACTCCAAAAACAGACTGACTCATGTCAGCACGGGGAGGGGATTCAGTCACATCGATTATACCCCCATCAACTTTCTTCCTTTTCTTGTCTCCTTCGAGTTTGACTTGTAAAAGTGTGGACGACCCAGAGGGAGGCAAACCCTGACTGGGAACAGCATCAGTCATCACCACATCAGCAGGGGTAGAGGATTCTTTGTAAGAGTCCACCACCTCCATAATCCCCAGGGAATCTGTCTCGCCGCCCTGGGCGGAGACAGTCCGGGATCTGGTCCGGGAAGCCGGGGCACCTACTGTTCCACCCCGAGTCTTGACAGATCCTCTGCCACCTATGCTGGTTGAACTGGTTTTTGATTTACGGGCTTTCCCCACCTGGGATGGATCCACAAGTCCAAGTCTCTCGAACAATCTGTTATCCGCCATCTCTGGGGGTTTCACGTCAGACACTGTAGAGAAAAATTCTGCACCGTGAAAGTAAAGATATTACACCCGACAAAATTGATGATCTTTCCCCGGGGGATATGTCCCCAGGGAATAAGACAAAACAAAAACTGTAGAAAATACAGGACTTTACCAAAACAAGGTTTATCTTCAACAAATGGAGGACAGAACAAGCCTGCTGCGTCACGAATACTGTCGTCGTTAAGGTACGTCGAATCCCTCTCGGTAGTAGGAATGCACTGTGCTGGAATTCTATATCCCGGGTTATCTAAATTTGCGGAAACCGACAACCCGACCGAAAACCCGTCGCCGGAGATCCAACCGCGAACCACCGTACGAGCCGGAGCTCGACCGAGCACCGCACGGGACGAACCCGCGCGCCCAGCCGAGCCCCCGCACGGGGCTCGCGATCGCTAACCCTAGCGATCGTCGGGGATGCACGCGCATCCCCGTGGGGCTGTTCCGAACAGCCCCCGGCGGTGAGTCCGGCGACTCACCGCCACCGCCGAGGAGGGCGGTGCGCCCAGCGCACCCGCCGCGGCCCAGCCGCGGCTCGCCCGGCGATCGACCCCACGGTCGATCGCGTGCCCCGGCGTCCAGCCGGGGCGTCCTCGTGTGGGCCCCGCGATCGATGCCCTAGGGCTCGATCGCACCCCTCGGCTCCCAGCCGAGGGTCCTTCGAACCTTCGCCGGGGATCTCGAATCCCCGTCCCCGAAGTTCGTCGTTTACCCGGATCGTGCGTTCATGTATGTATCACAATTAATTCACATAAAATCATAGAAGGGAGTATATGATTTTACCTTTTAATTCGTTGTGCGGAGAAACGAATCTAAGTTGATGACCTTACGATCTTCCCACGTATTCCTTGCACTAGCTTGAACGTCGGGTGGGCGACGATCCTCCAAGCTTATGGATCCTCTTCAACTCTCTAGAACTATCAAGTATTGATATTCTTGTCTTATGAAAAAGTGAAGACCATGTAGTGCTTTTATAGGCTACGTAGGGGATCTAAAGGAGGTGGAATATTGGGCTTCCAATATTAATGATTAAATTGAGCCCAAGCCCAAATCTATTAATCTCCCATTAATATTAATTAATTTATTTTCCACTATATAAATTAATTGCACTCCCAATATTAAACCATATTATATCAAATAATATTTCTCCGGTAGTATTATTTATTCCGTGTATTTAAGATTTAAATATCCATGAATAAAATTAATTTATTGCTAATTAATTTATTCATCTCTTGAATCCGAGACTAGTACCATTCAACCTTAATTATTGTGCGGAACGAATCCACTCATGAGGTTTACACAATAATTCCTTATGAACTCATCTCGGGGATATTATCAACCCTTCCGGGATACACTGTCCGGTCAATCATTCACGGCATGCCATATATAAAATATAGTGACCCAACTTAACCGGTAATTAACCCAATAATTAAATCGGTTAATTCCTTTGGTAAATCAAAGTCACTTATATTGGATATACACACCCGCAACAATATCGGGGATTAAGAATATAATACACTGAGACTCGAATCGATTATCGCCGGCAATCCTAATCGATGAATCTCAACGATCCGCTCAATACACCAAGTGTACAAGTGTGATAAAATAATTAAGACAAATTATTTTCTCTCTCACACAACGACTATACCGATGGATTGGTCCGGGTCCATCTAGGTCGTGAGCCACTGTTTGATTAAATACGAGTAACCGATAGTATGATCTTCTGTGTGGGCCCGACACACCATACTAACTACAACGTATAAAATCTAGGACTATGAATTTGCATATATTTAATTAATAATAATTAAAAGCAAACAATTGTTTATTAATTTAATAGATTAAATGCTATGATCGGGAGTTTACCGTTACTTAAATCTAGACATTAAGTACACAACTCCAACAATCTCCCACTTGTACTAAGGTCTAGTCATTTCATCCAAACTCTCGGTTCCCATACTCATCACGTGCTTTAAAGTGTACTTCCGAGAAGTACTATGTGAGTGAGCAATCTAGGTTGCCGCTCTGAAGTTATCTTGGTGACTACTACGTCGTCTCCCTGACGATGACTCGTATCAGGTGGTACTTGCTCTATGTGTTATCATCACTTTTGACTTATGACCTCTTCCAGTTCACCGTGCACCGCTATCCAATAGCCTTTGGTAAACTAAGAGTCATATCCAAGTCAAGAGGTTATCCCGGAACCTAACCAAAACTTCCGCTGCCTCTGAGGCTGCTATTCGGTTATGAGAGAGTCTGAGAAGCGTCCCGCTTATCACTCTTTCACTTCATGGTTCCACCTCTTTCTAAAAGTGAACACATAGCCTGATATCGACCTTCACTGGTCCTTCTCTGATTTTTGGATCTGAGAATCTGTAATCTAAGAGGATTTCGTCTTGCTCTGTAAGCCAGTACTATGAAAGTACTCTTGCAGCATTCGAACATCCCTTATCCAGATTACTTTGATATCCTCCCACTACGCAAACCGCATAGTTGATATCAGGTTCTTGTTTTACAACATTGCATCTATAAAGCTTTCCATACTTGAAGTATAGGAAACTGCTTTGTCCTCATCTATCTCCTTCATGTGTTCGAACACATATATAGATAGATGTTTATTCTGTCCCTGAAAGGCAATAACCTTTCTCAGAAGTATGCATGTTAAAAAAAAAAAAAAAAAAACTTAATCGTACAAGATATCTAGGAGAAGTACAATGTTCTTATCTCTAGATCATAAGATCTTAAGAACATGCTCTAACTTCTTCTCAATCTTATATCTCGATTTATTTAGACAACCATTATTTTATGTCTGACAATATTTTTACATTGTTGCCAATGATAAAATTTTATCTACATAAAATCTCCGAGAAACACCACCTTGTTTCCATTACGTTTTCAATACACCTTTCGTCTATGCCTTTTGATGAATCCATCAAATGGACTATCCCATCAATTCGCAAGTTCCACGATTCATAGCTTTATTTCAATCCATAAATGGATTTACTAAGCTTGTACTCTAAATGATCTAGCCTCTCAACAATAAACCTTATTGTTCCAAGCAGGCACATTTAGACCTAGTACCGCCCTTATGCAGAGCTAGGGATCGATTTCATCTTTACTAGATCCAGAGTCCGAACTCCTCTAGTCTTATGAATATCTCTGGTTGTCCGACAACCTCCCACTGCAATGGCGTCCCGGTGTATAACAGTAATAACAATAGGTGCAGTATGTGGTGCTCTTCTACTCGGTTTGGCTGGTTCCTAGTCTTTTGTCCTTCTTCTCATTTCAAGGTATTACGTCAATTTTAGGCTTTGTGGTTCATCTGATAGTCTTCCTCTATGAACCGGACGATAGACGTCCCTTTGGTTCGTAGTATTATAGAACACACAATACTTCGTTCATCTAGGATATCCTACAACCATATTCAATATGTCGTTGTATCTAGGAATATCCATAGAACATAGGTAGTTCCGAACAACTTGTCCTTTTACTATCAGATTTTTCATTTCTTTATAGCGCACCATCTCTACACGCAAGTTTATGGCGCGCCCCTTTGGGATTGAATCCCAATCTTTGATTATGCTATGTGTTACTTAGATAAGTGATGGCCTTCGCGACCGAGTCGCAGGCTCCTAATGGATATACTTTGATGGTTCCCCATAATAGCTTTGTGTCCATTGACTAGTCAAAACACTTTGCTTTTATGGCACATTAAGTATTCTAATCCATCACCGAGTATTCTTTGAGAGAATTTCTCGTACCTTTCTAATTTATACATATGTCTGCATATCTAATCATTTCCGATACTTGTCTGAATTTTATCCTTTATCCAGAAAGGTTTGCTTAGATGTATTATCCTCCAAATTCAATCCTTAGGTCGGAAGGTCCATTCCTTCAACTATAATTGATCAAATCAATTTCGACCATTTGAATCTTTATTTGAAAATACTACTAAGTATAAGAATTCACAAGTATAATGATTAATAAAGAAATATCTAACAAGTAAAACAAGTTATAGAACGGTTTGTTGCATCGTGGTAGACTAAGGATTCATTATTCACATATTGCTATCTAATGTACCAGAATAGATAATCCCATTATTTCTTATCAAAATCATCAAATGATTAAAGAAATAAAATATCCATTAATAGAAATCCAGAACTAAACGTTCTTTCTAAAATAAAGGGGTACATAATGCAATAATCTTAAAATGAAATCCTTTTTAACTACTAAAGCAGATAAATGTCTTTCACCGCAACCGCTGCCTCCTCTACAGCTTTGCCCGTGTAGACTCGAACTCTTCCTCTCTAATTCGCCGGGTTTTCTGGAACCCCTGCATTCAAAAATGCACATACCGTCAGTGGTTCCATATCTACACACCAGAATTCTGGTAGATAATACCGCTGACTATGTTTTTACGACTAAGGAAAATTCGTACCTTTGAGAGGACATTCAGACTTCCAGTGTCCCATCTTGTTGCATCGGAAGCACTTACCCTTTGGCTTTGCAGCCCCCACTCGTGGTACAGTCCTCTTGACACCACTGGGTTTCCAGGCTTGCTTCCTTTTCTTGCCCCTACCTCTACCAGGCTTAAAGCCTTTGGACTTGGTAGCTACAAGCGCTTGAGACTTGCCCTTCTTGTAGATCCCCTCTGCCGCCTTTAGTTCAGTCAGGAGTTGCGCAAGAGTATAAGATAGTTTACCCATATTATAGCTCATACGAAACTGCTCAAAACTAGGGGCCAGAGACTGGAGTATGATGTCGACTTGCGTCTCAGCATCAATAGAAGCTCCTAGGACCTCAAGTTCATTCAACAAACTCATCATCTTAAGAACGTGCTCCCCAACGGGCGTTCCTTCAGATTGAGTAGTCGACATGAGGACTCTCATGGCTTCTTGCCTTGCCGCACGATCTTGCTCCCCAAACATCTCCTTGAGGTTAAACATCATATCATAGGCAGTGTCCATCGACTCATGTTGGGTTTGGAGTACATTTGACATGGAAGCCAAAATATAACACCTAGCCATTTCATCAGCCTTTTTCCACTTCCGATATGTCAGTTTTTCCTCATCAGTTGAGGCAGCCGTGGGCTCAGCAGGGCACACTTTATGGAGTACAAACTTGTACTCCTCCGAAGTTAGGACAATGTCTAAATTTCTCTTCTAATCAATATAGTTGGGGCCAGTGAGCTTATGCTCCTTGAGTATCATAGAAAGTGGGTTCATAGCTATTCTCTAAACCTATAAGCACATTTAATCAAACAATCAATTTAATATCCGATATTATCTCCCTCAAATAATATCATTAAATCACTAATCACATCTAAAATCCCATCAGGTAAGGCAAGCCACGTTCGTGTGGACGTTTACCCACCCAAATGATTTAGCAATTAGATTTGCTTCGGTCGTACATCATTATAGCGTTACTTCGTTGGGAAGAATACTATAAAGCGTACCTAAGTGTAAACCATTACTCAGTACTAAGGTGGATCATTTGGAATCGCTACGTCACCGCAAGCCACGTTAGTGTGGACGTTTACGATAACTCACAATCCTTCACAATTCCCTATAACTGTCTACATCAACTATTTCCAAAAATCCCATTCAGCATAGCAAGCCACGTTCGTGTGGACGTTTACTACACTAAAAGACTTTTATAGTTGACTCCCAATTACTTGAAGCATTCGATTTTGTAAATCAAGACGCGGAGAATCATAAGTGAAACTCGAAGTTTCTAACCAGTGATTCACCATGCGAACAACCCTATCTCTCATAAATGAGGGAGCCGAGCAGACAATCGATCCATCTATTAAAGAATGGTACGACTGCCTCTAATTTGTGTCCTCGACATGACCAAGTGGCTTTGGCTCCATTCCACTCCCCGGGGTGAGAATGAGTCGACTTGAAGTCAGTTTCAGAAAGACAAATTAGGCATTGTTTGATAAACTTAATCAATGTTTCTTGTAAAAGGAATTACAAGAATTCTCCTCCAATGACACATCTATACGAACTTCAAAAATCCATAAGAGTCACCAAGAGAACAGTAATGGAGACCATGGGAATGTTTCCATCCCCGCTCCCACTTAGCTTTTTATAACAAAGGGATACGCTATCTAATGCATAATTAAACACATAAGCATGCATACAAGCAATAAAGCACATAGCACATAGTCAAAATAAGCCAGAAAATTATTTTCCGACTATCATGGCTTTATTCCATCTCCGTATGCGTCTTCTAGTCTTCAGTCTTCGTTCTTGAATGCTCCATGTGACGAGAATATTAATCCCAATATTTAAATCTATTTATTTTCAATAAATCCAAAAGATACTCAATTCGAAAATTAAGTCAATCGAATAAATCAAAAATAAAATTAAATATTATTAATATTTTTATTTATTTATTTTCCTATCTAATTCTATTAAATCTCTAGAATAATCTATCCAAGTCAAACTTGGAATATTCTAGAAGACTTCTATAATAGAATAAGGAAATAAAATAAATTAGGACTCTTCTACTTTCCAAGATTAATTAATTTCCATGTCCATGAAAATTCCCATAAAATAGGAATAATCAAATAGAAATAAATTAATTTACTAATTAATTATTTTCCTATCTAATTCTATTAAATCTCTAGATTCCTATTCCAAGTAGAACTTGAAATATTCTAGAAGACTTCCATAATAGAATAAGGAAATAAATAATATTAATTCTTTTCCTATCTAATTCTATTAAATCTCTAGATTCCTATTCCAAGTAGAACTTGAAATATTCTAGAAGACTTCCATAATAGAATAAGGAAATAAATAATATTAATTAATTCTTTTCCTATCTCCATGAGAGTTCCCATACTTAGGAATACTCAAAATAGGAAAACTTGAATCAATTAGGAAAGTGAATCTAGGTAGGAGTAGCACGAGATCACGAGGACCCCGCGCCCCCCCACCTTCATTGCCGGCCGGGAGCACCACCGCCGCCGTCATCCCCAGCCCACGCGCCACCACCTCCGGTGGCCGGCGTGGCCGAGGAGCCCCGCGGGCAGCCCCTCCGATCGATCTCCATGGGATCGATCCCATCGATCCCAAGCCCTAGTTTTTCCTCTCTTCTTCTCCTTCGTCACATGAGTTCTCTGGCGGTCGTCTCGGCATCGATCCAACGTAAATAAATTACAAGAAATAAATTTACAATTCCGGTATCGATTCTATACATGATATCGACCCTATACACTTTCCGGAAAAACATAGAACGTAATAATAAATCCTAAATTCGGTCAACCCCCGAATTTTTACTATTACAAGCATTCATCCACACAAAACGAATCTCGACATGTCCGAGAGTTTAATAAACGAACAATCATGGTAAATTAAATAGCAATTAATTAAACGAATAATTAACAATTAATTAAACCATGATAGTCGGAATCCCTGCAAGGTAGAACACAATTGAACACATACATGAACACGAAACCAAAAGCTCTGATACCAATTGCTGGAATTCTATATCCCGGGTTATCTAAATTTGCGGAAACCGACAACCCGACCGAAAACCCGTCGCCGGAGATCCAACCGCGAACCACCGTACGAGCCGGAGCTCGACCGAGCACCGCACGGGACGAACCCGCGCGCCCAGCCGAGCCCCCGCACGGGGCTCGCGATCGCTAACCCTAGCGATCGCCGGGGATGCACGCGCATCCCCGTGGGGCTGTTCCGAACAGCCCCCGGCGGTGAGTCCGGCGACTCACCGCCACCGCCGAGGAGGGCGGTGCGCCCAGCGCACCCGCCGCGGCCCAGCCGCGGCTCGCCCGGCGATCGACCCCACGGTCGATCGCGTGCCCCGGCGTCCAGCCGGGGCGTCCTCGTGTGGGCCCCGCGATCGATGCCCTAGGGCTCGATCGCACCCCTCGGCTCCCAGCCGAGGGTCCTTCGAACCTTCGCCGGGGATCTCGAATCCCCGTCCCCGAAGTTCGTCGTTTACCCGGATCGTGCGTTCATGTATGTATCACAATTAATTCACATAAAATCATAGAAGGGAGTATATGATTTTACCTTTTAATTCGTTGTGCGGAGAAACGAATCTAAGTTGATGACCTTACGATCTTCCCACGTATTCCTTGCACTAGCTTGAACGTCGGGTGGGCGACGATCCTCCAAGCTTATGGATCCTCTTCAACTCTCTAGAACTATCAAGTATTGATATTCTTGTCTTATGAAAAAGTGAAGACCATGTAGTGCTTTTATAGGCTACGTAGGGGATCTAAAGGAGGTGGAATATTGGGCTTCCAATATTAATGATTAAATTGAGCCCAAGCCCAAATCTATTAATCTCCCATTAATATTAATTAATTTTTTTTCCACTATATAAATTAATTGCACTCCCAATATTAAACCATATTATATCAAATAATATTTCTCCGGTAGTATTATTTATTCCGTGTATTTAAGATTTAAATATCCATGAATAAAATTAATTTATTGCTAATTAATTTATTCATCTCTTGAATCCGAGACTAGTACCATTCAACCTTAATTATTGTGCGGAACGAATCCACTCATGAGGTTTACACAATAATTCCTTATGAACTCATCTCGGGGATATTATCAACCCTTCCGGGATACACTGTCCGGTCAATTATTCACGGCATGCCATATATAAAATATAGTGACCCAACTTAACCGGTAATTAACCCAATAATTAAATCGGTTAATTCCTTTGGTAAATCAAAGTCACTTATATTGAATATACACACCCGCAACAATATCGGGGATTAAGAATATAATACACTGAGACTCGAATCGATTATCGCCGGCAATCCTAATCGATGAATCTCAACGATCCGCTCAATACACCAAGTGTACAAGTGTGATAAAATAATTAAGACAAATTATTTTCTCTCTCACACAACGACTATACCGATGGATTGGTCCGGGTCCATCTAGGTCGTGAGCCACTGTTTGATTAAATACGAGTAACCGATAGTATGATCTTCTGTGTGGGCCCGACACACCATACTAACTACAACGTATAAAATCTAGGACTATGAATTTGCATATATTTAATTAATAATAATTAAAAGCAAACAATTGTTTATTAATTTAATAGATTAAATGCTATGATCGGGAGTTTACCGTTACTTAAATCTAGACATTAAGTACACAACTCCAACACACTGGGCCAAAAGATTCGCTGTAGCCAAATCCCACGGGATGCTATAGTCAGTTTTGGAGATCCGGGCACCTACAAACATAAAAACAATTTTAGATCAGTCAAAACTGTAAAAACTTAAAAGTATAATTTACTTACTTTCATCCTTAACGCCATAAGTTAAAGGAATTTCAATTTCTCCCTCTCGGGTCTGAGTTCTCCATCTCCCCGAGACATAAAACCATCGATCCCAAAAAGTAGGGTCTTTAACTTCCGGCTCTCTTATTTTCACCATATTTTTCCTGCAACGAACTGTGTAATCACCCAACAACCCTTTCTGGAAATTGACCGGGCTAAAGAACAAATGGAATTCATCCCCCGTGAGGGGTCGAGAAAATCCCACTTGTCCTAGAACCGTCAAGACCCCATACAACTGAGCCCACCCGTTCGGATGAATCTGATGTGGAGCCACACCCCACCGGTTCAACAGGCCTGAAATTGAAGGATGCAGAGGAAACCGCAGACCTTGATCCATCGCGTCGACGCCGATGGCCACCATGCCTGGAGGTGGACAACAGGCGGATTCTCCCTCTTCTGGCGCATGCAAATGCACGTTGAAGGGAATCCGCCAGTCATCCCTCCAGTCGGTGAGTTCGTCCGCCGTCACCGTGCTATCTCGGCCGTGCGCACCCCACTCCTGGTGATTTGGGTCTGGTTGAACCGAAGTGATGGTCCTCTCAGCGGGAACGTAGGGATGGGCCGCGTCTAGTTCGTCCAGTCGGAATTCTGGCAAGGCCGGCTCCGCCTTGTCCATGAATTCCTTGTACTGACGAGCGAGCAGGACGTGAGGCTCTTCGACCACCTTAGGGCGAACGACTCTCGTGTATTTTGGCATAATGGTGAGGGTTGTAGAAGGAAATTTACACTACAAATTAAACAAATTTACACAGTAAAATTGCAGGGGGAAGGAAATTCTTACCGATTTTTAGATCTGAGAATCGAAGAGGAGTTGTGAAGTTTTTTAAAATTCAAAATGGGTTAATGTATTCTGAAAGTTAACCCTGTCTCATGGGTTGATCAACGGTTGAGATCAAGGAAGGTAAGAGAGGGCTGTTACCAATGAAAAACGTACTCGAGTATCCTCCCACTACCCCGTAAAACCTAAAATACTTGGTCAGGATAATGCCACGTGGCAAATATTTACTGAAAAAATCCAGGTTAAGAAGAAACCTCTCTTTTTACATTCTTTTATTATTTATTTGTTAATCAGATATTGATTTATTAAGAAGATAAGTTTTCGGATACTTATCATGATTTACGAATATAAAGAGTCCTTCAAAAATAATAACTCTTGTTTATTTCACCGGGAAAGAAACCTGGGAAACAAAACCTGGGGAATTAAACCCAGAAAATATTATTTTACAAAGAAAAGACTAATTTTCCATATTTTGGATAAATCTCACGGGGAAATACATCCCCAGTTATCTTTTACAGAACAATCTTCAGGTTCGGAATCAACCGAGCTGTCTTCAGAATCAGTTCCCAGATCAATGATCTCCTCTCCATCCCTCCCAAATACTCCAATATTGAAAGACTTTTGCCCACGCAACTCCAGAAAGATGGTCACATCCACCGAGACAAAACGGCGTTCACAGAATTTGTCCCAACCGTCACTCAGAGCCAGACGTCGACCATCCTTCTCTACCTTGACTGTCCAGACCCGTTCAAAAGCATCTACCAAAGCAACATCCTACCCGTCGAGCTCCGGAAACTTCTGAGAAAAAGACGAAGAAAGAGGCAACTTAGTTTTCATCGACCGATTCCTAATCCGAGAAGAAAAGCTGGTTATTTGGTTCGGATACACCTCTCTGTTCCAAGTAAAAGCCATGATATGAAGCCATAATCCAGAGTCGAAGAGCCTTTAAAGGCGTAAAACTCAGTATTAAATGAAGTCTCAACCACCAACAGAAAGTCAGAATGCGATTTCCGAGACGAGTCAACCGAGGAAGACGACCATAAACTTCAGGGAAATCAGAGTTGAAAGCTCTAATTTTCCTGGGGGCCTATGTTATACCCAAGAAAACAGTCACCGACACGTGTCACGAATCAAAGGGCCACGTCATCAAGAGGGAAATTCAGCTAAGTCAATCATAAAAGACCTTCAAAGGCATATCTAAGAAGAAGATAAGGAGCTTGGACAGTAGAGAGCGCACGGTAGAATCAGACTCCTTTCACAGGGGAATCACCTGGGGAGACTCTTGGGGCGCCAGTCAACGAGCTGGGACTTCACGGGGAAAGAGGCAGATTAAGCACTAAGGGAAATTAGTGGGTATTTAATGCATCATATTAGTGGACTAGAGGTCCAATAAGAAGCCGATATGTGGGCATTAGGTGGCATAATTAAGCCATGCATAGAGTATTATAAATAGAGGGCAAGAGAGAGGAAAATGGGCATGCAAAAACCTTGTATTTTAATTATGATTTCTAAGTATGAATATATGAATAAAGAGGAGCCTTGAGCTTCCATGTTCTTACTTATGATTTATGCATAAACTTAGTCCTCTTGCTTTCTTACCTATAACAAATTTACCATTTTGTGTTGTTTCCAAAACCCTCTATTACCAGCAAATACTACCGACAAGTACAAAAACAACCAAAACACGGTGTATTATGATTAAGATTGCACCGATGAAACGGTGTATTATGATTAAGATTGGACCGATGAAACGGTGTATTATGTTTAAAATTGCACCGATGAAACGGTGTCTAACGTTTAAGTTTACACCGATGAAACGGTGAATTATGATTAAGATTGCACCGATGAAACGGTGTATTATGATTAAGATTGCACCGATGAAACGGTGTATTATGATTAAGATTGCACCGATGAAACGGTGTATTATGTTTAAGATTGCACCGATGAAACGGTGTCTAACGTTTAAGTTTACACCGATGAAACGGTGAATTATGATTAAGATTGCACCGATGAAACGGTGTATTATGTTTAAGATTGCACCGATGAAACGGTGTCTAACGTTTAAGTTTACACCGATGAAACGGTGAATTATGATTAAGATTGCACCTATGAAACGGTGTATTATGATTAAGATTGCACCGATGAAACGGTGTATTATGTTTAAGATTGCACCGATGAAACGGTGTCTAACGTTTAAGTTTACACCGATGAAACGGTGAATTATGATTAAGATTGCACCGATGAAACGGTGTATTATGTTTAAGTTTACACCGAGGAAAAGGTGTATTATGTTTAAGATTGCACCGATGAAACGGTGTATTATGTTTAAGATTACACCGAGGAAAAGGTGTATTATGTTTAAGATTACACCGAGGAAAAGGTGTGTTATGTTTAAGATTGCACCGATGAAACGGTGTATTATGTTTAAGATTGCACCGATGAAACGGTGTATTATGTTCAAGTTTACACCGATGAAACGGTGTATTATGTTTATGATTGAACCGATGAAACGGTGTATTATGTTTAAGATTACACCGATGAAACGGTGTATTATGTTTAAGATTGCACCGATGAAACGGTGTCTAACGTTTAAGTTTACACCGATGAAACGGTGAATTATGATTAAGACTGCACCGATGAAACGGTGTATTATGTTTAGGATTGCACCGATGAAACGATGTCTAATGTTTAAGATCTGGGCTTAGGCCATAAGACAATGTTTGGTATTCCTGTTTTGGATTTTATAGGCAGTTTTTGCCTGGGACAAGTTTTAATATTTTGCTGGTGTGTAATAACTTAGTAAGTTATTTTTGGATATTATCCTTTGGGTCTTACACATGGCCCTTCCACCGTTTTGTTTAGGTTTCTTTTTACCACAGTTATCTATCACTTGACAAGTCAGTTTTAGCTTGTTTGGTGAATCGTAATTCTTGTGAACAGATAACTCTTGGCTCACACCCACGTTTTATTTTAAAACTTTGTTGGGACTTCTTTGTGAGTTCTTTGTCCTGCAAAAGTGATTTTCGGATTTAGTTACCTCTTGGAATTCTTTGATTCTGAGTAACATTTTTCTCCTCCATCTTTCCTTTTACAAAGATTGTCCGATCCTGTGGTTTGTCCATCATGAATACCCTTTTGAGGTTTAGTTCATGATGAATACCTCTTAGGATAGTCCTCGGACCAATATCTTCCTCCCGCGCGATTCTTGAGTTTCTTTTACTCTGTTGAATCCGTACGCAGAAAGAAGTGTTCGGCCCCATAATCCGCAGATCTTTTGGGTCTTTACCGAACCTTAGTATTCTTTCTTACTCAAGAATACTCAATACTTTTATTGCACCGGGAAACTCATATGATTTCTCGGGGCAATATATTTCTGATTTACAGACAAAAGATGTAAAAACCAATATTTTTTAAAGGATAGAAATACTTTTTATTATTTAAAAACTGTATAAACGCATATTTTTCAATGGTAAAGGCTTTCATGAGTTGATCCTTACAGGAAATCAAAATAACTTTAGCTCGTAGGCTTAAAGATTTTGTTTATTAAAACATAAGAGATTTGCCATAAAAGATTATAAGATTTTGTTTTTACAACATAAGAATTTTGCCATAGAGGCTATAAATTTTGGTTTTATAACATAAGAACTTTGCCATAAAAGGCTATAAATTTTTTGTTTATAACATAAGAATTTTGATATAAAAGATTATAAAATTTTGTTTTTATAACATAAGAACTTTGCCATAAGCAGAGGGTGCTAACGCACATGAAGCTTTGGGAATCATCAACTCGTCAAGGTATCGGGCTGAAAAACTCATGCCCGTCCCGAGAGGCTTCGAAGGAGGTTAACTCCGAATTCTATGTAAACATCTCTTCAAGGAACAGAGTGGATCACGTCGTGCCGGGTTAAAGAGGTTTCGAAGGAGGATAAATCAGACTCCAATATAATCGTCTCTTCAAGGTATTGAGTAGAGCATGTTGTGCCGGTCCCGAGAGTTCCGGGAGAGTATAACTCAAACCCCGTAGAAATCATTCATCGAGGTACCGTGCAGAACATGTCATCTCATCCCGAGAGGCGCCGGGGGAGGATAACTCACTCGCTGGAAGAATCATCTCTAAAGACACCAGGCATAACACGTCTTCTCGTTCCGAGAGGCGCCGGGGGAGGATAACTCACTCCCCGGAGGAATCATCTCTTTGGGTACCGGGCAGATTATGTCTTGCCCGTCCAAAAAGGTACTGGGGAGGATAACTCACTCCCCGGAGGAATCATCTCTTTTGGGTACCGGGCAGATCATGTCTTGCCCGTCCAAAAAGGTACTGGGGAGGATAACTCACTCCCCGGAGGAATCATCTCTTTTGGGTACCGGGCAGATCATGTCTTGCCCGTCCAAAAAGGTACTGGGGAGGATAACTCACTCCCCGGAGGAATCATCTCTTTTGGGTACCGGGCAGATCATGTCTTGCCCGTCCAAAAAGGTACTGGGGAGGATAACTCACTCCCCGGAGGAATCATCTCTTTTTGGGTACCAGGCAGATCATGTCTTGCCCGTCCAAAAAGGTACTGGGGAGGATAACTCACTCCCCGGAGGAATCATCTCTTTTGGGTACCGGGCAGATCATGTCTTGCCCGTCCAAAAAGGTACTGGGGAGGATAACTCACTCCCCGGAGGAATCATCTCTTTTGGGTACCGGGCTGATCATGTCTTGCCCGTCCAAAAAGGTACTGGGGAGGATAACTCACTCCCCGGAGGAATCATCTCTTTTGGGTACCGGGCAGATCATGTCTGGCCCGTCCCGAGAGGTGCTGGGGAGTATATCTCACTCCCCAGAGGAATCATCTCTTTTGGGTACCGGGCAGATCATGTCTGGCCCGTCCCGAGAGGTTTTGTGGAAGATTTTCGTTGGACCGAGCCTTAGATACTTTTTATAAGTTGTGTTGCTATTTGCAAACATATTTTCTTTTGTATAAAACATTTCGGAATATGTAAGACTCAATTAGATTTCGAAATAAGAAATATGTTTATACATGATAAGAATAATTTACTTAAAGCACATAAGAAACATGTTCGATTCTTCAAGTACGCTAATAGATAAGGAAATTTTGTTTGTCCTTTATAAATATAGTATTTTCACGTGTATGATGTGGGGGATTTATCCCATGAACTTTCCTTTATATTCTACAATTATATTTTTCGAATTTAATATCATAATATAATGCTCAAGAATCTCAAAGATTTCAATTAGGTTTTTTCACATGATAATATTCATTTTTATCTTTAACAATAATATTAGCAATATAAATATAATTTTCATAAATAGTATTTACTAACCTTTGAATTGTAGCACCAATATTTTTTACTCCAAAAAGCATTCGTGACATGCATCCAATCATCTACTTCGTTTAGAATGTAATTTGCTCGACATCGCCTAGACGTACATGGATTTGATGGTATCCTGTCAAGAAATGTTAGTTTGGCTCTTAAAGGCCTCGATCACAACTTTATGTTTCACCCGGGCCTTGACCTTTAGATCTAGGTATTCATCCCCGGGCATCGGCCCCAGCCTTTTCCCGACCGATTGGTAGAGACTACATCTACACAAGAGTCTTATGTCCGTGAGATTGTCTCCAATCACCATAGTTTGTTCTTGTTCGGTTACTCCAGCTATAGGCCTTTCTGAGGTACTCACATTAACCTTTCTGGGTTACTTGCCCTGGCCGATCAGGAGTACTTGCACCGTCCGATCGGGCTTAATTGCACCGTCCGTTCCGGAGTACTTGCACCGTCTGATCAGGGTTACTTGCCCCGACCGATCAGGAGTACTTGCACCGTCCGATCAGGGTTACTTGCCCCGACCGATCAGGAGTACTTGCACCGTTCGATCAGGGTTACTTGCCCCGACCGATCAGGAGTACTTGCACCATCCGATCAGGCTTAGTTGCACCGTCCGTTCAGGAGTACTTGCACCGTCCGATCAGGGTTACTTGCCCCGACCGATCAGGATTACTTGCACCGTCCGATCGGGCTTAGTTGCACCGTCCGTTCAGGAGTACTTGCACCGTCCGATCAGGGTTACTTGCCCCGACCGATCAGGAGTACTTGCACCGTCCGATCGGGCTTAGTTGCACCGTCCTGTTGGAGTTGAGTACTTAATGTCTAGATTTAAGTAACGGTAAACTCCCGGTCATAGCATTTAATCTATTTAATTAATAAACAATTGTTTGCTTTTAATTATTATTAATTAAATATATGCAAATCATAGTCCTGGATTTTATACGTTGTAGTTAGTATGGTGTGTCGGGCCCCACACAGAAGATCATACTATCGGTTACTCGTATTTAATCAAACAGTGGCTCACGACCTAGATGGACCCGGACCAATCCATCGGTATAGTCGTTGTGTGAGAGAGAAAATAATTTGTCTTAATTATTTTATCACACTTGTACACTTGGTGTATTGAGCGGATCGTTGAGATTCATCGATTAGGATTGCCGGCGATAATCGATTCGAGTCTCAGTGTATTATATTCTTAATCCTTGATATTGTTGCGGGTGTGTATATTTAATATAAGTGACTTTGATTTACCAAAGGAATTAACCGATTTAATTATTGGGTTAATTACCGGTTAAGTTGGGTCACTATATTTTATATATGGCATGCCGTGAATGATTGACAGGACAGTGTATCCCGGAAGGGTTGATAATATCCCCGAGATGAGTTCAAAAGGAATTATTGTGTAAACCTCATGAGTGGATTCGTTCCGCACAATAATTAAGGTTGAATAGTACTAGTCTCGGATTCAAGAGATGAATAAATTAATTAGCAATAAATTAATTTTATTCATGGATATTTAAATCTTAAATACACGGAATAAATAATACTACCGGAGAAATATTATTTGATATAATATGGTTTAATATTGGGAGTGCAATTAATTTATATAGTGGAAAATAAATTAATTAATATTAATGGGAGATTAATAGATTTGGGCTTGGGCTCAATTTAATCATTAATATTGGAAGCCCAATATTCCACCTCCTTTAGATCCCCTACGTAGCCTATAAAAGCACTACATGGTCTTCACTTTTTCATAAGACAAGATTATCATACTTGATATTCTAGAGAGTTGAAGAGGATCCATAAGCTTGGAGGATCGTCGCCCACCCGACGTTCAAGCTAGTGCAAGGAATACGTGGGAAGATTCAAAGGTCTTCAACTTAGATTCGTTTCTCCGCACAACGAATTAAAAGGTAAAATCACATACTCTCTTCTATGAATTTATGTGGATTAATTGTGATGCATACATGAACGGACGATCCGGGAAAACGACGAACTTCGGGGACGGGGATTCGAGATCCCCGGTGAAGTTCGAAGGAGCCCTCGGCTGGGAGCCGAGGGGGTGCGGTCGAGCCCTAGGGCTTCGACCGCGACGGCACACGCGAGGAACCCCGGCTGGGAGCCGGGGTGGGCGATCGACCGCGGTGGTCGATCGCCGGGCAGCCGCAGCTGGAGCCGCGGCGGGTTCGCCGCTGGGCGAACCGCCCTCCTCGGGCGGTGGCGGTGAGTCGCCGGACTCACCGCCCGGGGCTGCCGGAGCAGCCCCAGCGATCGCCTTGTGCGCGATCGCGAGCCCCACGGTGGGGCTCGGCTAGGGTTTAGCCGCGGGTTCATCCCGCGGCGATGCTCTTGACGAGCCCGGTTCTTCGTGGTGTTCGTGATCGGTTTCCGGCGAGAGGATTTCGGTCGGGTTATTATTTTTCCGCAATTTTTTTTTAATGGCCCGGGATACCGAATTCCAACAACTGGTATCAGAGCGTTTGGTTTCGTGTTCATGTATGTGTTCAATTGCGTTCTACCTTGCAGGGATTCCGACTATCATGGTTTAATTAATTGTTAATTATTAGTTTAATTAATTGCTATTTAATTTACCATGATTGTTCGTTTATTAAACTCTCGGACATGTCGAGATTCGTTTTGTGTGGATGAATGCTTGTAATAGTAAAAATTCGGGGGTTGACCGAATTTAGGATTTATTATTACGTTCTATGTTTTCCGGAAAGTGTATAGGGTCGATTTCATGTATAGAATCGATACCGGAATTGTAAATTTATTTCTTGTAATTTATTTACGTTGGATCGATGCCGAGACGACCGCCGGAGAACTCGTGTGACGAAGAAAACGAAGAGGACGAAGGACCGAAGGGGTCGATCACCCCATGATCGACCCCATGATCGATCAAAGGGGAGAGGGGCGTCGCCCCCTTCGGCCGTGGGCTGTCGCCGGCGACGGTGGCGGCTGGCCGGCTGGAGCGGCGGCGGCGGGTGCTCCCTCCCGGTGGTCGATCAGTGGTGGTGGAGGTGGTGCGGGGATCCCCAACCCGTACTACTCCTAATCCTACCAAGATACTACTTACCTAATTGATTCAAGTTTTCCTATTTTGAGTATTCCTAAGTATGGGAACTCTCATGGAGATAGGAAAAGAATTAATTAATATTATTTATTTCCTTATTCTATTATGGAAGTCTTCTAGAATATTTCAAGTTCTACTTGGAATAGGAATCTAGAGATTTAATAGAATTAGATAGGAAAATAATTAATTAGTAAATTAATTTATTTCTATTTGATTATTCCTATTTTATGGGAATTTTCATGGACATGGAAATTAATTAATCTTGGAAAGTAGAAGGGTCCTAATTTATTTTATTCCTTATTCTATTATAGAAGTCTTCTAGAATATTCCAAGTTTGACTTGGATAGATTATTCTAGAGATTTAATAGAATTAGATAGGAAAACAAATAAATAAAAATATTAATAATATTTAATTTTAATTTTGATTTATTCGATTGACTTAATTTTCGAATTAAGTATCTTTTGGATTTATTGAAAATAAATAGATTTAAATATTGGGATTAATATTCTCGTCACATGGAGCATTCAAGAACGAAGACTGAAGACTAGAAGACGCATACGGAGATGGAATAAAGCCATGATAGTCGGAAAATAATTTTTCTAGCTTATTTTGACTATGTGATATGTGCTTTATTACTTGTATGCATGCTTATGTGTTTAATTATGCATTAGATAGCGTATCCCTTTGTTATTAAAAGCTAAGTGGGAGCGGGGATGGAAACATTCCCATGGTCTCCATTACTGTTCTCTTGGTGACTCTTATGGACTTTTGAAGTTCGTATAGATGTGTCATTGGAGGAGAATTCTTGTAATTCCTCTTACAAGAAACATTGATTAAGTTTATCAAACAATGCCTAATTTGTCTTTCTGAAACTGACTTCAAGTCGACTCATTCTCACCCCGGGGAGTGGAATGGAGCCAAAGCCACTTGGTCATGTGGATGACACAAATTAGAGGCAGTCGTACCATTCTTTGATAGATGGATCGATTGTCTGCTCGGCTCCCTCATCTAATGAGAGATAGGGTTGTTCGCATGGTGAGTCACTGGTTAGAAACTTCGAGTTTCACTTATGATTCTCCGCGTCTTGATTTACAAAATCGAATGATTCAAGTAATTGGGAGTCAACTATAAAAATCTTTTGGTGTAGTAAACGTCCACACGAACGTGGCTTGCTATGCTGAATGGGATTTTTGGAAATAGTTGATGTAGACAGTTATAGGGAATTGTGAGGGATTGTGAGTTATCGTAAACGTCCACACTAACGTGGCTTGCGGTAACATAGCAATTTCAAATGATTCACCTTAGTACTGAGTAATGGTTTACACTTAGGTACGCTTTATAGTATTCTTCCCAACGAAGTAACGCTATAATGATGTACGACCGAAGCAAATCTAATTGCTAAATCATTTGGGTGGGTAAACGTCCACACGAACGTGGCTTGCCTTACCTGATGGGATTTTAGATGTGATTAGTGATTTAATGATATTATTTGAGGGAGATAATATCGGATATTAAATTGATTGTTTGTTTAAATGTGCTTATAGGTTTAGAGAATAGCTATGAACCCACTTTCTATCATACTCAAGGAGCATAAGCTCACTGGCCCCAACTATATTGATTGGAAGAGAAATTTAGACATTGTCCTAACTTCGGAAGAGTACAAGTTTGTACTCCATGAAGTGTGCCCTGCTGAGCCCACGGCTGCCTCAACTGATGAGGAAAAACTGACATATCGGAAGTGGAAAAAGGCTGATGAAATGGCTAGGTGTTATATTTTGGCTTCCATGTCAAATGTACTCCAAACCCAACATGAGTCGATGGACACTGCCTATGATATGATGTTTAATCTCAAGGAGATGTTTGGGGAGCAAGATCGTGCGGCAAGGCAAGAAGCCATGAGAGTCCTCATGTCGACTACTCAATCTGAAGGAACGCCCGTTGGGGAGCACGTTCTTAAGATGATGAGTTTGTTGAATGAACTTGAGGTCCTAGGAGCTTCTATTGATGGAGAGACGCAAGTCGACATCATACTCCAGTCTCTGGCCCCTTGTTTTGAGCAGTTTCGTATGAGCTATAATATGGGTAAACTATCTTATACTCTTGCGCAACTCCTGACTGAACTAAAGGCGGCAGAGGGGATCTACAAGAAGGGCAAGTCTCAAGCGCTTGTAGCTACCAAGTCCAAAGGCTTTAAGCCTGGTGGAGGTAGGGGCAAGAAAAGGAAGCAAACCTGGAAACCCAGTGGTGTCAAGAGGACTGTACCACGAGTGGGGGCTGCAAAGCCAAAGGGTAAGTGCTTCCGATGCAACAAGATGGGACACTGGAAGTCTGAATGTCCTCTCAAAGGTACGAATTTTTCTTTAGTCGTAAAAACATAGTCAGCGGTATTATCTACCAGAATTCTGGTGTGTAGATATGGAACCACTGACGGTATGTGCATTTTGAATGCAGGGGTTCCAGAAAACCCGGCGACTTAGAGAGGAAGAATTCGAGTCTACACGGGCAAAGCTGTAGAGGAGGCAGCGGTTGCGGTGGAAGACATTTATCTGCTTTAGTAGTTAAATAGGATTTCATTTCAAAGTTATTGCTTTATGTACCCTTTTATTTTAGAAAGAACGTTTTGTTCTGGATTTCTATTATTTATGAATGGATATTTTATTTCTTTAATCATTGGATGATTTTGATAAGAAATAATGGCATTATCTATTCTGGTACATTAGATAGCAATATATGAATGATAGATCCTAAGTCTACCACAAATGCAACAAACCGTTCTATAACTTGTTTTACTTATTAGATATTTCTTTATTAATCATTATACTTGTGAATTCTTATACTTAGTAGTATTTTCAAATAAGATTCAAATGGTCGAAATTGATTTGATCAATTAAAGTTGAAGGAATGGACCTTCCGACCTAAGGATTGAATTTGGAGGATAATACGTCTAAGCAAACCTTTCTGGAAAAAGGATAGAATTCAGACAAGTATTAGAAATGATTAGATATGCAGACATATGTGTATATTAGAAAGGTACGAGTAATTTTTTCAAGAATACTCAAGTAATGGATTAGAATGCTTGATGTGCCATAAAAGCAAAGTGTTTTGACTAGTCAATGGACACAAAGAAATTATGGGGAACCATCAAAGTATATCCATTAGAAGCCTGCGACTCAGTCACAGAGGCCATCACCTATCTGAATAACACATAGCATAATCAAAGATTGGGTTTCAATCCCAAAGGGCGCACCATACACTTACGTGTAGAGATGGTGCACTGTAAACAAGAAATGGAAATCTAATAGTAAAAAGAACAAGTTGTTCGGAACTACCTATGTTCTATGGATATTCCTAGATACAACGACATATTGAATATGGTTGTAGGATATCCTAGATGAACGAAATATTGTGTGTTCTATAGTACTACGAACCAGAGGGACGTCTCTCGTCCGGTTCATAGAGGAAGACTATTAGATGGACCACAAAGCCTAAATTGACGTGATACTTTGAAATGAGAAGAAGGACAAAAGACTAGGAACCAGCCAAACCGAGTAGAAGTACACCACATACTGCACCTATTGTTATTACTGTTATACACCGGGACGCCACTGCAGTGGGAAGTTGTTGGACAACCAGAGATATTCATAAGACTAGAGGAGTTCGGACTCTGGATCTAGTAAAAATGAAATCGACCCCTAGATCTGCATAAGGGCAGTACTAGACCTGAATGTGTCTGCTTGGAACAATAAGGATTGTTGTTGAAAGGCTAGATCATTTAGAGTACAAGCTTAGTAAATCCATTTGTGGATTGAAATAAAGCTATGAATCGTGGAACTTGCGAGTTGATGGGATAATCCATTTGATGGATTCATCAAAAGGCATAGACGAGAGGTGTATTAAAGACGTAATCGAAACAAGGTGGTGTTTCTCGGAGATTTTGTGTAGATAACATTTTATCATTGGCAACAATGTAAAAGTGTCATCAGACATAAAATAGTGGTTGTCTAAATAAATCAAGATATAAGATTGAGAAGAAGTTAGAGCTTGTTCTTAAGATCTTATGATCTAGAGATAAGAACATTGTACTTCTCCTAGACATCTTATACGATTAAGGTTTGTTTTAAACATGCATACTTCTGAGAAAGGTTATTGCCTTTCAGAGACAGAATATACATCTATCTAAATGTTGTGTGTTCGAACACATGAAGGAGATAGATGAGGACAAAGCAGTTTCCTATACTTCAAGTATGGAAAGCTTTATAGATGCAATGTTGTAAAACAAGAACCTGATATCAACTATGCGGTTTGCGTAGTGGGAGGATATCAAGGTAATCTAGGCAAGAGATTTTCGGATGCTGTAATAGTACTTGCAAAGTACTGGATTATTAAGCAAGACGAAATCTTCTTTGATTACAAATTCTCAGATCCAAAAATCAAAGAAAAGACTAGTGAAAGTCGATATCAGGCTATGTGTTCACTTTTAGAAAGAGGTGGAACCATGAAATGAAAGAGTGATAAGCAGGACGCTTCTCAGACTCTCTCATAACCGAATAGCAGCCTCAGAGGCAGCGGAAGTTTTGGTTAGGTTCCGGGATAACCTCTTGACTTGGATATGACTCCTAGTTTACCAAAAGCTATTGGATAGCGGTGCACGGTAAACTGGAAGAGGTCATAAGTCAAAAGTGATGTTAACACATAGAGCAAGTACCACCTGATACGAGTCATCGTCGAAGGAGACGACGTAGTAGTCACCAAGATAACTTCAGAGCGGGAACCTAGATTGCTCACTCACACAGTACTTCTTGGAAGTACACCTTAAGCGCGTGATGAGTATGGGAACCGGGAGTTTGGAGGAAATGACTAGACCTTAGTACAAGTGGGAGATTGTTGGAGTTGTGTACTTAATGTCTAGATTTAAGTAACGGTAAACTCCCGGTCATAGCATTTAATCTATTTAATTAATAAACAATTGTTTGCTTTTAATTATTATTAATTAAATATATGCAAATCATAGTCCTGGATTTTATACGTTGTAGTTAGTATGGTGTGTCGGGCCCCACACAGAAGATCATACTATCGGTTACTCGTATTTAATCAAACAGTGGCTCACGACCTAGATGGACCCGGACCAATCCATCGGTATAGTCGTTGTGTGAGAGAGAAAATAATTTGTCTTAATTATTTTATCACACTTGTACACTTGGTGTATTGAGCGGATCGTTGAGATTCATCGATTAGGATTGCCGGCGATAATCGATTCGAGTCTCAGTGTATTATATTCTTAATCCTTGATATTGTTGCGGGTGTGTATATTTAATATAAGTGACTTTGATTTACCAAAGGAATTAACCGATTTAATTATTGGGTTAATTACCGGTTAAGTTGGGTCACTATATTTTATATATGGCATGCCGTGAATGATTGACAGGACAGTGTATCCCGGAAGGGTTGATAATATCCCCGAGATGAGTTCAAAAGGAATTATTGTGTAAACCTCATGAGTGGATTCGTTCCGCACAATAATTAAGGTTGAATGGTACTAGTCTCGGATTCAAGAGATGAATAAATTAATTAGCAATAAATTAATTTTATTCATGGATATTTAAATCTTAAATACACGGAATAAATAATACTACCGGAGAAATATTATTTGATATAATATGGTTTAATATTGGGAGTGCAATTAATTTATATAGTGGAAAATAAATTAATTAATATTAATGGGAGATTAATAGATTTGGGCTTGGGCTCAATTTAATCATTAATATAAGAAGCCCAATATTCCACCTCCTTTAGATCCCCTACGTAGCCTATAAAAGCACTACATGGTCTTCACTTTTTCATAAGACAAGATTATCATACTTGATATTCTAGAGAGTTGAAGAGGATCCATAAGCTTGGAGGATCGTCGCCCACCCGACGTTCAAGCTAGTGCAAGGAATACGTGGGAAGATTCAAAGGTCTTCAACTTAGATTCGTTTCTCCGCAAAACGAATTAAAAGGTAAAATCACATACTCTCTTCTATGAATTTATGTGGATTAATTGTGATGCATACATGAACGGACGATCCGGGAAAACGACGAACTTCGGGGACGGGGATTCGAGATCCCCGGTGAAGTTCGAAGGAGCCCTCGGCTGGGAGCCGAGGGGGTGCGGTCGAGCCCTAGGGCTTCGACCGCGACGGCACACGCGAGGAACCCCGGCTGGGAGCCGGGGTGGGCGATCGACCGCGGTGGTCGATCGCCGGGCAGCCGCGGCTGGAGCCACGGCGTGTTCGCCGCTGGGCGAACCGCCCTCCTCGGGCGGTGGCGGTGAGTCGCCGGACTCACCGCCCGGGGCTGCCGGAGCAGCCCCAGCGATCGCCTTGTGCGCGATCGCGAGCCCCACGGTGGGGCTCGGCTAGGGTTTAGCCGCGGGTTCATCCCGCGGCGATGCTCTTGACGAGCCCGGTTCTTCGTGGTGTTCGTGATCGGTTTCCGGCGAGAGGATTTCGGTCGGGTTATTATTTTTCCGCAATTTTTTTTTTAATGGCCCGGGATACCGAATTCCAACACGTCCGTTCAGGAGTACTTGCACCGTCCGATCAGGGTTACTTGCCCCGACCGTTCTCGGTAGTCGTCCTGGGCTTCGGGTGCTCACCGATATTACAGGCCCCAAGCTCGGGATTTTGTTTGTAAAGTTTCTTTAAGTCATTTGGAATTCTTGTTTCCTTTTTCACCGTGTTCGTCCGGCGTTAAATTGCATTTTAGCTTTAAGTTTATTTTAATATTTTCATTTTGTGTTAGTTCGATATATCAATCATAAGAGAAATACAACAAACATAACTTAAAAAGATCACCCTACACCGTGCAATCTGCGCCGGTGGGGATCAGTAAATTAAAAGATCACCCTGCACCGTGCAATCTGCCCCGGTGGGGATCAGTACGTAATTTGATACAAGAGTATTAAGGCGAGGCCACCGGCTCAAAGGCTTTCATAAATGGCCTGCCCAAAAGAGCGTTACAACGCTTAAATTGTAGCATTTATTTTTGGCCGGTGGAGTTAAGAATTTCCCGGGATTCATTCGTAGATTTACCCCGGCCAACTGCAAAATCCCCCTGGCCATTTGCACAATAGTTGCTGAACTCTGTCCATAATTCGGTTTAAGTTGAATTTCTGGTTGCATGGGCGCATGCTCGACCATTGGGTCCAGGGGCTCTCTTCGATAACCGGTCGGTGTCGGCAAGATCTGACTCTCATTCACCCTTTTCTCTATATCCGAGAATCGGTGGAACAGATCTGCTATCACCGGGTTATCACCTAGGGCTGCTGAAGCTCTTCCTGTTGAAAGGCCTCCCGGGCGCCCGTGCATGTCATTTTGGTTGTCTCGGCTTCGTCTCTCCGACGGAATGGCAACATATTCTGCTTTTTCATTATGATCAAAAGCGAACTTCTGCAAAAGATCTCATCTAGGAGTGCGGCTAGACTTCCATGGGCCCCGGTTGTACTGCCCCGGGAAATATCTGGACTTTCCCGGGCCCTCAATAGAGTTTCCCGAGGCCTCACTGGAATTTCCCGGGGCCTCTTTTGTTGGAATTCGGTATCCCGGGCCATTAAAAATTGCGGAAAAATAATAACCCGACCGAAAACCTCTCGCCGGAGATGAAACCGCGAACCACCGTACGAGCCGGAGCTCGACCGAGCACCGCACGGGACGAACCCGCGCGCCCAGCCGAGCCCCCGCACGGGGCTCGCGATCGCTAACCCTAGCGATCGCCGGGGATGCACGCGCATCCCCGTGGGGCTGTTCCGAACAGCCCCCGGCGGTGAGTCCGGCGACTCACCGCCGCCGCCGAGGAGGGCGGTGCGCCCAGCGCACCCGCCGCGGCCCAGCCGCGGCTCGCCCGGCGATCGACCCCGCGGTCGATCGCGTGCCCCGGCGTCCAGCCGGGGCGTCCTCGTGTGGGCCCCGCGATCGATGCCCTAGGGCTCGATCGCACCCCTCGGCTCCCAGCCGAGGGTCCTTTGAACCTTCGCCGGGGATCTCGAATCCCCGTCCCCGAAGTTCGTCGTTTACCCGGATCGTGCGTTCATGTATGTATCACAATTAAACCACATAAAATCATAGAAGAGAGTACATGATTTTACCTTTTGATTCGTTGTGCGGAGAAACGGAATCAAGAAGATGACCTTACGATCTTCCCACGTATTCCTTGCACTAGCTTGAACGTCGGGTGGGCGACGATCCTCCAAGCTTATGGATCCTCTTCAACTCTTTAGAACTATCAACTATTGATATTCTTGTCTTATGAAAAAGTGAAGACCATGTAGTGCTTTTATAGGCTACGTAGGGGATCTAAAGGAGGTGGAATATTGGGCTTCCAATATTAATGATTAAATTGAGCCCAAGCCCAAATCTATTAATCTCCCATTAATATTAATTAATTTATTTTCCACTATATAAATTAATTGCACTCCCAATATTAAACCATATTATATCAAATAATATTTCTCCGGTAGTATTATTTATTCCGTGTATTTAAGATTTAAATATCCATGAATAAAATTAATTTATTGCTAATTAATTTATATTCATCTCTTGAATCCGAGACTAGTACCATTCAACCTTAATTATTGTGCGGAACGAATCCACTCATGAGGTTTACACAATAATTCCTTTTGAACTCATCTCGGGGATATTATCAACCCTTCCGGGATACACTGTCCGGTCAATCATTCACGGCATGCCATATATAAAATATAGTGACCCAACTTAACCGGTAATTAACCCAATAATTAAATCGGTTAATTCCTTTGGTAAATCAAAGTCACTTATATTAAATATACACACCCGCAACAATATCGGGGATTAAGAATAAAATACTCTGAGACTCGAATCGATTATCGCCGGCAATCCTAATCGATGAATCTCAACGATCCGCTCAATACACCAAGTGTACAAGTGTGATAAAATAATTAAGATAAATTATTTTCTCTCTCACACAACGACTATACCGATAGATTAGTTCGTGTCTATCTAGGTCGTGAGCAACTGTTCGATTAAATACGAGTAACCGATAGTATGATCTTCTGTGTGCCCATGCACACCATACTAACTACAACGTATAAAATCCAGAACCATGGTTTGCATTTATTTAATTATCAAGTAATTAAAAGCAAAACAATTGTTCGTTAATTTAATAGATTAAATGCTATGACGGGGAGTTTACCGTTACTTAAATCTAGACATTAAGTACACAACTCCAACAATCTCCCACTTGTACTAAGGTCTAGTCATTTCCTCCAAACTCCCGGTTCCCATACTCATCACGTGCTTTAAAGTGTACTTACAAGAAGTACTATGTGAGTGAGCAATCTAGGTTGCCGCTCTGAAGTTATCTTGGTGACTACTACGTCGTCTCCCCTGACGATGACTCGTATCAGGTGGTACTTGCTCTATGTGTTAACATCACTTTTGACTTATGACCTCTTCTAGTTCACCATGCACCGCTATTCAATAGCCTTTGGTAAACTAAGAGTCATATCCAAGTCAAGAGGTTATCCCGGAACCTAACCAAAACTTCCGCTGCCTCTGAGGCTGCTATTCGGTTATGAGAGAGTCTGAGAAGCATCCTGCTTATCACTCTTTCATTTCATGGTTCCACCTCTTTCTAAAAGTGAACACATAGCCTGATATCGACTTTCACTGGTCCTTTCTTTGATCTTTGGATCTGAGAATTTTGTAATCAAAGAGGATTTCGTTTTGCTTAATAATCCAGTACTTTGCAAGTACTATTACAGCATCCGAAAATCTCTTGCCTAGATTACCTTGATATCCTCTCACTATGCAAACCGCATAGATGATATCAGGTTCTTGTTTTACAACATTGCATCTATAAAGCTTTCCATACTTGAAGTATAGGAAACTGCTTTGTCCTCATCTATCTCCTTCATGTGTTCGAACACACAACCTTTAGATAGATGTATATTCTGTCTCTGAAAGGCAATAACCTTTCTCAGAAGTATGCATGTTTAAAACAAACCTTAATCGTATAAGATGTCTAGGAGAAGTACAATGTTCTTATCTCTAGATCATAAGATCTTAAGAACAAGCTCTAACTTCTTCTCAATCTTATATCTCGATTTATTTAGACAACCACTATTTTATGTCTGATGACACTTTTACATTGTTGCCAATGATAAAATGTTATCTACACAAAATCTCCGAGAAACACCACCTTGTTTCCATTACGTCTTCAATACACCTTTCGTCTATGCCTTTTGATGAATCCATCAAATGGACTATCCCATCAATTCGCAAGTTCCACGATTCATAGCTTTATTTCAACCCATAAATGGATTTACTAAGCTTGTACTCTAAATGATCTAGCCTCTTAACAATAATCCTTATTGTTCCAAGCAGGCACATTTAGATCTAGTACTGCCCTTATGCAGAGCTAGGGGTCGATTTCATCTTTACTAGATCCAGAGTCCGAACTCCTCTAGCCTTATGAATATCTCTGGTTGTCCAACAACCTCCCACTGCAATGGCGTTCCGGTGTATAACAGTAATAACAATAGGTGCAGTATGTGGTGTACTTCTACTCGGTTTGGCTGGTTCCTAGTCTTTTGTCCTTCTTCTCATTTCAAAGTATTACGTCAGTTCAGGCTTTGTGGTCCATCTAATAGTCTTCCTCTATGAACCGGACGAGACGTCCCTCTGGTTCATAGTACTATAGAACACACAATACTTTGTTCATCTAGGACATCCTACAACCATATTCAATATGCCGTTGTATCTAGGAATATCCATAGAACATAGGTAGTTCCGAACAACTTGCTCTATTTACTATTAGATTTCCATTTCTTATTTATAGCGTACCATCTCTACACGTAAGTGTATGGCGCGCCCTTTTGGGATTGAATCCCAATCTTTGATTATGCTATGTGTTATTCAGATAGGTGATGGCCTCCGCGACCGAGTCGCACGCTTCTAATGGATATACTTTGATGGTTCCCCATAATCGCTTTGTGTCCATTGACTAGTCAAAACACTTTGCTTTTATGGCACATCAAGCATTCTAATCCATCACTTGAGTATTCTTGAAAGAATTACTCGTACCTTTCTAATATACACATATGTCTGCATATCTAATCATTTCCAATACTTGTTTGAATTCTATCCTTTTACAAGGAAGTTTGCTTAGACGTATTATCCTTCAAATTCAATCCTTAGGTCGGAAGGTCCATTCCTTCAACTATAATTGATCAAATCAATTTCGACCATTTGAATCTTATTTGAAAATACTACTAAGTATAAGAATTCACAAGTATAATGATTAATTAAAGAAATATCTAACAAGTAAAACAAGTTATAGAACGGTTTGTTGCATTGGGGTAGACTTAGGATCTATCATTCATATATTGCTATCTAATGTACCAGAATAGATAATGCCATTATTTCTTATCAAAATCATCCAATGATTAAAGAAATAAAATATCCATTCATTAATAGTAGAAATCCAGAACAAAACGTTCTTTCTAAAATAAAGGGGTACATAATGCAATAACTTTGAAATGAAATCCTATTTAACTACTAAAGCAGATAAATGTCTTCCACCGCAACCGCTGCCTCCTCTACAGCTTTGCCTTGACTATTCCTCCATTTCCAAGTCTTTGGGTTCCCTGGTGTCCCTGCATTTTTAAATGCATACATACCGTCAGTGGATCCATATCTACCAACCAGGTTCTGGTAGATAAACCAGCTGACTATGTTTTAAAGACTAAGGAGAGAATCTCATACCTTCTCCAGGAGAAAATAAAGACTTCCAGTCCCCAGAAAGTTTTCTTTGAGAATGACTGCCCGAAGGCTTTCTCACCCTATTCCGTGGTCCGAGTGAAGGACTACAGGGTTTCTTTGCTTGCTTATCCATTCCTTGGTCTATGCCCTTAGGTTCGAAACCTTTGGCTCTGGCCATAAGAGCTTGCGATTGCCTTAACTCATCCAAAAGATCCAACATCTCGAAAACGTGTTCAAGCGTTTCCTCGAAGCGACTGACCTTTATGAGTATCCTCATCGCCTCTTTTCTAACCTTCTCGTTGTCTCTAAACATGAGCTTGAGTTTTAGCATGATATCATGATTAGTGGTTAATGCAAAAGCATTGTCCCATTTCTCAAAATCAGCTTTTTCCTCAATAGTTGAGACACGTGTAGGTTCAGGAGGACAAAGTTCACTGAGTACTAACTTGTACTCAGTAACAGTCTGGGAAATGTCTAACTCTTTATTCCATCCAACACAGTATGGAACCAGTGTGTTGAATTCCTTGAGTATCATAGAAAGTGGGTTCATAGCTATTCTCTAAACCTATAAGCACATTTAAACAAACAATCAATTTAATATCCGATATTATCTCCCTCAAATAATATCATTAAATTACTAATTACATCTAAAATCCCATCAGGTAAGGCAAGCCACGGTGTGTGGACGTTTACCCACCCAAATGATTTAGCAATTAGTTTTTCTTTGGTCATACATCGCTTATAGCGGAACCTCGGTGGGAGGAATACTACAAGGCGTATCTAAGTGTAAACCATTACTCAGCACCAAAGTAAATCGTTTGGAATTGCTACATCACCGCAAGCCACGTTGTGTGGACGTTTACGACAACTTCACAAATCTTCACAATTCCTTACAACTGTCTACATCAATTAATCCAAAATCCGTCAGTATAGCAAGCCACGTTGTGTGGACGTTTACTATACTAAGAGACTTTTATAATTGACTCCCAATTACAAGATGCATTCGTTTTTGTAAATCAAGACGCGGAGAATCATAAGTGAAACTCGAAGTTTCTAACCAGTGACTCACCATGCGAACAACCCTATCTCTCATTAGATGAGGGAGCCGAGCAGACAATCGATCCATCTATCAAAGAATGGTACGACTGCCTCTAATTTGTGTCATCCACATGACCAAGTGGCTTTGGCTCCATTCCACTCCCCGGGGTGAGAATGAGTCGACTTGAAGTCAGTTTCAGAAAGACAAATTAGGCATTGTTTGATAAACTTAATCAATGTTTCTTGTAAGAGGAATTACAAGAATTCTCCTCCAATGACACATCTATATGATCTTCAAAAGTTCATAAGAGTCACCAAGAGAACAGTAATGGAGACCATGGGAATGTTTCCATCCCCGCTCCCACTTAGCTTTTTATAACAAAGGGATACGCTATCTAATGCATAATTAAACACATAAGCATGCATACAAGTAATAAAGCACATATCACATAGTCAAAATAAGCTAGAAAAATTATTTTCCGACTATCATGGCTTTATTCCATCTCCGTATGCGTCTTCTAGTCTTCAGTCTTCGTTCTTGAATGCTCCATGTGACGAGAATATTAATCCCAATATTTAAGTCTATTTAATTTTAATAAATCCAAAAGATACTTAATTCGAAAATTAAGTCAATCGAATAAATCAAAAATAAAATTAAATATTATTAATATTTTTATTTATTTATTCTCCTATCTAATTCTATTAAATCCCTAGAATAATCTATCCAAGTCAAACTTGGAATATTCTAGAAGACTTCTATAATAGAATAAGGAAATAAAATAAATTAGGACTCTTCTACTTTCCAAGATTAATTAATTTCCATGTCCATGAAAATTCCCATAAAATAGGAATAATCAAATAGAAATAAATTATTTTCCTATCTAATTCTATTAAATCTCTAGATTCCTATTCCAAGTAGAACTTGAAAAATCTAGAAGACTTCCATAATAGAATAAGGAAATAAATAATATTAATTCTTTTCCTATCTAATTCTATTATATCTCTAGATTCCTATTCCAAGTAGAACTTGAAAAATCTAGAAGACTTCCATAATAGAATAAGGAAATAAATAATATTAATTAATTCTTTTCCTATCTCCATGAGAGTTCCTATACTTAGGAATACTCAAAATAGGAAAACTTGAATCAATTAGGTAAGTAGTATCTTGGTAGGATTAGCAGTAGCACGGGTTCGGGATCCCCGCACCACCCCTTACCGCCGACCACCACCACCGCCGGGCACCACCGCCGTCGTCCCCCAGCCACGCGCCACCACCACCGGTGGCCGGCGCGGCCGGAAGTCCGCGGGCAGCCCCCGGTCGATCGATCTCATCATGGGATCGATCCCATCGATCCCGAGCCCTAGTCCCTCTCTTCATCTCCTTCGTCACATGAGTTCTCCGGCGGTCGTCTCGGCATCGAACCAACGTAAATAAATTACAAGAAATAAATTTACAATTCCGGTATCGATTCTATACATGAAATCGACCCTATACACTTTCCGGAAAACATAGAACGTAATAATAAATCCTAAATTCGGTCAACCCCCGAATTTTTACTATTACAAGCATTCATCCACACAAAACGAATCTCGACATGTCCGAGAGTTTAATAAACGAACAATCATGGTAAATTAAATAGCAATTAATTAAACGAATAATTAACAATTAATTAAACCATGATAGTCGGAATCCCTGCAAGGTAGAACACAATTGAACACATACATGAACACGAAACCAAACGCTCTGATACCAATTGTTGGAATTCGGTATCCCGGGCCATTAAAAATTGCGGAAAAATAATAACCCGACCGAAAACCTCTCGCCGGAGATGAAACCGCGAACCACCGTACGAGCCGGAGCTCGACCGAGCACCGCACGGGACGAACCCGCGCGCCCAGCCGAGCCCCCGCACGGGGCTCGCGATCGCTAACCCTAGCGATCGCCGGGGATGCACGCGCATCCCCGTGGGGATGTTCCGAACAGCCCCCGGCGGTGAGTCCGGCGACTCACCGCCGCCGCCGAGGAGGGCGGTGCGCCCAGCGCACCCGCCGCGGCCCAGCCGCGGCTCGCCCGGCGATCGACCCCGCGGTCGATCGCGTGCCCCGGCGTCCAGCCGGGGCGTCCTCGTGTGGGCCCCGCGATCGATGCCCTAGGGCTCGATCGCACCCCTCGGCTCCCAGCCGAGGGTCCTTTGAACCTTCGCCGGGGATCTCGAATCCCCGTCCCCGAAGTTCGTCGTTTACCCGGATCGTGCGTTCATGTATGTATCACAATTAAACCACATAAAATCATAGAAGAGAGTACATGATTTTACCTTTTGATTCGTTGTGCGGAGAAACGGAATCAAGAAGATGACCTTACGATCTTCCCACGTATTCCTTGCACTAGCTTGAACGTCGGGTGGGCGACGATCCTCCAAGCTTATGGATCCTCTTCAACTCTTTAGAACTATCAACTATTGATATTCTTGTCTTATGAAAAAGTGAAGACCATGTAGTGCTTTTATAGGCTACGTAGGGAATCTAAAGGAGGTGGAATATTGGGCTTCCAATATTAATGATTAAATTGAGCCCAAGCCCAAATCTATTAATCTCCCATTAATATTAATTAATTTATTTTCCACTATATAAATTAATTGCACTCCCAATATTAAACCATATTATATCAAATAATATTTCTCCGGTAGTATTATTTATTCCGTGTATTTAAGATTTAAATATCCATGAATAAAATTAATTTATTGCTAATTAATTTATATTCATCTCTTGAATCCGAGACTAGTACCATTCAACCTTAATTATTGTGCGGAACGAATCCACTCATGAGGTTTACACAATAATTCCTTTTGAACTCATCTCGGGGATATTATCAACCCTTCCGGGATACACTGTCCGGTCAATCATTCACGGCATGCCATATATAAAATATAGTGACCCAACTTAACCGGTAATTAACCCAATAATTAAATCGGTTAATTCCTTTGGTAAATCAAAGTCACTTATATTAAATATACACACCCGCAACAATATCGGGGATTAAGAATAAAATACTCTGAGACTCGAATCGATTATCGCCGGCAATCCTAATCGATGAATCTCAACGATCCGCTCAATACACCAAGTGTACAAGTGTGATAAAATAATTAAGATAAATTATTTTCTCTCTCACACAACGACTATACCGATAGATTAGTTCGTGTCTATCTAGGTCGTGAGCAACTGTTCGATTAAATACGAGTAACCGATAGTATGATCTTCTGTGTGCCCATGCACACCATACTAACTACAACGTATAAAATCCAGAACCATGGTTTGCATTTATTTAATTATCAAGTAATTAAAAGCAAAACAATTGTTCGTTAATTTAATAGATTAAATGCTATGACGGGGAGTTTACCGTTACTTAAATCTAGACATTAAGTACACAACTCCAACATCTTTCAGAGGATCGCCCAGGCAGTCCTTTGAGCATGCATGCATGCTAATTGCATGTCTAACAAGATTAGTCAACATATACTTTCTAATATAAAAAAGGTACATGCACCAAAATTATCAACGATGATAGATCTCTCTACGCATGAGAATGCCTACTCTGGCATTTATAATGAGGATGAAGGGCTGCATGTCTTACCTTAATGTTGTTTTTTCGATCTATGGGCGCATGGTGGCCTTCCCCCTTTCCTGTGGAATCTGCTGGCAACTTTCACGGGAGAATCTGCCGGCAACTTTCCTGGGGCGATCTGCTGGTCTGTTTTCATCAACCATTGTTTCTTTAGAAGCTTTTCTGCAACTCGATTCTTGATGCTCCGTCCTTCTAGCGCCATCTGTTTTGGTTGTTTTTGTACTTGTCGGTAGTATCTGCTTTGACGGTGAAATTCGCTGCTATCGGAGGGTTAGCAAACAACACAAAAACTAATATAATATGATATAGAAACAAACAGATCGAGTTATATGCAGAAATCATAAGTAATGGAAATGGAAGCTCAAAGCTCCTCTTCATTCATATATCCATACTTAGACATTTTAGAAATATATTTATGCATCTTTGGTAATTTAATAAATAAAGGTTAATAAAAACGATAACGAAAATGACACGATCACTAGGCATCAATGCCCCCTTTTCAGGTCTTTATTTCTCTTATAGAGTATTTAGGCCATAGCCATTTTAGGAAGTGAATTTCTTTTACAAGTGTTTTTCTCTCTCTTTCCTCTCCCCCTTTTTTACATATGAAGTGCATCTATTTATAGGCATTCATGCATGTGATGCTTCTCTATACTTATGACACCTATCAGCCACATATTTAGCTTTATTGACAACTATCTAGCATGCATTTGACATGTGTAAAACATGTAGTGGACCAACTAAACCACTATCTTTGTTGGTTACTTTACTGGTAATCGCACCGGGAAGTCACTGTCTGCTGCCTGGTAACTCCTTTGCTCTTCTCTTAGTTCTGCCCTGGGAAAAGGTCTTATTTCCCCCGTGCGATCTTTCCTGTCCGATTTCTTGTATTCTTTGGATAATAATTCTGTCTTTGGCTGTGACTGGTCTTCTTTAATTCTTTCTTTGATGATGTGGCACCGGTCTTCTTGACACGTGTAGGTGGCGGATTTTCATGGCACAACAGCTGGTTCTTAGTCTTTGTCCTTTTCTTCATTATAAGGTACTGCGTCAGTTCGGGCTTTGTGGTTCTTCTAATAGTCTTTCTCTAAGAACCGGGCGTTACACGTCCTTCTGGTTCAAAGTACTATAGAACACACAATACTTTGTTCATCTAGGATATCCTACAACCATATTGAATATGCCGTTGTCTCCAGGAATATCCATAGAACATAGGTAGTTCCGAACAACTTGTTCTTTTACTATTAGAATTCTATTTCTTACTGACTCACCATTTCTACACGTAAGTGTATGGTGTAGTCATTTGAGACTTAATCTCAATCTTTGATTGTGTTATGTGGTAGCCTCCGCGACTAAGTCGCAGGCTTCCAATGGATATACTTTGAAGGTTCCCCATAATTGCTTTGTGACTAAAACACTTCGCTTTTATGGCACATCAAGCATTCTAATCCATCTTCGAGTATTCTTAAAATAACTACTCGCACATATCATTGATCATTCTTAATACTTGTCCGAATTCTATCCTTTACCGAAAGGTATGCTTAGTTCTATTATCCTCCAAATTCAATTCTTAGGTCGGAAGGTCCATTCCCTCAACTATAATTGATTAAATCAATTTCGACCTTTTGAATCTTTATTTGAATAAATACTACTAAGTATAAGAATTCACAAGTATAATTATAATAAAGAAATACATCTAATAAGTAAAACAAGTTATACAACGGATTGTTGCATCGTGGTAGACTAAGGATTCATCATTCATATATTGCTATCTAATGTACCAGAATAGATAACACCATTATTTCTTATCCAAATCATGAAATGATTAAAGAAATAAAATATCCATTCATAAATAATAGAAATCCAGAACAGAAGTTCTTTCTAAAATAAAGGGGTACATAATGCAATAAACTTGAAATGAAATCCTAAAACTACTGAAAGCAGATAAATGTCTTCCACTGCAACCGCTGCTACCCCAACAGCTTTGCCCATGTAGACTCGAACTTTTCTTCTCTAAGTCGCCGGGTTTTCTGGAACCCTTGCATTCAAGAATGCACATACCGTCAGTGGTTCCATATCTACACACCAGAATTCTGGTAGATAATACCGCTGACTATGTTTTTACGACTAAAGAAAATTCGTACCTTTGAGAGGACATTCAGACTTCCAGTGTCCAGACTTGTTGCATCGGAAGCACTTGCCCCTTGGCTTACTAGCCCCCACTCGTGGTCCATGCCTCTTGGCACCACTGGGTTTCCAGGCTTGCTTCCTTTTCTTGCCCCTACCTCCAACAGGCTTCGAGCCCTTGGACTTGGTAGCTACAAGCGCTTGAGACTTGCCCTTCTTGTAGATCCCCTCTGCCGCCTTCAGTTCAGTCAGGAGTTGCGCAAGAGTATAAGATAGTTTACCCATATTATAGCTCATATGAAACTGCTCAAAACTAGGGGTCAGAGACTGGAGTATGATGTCGACTTGCGTCTCAGCATCAATAGAAGCTCCTAGGACCTCAAGTTCATTCAACAAACTCATCATCTTAAGAACGTGCTCCCCAACGGGCGTTCCTTCAGACTGAGTAGTCGACATGAGGACTCTCATGGCTTCTTGCCTAGCCGCACGATCTTGCTCCCCAAACATCTCCTTGAGGTTAAACATCATATCATAGGCAGTTTCCATCGGCTCATGTTGGGTTTGGAGTACATTTGACATGGATGCCAAAATATAACACCTAGCCATTTCATCAGCCTTTTTCCACTTCTGATATGCCAGTTTTTCCTCATCAGTTGAGGCAGCCGTGGGCTCGGCAGGGCACACTTCATGGAGTACAAACTTGTACTCCTCAGAAGTCAGGACAATGTCTAAATTTCTCTTCCAATCAATGTAATTTGGACCAATGAGCTTATGCTCCTTGAGTATCACAGAAAGTGGATTCATAGCTATTCTCTAAACCTATAAGCACATTTAAAAAAACAATTAATTTAATGTCCGATATTATCTCCCTCAAATAATATCATTAAATTACTAATTACATCTAAAATCCCATCAGGTAAGGCAAGCCACGTGGTGTGGACGTTTACCCACCTAAATGATTTAGCAATTAGATTTTCTTTGGTCATACATCAATTATAGCGTGACTTCGTGGGGAAGAATACTATAACGCGTATCTAAGTGTAAACCATTACTCAGCACCAAAGTACATCGTTTGGAATTGCTACATCACCGCAAGCCACGTGGTGTGGACATTTACGATAATTTCACAACTCTTCACAATTACTTACAACTGTCTACATCAATTAATCCAAAATCCGTCAGCATAGCAAGCCACGTGGTGTGGACGTTTACTACACTAAGAGACTTTTATAATTGACTCCCAGTTACAAGATCCATTCGATTCTCATAGATCAAGACGCGGAGAATCATAAGTGAAACTCGAAGTTTCTAACCAGTGATTCACCATGCGAACGACCCTATCTCTCAAAAATGAGGGAGCCGAGCAGACAATCGATCCATCTATCAAAGAATGGTACGAACATCTCTAATTTGTGTCATCCACATGACCAAGTGGCTTTGGCTCCATTCCACTCCCCGGGGTGAGAATGAGTCGACTTGAAGTCAGTTTCAGAAAGACAAATTAAGCATTGTTTGATAAACTTGATCAATGTTTCTTGTAAAAGGAATTACAAGAATTCTCCTCCAATGACATATCTATATGAACTTCGAAAGCTAATAAATGTCACCAAGAGAACAGTAATGGAGACCACGGGAATGTTTCCATCCCCTCTCCCACTTAGCTTTTTATAACAAAGGGATACGCTATCTAATGCATAATTAAACACATAAGCATGCATGCAAGTAATAAAGCACATATCACATAGTCAAATAATGCTAGGAAATTATTTTCCCGACTATCATGGCTTTACTCCTTCTTCATATGCATCTTCTAGTCTTCAGTCTTCGTTCTTGAATGCTCCATGTGACGAGAATATTAATCCCAATATTTAAATCTATTTATTTTTAATAAATCCAAAAGATACTTAATTCGAAAATTAAGTCAATCGAATAAATCAAAAATAAAATTAAATATTATTAATATTTCTATTTATTTATTTTCCTATCTAATTCTATTAACTCTCTAGAATAATCTATCCAAGTAAAACTTGGAATATTCTAGAAGATTTCTATAATAGAATAAGGAAATAAAATAAATTAGGACTCTTCTACTTTCCAAGATTAATTAATTTCCATTACTATGAAAATTCCCATAAAATAGGAATAATCAATTAGGAAATAAATCAATCCTAAATTAACTTTTATTCCTTTCCAATTCTATTAAATCTCTAGGATCTTATTCCAAGTAGAACTCGGAATACTCTAGAAGACTTCCATAATAGAATAAGGAAATAAAATTAATTCCAATTAATTCTTTTCCTAATCCATGAGAATTCCCAAAAATAGGAAAACTCAAATAGGAAAACCGAATTAATTAGGAAAGTAGTATCTTGGTAGGAGTAGCATGAGATCGGGAGACCCCACGCCACCCCCACCTTCGACCGGCCACCACCGGAGGAGCACCGCCGCCCAGCCCAGCCACCAGCCGCCACCGTCGCCGGCGGCAGCCATAGCCGAGGGCGATCGGCCCCCTTCCTTGGGTCGATCAATTGGGGTCGATCAAGGGGTTTGATCGATCCCCGGTTTTTCGTCCTCTTCGTCTTCTTCGTCACACGTGTTCTCCGGCGGTCATCTCGGCATCGATCCAACGTAAATAAATTACAAGAATTTAAATTACACTATCCGGTATCGATTCTATACATGAAATCGACCCTATACATTTTCCGGAAAACATAGAACGTAATAATAAATCCTAAATTCGGTCAACCCCCGAATTTTTACTATTACAAACATTCAACCACACAAAACGAATCTCGACATGTCCGAGAGTTTAATAAACGAATAATCATGATAATTAATTAACACAATAATTAAATCCAACCATGATAGACGGAAATCCCTGCAAGGTAGAACAATAATCGAACATATACATGAACACAAAACCAAATCGCTCTGATACCAATTGCTGGGATTCGATGTCCAGAGCTATCAAAAAAATTGCGGAATCGATAACCCGACCGAAACCCTATCGCCGGAAACCGATCGCGAACACCGAACGAGCTAGAGCATGACCGAGGCGTCGCCACGGGCGAACCCGCGGCTAAACCCTAGCCATGCCCACGCCGGGGCTCGCGATCACCGTGCATGGTGATCGCCGGGGATGATTGGCGCATCCCCGCGGGGCTGTTCCGCCAGCACCCGCCGGCGGTGAGTCCGGCGACTCACCGCCACCACCACACGGGAAGGAGGGCGCCCAGCCGAGGCTCCAGCCCTCGGCTGCCCTCGCGATCGAGCCCAGCTCGATCGCCCGCCCCGGCTTCAGTCGGGGCTCCCCGTGCGCACGCCGCCGTCGAAGGGGCGGCTGGGATCCGCCGCGGCACCAGCCCGCGGCATCCCGGCGATCGACCGAAGTCGATCGCGTGCCCCGGCGTCCAGCCGGGGCTCGCCCCTCGTCGCGCGTAACCGGCGGTCGAACCCTAGGGTTCGGCCGCCCCTCTCGATCCCGACGGGGATCGCGAGATCCCCGTATCCCGGTTTTGACGTTTACCCGGATCGTCTTGTTCATGTATATATCACAATTATTACGAACACATAATCAAAGAGGGGGTTTTAGATTATGTTACCTCAATTCGTTGTGCGGAGAAACGAATTATACGTTGATGACCTTGCTGTTGGGATATGTCCTTCGATCCTACGTGTGCAATCGATAAAGTCATAAGGTCGTCTATGGATGTTAAATGATTATTCGATAATATTAATTGTTGGGAACAATATAATATTGATCAATAAATCATACCTACAGGGTCACACACGAGTCGGAATTACGTTGCTTGTTATATTGATTTAGAATCAATACGTATGGATTTTCACATGCATGGGATGCATGGCATGCATGAGATGCATGGCTTTAATGGATGCATGTCACATGGTGTGACATGGCATGCCACACAAGCAAGGGGACCACATCTAATGCAATTTGGCATGATGATGTGGAAATGACCCTTCACCTCCCCATTATCCACCATTACCTTGTGCATTATGATGCACATTATGGTGGGGGTTACATGGGAGGTTAATGGTGATCAATATAGTGATGAAAACATGTGTTTTCATATCACTTTTGATCAGCCACGAAAATGATACACAAAATAGAGAGAGAAGAGAGTTCTTGGAGAACCATTTTCAAACAAGCAAGCAAGTTCATTTTCCGGGTTCGTGTGCAACACGTAGAGGCCGGGCCATTTGTGCGGCTTCAACATCCGGGCGATCTAGACAAGAAGAGTGACGAGGTCATTCTCAAGGCTGATCCATGAAGGTGGTTCAATCGACTCAACACCACCTTCATCAACATCAACGAGGCACGCTACACCGGTTGTAAGTGTTCTTGTTAATCTCTCTCTATATATATATATATTGGATGTATATATATATATATATAAATATGTGTCTATACATATATATGTGTGCACTAAGATCATGGCATAGTAGATCTATTGCTTTACACGCTTCCGCACACACGGTATATCGATTGGATCGATATACCGGTACCATCAATTGGTATCAGAGCCTAGGGCTCGTGCACACTTTTGTGTTGGACACGAAGGTTAAATCAACATAATTGGATTATTTGTTTAATTGTGATTATGTGATTAGATGTAAGGCCGGCCACCGTTAGTGGTCGGGTGAATGGAATTGTCGTTTTTTTCGTACGATTGGCCATAGTTTTGGAGGGCTGCGTCCCTTGGAATCTTTTGTAATAGATAGGTTTTTCTATTATATTTGTATTGTACTACTTGTAAGCGATGGACTTGGTCCATGGTTCGATGGAGGATCTCGGCTCTCCGGCGAAAACGAGAAGAAAGGAAGCAAAACGAAGCAAAACGAAGCAAACCGGGCTGCTGGAGCCAAACGGCGGTCGCCGTGTGAGCTCCGGCGGGCGCCGTTTTGATTCTGCGGGCGCCGTTTTGGAAACGGCGACCGCCGAAAGGCCTTTTCCTTGGCAGATTGTTCCCGGACCTTTCAGCGGGCGCCGTTTTGGAAATGGCGACCGCCGGTGGTGTTCGGCGACCGCTGATTGTGAAACGGCGGGCGCCGTTCGTGGTTTTATGGGTACGGAATAGATTTGACCAAAATCGGAGGGCACGGAACTAAAACGGAGGGCGAGGACCAGTCCAGAAGATGTTCAAGGCTTTTGTTATTACTTTAATTCTTTTCTTTTGAGAGTTGTGAGGTTCTAGGGGCCTTTCGATTACGTATTTAATTGCTTTGCTAGTTATAGGTTGTTTTATGTTATAAATGTTCAACTTACATATAAACAAACTTATGCATGCAAGTTCCCAAAATAATGAGTATAATGTCTTGTCCAAAACATCACACCCCTAAAGCCCTCGATCATAAGTTGGTAGGTTCGCCTCAGCGGGGTACTACTTGTTATCTTGGGATAAGTGGGAGTAAGGGTTAGACCTTTACACGTGAGTTTGGTTTTCTCATCGATAGATCCACTGCAGGCGTGGCTATCGAGACATGAGATGAGAATGGGACTCTCATCGACCGAGAGTAACATTAGATGTTATTGACATGGGATGTCTACCTATCTTGGACTTATTAAGTGCGGACTCAGTCGGCTTAAGAATTTGCAAGATGAGGGTCTTGGGATTGTTTTGTTCAAGGGAACAAAGATATTAGATATCGATTGAACAAAATGGAATGAATAAGTAGCTTGTTAGACAACCTTATTTGTTTACCGCTTTATGGATGTTTACATACTTTATTTATCTTTCTTTTGTAGTTTATCATGTCTAATATCAATTCAATTCACGTTTCGTTCAATTCTTGATTGTGAAAAATTGAACAACATAAATTTTCTTGATTCACAACGTAATTTGAGGATGGTCCTCAAATACGAAGACAATGAAAATGTGTTAGATAACCACATCCTAAGATATCATTGAACAACTCAATAGCATGTTCGGGGAACATACTATGATTGAGCGGTTCGGTATGACCAGGATCATCGCTTCAGCTAGGCTGGAAAAATGGAAATCTATGGAATCACATGTGCAACAAATGATTGGATTATTTGTTTCAAGTGACCGCCTAGATTTTTCCTATGATGATTATTTGGCAACCGATTTCATACTTCAATCTCATGATGGTTATAATGCCTTTAGGCTAAATTTTCCATATGAATGGTTTGAAGAAATCGCTTCGTGAGCTCCACGGGATGCTCAAGGCTGCTGAGCCGGCGATAGAGAAGGACCCTAAGAGGGAAATTCTTAGGATATGGGATAGGGTATTCAAAAGAGCATGGGCAAGAAGGCTACTAGGGTTCATAGGGAATCTCAATGCGTCTACTGCAAAAGTGTTGGACACTACTTGCAAACATATAAAAGTTCATATCTTATTCAATTTCAAAACAAATGCCTAATTTGTCTTTCATTTGATGGATTATAAGGTTATGATTATTTACACCTCGGGGAGTGATTTAATCCAAAACACTTAAGTTAATCAATGACACAAATTAGAGACTTTCGAGCCATTGGATGGCGTGAATCGATTGTCTGGTTAGCTCCCTCATATTTTATGAGAGATAGGGCTTCAATTGCATGATAATATCGCTGGTTAGAAAAGTTCAACTTTTCACTTACGATTTATCACGTTTTGACATTGAGATAATTTTGAATGAGAAATTTGAATGAGACTCAATTATTGGGAATAATTGAATTTGCCCAAAGTTCAAAGAAGATGTGAAGAACGGGGTTGCTCCATCTTCAAGTATTAATGATATAGACATTAAACTTCACAAATTCTACTTCTTGGGTATTGGATGCCAAATGTGGTTCTCACATTTGTATGTGGAGAAACTACATAGAAGTGTAAGTTTGGTGAGTAGAAATGTCGATCTACGGGCAAGAAATGGAGCGAAGGTCGCTGCATTAGCCGTATGATCATATGATGTTGTTTTGCCTTAGGGCCTTGTTTTAGTATTATAACTATGTAATTTCACACCTTCAATAAACAATGAATATTGGTTCAGTATTGGATACTGATGGATTAGTTTTTCACTATTAAATAGTTTGGTAACTATTTTAATTGTGAATTATTCTTTGTTTTGGTACGATTATTATATTGTTTATGTATACTTTAAACTTGAAAAATCATATATATCATTAAGACCAAAGGCCAAATCGAATAAGTATCGATGAGACATAACTGAAACATTGTTGATTAGATCAAATCAAAATCTAAACATGTTACGAAGCTTCTTTTAGAAGGAATTTTAGAATCATTTGACTTGGAGTCATTTGATACATGTGAATGATGTGTGATTGAAAAGATAACAATGTCATCTTTCTTGGAGAAAGGAGAACATGTGAGTAATTAGGGATGATCCATACTGATGTATGTGGAACCTATTAGTTCACAAGCACATGAAGGTTATGTTTCGGAAAAGAGAAAACAAACTATATAATATATAGTTAGACCATTCGATGAGAGGTCTAAATGAACTACTGGTCTCTTTTGGGAACACACAATTCTAGACTTCAACTTATACACTGAATAGGAAGCTGTCAAAAGCTGTTGATAAGACACCATACTAGGTATGGAAAGGGAGGGTCCCTAAATTGTTTTCATCAAAATTTGAGGTTCTAAAAGCTTCTCTGACGAGATTTATCTCTATAGAGCTTGAACTCAAATGGGATAAAAGTTTCTTTATGGTATCCATAAGAAACTCGAGGGTACAACTTCTACGATCTATCTGAGAATAATATTTTGTTGCTCGAGATAGTGAGTTTCTTGAAAAGAGTTATCTTTCCTAGAAATTCAGTGGGAGATCGGTTGTCTTGAACGAGGTTCAAGTGAAACAACCAATGATGAATACTCAAGACTGGGTTGAGAGTATTCTTATGGTTTTGGAAGCCATACCAGCCCTCGTAGGTCCGAAAGGCATAAATCTATCTCTATTATTCAAATACTTAGATATTGTGACCAATGAGAGATATGAATTCATGCTTTTGGAAAGCGGTGAACCTTCGACCTAATTCCAAGCTATGACGAGTCCAGCTACTAAAAATTGGCATGGTGCCATGAAATCTGAGATGATATCAATATCTGATAATCAAGTTTGGAACTTGATATATTTGCATCACGGGGTTAAACCCAATGAATGCTAATAGATCTTTAAGATCTAAACAGACAGATGGAAAACCTAGGGTTTTCAAAGCAAGGTTGATGGTAAAAGTTTTATTCACGAGGTGGATTATGGAAAAACTTTCACCAATTGCTTTGATTAAATCATTCAGATTATCTTAGCCATTACTACTCATCTTGATAATGAGTTATGGTAATATTGGATGTTAAAACTAACTTCTTGAATTGGATTCTAGAAGAGAATGTGTTTTGACACAACCAAAGAGTTTTATCGATCGTAATAAGGCAAAGAAATTATGCAAGCATATCGGAGTAGCAATCTTCAGTTCAATGAATCCATACTGGGATTTGGATTTCAGAGGAACTCGGAAGAGTCTTGTTTTACAAGAAGATCAGTGGGAGTTACGTTGTATTAATTGTGTTGTATGTCGGTGACATACTCCTTATTAGAAACAATGTTCCTATGCTTAATTCTGTTAAAGAATGGCTTGGAAGATGTTTTTAATGAAGGATCTTGGAGAAGCACAGTACATATTGGGCATCAAGATCTGTCGGAACAGATCGAAAAGGATGTTTAGACTTAGTAAAGCGACCTATTTTGAAAAGGTGCTTGATAAGTTCAGAATGAAAGACGCCAAAAAGGGTCTCATTCCAATTACTCATGGCACATCTCTTAGCAAGATTCAAGGCCATACGGGACTTGATGAGCAAAAGAGGATGGAAAACATTCCTTATGCTTCGGCAATAGGGTCTATAATGTACGCCATGATATGTACACGACTGGACGTATCGTATGCTTTGAGCGTGACGATTCGGTTTCAAAGAAACCCAGGCGAGGCGCATTAGACTGCGGCCAATAATATTCTTATGTACCTTAGATGGACTAAAGAATATTTTGTTGTCTTTGGAAGACAAAAAGAGTTGATATTAACAACCTGTTTGAATGCTAACTTTAAAACAGACTAAGATAATTTCCGATTTTAATCTGGTTATATCTTTTGTCTGGTTAGAGGTGATATTTGCTGGAATAGTTCCATGCAATGCAATATAGCTTATTAAACTACAGAAGCTGAGCACAGTATTGCATTGGATGCAGTAATGTTGGCAGTTAAGATTTGAAAGTTCTTGAATGAACTAGGTGGCGTAACTAGCTCAGCCCATCTGATAGTTCTCTATTTATAGTAGAGTTATCGCGCAAGCCAATGAGCTAGGAAGCACCACAAGTCTAAAACTGGTGCTCAGGAAGTTCCACATTATCTGGGAGATAGTTTTGTGGAGACATCGAGATAATAAAGTTGCAACTTTTGATAAGGTTGCAAACCCGCTTTCTAAACCTCTTCAGCAGTTTAAGCTTGAGGCTTTCACGACTGCAATAGAGATCAGACATCTTAGAGATGGGTTGTGATTTCTATTACTGTATTAGACACTTTTGGAGAATTGGTAAACATTCACTCATATGTATAATACATAATTCTTCATATAAATATGGTTTAATTTATATGAATTGTCCAAATGATTAAGTGATATCAATTGGGTTATGGGGTCGACTTACCGCATAATGAAGTCCCAATGGTTGAACTGATACACTTGAATCATATAGTTGTTCCTGGTTCGTATAATCGAGTACGGACAAACCGATAATACAATGAACTAGTTTGTAATGTGTACTATAGCGCCGCTTCATGGGCTAGTGATGTGGGACATCAAGTACAATTACATAGATATTAGCTGGGAGCTAATGATCGAACAGACCCGACTGGAATAGTATTTAATATTTCGAGTCATAATACTATTTCATTGATTGTCGAGCAATTTCCTCTGACCTGAGTAGTCCAGAGTGATTCCATTGTGAAATGGTGTACTTTGATACAAGTAAACGCCTTTCGTAAAAGGAGGTTATAAAACTTGTTATTGGGTATATCAGGAAGCAAGTGGGAGAGCTTGGATTGACAAGATGGGATTGTCCTCCATTTTATAATGGGATACATGTCTTATCGGCCACTTGGAGAGTCGAGACTGTGGAAAATACGTGGCCACGTCCAGATTCGTATCATAGTGATAAATCTGGTTTTACAGTCTGTCTCAAAGTCCAAGAAAGGTTTGAACCGATTGAGGATGACTCGAGTCTTGCCTCAAGTTCAAACTTAGACATAAAGTGACAACAGGAAGTTGGCAGCACACTGGCTCTGAAGGCCAAGTGGGAGATTGTTGGGATATGTCCTTCGATCCTACGTGTGCAATCGATAAAGTCATAAGGTCGTCTATGGATGTTAAATGATTATTCGATAATATTAATTGTTGGGAACAATATAATATTGATCAATAAATCATACCTACAGGGTCACACACGAGTCGGAATTACGTTGCTTGTTATATTGATTTAGAATCAATACGTATGGATTTTCACATGCATGGGATGCATGGCATGCATGAGATGCATGGCTTTAATGGATGCATGTCACATGGTGTGACATGGCATGCCACACAAGCAAGGGGACCACATCTAATGCAATTTGGCATGATGATGTGGAAATGACCCTTCACCTCCCCATTATCCACCATTACCTTGTGCATTATGATGCACATTATGGTGGGGGTTACATGGGAGGTTAATGGTGATCAATATAGTGATGAAAACATGTGTTTTCATATCACTTTTGATCAGCCACGAAAATGATACACAAAATAGAGAGAGAAGAGAGTTCTTGGAGAACCATTTTCAAACAAGCAAGCAAGTTCATTTTCCGGGTTCGTGTGCAACACGTAGAGGCCGGGCCATTTGTGCGGCTTCAACATCCGGGCGATCTAGACAAGAAAAGTGACGAGGTCATTCTCAAGGCTGATCCATGAAGGTGGTTCAATCGACTCAACACCACCTTCATCAACATCAACGAGGCACGCTACACCGGTTGTAAGTGTTCTTGTTAATCTCTCTCTCTATATATATATTGGATGTATATATATATATATATATATATATATATATATATATATATATATATATATATATATATATATATATATATATATATATATATATATATATATATATATATATATATATATATATAAATATGTGTCTATACATATATATGTGTGCACTAAGATCGTGGCATAGTAGATCTATTGCTTTACACGCTTCCGCACACACGGTATATCGATTGGATCGATATACCGATACCATCACTTGCGATCTTCCTACGTATTCCTTGCACATCGTTCGAACGTCGTGTGGGCGACGATCTATCGAACTCCTATGGATCTCCTTCAACTCTCTAGAACTATCAAGTATTGATATTCTTGTCTTATCTCAAGTTATGATTTATGAAGGCCATGTAGTGCTTTTATAGGCTACGTAGGGGATCATAAGGAGGTGGAATATTGGGCTTCCAATATTGAAGATTAAATTGAGCCCAATGCTCAAGTCCATTAATCCTTATCAATATTAATTAATTTATTTTCCACTATATAAATTAATTGCACTCCCAATATTAAACCATATTATATCAAATAATATTTCTCCGGTAGTATCATTTTTTCCGTGTATTTAAGATTTAAATATCCATGAATAAATTTATTTATTGCTCAATAAATTATATTCATCTCTTGTATCCGAGACTAGTACCATTCAACCTTAATTATTGTGCGGAACAAATCCACTCATGAGGTTTACACAATAATTCCTTATGAACTCATCTCGGGGATATTATCAACCCTTCCGGGATACACTTTCCCGTCAAGTATTCACGGCATGTCATATATAAAATATAGCGACCCAACTTAACCGGTAATTAACCCAATAATTAAATCGGTTAATTCCTTTGGAAAATCAAAGTCTCTAATATTAAATATATACACCCGCAATAGTATCGGGGATTAAGAATAAAATACTCTGAGATTTAAATTGATTATCCAAGGCAATCCTAATCAATAAATCTCAAGCGATCCGGCCAATACACCAAGTGTACAAGTGTGATAAAATAATTAAGATAAATTATTTTCTCTCTCACACAACGACTATACCGATGGATTGGTCCATGTCCATCTAGGTCGTGAGCAACCGTTTGATTATATACGAGTAACCGATAGTATGATCTTCTGTGTGCCCATGCAACACCATACTAACTACAACGTATAAAATCCAGGACTATAATTTTGCATAATTAATTAATAATAATTAAATGCAAATAATTGTTTATTAATTAAATAGGTTAAATGCTATGACCGGGAGTTTACCGATACTTAAATCTAGAAATTAAGTACACAACTCCAACATTCTTCACGTACTCATATATTTATAGATGATAGGAGTTTTGGGAAGCAAGTAAAAATCGCTGATCTTGATTGGATAAGGATTCTCTTGAAGACTCCTAGATTTTCAGGATTCTGGACAGCTGCCTGCCCATGCTGACGTCTTGACAGACTCGTGTGTATATAGGACTCTGATTTGATAGAGACGTGTTGGACAATGACTCTAAGGTTGGATGAGAGTCCTTCTTTGATACTTCTCTGAATCTGGTCACCTTTGAGGACTCCATGATTCCCAGGACTCTTTCGTACACTACTTGCTCAACGTTCGTCTCTGATCAATTGTCGCTCTTTCCCAATTGCTTTATCTTCGATAGCCTTCTTTACGAGGTAGTTGTTCATGCGCGGTACTTGGTCGTGCATCGGTCTTGCTCCACTTTCTGACTCTGTCCCAACTTGCTCAACGGGACTTGGATGTTCCAGTCAGACCAGCTTGCTCAACATGCACCATTGACCAGGAAGGTGATTTCCTTGCCTCTTTTACGCCTCGGTCTTTTCTTTGCCTTGGTTAAGGTCATGGATCACGTGTGAGACTTTGGAAGTTGGGAATCTCCGCAAAGTGGCTTCGCCCATAATGGTTGCTTGCCCAAGTAGGCCCAAGTGTTTGAGTCACTGTTGCTTTGATTCCTTGATTTTCGTCTAAGGGACTGGTTCCCTTCATGCATGCGGTGTATGCCCATAGTGGTTGCTTGCTCAACTGTCGGTGATCAGTCGAAAGTGAGTGTTTTGCCTACAGTGGGTGATCAGGCCAAAGTAGGTGTTATGCCCAAACCGCCAACTTGTGCTGTCTTTTGCCCAATTATCAGGACTTCCTCATCTTTCACGTAATTCACTCCAATTATGCCCAAGGTGTCACCTGCTATGCCCTGCATGACTCTTACTCCAAATGTGTCCTCCCAGACATAATAAAATAATAAAAGTGAAAATAAAGACTTGATTACTTGACTCAAAAGAACTAAAAATGAGCCAAAAAATATGGCTCATCACACACACACACACTTTACTACGCTTGTCCTCAAGCGTGCGGTATGACTTGCCTGCTCAATTAGAAATCAAAGGGAGGTAGAGATAGAAAAAATAACAGAAGACTCAAGCATGCTTGTCAAAATACAGAAGTTGATCAAGTGAACAGACAGTCAAAATCATAGTCAATGTAATGCATAAAAAACGTTCAAGAGTTTGCAACAGGATTTTGGGTGCTCTCTCAAGTGTTTCTCTCTCATATTGTATGGGTAGTGTTTTGCTCAATGCTGTTTTAAAAGAAGTTTTGCTTTGGGTTTGACCAAGTTCTATCCTGTGAATATTTTCAATTAAGTTGGGCAATATCATTAGGGCTTTCTAGGGTTTACTGTATAGGCTATCTTGGACAATGCCCAGAATTTATCTTAGGTAGGGCTGCATTTTACTTAGCAACTTTTTCCTCCTAATCTCTTCTTTTATTACTGGCCTTAGCACACCCTTTTATTCATTGATTCTTTTTTTATTTTTTGCTTTTTTTTTTTGTAGAGAAGACTTTACCCTGACCTGCCCATTTTATGGACTTGGGCGTTTTTGCAGGTTGGCCAGGGCAGTGGGAGTTTTCCCCCAGGTGATCAAGAAAATAGGCTCGGCTCAAGGGGCTAACAAGGGTCTTCTTTTTATTTATAGTACAGAACAAAATGCCTAAATCATTTACTACCTTAACTCAATTTCAATTATCACAATGGTCAGAACTTGGGCAAGCTTCAGCATCACAAACTTTTTAAACAGCTACGCTCAATAAAGAAATATCACACAAATGTAGGCTCAAATCCTCACAGCTTACCTAGTTGCAATTCCATCGTCCCTAATATTTTTCATGCATAGACTATTAATTTTGAAAACTGTTCAAATTGACCAAGTATTTATCAAGCATGCGACTCGATCAGACTATGGGGTTGCTCTTGCCATTCCCCCACTCACACACTTTGCCTCTGGCAAAGTGTGCAAATAGTAATAAGATGGGCAAGCATCTCCCCAGACTCAATACTCCGACTCCAAACGATGTTGGCGCACCTTCCCACATACACACTTTGCCTTGGGCAAAGTGTGCAAATAAAGAGGTCGACCCCATCAATCAAGGTCTTCAGACTCAAATAAAAATATGTCAATGGGAGGAACGCATTCAAGAGGATAGATCAGCAAGGTACCTTTGCCAAGTGTGGGCATTGTGTGCAGGGAATACCTCTGGTCTCAGTCAAGGCCTTTCCCAAAATCTTTTAATTGTTTGACCTCAGCTGGCTTGCCCAGTCGATTCTGTCTTTTCTGGTCATGGCACTTGCCCAAGGTCTCTGTTCTTGCTCAACGCGCATCTTCCTCCTTATGCTCAGGCTCCTTGCCCATGATCTGCAACACAAAACACACTACCTTTCGAGGAGAACACTGCTCAAGGCTTATTTATTGAATTAAATAAAAAAAGGGAAAAGATACTACCAGGTTGCCTCCTGGCCAGCGCCTTAGTTAGCGTCATGGGCATGACGTTTGTTTTTGGGTTGCACGTGCTGTTTGCCTTGATCTCCCTGTTCTGCCCTCAATTGTCCTGTATGGTCAAGCTAAAGCAAAACAAAAATCACAAGTTAAATAGAACGGAGAAAGTAACTGGAATTTAAACTCCCCGGCAACGGCGCCAATTTTGACGACGACGCGTGTTTGTCGTGGAACAAATGCCGGTCAAAATAAATTTGTAAGTTTCCTAGACCTTTCACCAACACAAGTATTAGTGGCAAGTATAGGGTCGATCCCACGAGGAGTTTATTGTTACTTTCCCCCGGCTTTGCCCAAAGGGTTGTCACGTTTAAAAAGAGTTTTGTGTTCGCTGTGGGCACAGCGGTTCCGTGATCTCCTTGCTACCTTGACTGAAACAAAAACAAAATAAAAACGAATTAAAAACATTTGGGCAAGTCGTTACCTTGATCACACTGGTCAAGTGTTTACTGTTCACTGGCACATATATCATTTTGCTAACAGCTTCATCTTCCGGTTATAGGCCCAAAATATTAACGTCCCTATGATGTCACGCACGCCAATACCCCTGACCCTCATTCGCTCTTATGTTTAAAGTCCTATTAGATCTCTCTCAATAGGTCTCCTGACATTGACCAATTCGACACTATGTGACCGCATGAGTCTAAGTTGATCAAGCCGCTTTCATCCTCCAAGCAAACCCAGAATGGCCAATAGCATGCCTGGACAGACCCAAGTCATACGACCACATCTCCAGCAACATGTTGTACTTCGCGGACGCCCAGTCTCCCGGTCGCGTTGATCCACGTACTTGTGTGTTAGGCAAGTCGGGGTTCCCACTGGTCATTGTAGGATTGCCCAAGTCCCTAATATCCTCGATATACTACCCTGTTGAATCGGGAACAAAGATAAGCTAGTTGTTGTCATCAAGAAGCATCACAATATTTTACACAGCAGCCTGATCAGGATCAGAACTTGACCAAACGATGTTAATTCAACAATACATAATTAAAATAAATAAAGAAAGCAAAAACGAAATTAAATAACTGAAACAAAAGGGAAATAAATTAAGAAAAACATAATATACAATTTCGCCCAAAAGGGCGGTGTTCCTCCTCACTCGACTCTCAAAACAAATACATATAACTCTCATGAATTTCGTGTGTTGTTTTGTGGAACTCGGGTTGTGTGTTGCTGCGTTCGGCTCTCTTTTTCGTTTCTTTTTGTGTTCTTCACGTACTCATATATTTATAGATGATAGGAGTCTTGGGAAGCAAGTAAAAATCGCTGATCTTGATTGGATAAGGATTCTCTTGAAGACTCCTAGATTTTCAGGATTCTGGACAGCTGCCTGCCCATGCTGACGTCTTGACAGACTCGTGTGTATATAGGACTCTGATTTGATAGAGATGTGTTGGACAATGACTCTAAGGTTGGATGAGAGTCCTTCTTTGATACTTCTCTGAATCTGGTCACCTTTGAGGACTCCATGATTCCCAGGACTCTTTCGTACACTACTTGCTCAACGTTCGTCTCTGATCAATTGTCGCTCTTTCCCAATTGCTTTATCTTCGATAGCCTTCTTTACGAGGTAGTTGTTCATGCGCGGTACTTGGTCGTGCATCGGTCTTGCTCCACTTTCTGACTCTGTCCCAACTTGCTCAACGGGACTTGGATGTTCCAGTCAGACCAGCTTGCTCAACATGCACCATTGACCAGGAAGGTGATTTCCTTGCCTCTTTTACGCCTCGGTCTTTTCTTTGCCTTGGTTAAGGTCATGGATCACGTGTGAGACTTTGGAAGTTGGGAATCTCCGCAAAGTGGCTTCGCCCATAATGGTTGCTTGCCCAAGTAGGCCCAAGTGTTTGAGTCATTGTTGCTTTGATTCCTTGATTTTCGTCTAAGGGACTGGTTCCCTTCATGCATGCGGTGTATGCCCATAGTGGTTGCTTGCTCAACTGTCGGTGATCAGTCGAAAGTGAGTGTTTTGCCTACAGTGGGTGATCAGGCCAAAGTAGGTGTTATGCTCAAACCGCCAACTTGTGCTGTCTTTTGCCCAATTATCAGGACTTCCTCATCTTTCACGTAATTCACTCCAATTATGCCCAAGGTGTCACCTGCTATGCCCTGCATCACTCTTACTCCAAATGTGTCCTCCCAGACATAATAAAATAATAAAAGTGAAAATAAAGACTTGATTACTTGACTCAAAAGAACTAAAAATGAGCCAAAAAATATGGCTCATCAGATAGTCAAAGTGCAGTGCATTTGTCTAAGCATATGATGTATCATGAGAGATTAAGCATATTGATGTGAGGTTGCATTTTTTGAGAGATCTAGTTGAAAAAGAAGTTGACAAGGTGGAGAAAATTGCAACTGAAATCAATCATGCTGAAAGTTTTACCAAATGTATTACATGGGATAAGTTAAATTTATGTCAACAACTAGTGCAGTTGGTTGACATTTCACAATCTTAATGATATTGGGATTGCGGAAGTGGTCGCAGACTTGATAGTTTTGCTATGGTTATCAAGTTATGCAATGAAATACTCAAACTGGTCAGTTTTGAAAATATCAGTTTGATGACTTGGTGGTTTTCTGATCCAGTGGATTTCTAGGTGGTTTGAGCATGGCCTGAGGTCCATCTGGTGTTTAGTGACTTGAGTGAGTTTTTGTTTACTTGGTTGCTTTAGAGAATTGGATTTTGAGGTATGGGGTTCTTTGAATTCAATTTCTGGTTTTTTTATGGTGACTTGGTGTTTCTGAGTTACTGTGAGAGTTTGAGGCGTGGTGATGTGCTGATGACTCACATTACATTTATGGAGTATGATTTTTCTGGTAAATAGAGTTTTGGTTCAGAAAATCTCAAGTTGGGTACTTAAGTAAATTCTTGATATTGTTTTTTTGACATGTTGTGGTTTTCTAGTGATTGTGATGACTCTGGTTGGAGTTAGATCATGATCTTTAACTTGTTGGAAACAGGAAAAGAAAGAGTATATTGTTGAATATATTTGGGAATCTGAATCTTGGTTGAGTTTTCAGAAGATTGGATCAAAGTTGTCATTTTGCAGTTTTGAGCTCAAGAACAAAATTGTAAGATTTTTTATTCTTGACTTCTAGGATGATCAAGTGTTGATTACTTGGAGTATGATGTTTTCAGGAGTTTCAAATGTTTTGTAAGGTGGATATTTGTTGAAAATTACAAAATATTTGAAGCCTAGAGGTGTTTTCTACATTTTAAGCTTCAGGGGCAAAGTGGCCTTTTCGCTTCATTTGAATTCTGCCGCCAAGGACAAAATGATGCCGTTTATCATAAAAGGCGTCATTTTCACTAGGGATCGACATAATGGCGTGCTGCATTGATCAATTTATTTCGCACGTGTTTGTTGATGAAAATTCATGCTTCTAAGTGCTTCTAGATCCTAGTCAGCTCACGCTTAGCATGTGCATCACAATTTCGGTTATAAATATGTGTTGGAGATTCGCCTAATCGTAGTTGATCCTTATCAGCACATGCCCGTTCATGTTGAACCACGTTGGCACTTGGTGTTGGAGTTGTGTACTTAATGTCTAGATTTAAGTAACGATAAACTCCCGATCATAGCATTTAATCTATTAAATTAATAAACAATTATTTGCTTTTAATTATTATTAATTAAATATATGCAAATTCATAGTCCTAGATTTTATACGTTGTAGTTAGTATGGTGTTGCATGGGCACACAGAAGATCATACTATCGGTTACTCGTATTTAATCAAACAGTGGCTCACGACCTAGATGGACCCGGACCAATCCATCGGTATAGTCGTTGTGTGAGAGAGAAAATAATTTATCTTAATTATTTTATCACACTTGTACACTTGGTGTATTGAGCGGATCGTTGAGATTCATCGATTAGGATTGCCGGCGATAATCGATTCGAGTCTCAGTGTATTTTATTCTTAATCCCCGATATTGTTGCGGGTGTGTATATTCAATATAAGTGACTTTGATTTACCAAAGGAATTAACCGATTTAATTATTGGGTTAATTACCGGTTAAGTTGGGTCACTATATTTTATATATGGCATGCCGTGAATGATTGACCGGACAGTGTATCCAGGAAGGGTTGATAATATCCCCGAGATGAGTTCATAAGGAATTATTGTGTAAACCTCATGAGTGGATTCGTTCCGCACAATAATTAAGGTTGAATGGTACTAGTCTCGGATTCAAGAGATGAATAAATTAATTAGCAATAAATTAATTTTATTCATGGATATTTAAATCTTAAATACACGGAATAAATAATACTACCGGAGAAATATTATTTGATATAATATGGTTTAATATTGGGAGTGCAATTAATTTATATAGTGGAAAATAAATTAATTAATATTAATGGGAGATTAATAGATTTGGGCTTGGGCTCAATTTAATCATTAATATTGGAAGCCCAATATTCCACCTCCTTTAGATCCCCTACGTAGCCTATAAAAGCACTACATGGTCTTCACTTTTTCAAAAGACAAGAATATCAATATTTGATAGTTCTAGAGAGTTGAAGAGGATCCATAAGCTTGGAGGATCGTCGCCCACCCGACGTTCAAGCTAGTGCAAGGAATACGTGGGAAGATCGTAAGGTCATCAACTTAGATTCGTTTCTCCGCACAACGAATTAAAAGGTAAAATCATATACTCCCTTCTATGATTTTATGTGGATTAATTGTGATACATACATGAACGCATGATCCGGGAAAAACGTCGAGACCGGGATACGGGGATTCGAGATCCCCGTCGGGATCGAGAGGGGCGGCCGAACCCTAGGGTTCGACCGCCGGTTGCGCGCGGACGAGGGAGCCCCGGCTGGACCGCCGGGGCATGCGATCGACGTGAAGTCGATCGCGGGGAGGTTCGCCGTGGGCTGGTGCCACGGCGGGTGAACCCCCCCAGCCGCCTCGCCCGGCGGCGTGCAAAGGAGGAGCCCCGGCTGGAGCCGGGGCAGGCGATCGATCACGCGATCGATCGCCGGGGCGAACCGCGGCTGTTGCCGCGGTGGTCAGCTGGGGGCTGACCGCCCCTCCTGGCGGTGGCGGTGAGTCGCCGGACTCACCGCCGGGGGCTGCCCCATGCAGCCCCAGCGATCGCCATGCACGGCGATCGCGAACCCCGCGGATGGGGTTCGGCTAGGGTTATGCCGCGGGTTCGTCCCGCGGCGATGCTCTTGTCGAGCCCGGTTCTTCGTGGTGTTCGTGATCGGTTTCCGGCGACGGGTTTTCGGTCGGGGTTATCGGTTCCGCAATTTTTTGATACCCCGGGATATCGAATTCCAGCAATTGGTATCAGAGCGTTTGGTTTCGTGTTCATGTATGTGTTCAATTGCGTTCTACCTTGCAGGGATTCCGACTATCATGGTTTAATTAATTATTAATTATTCGTTTAATTAATTGCTATTTAATTTACCATGATTGTTCGTTTATTAAACTCTCGGACATGTCGAGATTCGTTTTGTGTGGATGAATGCTTGTAATAGTAAAAATTCTGGGGTTGACCGAATTTAGGATTTATTATTACGTTCTATGTTTTCCGGAAAGAGTATAGGGTCGATTTCATGTATAGAATCGATACCGGAATTGTAAATTTATTTCTTGTAATTTATTTACGTTGGATCGATGCCGAGACGACCGCCGGAGAACCCATGAGACGAAGAAGACGAAGAGGACGAAGAACCGGTATCGATCAAACCCCTTGATCGACCCCAATCGATCGACCCAAGAGGAAGGGGCCGATCGCCCTCGGCTAGGGCTGCCGCCGGCGACGGTGGCGGCTGGGCTGGGCGGCGGTGCTCCTCCGGGGGTTGGGCGGTCGAAGGTGGGGGTGGCGTGGGGTCTCCCGATCTCATGCTACTCCTACCTAGATTCTACTTACCTAATTGATTCGGTTTTCCTAATTGAGTTTTCCTATTTTTGGGAATTCTCATGGATTAGGAAAAGAATTAATTGGAATTAATTTTATTCCTTATTCTATTATGGAAGTCTTCTAGAGTATTCCGAGTTCTACTTGGAATAGGATCCTAGAGATTTAATAGAATTGGAAAGGAATAAAAGTTAATTTAGGATTGATTTATTTCCTAATTGATTATTCCTATTTTATGGGAATTTTCATGGAAATGAAAATTAATTAATCTTGGAAAGTAGAAGAGTCCTAATTTATTTTATTTCCTTATTCTATTATAGAAGTCTTCTAGAATATTCCAAGTTTGACTTGGATAGATTATTCTAGAGATTTAATAGAATTAGATAGGAAAAGAAATAAATAAAAATATTAATAATATTTAATTTTATTTTTGATTTATTCGATTGACTTAATTTTCGAATTGAGTATCTTTTGGATTTATTACAAATAAATAGATTTAAATATTGGGATTAATATTCTCGTCACATGGAGCATTCAAGAACGAAGACTGAAGACTAGAAGACGCATACGGAGATGGAATAACGCCATGATAGTCGGAAAATAATTTTCTAGCTTATTTTGACTATGTGCTATGTGCTTTATTACTTGTATGCATGCTTATGTGTTTAATTATGCATTAGATAGCGTATCCCTTTGTTATAAAAAGCTAAGTGGGAGCGGGGATGGAAACATTCCCATGGTCTCCATTACTGTTCTCTTGGTGACTCTTATGGACTTTTGAAGTTCGTATAGATGTGTCATTGGAGGAGAATTCTTGTAATTCCTCTTACGAGAAACATTGATTAAGTTTATCAAACAATGCCTAATTTGTCTTTCTGAAACTGACTTCAAGTCGACTCATTCTCACCCCGGGGAGTGGAATGGAGCCAAAGCCACTTGGTCATGTGGATGACACAAATTAGAGGCAGTCGTACCATTCTTTGATAGATGGATCGATTGTCTGCTCGGCTCCCTCATCTAATGAGAGATAGGGTTGTTCGCATGGTGAATCACTGGTTAGAAACTTCGAGTTTCACTTATGATTCTCCGCGTCTTGATTTACGAAAATCGAATGGATCTCATAATTGGGAGTCAATTATAAAAGTCTCTTGGTGTAGTAAACGTCCACACCACGTGGCTTGCTATACTAACGGACTTTGGATTAATTGATGTAGACAGTTGTAAGGAATTGTGAAGAGTTGTGAAGTTATCGTAAACGTCCACACCACGTGGCTTGCGGTGATATAGCAATTCCAAACGATTTACTTTGGTGCTGAGTAATGGTTTACACTTAGATACGCATTATAGTATTCCTCCCCACGAGGTTACGCTATAAGTGATGTATGACCAAAGAAAACCTAATTGCTAAATCATTTGGGTGGGTAAACGTCCACACCACGTGGCTTGCCTTACCTGATGGGATTTTAGATGTGATTAGTAATTTAATGATATTATTTAAGGGAGATAATATCGGATATTAAATTAATTGTTTGTTTAAATGTGCTTATAGGTTTAGAGAGTAGCTATGAACCCACTTTCTATGATACTCAAGGAGCATAAGCTCACTGGCCCCAACTATATTGATTGGAAGAGAAATTTAGACATTGTCCTAACTTCGGAGGAGTACAAGTTTGTACTCCATGAAGTATGCCCTGCTGAGCCCACGGCTGCCTCAACTGATGAGGAAAAACTGACATATCGGAAGTGGAAAAAGGCTGATGAAATGGCTAGGTGTTATATTTTGGCTTCCATGTCAAATGTACTCCAAACCCAACATGAGTCGATGGACACTGCCTATGATATGATGTTTAACCTCAAGGAGATGTTTGGGGAGCAAGATCGTGCGGCAAGGCAAGAAGCCATGAGAGTCCTCATGACAACTACTCAGTCTGAAGGAACGCCCGTTGGGGAGCACGTTCTTAAGATGATGAGTTTGTTGAATGAACTTGAGGTCCTAGGAGCTTCTATTGATGGAGAGACGCAAGTCGACATCATACTCCAGTCTCTGACCCCTAGTTTTGAGCAGTTTCGCATGAGTTATAATATGGGTAAACTATCTTATTCTCTTGCGCAACTCCTGACTGAACTGAAGGCGGCAGAGGGGATCTACAAGAAGGGCAAGTCTCTAGCGCTTGTAGCTACCAAGTCCAAAGGCTTTAAGCCTGGTGGAGGTAGGGGCAAGAGAAGGAAGCAAGCCCGGAAACCCAGTGGTGTCAAGAGGACTGTACCACGAGTGGGGGCTGCAAAGCCAAAGGGTAAGTGCTTCCGATGCAACAAGATGGGACACTGGAAGTCTGAATGTCCTCTCAAAGGTACGAATTCTTCTTTAGTCGTAAAAACATAGTCAGCGGTATTATCTACCAGAATTCTGGTGTGTAGATATGGAACCACTGACGGTATGTGCATTTTGAATGCAGGGGTTCCAGAAAACCCGGCGACTTAGAGAGGAAGAGTTCGAGTCTACACGGGCAAGGCTGTAGAGGAGGCAGCGGTTGCGGTGGAAGACATTTATCTGCTTTAGTAGTTAAATAGGATTTCATTTTAAAGTTATTGCTTTATGTACCCCTTTATTTTAGAAAGAACGTTTTGTTCTGGATTTCTATTATTAATGAATGGATATTTTATTTCTTTAATCATTGGATGATTTTGATAAGAAATAATGGGCATTATCTATTCTGGTACATTAAATAGCAATATGTGAATGATAAATCCTTAGTCTACCACAATGCAACGAACCGTTCTATAACTTGTTTTACTTGTTAGATATTTCTTTATTAATCATTATACTTGTGAATTCTTATACTTAGTAGTATTTTCAAATAAGATTCAAATGGTCGAAATTGATTTGATCAATTAAAGTTGAAGGAATGGACCTTCCGACCTAAGGATTGAATTTGGAGGATAATACGTCTAAGCAAACCTTTCTGGATAAAGGATAGAATTCAGACAAGTATTGGAAATGATTAGATATGCAGACATATGTGTGAATTAGAAAGGTACGAGTAATTCTCTCAAAGAATACTCGGTGATGGATTAGAATACTTAATGTGCCATAAAAGCAAAGTGTTTTGACTAGTCAATGGACACAAAGCTATTATGGGGAACCATCAAAGTATATCCATTAAGAGCCTGTGACTCGGTCACGAAGGCCATCACTTATCTAAGTAACACATAGCATAATCAAAGATTGGGATTCAATCCCAAAGGGCCGCACCATACACTTACGTGTAGAAGTAGTGCGTTGTAAATAAGAAATGGAAAATCTGATAGTAAAAGGACAAGTTGTTCGGAACTACCTATGTTCTATGGACATTCCTAGATACAACGGCATATTGAATATGGTTGTAGGATATCCTAGATGAACCAAATATTGTGTGTTCGATAGTACTATGAACCAGAGGGACGTCTCGTCCGGTTCATAGAGGAAGACTATTAGATGAACCACAAAGCCTGGACTGACGTAATACCTTGAAATGAGAAAAAGGACAAAAGACTGGGAACCAGCCAAACCGAGTAGATATACACCACATACTGCACCTATTGTTATTACTGTTATACACCGGGACGCCATTGCAGTGGGAGGTTGTTGGACAACCAAGGATATTCATAAGACTAGAGGAGTTCGGACTCTGGATCTAGTAGACATGAAATCGATCCCTAGGTCTGCATAAGGGTGGTACTAGATCTAAATGTGCCTACTTGAAACAATAAGGATTATTGTTAAGAGGCTAGATCATTTAGAGTACAAGCTTAGTAAATCCATTTATGGATTGAAATAAAGCTATGAATCGTGGAACTTGCGAATTGATGGGATAGTCCATTTGATGGATTCATCAAAAGGTATAGACGAAAGGTGTATTGAAAACGTAATGGAAACAAGGTGGTGTTTCTCGGAGATCTTATGTAGATAATATTTTATCATTGGCAACAATGTAAAGATATTATCAGACATAAAATAATGGTTGTCTAAATAAATCAAGATATAAGATTGAGAAGAAGTTAGAGCATGTTCTTAAGATCTTATGATCTAGAGATAAGAACATTGTACTTCTAGACATCTTATATGATTATGGTTTGTTTTTAACATGTATACTTCTGAGAAAGGTTATTGCCTTTCAGAAACAGAATATACATCTATCTAAAGGATATGTGTTTTGAACACATGAAGGAGATAGATGAAGACAAAGCAGTTTCCTACACTTTGTGTGGAAAGCTTAAATGCATTGTTGGAAAACAAGAACCTGATATCAACTATGCGGTTTGCGTAGTGGGAGGATATCAAAGTAATCTGGATAAGGGATGTTCGAATGCTGTAAGAGTACTTTCATAGTACTGGCTTACAGAGCAAGACGAAATCTTTTAGATTACAGATTCTCAGATCCAAAGAATCAGAGGAGGACCAGTGTAAGTCGATATCAGGCTATGTGTTCACTTTTAGAAAGAGGTGGAACCATGAAATGAAAGAGTGATAAGCAGGAGGCTTCTCAGACTCTTTCATAACCGAATAGCAGCCTCAGAGGCAGCGGAAGTTTTGGTTAGGTTCCGGGATAACCTCTTGACTTGGATATGACTCTTAGTTTACCAAAGGCTATTGGATAGCGGTGCATGGTGAACTAGAAGAGGTCATGAGTCAAAAGTGATGTTAACACATAGAGCAAGTACCACCTGATACGAGTCATCGTCAGGGGAGACGACGTAGTAGTCACCAAGATAACTTCAGAGCGGCAACCTAGATTGCTCACTCACATAGTACTTCTCGGAAGTACACCTTAAAGCACGTGATGAGTATGGGAACCGGGAGTTTGGAGGAAATGACTAGACCTTAGTACAAGTGGGAGATTGTTGGAGTTGTGTACTTAATGTCTAGATTTAAGTAACGATAAACTCCCGATCATAGCATTTAATCTATTAAATTAATAAACAATTATTTGCTTTTAATTATTATTAATTAAATATATGCAAATTCATAGTCCTAGATTTTATACGTTGTAGTTAGTATGGTGTTGCATGGGCACACAGAAGATCATACTATCGGTTACTCGTATTTAATCAAACAGTGGCTCACGACCTAGATGGACCCGGACCAATCCATCGGTATAGTCGTTGTGTGAGAGAGAAAATAATTTATCTTAATTATTTTATCACACTTGTACACTTGGTGTATTGAGCGGATCGTTGAGATTCATCGATTAGGATTGCCGGCGATAATCGATTCGAGTCTCAGTGTATTTTATTCTTAATCCCCGATATTGTTGCGGGTGTGTATATTCAATATAAGTGACTTTGATTTACCAAAGGAATTAACCAATTTAATTATTGGGTTAATTACCGGTTAAGTTGGGTCACTATATTTTATATATGGCATGCCGTGAATGATTGACCGGACAGTGTATCCCGGAAGGGTTGATAATATCCCCGAGATGAGTTCATAAGGAATTATTGTGTAAACCTCATGAGTGGATTCGTTCCGCACAATAATTAAGGTTGAATGGTACTAGTCTCGGATTCAAGAGATGAATAAATTAATTAGCAATAAATTAATTTTATTCATGGATATTTAAATCTTAAATACACGGAATAAATAATACTACCGGAGAAATATTATTTGATATAATATGGTTTAATATTGGGAGTGCAATTAATTTATATAGTGGAAAATAAATTAATTAATATTAATGGGAGATTAATAGATTTGGGCTTGGGCTCAATTTAATCATTAATATTGGAAGCCCAATATTCCACCTCCTTTAGATCCCCTACGTAGCCTATAAAAGCACTACATGGTCTTCACTTTTTCAAAAGACAAGAATATCAATATTTGATAGTTCTAGAGAGTTGAAGAGGATCCATAAGCTTGGAGGATCGTCGCACACCCGACGTTCAAGCTAGTGCAAGGAATACGTGGGAAGATCGTAAGGTCATCAACTTAGATTCGTTTCTCCGCACAACGAATTAAAAGGTAAAATCATATACTCCCTTCTATGATTTTATGTGGATTAATTGTGATACATACATGAACGCATGATCCGGGAAAAACGTCGAGACCGGGATACGGGGATTCGAGATCCCCGTCGGGATCGAGAGGGGCGGCCGAACCCTAGGGTTCGACCGCCGGTTGCGCGCGGACGAGGGAGCCCCGGCTGGACCGCCGGGGCATGCGATCGACGTGAAGTCGATCGCGAGGAGGTTCGCCGTGGGCTGGTGCCACGGCGGGTGAACCCCCCCAGCCGCCTCGCCCGGCGGCGTGCAAAGGAGGAGCCCCGGCTGGAGCCGGGGCAGGCGATCAATCACGCGATCGATCGCCGGGGCGAACCGCGGCTGTTGCCGCGGTGGTCAGCTGGGGGCTGACCGCCCCTCCTGGCGGTGGCGGTGAGTCGCCGGACTCACCGCCGGGGGCTGCCCCATGCAGCCCCAGCGATCGCCATGCACGGCGATCGCGAACCCCGCGGATGGGGTTCGGCTAGGGTTTAGCCGCGGGTTCGTCCCGCAGCGATGCTCTTGTCGAGCCCGGTTCTTCGTGGTGTTCGTGATCGGTTTCCGGCGACGGGTTTTCGGTCGGGTTTATCGGTTCCGCAATTTTTTGATACCCCGGGATATCGAATTCCAGCACTTGGTCTCTTCTTTTTCTGCTCGTTCGATCTCTTAGGCTTGTTGCAGTCTTTAGCCATATGATTTGGTTTGCCACAGTTTTGGCAATTCCTAGTGAACTTCCAGACTTTGGCTGGTTCCTTGCCCTTGGAAGTATTCTTCCTTTTGGCAGAGTGTTGCTCAGTCAAGTTCACCCGAGCCTCCATAGGAATCTTCCCAGGTTTGACCTCTTGATCTCAGCTGTCTTCTTCGATCTGAAGCTTGAGAATGAGGTCTTCTAGGCTCATCTCCTTTTGCTTGTGGTTCAAGTAGTTCTTGAAGTCCTTCCACCCGGAGGCAGCTTTTCGATGGCAGTCGCCACCTGAAAGGACTCAGTGATATTCATCCCTTCAGAGGCGATGTCATGCAAGATCAGTTGATACTCCTAGATTTGAAAGATAACAAAATTGGAATCGACCATCTTGTAGTCCAGGAACATGCCGACGACGTACTTCTTTGTACCAGCGTCCTCGGTCTTGTAATTCTTGTCCAAGGGATCCCAGAGGGCTTTGGCAGAAGTGTAGGTGTTGTACACATTGTACAACTTGTTGCACAGGTCGTTCAGGATGGTGTGCCGACAAAGGTAGTCACTTTGTCCCCAAGCTTCGAAAGCATATTTAGCGCTTCTCAACATTGTTATCATCAGCGATGACCATTGGGTCCTCATTCAGATGTTTCGCCAGGCCCATAATTTTCTTGTAGAACATCATTTTGGACTGCCAACTTTTGAAGTCGACACCAGTGAACTTCTCGGGCTTCTCGGCATTGGAATGGTCTGAGTGTGGATTGGTAGCACCACTGGAATCTTTCCGATGATGACAGAAGGACCTTCACCATTGTTGTTTGGTTGATCGAAGTTGTTGATCGGAGCATCTATGTTGGTTTCACCTCCGACAGAAGACATTTTTACTAATTTGCGATTATAGGAAAAAATGTAAAGAAACGGGATTAGTCCTAAACTGGAATAATAACAAAAGCAGAAAGAAAAAACAAAACAAGAGGTTGCTGAAGCTGAGGCATTTGCATTTTCCGCAAATCAGTAAAGCTCCGTGTATGCTACGATTTACAGGTTTCCTCACCCCAAAGATACAACGGCTAACGGGGCTCGAACGTTTACATATTGAATCAAACCTTCGGTTGAATGGAAAATGTGAGAACATAGCAAAATGCAAATGATGATATGAAATGCTGTAGTGTTTCGTATCGTATCTGAATGAATGCATGCTCTCATCTATTTATAGACTTCACTCAAACTACAAAAAAAGGAGTTTTTGCGACCACACAATGTGGTCGCAAAAAACGGGTTGTGGTCGCAAAAGTGCTATTTGCGACCACGTGTGGTCGCTAATGCGTGGCCGCTAATAGTTTGTCTCAAATGTTTATTTGGCGACAACAGTGCGGTCGCGAATACATTTGCGACCACGCTTGCTATTGTTGGAGTTGTGTACTTAATGTCTAGATTTAAGTAACGGTAAACTCCCGGTCATAGCATTTAATCTATTTAATTAATAAACAATTGTTTGCTTTTAATTATTATTAATTAAATATATGCAAATCATAGTCCTGGATTTTATACGTTGTAGTTAGTATGGTGTGTCGGGCCCCACACAGAAGATCATACTATCGGTTACTCGTATTTAATCAAACAGTGGCTCACGACCTAGATGGACCCGGACCAATCCATCGGTATAGTCGTTGTGTGAGAGAGAAAATAATTTGTCTTAATTATTTTATCACACTTGTACACTTGGTGTATTGAGCGGATCGTTGAGATTCATCGATTAGGATTGCCGGCGATAATCGATTCGAGTCTCAGTGTATTATATTCTTAATCCTTGATATTGTTGCGGGTGTGTATATTTAATATAAGTGACTTTGATTTACCAAAGGAATTAACCGATTTAATTATTGGGTTGATTACCGGTTAAGTTGGGTCACTATATTTTATATATGGCATGCCGTGAATGATTGACAGGACAGTGTATCCCGGAAGGGTTGATAATATCCCCGAGATGAGTTCAAAAGGAATTATTGTGTAAACCTCATGAGTGGATTCGTTCCGCACAATAATTAAGGTTGAATGGTACTAGTCTCGGATTCAAGAGATGAATAAATTAATTAGCAATAAATTAATTTTATTCATGGATATTTAAATCTTAAATACACGGAATAAATAATACTACCGGAGAAATATTATTTGATATAATATGGTTTAATATTGGGAGTGCAATTAATTTATATAGTGGAAAATAAATTAATTAATATTAATGGGAGATTAATAGATTTGGGCTTGGGCTCAATTTAATCATTAATATTGGAAGCCCAATATTCCACCTCCTTTAGATCCCCTACGTAGCCTATAAAAGCACTACATGGTCTTCACTTTTTCATAAGACAAGATTATCATACTTGATATTCTAGAGAGTTGAAGAGGATCCATAAGCTTGGAGGATCGTCGCCCACCCGACGTTCAAGCTAGTGCAAGGAATACGTGGGAAGATTCAAAGGTCTTCAACTTAGATTCGTTTCTCCGCACAACGAATTAAAAGGTAAAATCACATACTCTCTTCTATGAATTTATGTGGATTAATTGTGATGCATACATGAACGGACGATCCGGGAAAACGACGAACTTCTGGGACGGGGATTCGAGATCCCCGGTGAAGTTCGAAGGAGCCCTCGGCTGGGAGCCGAGGGGGTGCGGTCGAGCCCTAGGGCTTCGACCGCGACGGCACACGCGAGGAACCCCGGCTGGGAGCCGGGGTGGGCGATCGACCGCGGTGGTCGATCGCCGGGCAGCCGCGGCTGGAGCCGCGGCGGGTTCGCCGCTGGGCGAACCGCCCTCCTCGGGCGGTGGCGGTGAGTCGCCGGACTCACCGCCCGGGGCTGCCGGAGCAGCCCCAGCGATCGCCTTGTGCGCGATCGCGAGCCCCACGGTGGGGCTCGGCTAGGGTTTAGCCGCGGGTTCATCCCGCGGCGATGCTCTTGTCGAGCCCGGTTCTTCGTGGTGTTCGTGATCGGTTTCCGGCGAGAAGATTTCGGTCGGGTTATTATTTTCCGCAAAATTTTTTTTGCCCGGGATACCGAATTCCAACAACTGGTATCAGAGCGTTTGGTTTCGTGTTCATGTATGTGTTCAATTGCGTTCTACCTTGCAGGGATTCCGACTATCATGGTTTAATTAATTGTTAATTATTAGTTTAATTAATTGCTATTTAATTTACCATGATTGTTCGTTTATTAAACTCTCGGACATGTCGAGATTCGTTTTGTGTGGATGAATGCTTGTAATAGTAAAAATTCGGGGGTTGACCGAATTTAGGATTTATTATTACGTTCTATGTTTTCCGGAAAGTGTATAGGGTCGATTTCATGTATAGAATCGATACCGGAATTGTAAATTTATTTCTTGTAATTTATTTACGTTGGATCGATGCCGAGACGACCGCCGGAGAACTCGTGTGACGAAGAAAACGAAGAGGACGAAGGACCGAAGGGGTCGATCACCCCATGATCGACCCCATGATCGATCAAAGGGGAGAGGGGCGTCGCCCCCTTCGGCCGTGGGCTGTCGCCGGCGACGGTGGCGGCTGGCCGGCTGGAGCGGCGGCGGCGGGTGCTCCCTCCCGGTGGTCGATCGGTGGTGGTGGAGGTGGTGCGGGGATCCCCAACCCGTACTACTCCTAATCCTACCAAGATACTACTTACCTAATTGATTCAAGTTTTCCTATTTTGAGTATTCCTAAGTATGGGAACTCTCATGGAGATAGGAGAAGAATTAATTAATATTATTTATTTCCTTATTCTATTATGGAAGTCTTCTAGAATATTTCAAGTTCTACTTGGAATAGGAATCTAGAGATTTAATAGAATTAGATAGGAAAATAATTAATTAGTAAATTAATTTATTTCTATTTGATTATTCCTATTTTATGGGAATTTTCATGGACATGGAAATTAATTAATCTTGGAAAGTAGAAGAGTCCTAATTTATTTTATTCCTTATTCTATTATAGAAGTCTTCTAGAATATTCCAAGTTTGACTTGGATAGATTATTCTAGAGATTTAATAGAATTAGATAGGAAAACAAATAAATAAAAATATTAATAATATTTAATTTTTAATTTTGATTTATTCGATTGACTTAATTTTCGAATTAAGTATCTTTTGGATTTATTGAAAATAAATAGATTTAAATATTGAGATTAATATTCTCGTCACATGGAGCATTCAAGAACGAAGACTGAAGACTAGAAGATGCATACGGAGATGGAATAAAGCCATGATAGTCGGGAAAATAATTTTCTAGCTTATTTTGACTATGTGATATGTGCTTTATTACTTGTATGCATGCTTATGTGTTTAATTATGCATTAGATAGCGTATCCCTTTGTTATAAAAAGCTAAGTGGGAGCGGGGATGGAAACATTCCCATGGTCTCCATTACTGTTCTCTTGGTGACTCTTATGGACTTTTGAAGTTCGTATAGATGTGTCATTGGAGGAGAATTCTTGTAATTCCTCTTACAAGAAACATTGATTAAGTTTATCAAACAATGCCTAATTTGTCTTTCTGAAACTGACTTCAAGTCGACTCATTCTCACCCCGGGGAGTGGAATGGAGCCAAAGCCACTTGGTCATGTGGATGACACAAATTAGAGGCAGTCGTACCATTCTTTGATAGATGGATCGATTGTCTGCTCGGCTCCCTCATCTAATGAGAGATAGGGTTGTTCGCATGGTGAGTCACTGGTTAGAAACTTCGAGTTTCACTTATGATTCTCCGCGTCTTGATTTACAAAATCGAATGCTTCAAGTAATTGGGAGTCAACTATAAAAATCTTTTGGTGTAGTAAACGTCCACACGAACGTGGCTTGCTATGCTGAATGGGATTTTTGGAAATAGTTGATGTAGACAGTTATAGGGAATTGTGAGGGATTGTGAGTTATCGTAAACGTCCACACTAACGTGGCTTGCGGTAACATAGCAATTCCAAATGATTCACCTTAGTACTGAGTAATGGTTTACACTTAGGTACGCTTTATAGTATTCTTCCCAACGAAGTAACGCTATAATGATGTACGACCGAAGCAAATCTAATTGCTAAATCATTTGGGTGGGTAAACGTCCACACGAACGTGGCTTGCCTTACCTGATGGGATTTTAGATGTGATTAGTGATTTAATGATATTATTTGAGGGAGATAATATCGGATATTAAATTGATTGTTTGTTTAAATGTGCTTATAGGTTTAGAGAATAGCTATGAACCCACTTTCTATGATACTCAAGGAGCATAAGCTCACTGGCCCCAACTATATTGATTGGAAGAGAAATTTAGACATTGTCCTAACTTCGGAAGAGTACAAGTTTGTACTCCATGAAGTGTGCCCTGCTGAGCCCACGGCTGCCTCAACTGATGAGGAAAAACTGACATATCGGAAGTGGAAAAAGGCTGATGAAATGGCTAGGTGTTATATTTTGGCTTCCATGTCAAATGTACTCCAAACCCAACATGAGTCGATGGACACTGCCTATGATATGATGTTTAATCTCAAGGAGATGTTTGGGGAGCAAGATCGTGCGGCAAGGCAAGAAGCCATGAGAGTCCTCATGTCGACTACTCAATCTGAAGGAACGCCCGTTGGGGAGCACGTTCTTAAGATGATGAGTTTGTTGAATGAACTTGAGGTCCTAGGAGCTTCTATTGATGGAGAGACGCAAGTCGACATCATACTCCAGTCTCTGGCCCCTAGTTTTGAGCAGTTTCGTATGAGCTATAATATGGGTAAACTATCTTATACTCTTGCGCAACTCCTGACTGAACTAAAGGCGGCAGAGGGGATCTACAAGAAGGGCAAGTCTCAAGCGCTTGTAGCTACCAAGTCCAAAGGCTTTAAGCCTGGTGGAGGTAGGGGCAAGAAAAGGAAGCAAACCTGGAAACCCAGTGGTGTCAAGAGGACTGTACCACGAGTGGGGGCTGCAAAGCCAAAGGGTAAGTGCTTCCGATGCAACAAGATGGGACACTGGAAGTCTGAATGTCCTCTCAAAGGTACGAATTTTTCTTTAGTCGTAAAAACATAGTCAGCGGTATTATCTACCAGAATTCTGGTGTGTAGATATGGAACCACTGACGGTATGTGCATTTTGAATGCAGGGGTTCCAGAAAACCCGGCGACTTAGAGAGGAAGAATTCGAGTCTACACGGGCAAAGCTGTAGAGGAGGCAGCGGTTGCGGTGGAAGACATTTATCTGCTTTAGTAGTTAAATAGGATTTCATTTCAAAGTTATTGCTTTATGTACCCTTTTATTTTAGAAAGAACGTTTTGTTCTGGATTTCTATTATTTATGAATGGATATTTTATTTCTTTAATCATTGGATGATTTTGATAAGAAATAATGGCATTATCTATTCTGGTACATTAGATAGCAATATATGAATGATAGATCCTAAGTCTACCACAAATGCAACAAACCGTTCTATAACTTGTTTTACTTATTAGATATTTCTTTATTAATCATTATACTTGTGAATTCTTATACTTAGTAGTATTTTCAAATAAGATTCAAATGGTCGAAATTGATTTGATCAATTAAAGTTGAAGGAATGGACCTTCCGACCTAAGGATTGAATTTGGAGGATAATACGTCTAAGCAAACCTTTCTGGAAAAAGGATAGAATTCAGACAAGTATTAGAAATGATTAGATATGCAGACATATGTGTATATTAGAAAGGTACGAGTAATTTTTTCAAGAATACTCAAGTAATGGATTAGAATGCTTGATGTGCCATAAAAGCAAAGTGTTTTGACTAGTCAATGGACACAAAGAAATTATGGGGAACCATCAAAGTATATCCATTAGAAGCCTGCGACTCAGTCACAGAGGCCATCACCTATCTGAATAACACATAGCATAATCAAAGATTGGGTTTCAATCCCAAATGGCGCACCATACACTTACGTGTAGAGATGGTGCACTGTAAACAAGAAATGGAAATCTAATAGTAAAAAGAACAAGTTGTTCGGAACTACCTATGTTCTATGGATATTCCTAGATACAACGACATATTGAATATGGTTGTAGGATATCCTAGATGAACGAAATATTGTGTGTTCTATAGTACTACGAACCAGAGGGACGTCTCTCGTCCGGTTCATAGAGGAAGACTATTAGATGGACCACAAAGCCTAAATTGACGTGATACTTTGAAATGAGAAGAAGGACAAAAGACTAGGAACCAGCCAAACCGAGTAGAAGTACACCACATACTGCACCTATTGTTATTACTGTTATACACCGGGACGCCACTGCAGTGGGAGGTTGTTGGACAACCAGAGATATTCATAAGACTAGAGGAGTTCGGACTCTGGATCTAGTAAAAATGAAATCGACCCCTAGATCTGCATAAGGGCAGTACTAGACCTGAATGTGCCTGCTTGGAACAATAAGGATTGTTGTTGAAAGGCTAGATCATTTAGAGTACAAGCTTAGTAAATCCATTTGTGGATTGAAATAAAGCTATGAATCGTGGAACTTGCGAGTTGATGGGATAATCCATTTGATGGATTCATCAAAAGGCATAGACGAGAGGTGTATTAAAGACGTAATCGAAACAAGGTGGTGTTTCTCGGAGATTTTGTGTAGATAACATTTTATCATTGGCAACAATGTAAAAGTGTCATCAGACATAAAATAGTGGTTGTCTAAATAAATCAAGATATAAGATTGAGAAGAAGTTAGAGCTTGTTCTTAAGATCTTATGATCTAGAGATAAGAACATTGTACTTCTCCTAGACATCTTATACGATTAAGGTTTGTTTTAAACATGCATACTTCTGAGAAAGGTTATTGCCTTTCAGAGACAGAATATACATCTATCTAAATGTTGTGTGTTCGAACACATGAAGGAGATAGATGAGGACAAATCAGTTTCCTATACTTCAAGTATGGAAAGCTTTATAGATGCAATGTTGTAAAACAAGAACCTGATATCAACTATGCGGTTTGCGTAGTGGGAGGATATCAAGGTAATCTAGGCAAGAGATTTTCGGATGCTGTAATAGTACTTGCAAAGTACTGGATTATTAAGCAAGACGAAATCTTCTTTGATTACAAATTCTCAGATCCAAAAATCAAAGAAAAGACTAGTGAAAGTCGATATCAGGCTATGTGTTCACTTTTAGAAAGAGGTGGAACCATGAAATGAAAGAGTGATAAGCAGGACGCTTCTCAGACTCTCTAATAACCGAATAGCAGCCTCAGAGGCAGCGGAAGTTTTGGTTAGGTTCCGGGATAACCTCTTGACTTGGATATGACTCCTAGTTTACCAAAAGCTATTGGATAGCGGTGCACGGTAAACTGGAAGAGGTCATAAGTCAAAAGTGATGTTAACACATAGAGCAAGTACCACCTGATACGAGTCATCGTCGAAGGAGACGACGTAGTAGTCACCAAGATAACTTCAGAGCGGGAACCTAGATTGCTCACTCACACAGTACTTCTTGGAAGTACACCTTAAGCGCGTGATGAGTATGGGAACCGGGAGTTTGGAGGAAATGACTAGACCTTAGTACAAGTGGGAGATTGTTGGAGTTGTGTACTTAATGTCTAGATTTAAGTAACGGTAAACTCCCGGTCATAGCATTTAATCTATTTAATTAATAAACAATTGTTTGCTTTTAATTATTATTAATTAAATATATGCAAATCATAGTCCTGGATTTTATACGTTGTAGTTAGTATGGTGTGTCGGGCCCCACACAGAAGATCATACTATCGGTTACTCGTATTTAATCAAACAGTGGCTCACGACCTAGATGGACCCGGACCAATCCATCGATATAGTCGTTGTGTGAGAGAGAAAATAATTTGTCTTAATTATTTTATCACACTTGTACACTTGGTGTATTGAGCGGATCGTTGAGATTCATCGATTAGGATTGCCGGCGATAATCGATTCGAGTCTCAGTGTATTATATTCTTAATCCTTGATATTGTTGCGGGTGTGTATATTTAATATAAGTGACTTTGATTTACCAAAGGAATTAACCGATTTAATTATTGGGTTGATTACCGGTTAAGTTGGGTCACTATATTTTATATATGGCATGCCGTGAATGATTGACAGGACAGTGTATCCCGGAAGGGTTGATAATATCCCCGAGATGAGTTCAAAAGGAATTATTGTGTAAACCTCATGAGTGGATTCGTTCCGCACAATAATTAAGGTTGAATGGTACTAGTCTCGGATTCAAGAGATGAATAAATTAATTAGCAATAAATTAATTTTATTCATGGATATTTAAATCTTAAATACACGGAATAAATAATACTACCGGAGAAATATTATTTGATATAATATGGTTTAATATTGGGAGTGCAATTAATTTATATAGTGGAAAATAAATTAATTAATATTAATGGGAGATTAATAGATTTGGGCTTGGGCTCAATTTAATCATTAATATTGGAAGCCCAATATTCCACCTCCTTTAGATCCCCTACGTAGCCTATAAAAGCACTACATGGTCTTCACTTTTTCATAAGACAAGATTATCATACTTGATATTCTAGAGAGTTGAAGAGGATCCATAAGCTTGGAGGATCGTCGCCCACCCGACGTTCAAGCTAGTGCAAGGAATACGTGGGAAGATTCAAAGGTCTTCAACTTAGATTCGTTTCTCCGCACAACGAATTAAAAGGTAAAATCACATACTCTCTTCTATGAATTTATGTGGATTAATTGTGATGCATACATGAACGGACGATCCGGGAAAACGACGAACTTCGGGGACGGGGATTCGAGATCCCCGGTGAAGTTCGAAGGAGCCCTCGGCTGGGAGCCGAGGGGGTGCGGTCGAGCCCTAGGGCTTCGACCGCGACGGCACACGCGAGGAACCCCGGCTGGGAGCCGGGGTGGGCGATCGACCGCGGTGGTCGATCGCCGGGCAGCCGCGGCTGGAGCCGCGGCGGGTTCGCCGCTGGGCGAACCGCCCTCCTCGGGCGGTGGCGGTGAGTCGCCGGACTCACCGCCCGGGGCTGCCGGAGCAGCCCCAGCGATCGCCTTGTGCGCGATCGCGAGCCCCACGGTGGGGCTCGGCTAGGGTTTAGCCGCGGGTTCATCCCGCGGCGATGCTCTTGTCGAGCCCGGTTCTTCGTGGTGTTCGTGATCGGTTTCCGGCGAGAAGATTTCGGTCGGGTTATTATTTTCCGCAAAATTTTTTTTGCCCGGGATACCGAATTCCAACAGCTATTAGCGACCACGATGTGTAGTCGCTAATGCTCCATGCTGATGTGGCATTGAGCGGTGACGTGGCGCATTAATAGCGACCACGCGTGGTCGCAATTGCTGGCACTCAAAACTTCGGCCTGGAAGTATTAGCGACCACGCGTGGTCGCAAATACATATATTTTTAAAGACCGATTATTAGTATTAGCGACCACGCGTGGTCGCAAATACCTATTTTTCTGAAAAAAAAAATATTTTAAAAATGCAATTTCCGACCTGCAAATCAATCTGAACGCAATACAAACCGAATCCAAAATACAGTTCAAATACAAATACCATCCAAAATCATCAAAACAATTATTCAAGTTCATCAACATCATCCTAATAGAATAGACAAATAGTACAATCAACCTAAAAATAAGCTACGGTGAGTCACGGGTCAAATCACGAGCTGGAGAAGTCGAACCAGGAGGAGTAGTCGAACCACCTGCACCTGATGTCGAAGGAGGTCGAATATCAGGAAACATTCTAGCCATGTGCTGGTTCCAGAAGAGCATGTCAGCCAGTTGCTTCTCGTACTCAGCCGGAGATAATGCAGGAGAAGGTTGAGATGTCCTTGAAAACGAGGAACGAGACGATACCGATGGAGAAGAACCTATAACACACAATATAAAATGTAGTCTTAGTAGTGGTATTGAAATTGTTGATTTGATTTAAGTTCAAATAGTTAAAGGTTGTATATATATTAAAATTAACCTGGAATTGAAGGACCAAGGCCTTTACGGTACCCACGAGTAGTCCCTAAAACCTCCTCCAATATGGCAACATCATCCACAGGTACCGCTGGCAGATGCTTGTGTCGACCTATCATTTAGTTCATCCTACAATATTCAAATTCACGATTAGCTAGTTTTTAATTAATATGAGTTTTTATATCAAAAAATCAACTATTACTTACAATTTTAGCTGCAGAATCGGCATCTAAAGGTTGACCATCTGGCCCAAGATGAAACCTGATCCAGTTCTCAACCGGAGTAACCCCTTGTTGGGTTTGCGGATCAACCTATATATTAAAAGAAAACAAACGTTATGTAATATTCAATACATTTAATATACGTAACAATGAATAAAATGATTTATTACCGATTTATTCATATGTCCAGCATAAGACAATCGACCATGAAGACTACGGAGAACAACTTTCATATGTCCACCAATTTCATATGTCCACCAATTTCAAAAACTACCGATTTATTCATATGTCCACCAATTTCAAAAAACTTACAGAGAACAACTTCAAAAAACCAATTTCAAAAATGGATACATTACAGAGAACAATTTCTTTAAAATGGACAGCAAAAAATCGAGATCGAGTCGAGCATAAACAATTTCAAAAAACCCACCGGAGAAAAAACAACATCAAGGATGAGCATGTTGGAATATGTCCTTCGATCCTATGTGTGTAATCGATAAAGTCATAAGGTCGTCTATGGATGTTAAATGATTAGTCGATAATATTAATTGTTGGGAACAATATAATATTGATCGATAATCAAACCTACAGGGTCACACACGAACTCGATGTTGATATATGTTGCTTGATAATAATATTGATTTAGAATCAATACATGTGGATTTTACGTGCATGGGATGCATTGCATGGCTTGCATGGATGCATGTCACATAGTGTGACATGGCATGCCACACAAGCAAGTGGGACCACATATCATGATTTGGCATGATTATGTGGAGGTGTCTTTTCATCTCCCCATTAACCACCATTACTTGTGCATTATGATGCACATAATGGGGGGGTTACATGGAGTGGTAAATGGACATGAATATAGACATGAAAATCTGATTTTCATATCACTTCATGCTTACCCACGAAATTCACACCAAAAGGAGAGAATAGAGAGTGTTCTTGGAGAACCGACTCAAGCAAGCAATATATTCGACATCCGGTTTCGTGTGCAACACGTAGAGGCCGGGCCATTTGTGCGGCTTCAACATCCGGGCGATCTAGACAAGAAGAGTGACGAGGTCATTCTCAAGGCTGATCCATGAAGGTGGTTCAATCGACTCAACACCACCTTCATCAACATCAACGAGGCACGCTACACCGGTTGTAAGTGTTCTTGTTAATCTCTCTCTCTATATATATATATTGGATATATATATATATATATATATAAATATGTGTCTATACATATTTGTGTGCACTAAGATCATGGCATAGTAGATCTATTGCTTTACACGCTTCCGCACACACGGTATATCGATCGGATCGGTATACCGGTACCATCAATTGGTATCAGAGCCTAGGGCTCGTGCACACTTTTGTGTTGGACACAAAAATTTTAATCAACATAATTGACTTATTTGTTTAATTGTGATTATGTGATTAGATGTAAGGCCGGCCACCGTTAGTGGTCGGGTGAATGAAATTGTCGTTTTTTACGTTTCGATTGGCCACAGTTTTGGAGGGCTGCGTCCCTTGGAATCATTTGTAATAGATAGGTTTTCTATTTCAATTTGTATTGTTCAAACTTGTAAGCGATGGACTTGGTCCATGGTTCGATGGAGGATCTCAGCTCTCCGGCGAAAACGAGAAGAAACGAAGCAAAACGAAGCCAAACGAATCAAAACGAAGCAAACCGGGCTGCCGGAGACAAACGGCGGTCGCCGTTTGAGCTCCGGCGGGCGCCGTTTTGATTCGGCGGGCGCCGTTTCGGAAACGGCGACCGCCGAAAGGCCTTTTATGGGGCAGATGGGTTTTTTGCCTTTTCGGCGGGCGCCGTTTTGGAAACGGCGACCGCCGGTGGTGTTCAGCGACCGCTGGTTGTAAAACGGCGGGCGCTGTTCGTGGTTTTTGAGGTAATGACTTGTTTTGACCAAAATCGTCGAGCACGGAACTAAAACGGAGGGCGAGGACCAGTCCAGAAGATGTTCAAGGCTTTTGTTATTACTTTAATTCTTTTCGTTTGAGAGTTGTGAGGTTCTAGGGGCCTTTCGATTTCGTATTTATATGCTTTGCTAGTTATAGGTTGTTTTATGTTATAAATGTTCAACTTACATATAAACAAACCTATGCATGCAAGTTCTCAATAATAATGAGTATAATGTCTTGTCCAAAACGTCACACTCATGAAGCCCTCGATCATAAGTTGGTAGGTCCGCCTCAGCGGGGTACTACTTGTTATCTTGGGATAGTGGGAGTAAGGGTTAGACCCTTACACGTGAATTTGGTTTTCTCATCGATAGATCCACTGCAGGCGTGGCTATCGAGACATGAGATAAGAATGTGATTCTTATCGACCGAGAATGACATTAGATGTCATTGACATGGGATGTCTACCTATCTTGGTTTTCTTAAGTGCGGACTCAGTCGGCTTAAGGATTCGCAAGATGAGGGTCTTGGGATCGCTTTGTTCAAGGGAACAACGATATTAGATATCGATTGAACAAAATGGAATAAATAAGTAACTTGTTAGACAACCTTATTTGTTTACCGCTTTGTGGATGTTTACATACTTTATTTATCTTTCTTTTGTAGTTTATCATGTTAATTTCAACTCGATTCAAGTTTGGTTCAATTCTTGATTATGAAAAATTGAACAACATAAATTTTCTTGATTCACAACGTAATTCGAGGATGGTCCTCAAATACGAAGACAATGAAAATGTGTTAGATAACCACATCCTAAGATATCATTGAACAACTCAATAGCATGTTCGGGGAATATGCTAAGATTGAGCGGTTCGGTATGACCAAGGTCATTGCTTCAGCTAGGCTGGAAAAATGGAAATCTATGGAATCACATGTGCAACAAATGATTGGATTATTTGCTTCAAGTGACCGCCTAGATTTTTCCTATGATGATTATTTGGCAACCGATTTCATACTTCAATTTCATGATGGTTATAATGCCTTTAGGTTAAAATTTTCATATGAATGGTTTGAAGAAATCGCTTCGTGAGCTCCACGGGATGCTCAAGGCTCCTGAGCCGGCGATAGAGAAGGACCCTAAGAGGAAAATTCTTATGATATGGGATAGGGTATTCAAAAGAGCATGGGCAAGAAGGCTACTAGGGTTCCTAGGGAATCTCAATGCGTCTACTGCAAAAGTGTTGGACACTACTTGCAAACATATAAAAGTTCATATTTTATTCAATTTCAAAACAAATGCCTAATTTGTCTTTCATTTGATGGATTATAAGGTTAGGATTATTTACACCTCGGGGAGTGATTTAATCCAAAACACTTAAGTTCATCAATGACACAAATTAGAGACTTTCGAGCCATTGGATGGCGTGAATCGATTGTCTGGTTGGCTCCCTCATATTTTATGAGAGATAGGGCTTCAATTGCATGATAATATCGCTGGTTAGAAAACTTCAATTTTTCACTTACGATTTATCACGTTTTGACATTGAGATAATTTTGAATGGAAATTTGAATGAGATTCAATTATTGGGAATAATTGAATTTGCCCAAAGTTCAAAGAAGATGTGAAGAACGGGGTTGCTTCATCTTCAAGTATTAATGATATAGACATTAAACTTCACAAATTCTACTTCTTGGGTATTGGATGCCAAATGTGGTTCTCACATTTTATGTGGAGGAACTACATAGAAGTATAAGTTCGGTGAATAGAGATGTCAATCTACAGGCAAGAAATGGAGCGAAGGTCGCTGCATTAGCCGTATGATCATATGATGTTGTTTTGCCTTAGGGCCTTGTTTTAGTATTATAACTATGTAATTTCGTACCTTCAATAAACAATGAATATTGGTTCAGTATTAGATACTGATGGATTAGTTTTTCACTATTAAATAGTTTGGTAACTATTTTAATTGTGAATTATTCTTTGTTTTGGTACGATTATTATATTGTTTATGTATACTTTAAACTTGACAAATCATATATATCATTAAGACCAAAGGCCAAATCGAATAAGTATCGATGAGACATAACTGAAACATTGTTGATTGGATCAAATCAAATTCTAAACATGTAACGAAGCTTCTTTTAGAAGGAATTTTAGAATCATTTGACTTGGAGTCATTTGATACATGTAAATGATGTGTGATTGAAAAGATAACAATGTCATCTTTCTTGGAGAAACGAGAACATGTGAGTAATTAGGGATGATCCATACTGATGTATGTGGAACCTATTAGTTCACAAGCACATGAAGGTTATGTTTCGGAAAAGAGAAAACAAACTATATTAGATATAGTTCGACCATTCGATGAGAGGTCTAAATGAACTACTGGTCTCTTTTGGGAACACACAATTCTAGACTTCAACTTATACACTGAATAGGAAGCCGTCAAAAGCTGTTGATAAGACACCATACTAGGTATGGAAAGGGAGGGTCCCTAAATTGTTTTCATCAAAATTTGAGGTTCTAAAAGCGTCTCTGACGAGATTTATCTCTATAGAGCTTGAACTCAAATGGGATAAAAGTTCCTTTATGGTATCCATAAGAAACTCGAGGGTACAACTTCTACGATCTATCTGAGAACAATATTTTGTTGCTCGAGATAGTGATTTTCTTGAAAAGAGTTATCTTTCCTAGAAATTCAGTGGGAGCTCGGTTGTTTTGAATGAGGTTCAAGTGAAACAACCAACGATGAATACTCAAGACTGGGTTGAGAGTATTCTTATGATTTTGGAAGCCATATCAGCCCTCGTAGGTCCGAAAGGCATAAATCTATCTCTATTATTCAAATACTTAGATATTGTGACCAATGAGAGATATGAATTCATGCTTTTGGAAAGCGGTGAACCTTCGACCTAATTCCAAGCTATGACGAGTCCAGCTACTGAAAATTGGCATGGTGCCATGAAATCTGAGATGATATCAATATCTGATAATCAAGTTTGGAACTTGATATATTTGCATCACAGGGTTAGACCCAATGAATGCTAATAGATCTTTAAGATCTAAACAGACAGATGGAAAACCTAGGGTTTTCAAAGCAAGGTTGATGGTAAAAGTTTTATTCACGAGGTGGATTATGGAAAAACTTTCACCAATTGCTTTGATTAAATCATTCAGATTATCTTAGCCATTACTACTCATCTTGATAATGAGTTATGGTAATATTGGATGTTAAAACTAACTTCTTGAATTGGATTCTAGAAGAGGCTGTGTTTTAACACAGCCAAAGAGTTTTATCGATCTTAATAAGGCTGAGAAATTATGCAAGCTTATAGTTCTATTTATGGAATAAAGAATGCATATCGGAGTAGCAATCTTCAGTTCAATGAATCCATACTGGGATTTGGATTTCAGAGGAACTCGGAAGAGTCTTGTTTTACAAGAAGATCAGTGGGAGTTACGTTGTATTAATTTTGTTGTATGTCGGTGACATACTCCTTATTGGAAACAATGTTTCTATGCTTAATTCTATTAAAGAATGGCTTGGGAATTGTTTTTCAATGAAGGATCTTGGAGAAGCACAGTACATATTGGGCATCAAGATCTGTCGGAACAGATCGAAAATGATGTTTGGACTTAGTCAAGTGACCTATTTTGATAAGGTACTTGATAAGTTCAGAATGAAAGACGCCAAAAAGGGTCTCATTCCAATTACTCATGGCACATCTCTTAGCAAGATTCAAGGCCATACGGGACTTGATGAGCAAAAGAGGATGGAAAACATTCCTTATGCTTCGGCAATAGGGTCTATAATGTACGCCATGATATGTACACGACTGGACGTATCGTAAGCTTTGAGCGTGACGATTCGGTTTCAAGGAAACCCAGGCGAGGCGCATTAGACTGCGGCCAATAATATTCTTATGTACCTTAGATGGACTAAAGAATATTTTGTTGTCTTTGGAAGACAAAAAGAGTTGATATTAACAACCTGTTTGAATGCTAACTTTAAAATAGACTAAGATAATTTCCGATTTTAATCTGGTTATATCTTTTGTCTGGTTAGAGGTGATATTTGCTGGAATAGTTCCATGCAATGCAATATAGCTTATTAAACTACAGAAGCTGAGCACAGTATTGCATTGGATGCAGTAATGTTGGCAGTTAAGATTTGAAAGTTCTTGAATGAACTAGGTGGCGTAACTAGCTCAGCCCATCCGATAGTTTTGTGGAGACATCGAGATAATAAAGTTGCAACTTTTGATAAGGTTGCAAACCCGCTTTCTAAACCTCTCCAGCAGTTTAAGCTTGAGGCTTTCACGACTGCAATAGAGATCAGACATCTTAGAGATGGGTTGTGATTTCTATTACTGTATTAGATACTTTTGGAGAATTGGTAAACATTCACTCATATGTATAATACATAATTCTTCATATAAATAAGGTTTAATTTATATGAATTGTCCAAATGATTAAGTGATATCAATTGGGTTATGGGGTCGACTTACCGCATAATGAAGTCCCAATGGTTGAACTGATACACTTGAATCATATAGTTGTTCCTGGTTCGTATAATCGAGTACGGACAAACCGATAATACAATGAACTAGTTTGTAATGTGTACTATAGCGCCGCTTCATGGGCTAGTGATGTGGGACATCAAGTACAATTACATAGATATTAGCTGGGAGCTAATGATCGAACAGACCCGACTGGAATAGTATTTAAGATTTCGAGTCATAATACTATTTCAATGACTGTCGAGCAATTTCCTCTGACCTGAGTAGTCCAGAGTGATTCCATTGTGAAATGGTGTACTTTGATACAAGTAAACGCCTTTCGTAAAAGGAGGTTATAAAACTTGTTATTGGGTATATCAGGAAGCAAGTGGGAGAGCTTGGATTGACAAGATGGGATTGTCCTCCATTTTATAATGGGATACATGTCTTACCGGCCACTTGGAGAGTCGAGACTGTGGAAAATACGTGGCCACGTCCAGATTCGTATCATAGTGATAAATCTGGTTTTACAGTCGGTCTCAAAGTCCAAGAAAGGTTTGAACCGATTGAGGATGACTCGAGTCTTGCCTCAAGTTCAAACTTAGACATAAAGTGACAACAGGAAGTTGGCAGCACACTGGCTCTGAAGGCCAAGTGGGAGATTGTTGGAATATGTCCTTCGATCCTATGTGTGTAATCGATAAAGTCATAAGGTCGTCTATGGATGTTAAATGATTAGTCGATAATATTAATTGTTGGGAACAATATAATATTGATCGATAATCAAACCTACAGGGTCACACACGAACTCGATGTTGATATATGTTGCTTGATAATAATATTGATTTAGAATCAATACATGTGGATTTTACGTGCATGGGATGCATTGCATGGCTTGCATGGATGCATGTCACATAGTGTGACATGGCATGCCACACAAGCAAGTGGGACCACATATCATGATTTGGCATGATTATGTGGAGGTGTCTTTTCATCTCCCCATTAACCACCATTACTTGTGCATTATGATGCACATAATGGGGGGGTTACATGGAGTGGTAAATGGACATGAATATAGACATGAAAATCTGATTTTCATATCACTTCATGCTTACCCACGAAATTCACACCAAAAGGAGAGAATAGAGAGTGTTCTTGGAGAACCGACTCAAGCAAGCAATATATTCGACATCCGGTTTCGTGTGCAACACGTAGAGGCCGGGCCATTTGTGCGGCTTCAACATCCGGGCGATCTAGACAAGAAGAGTGACGAGGTCATTCTCAAGGCTGATCCATGAAGGTGGTTCAATCGACTCAACACCACCTTCATCAACATCAACGAGGCACGCTACACCGGTTGTAAGTGTTCTTGTTAATCTCTCTCTCTATATATATATATTGGATATATATATATATATATAAATATGTGTCTATACATATTTGTGTGCACTAAGATCATGGCATAGTAGATCTATTGCTTTACACGCTTCCGCACACACGGTATATCGATCGGATCGGTATACCGGTACCATCAGAGCAATCAGCAGAGAACCATTGAAACATAGATACATTACAGATACAATCCACCGTCATGTCCAAAAACCCTAATTTTAACCCCAAAATTGAAACAAAAAAACCCTAATCTAAGAAACAAATCGAAGAAAGAAAGACGAAGGGAAGAGGAATCCTAACCTGGACCAGCTTCACGTCGTCGCCGCCGCCGGATAATGCCTCGCCGGAAAATCGCCTTCGAATCGCTTCTTGGGTCTGAGCTCTTTCGCGAAAGTGAGGAAGAGAAAGTGAGGAAGAAAAGCCCTCTGTCCCGCTCATATCTGTAACTCTTTTGCGACCACGGTATTAGCGACCACGTGTGGTCGCAAAAGACATTCCACGTGTCAAGTATCATTAGCGATTTTCCACCGTGGAAAATCCGATTTTCAGATACATGTCATTTGCGACCACGACTGTGGTCGCTAATCTTTTTCGCGACCACGACTCTTACTAGCGACCACGCCGTAGTCGCTAATAAATACCCGGGAAGCTGGCGCGGAACAAATAGCGAGCACCCGGTTTTGCGACCACGCGTGGTCGCAAAAAGTCATTAATAGCGACCACTACGTGTGGTCGCTAAAACCGTGGTCGCTAAAAGTCTTTTTTCTAGTAGTGTCAGCGAGAGTTACACCACTTACATGGGTGGTTAGTGGGCAGTTCCACTAAGTGATAGGAGATCCACTCCGACTCAATTGCTGCCCACTTCGTCAATTATTAATTAATTAACTAATTAAGAAATTAATTAATTTCCAAAAGACTCCCAGAATGTTCAAATGAGCCGATCAAGCGAGCCCATAAAATCAGTCGAACCGTGTTCAAAATGATAGATATAGACTTACCCAATTGGCCCAAGGAAGCACCGAGTCCAATTGACCAAATTACCAAGAAGCAAGATCAAGCCTGAGCCGGGGCGGGCGTGCGTGTGGCCTTTGCTAAGTTCCACTAAGGTGCATAAGCTTAGTCAACTTGTTGAACACTACACTCTTCACATTTAAAGAGTAAAACATTTTGATCTTCTTTCCATGTGGGATAACACATATGTCAATAAAAATAATAATTGTTTTCATTTACCAAATCAGTATTTATGGCAATATTTAAACATTTATTTCTCACACTCACCGTTAATTTTGACTAAATAAAATATCATAATCATCTCGCAACACGCAGATATTCATTGTAACAATCCACAGATTTTGATAAATAAAATATCACAATCATCTCGTAACACGTAGAATATCATTGTAACGATTTTAATCGAACTCGAATACATTATTTTAGCTAGGGGTGGGCGTGAGACGGGATGGAACGGGATTAGGAGAATCCCGTCCCGTCCTGAAAATAAAATTTCGAGACAGGACGAGATTCGTATTATAAAATTTCGTCCCGCACGTCCCAATTTCGTTTGGGTTCGGGTCGGGATCGGGTCATCCCAAAAATTTAAATAAAAATAAAAATAAAAATATAAAATTAAAAATTGAGATAAAATAATAATATTACCGACTTATAAAATAATCAAAATTTAAATAAAATAAGAATAACAAGTTTTTTTACCATACTATATACATTGAATTGATTTAAAGTTTTAATTTTAAAAATAAATTATTAAATAAATTAAATAATATTTATTTTAATTCAATTTAAATAATATTTTTATTTTTAAAAAATTTCAAAGTAGAAATGTTAATATTTTTCAAAAAAAATATAAATAAAAATTAAATTATTTTGAAATGTTATTAGATTGTAAAAATATAATAAATTTAATTGAAACTATGATTAATATTTTGATATTTTTATTAATATGTGTGAAAATATAAAAATATTATTGATATTAAAAAATAAACGGGACGGGACGGGATTAAACGGGATCGTCCCGGTCCCGTTCCGTTGTAAAAAATTTGAAACGGGATGGAACGAGATGGGATTGTCATTTTTAAAATCTATCCCGTCTCATATCGCTAGTTTTCGGGACAAGATCGAGATTTCGGGACGAAGTGTCATCCCCTAATTTTACCCATACAAATTATATAAACCGTGCTCAAAATACATGAATTATTAAATTACATAAATAATTCCAATATAATTCCAAATCGTTGCAGAGGAAAGAGAGAAGATGAAGATTACTAAGAGAGACTTGGTTCGTAACGGCCCTGGAAGTGTGAAGGTTTTTTTCTTGTCTTCCTTTCTTCTCCTCGCGATTTTCTTCATGACCGGGTTAAATAAATCGTGCACGAATCCCTTTCGTTCTTGCTGTTTTTATTGCGTGCTGTGTTCCGGTGTAGATTGTCCCAGAAGAAGCAGATGATTTATGGGTTGCCTATAATTTGATAGCTGAGGGTGACATAGTTGTCGCCGTCACAGTCAGGTAGCTCTTGGGTGTTCTCTTCGTTCTATTGCTTTGCCTGATTGCTCATACCTCTACGATTAGCTTTTGACGTTTGCCTTTCGTTAGCGGCTTCCGATTTCGTATGCTCTAATAATCAATTTCATATGATTGTTGTGTGCAAATTTTTTCTATAGAAATTCAACTATAATCTAATAGACGTTGCATTTAGTTGAGAGGCGGGCTATAGTTTGTGCATAATAATGATTTCGCCCAAATTTGTAGTGTGTTGTGTCAAATCGTTGCATTTATACTTGTATCGACACCCTTTATTATTTATCTCGTTTAGTTTGTTTGTGTAGTTTTTTGCTTGATCAAATTATACATATCATGTGCTCTAAAATCTGCAGGAAGGTTCTGAGAGAAGCTGCTTCAGGGGGTAGAGATGCAGAAAGAGTAAAACTGAAACTAGAAGTCAAAGTTGAGGTAATTCTAACAGGCCTTGCACAAGATAAGGCATTTATGTGAGGATGATTATTTATTTTAAAATTAAACTCGTGAAATTGTAAATTCTCTGTTGCAGCAGTGGTACACTTCCGATTACAAATGATTAAAATTGAACTTAACAAGAAAAGTGTATCTACTCTATCAATGACAGTAGATGTTTCAGCACTGACAAATACTTATCCTCTTTAATTCTTTTGCTTTGAACAATCAATGAATCCTTCTTGAGGCTGCATTTTTTCCCCCTTAGGTAGGCCTGTCTATAGACTGGGTTTCTGCTATATGTCCGGGCTTTTCTTTCATTTTATGACACCATGTTCATCAACCAACCAGTTTTGGCACCTTAAGCTTTGTTTGATTGGTGATTGGGGAAAGCTTTTCTGGGAAGTGTGAATAAGACTTTTTTTGGTTTATGTGTGACTTGTGTGTATGAATAGAGAGATGCATCAGGAAGCACAAACGTAAAACCGCAGTTCAATACTAGGTTATTGGGAAAAATATTTTGTGGAAGTTTCTCCCCTCGAAATGCTTTCAAACAAAACCTCATATGCTCTTCTTTATTGAGTTTCCATCCTAAATTATTTGGGTGAGTTAATTAGACAACAAAATAATCCAATACAGTATCACTTTCGATTAATAAACCACTTATTAGTCAGTTGTGATCCTTAATAAGACTGTATCAATCATTTTATTTGATTGTTTTTTCATCTAGATTTTTTGGATAAGTGCTTATATATAAATTGATATGATTAATCAATAGTACTCTATATCAGTCATCTACTCATCTTACAAAAACCATTTACAGCATGAGGCATATTAACATAGTTTAGCGAACTTCAAGTCTTATTGAAGCTACTTTCCAGAAACTTAAATTGGTAGAATTTTTTTGGTATTGTCTTTTGATAAAAGAACAAGTTTATTGGGTTTCATTCCAAAATTCTGTTTTCAATCTCTCAATTTGGTTGACGCACTTCATGCTCACTCCTTATATTATGAAATTATTTCAATGCATACTTTCAGAACAGAGTTTGCATTAAACTTGTCTACTAGAGAAATATTGAATGACAATCTGGTTACAATATCAGGCTGTCGAGTATGATAAAGAAGGATCTGCCTTACGGATACGTGGGAAAAATGTTTCGGAGAATGAACATGTCAAGGTAATTTTAGCTTTAGCTTTTATTCTTCTAAATTTTTTCATACCATTGATTCTGGAATGTAACTTTAGTTCTGATGGTACAGATAGGGGCATTTCACACTCTAGAGATTGAGCTCCAACGGCCTTTTGTATTAAGAAAGGTATTTTATTTTCTATTTTTAATCACTCTTTCCACAGTTATTCCTGAATTTTGTTAGGCTCTTTTTCATGATCTGTTCTCATATCTTGTTAATCTTTATTTTACCGATTGAAAAAATGAACCCCCTTCTGGTTATGAATATGATGCATTGATGTGTCCTTTTCAGTCCTTCAACCCCCTCCAATGGGAAGGCAGAAATAAGGCCCCTATTTTCTTACTGAAGGGCTTAAATTATGAACATCTCAAAGTCTTTGGCCTATATAAGCCAAAGGGGGTTATTTTGTTATAGTAAAATTGATAAATGTCCATAAATATATGAAAAACATCTTTTACTTATTATTTTTCACGTAATTAAGTCCATAACTCTGCAAATTTTATGAGGTTTCGGGCGTGAACTGCGAAGGTTTTGAGGGTCTCAATATAGATTTGCTCCGAGTTAGACGTGATATTCTTTGTTGTATGTTCTTTATGATGCAATAAATGTTGCTTTTATCATAATGCTGCTCACTGAGAGTCCGCATTAATATATATGCTTTTTTAAATTTCTCATCTATTTAGGAGCTCTGGGACTCACTGGCATTGGATGTGATTCGCCAAGCATCTGGTATATGTCTTTAAATAAATTAAAAAAAAGTATTTAATTTTGGTTGCTACAGAATTGGCAATTATAATAATATACTTGCTACGCATACATTATCTACTCCCCCACCCCAAATTCACACACGTTATTTTCTTCATCATATATCAAGGCAATAATAATATTAATAACCACAAAGTATCAATGGAGAAGAGGCGGCTAGGTTCTTAATTGTGCCCCAATCAGGGCCTACTGAAAAATATTAAGGAGCTTTCTACATTGTTAGTTCTTAGATCCTTTATTTCTTAAGAGTAGCATAGGCAGATTTAAAGATTTGCTTGGTAATAGAAACAACTCTACTTTATGGGAAATTGCGTATCTAAGGAGTACTGAAGAGGTGAAAGAGGCATAATATTAAGAAATTATCTCGTTACCTTGTATTTCCACTCCAAAAACAGTCTTATACAATGTTTTTAACGCCCAATTGTATATCTTTTAATGCTCAAACATCCTGTCCTCAAGACACCTCAATTGTATAATTATTGTGATTGTTCATATGATGCTATTTTATCTTTTAATTGGTCTGACCTGCTGGATCCCGTTTCCGCCGGAATGACGAATACGAGATCGACCATCGAGCAGCGTATGGAGAGGCTGGAGGCCAATCATGTCGAGGTGAAAGAGCAATTTAACAAGCAAGGATCTAAATTGGCTAAGATTGCGGCTTCTTTGGCCGCATTATCGAAGTTAATTATGACATCGTCGTCACAGGGGCACTCGATGGTTAGTGCGACACGCCGGAAGCCCGCGGACAATCAGACGAGTATCGACGTTAGCTTGGCGCTTCTACCTCGTTTGAGGGGGAGGATCCGATCGGGTGGATAGCAAGGGCCGAGCAAGAGTTTGAATTGAGCTGTACTCCGCCGGAGAGGAAGGTGGCAGCAGCTGGAGTTGCCATGGATGGATCTGTGTTGCACTGGTTGGCATGGATCAGAGAACGAAAGCCGGGTATGTCGTGGGACGAGTTCACCCAGGTGCTGGTGGCGCGTTTTGACACACGATTTAAGGGAAGCAAATTTGAGCGATTGTCCGGAGTCGAGCAGTTCAACATCGTGGATGATTATAATTTGGTATTTGTTCAATCGGCAGATCAAGTTCCGGGGCTGATCGAAGCACACAATTTATTTTATTTCAGGAATGGGTTGAAAGGTTCGATTTGGGGCTCATTACGCCTTCTTCGTCCTAATAATTTGGAGGTAGCAATGGAACTAGCCATGGATATTGAGGATAATCTATCCTTTTAGGTAGTGGGCGAGGGAGCCAAACTTTTAGTGGTTCGGGGATGCGTACGAATAATTTTGCGAGGCTGTTCGGGGGAGGTAATGCGTCTGCAGGGAGCGGCAGTGTGCTAGGATATATCGGCGGACTTTCTAAAGGAGAGAGGCAGTCTCCGGGATCAAACTTGAGTCTGTCCGGGCAGTTTTCGGGAACATATTCAGGGTTGTTCGGGATCAAACTTCAACCTTGAGGACAAGGGTGTTTCGAAGGAGGTTGGAGTTGATATGGAGCGGAAACGAGCTTGAGCCCACTATTCGTGGGCTAGCGAGTTTAAATTAATTAATATTCTATTTCCTTTTATTATTTAGATTTTATTTTGTTTCTATTTTATTAGGAGGGTTTTCTATTTTATCAGGACTCTATATAAGTCCTTACTTAGGGTTTAACTCATTTAGCTATCAATAATATTAAGAATAGCCTGTTGGCTTTGGGCAACAAAGTTTCTGTTGATTTTGGGGATTTCTGTTTCTATCAGTTCAAAAGCTGCATAAAGTCTTGGACAATGTGTTCGGATTTCATGGATTTTCGCATTCTATTAGCTAGGTATCAAGTGAAAATTTTAACTAAATATTTACAATTGAGTTCCAGTTTGCTAATTTAGACTTGCTATTTTGTTTAGATCCAAAAGCGAGTGCGGACTTAGCTGTTGTCCTGATGCAAGAAGGCTTGGCGCATATTTTACTTATTGGTAAAAGGTAACCCTACCTATCTTGATTATGATATATAATTTAATTGAACTCTCTTAATTTAATTGCTGAAGCAGAAAGCTTCGCAACTTTCCCTTTCCTCTATATTGGACACCTTTAGATTTATATATTTTTGGCTTAAAGTATAATAGCAAGACACCTATTGCTATATGTTGATAGAATAATGTTTCAATTTGGTTATTTCTGTAACTTCAATAGTAACAACTAGTTAGCATGAAGGAGTTCATTTGTGTTCACAATTCAAGCATCTTGTTATTTATTATTTTTTAATTTATTCATTGGCTATTTTCGTTGTAAGTTGATCTTTTAGAATAGTCCTTGTAGAAAAGGTTTTATTCCAGACTGACATGAGTTCATGTTTTAGTACTCATCTTGGAACATAAAGTTGTATTTATGTGTTGTTTCTCCAAATCCTATATTCAGTTGATCTATGTGTCAACAGTGTGACAACGACCCGATCTCGTGTAGAGACTTCAATACCTCGTAAGCATGGACCTTCCATCGCGGGCTACGATAAGGTATAGATGGTAACCTCATCAAATTTTGTGGTTTTCTATGAAATATGCAGTTGAAGTCCTAATACCAAGCTTACTTGTCTTTACAGGCCTTGAATAAGTTTTTCGACAATGTGTTACAGGTGCAGTCATCTTAATATGTTTGTTTTGCTTGTCCTGTTGTCCTTGTGTGATTCCATTATATTATGAATAATTCATCAACAAATGTTGTCATCTGTTGTAGGCCTTTCTTAAACATGTTGATTTCAATGTTGTTCGTTGTGCGGTGATTGCAAGTCCTGGATTTACTAAGGTCGTTTATTTAACATGATGTGGCTTATGATCTTTATTTTTATTTTTATCTGCTACTGCTTTTTCTTTAGATTTGTTATTTGCCTTGGTAATTATTTTCTTTAAAGTTTGATGATATATAATATATTTATTCTCATTCATATTTAGGACCAATTTCATAAGCATTTGTTGTTGGAGGCTGAAAGGAAGCAGCTGAGGTCTGTCATTGAGAATAAGTCGCGCATTATTCTTGTACATACTACATCTGGATACAAGTAGGCTATCTGTCTCCATTTTGTTGAAAGTTTGTTACCTTTTTTTTAAAAATGAACAGGGTCTTTTGATGTGATACTCTGAACATTCTTTATTTTTTTATTTTTATGAATGCACTATGCATGAATATGTTATATGTTCATGTGATAGTATCCATGAGCATATAACTCCCTCGTTTGGTAGGGTTAGATAAATTAGTAAAACATAAATAGAACACCTAGATTTGTCTAGGCGCTAGGCCCCAGGTCACCGACCTGGCAGTCCCTAGCGTTTTTTGAAACACTGTTGTGATCTGCTTATGTACTAGTAGTATATCCTTTGTAATTTGAGCTACTTTTATTTATGGAGGGAAGTACTATTGAATAATCTCTGTAGTGAGTAATTCAAGTGCTTACAAAAGACGCATCTGCAAATGAGAGAAAATATATGCAAATCATCTTAAGTGAACTGTGAAGTTCTTAATATGTACATATAACATAAAGTTAATAGAAATAATGAACTAGAAATCAGTACTAGACCTGTCTGATTCCTAAGGTATTATATTTAGAGGTTGAAGAAAGCCCTAAAGTAAATTGAATAAATTTTATTACATTATAGCTGTCTATGGACCCTAACTTCAGAAACTGTCACAGGCATAGCTTGAAAGAGGTTTTGGATGCTCCGAATGTTATGAATATGATAAAAGATACACAAGCTGCACAAGAGGTAGTACCTGCAGCTACCTCACTTTTGATGTCCTCCATTTTCTATCATTTATCTAATTATGTATCCGATAAGCTGTTTGGTTTTCTTTTATTTTTCGGTCACACGGTTCATCTAATAATTACTTTATTTTCTAATACAGGTCCGAGCACTCAAGGAATTCTTTGCCATGCTTTCTAACGTAAGGCTCTAACCTTCATTTACGTGTTCTGGTCATAGATTTTTGTTCTGAAATATATATATATATATATATATATATAACAGTCACATAAACCAGTTGCTAGGCCATGAGAGCTAGACTGGAAAAATTTAATACTGTCCCAGACTCCCAGTTCCCCACAAATATATCCCTTTTTAACTTTTCATTCGGTTTAAGAAAACAGCAATTAATGTTGGGAATTAAATTTAGGAGTGTTTTTTTTTTATAATCCCTATTAAGTTTATAACTATTATGGAGTACTTTTTTTATATGAATTAAGGCCGTATAAAGAAATTATATTGTAATTTTACTCTATTTAAGGAAGATGGGCTCTACCTACAGAACAAACAAAAATTGAATCAATCCTATCTTTGTGGGACAGATGAAGTATACGTATCGCCAGGACTGTAAACAAAAAAAAGAATAGAAGATAACATTAATAGATAGTTGTAAAGCTGAACGCCCCGAGTTATCTGCAATTTTTACAAGCTGAACACCCTGTGTCATCTGCAAATTTCTGCCTGGATTTTTGTCATAAAACTTACAAGAAAGCTGAAGGACTGCATTCTATTCAAATTCTACTTGTTCTGTCTGTTTATTTGATTTACTGCTTTTGGTTTTAGGATCCTGAACGTGCATGCTATGGACCAAAGCATGTTGAGGTTGCCCATGAGCGAATGGCTGTCCAAACACTTCTCATAACTGACGAGCTCTTCAGGTTAGTTAGTCATTTCACTAACTCGTACAAACCAACCGTTCAATCACAGCTCGGAAGAGAAAATTAAATTGACGTGTTTTATTCCGATTTTGAGTGTAAGCATTGCAATGCCTATTTTTCACTTATAACCTTAGCCTTTCACTCTAACATTAGCCTTTGATGGATAATAATATTTCCAGGAGTGCTGACATACCAACAAGACAAAAGTACGTCGATTTGGTTGATTCAGTGAAAGCTTCGGGCGGCACTGTTTACATCTTCTCATCTATGCATGTTTCCGGAGAACGTGAGCACTCTGGTTTCTGTTTTTAGCTTTTAGTGATTATTATGAAAACCCCCAAGGTTTGGTCCAAGAGGTTTCAAATTACCAAAACACCCCTATGCTTTGTTTGTCTTAATTTCAAGGAGGTAGCTCTAATATCTCGATAAAAATAAGGAGGTGACAGATTCTTTTATTCTTTTGAAGGGGATAAATGTAAAAAGGAGAATCTAAATCTCATCATTTTGTTTCTTTTTTGGGGTATTACCTTTCTTCTGGTAACTACTACAGCCCACTAGTAGTTTCTGTGATTATCCCTAGCCTTTTTTCATTTAACCTCGGTGTTTGAGAAATTTCGAGAATAGTTGATAGGGTCTGATTCGACTATTTTGTGTGAGTTTTTAATGTTGGTTGCACTAACTAGAGTAATTTGTTTCCAGAACTGACACAGCTAACTGGCATTGCTGCTATGCTTCGTTTCCCCCTGCCGGACCTTGAAGACATTGAAATGTGATAGGTGGACATTTCAGAGAAGAAATATTAGGCGTGATGAAATTGGTTAGTGTGTGGTGTCTTAGTTTACATCTTATATGATCTTTCTAAATGTGTACATGTATTTATATGATCAGAAAGTAAGACCTATAGGGACAAAAACGACAATTAGAATGTTCCACTCATCTATTTTTCATTTGCTCATGTATTCTTTAATCATTCAATAGTATCATATACTTCTTCCTACACAAAGTAACGGGTTACATTTTCTTTGTAATGGATATTATTCATGGAGAATCAAATCTATAGTAAAATTATTTTTCCCGCTTAAAGTTTTAGCTAATAACAGCACAAGTTTTTTGATATTTTTTCAATTGATTTTTGACGATCTTTACCGATAAAGCGATAAGGTTTTATCTATAGTAACTGTTTTTGCAATTATATTCGTTAATAGATATTTATTAAATATTAATGATTAATTATTAATTATTAATAATTTTATATTTTATAATTAATGTGTCATAGTTCATAATTAAAAAAAATCAAAAAAGAATAGTTAATACTTTTCTTAAGAGATTTTGATAGTTTTATTGAGCCATTTTTTTGTTGAGTATTTAGATAAAAGAGTCCAAAAACAGTATTTTGTGTTAATTGTGTAAACAGTGTAAGTACAAACAAAAAAAAAAAAAAAAAAAAAAAGAGAATTTAAAATATGGTGTGTAAAAAGTGTAATACAAACTAAATAGAAAACTAAATAGAAAAAAGAAAATTTTTAAAATATTAAATTAGTTTAGTATAATTCTAAAATAATAGAAAAAAATGAGAAAATTTAAAATATTAAATTAAATTAGTTTAATTATAAAATAACATAAATTCAACTGATAACATTAATAGTCAGAGTCCATCAAATATGAATTGAGATCTTCTACTCATAAATGTTTTTCCTAATCTTTCTTAATAAATCAAGTCTGGCCATTAATTTTACAAACGGTCAAGATATTTTCTAACAATTAAAAAATAAACAATATTTTCTTTGAAGGAAAAAAAACTTATCTTTGAAACACTACCAAGCCCTGGGACGTCGTGTTTTATGGCACGGGCTTGTCCCGAGCCCCTTGATGGTGAAGAGAAATCGCTTGTCTGCGGGACATTCGCTGTGCTTTTGGGTTGTTCAAGCTGCGGATCTTGTTGGTAAAATTGGAGACGAAGCCTGTAGCGCTTATCGGTGGGAGAGTTGGTTTGAAGACTTTTGTTATATTGTTGGACGGCAAGCGGTTTCCGATGGGTTTTGGGAGTATTCAAGAAAATCGGTTACAGTTGAATTGTCAAAAGTGTCTTGACCGGTAGAATATGGTCTCGCGGCCAAGAGGAAGGCCGACTAGAGTGTTCCAATCGAACTAATCGATCGACTACTCAATTCGTGCCATCGAAATCGCGTGCTATTTCCTCTTCCGTCGAGTTCGTAACAGATCAACACTCGAAAATGCCTGAGAAAGATGAATATTTCACATGGATATGAAGACACGCTCGCTCTTACCCTGCCCCTTCGCCCCCATCACCTCCCCTGCATCCAACGAGACAACGAGCTCTTGTGCAGCAACAAAGAGCTGTCCTAAGAGCCAAGAATCGTCTCCATTGGCCAGCCAGAGCATGGAGCAGCTGGAGAAGAAGCTCTGCGGGGGACATGTCCTGCCTTGGCAATGCTACTCCTTATACTCCTTATACTCGAAGGCGACGAGTTCGTCGAAATTAATCTTCTCCGCTTTGTTTTTGTCCTCCAATTAAGTGCTGGTTTTGGAAGTGTCATGCACTCGCTGTTAGTTTTTCATAACAAGCATCATGCTCGGAACAAATTCAAAAGCCTTCGCACAAAATAGTAGTAATATTAGAAGCGTGATAAGAATACATACCGTCAGCTCCTCTAATTGGATTCATCTTCGTGCTTAACCTGAAACGAGAATTAACTAGGCTTCGTCTTCTTCACCCAGATAAGCTTCTGATATGGACAGAATAATGCTCAGTAAACCGTGTGAATAACAGGGACAAAACCATCTTATTTATAGAATCTAAATTTCAAGAGTCCTTCCATAAAAGACTTCTTAGGACACAAGAATCCTAATTAGATACTATATATATTACTGCAATATTATTCTTATATAATCAGAATAGGTTTTTCTATTTAAGAATCAATACACGGATTCCTAAATTCCTTAGAATACCAATACTCATTGTCCATATTGAATTAATTCTCATACTCATCATAAATCATGTGATCCTAATATAATTGTAACTATTCCAAATATATTCTAACAATCTCTCACTTGGACTGTTACAATTAATCATGAAATAATGAACTTGTAAGCATGGTAATTAATCAACTTACTTGAGGGCGCGCCAGACAATAACATGGCACCGAATACCTATTCTCAAAACTGTCAAACCACAGCTACTTATGCTGAGCAAAGAGCATCTGATCACTTTAAAAAAAAATGTAGAGCTTCATAGCCACTAGCATAAACATTTGCAGTCCACATGTTTAAATGCAATAATACTCAAAAATGTTTGTGTGTATTTAACAAGTAAAAAGCATATAACAAAGTCCACTTAATGTTTCCTAAACCAGAAACTTAAGCAAATAATTGGACACCGATGGCTTTCCAAAAGCTTGAACTGTAGTATCAATTTCATCATGATATTAACTCATCTGATAGCAAGCATAAAAAATACAGCATGATAAATTCAGATAAGCGAAATATAATGCTGCAGCAACTCAATATCTGAAAATACTTCAATTTATTGAATAACCGAAAGTTGTCGTTTCATGAATAAAATGTGATTAGATAAATTGTAGCAAGATCACATTAACTCAACAAAAAAATTCTAAATTTGCTTCTAACTTTAACTCCCACTGGACCTAAAACTTTAGGCTCGGTAAAACTCCAATGTTCATGACGTGTTCCTTGAAAACGTTTACCGCAAGAGCCTTAGTGAAGGGATCTGCAAGTTGTGATTTAGTGTTAATGCTCTAGACACTTCTCTGTTGTATCTTTGGGTGTTACTGAAAGATAGTAGGTGCTTGGATAAATATTGAATCGCGTGAACCGCTTTCCTTAAAGAGTATTTCGACCCTATAAGCCTGGGTATCACGAAATCCCTCGCAGGATAAGACAATATCAACACTCGAGTCTTAGGCTTAGAACACGAGCAACTTATGGAATATTCCGCTTTATTTGTTGCTTCAAAGCTTCTTATGTTTGTAGGTATTTCAAGTGTATTCTCAAGTGTATTCATCAAATGAATTTCACTTCCTTATATAGGTAGTAGACACCATTTCATTTGAATATAAGCATCTCTTGGTCGAATAGGTACCTTTATGAAAAGGTACCTTTTCATTCGACACCTATTCATGTATAGGTACCTCTTAGTGAATATACCCTTTCACTTTGGCACCTATTCATGTTGTTTTGCATGGGAAGACATGCAATTTCGAATTTGCATCAATTGTATGATATAATATCATCTTCCAGCCATGCAACCATGCAACTACGAGATCACACTCGACATGCATTATTATGCTTATCCAAATATTTAAACCATATCAATTTTATATAACCGTGTACTCCACACTTCTCCAAAATTATATTATATTGACTAGATTTAATCCGAAGCTTTGAATGATTCCAATTACATTAAATGGACAGCGATTTCACTTAAATCACCAACAATCCTCCCCCATTTAAGTGCAATACTTGAATCATACTAATTCAATAAATTAAACCAAACTCGTGCTTAGGATGAAAATGTCTTAAAGATTGAATTTTCATCGTAGTGAATTATACTTTACATATATTCGAGAATCACGGTGTCTTAAAGATTGAACCGTTCAACCCATCTGAATACATGAAGATAAAACACACACAAGTTTAAACAATTCCATAAGGAAATCCGACACAATATAGGCCTTGTGTCCCTATCCATTCATGAGTGTTTATAGAGCTCAGCCACGACTCTTGAAGTTGCCACACTTCCCACTCATATAGGTGAATCTTTTCTTCGTGCACCTGCACAATGCAATTTTTCAAAAGACTCATTAAGAATTACTCCAACCTTTTCATGCAGGTTCAAACACATTCCTTTGGGATAATTTTCATGTGTTTCAATCTCAAATATAGGCTTCCCAATTGAATTCTGGTTCTAATACAATTAGAAATGAATTTGGTATCCCATATTTGAAGATTCAGAGAGGCTTAAAACTCATCCCAATTACCGACTTTGCTACCAAGTCCCTCGCTAATTCCTTGGTCAAATGATCAGCGAGATAATGTTGTGATTTCACAAAATCTATAGAGATTACCCCATGAGTGATCAACTCATGATCGCACTATGTCTAACTCTCAAGTGCTTTGTTTCAATCCATTCAAAGATTTAACGAGTTTACACACTTTATGCTCATTACCAAGCATAACAAACCCTTCCGGTTTATTTCATGTAAATCTCCTCCTTTACCTCGCCGTTACGGAATTCCGTTATTACATCCATTTGATGGATCAGTAGATTATTTATTGCAGCCAAAGCTATCAATAATCTAATCGTAATTATTCTCTCAACAAGGGCATAGGTATCGAAATAAACAATGCCTTCCTTTTGCCTAAAGCCTTGAATAACCAATCGGGCTTTATACTTTTCGATTGAACTATCGACTTTCATCTTCTTCTTGAAGATCCACTTGCATCCTAATGGTTTACAACCGTTAGGTAAATCAGCAATCACCCAAGTGTTGTTTCCCATAATGGAATCCATCTCATCATTGATGGCTTCTTTCCAAAATGCAACATCTTGTGATTTCATGACTTTCTCGTATGTCTTAGGCTCATCATCAACATGACAGCAATACGAGTATTGGAAGCCAACTTCGTCCCTTGATCCTTCAACCATAAAGGTCTGGAAATCGAGACCGAACGATTTCTTAGTCCTTATCCTCGTGCCTCGACGAGGTTCAAGCGACTCAGGCTCGGGCAAGGTTAATTCCTTACTTTCAGCCACCTTAGGCACCAGATCCTTGGTCCTAACTATTGATGAGAATCTAGTTTCATCAAATATGGCGTCCCTTGATTCTATGATGGAATGAATCGCTACTGAATCATTCGGCTCAATCAAGTAGAATCGATATGCCTTGGAATGCACAACATATCCAACAAAGATGCAATCTAATGCCTCTTTCTCCCAAAGTTTTCCTTTTGGGATCCGGTAGTCTTACGATAGCCTAACAGCCCCAAACCTTAAGGTAATTAAGGTTCGGCTTCTTTTTGTACCAAAGTTCGTAGGGGGTAACTTTGTTCCTTTTATTAGGATCCCTATTTAATAAATAGCAAGTCGTTAACACGGCTTCTCCCCAAAATCCATTATTCAGACCCGAATAAGACAACATGGAATTCACCATTTCCTTTAGTACCCGGTTTTTCCTTTCGGATATACCGTTTTGTTGAGGAGTATAAGGAGCAGTAATTTCATGTACAATACCACATGATTCAAATAAAACAGGATCATAATATTCACCACCCCTATCGGTTCTCAACTTTTTAATCATGCACTCTTGTTGTAGTTCAACTTCAGTTTTAAATACTTTAAACTTTTCTAGCGCTTCATCTTTAGTACTTAGCAGAAATACATAGCAAAATCTAGAATAATCATCTATAAAAGTTACTAAGTATTTCTTATTCCCCAACGAAGGTGTAGCATGGAAATCACATAAGTCGATATGCACAAGTTCAAGTATACAAGATTCACGTTGAACATCTTTAAAAGGCCGTCTAACAATTTTAGTTAGCATGCATGTATTACACTTATCTTCTTCTAAGTTCATGACAAAATTTAAATATAGTTTTGACATTTCAATCATACGCTTATAAAAACATGTCTTAATCTAACATGCCACAATCATGAATCATTTAAGTTCGAAGAAGTCATAAGCACATAATCATTATTTTTATTAATAATATTAAGCATGAACATCTCATAATATTTAAGCAGATTCAACATTTTGATAAATGTAAAATGAGAGTTCAGAGATACCGTTCAACATATGCCCATGACATATATATTCGTCGTTGTCCCACTTGCACCATTTTCGAGTTGCCTCCGGTATTTTGTTTTCCACTTGCTCCGGTTGAGGAGTGCTTAGAACATACACCTTCCAAAATTCACGCTTCAAATTTCTCCAACTTGCCAAACTTGATGTTCATCTCTCGAAAGGACTTCATCTTTCAGTATGTGAAAATACTCTTTAAGATTGTTGTATTCTTCGGTCTTGAATCTGGATTGGAGACTTGGATAGATATTGAATCGCGTGAACCGCTTTCCTTAAAGAGTATTTCGACCCTATAAGCCTGGGTATCACGAAATCCCTCGCAGGATAAGACAATATCAACACTCGAGTCTTAGGCTTAGAACACGAGCAACTTATGGAATATTCCGCTTTATTTGTTGCTTCAAAGCTTCTTATGTTTGTAGGTATTTCAAGTGTATTCTCAAGTGTATTCATCAAATGAATTTCACTTCCTTATATAGGTAGTAGACACCATTTCATTTGAATATAAGCACCTCTTGGTCAAAAAGGTACCTTTATGAAAAGGTACATTTTCATTCGACACCTATTTATGTATAGGTACCTCTTAGTGAATATACCCTTTCACTTTGGCACCTATTCATGTTGTTTTGCATGGGAAGACATGCAATTTCGAATTTGCATCAATTGTATGACATAATATCATCTTCCAGCCATGCAACCATGCAACTACGAGATCACACTCGACATGCATTATTATGCTTATCCAAATACTTAAACCATATCAATTTTATATAACCGTGTACTCCACACTTCTCCAAAATTATATTATATTGACTAGATTTAATCCGAAGCTTTGAATGATTCCAATTACATTAAATGGACAACGATTTCACTTAAATCACCAACATTCTCCAAGTTTCACTCTTTGTCTCACATCATAGTACTTCAAATCAATATGTTTTGAATTACTCGACCTCTTGTTATTCTTACAAAAGAATACAGAAGCTTCGTTATCGCAAAAAATTACCAGTTCACCTTCAAAAATGTTTTTTAATACTTTAGTTTAGATTAAAAAATTCCTAATCCAAAGTCCCTCACACATAGTCTCATAAACCGCAATATACTCGGCCTGCATTGTGGAGGTAGTCACCAATGTCTGCTTCATGGTTTTCCAAGGTATAGCACCTCCAGCCATCATATACACATAACCATAAGTTGATTTTCTTCACGTAGAAAATTTTCCAGCAAAATCAGAATCAGAAAAACCAGTGAGTTTCAAGTCTTCCACTTGACGATATACCAACATATTACCTTTAGTACCCTGTGTTTTGGGTCGTTTTGATCTTGTATTATTATAATATATTATTTGAGCTGGTTTCGAGGGTTTGATGTACGACACAAAAACATGTAAAGTTATATGTATAAATGGCTGAAATGAAATCACACTAAGACTAGACCTGAATGTCCGAGATTAATATCTCTATTTATTTTACTGGTATTCACAGGTATTTTTATGTGTTCTTCGTTTATAACTATTACAGTTTGTTTATATTTTGATCGGTCTCGTATCTCCCATCTCGGGTCATCCTTCTTATCGTCTCAATCTAGTCTATTTATAGGAGAATTAAGTAGGATCCACCTGTCCATTATCGACGCGTAGTTTCGCATGCATAAGATAGAAACGTCTTTCATTTGTGAACTTCTACCCGGTGTAGGCTTTAGTGCTTTACCTCCATGTTCACAAAGCCAGATCTCGGAGCCCGGAGCTCGAGTATCGTCTTATCACCTTCTATAACTTTGTTCTCTCTCTGCGTCGCGCATCACTCACGTGATGGTCTTCGGTGCTTGGGTTCTGGGCTCGCCCTCGTCTCTCAATGCTTCGTCCTCCTGCGTGGTCGTCGGCACCGGTGCTTGGCGCTCGGTCGCGGTCCTGGGGATCGGAGCCCTGTCGTCCCGCATGTATGGTCTTCGTCGCCCGTAGCGGGTACTCGGTCGCGGTCCTGGGTCTCGGAGCCCCGTCGTCCTCCATGTATGGTCGTCGTCGCCCGTGCTGGATGCTCGGTCGCGGTCCTGGGTCTCGGAGCTCAGTGATAGATCCCGGTCTCCGATCTCGCAGCTCTGTCCTCGATTATTATTAAAGCAATTATAAATAGTAGTAAGAGTATTATATTTTGCATAGGTTGCCAACTGAATTTTTAAGCCCATAAACCCATTAGAGGGTGTACAGTCCGTTTAGGAATCCTCAAACCCTTTTCACAAGCCACCATGACTCTTATGGAGTATATATGTATATAAGGATTAGGTTCAGCACCCTCAAGCTATCGCCCCTCTTCCTCGCCCACAAGAATCAAAGTTCATAAATCCCCAGAACCAAAAGCAACATATCTTACTCTATTTGCTACCCACAGTCTGTTTCTGGACTCCTTCCCGAGCCCACGATCTGATTCCAGGCTCCTCTCTGAAACTGGTCAAGCCTAAGTACCCACATCCACAAACTCAACTGCATCCGTTTTCCGAGGCCGAGCACTAATAGGTACAACCAGTCTAAACCAGGACCTCAACCTCTTGCCCCTCTACCAACAGTTCTAAGTTCGACTTCTCATCGCATTGTCGTCGAGCCTTCGCTTTCCCAACGCCCAAAGAGATCTCGGGCGAGCCCAAACTCCATCGCCGATATCCAGTGTAGATGCCGCCCGTTGAACTTGTAAGAATCCAAGGCCTTAGTGGTTGAAGAAGCCGCAACGTGAATCACCCCAATTGAGACCGCTTGTAAGGGGGAGACCCTCGTCTAGCTATTGCACGTTAAATCACCGAGAACTTCCGTCGATGGAGGAGCAACCATCGAACCCTGAGAAGCCATACCGATGTAGCTCCCTATCCTCTCCCTTCTTCATCCACCATTGTTGTCTTCAAAGACCCAACCCGCTGTAGAATACGCAGTAGTAGTCAAAGAAGTTTCAGCATCAAACCAAAGGCCACCATCGAGATCGATTAGTCGTCGCCTCCTGCCGTAATCCACACCTCCGCGGCGAATCCATTTGAAGGCCGTCGATCCGCTGTACTCCGAAATCAGCCCGTCACCGTCGAAGGTCATAATTCTCAATTAAAGATCGACCATACCTCAAACGGGCCCTTGCCGGGACTGGACTTCACGAGTCGCGTCCGTCGGAAAAGTGACAAAGGCGCCGCTGTTGCCACCAAACGTTCCGTCAATACCTCGGCCGTCGTCCGCTCTCGAGCACCGAAATCACCGCCTCTGTCAAGACGAAATTGTCTTCGGCCTGTACCGATGACGTAGCCTCCGTAATTCTTGTGCTTCTGATCCCTCTCAGAATCACTATCGTCCAAAAGAAAAAGAAAAAGGATTTTTGTGTTAGATCCCCAATTCAGCGACCGAAAAGTGGAGGAGAAGATTAAAGTGGGGCTAAGTTTGCTTACGGGCCATAAAACTCTAATACTCTTTCATAGCCCAATTACCTAAAGCCCATTTGATTTATCAGAAGGTTAGCCCATTCCTTTCATATGTCACGCCCAATTCTTACTATTACTTAAGTATTTATAAATATATGTTTATTAATACTATATTATTATTATAATTAGGATTTATGGATTTTCGAGGATTAGGATTGCACGAGCATACATTCAAGCATCGTTCTTTCAGAGTCTGCATTGTCAAGGTAGGGATATTCTAAAACCTTTTTAAATACAGTTCATAATATTTATGGTACGTGGATAAACTGCGTGGTGGTTTGTGATGTACGATCTATTCATGTTATGTGCATATATTAGTCGCGCGACGAAATTCATGGCCGTGTTCACGTAGACGAGTGACGTGTTCACGGTAATCAAGCAAGTCATGTGACAGGAACGTTTAATCGTTCGGAAATTCATGTCCTTGGGTTTATCCCACCGTCTATCAAGTTCAAGATGGTCTAAGTTATGAATCATCCGGTGAACACTGTATCGTATAGTTATATGAACTGTTATCCCTACTGAGTTGTTGATAACTCACCCCTTTTTAAAACCCCATCTTTTCAGGTCAAGCGAATTCGGAGCGAAACGACGAGGATGGCGCCGATAGTAGTACAAAAATGTCTATTTTATAGACTTTACTTTATTACGTTTTCCGCTCTTGAAAAATGTTACATAAAAGTATTTTATTTCTACTAATGAGGATGACTTAAAGTTTATGGAAAAGGTATTTGACGTTGGTTTTTTTCAAGTGTTTCAAATTTATTTTTAATTTACGGAAAATCCTCTTTAGTCTATTTTATGAAAAATTGGATGTTACAACTTGGTATCAGAGCATTACGGTTCTCTTTACGGACCAAAAATTATTTAAAAGCTAGCTACTATCGTCCACCTTTGCCGCTCGCGCCGACTTCGCAAGTAAGTGCATTCATTCTACATTCATGATTTTCATTCAAGTTGCATGTCTAGTTGCAGGAGTTTCAAGTAAATTGCATTTTTGGTCTCATGATTTTTAAGAAAAAATGCATATCAAGTTCAAGTTTTTCAATAAGGATGTATGTCTAGTCTCATTATTTTTCAAGTAAATTGCATGTCATGTTCATGATTTACAAGTAAGATGCATACTCAAGTTCATTGTTTTCAAATTCATGATTTTTCAAGTGCATTGCATGTTCAAGTTTTCAAGTGAAAATTTTATGTTGCTTAAATTGCGCACTTTATTTAAGTTCAAGTTCATGTTAAAATTTAAGTTCATGATTATTATGTCAAGATGTGCGCAATTTATTGCAAAAATATGATGCATATGTTTCAAAAAAAAAACAAATATAGTTACATGATACATGATTTACAAAAATTATATAATTATATATATATATGAAAATATTAAGTTAATTGTGGCCTTAGGAACTTAAAATGGTTGAGAATAATGATATAGATCTTGTGGTTAACCTACGGTGATGTTGAAGACTTGATATAGAACTAAGTTGCTGAACTTATGGTGTTGCGCTGGACATTGGATTTCGTATCTACTAAGTATATTGCTCAAGTAAGTTATGCACATGTGACGTAGTAAGTTACTCTTTGGAGGTTAGTATATACTCAAGTGAAAGAAGTGAGACCAATCGCTTATGTAAAAACATAGTAGCGAACTATGGCACAGAAGGCCGTAAGAGTTGGGCATGACGTACTAGAACGAATTGCTTCGTTGTCATAATAGAATTTGACTATACATTGGATGGTCGTAATAGTATCTTACCAAGAGATAACGATAATGATATTGAAGGAGGTGCACCGATTACAGAGAGTTGAATCGGAGCACAACAAAGAACAAGTATCTACTACCTCAAAATTGACGATGTTTGTGATCAATTAAAAGGGGCAAGTGTGTTCTCGTAAATTGACTTAAGGTTGGGATATCACCAAGAGTGAGTTGATATCTCAAAATCAACTTTATGAACTCAGACAATATGTGATCATGTTCATTGATGAAATATTTTTCTACTCGTAGACGAGGCTTAACTCAAGGAACATTTGAGATTTTCCTTGGAGGCATTGAGCATAGAGTAGTTTCCAAAATTCTTGAGATGTGAGTTTTAGCTAAATCATGAGTTCTTTCTAGAGCGAGTTGTCATGTCTCCTAGAATTAAAGTTGACTCTCTAAGATTGAAGAGGTCAATCAATCGATCACTCAAGAATGTGAAAGAGATACGCGAATTCTTGATTTTGTTGATTGCTATCAAAGATTCATTGAAGGTGTTTCAAATATAGTACAACCGATGACATAGTTGAAGAGGAGAGTGTTTCAGCAACTCAAGAGGAAGTTGACCACAACTCCACTTCTGACCATTTCAAACTGTACAGAAGGTTTCATGTTCTATAGGGATGCCCCTAAATAAGGATTGAGTTGTGTGTTAATGCAGCATTGGAAAGTGATAGCTTATGCTTCCCGACAACTAAAGACAAACGAAGTGAACTACCCTACACACGACCTGGAGCTAGCTGTTGTAATCCATGCACTGAAGATTTGGAGACATTACTTATATGGAGTGAAGTTCCGATATATACACCAATCACAAGAGTTTGAAGTATATCTTCACGCAGAAAGAGTCTAATTTGCGTCAGTGAGGGTTAGAGCTTGTCAAGGATTCTGACTATTCAGTTCATTACCATCTTGGAAAGGCTAAGGTGGTGGAAGATGCTTGAGGTCGAAAAGCCACAAGGCACATAGCAAGTTTACTGACGAATCAAGAGAAACTTCAGAAAGAGTTGAGAACTTGAGAATCGAAGTTATTTCTCAACCTTGCAGTACAGAAGCAATGTCATTAGCATTGACGATTAATCCTACTCTAGTGGATAAAAAAAAAAATCCTATAATGTGCAAATTGTACGCCTTACACTTCCCACTCATGAGGTACAAAGATGTATCACGACTTGAGAGAGTCATTATGGTGGAAGTATGAAAGGAGACGTTGGGTTATCCTTGAAAAGTGTTTGGTGTGTCAGCAAGTTAAAGCCGAACACTAACGACCCTCCGATTTACTTCAACCAATATAAATTTCCTGAGACTATGGACTTTGTGATAAGTTTACCGCAATCAGCAAGAGAAAATGACGCAATTTGTGTAATGGTTGATCGATTAACAAAATCTGCACATTTTCTATCTGTGAAGTTGACTTTAGTATGGATCAGCTCGCACGGATGTACTTTCGTGAGATAATGAGGTTTCACGGTACTTCAATATCAATTTTTTCTGATAGGGATTCGAGATTCGCTTCAAGATTTTGGGGATGTTTTCACAAGGCGATGAGAACGAAGCAGACGTTTAACACAGCGTGTTATCTTTAGGCAGAAAGTCAATCTCATAGAACAAGACAAACTCGGGGAGAAATGTTAGAACATGTGTTCTTGACAATGAAGAGTTACGAATGCATACAGAGTCATCTTATTATGAGATGTGTGAAATGAATTTGAATCATGTTCAAAAACAACGACACGTACTTAATATATGTTAGGTGGATACGCTATCGAGGAGAAACTGCACTTGAGAGCACGAGCAAGAAATGAAGTCACTTAAATAACGAATTTCGAGGACGAAATATTTATAAGTAGGGTAAGTTGTAACAACCTCAAAATTTAAATAAATTAATTAAGTAATTTCGGCCCAATTAATGTAATATATGAAATAATTATACTATGCATGAGTTCAAATTATTTGAAGTTCATATTAATGTTCATGCTAGTCTTGTTACGAATTTTTCATTTTGAGTCACATTATGCATTTTTCATGTTGACTTACGTTATGCATGTTAATTCACGATAGACTTCATTTAACATTTATTAAGTCATGTAGTAATGTTAATTCACGATAGACTTCATTTAACATTTATTAAGTCATGTAGTAATCCTCGTATAGTATTCCCCGTTAACACTAGTATACTACGTACTATTATTATTATTATTATTATTATTATTATTATTATTATTATTATTATTATTATTATTATTATTATTAAAGCAATTATAAATAGTAGTAAGAGTATTATATTTTGCATAGGTTGTCAACTGAATTTTTAAGCCCATAAACCCATTAGAGGGTGTACAGTCCGTTTAGGAATCCTCAAACTCTTTTCACAAGCCACCATGACTCTTATGGAGTATATATGTATATAAGGATTAGGTTCAGCACCCTCAAGCTATCGCCCCTCTTCCTCGCCCACAAGAATCAAAGTTCATAAATCCCCAGAACCAAAAGCAACATATCTTACTCTATTTGCTACCCACAGTCTGTTTCTGGACTCCTTCCCGAGCCCACGATCTGATTCCAGGCTCCTCTCTGAAACTGGTCAAGCCTAAGTACCCACATCCACAAACTCAACTGCATCCTTTTTCCGAGGCCGAGCACTAATAGGTACAACCAGTCGAAACCAGGACCTCAACCTCTTGCCCCTCTACCAACAGTTCTAAGTTCGACTTCTCATCGCATTGTCGTCGAGCCTTCGCTTTCCCAACGCCCAAAGAGATCTCGGGCGAGCCCAAACTCCATCGCCGATATCCAGTGTAGATTCCGCCCGTTGAACTTGTAAGAATCCAAGGCCTTAGTGGTTGAAGAAGCCGCAACGTGAATCACCCCAATTGAGACCGCTTGTAAGGGGGAGACCCTCGTCTAGCTACTGCACGTTAAATCACCGAGAACTTCCGTCGATGGAGGAGCAACCATCGAACCCTGAGAAGCCATACCGATGTAGCTCCCTATCCTCTCCCTTCTTCATCCACCATTGTTGTCTTCAAAGACCCAACCCGCTATAGAATACGCAGTAGTAGTCAAAGAAGTTTCAGCATCAAACCGAAGGCCACCATCGAGATCGATTAGTCGTCGCCTCCTGCCGTAATCCACACCTCCGCGGCGAATCCATTTGAAGGCCGTCGATCCGCTATTCTCCGAAATCAGCCCGTGACCGTCGAAGGTCATAATTCTCAATTAAAGATCGACCATACCTCAAACGGGCCCTTGCCGGGACTGGACTTCACGAGTCGCGTCCGTCGGAAAAGTGACAAAGGCGCCGCTGTTGCCACCAAACGTTCCAGTCAATCCCTCGGCCGTCGTCCGCTCTCGAGCACCGAAATCACCGCCTCTGTCAAAACGAAATTGTCTTCGGCCTGTACCGATGACGTAGCCTCCGTAATTCTTGTGCTTCCGATCCCTCTCAGAATCACTATCGTCCAAAAGAAAAAGAAAAAGGATTTTTGTGTTAGATCCCCAATTCAGCGACCGAAAAGTGGAGGAGAAGATTAAAGTGGGGCTAAGTTTGCTTACGGGCCATAAAACTCTAATACTCTTTCATAGCCCAATTACCTAAAGCCCATTTGATTTATCAGAAGGTTAGCCCATTCCTTTCATATGTCACGCCCAATTCTTACTATTACTTAAGTATTTATAAATATATGTTTATTAATACTATATTATTATTATAATTAGGATTTATGGATTTTCGAGGATTAGGATTGCACGAGCATACATTCAAGCATCGTTCTTTCAGAGTCTGCATTGTCAAGGTAGGGATATTCTAAAACCTTTTTAAATACAGTTCATAATATTTATGGTACGTGGATAAACTGCGTGGTGGTTTGTGATGTACGATCTATTCATGTTATGTGCACATATTAGTCGCGCGACGAAATTCATGGCCGTGTTCACGTAGACGAGTGACGTGTTCACGGTAATCAAGCAAGTCATGTGACAGGAACGTTTAATCGTTCGGAAATTCATGTCCTTGGGTTTATCCCACCGTCTATCAAGTTCAAGATGGTCTAAGTTATGAATCATCCGGTGAACACTGTATCGTATAGTTATATGAACTGTTATCCCTACTGAGTTGTTGATAACTCACCCCTTTTTAAAACCCCATCTTTTCAGGTCAAGCGAATTCGGAGCGAAACGACGAGGATGGCGCCGATAGTAGTACAAAAATGTCTATTTTATAGACTTTACTTTATTACGTTTTCCGCTCTTGAAAAATGTTACATAAAAGTATTTTATTTCTACTAATGAGGATGACTTAAAGTTTATGGAAAAGGTATTTGACGTTGGTTTTTTTCAAGTGTTTCAAATTTATTTTTAATTTACGGAAAATCCTCTTTAGTCGGAAATATCGAACTACTCAGAGATCATGGATCGTTTCTTCGTTGGGTCCTTGGGCCCTGGATACTCGGTTTGATCAACCCTTCTTGGATTTGGAAGAGGATTTCAAAACTGATATGAAGTGGTGCTGGGATACAAACATCTTACTCGGACGAGCCAGACGTCTGTGCCCGGTGTTTTCATAATTCATTGGCTTGAGGGCACTATGTTTCCCTCGGTGATGAACCAAGGCAAAGTCCGGGACCCGGGTGTGGACCCTTATTGCGGCTTAGGGACATCTTGATTTTTGAGATTTTTAATCATTTTACCCATCTCGTTTATCACCGTTGGGTTTTGAGTTCATATTAATTTGACATTTGAGGTTTTTGAACTTCCCTCGGGGTGATTTGTTTATTTAGTCTGCTTTGGAAAATTAGCTCGTTTTGCCTTACCTTTAAAGTAGTGTTGGCTTTGTCTTTGAGGTGTTACATTTTTATTGCCTCGTTCGGGTGGCGAGTTTCGGGTTCCTGGATAGTTTAGTTGTCGGGATTTATACTTGAGAAGTTTGTTTCGTTTAGATGTTTGTATCGGTATACAATGTCTTTTTGCTTGATGTTACACCGGCTAAGGCGGGGTCTTTTTCGTTTGAGACTGCACCGGTTTAGGCGGTGTCTCGTTAGTTTGAAACTGTACCGAATTTGGCGGTGCTTTACCGGTTTAGGCCGTGTCTAATTTATATGATTTTGCGTCGGTACATGACGTCTTTTTGTAAGGACATGTTGCTTCAGATTTACAGTATTTTTTAGTCGTTGGTTGATTTAAAAGATTTCAATTTTTTTTCAAATGTTTTTAAATATATATAAAATAGATTGGGTTGTTCGGGTCTTCCCCAAACTGTCTTTGATAGAGGGAACTGGCATCACCAATGTGGTGAGTCAGCAAGAAAGTTCATGAGTTCATGTGGGCAAAGGGGTTTTGAGGAGTGATGTTGTTTCTAGATATATTCGAAGGAGAAAACTTTTATTCTGGTGTGAAACATTTTATTGAGGTAACGAGCAAAACAATTATGCTGGTCACGAGAGGCGTTGGGGGAAGAAAATTACTCTAACCTGATATAATCATCTTGTTGAGGTATCCGACAGGGCAAGTCATGCCGGTCTAGATAGGCATCGGGGGTGGGGGGGGTGGGGGGGGGGGATAATCTCACAACCCGGTATAATCACCTCGATGAGGTATCCGGCATAGCAAGTCATGCCGGTCTAGAGAGGCATCGGGGGGGAATAACCTCACAACCCGGCTTAACCATCCATCTCATCGAGGTACTCGGCAGAACAGATCATGCCAGCCCTGCGTCGGAGGAAGAAACATATAATATATATTTTTTTTAAATAAAAAGAATAATAAGAAAATAATAAATATGTAATGTTTTCTATATAATATTTAAAATAAAAAATATTTCAAATTTTACTACACTAATAAAAAATGAAATATAATATGAATTAAAAATTTAAGTTAAATTTATTTTAATAATAAATAAATAATTTACTCTTCTTTCGGTATAATTTTGATTCACTTAGTGATAAAATAAGAAATATAATGTGAATTAAAAAATTAAGTTAAATTTATTTTAATTATAAATAATTTTTTTACTCTTCTTTCTCTGTATAATTTTTATTTATTTTTTACTGTTTTCTTTTAATAAATACTACTTATTTTATTAATGTTGATCTCAAATTTTAAGAGATATGTATGCTTAGAGTTGTATTAATATTATTTAAAACGTATTTATTATAAATAAATACTTTTAGGGTGTATTTAGGGATTGTAAAATTTTAATAATTTTAGTAAAGATATTTTAGGATTTTAAAATAATGGCAAATTAACAATGAAGTGTGTGCTATGATAAAATTGATGTTATTAATAAGTATGTTTGAAAAAAAAAATACTTTGGTCTATTAAATTATACTCATGATAAATTTTTCTTTTGTTTATGTCAATTGTAATATTTTAGGTTCGAACTTAGGAATTTACAGTTCTCAATTCAAATACTCAACCAACTGATCTAACAACCTTTGACAATAAATTATCGAGACGGATCAACCCCTTCAACCTAAGGCTCGCCACTAGCCAAGTGGTTTGAACCTCACGAGGAAGAATATAACAAGGGTGATTTTATTTACACCCCAAAAACCTATAAGTACACCAACCTACTAAATACACCTCATAATATTATATTTATTTTATAATATTTACTTAATGCACCACTTTAATTTACCAATAACACCCTTAAAAAAAACAAAATATTTGAGTAATTTAGAGAAAAAATTAAAATGAGTTTATGATTTATAAATAAGTATTCTAGTTTACCTCCTTAATAAAAAAGGTAATTTATCTTTTGAGTAAATATAATTTAATGTATTTATGTTAATTGTATTCATAATTAAAGTAAGTCTTTCAAATTTGAATGGTCTAATTTAACCTTTGTATTATACTATTGATATTTTCCATTTATTATATACATTTTATTCAGTTAATGCTGAAATCTTAATAGTTTGGACATAGATTCTTGAAATCAATCACAGGACACTTTAACTTTTCATGTGTTTACGAGGGGTAGTAGATGAGCAAGTTACAACTGAGACAGGACAATCACACATGAGCGTGGTGCTGTGAGGGGGCTGGAGAGGCTCGATCTTGAACTCCTTGTGGGACGGTAGCCCGAGGACTGTTTTTTCAAAGCAGAGGACTCGATTCTCCTCAACTCTGTAATTACGAGGGGTATTAGATGAGCAAGGGCAAGAGTTCAAGGCCATCGTGTCAAACGGGGTGAAGATCGGGGCGTCCCTCACTATTTTCGAGCACATCCCGTGGCTCCGCAAAATGTTCCCCTTAGACGAAGAGGCTTTTGCCAAACACGGAGACCCGCATGGATCGTCTGACGAGGGCAATAATGGATCGGAAGTGCACACTCATGCTCGTCACAAGACGCGAGGGGCCAAGCAGCACTTTTTCGATGCCTTGCTCACGCTGTAGGATAAATACAATCTCAGCGAGGACACCATAATCGAGCTTCTTTGGGTGAGTCGATTTCCGATTCTCGAAATATCAAGTGTTTCGCAAGCTTAATGCTAAAGCTCGTTTGTACACAGGACATGAACACAGCGGGAATGGACACGACAGCGATATCCGTCGAGTGGGCCATGGTCGAGCTGATTAAGAACCCAAGGGTCCAGAAAAAGGCACAGGAGGAGCTGGATCGAGTGATCGGGCACGAACGAGTGATGACGGAGCTTGACTTTTCGAACCTCCCCTACCTCCTGTGCGTGGCCAAGGAGGTTCACTGTTGATAGGTCTTTAATATCGTCGCTTCAGTTTACATACATAAACGACTTAATTGTTCCAAGCAATATCTGTAAATGCGAAAATCACGAGAGAAGCCTTTTGTGGAAGGTTATGAGTGTCAAAGCATTAGAAATTGCTCTGAAGTTGACATTGTCGGGAACGAACCAACTAATATATCCACATACATGGCTCTGAAGTTGACATTGTCGAGAACGAACCAACTAATATATCCACATATATGGGCTTTTGCTATGGTTGTCACTTGTCAACGTTTGCGTCCTCACCCAAATATATTATCTAAACATGGTAAGAATTAGTTTCACTCCATATACTTGATAATAAAACTTCATCTCTTATTCTAAACAATGGGAGTTTTTCGACGTAGATCTCACATCAATGTTTGCCATGAAACTGTCTAAATGTGCCAATGAGGAGGACGGGTTTGGTCAAGAAGGTGGGACAGGGTGCATATTATTAACAAGTGAAAATGAAGCAAGAAAGCAAAAGTCATATTTCATAAGACCATCTTTTAGTCAATGAATGGGTCAAAACTCAAAACAAACAATCTTCTTACAACATAACATATACATAATACACTGTACTAGCTCAAATGTTTCTTGATATTGAGCTGATGACAAGGCATACACAAAATCCTTCCAACTCTTCAAACCTAAACAATCGATCGAAATGCAGCTCCAGACCATCGTCGAAGCATCCTCCGTGCTCACAAACAGATCGATCTTCACCCAGACAAGCGAGAACAGAGACGCCAAGAGCACAGACCACAACACCACGATAGTCGGGGTCCGATTCTGCCTCCCCATTTGACCCTTGAGGAATGGGTACAGGTGCAGAATCACCCAGAACGCAAAGAACACCTTCCCAATCAGCAGGCCCCACTCCCCGTACTCGCTGTTAAGCGCATCCGAGAACCCGGTGACCACGCCTACCAAATTCATGTCGGCGGGATCAAGACAGTCGTCCACTTGATGATGTAAAGCTCCCCGAAATTCGCGTCCTCGGATGTCTTCGAGGTGACAGTGAAGTTGGTGTCGACCTCCGCCAGCATTTTCAGGAAGCCTTGGAAGACTGCAAATAGATGGGTCGAAACTCCACCTATGACTCAGAACTGCTCGTTGCGCCACAGGGCCTCGATGCTTACCCCGCTCCACCTCAGCTCGAGCACGTTCGTTAAGATGATGGAGATGAAGAGACTGCAAATAGATGGGCCCTATCCAAATTCTCGATTGCTACCTGCTTAAGATTCCCATGTAATTAGATGTAGATCAGTAACTCATTTTTGGAAAATGTCTTCGCACAAAATAGTCCAAATCATCAAATATTGTGCTGATGTTAAACACAATTTATCAACTACAACGGACACAGAAGTACATGTCATCATGTTATACATTCACACAAATTATCAGACAATCTATCTATCACTGCATCATTTGTGACGCACACTGAATTATACATATTAAATGTGTAACGACGTGTCTTATACCACTATAGAACTACCAAATACACTACGCGAATTGTAGTGTCTGTAAAAGATTTTGATTTTAAAATATTAAGATACTACAATAATTGTTCATAAACTAATATACCAAATGCGTTAAGTTTGAAACATTGTACAAAAAATTATCAAGTAGTGTAATAGATTCTTACATGCAGTTAAACAATTACTTGTCATCACCGAAGCCAAAGATGTAATTAGAACAAGCTATGGTAAACAACTTCTGCGTAAACGATTTTGTATAAGAACGAATGCACTTAACACTACAATATACACTACTGGAATAGTTACACTATTTCTTGTAGTGTTTGAATTTAATCTATTACACAAATACAATACGTGTTCGTAAACTAGTAGTCTAGTTGAAGAACTTTGAACGACAAGATACACTGTCCAAAAAAGTATTGTAGTAGTGTGTTAGATACATTTCAGAATCTCCTACAAGTATTGAACTACACGATACACTGTCCAAAATATATGCATTGTATGTAGTAGATTTTGATTAGCAACTGAATCATTACATAAGACATGTAATAACAAGTAATCAATGTATTATGGGTTGGAACTAGTAAAAATATTTACATGAATAAGTTTTTAGTAACCAACTTGTGCGTAAATGATTAAATAACTTCAAGCACATAGAACTACATGATACACTACCCAAAACACTGCAGTGTGTCTAATGCAATTTGAAATTAATATATTATATGATTTCGGTCCTATTACGTTGGCCTTCGGGATAACATTAATTAGCGTGGGATACACTGCAATCTAGTTGAAAAATAATTTCAACTACAATCTAGTTGAAGAATAATTTCAGCTACAATCTAGTTGAAGAATAATTAACTACAACATACACTTTCAGGCTTTGGGTAGTGTGTCTTCTAGATTCTCTAATTATATTAATTAAACTAGATTATATAATAACTCAAACCAATCCTGATATAAATGTTACACTTTTACACATAGATGAACAAATAGATGTAATTCCTTATCAAGCTTTTATGTCTCAAATTTGTCCAGTTACAGTATTATCAACTAAGTAACACAATGGTAATACATGTGTAGTGTATGAACCCCTGTAATGAAATATTTTTAATGTTAATAATGGTTAATTGAATTTTAAATCAAGATGTTTGTAATGCAATCCCTAATGAAATAAATGAAGGCTCATCAACCTAATAGCCACAAATTTTATCGAAAAAGATATTTAAGAATTTAATACAAGAAACAACTGATGCTATGCCTTTCTTTTCATGTTCAAGAATTTTCAAGGAACATAATTTTTATGTACTCTATAAATAGTGGACTAGGGATGGGTAGAAGTTGATACAGTTGAATTGTAAAACTATGTGAGGGTTCACGACTTACAAAATACCAATACCTTGTTAACAGATAGCTCCTCAGGATATTTTTATGTGCACTAAACTTTCTAATAATTGAAGTTAAATCTACACAGAAACGCATAATGACTGCATCATATGCTTACCTTTCATATTCAGACACAATATCAGGAAGCTTATCCCTACTGACTCGAGACAAGTAACTCCGTAGAAAGAGCCCCCGTAGAGGATGCTGGATGCCACGACACATTTCGACAAGTTCTTTAAGGACACCCTTTGCTGGAGGTTCTTTGGATTTTATGTAAACATAACCAACAGTACATAACAAATATCTAACAATAGAAATTGGAAAATTAGAAGATTAACCAACTCCTTGTTACAAAATCTAGCTTCTAAACTTCCAATGTTCAAGCACTTGTACCGAAGATGCAAAATTTAGGACAGACAAAAAGAACATTACACTCTCGGCAAGATGTTGCCAGCGTGCTTCACGAGCTCGTAAAGCTCTACGATGGAGCATCCACGACTTGTCTCCTCCTTGAAGAAGATTTCCAGTTTGCTCAATTCAACAAACATTCTCATATCTACATACACACCGGGATTGATTTAAGACACCAACCAGCAAAGTAATTGAAACATGATTGAGCCGAGCATTAATTATAGACAAACTATAAACTAGATTGTTGACAATTAATTGAGGAAACTTACCTCAACACTGGTACACTTCAAGGTTTGAGATGAGACACTACGAAAATTTGTTCTGGAACACAATATATAATCCACACGAAAATTTGCAGAATTATCTCGATTATAAATTTCTCTTAAAACATCTTGTTAATAACCAGAAAAAACATGCAATCGTTTGTGCTGCGAACAAGTGGCGCCGTCTGTGGGAAGATAAATCACGAGAAGATGCTGAAGCTTGGATCGAAGAAGGATGATGAGGACAAGGTGTCGACAAGAATAACTTTGGTCCTTGGCGGATCAAAGGCAAGACGATGAAAACACATCAGGAGGTTGCTGCTAGCACTGCCATTCTCCAGGCAAGGGGAACTGAAAAAACTATGGATGATGCAGCTGACGCTGCAGCAGCAGGTACTCAGGCAGGCCCTGCGGCAGGACGTAGTTTCGGCAGGTACTGAAAAGGCAGGCACTATGGCAGAACCAAGAAGACAAGGGTTGTTCGCAGCGGGCACTACGACGATAATTAGGTGTCTTGGAGGCACGCTAATTGTTTTTGTGTCCAAGGAGCCGGCTGTCGAGACGTCACGACAGGAACTTGAGAATTGGTACTCAAGGGAACTTCAGAAGAGGAGTCGGAAGAGTGGGAACGAGACATCATCTCATGAAGGCACGGTGTCACGTCCAGCCTCTTTGTGACCTTGCACAAAGGCAGAGTTGTGCAGCAGGGCGGTGCTGCGCAGCAAGGCAGTACGATGCGGCTAGGGAGCAGCACTGTACAGCAAGGTAGGAGAGTGCGGCAAGGGGTCAGTTGTGCATAGGAAGGCAGTGTTGTGCGATGCAGCAACACTGCAGGATAGCATAATAGAAGGCAGGCCATAAGGACAGAGCCATGCAGCAGAGCGAAGGCTGTTGCGCTGCCTTCGTTCCAGATGCTAGACCCAGGAGTTTTAGGGCGTGACAGAGGGGTGTTTTCAAGGTTACAAAACCAGGTTCTTGAAGGAAGATTATCTTGTCTTCAAGAAGTCGCTGAATCGAGGATGGATCTAGCACATCACGACGATGATGTTGCTGAGGCAGCAACTGCGGCAGAGGGACTGCAGCAGGCCTTCAATTGTCACTTCAAGGAAGGGGGCAAGGTGGATCAAAGATTCAGGGTGCACAGCTCACATAAGACCCATGCGGCAGTGGTTTGATGGTTTTGAGGAGATGGATGGAGGTTCTATCATTCTTGGAAATTAACCTAACTTGTAAAGTTGAGGTGGTTCGACTCTATGCTGAAGATTGGTTGATAGCTCGAGGAAGCTTTTAACCAAGGGTTGTTCATGTTCTAATGGATGTTGAAGGAGAGAAGAGGAATGAGTTGTATTATTTAATAGGCAGGGCAGTGGATGTTGTAGGCAGCACTGCGGTGGCAGCAGCAGGTGATGCGGCAGCCACAGGAATTAACCAAGGGCTGTCTTGACTACATTCATTCCGATCTCTGGGGTCCATCTAGAACAAAGAAGAAAGGTGGTGGAAAGTATTTCTTGTCCATCATTGGCAAAGGCAGCAGCAGGCATAGCTGCTGGGGTAGCCACTGCGGCAGCAGGAACTACCAGGAAGGCAGCAACTGCGCTGGGGTAATTGCAGCAGCGATTACCGGATTAAATAGCCTCAGGATGTTCATACATCGCTGAAGGTGAAGGCATCGTCGAATGGGTCGCTCGTGGCAGCGGCGGAGGCATTGTCGAAGGCAGCGGCAGAGGCAAGGGCAGTGGCATTGACTGCAGCAGCAACTGCGCTGGGGTAGTTCGCTTCATCGACTACCATATTACCATACTTCAGGATGCGACATCGTTGAAGGTGGAGACAATGGCCAAGGCATCGTCGATGGCAACGACATGGCAGCAGCAGCGGCAATGGCTGCGGCAGCGCGACTGTCGGGAGAAAGGAGGATCATTCATCAACCTAAGAGGTTTGCACAAGTTGATTTGTGTTAAATGCTCTAATGGTGGAAGAAGGTGCGAATGATATTTTCATTCATCAACCTAAGGGGTTTGCACGAACTGATGTTGTGTATAATGCTCTAATGGTGGAAGAAGGTGCGAATGACAGGATAGTGTTGCTATTTTTTAGGTGGAGTTGCGCAACTTCCCTTAGGCAGCACTTAATACTTTCTGTGGAGAATTGCCCTGCGGCAGGGTGAACGGCCGCAGCAGCCAGGGCAGCAGTGTCTTATGTAAGGGCATTGGGAAGTCTCATACATGCTATGGTGTATAGCAGACCTGACATTGACCCGGGTATGGGTGTGATATCGAGGAGTATGAGCGGGAGTCACTGGTGGCAGTTCGAAGGTTGTTGAGGTTTGTCAATGTGACCATTGGTTACGATTTCACGTCCAAGAAGATGGAGGTCGGGGATGATGCTCGAATTGGATGTGGGGATGTTGATTTTTGTAGTCTCGATACTAGAAAATCAACAAGGACTGTTGTTGGTGTAGCAGCCGCTGCGGCAGGGATTACACATAGAGCGGATGTTGGTGCAAGGCGTACCAAGGAGGATTGGTTCGAATTGATGATTCTTACCACCACTAATCTACTCAAGGAGAAGCAACAGGGCCTGAAATATGTCCGGGAAAGAGGCAGAGGGTTTCCACTATTTCCAAGTGGAGGCAGAGACTACTATTGCCTAGGCAGAGGCAGTAGGGTTTACCGTAGAGCCGAACTCTACAGGTAGTCGTGTGGTGTAACTACTGGAAAGCACAAAGCATTCAAATGTTAGTGTGGTAGGGTACAGACATGGCAGAGTCTGCCATATGGCATGGCAGAGGCAGAGACGACGTTCTTCTGCCGGATATAACAAGATGAAGCGGCTATGCTAAGACTCTTGTTATGGTGATGTGATGCATGGGGTTGATTAGACTCGTTCAAGATACTTCAACAGGATATAATGCTTCTCGAGGTGGAGGCATTGGCTATGGTAGAGACTACATGCAGAGACTACGATAGCGACTACGGTAGCAACTACCGCAAGGGCGATTGCGGCAAAGAGTACCAGTAGGGACGTGCATCGGCATCTGGTCCCACGTGGACTATTTCACAAGCTTATGAGCATTGTGAAGGGGCTGCAGTAGGCATTGCGATGCTATTGCAAGGTTCAAGGGTAGCGGCAAGACTCAGGCTGCGGCAGGCAGTTCTGTGAGTTGTTGACTTGGAGGATTCACGCTCTGGTGATATCCGGAGGTGGGGAAAGGTGATCTACATCAACTTTCCGGGATATGAAAATGGACCGCGCTCCATATTTCATGTCGGAGATGCATGTTTGCATCAAGTCTCAAGGGGACAACCTCACAATGTTGAAATTGTTAAGGGGTTGCGGCAGACACTTTCGTGGTGCCGCAGTGACTGCAGTAGGCACTCTCGTGGTGCTGCAGGGCTGTGGTAGGCTTCGTGGTGCCACAGGGGGCCGAGTTAGGCAACAAAATTCAGGCTGCAGCAGGCAGGGTTGTGAGTTGCTAACTTGATGAAGTCGTCTCTGGAGGAGATGCGGGAAGGTGGAGTGACATCTACTTTCGGATTATATGACTTATGTCATATGCGGGCTGTGGTAGGCATTCTCATGCTGCTGCAGGGGGGCAAGTTAGGCAGCGAGATTCAGACTGCTGCAGTCAGTGCTGTGAGTTGCTAACTTGATGAAGTCGTCTCTGGAGGTTTCTGGAGGTGCGGGAAGGTGGAGTAACATCTATTTATGGATTATGACTAATGTCATGTACAAGTTCTTGATGCCGCATGGTGGTGTTGAAGAATTTGGGAATGCAGTACCTATGGCAGGTGTTGCGGTAGTATTGGGCATGGCATGTTCTGCCTAATGTCAATACTAAGAAAAATATGATCGGGTATGATCATATGGGAGCAGTGTGATTCGAAATCATACTGGACTGGAGTCGAATGATCGGGTTTGATCATGGCATGGTGAATAAGGTGTCGTAGCATAAGGAGTTGTTTGGATTTTGGCTTGTCTGGGTTGAGCAGTACTTGATCACTACTGCAAGATGGTGGACATGGGCTTAGAAGTTTGAACAAGGTGGAGATTTGTGGAAATATGTTCGAAATTCTAAGGCAGGGCGCTGCGCAGCAGGGCGTTGCGCAGCAGGCTGTTTCCTGACAGGATGCAGCATCTTCTATTTTTGGTAATAAACCAAAAATTGAATATCTCTTTCCATACTTATCCGATTGAGGTGATTCAAAAGGCTACGGAATCCTTGGAGCACAAGGAACCTATTCCTACCATAAATCGACGTCCAGGTCCTCTATAAAAGGACGCTCGATCAGATGCATCGAGAAGAGGAGCGTGGGGGAGCGCGATGTAGCGCGAGAGAGAAAGAACCGATTTCTATACTTCTTCTTTAGAGATTTCTATATCTTCCCACTATGTCAGTTCAAACCTAAAATATAATATTTTGGGTAAATTCAAACACCAAATCCAAAAACCCTAAATCCGGTAGGGAATCTATCCATCCATTAATTTCAAGAACAATGATAATGAATTGGGAAAACTTACCTTAACAATAGGACGCTTCGAGGTTTGATCGTAGACACTATCACGAAGACGCCGGCGAGAGAATCACAGAACTGTGTATTGAAGAATTGGGAAAACCGTTTACGTATTCAAGAATATAGTGTATTACACAAGTTTTGGGTATGCAATCTATATTTAATTCGGAAACCGTTTTTTTTTTTTTTTGTAGTGTATAATTTTATATGGTAAGTGTATATTTAATAGAATCAATTAAGAGAAATCATATAATCGGTTAATAAAGACATATATTACATAGTGTACAATAATTCAAAGGGCTTTATAGGTAAATCTTATTTTTTTTATAAATAGTGTAAATATTGGTCTTAGAGTATAATTGAGAGTAAGATATTTACCCTTTTTAAAAATCCCCCAAAATATTTTCACCTCTCTAACTTAATATTAATTTAATAATTATTAATTCAAGCGACCTGCGCCTGGCCAAAGTTGAATTTTCGCGCTCTTTAGTACCAGTCAAAGAATTGTCAGCCCGAACCCCGACCGTCTGCGTTTACTAATCTCGTCGGCGGCAATGTCGTCATCGTCGACTTCTCGGAAAATCATGGCGGAGTACGCGAAGTCGGGGCGTTCGTCGTGCAAGAAATGCTCGAAATCAATTGCTGCGAAGGCTCTGAGGTTGGGTTCGGTGAGCAAGGATCCCCGAGGATTCAACACGACAAAATGGCATCACTTGGATTGCTTTCCTTTCAGCAATTCCGACGCAGTTTCATCCGCGAGGATATCAAAGGGTTCTCATCTCATCCCTCAAGAGTACTGATCAGGAGTCTCTAAAAAAATTAGTCGACGAAGTAGCTCAGGCTCCAGAAAAGGTTGAAGAAGAGTTGTCTCAAGGAAAGTCGAAGAAGCAAAGGTTGAAGAAGAGTCGTCACAAAAAAAGTTGAAGAAGCAAAAGTTACTTGCATCTGTGGAAGGAGCGAAAGCGAAGCTTCAGCCGGACATAGCCGTATCTGCTTCTGATATTAAGGACAAATATAAGGATGCTACGCTGTTGACTAAATGGAAAGCATTTCAGACCGTCATATTTCTCGAAAAGGATGATGGTCTTCATGAAATGTGAGGTTCTCGTAGGCGAAAAAAGAACACGTACTGCAGGATTTTTTTCCTGAGCTATAAATCCCATAGAGCTTTCGACTAGGCCAGCTACAAGTCGGCTTCGGGCTCATTCCTCCCTTTTGGACTCTAACAACGACAACAAATCAGAATCGCAAGCAAAACGACTGACAAAGAAGTTAACACTTCAAAGAGAAGAGAAGAGAAGGGGTGTATTACATACTTATTAAATTATTTATTTAGGTTAATAAGGTTATATTAGACTTTTAAACAAATAATATAATTGTAAAAAAAAAAAAATAGTGTACTTATAGGTTTTTGGAGTGTAAATAAAATCACCCATATAACAATTGGTAGGTTATCTGACCACATAACTTTCTAATTATAAAATACACAAATGTAACTCATATTTTAAATATTTAAAATGTAACTCATATTTTTCTAATTATAAATTAGTGATAATTACACAAATTACACACATTACCTTATAAGAAGCTGTTAGAAAAGAGGGTAGTTAAATTACCCTACGATTTAACAACTTGTTATAAATTAATTGGTGTAGTTATCACAAAATTATAATTAAAAAATATAAATTATTTAATTTTAAATAAACATTAAAAATTATCTTTTATTTAAAATTCGCATTATTAACATAATAGTGTACAAATTACAATATACGTGAATTTAAGATTGACTTGTAAAAAAGAATTGAAAGGGAGTATGAAACAACATTAAACCTAACTTATATAGCCTAATGGTTTAATTATTATTTATATGCTTAACCCAATTTCTTCCCAAGGGTAAATAATCGGTGCGGGTTTTCATTGCATCTAACTCTATATATAGTGCGCTACTCTCAATTGATTATCAAAATCACTGTATTTCGGTTGATTTAATTAAAATTAGATAAACTTAATTCCTGGGCAAGGTAAAGCTCCAGAGACTCGAATATGGGACACGGTATTTTCTCTTGCAATGAAAACGAAAGATGAATTCGAAAGATGATGATTTAAAAGTTGATTTTGATATATAATTTCCCCTCAATTTTAGGTGAAAAAAGTCGGCCCGGAAAGAAGACCAAGTACTCCAAGGTTCGTATAATTTGGGATCTTATATTCATCCGCTATTTTGATTTTGAGTTTTTATTTTCGTGTGAATTCAAGGATGAGCACAGGGCTCCACCCGGTGAAGATGACGAGTCTCGCTTTATGGAAGAAATTGATGATGATCTTCCGACTGGTTCGATTTTTTATTTGTTTTGGTTCTGAAAATCGAATTGTATAATCTTGATTGTAGTCGAATTGATTGAATTGTTGTACTCAAGGGGAAGGAAAAAAGAGGGATTTCACAAAATTGGAACTTAAAGTCGATCATGCTAATCGGCCTTTGTGGGCTTGCGCGGATGGCAGAATTTTCCTTGAGACCTTTTCTGCGCTGTATAAACAGGCGTATGACTTCCTCATTGCGATTGCTGAACCAGTTTGCAGGTGTAGTTTTGATGAAGTATAATATGCATAGTTAAAAGATGCATCCTTTCCTTGTGCATGAACTGCTCTACCACTATTTGCTTACCATGATACCTGAAGTTGTAATATAACACCACTTTGTTGAAGAGATATACTTAGCGTTTAATTTTCCGTACGAATGTTTCAAATCCTAAATTTTAAGGGGTAGATATTTTTCAATATCTAGATACACATATGCATATCGCGTATCACATTAACTGATTCCTACCAACATAGTCTTGCAGTACTTTGGAAAGTGGAAACCAGTCATATAAATGATCTGGAAAAGACGGAAACTTAATGTTGGTTTCTGTTTCCATGAAATAAACTTTAGACTTGTTCCCTGTTAAATCCTTTACACTTTTACTTTTGGGTGTGTACATTTTTTTCATTGGATTAGGGTTTGATGTCAGTATTGTTGTACAGGCCAGAGTCAATGCACGAGTACAACTTGACCCCACATTCATTGTACGCTGCTGTTTCAGTGGGACTTGAAACAGAGACCATTATTTCTGTCTTGAATAAATTGTCAAAGACCAAGCTTCCGAAAGAGATGATTGATTTCATCCATGGTTCTACTGCTAACTATGGCAAAGTAAAACTCGTGCTCAAGAAGAATAAATACCTCGTGGAGTCCCCATTTCCAGAGGCATGTTCCATAGACTGTCTCTCTTATTGAGTTGTAAGAATCATAGAATGCTTTTTCATAACATGTATGACTATTTCCAGGTCTTGAAAAGTTTACTTAAAGACGATGCTATAAGACGAGCTAGAATTTCGTCTGAGGTATGTGCTCAGGCTGTTTTGAACACAGTCACCAAACTACCATGATAAAGAGTCGTTTGTGAGATACTGCATATAACTTGTACATATAAGTGGATTAAACTATGTTTCTTCAGGGTCATGGAGGTGATGGGTTTACAGTTGGCAAATCTGCTGCTGAATTAGATGGTACTCATGACGAGTTGCTGGATGAAGCAGATTTAGCAGCTGCAGCTGAAGAAAAAGAAACTCATTCATTTGAAATTGACCCTGCTCAGGTATGTTGATGTATGCATTTTGGGTAACTAGAGATGAGGAACTTCTTTTCTGGTCGTCCTTACCTGAATCATTCAACTAGTTGCCCCGTTTATGTCTAATTTGTGTACATAGTGCATGCAAATACTTGTTTGTAAGCTGAATGCCTGAATCCATTGGGTAGTATCATGTTTCATGTAGAAGATATGTGCTATTGCCCTAGTTATTCCCCGAAAGCACGGTCAAATTTGTTGGGAATCCGCTCTCTTATTAATTATATATATTACTTCCCCGCCCCCAGCAAAACATTTCCATTGTAGCGTTCCACTGAATATTTTATGTTTCCCAAAATGGCAAAACATTACATTTAATTTCATTATAATATTATATATCACTCATTTTATTTAAATAATAATACTACAACTACCACCATTATACTCCACTATACAATATACATATAAAATATATCATTGTACTTAATCTGCGTGCCCAAAGAAATGTAAGATTAATTACGGGACGTATGGAGTAACATTCATGCCTTCTCATTGTGATTTATTTTAATCAGTAGGCATGAAAGAAACATTGATTGCTCTAATTTGTAGTAGCATATGTTCCTTTTTCAATGGAATGATCTATGTCAATTGTGAAATAAATATATCTGATTTTCGACTGAGTGAACATATACCATTAACTAGTTTCTCTATTTCAGGTTGAAAATGTAAAGCAGCGTTGTTTGCCTAATAATCTAAATTATCCCATGTTGGAGGAGTATGACTTTAGAAATGATACGGTGAGTGGCTATTCAAGCTTGTTTTCAGATATCATGCTGGGGCTGTTCTACCTATGATTTATGAAGTAATAATGAATATATATATATACATACATATATATATATATATATATATATACATACATATATATATATATATATATATATATATATATATATATATATATATATATATATGTGTGTGTGTGTATTTCTGGAAAGTTCTATTGATGTTCTGGATATTGCAGATCAATCCTGATCTTGACATGGAACTGAAGCCCCATGCTCAACCACGTCCTTATCAAGAAAAGAGTCTCAGTAAGATGTTTGGAAATGGTGAGGCTCCATACATCCAGCACATTGCTCATCATCTTTGAAATTGAGCATACTTTTATGTGCATCATCTGCATCTGAGGTTTATGCCTGAAGCTACATAATAATTGGAGGGGTGGCAAGTAACTCAGTAGAATATAAATTAACTGAAGAAAAGCATCATCCAATCCCCACTTATGTGCAACAAGTATTTCAGTTGTATACAAATCATCTGAGGAAAGAATCCATCTAATTGCCACTTGTGTGCTATCAGCAAGCCTATCATTATATTCTAGCTAATAATCCATCTTCTAACCACATTTGAAGAATTGACAATATCTTGTCATGTGACAGTAGACGTATTGAGTGTTTTGTGCACATCAATGTAATTTTGTAAACAACATATTAATGTTTGATATTGATATGAATATGCCTGATTTTTTTCCTTCACTTGAGTCTATTGTTTTGATGTTCAATTTTATGTAAACCTCTCCTCTCATGCTGCTGGTCATGTACACTTTATAATCACATCTCACCTAGTTCTTTATGGTGTAACTGTGTCCTTTCCTTTTTTCTCTTCATAAAATTTAAATTCACTTTTATTACTCGATAATTTATTTTTTACTGATGGCTCACTGTATGACTGGAGTTATGTAGTCTCTATTTAGACAGCAGATATCACGGGGTATTAATTTGTTTGAGGTGTCTTCTACGTTGCTAATGCATAAACTATTTAATTTCAGGCAGAGCGCGATCTGGTATAATTGTACTACCATGTGGTGCGGGCAAGTCTTTAGTTGGCGTTTCTGCGGCCTCTAGAATAAAAAAGAGTTGTCTTTGTTTGGCTACGAATGCCGTATCTGTGGATCAATGGGCTTTCCAGTTTAAGTTATGGTCAACTATTAAAGAAGAGCACATCTGTCGTTTCACATCCGACAGCAAAGAGAGATTTCGTGGTAATGCTGGAGTGGTGGTTACAACTTATAATATGATTGCGTTTAATGGTAAGCGTTCTGAAGAAGCTGAAAAGATAATTGAAGAAATAAGAAACCGGGAGTGGGGACTGCTACTCATGGATGAGGTGATGTCTTGTTAGTTAATGGTTGACAGATTCACATGTATAATATATTATCCACATGAGGTTTGTCTGAGTTTTGATGAATGCTACTTTATATTTCTATAATTAATAATAATAATAATAATTTCAGGTGCATGTTGTTCCGGCTCACATGTTCAGGAAGGTCATCAGTATCACAAAATCTCACTGCAAACTCGGACTTACTGGTTTGTATGCAACAAAGTTATAGAAACAAATTTAAAATATACCATTCATGTATAATTTCTCTTAGAAGATCCATGGATAGTTTGTTAATACCAACTTGTATGCAGCAACGCTTGTAAGAGAGGATGATCGGATTACAGATTTGAACTTCCTTATTGGTCCAAAGCTGTATGAGGCAAATTGGTTGGACTTGGTGAAAGGAGGTTACATAGCAAATGTTCAGTGTGCTGAAGTTTGGTGTCCTATGACAAAGGAGTTCTTTGCTGAATATTTGAAGAAAGAAAATTCAAAAAAGAAACAGGTCAGTTGGGTATAGGATACTATCTTCCATTTTGAAATCTTAAGTTCATAAATTCGAGCCTGCTAAAATTTTATAGGCATGGTGCTCCACTGCTCCATATTCCAAATAAGTTTGGATGAATATCCTCGTGTTTGTCACATATATAGAAATTGGTGTTGTTTTTATAGTATCTTATTTCATGAGCTGTCGTTTTTATTTTGTTATAGAATTGCATTGAGATTATTTTGAGTTGTAAAAATTTGATACATAAAAAGTGAGATTTATGATTGACAGTAATTTGTTTGGATACCTTTTTCTCTTGGTGCTTTGCCTTTGCCACTTCCGAGTTCTGACACTTCCTTTTCTTTCTATTTTTAGGCTCTGTATGTTATGAACCCTAATAAATTCAGAGCTTGTGAATTCCTCATCCGCTTCCATGAACAGCAGCGGGGTGATAAGATAATAGTATTTGCTGACAATCTTTTTGCCCTGACGGAATATGCAATGAAGCTTAGAAAACCTATGATTTATGGAGCCACAAGGTCTGTGTGTGTGTCATTCAGTGAAATCATATGCTATATGAATTTAATTTATGAACCAGGATAATTCATGTAACATGCAGCCACCCAGAAAGAACAAAAATTCTTGAAGCATTCAAAACCAGCCGAGATGTCAACACCGTTTTCCTTTCAAAGGTCTGCAACCTACTATTTTTAACCATTAATGTATGTTGCTTAACCACTTTATTTTTAAATCTCTGTTTTTGAGGTTTGTTGTATTAGCAACTGGTGGTGGATAAATATTTTTTATACTAGCATGTGATGTATAATATTTTTTATATTATACTAGCATGTGTTGTATTTTTTATACTCTCTTAATGGGTGGAGAACTGCTGCATTGTCGTTGCATTTGTTTAATGCGTGTGAATTTATTTCAACTATTTACAACTGGATGTGGAGTTATAGGAAGTATTATACACTGAGTTGGTGATCATTGGCTTGATGATACGTTCAATGTTATTTTTCTGTTGGCTTTGAAATAGGGACTTTGAATTTTTTATGTTTAGTATATCTTTGAAGGTCTTTCATAATGACCTGTGGTAATTCCTCACTTCTAATTTACAGGTGGGTGATAATTCTATAGATATTCCTGAGGCAAATGTAATCATTCAGATTTCTTCACATGCCGGTTCAAGGCGACAAGAGGCTCAACGACTCGGGCGTATTCTTAGGGCTAAGGTATATTCCTTAGTATCTATAGATACTTGGACGTCATCAGTTTTATTCTTTAAAATTAGTGGTTTCAAGAAGTAACTTACACAACCATTCAATCATTGGTTCCATGTTTCCATATACCGAGATGGGGAGATAACTATAAACTGTAATTTAGAAGAGTGCAAGCTTATGTAGTTTCGCACACACACACACACTCACAGACATGATTTTCGCATGTCTTTGAGAATTTGATTGGTTAACAGGGTAAGCCTCAAGACAGGGTGGTGGGAGGCAAGGAGGAGTACAATGCCTTTTTCTACTCTCTGGTATCCACAGACACTCAGGTAAGTTTGTTTTTTAATTTAAAATGTCTTGATCCTATTACGGTTTGTTCATCTTTAGTTCGCTGAAGATTTTTCCCTTTATTTGATGCAGGAGATGTATTATTCTACCAAAAGGCAGCAGTTTTTGATTGATCAAGGTTATAGTTTTAAGGTACAATGTGCTCTTTTATTTTATTTCTTATAGTAATTGCATTTAGCTGTTTTTTCTGCTTGGATAGCTGCTCTCTTCTTGAAGGACTTCTCATGAAATAATGGCATATAAGATTCAGTTCTCTACCCCATATAATGTTGTTTATAAATGTCCACAATTTTCCCAAAATGGCCGTATTAAATATGAGCTGTTGAAATGAAATGGAGTCTTGTTAATACGGAGAAAGAAACCAAATTGAATAAAGATGACAATAACTTTTAATTAGACTCAAATGAGGGGATGCCTGTCATTTTATAATGTTTCTTAATCTGTACAAAAGGTTCTAAATTTATTTATTTTGGAACGGAGGAGTAGATCATAAGATTATAAATATTTAAGCATTTTCCCATTTGTCTGACTAGTGTACTAATATTTAGGTAATCACGAGCTTACCTCCCCCTGATTCGGGACCTGAGTTGAGCTATCATCGCCTGGATGATCAAATTGCACTTCTTGGAAAGGTTCTTGTTTCCATCACAGCTTATATTGTAGCTTCCGTTGTGAAGTTTCTTCCTGCAATTTGAAAGTGACGATGTTTTCTACTAAAACTGATAAAACCATTTTATTTTATTCTCTGAAAGGTTTTAAGTGCAGGCGATGATGCAGTTGGATTGGAACAACTAGAAGAAGATGAGGATGGCATTGCTTTACAAAATGCACGTCGGAACGCCAGATCTATGAGTGCAATGTCTGGAGCCAAAGGAATGGTTTACATGGAAGTGAAGTATGTTAACTTTCCAATCAGTCTTTAAAATACATTCTTATTTTCTTGTGGGTGTGGGACGTCTATTAGACCTCTTATGATACTTGTAAGTTGCACGGGTTTGAAATGGTTCAGGAGATAAGGATACACTCCAAACCTCGATATTGTGAGTTGATGTTGGAAAAGAGTAATAATCTTAACCAGATGAAATGCTAACTTATCAATATAATCAAACTGGCTTAAGTTTGTGGGTCCTGAAGTGGAAACTCGGAATCTTTCTTATTCTGTTATTTATATTATCTGCGGAAACTCATTTTTAAGTTCGAGATTGAATGAAAAGCTACTAAGCCAGCTTGGTAAAAGAGCATCATCTATGGATTTGCTTGGTATGCTTTGCATTCATTAAGTCATTTATCTAACAATATGTCTCTTTTATGATGTAGCACTAAAAAGAAGAAGGAAAGTACTTCGAGGCACCACCTATTCAAGAAACGTTATGTCTGATGCATAATGAATCTATAAAATGTAAGGTGTTTTTCTTCGAGTGAAATGTGGTCCAGACGTAACTAAATAGTATGGTCATGTTTGGAATTGGAACTATTCAAATAATTTCAATGCCCGACGAGTCAAGTGGCGGTTATGTTTTACTCTCACTTAGGTCGCTAAAGTTTGAAGTGCCTCGTCTTCTGTTAGGATTCTCATACTCTCTACATGAGCTGACTCTTGTGCAATACAGTAGCAGTGTATTTTATGAGATTGCATGGAACTTCTTCATGTGCTGTTCACACTTGTGATTGTGACTACCTGTTTCTTGGACTGTATTATTTGACGTCTCCGAGTGTTTTTCAATATAATAATAGTAAATGACAAAATATTTTTAAAATTTATGTATTTGGAAACTTACGTTTCGTGATCAATTTTTGATTTTTTTGGTGTGTATTAGTTTTTGTTGTTAGTTGAATTATTTGGACGGATTAGTGCTGAATTAGGGAACAAACAATCAATTTCTAGTAAATTTATAAGTGATAAGATTTATTTAGATCTACCAAGCATAAAATTGTGAATACAAAGAGTGGTATGAGTATTGGTGACTTGTTTTATAATGTTTCAAACTCGTACTTGTGAATTGTGATAAATACTAAAAAAAACATTTTTTATTATTAAAATACGTGTGAATAGTGATAAATATTTAAAAAAACATTTTTAATATTAAAATGAGCTCAGTTTTCTTATCCAATCAGCGTGAAATATCTAACACTCGCCCTCTTTCATTGGCTTGTGGATTAAGCCATTTTTTGTGGCAAGCCGAAAATTTCATTGGCTGGGAGACTCACATCGTATTAGGTCCGCTCTAATACCATGTCAAAGTTGGGCCAATAACACTTTAAAATATATCGTTAAGGTGATAAAGTTGTCCAATATATATATATATATATATATATATATATATATATATATATATATATATATATATATGTGAGCCCAGGTATATCTACAAAATGTCATCTTATGATTTTCACAGTTAGATATATTTTTTTTACTTAATTTAAACTCATATCAATTTATTACTCTCTCTCTCCCACAAAAAATGCAACACTTTCCATTTTGAGGTGTCCCACAATACTTGATACAAAAAAAAATATTCTAATTTTTTCACTTTAAAATACTATTTTACTCTTACTTTATCCACTTACATTTTAAACTTCACTCAAAACTAATTTATTTTTCAACTTAAAATACATTTTTATCTTTTACTTTTTAATCAAAAATTAAAAATTAACATTTTTGTTAATCTCCGTACTCACACAAGTATTGAATCTATTGTGAATTAGAGGGAGTATTATTTATTTGACCTTATCTCTAAATCTTTTCATTCTTTTTAATTTATTTACATAATATAAATATAAATTTAATTAATAATAATCAATGAGATAATGATTAAATAGGGTATTAAAGATAAAAACACTTAGAACACAATTGAAAAGAAAATTCACAAAACCACATACAAAACGTCAATTACAAAAATATGAGAATATCAATACTGAATAATTCAAATATCAATAGAAAATGTTAAATTCAGAGTCAATTAAAAAGAATATGAGAATATTAATATTGAATAATTCAAATATCAATTGAAAATGTTAAACTTAGAGATTTAAAAATAGGCCACGTTCTCCGCATTTCTAACTTTAGTATAAAAAAAATTGGAATTTTTTTAAAATACATTTATTGATTTAGAGCCCGTTTGGACGAGTTTATTTAAAATAGCTTATAAGATGTTACGTCTTATAAGTTGTTTCAAGAGCTGATAATATGTTATATCTTATTTAATAAATAAGTTGCTAAACTATTTGGATAAAATAGATATATAAACTTATAAGATGTTAATTTGTTTGGCAATTTAAGATCTTATATAATTAAAATTACCAAAAATAATTTTTTATATATGAAAAAAAAATTAAAAAATTATGTTAAATAAATAATAAATTTGGAATTTTTGTATATATATAAAATGTAATAATTTTAAGAGTAATTTGGTCTTTTATTATTTAAGTTGGAAGGGCTTATAAGCTGTTTAAAAAAAGTACCTCCCCCCTTACTTTTTTTTTAAATAACTTATTTTAAAGTTTTTTAAAATCTTTTTTTAAAACTTTACCAAATAAAATTTAGGAGCTTATAAGCTCAGCCAAACAGGCTCATACTGTTTCATGTTTTTTTATACACTCACTTAATAATACGATTTTCTACTAAACACTATCTCAATAACACTATCTCAATAATTATCACAAAAAATTAATTAGATTTTTTGTAATTTTGTAACACAATTAAAATTGGTATGAGTAATTTAATTATTATAAGTTTGAAAGCAAATTATTTAGAGTATTGTGGATTTTCCAAGCAACTTTATAGTTTTTGTGAGTATTTTGACACACTCAATAAAAACATGAGTATTTGGTACACTTTCAAAAGGAAATGTCTAACTTACCCTCCTCTTTTTAAAAAACAAAACAAACAAAACAAATAAAACAATTAAAAAAAGACAAAAAGAGCACTAAAAAATCGGTCCCCACATTCCTTTTCTCTCTCTCTTGCGTTCGGTTCCCCCAAACACCCAAAACCGCCGCCACCTTTGAGAATCAAAGAAGTGAAATTCCGGCGACTTCAATTCCGGCGACTCAATGGCTGACAACAACGACAACCAGGACGAGCCACAATGGCCGATTCAAGCCCCGGTAAGTGCCGAAACCCTACTTTTTTAATTTCGAAAAATTGAATTTTTTTCGATAATGTGTTAAATTGGATAGGTTAATTGCTAGGATTTGAGTGTATTTAAGTTCCTTATTGCGTTTTAGTTGATTTAGAATTGAAATTCTGTGTTAAATTGCTCTTGGAACGCCTGAAAAATCTAGATTTTGCTCGCTGTTCCACGCTACACGGTAGCGCTACACGGTGGCGATTATAGCGCTTACCGTGTAGCGAGACCACCGTGTTACCGGGCAGTGACCGGGAAAATCTCGGTAACATGGTCAGATTTCTCGGTCACCTTGTTATCGGTTATCCGGTAACACGACCGTGTTTCCGGAAAGAATGATTTTTTTTTTTTTGAATTTTGAGTTTTGTTATTTAATTGTATGTCATATTTATTTATTTAACTTCGTTTTTGCAGGAGGGCTTCCATTGGAAGAGGCCAGAGTTCATAACGATCGACACGAATTACTAAAGGAAATTAGAGACACGCTGACGTCCGTCGACCCTACCCTAGCAGTTATACGGAAATTTAAGGAAAGTTGTTTCGGGTATTTGCTCTGGATTAAGAGGGACGGAAGGTCCAATATGGCGATGCACCACCTTCTAGCTCGGGAGATCGTGAGTCCGACGATACCTCCATTCGAGCATTGGTTTTTCGTCGGGGCCAGACTATTCGCTTTCGAGCACAGGAGTATGCCCTGATTACCAGACTTCGATTTGGTAGTCACGCATTTGATCCTTCGGCCACCACGCACACGGTTTCTCAGGACTCTGTTTACTGGAGACACTTCAGACAGACGACGATTCTTAAAGATCTTCGTACGAGATTCACCTCTCTGAGTATGGGTCAGGACCCGGCCGACTACTTGAAGGTGGCCAACTTGTTTATGTACTATTTTTTCTTGTTGGGCCGAGACGATGCCAAGATTGACACTTAGGCTTAGGCTTTTGTGGAGGACGTTGCCGGATGGGATTCATTTCCCTGGGGATCCTACTCCTGGCAGATCATGTCGCACAACATCTCCATAGCTGGGACGATGCCTGATCAGGTTAACTCGAGGGAAACCACGTTTACGGCCCAATTTGGGCCTTTCAGCTATGGTCGTACGAGCCTGGGCCGTGTCTGCGGAGTGCGGATGGAGAAAACTGTGAGGCCTCGGTTTTTGAACTGGAAATCGGTTGGATGCACCCTCGATTTCACTGAGTTCTTCGAGGACGATGAGGTAAATTTTGTGAAATTAATGTTTTAAATTATTTATTTCCTTTAATTAATGCTTAATAAATTAATTTTCATTTGTTTTCAGCTTGTGGTCCTCTTGACTCTAGAGTCGACACGCAAGGAGGCCAGGACTCAGTACTACACTTCGTTTCTTAACTGAGGAGCAGACGAAGTGAGGTTCGTTGCTCCTGCTAGGATTGGACATGCTCCGAGAGGAGCACAGGCTGCAGAACCGGTGAGGAAGAAGAAGCCGAATTTTTTAGAGCGCGTGGTCGGACGCGTGTCCAAGGCAATGGACAAGATGACAGGCGATGTCCCTCAGACTAGTCGACGCCGCGTGATGACAAGACACCAGATTCATCTGCCGAGCGGCATGCATCTCAGCGTGCGTCTCACCGAGCCCGACGAGAGTCCTCTCCCGCAGCTGAGGCACCTGAGGCACCTGAGCCATCTGAGGCTTCAGATAACAGTACTGATCGGCGCATTGATCGACGGCTCCACAAGATCCTCAACGATGAGTCTGAGATGGGATTTATGGGCCGATTGACTGCCCGGATGAGGAGGATACAGAAGGAGGGCAACGACAGTCTGATGGAGCAGTTTCGGGGGTTTTTCGGTCGCAGGCGATACTCGCGGAGTCGCCCCTGTCCTTCTGATGCATCTCAGGGCGGTTTTTCAGCTGCTCGGCATTCTCTCAGCGCGCCTCCTCGCTTTTTCAGCACTCGGAGCCCGAGTTAGTTGATGTTGATGTCAGGGTTTCGTGTGGGGATTGGCCACACGATTTTGATAGTTATCGCAGGTCGCTACTTATCGAGCCGACCCATGCCGAGTCGACCCATGCCGAGCCGACCCATGCCGAGTCGACCCATGTCGAGCAGACTCAGGTCGAGCAGCCTCATTTCGAGCAACCCTATTTCGAGCAGCCGATCGTTGGCGATAGCTATCACACACCGCCCCAGAGATTCTCGACCGTTGGAGATAGCGGTCATTCTTCGCCACCGAGGGGGCTGCATGATTTTCAGGCTGTTTTCGCTCCCTTCCCACCGACAGCATCTTCCATCCGACTCCTGCTTATCGGCCAGAGTATGATCCTTGTTTTATTATACCGACTGGGGCTGATGTACCGCAGGTTGTCATTGATGCAGAGAGTTTTTTTCCGACTACGGCTGAGGTCGAGTTGTTCAAGATGACATCTCCCGTGGAAAATGAACACGAAAATGAGGGTGCATTGTCGGATGAGGAAAAAGAACTTGATGTTGATGAGGAGGAGGATGATGTCACCGAGAGTAGTCTCGGACCCCGTGTGAGGAGGCCCTCGGCAGCTCTTCAGAGCCCGTACGTCGCGCAGTTCGCACCGTCTGGCAGCAAGAAGGTTAGGGGGCTCTATTCGATGTTCCGTCGTGACGGGCATGGAATGAGTGTCTATATCCCTTTCAATGAAGTCACTCTGGACCAGAAGTATTTCGACGCGATTGATTCACTACATCATTGGTACTCGGACATGGTAAGTTAATTTGTAGTTAAACTTTGAAATTTATAATGTTTGTTTATTTGTGCTTAACTGTGATATGTATATTTTTCAGGAGATTGATATGTACTTGACGTACCTGCGGGACAAGATAAAGCAGAACAATGGTGTACGAGATGAAGTCACTCCAAAGAAGACTATACTCTTGTGTACCGAGTTCTTCGTAAGTTCCAATCATCCTATCAAATACACGTTTTTTTTTATCATTTTCCTAATACTAATCGTTTAATTTTATTTTTAATTAACAGAACGCTTTGAAGACCCAGTACGCTAGGATTAAGGTGCCAACAGCACATGCAAAGAGAAAGAACATGGAGAAGAAATATGAGACCTGGGCACCGCCGGACTACATGCTGAAATACATCACGGGAGACGATAGGCACGAGAGTTGGGAAGACGCACAAGAGGTAATTTAAAGAACCGTACATTTTAATATCTTTATTTAATTGTAAATAACGTTTTATCTTTTTTTATTTTTTTAGGTAATAACGGTGTGTAATAGCGGGCTACATTGGATCACGATACGGATTGACCTGACCCGCTGGACTATACAGCTGTACGACTCGTTGTGGCACCGTTGTCCGGAGGTAACTGCCAAGTCTCGTATACTAACTCCGTTGTTGGAGTTTTTGCCTCGTCTGTTGGTAGCTGCAGGATTTTGGACGAGTGTTGTAAACTTTTGGCGCAGATCCCACAAGACGACTCCTATGACGGTCGAAGTCCCGACGGAGCAATTTATCCAAGTCGACAACAACAACTGCGGCCCGTTCGTGTGCATGTATATGGATCGTCTCGTCAACAAGCACCTCACTCACCGGGGTAAAGAAATCGACGTCGCGTACTTGATGCGGTATCGCCGATATGTCGCTCGAAAAATCTTCAGTTTGAGTCATCGGGTCGATTGGTTTGTATTTTGGATGATTTTAGACTTTTTCGTGTGCATGTGTTTGGATTGATTTGTATGTATATTGAGATTGATTTGCAGGTTTAGCTTTGATATTAACTAAATAAATCCCGTCAAATTTTTTTAAAATTATTTATAATATATTAACTTATTTAATATTAGCTTTTGATTGATATTAGCTTTTGATTGATTTTGGTGAAATAGGTGTGTTTTGATTGATTTTGGTGAAATAGGTGTTTGTTTTGATTGATTTAAGTGAAAAGCAGGTGAAAAAACGGGTTCTGCCCTCTGCTACACGGTGGATACCGGTAACACGGTCACGTGTACCGGTAACACGGTCACGTGTACCGGTAACACGGTCACGGTAACACTGACCGTGTAGTCAAGAACTGCCCGGTCAGTTTTCTGGCAATTACTCGGTAACACGGTGTTACCCGGTAACACGGTGGCAAACACGGTAGTGACCGTGTAGTTCATAAAAAAAATTGATTTTCATTGATTTTAAGGCATTTTTCGATTGTTAACTTGTTCTTGTGGTATAAAACATCATTTTAATAATCAAAATGATTCAAAAAAACATGATCAACTTTAGAATTTGACGAATTAAGTGATTACGCATGAACAATTTATTACCTATGTAGATAAGATTGTGACAATATTAGTAGAAAGTTCGAAAAACGGTCAACATTCCAAGCATCTCATCTTTGTAGTCCTATATTGGTTGTTTTATGATGTTTATTGGATGTATCTAGTGTTCAAAATGATGTTTCATGCTTAACGAAACAACAAAAATGCTCGAGAAATGCTTCAAATTCATAAAAAAACAAATATTTTCTAAGCTACACGGTGGGGTACACGGTAGAAGGTCCAACACGGTAGAAGGCATTTCCTATTTGTAGTCCTATATTAATTGTTTTATGATGTTTATTGGTATCTAGTGTTTAAAATGATGTTTCATGCTAAACGTAACAACAAAAATGCTCGAGAAATGCTTCAAATTCATAAAAAAACCAAATATTTTCTAAGCTACACTGTAGGCTACACGGTAAGCTACACGGTGGAAGGTCCTACACGGTAAGGGAAATTGCTCGGTTTATTGAAAAAAAATTACTCGGTAACACGGCTAACCGGGTAAAAAAAAAATTCGGGGCTCCTAGGATTCGAGCCCCTGACCTCTTGCTTTTAATGCGGTTTTTCAAAGGGGGCTCAGCAGTTGAACTAGAACTCTTCGCTGAATATAATTAGCAAAATATTATATATTTACCTTACAAATAACTTATAAAATAGACCCGCCCTTTCCCCGAAAACATATTTCCAACATGTTTTTTCACATATTTCACACTCACAAGATAAACAAACTCCAAAAACAAGTACAATAATCTAAAACAAGCACAAAAACCTAAAACACACCAAATATCCAAAATCCAACGAGAGTAGACGAATATAAAACAATCCAAGTCTCCAATAATTCAAAAACACCGATAAATCAACCAAACACAATTTAGATCTCTGAATACGTGCTCATTGGACATTTTGTTCTCGTGTGTCCCTCGTTTCTGCAGATGTTGCACTTCTTATTCTGTCTTCTTCGGCTCGACTCTTGCGTTCCCGTCTCTTCTGCAGGGACATTTAAATCAACAGCCCCCCAGGTGGGATGAAAACCGTGCACTTCCTTCTGTTGTGACCCACGCCCTGACATCTCGAACACACCTGCACACGATTACACGATATTAGAGGTTTAAGCCACGGCATACGTACGTTGTTCCTTATGGGGGAACAAACCTGATCACGTCGTGCAGAGCTCTCAACTGCGGAACGAGTACGTCTCATCCTCGGATAGGCGTCGCATACATCTCGACATGGCTGCTCATCTTATAATAGGGGCTCACGAAATCGTACGTTGAAAATCTGGCTCGTCTACATAATAACAACAAACAAGTTAGTGGAATGAACACTTTAAAATTAAATTTGAAAGTAAATGATATCATACCTTATAGCGGCACAAGCATGACGACACGCTATTAGGTCTAAGTCGAACTCCCGACATTCACACGTGCGATTCGCGATATCCATAAGGTAAGACCTCTCATCCTCCTGAACTCTGTATAGGGTATTCGCAATGACCTCCCGAACGGTATAATAACGGCTCAACTCATCCTGACTAGACAACTTGAGGAGTGCCTATTCGGTCAGCTCATGCCCATTCTGTCTCTCGTTAGCTTTCCTTCGTTTCTCGTCAAACCATCTCTCAATCATCGCACGAATGGCCTCAAGCATCGCACAGACAGGTAATCGTCGTGGCCATTTGATAGCACCGTTGAAGACTTCGGCCGCATTCGATGTCATGAAACCGTATCGTCGTGCAGCACACTTTGACCTCATCCAGTGCTCAACCCCGATATCAGTAAGGCGTCTATAAGCACCCTCCCTACTAAGAGTCTCCACATTCGAAAGATGCCTTTCAAACTCATCCACCCGATAACTATAAGCAGCACTGTATACAGCTGGCCGTACCGTGCTAGATTCTTCGATAGGTGGTGATAGCACAATGCACGAGCTGCGTGGGGATAGACGCTCCGAATAGCATTCGCGATGCTCTTATGCTGGTCGGACACAATGAGCAGATCGTCTGCATCGTAGCATTGCCTGAGGTGCTGTAAAAACCACAACCACTCCTCGTCATTCTCTATCGGACCGATACCAATGGCAAGCGGGAAAATATTCTCATTACCGTCTTTTGTGACGGCGACAAACATCACACCAGTGTTTTTCCCTTTCAAATGGGTGGCGTCGACTACTATCACATGCCTCAGAGTGCGATGCTGAAATGCACCAATGCACTGCCCAAGTGCAACAAACATGTGGCAAAACACGCCCTCGCTGGTCGTCTGAATATCATACTGAGTCCTGGGATTATGTTCTCTTAGCATGTACAGATATGACGGGAGCCTCTGATACGATTCATGGTAGTTGCCGTATGCTATCTCAAGCGCCAAGTTCCTCGTCCGTAGGGCGAAGCTGTAGTCGATGTGAACTCCGTACAATCTCCTCAAATCCTCAACCATATCTTTCGGCTTCAGTTCCTGATTGCCGACTAACTGGCATGCAAAGAAAGTAGCTGCAACCTTGCTAGACACATGTCGATCAGCAGTCCGCCCCAAATTGTTATGACACTCGTGATTCAAGTTCAGCTTCGTAATCCTCCAAAAGGTGTCATCGGAACCCGTGGAACACAATTTGAACGGGAAATTTTCACTCTCCTGCTTGCACTCGTACGTCACCCGACCAGAGCTAGAGCGAGCAGTTTTGCATTCCACCCTATTCTCCATGTGATACATCCCCACCGCCACTTTCAAATCCGATTTCTTTTGGAAAGTGGCCCCGACTACCATATGACCATAAATCGGTTGGGGTTCGACGGAACGCAACGGAACAGCGGGGTAAAAGCTTGGCAGTGGAATGATCCAATTGCGCAGCGGATTATTCTGTGCATTCTGAGCAGCTTCGGGTTGCTCGCCGGCTCCCGCAGTAGAACTCGAGGACAGATTACGGCGTGACAGAATATTTGTAATGACGCGCGGCTGTCTTATCCATTCTGTCCATTCAGTGGTCAACGACTCCAATAGATCGGTCTGACGAGCTTCTTCGTCATCCTCAGAAGTCTCGACTGCCTCGTGCTCTGACGGTACACCTTGATCACGATTTTCTGCTCCAATATTCACCTCTGGCGCAGCTTGTTGTGCCTCTGTTTCGACGACAAACACAAAGCACTCATGTATTTGCTCGTCTAACATGCGGGATACATCTTCGTCGCGAATCAAAGAAGCTCGCACGCTTCTCGCGTCAATGCCTCGTGTCGAGCGTAATTTCATCCCTATTAAAGAAGAGACACATATCTACTCCGTCGACGTAGCCCGCTCGATCCCAACGACCGCCGTAACGTACCGTGATTCGTCGATCCGACATCTACGATAAATAAACACGATTGAATTAAGTTAGGGAACCCAAAATATCCATCCAAACGTGCAAAACAATCCATAATTCGAAATTTAAAAAAAAATCAAAAAAATGGGCACTGTACACGGTCACATGACCGTGTAGTGTGCCACCGTGTTATCAAGACACCTCTCGGAACACGGTGACCGGATAACCGTGTAGTGCCCTGCTCCGTGTTACCGGGCAGTGACCGGATAATCTTCATAACTACACGGTGGCTACACGGTAGAAGCAGACCACCGTGTAGCTAAGAACTCGAACAGAAAATCGGAAGAAAAAAAAACGGCGATTTTCGACGTACCTTTCGGCCGGCGAACCCAGCTCTTCCCACGTAGATTCGGACGAAGCCTTCTTCTAGAGTTGTTTTTGTGAAAGAATAAGAGAGATTGGGTGGGTTTTTGTGATTTGAAAAAAAATGTTGGGTAAAAGGGTTTTAGGGTTTGTATGAATGATTTAATGCATGAATTTACATCTTCAACAACTCAAATTTCCGATTTTGGTAATATGTGGGCCCCACGATTTTTTATTTATGTTTTGAAATTGTTTTTGAATTTTTAATTGAATTGTTTGAGTGGAAATAAAAAGTAAGGGTATTGAAGGTATTTCATGTCAAGTTTGTATAAAATACTCATGTTTTTATGTGGTGTGTCAAAATTCTATGTTTGTTAAATTTGTGCATGAAAAGTCATATTCCCACAATTATTTAATGCATGAAAATAATTTTTTAAAAGGGATAATATCAAAATATGGCATTTAGAAATAACTCATTGCTGAATTGTCCTTTATCTTATTTTTTTATATATCAAAATATGTTCTTTGGGCAAAAATTCCGGTGAAATTGCTGACATGACATGGCATCACCCCGTCATCCACCTCATTTGTGTATACCGGTGAGACCTGACATGGCACAATCAGCACATTAAATGTTGAAAAGATAGAGTGGGAACAAGGTTCGAACCTGGGTTCAAGTGCATAAAAAAAGTTGTTTCACAATTGTACGTTACCAAATTGGTCTCCTTAGTTTAAAGTAATTAATAAATCGTCAACTAATTATTGAGAGGTTTTTTTTTGGTCCCATAAAGTTGGGTCATTTTCGATTTAGTTCAATATAGTTACACATTTCTAATTTAGTCCCATATAGTTCAAAATTTTGTCCAATTTAGTCTTTTTTGGCCGGAATCTTCAATTTTTACCGGTCCAATGATGACGTGGCAGCCCAGAAGACGATCGCGCGATTTGCCTTGACACGCGTCTTCTCCTGATTGGCCGTTGTAAACAATTTAAAAAAAACCACGTCAGCAAAACCAAATTAAAAAATTAAAAAAGAAAATCGAAAATCTATTTTCAAAATGAATTACGGGCATTACCGGTGGAGAATTACAAAAAGAAAAAATCGTTTCTCCTCAATTCCTATCCCTAATTCTCAAATAAGAAGAACCCTACTTCTCTAATCTACCCAATTTCTTCCCAATTATCCAAGAACCCTAATCCTGATTTGGGAATTAGGGATAGAATTTGAGGGAAAACGATTTTTTCTTTCTGTAATTCTCTATCGGTTATGCTCGTAATTCATTTTGAAAATAGATTTTCGATTTTATTTTTTAATTAGGTTTTGCTGACGTGGCTTTTTTATTTTTATTTTTTGAGAATTGTTTACAACGGCCAATCAGGAGAAGACGCGTGTTAAGGCAAATCGGCGATCGTCTTTCGGGCTGCCACGTCATCAGTTGACCGGTTAAAATTGAAGATTCCGGCCAAAAAGGACTAAATTGGACAAAATTTTGAGCTATATGAGACTAAATTGAAAATGTGTAACTACATGGGACTAAATCGAAAATGGCTCAATTTTATAGGACCAAGAAAAAAATTCTCCCACTAATTATTTAACAGATTATTGCCCATAAATTCAAGATTTAGGTTAGTTTATTTATAATTCATGTTTTTCAATTTTATATCACCTTACAAAGTGATTTCTTTGTAACTTGTGTGTTGATGTTGATTCTAATTTTGCATCGTAACATAACATAAGTCATACAATAACCCTTAGACTAAGTTTATCGGCGCCCGGGTGGGCGCCACGTAGATAAATAAAGCAAAATAAAAAAGCAAAATTAAATTGGGTGGTCTCTCTCTCCTCGCCCTAGGTCGGTTTTGGGGTAAGATCAGCCCACCTGGTCTCTCATTATTTAATTAAAGGTATATAACCAATTGGGTTGTGACATTTGTCACAACCTATTGGTTCTTAATTTTTTTTTAAATAAATCCTTATATCTATTTTAAATTAAATTTTTTAAAAATAAAAAAAATACTAAAATTTATAATTTTTTACACTCTACAATTAGAGACCAATATTAATATAGTTTAAAAAAAATGATTATAATTTACACAACAAAATCAATTATTATATCTTGAAATTAAAATAATTTTTTTTCTTTTTAATGTTGAGATGAAAATATAAAACTAAAAAATAAAATTAATTATATTATTATTAAAAATATACATAAAAAAATGGGTTGTTGATTGGTTTGGGTGGTCATTGATAAATGTTGAAAATAGAAGGAGGTTAGGTCGATGATGTGGAAGAGAGAGAATTGTAGGAAAAATTAATTAAATATTGAAAAAAATGAGTGGTTGGGTGGTTGGGTTGGTCACTGATAAACATAGCCTTAAAGAGAAATACTAAGTTGTTGATTCTAATTTTGCATTGATCCTCTCAAACACCTTACTACTAGTCATTTGAATGGCGCTACCACTCTTTTGATAAATAAATAATTTTTTTCTTTAATAAATTGGTTTCACTTAAAATATGTGTTTTTGTAGTAACGGGTATTCATTTATGTTGCGATTTAAAGCACAAATCGCACGCCGCTCGAGAATATATATGAGATGACACAAGAAATGGATAAACGAAAAGGAATAAACACACAATGAACACACAGTTTTACGTGGAAACCCAAAATACGGGAAAAACCACAGGAAAGAAGAAACAATTTCACTATATCGTTGCGGTTACAATAATTCACTATCTCGTCTATCGTCTGATTTTCGTCTACCGGAGAACCCCAATTTAAAGGTGTAGAAAACCTATCAAATTGGAAAAACTCTATTAAACAATATCACGCGCTCTATTATGTCGGCCAACATGTATCTTGGAAACACTCTATCTTCTGACATAATAGAGTGATACATGTTTATTCCCTAATTAAACAAAAAAAAATGCAAATAAAGTCAGAAATCTTGGTGTCGGCGACACTCTATTATGTCGGCCAACATGTATCACGCACTGCCTGCTATACCGCGGGTTGAAGCTCGGGTTCCCCAGAAAATCACTTTTGGCTTGGTTGGCTGATATCATCCCATGTCGTCCGACACAAAGTCAAAACACATCCCCGCTTCCGACTCGCTTCTAATTCGAGTCATAATTCCAACAATTTATGTAGCCTCTGGACCTCTTAGTGTTAACACTGCTATTTTTGTGACAATGAAAATTACTTTTTCTGAGTTTTTATTTTTGTGATAACTACTAGGGTGTTTTGGAGCATATTTTATTACAAAATGCATCTTACTTTGAAACCACGTGGCTATTGAACTAATCTCCCTCTTAAATTTGGGGTTATTGATGCTTCAACATTTGAAGATCTTGAAATCGAGCTCAACATTTGAAGATCTTGAAATCGAGCTACGATGTGTTAAAGTTAATTTTATTTATGTTTATTGTACATCATTTTAGTGAGTATGTGTTAAAGATAATTTATTTATATTTATATTTAATAATATTATTATTGTTCTTAACCAAATTTTTTGTCCTATTAATTATATGTTTTTTGTCACTATATAGGTCAAGAAGAAGATACAGGATAAAGCAATCAATAATAAATTTTGACATGATTTTTTGATATTTTTTCAATTATCTTAACTTTGGATATTATATTAAGAGTCATGTGATTCATTAAACGATTGAGTTGATATTAGAAGTTAGAACATTTTATTACTATATTTTTTGTTATTATTTTTGAAGCTGTGATTAAATTTTCTTATGCTATTGAAATTAGTTTATAAAAATTGTTGATGAAGTGTCTAATGTCAAGACACCACAAGTGTCATCAAAAAGTGTTGCTTAACATTGATAAATGTCACTACACAAGTTTGTTAAGTTCGTTATACTGTATATTTTTTGTGACGGATAAAAGCTAGCGTTACAAAAATGTATTATCACGACGTTTGTCAACGTTGTCACATAGAGTTATAGTGACACAAAAAAGTGTCACAAAATAATACTTTCATTATACGTCGATAAACGTCAAAATAATGCATTTATTGTGAGACTTTTCAAGCGTCACAATGCCTACTTATAGAATACCAAATCAGGCTACGCTTAAAATTAAAGTTTTTGCGTTGCGCATTATACGCACAAAATTATGTAGTACCAAGTCATCAATGTAATATTGTATAAATGTAGGATAGTTATATATTGTTAGAAATTAAAACTATTGCAGCAAAGAAACATTGATCCTTAGGCCCTTTGTTAGTCGTCAAAGATGGACTTATTTTCGAGTAACTCGATCCATACCCGGTCCAATGATTCTTCTGCGTGCTAATCGTACAATATATTCTTTGTACAATACACATGCTCACTAGGAGCATACACAAGTCCCTCTCCTATCAAGCTGAAGCTTAGAGAAGACGAGGTTTCCTGCACGCCTCTCGAGTTGTCCCTGGCGTAGCGGATTCTGGACTCTCGGATCTCTGGAAATCAAGGTAGTACGTGGTGCGTTTTGGGGAGATCATGAGCAAAGGGGCGCTTTTGGCCCTCCTGATGAAGATGGCAACGGCTAGCCATGATTTGGTGACTGCGGATGCGCGAATATTGTCTCAGGTTTAGGAGAGAGAGCTCGATGACTATCAAATCATCATCCTTGTATCATCGAATCTGAGATATACAAACAACTTATGTATCAAAATCTTGAAGTAATTCATAATAATATATAGAAAGATAAAACATCAAAAATTTTAATTCAGATTAGCAAATATAAAATAAAATCAAATAAATTAAAACTAATTCGATTAGATATATTTTGCTAGGTGAAATCTAATTGAAGTTGTTTTAAAACATGAAATCAAACATGTTCATAATCAATCCTTTCCCTTATGTACAGTAGTAGTATTTATATCGGTTAATACTAGAACATTAATACCGAGAAAAATAATAGCAGGTCGACCTTGCGCAAGGACACACATGCACATCAATCGAAACAAATAAAAATATAAAATGGCACGCACAAACACAAATAAAATTAATAAAAACTCATCTAAGTGTTTTTCCTTGCAAATATACATCTGAATTTTTTTTATAAATTTGTAACGATACACAAAAAATTAATAGCATCGTCCTTGCGCAAGGACGACAAACTTTGCGCTACGAAAAAAACCGAAGAATGAAATACTTGAAAATCTTGGCATTTCAAAAATAAAAAAAATGCAAGAACACATATATATACATATATATCTATTCGATTAAAAATTAAGAACTAACGACCTATGTTTTTTTTCTTTGGGCGGCATGATTTGCAGACTGGTTTCTTACTTGGGGGTTGCTAGGTGCGCAACATTGAGGGAGATATCGAAAGAGAGAAAGAGAAATGTGACTGCGAATGAAGCAACAGTGGGGGAGATATCGAAAGAGAGAGAGATGTGAGTACTGAGCGCGAGGTGCGAATGAAGAAGAAGACGACATTCCGTTGCTATTTATAGCACAAAGATTTTGACTGAAATTATTAATTACAACAACTATCACATTAGATTTTGATTATATTATGTACACTTAATCCATTGAATTCAACAAGAAAATAGAAGTACAAATTTGGACATAATTTCTTACATTAGTCATATATTTATAGAAAAATGTTTCAATCTTGATTCGTATAAGTTGAATGGTTAAGTGCGTAAACAGCGCATTGTATATGCGCAAACGGTAAACTCGAGGATTTTCAATATGGCGCGAAAACTTTATAAGCTCAGGTAACGACTTTTTAATTTTTTAAAAAATCGTTACAAATTAAAATTGATGAATATGTTTATATTTTTGAAATATTATACTTTTGAATTTTCATAGTATTTACAAATATAGTTTCTTTTGTCTGGTGAGTTGATGAAACTATAATGAATAAAATGTTTGACTCAAATATTAATCATGTTATTTTATGTAATGAACATGATATTGTATTTTAATGAAATAATAAAAAAATTATCTCTAATTATCAAAAATTAGTCATTGACTAAGTCAACTCTTACCTTTTATTTTGAAATTTTCACGAATTAAATTATTGTTTCAAAATTACAGTATTTTAAATTAATATCATTCATTAAATATGGTTTAATCTATGATACACACGGAGAAGTACACCATGCATATAATAATCGTAAATTTAATATTATTTTATATAAGTGCACACACAATTATACACACCGACGTATATGGTGTATGCATCTACGGTTAATATGTCACATGGAGTAATGTTTTTTTACTTGAGAGTTGCTAGGTGTGCAACACCAAGAGAGATCGAAAGAGAGATTTGAGTGTAAAGTGCGAATGAAGAAGACGACGACATTCCATTGCTATTTATAGCACAAAGATTTTGACTATTCCATTGCTATTTATAGCACAAAGATTTTGACTGAAACTATTCATTACAATAATCATCATATTAGATTTTGATTAAATTATGTACACTTACTCATTAATCCATTGAATTCCAGAACAATATAAAAGTACAAATTTGGACAGAATTTCTACATTTGTTATGTATTTATAGAAAAAAGTTTAATCTTGATTCTTATGAGTTGAATAGTAAAGTGCGTAAATAGCGCATTGTATATGCGCAAACTGTATATTCGAGAGTTTCTGTAAGAATAGAGAGAATAAAGAAGAGTTTGAATTGCTTGTAAATCACCGAATGGTTTTGTGATTAGAGAATACTTGTATTTATAGGTATTGCAACATAATCCCATCATTATGGGAGATATTTACGAATATTATAATTAAAAGAATATATTCTATACTAAATACAAGATCAATATTATTGATTATAATCTTTGTCTTTAATAGAATCCTTATCACCCCGTCAAGCGCTGCGTGGGATGAAGAGAAACGCAAAGCTTGGACCGTAGAAATTCGAAGGCTGGTCGTGGCAAGCTTTTTGTAAAGATGTCGGCGAGCTGAATATGAGACGGAATAAATCGAGTGACTAGCTTGCCCGAAGAGACGAGCTCACGAACAAAATGATAATCAAGATCGATGTGTTTGGCTCGTTTGTGTGCCACCGGATTTTGGCTAAGGAAAAGAGCACTTTTGTTATCACACAAAAGAAGAGGTTTTGAGGATGGTAGTGATCGAAGCTCATGCAACAAGTTTGTGACCCATACTAATTCTGCGGCCGTATTTGCCATAGCTCGATACTCAGACTCACAACTGGATCGGGAAACCGTTGGTTGTTTCTTGGCACTCCACGAAATAAGGTTTCCGCCGAAGAAGATGGAATATCCATAAGTGGAACGACGAGTTTCAATACAACGAGCCCAATCGACATCCGAATAGCCTAAGATGGAAGTGTCAGATGTACGTTTAAAGGAGAGCCCATAGTGCAGGGTGCCTTTGACGTAACGAAGAATCCTTTTCACGGCAGAGAAATGATCTTCCGTAGGTGTGTGAAGAAATTGGCTTACCGAGCTGACGGCGTATGAAAGATCAAGACGAGTGACAGTCAAATATTGAAGAGCACCGACGAGGGACCTATACAAAGTAGGATCATGAAATGGAGAACCGTTGCGAAGAAGAGTCTCCCCTGCGGCCAAGGGAGTGGCCACAGGCTTAACATCCAAGAGTTGGGCACGTTCAAGAATGTCGTGAGCATATTTTGCTTGCCCAACAAATAAACCATCAGAAGTGGACGAGACTTCAAGCCCAAGAAAATAATTAAGGCGACCAAGATCCGTGATAGCAAATTCACGACGAGTACGTAAAATAAATTTTTGAAGCAGAGAGGAGTCATTTCCTGTAACAATGATGTCATCCACGTACAACAATAAGAAGATAGTAGAAGTACCTCGGTGGAGATGAAAGAGAGATGAATCACTGCGACATTGAAGGAAACCGAGTTCTGAGAGATAAGCACTGAACCGTGTGTACCAGGCAAGGGGGGCTTGGCGGAGGCCATAAAGAGCTTTCTTAAGTCGACACACATGGTCAGGGAACCGTGGGTCCAGGAAGCCTGGGGGTTGTGCCATAAGAACAGGTTTATCAAGAACACCGTTGAGAAACGCATTTTTGACGTCAAGTTGATGTAGAGGCCATCTTTGCTGAACAAACAAAGCCAAGATAATGCGTACCGTGGCAGCCTTAACAACCGGGCTGAAAGTATGATGAAAGTCGGTGCCTGGAATTTGTGTAAAACCTTGACCGACAAGACGGGCTTTATGGCGCTCAACAGAACCATCAACGCGAAACTTTGTACGAAAGACCCATTTTGAACCAACTATATTGGCGCCAGGGGGCGGGGAACTAAATCCCATGTATGATTGGCACGGAGTGCGTCAATTTCGGCTTGCATAGCAGCGAGCCATTCAGGGTGCTTTGAAGTAGATTTAAAAACCCTTAGGCACAGAGGTAGTAGAGAGTGAAGTAAGCAAGGCGGTAGTGGTGAGGTTTACGGGATACTTTGGTTTGAAGACACCTGATCGTGCCCTAGTAACCATTGAATGAGTAGGAACCACAACATGGGGAGGCTGTACTGGTGCTGCGGCAGGAGGAAGCTGCACTGGCGCTGCGGCAGGAGGAAGCTGCACTGGCGTTGCGGCAGGAGGAAGCTGCACTGGCGCTGCGGCAGGAGGAAGCTGCACTGGCACTGCGGCAGGAGGAAGCTGCACAGGTGTTGCGGCAGGATGAGGCAACGCTGGCGCTGCGGCAGGATAAGGCTGTGATGCAGCTGCGGTAGGAGGAGGTTGCGCTATTGCTGCATTAGATGGCAATTCAACTTCTGGATGAAGTCTACATGAAGGCCGAAAAGGCAAGACCTTGTTGGCAGGAGGAAGAACCGACAATGTGGGAGGCAAGCTATTGTCCAAGAAACTGGAGATTGATAAATCAGGAAGTGATGATTTGGTTCCATCAGAGAAAGGAAATACCTGTTCATCAAATTGAGCATGCCGAGTGAGAAATGTTTTAGCGGAAGTAGGATCGAAACATCGAAAACCCTTATATGTGCTACTGTAGCCCAAAAAAATACACGGACGGCTGCGCGGTGAGAGCTTGTGTGGTGCATAGTCCCTAAGATATGGGAAAACTCGGCAACCAAAAGGCTTAAAGATGGCATAATTTGGAGTGGAGTTGAAAAGCAACTCGTAAGCAGACTTGTTGGCGAGAATCGTCGAGGGAAGACGATTGATGATGAATACAACTGTGGCAAAGGCATCGAACCAATAAGTAGTCGGGGCAGCGGCATGAAGAGCATAGATAAGCCGGTTTCAGTGATATGCCGATGCTTTCTTTCGGCACGACCATTTTGTTGTGGAGTATGTGGGCAGGAGATGTGATGAAAAATGCCTTTAGTGAGCATAAAGTCATTAACTCGGTTGTTGACAAATTCGGTGCCCCCATCGGATTGAAATACTTTTAGTTTCCTGGAGAATTGAGTACAAACAAAGGTGTAGAAGTGAACGAATATATCATAAAATTATGACTTTGCATGCATAGGGTAAATCCAAGAGAAACGAGAAAAGTCATCAATGAAGACAACATAATAACGGTAACCGGTAGTCGATGTAACGGGGGCAGGACCCCATAAATCACAATGCACCAAATCAAGTACAAATGAAGCACGTTTATCATTTAGAGGAAAAGATAAACGCTTGCTTTTAGCCAATTGGCAAGGTGAACAAATTGTAGGAGTCGGCAATAAAGAAGTCACAGATAGGTGTCCCAATTTATTAAGCAAAGAAATAACACTAGGAGAAACATGACCAAGGCGTAAATTTCATAACGAAAAACTAGCTTTTAAATCCTTCATGTGTGCGGCAGCAACGAGGGCCGTATTGCAACGCTCCAAAATGTACAGCCCATTTTCACATCGTCCGTGAGCCAGAGGTGCTTTGGTTGCTCGATTCTGAATGGTAAAGGCTTTGTCAGAGAACACAACATCAACATTATAATCAGAGGTCAGCTTGCTTATAGATAACATATTTTTGGTAAGATGCGGCACAACCAAGACATCCAATAAATTTACATTTGAGGCAAGACGACGAGAGCCAATATGAGAGATAGAGAGAGCATGTTCGTTACCAATAATAACTGAACCATTACCATTATATGGGGCGAAAGAGTCCAAATGATGTGGTTGAGATGTCATATGAGCGGAAAGCACCAGAATCGACATACCAATCCGGAGGGGCAGACGATGCATCAAGTGAGCAGGCAGCCTGAAAGGCCTCGGCAAGGTTGGCAGAGGAAGCAGAGGCAGGAGCCTGCGTTAGGAGGGCAGGAGCTTGAGAGGTAGGGGCCGTAGGAAGGCAGGGGCTTTCTGCAAAGGGGCAGGGCCTTGCGGCAGTGGGTTTGAACGACCCGATGCCTGCTGCAAAGAGGCAGGGCCGTGCGGTAGTAGGCCTGAACCACCTGCACAATTTTGAAGCTGCAAAAATGTTGGGCATTTTATCAGCGTAGTGCTCACCTCGACAAATTTGACACCGGGGGCGGCGTGGTTGAGTCCCAGACCTTGTCCCACGACCATATCCGGTAGTATCACGACCTCGTCCAGATGCGGCATTACGAACAACACTTTGGCCCGAGGTGGCATGCCCACGAGATCGTTGGTCAGTGTTGGACGCCACAAAGGCAGCTTGAGCGGGAGTCGAGTTGTGCATGGCTGTAGTTATAATTAGCTCAAATTGCTCTGCTTGATGAAGTAATCGCGAAGTGAAGGAATCAGACTCATGGACATACGAGTATCAGCGAAGTTGGCGAATTGAAAACCAAGGCCGCGGAGGAACCAATGGCTCTTATCGCTTTCGTCCACGGGTTTGCCGATTGCTGATAATTGAGCGCAAAGAGACTTGAATTTCTTACCATATTTGGCGACGGGCAGGGAGTCCCGACGAAGTGATAGCAAGGCTTCACGGAGTTGATTGACGCGCGAGGTAGAGGCATTGGCGAAGATCGACTCGAGCGTGATCCAAGCGGATCGGGAGGAAGTGCAATCGAGCACTTCGGCCATTGCTTCTGGTTTGAGTGTTGCAAAAAGAACTCCGAGTAGTTTCTGATCTCGTAGATACCACGTGCTATAGTCCGGATTTGGAGTGACATCGCCGGTGGGGGATGTGAGCGTGAGCGGTGGAGCCGAAGATGCTCCTGTGATGAGATCGAGCATCTCGAAGGTGGTCGCCATGGAGAGAAATTGACGTTTCCACATGAGGAACGTAGCGGAAGAGAGCTTGATTTGGACGAGGTTGATCATAGCGGTGGTGGAGGGAGGAGCAGGAGGTGCGGTAGCCATTAGAAGTGGTAGATGGGGAAGGATCGAATGGTTTGAGAGAAAAGAAAAAAAATAGAAGATTAGGGTTTACGATAACTGTCTGATACCATGTAAGAATAGAGAGAATAAAGAAGAGTTTGAATTGTTTGTAAATCACCGAATGGTTTGGTGATTAGAGAATACTTGTATTTATAGGTATTACAACATAATCCCATCATTATGGGAGAGATTTACGAATATTATAATTAAAAGAATATATTCTGTACTAAATACAAGATCAATATTATTGATTATAATCTTTGTCTTTAATAGAATCCTTATCAGTTTCAATATGGCGCAAATACTTAAGCTCTTTAACGACTTTTTAAATTTCGTTACAAGCTGATGAATATGGGTATATTTTAAAATATTATGCTTTTAAAATTTCGTAGTCTCTTTTATCTTGTGAATAAAAAGTTTGCTTCAAATATTCTCTTTTATCTAATGTATTAATATATAGTAAGTAAATGATATTTTTTTTATGAAATAATGAAAAAAATTGTCTCACTTGTAAAAAATTAAAGTCGTGATTGACTTATAGTCCATTTTCAAAAAAGGTAAATATCTTACACCATATTATAACTTAATCTTAATCTTTAGTCTAATTATAAAAAAAAATGGATTTTCCCAATCCACCCTTTAAATGATTTAAACTATTTAATATATTATACGGAGTATATAAACAATATTATATGAAATTTCATAATTAGTGGAACAAAATATACACTTTCAAGAAACTACAAAAAAAGAACATATATTACAAATCACACCCCAAATCTTCGCTTCATACTCTCAGAAACAGCGAATTAAAACTATCGTTCTTCAATTGAAATCTCAAATCTCAGAAACAGTTTCGTTGATTTTGAGTAACAAGCTTCCGCCCGTCCAGATTGTGTGATACCTTCGTTCGCCCATCACTACGTTAGAATCACATCCGGCGTCGTGAACGCCACTTAGAATCGGCGGCGATTTCGGGTTCAAGGTAATTTAACAAATTTAGGTTTGATGTCACCGTGTGTTAGTGTTTTGCGGAAATTGTTCACCTCTGCAATTGTTTCCCGAGTATAAAAATATATCCAATTTAGGTTTTACAACTTCATGTTTTGGGGTTTTTTCGTAGATTTTTATTCACCTCTGCAATTGTTCATATAAATTTTTATACCATCCTGTAAATTACACTTAAACTGTGTGGACGATCGAGTTTAGTTTGTAGACAAGTTACACTGAAACTATGGTTATGTTTGGGATGTTTGGGACAAGTGAAAAGCTGATCGATTATTTTGATGTTTTAGTCTATAATTTTCAATGCAGACATTATGCCTCTCTCTTTATATATAGTTGCGTTTTGCTAATTTAGTTTATGTTCGTATAAAAATATATATAGATACTAATCATATGGAGCAGTTATCAAGAGAAACCATTGGAGAGGTGAAAGTGGTTTCTGACTTGCACGAGCTTAAGGCTGAGATGGCTCAGGAGGTTGAAGCTTTTGTTGCCCTTCATGGTAAAATTTTGAATAGAACTTAAATAATTTTTTTATTGTTGTTTATTTTTCTTTTACAAACTAACATTCGAACCTATTTCTTGTCGTCTTTAAGTCAATCTCTAAAAATTAGGTATGATTTCACAATGTGGTTTTTGCGTAGTTTATGAATTATGATGGAAATTGTTCAAATGCAGAGCACCCTATAATTACGAGTACATTTTGGGGTTTTATTGTCATAGTTTATGTATTAGAGTAACATTGTGCAGTTGTTTGGATAATTTTGATAATAAGTTCTTTGCAATCAGTTGTACGGTTTATCTAACTAATAGGTCATTTGGTATTGTGTGTGTTCAATTTATGGGCCAATTTCAATTTATGTTCAAAATACATCAAAAATTATGTAAAATATGAATTATCTAATTTGAAAAAATATGTGTGGAACAACAATACTAAAACATCACGTATATATTATGCTCCAATGTACACTAGTTTTGTGGAATATTTTCTAGAGATGGCATATGAACTATTATACTATAAGTTGTATGTTTAAGTGAGAACTTATCAATTTAGTTTTGTTTTCTTGGTATCCAAGTGAATATATTGCCGATGGAAGTGACAATGGTAAATGATTTATCTGGGAAAAGAAATATGATCAGTTAATTAAGATGCTGCATGGAGATGACGATGGTAATTCCCACCACCCCACTCCACCCCTAGCCTTTTAATAGAAAATATAATAAAATAGCAAATCATCAAAGCAAATTTATTCGGTAGATTATTGCACACATAAATGCTAATTATCGTATAAACTTGTATATGTGATCCTCTTGAAATTGTACCACCAATGGTTTATTTCCCACATCCCAACCTTGTAATGGAAGATAAAATAAAGTTGCAAATTAACCAGGCAACATAATATTTCATACAAATTTGCTAATCATCGTATAAATTTTATGTGTGATCCAAGTCAAATGTGGAGTTTTTCCACTTATAATCTGTTTATTTTGGTTCTGATAATGTTTATCCCTTGTACAATTGTCAACTGTATACATAGTCATCTGTATGATAGTGTCATCGCAACTAGTGGAATCGACAGTACTATAAAGGTTGGAATATTTATTTCCATTTTTAATTAATTATATTACAAAAAAGGAAATGTAGTTTTATTCATGATAAAAATATGCAGCGCTGGACCCAAATTCTCCAGTCCCCTCCATTGTAGCTGGGGAACTGCAGGGCCCGAGACTTCAGACGTGTTAGATTTTATGGAGGAAAATCACCGCAGATTATGTCGCACTCGCGAAGCGATTTTGCAGTTTGAAGAGGTGTTTCACATTATAGTTTAGTAACTAGTTGGGTAAGTGTTTTACACGATCTGATCCTTGTTTCACACGCATGGGTAAGTGTTTTATACAGTGTATTATGGTGATTGTCCATAATACACACTATAACATATAGTTTGCAATCTGATGTAACATTGATTAACCAATAGTCTAGTACATACACTTTACCTGGTTGTGCAGTGTAGTTGGTAGTTCAAAATGCATAAAGTGAATTAATAGTTTCCGAACAAGTGTTTTTATTGCTTCAGAGTTGCAATAATTATAATTTAGTGATAGACATAACATCAATTAGTTCCAATAGTTTAACCTTGATTATAGGTTGATCTTTGGTCTATTCCTGATAGTTTAACTGTCGGTCAGAATCTTTGACATACACTGTACAATGTAGTTGGTAGTTTAGAATTTATAAGTCGGGATATTAGTTAACAAACAAGTATTTAGTAGTGTAATAAATAAATTTTAGAATCTATTACAAACACTGTGCCTTTTTGCATAGTGTATTTTGTAGTTCTAGATTCATAAAGTGGTTTAATCGTTTACGCACATGTAGTTTACTATATTAATATATGCACTAAGTAAAACTTGTTCATGAACATAACAAACATTGTACCTTGACAGTGTAGTTGGTGGTTCAGAATTCATAAGTTGGGATATTAGTTAACGAACAAGTATTTAGTTGTGTAATAAATAAATTTCAGTATCTATTACAAACACTGTACCTTTTTGCACAGTGTATTTTGTAGTTTTAGATTCATAAAGTGGTTTAATCGTTTACGCACATGTAGTTTACTATATTAATATTTGCACTAACTAAAACTTGTTAATGGACATAAAAAATAATGTCTCTTGACAGTGTAGTTGGTGGTTCAGAATTCATAAGTTTGAATATTAATTAACAAACAAGTATTTAGTAGTTTAATAAATAAATTTTAGAATCTATTATAAACATTGTACATTTTTGCACAGTGTATTTTGTAGTTCTAGATTCATAAAGTCGTTTATGCACATACAGTTTACTATATTAATAGTTGCACTAACTAAAACTTGTTCATGGACATAACACGTACTAGTTCCAATAGATTAACCTTGATTATAGTGTTGCCTTGGGTTAAGGTAAATAATGGTTTAACTACATGTCATAATCTATTACACACACTGTACCGGCTTAGGCAGTTCATTTGGTAGTTTAAACGTATTGGTTAATATAGATATGCTTGAAATCATTATAGCTTGAAGGACTGCATTTGCTTGTAGGTGTTTGCATTTGTTAGACCTGATCAGTTCAGTCGCTCCTCACATAAAGAGAAATGCCATGTATGTGAGAGCTCCTTGGAATTCCAAACGAAGGTTTAGGTACTTGGCCTCGATCCAATTTATATTTTGAAAAACTATGTTAAGGTTTTAGAATAAGTAACTCGTCTCTTGTCATAAACTCATAGTTTGTGTACAAAACTACTGAGTCGGTAATATCTAGAAAAAGTTTCCATTTTTATGTATGTGATATCTGATTTCTGTCATATGTTTAATGACTGCAGTAATCAGTCTCGAGGCCCGGTAGCAGATGGGTGTATGGTCGCATCTACTTAATTCGTTCCATGGGTAGCACCAAAGATGGATGTAGGATGTAGGAAAATACCCTACCTTGTTCTTCGTTGACTCGGTCATCTTGTACAAGAAGGCATTCAAGATGCTTTTTGTTTACCGATTGTGACTGGCAGTTTTTAGTTTGTTAGAAGGTTGTGTTCCTTGGTGTATTATGTACTAGCATACAACGTTGTCCTGATTTATATCATTGTATTGTGTTCTTGCACATAATTTAATAAATAAATGCTAGAAAGACTTTTGATCAAGCATAGAAACAACCTGAAACGACAAATAATTTACAGAAACTAAAACATTAGGTTCCTTCTTCACCTGCAGTTAATATCCGAGTACTTACAAGTTACAACAATACAAAAAGTCAAAACACATGAATTCGAAGAGAAGGCAACAAGAGAAGAGCTAGATATAATAAGTCAAATTCCAAATACTACTAGCAAAAGCTAAAGATGTCTTTGGGAAAGGAAAATTAGTCAGACTGAATACGTCTCGTATTTATGACTTCCCTTACAAACAACTGCTGAGGGTTAATGGAGATTGTTCTCAAGCTTATCCAGACGAGCACTCAGTCCTTTAATGGTGTTAGTCAATTGAGCAATGATCATACCAGTTTTTCGCTTCTCTTCGGTCTCCATTTTTCTGAAGATACTCGCCTAAGATACCTTTAGCATTGTATTCATCAGCCCGAGTGATGAGCCATTTTATTTGCTCATCTTAGAGCATTTTTACACCCTTTATTGAGTCAGTTTGAGTCGTTAACGTGTCTGGGAGGGCACAATTAGGTGTTTGGGCAGAGTGTGTGGTGATGCAGGTAACAGGTGGCGCACTGGGCAAAAGAGGCAAGGAAATCCCCTTCTTTGGGCAAAGTTCTGGAGCGGTAGTGACAAGCAACAGTTTGACCACATTGGGCAAATGGGTAAGGTCACGAAGCAGAAGAGCCAGAAGTACCAAGTACCGTGCCTGGTCCGACCACTTGTGGAGGAGAAGAGATACCTGCAGATTTCGATTTGGGCAGAGAGCGGCTGTGACAGGAGATTCGCTGCGGGCAAGCTGGCAGCGTACCAGAATCCCTGGATTCGGGGGATCTGACTTATCCCCCAACCCGTTGACCAAGGACGCCTATTCCTAAGGGGCGAGAAACAGCCGCGATCTGAAATTCAAATTTTGAAGTCTTTAAAAGAGAGGGGCGCGACGGGCAGCAAAAATATAACAATTACGCACCGAGAAGTCGGAAGAGCCGCCGGTCCCGCAGTCGCCGTTCACCGCCGGAGGAGTCGCCGGAGAAGGAAGCGGAGCTGTTCGTCCGAGTTCCTTTTGTTTAATTGCAGTAGAACCGACCTTCGGGTCGAGAAACAATTTAATGTTTTCAGTTTTAATTTCTTTTAATTCCGTACTTTGATTTTCTTCAAAAACGTTTATCGATTTGAAGCTATGATTAATATAGTTTGCTTTCCTTTATTTATTTCGTCTTTTAATTTCTGTATGAGTAGCTAAATTGTTTGTGCATCTGGGCAGGGACGGATCGAAGGTGAAATTAGGGTTTAGTTAGGCCGCGAGGTTGGAAGGGCTGAACTAACCGGTTGGGCGTTTGTTCCCGAGGCAAAGTTGTTTGAGGTTTATTTCTGGGGAGTTTGGGTAAACTAGGACGACCACTAGTGAACCTTTACAAACTGGGATACTGGTGATTGGCAAACCGCATAGATGTACCTTGTAGTATTGTTGCGGGCATAGCACTAGAACTTGCAGGAGATGCGGTCGTATGTTTCGAGCATGCTATTGGCCGAGCGGGTCTGTCTAGAGGGTAAAGCGGGTTTGGGCAAACTAGATCCATGTTTGGTCGCATAGGTTATCGAATTGTTCAGATCCAGGGGGATTAGGCTAAGTATTAACCAAGCCTTTTCTTTATACAGTAAGGATAGATGAGGGGTGGGGCAATTGCTGGGCGTGACGCAATAGGACCACTTTTGTTTTTTTTGCGCCCTATAACTGCTGACAAACCGCTGGTAAAAATCCTTAGTGCCGATGAACGGTAGTTTGCCCCAATGATCCTGAGTGAAGTTGTCTGCCCGGATGCCTTGTTTATTTATTGATTTAAGTTTTCACTTTTAGTATTCTGTTAGATTTGAGTATTTGATTTGTTCGCTTTTGGTGTATTTATTTGCATGATATTTCTGTTTGCCGTAGTTAGATCTGAGTGTTTGAACGATTGCAAAACCGCTGTGCCCACAGCAACCAAACTCAAAACTTTTTGTGACAACCCCTTGGGCAAAGCCGAGATCACCTACTGTAATTGCCTCCTTGTGGGACCGACCCCACGTACTTACCATTATCTACGTTTTGTAGTTAAAGGGGTACTGGCTAAATATAAATATCATTTTGGCAGCGCGTTTGTTCCCAACGACAAACATTCGTGCCTCGTCAAAATTGGCGCCGTTGCCGGGGAGGCAAATTTCCAACAGTAAGTCGTCTGTGCTAACAGTTTGACTTGTTTTGTTTATGCAGGATTCTGTTGCTGGCAAAGAGATTGTAACCTGGTACGATCCAGAGATCGAAAAAACCGCAAAGCGAATCCGGAAAGAAACAAGGCTAGCCAAAGCATTAGCACGTGCCGCCCAAGAAGCTGCCCATACACCAAGGGCAGAAAATCCGCGAAGGGCAAGGAGAGGTGACCCAATTACCCCACCAAGACCTTCACCGGAACCAGCCGTCATGGCAAACCAAACCCTCAGGGAAATGATGTTCCCTGCCAATCTGAACCTTCGACCATCAGGCATCACTTTGCCCACCATCAACGAGAACTGGGAGATGAAACACAATTTCATCCAAATACTGCCTAAGTTCAGCGATATGCCCATGGAAGACCCACAGAGGCATCTTCAAGACTTCGAGTTAGCCTGCGGAACCATAAGGGGAGGGCCCCCTTTGAGTGAATACATCCGACTGCTGGCTTTTCCCTTCTCACTTGGGGATGGAGCACGGGAGTGGCTCTACACTCTGCCCGAAGGACAAATCACTACTTGGGCACAGCTCCAACAGAAGTTCTTGGAAAAATACTTCCCTGCCGCCCGAATCCAACACATGCGAAGAAACATCAGTAGCATTAAGATGGGGGCAGGCGAAGAGTTTCCAGCATATTGGGCACGGTTTAAACAGATGTTGGCAAAGTGTCCTCAGCACCAAATCCCTGACCACGATTTGATCCAGTACTTTGTGTCTGGGCTAAGGATGCACGAGAGAACCCTCCTGCACGCTGCCAGTGGAGGGTCTATCCTTAATAAAAGTGCTGAGGAGGCATTTAAACTTTTCAAAGAGATGGCAGAGGAGTTCAGAGATGATGGAAGTGAGTTGCCCAGGACTAATTTGGGGACTACCACCGCTGCAGATTTAAAGATCGACAAACTGTGCAGTGCTATGGAAAAGTTCATGAACTCTATGGCCACCGGGCCAAAGAGAGGTGTGAAAGCTTGCCAGATCTGTCAGGGCATAGAGCATGCCACTGATGAGTGCCCCTCACTGTATGACGAGGAGGTCAAAGCGATGGGGCAAAGCAACGGTAACGGGCAAGGAAGGGGGAAACCATACTATGATAATAGGTATGGGTATAACAACAACCACAATGAGGGGTATAATGGTAACCAAAATTTCCAGCGCTACAACCAACAGGGGCAGTACCAACAGCAAGGCCCCGGGATGTACCACCAGCCCGCTCAGACCAAAGGGCCTACCTTGTCTGAAATGATGGAAACTTTGGTCAAAGAGAACATCAAGTTCCAGCAGGAGAATGCTAAAGCCCACCAAGAGAATGAGAAATTCAAGCAAGAGACTAGAGGGCAGTTCCAAAGCCTAGGAGCCCAAGTCTCACATCTTACTCAAGTAGTGGCAAAGCTGGAACAGAAAGGAGGTACTTTGCCCCCAAAGATCGAAGTGAACAATGCCCATGTGAACGCCGTGCAGCTCAGAAGTGGCAAACCACTGACTATAGAGGAGAAATCTGCAGTGAAGGGCAAAGAGCCCATATCAGATGGTCACCCAGTCATTGAGGAAGACTCTGGGACAGATGTTGAGCAAGAAGAGGTGACGGTCAGGGCAAAGAGGGACAAATCTCCACCACCCAAAATCAAACCACCCTTCCCGGGCAGGCTGAGTAAAAACCGTGAGAGGGAAGAAACTCAAGAGATGTTTAAGATGTTCAAGAAGGTTGAAATCAATATGCCCCTTCTGACCATACTGAACGCTATGCCCAGATGTGCTAAGTTCTTGAAGGAGCTTTGCACAAAGAAAGTCAAATATCAGGACGATGCAAAGTTTGAGGTGGGGGAGAATGTCTCCGCAGTGATAAAAAAGACTGGACCTACAAAGTGTGGAGACCCAGGCATGTTCTACATTCCATGCATCATAGGGCATATGAAGATAGAGAAGGCAATGCTCGATCTGGGAGCATCAATCAACGTTATGCCCAAAACGATGTATGAAGATCTGGAAATTGGGCAACTGAAGCCCACTAGAGTTGTGATCCAACTGGCTGATAGATCTAATATTTATCCTGAAGGCATACTGGAAGATGTCCTGGTCAAAGTGGAAGAATTAATATTTCCAGCTGATTTCTATGTACTCGATATGGGCAGATCAAGTAAAGCCCCGGTGATGATATTGGGCAGACCGTTCTTGAAAACAGCAAGGACCCACATCGACTGCGAAACCGGTAGGCTGACGTGCAAATTCGAGGGAGAGACGGTCACCTTTGACCTATACAAGTCCATGAAGCATCCAGCTGACACCGAAGAGATCCACTACATTGACCAAATTGAGAAGGCAGTGGAGGCAAAGGCACTCCAATGTGGCAAGTATGACCATACTGAGATAGCAATTCAACAAGGGCTTACTGAGTTTGATATGGATGGCGAACCAGAAGAACTGCAAGAGGTAGTTGAGCAGTTAGACTCTCTGGAGAGTTTCAAAGGCAGTCCGGGCAAATCGATAGAGATTGAAGAAATGATCATGGTGCCTTCCCTCGAAAAGCCACCAATGCTGGAATTAAAAAAGCTGCCCAAACACCTGAAGTACCTATATCTGGGAGACAATGACACTTTGCCCGTCATCATAAGTGCCTACTTGCAAGAGGCAGAGGAGGCAAAGTTGAGGTATGTGCTGGGGCAGTACAAACAGGCCATAGGGTGGACTTTGGCTGACATCAGAGGGATAAGTCCAAGTATCTGCCAACACCACATTCTTCTGGAAGATGACTCTGTGCCCGTACGTGATCCTCAAAGGAAGCTCAATCCAGCAATGAAGGAAGTTGTGCTCAAAGAGATCAAGAAGCTTCTCAGTGTGGGCATAATCTACCCAGTGTCAGATAGCAAGTGGGTTAGCCCAGTGCATGTGGTGCCAAAGAAGTCTGGAGTTCAAGTCATAGAGAACGAAAGAAATGAGCAGATTGCCACACGACTACAAACTGGGTGGAGAGTTTGTATTGACTACCGCAAACTGAACAAGGTAACCCGCAAGGATCATTTCCCTTTGCCTTTCATTGATGAAATGTTGGAAAGATTGGCTGGGAAGAAGCACTTTTGCTTTCTGGATGGCTACTCAGGGTATATGCAAATATGGGTTGCTCAAGAGGATCAGGACAAAACCACCTTCACCTGTCCTTTTGGCACCTTTGCCTACAGGAGAATGCCCTTTGGCCTCTGCAATGCACCAGGAACTTTTCAAAGGTGCATGATGAGCATCTTCGCTGACCTGCTCGAAAATGGGATCGAAGTGTTCATGGACGACTTCACTGTGTATGGCAACTCCTTTGACTCCTGCCTGGAACACTTAGAGATGGTGCTCAAAAGGTGTGTGGAGAAGAGCCTTGTTCTGAACTACGAAAAATGCCATTTCATGGTCGAAGAGGGAATTGTCCTTGGACATGTGATTTCAGCTAAGGGCATAGAGGTGGATAAAGCCAAGATCGAAGTAATCTCCAAGCTGCCATACCCGAGAAATGTGAAGCAAGTCAGGGGGTTCTTAGGGCATGCTGGCTTCTACAGACGCTTCGTGAAGGACTTTGCCCAAATTGCTCGCCCTTTGACCAGACTGCTTCAGAATGATGTAGAGTGGGACTTTGATGAGGACTGCAAGGCTGCCTTCAATCACTTGAAGGAGAGGTTGGTCACAGCACCTATTATTCAACCACCAGAATGGGGCATGCCATTCGAGCTGATGTGTGATGCAAGTGGATATGCAGTAGGAGCTGTGCTAGGGCAAATGAAAGGGAAAGAAAGGCATGTGATCTACTATGCCTCAAAGACCCTTAATGCTGCCCAGAGCAACTATGCCACAACCGAGAAGGAGCTTTTGGCCATAGTCTTTGCCTTCGAGAAGTTTAGGTCATATCTGCTGGGCAGTAAGACCATAGTGTACACTGACCACGCTGCACTGAAGTACCTAATGGCAAAGAAGGAAACTAAACCAAGGCTAATTCGATGGATCCTACTACTCCAGGAGTTTGACATTGAAATTCGGGACAAGTCTGGAAATCAGAATCTCGTGGCGGATCACCTCAGTAGGATTCTCCAGAAGGAAGAGGATATGCCCATAACCGAGACGTTCCCTGATGAGCATTTGTATTCTATATCCACTTTGGGCGAAGAGCCATGGTTCGCTGACCTTGTGAACTTCATGGTTACTGGAATTTTCAGGGACGGCATGAGCTACTATGAGAAAAACAAAATGAAGCGTGAGGCAAGGAGCTATGTCTGGGATGAGCCCTACTTGTGGAAAAAATGTGAAGACCAAGTCCTTAGAAGATGCACTCCTGAGTCCGAGCAGCAGGGCATAGTGGATCACTGCCACAAACAACCCTGTGGAGGCCACTTTGGGCCAAGGCGTACAGCAAGAAAGATTCTGGATTGCGGATTCTACTGGAACACTTTGGTTCGAGACTGTTATGAGCTATGCAAGAGATGTGATGAGTGCCAGAAGGAAGGCAATCTGACCAAGCGCAATGAAATGCCCTCTGTGCCCATACTGCCAGTAGAGATCTTCGATGTTTGGGGCATAGACTTCATGGGGCCATTTCCAAATTCACAAGGTAAGGAATATATACTCCTAGCAGTTGATTATGTCTCAAAATGGGTCGAGGCAAAGGCGACCCCCACCAACGATTCGCGCATTGTGGCTGAATTCCTCAAAGGGAATATTTTCACTCGGTTCGGTGTGCCCAGAGCACTGATAAGCGACCAGGGGACCCACTTTTGTAACGCTGTAATTGAGAGGATGTTGCGGAAATATGGAGTCACTCATCGAATCACTTGTGCCTATCACCCCCAGGCAAACGGCCAAGCAGAGCTCTCCAACAGGATTATCAAAGCTATTCTGAGGAAGACAGTTAGGCCAGAGGGGAAGGATTGGGCAGGCAAACTGGATGATGCGCTGTGGGCATACCGCACTGCATTTAAGACTCCATTTGGTATCTCCCCTTACCGAATGATATTTGGGAAAGCTTGCCATTTACCCGTGGAGATAGAGCACAAGGCACACTGGGCAGTGAATAAAGTCAACTTTGATTGGGATCTGGCTGGGAACGAGCGTAAACTTGACTTGGTCGAATTGGAGCAGCTTCGCATTGAGGCGTATGACCATGCTGCCCACTACAAGGAGCGGACCAAAAGAGCTCATGACAAACTGATCAAGAGGAAAAAGATTGAGGCTGGACAGTTAGTCTTACTGTACCAAACCAGGAGTCAGTTCCGTACGGGCAAACTGTCCTCTAAATGGGAAGGGCCGTATTTTGTTCACCATGTCAGCCCAAATGGATCTGTGGAATTGAAAAGCAAAAAGGATGATGACTATATATTCAAAGTGAATGGCCATAGAGTGAAGCCCTACTTTGGACAAGAGAATCTGGAAGGGCAGCTTGCCCTGATTGAGTGATCAAATAAGCAATTGGGTCCTGCCTGGGACTATAACTAGGGCGCTGGCCAGGAGGCAACCTGGTATGTTTGTATAATTTTGTTATTTCAATTTTTAGATTAGGAATAAAACTACTTGCAAAGAGGGACTTTGATTACGCCGCGAGAAAGGGTATTGTTTGTTTTTGATTTTGCAGGAGGACTTTGGGCAGACTGAGCCTTTGGGCAAATAGGGATGCACGTGGGGCAGTTGCGATTTTCAAGGGGCTGGAGCCCGTCCCATCAGGGACTCTGCAGTTCCATCCTCATCATAACTCCCCCACGATTACCGATAACTGCCACCCCCAATTTTTCAGCCTTTTTCAAAATTCAAAATAAACATTATATACTCTCTCTCTCTCCATATGGTATCCACTCGTGCAAAGAACAAACTCAGAAAAATTCCCACCGGAACCCTAATTGATCTAACCATTGGAACCGCCGCATCAAAGTTGAAGAAGATGGTGTCTCCCAAGAAATCGAGTCCGGCAAAACCCAAGTCCCCCGCCGCCGAAGAAGCCATCCACGCCGTCCCGCTGGCCACCATCCCACCGAGCCCGGCCACGACGGAGACAGACAACACCCCAATCGACGAACTGGCCAAAGAAATCGACGAATCCAAAACCACTAGCGAGAAGGATCTGGAAACCCTAGCCACCGCCGCTCAGGAGGAAGAGGGCAAAGCCGCCGCTGACAGCCCCCCGAAAAAGAAGCAGAAAAAGGCGGCGGGCAAAGGCAAGAAGAAGGTTACTCCCACCCCCACTGCCGGATCCACCTCTGACGACAAGGAAAAGGAAGACTCGACTGCCGCCGGTAAAACTCCGGTGGAAGATGAAGAGGAGGAGGAGGTTATCAAAAGCCCGGCCCCCAAAAGCAGGACCCGCGCATCCACCAAGAAGAGAAAGGCGGTTGACACCACGGCGCGCGAAATCGCGGCCCCCAAAACCGTGTGCTTCGAATCACTCAAACTGATGGGTGTGGAGAAGGAAGTTCGGGGCTATTTCAAGGCCATAGGGTGGGAGCCGTTTCTGGAGTGGTCTGGGCAAATCAACGAAGGCATCGTGAGAGAGTTCTTTGGGTCTCTGGGTATCAAAGAGACCAAGGATGAGGGAGTTATAGGGATTCAGTTTGAGTTGTTTGATCGGGCTGTGTCTATTGGTGGTAACGAATTGGATTTGTGTTTGGATATGGCAGGTATTGCAGATCTGAAGTCAAAGGCCTACCAGGAGTCACTGAGGGCTTTGCCAGAGTACACAAAGAAGGAGCTGCAGAAGATCTGGAAGCAGTTGGGCAAAGGAGGCGAGTTCGTGGGGCAAAGCACCAAGTCGATCCAGTTGAAGAGCCATGCACTCAGGGTTTGCCACAGGATCCTGGCCGTCAACTTCTTTGGCAAGACGGACACCAGTAGTGCTGTTTCCCATCTGGAACTGGGCATACTGTGGTGCATGCATCAGAAGATCAGGCTCCATTTCAGTGCCTGCCTCTGTGCCCAAATGAAGTGGCTGCACACTCACCCCCTCCAGCGCCTATCATTGGCCCATTTTCCGATGGTGTACGCAGCCAAGATGAACCTGATCAAGAAGGGCAAAGAGCTGGAGATGATGGTGGAAGGCAAGTTTGACATCCAGTGCTTCAAGCGCATGCAGGACATAGTCACTTTGAGTGATGGCAGTGTGAAGTTCCTGGAGGAGAAACCAGTTGCGGTGAAGGCAGAGGCAAGAGATCCGATTGCAGAGGCTAAGGCCAAAGAGGAGATTGCAGAGAGGCAAGGCGCTATCGAGGCGCGGTTGGATAAGATCGAGAAGGCGTTCGAGGATGTGAAGGCGATGATGGTCGCATACTTTGACTACTGTGGATTCAGGTACACACCTGCCTCCACCTCCTAAATTGTACCCTCCCTAAATTTTAGTAGTTGTTAGTTTTTATTTTTTATTTTATTTTCTTTGTTTTTGTTAAGGTCACCCCCGAGTCACTTTGGTTCGGGGGAGACTAGGTTGATCTCCCTGCTGACACACTTTGCCCAGGCAAAGTGTGTGAGGGGGCAGGTGCGCCAAACTTTTAGAGTCATAGTCTGGTCGTGGGTAGCCCCTACCAATCTTATTACTTTTGCACACTTTGCCCAGGCAAAGTGTGTGAGGGGGGAAAGGGAAAGGGCAAACCCCTGTTTCTAATCGAGTCAGCATGATTATGTGATCACTTTGGGCAAACGTACATACAGTAACTCAAACTTTATAGTTAAGATGCATGAAATAGGGATGATGGAACTGTTCTAGGCAAACTGTGAGAATTGAGCCTACATGATTATATGATTTCTTTCGTTGAGAGTCTGCTGTGATATTTACAATGCCTGTCTTTGCCTGTTTGCTGAAATGAGTAGTTTGACTGAGTAGGGGTTGTTAGATGATTAGGGCATTTTCTTGTTTCCTTTTGCTTAAATAAATAACACTGCCCCTTGCTAGCCCCTTTGAGCCTGATTGAATATTTCCTTGTGAACCCATCTGGTATTATGCCCACATTACATAGGCAGCCAGAGAGAAAAGAGGGAGTTAGGGCATAGTGTTTATCAGAAAAAAAAAAAAAAAAAAAACAAAAAAAAAAAAAACAAAAAAAAAAAGATGAATAAAAAGTTGTTGTGCTAAGGCCCGTAAGAAAAGGGGCAAAGTGGCAGAGAAAAGGCTAACATTAAAAAAGCCCTCTGCCCAAATAGAGCCTACTCCCAGAAAAATCTACCCTTATGAGCCCAACACTACAACCCAATAAAAGCCCCTTTGATAACCCCCCTGCTTAGTTAAAACAAACTCAGATTAGCAATGAGGCAAATTTAGGCAAAGTGGAGTCACAGCAGAAAATGAGTGTCATTGAGCCCATACACTAAAAAGAGAGAAACACTGTGAGGGAGTGAACCCAAAGACCTAGAACAGACTCTTGACTTATTTTTATCTTTACTTGAATTTTGTTTTAACTGTATGTACTATGCCCTTTACTGATCATGCTAAAGTCCTTTGCTTTATTTCTTCCTATTTCTTTCATTTCTATTTTCACTTTGGTCTTGAGTCAGGCAAATCAGAGCCCACGCTTGGGGACAAGCGTATCCAAGTGTGTGCGGTTCTGATGAGCCATTTTATTTGCTCATCTTAGAGCATTTTTACACCCTTTATTGAGTCAGTTTGAGTCGTTAACGTGTCTGGGAGGGCACAATTAGGTGTTTGGGCAGAGTGTGTGGTGATGCAGGTAACAGGTGGCGCACTGGGCAAAAGAGGCAAGGAAATCCCCTTCTTTGGGCAAAGTTCTGGAGCGGTAGTGACAAGCAACAGTTTGACCACATTGGGCAAATGGGTAAGGTCACGAAGCAGAAGAGCCAGAAGTACCAAGTACCGTGCCTGGTCCGACCACTTGTGGAGGAGAAGAGATACCTGCAGATTTCGATTTGGGCAGAGAGCGGCTGTGACAGGAGATTCGCTGCGGGCAAGCTGGCAGCGTACCAGAATCCCTGGATTCGGGGGATCTGACTTATCCCCCAACCCGTTGACCAAGGACGCCTATTCCTAAGGGGCGAGAAACAGCCGCGATCTGAAATTCAAATTTTGAAGTCTTTAAAAGAGAGGGGCGCGACGGGCAGCAAAAATATAACAATTACGCACCGAGAAGTCGGAAGAGCCGCCGGTCCCGCAGTCGCCGTTCACCGCCGGAGGAGTCGCCGGAGAAGGAAGCGGAGCTGTTCGTCCGAGTTCCTTTTGTTTAATTGCAGTAGAACCGACCTTCGGGTCGAGAAACAATTTAATGTTTTCAGTTTTAATTTCTTTTAATTCCGTACTTTGATTTTCTTCAAAAACGTTTATCGATTTGAAGCTATGATTAATATAGTTTGCTTTCCTTTATTTATTTCGTCTTTTAATTTCTGTATGAGTAGCTAAATTGTTTGTGCATCTGGGCAGGGACGGATCGAAGGTGAAATTAGGGTTTAGTTAGGCCGCGAGGTTGGAAGGGCTGAACTAACCGGTTGGGCGTTTGTTCCCGAGGCAAAGTTGTTTGAGGTTTATTTCTGGGGAGTTTGGGTAAACTAGGACGACCACTAGTGAACCTTTACAAACTGGGATACTGGTGATTGGCAAACCGCATAGATGTACCTTGTAGTATTGTTGCGGGCATAGCACTAGAACTTGCAGGAGATGCGGTCGTATGTTTCGAGCATGCTATTGGCCGAGCGGGTCTGTCTAGAGGGTAAAGCGGGTTTGGGCAAACTAGATCCATGTTTGGTCGCATAGGTTATCGAATTGTTCAGATCCAGGGGGATTAGGCTAAGTATTAACCAAGCCTTTTCTTTATACAGTAAGGATAGATGAGGGGTGGGGCAATTGCTGGGCGTGACGCAATAGGACCACTTTTGTTTTTTTTGCGCCCTATAACTGCTGACAAACCGCTGGTAAAAATCCTTAGTGCCGATGAACGGTAGTTTGCCCCAATGATCCTGAGTGAAGTTGTCTGCCCGGATGCCTTGTTTATTTATTGATTTAAGTTTTCACTTTTAGTATTCTGTTAGATTTGAGTATTTGATTTGTTCGCTTTTGGTGTATTTATTTGCATGATATTTCTGTTTGCCGTAGTTAGATCTGAGTGTTTGAACGATTGCAAAACCGCTGTGCCCACAGCAACCAAACTCAAAACTTTTTGTGACAACCCCTTGGGCAAAGCCGAGATCACCTACTGTAATTGCCTCCTTGTGGGACCGACCCCACGTACTTACCATTATCTACGTTTTGTAGTTAAAGGGGTACTGGCTAAATATAAATATCATTTTGGCAGCGCGTTTGTTCCCAACGACAAACATTCGTGCCTCGTCACCGAGCAACCCAACCGCACAACTCATATGCCCCTAATCCTTCTTAACATGATTCTTCACCTCAAATTCCTTCTCAAACATGATTGCCCTGTAAAATCCAGACCAGTCTCTCTTAAATTCCACCACCGCATATCCACCGCTCAACAATGGTCGAACTCTGACTGGGTCAAACCCTCTCTTGACCAGGTCAGTCTTGATGCCAGAGATACTCTCTCCATCAGGCGGACTAGCTAATTCCATAGGGCCAGCCATTCATCGTGGATTTGAACAAGGCGCTCTTTGCTGTTCGTTATATGCCTTAGCTAGCAAACCCATAGCTCTTTTTGAATGAACTACTTCTCAGCCTTTTAGCCTGGGTACCTTGCCCCAGAAAAAGGAAGTTGAACCCCCATTCCCGTAGAGCTCAATCCAACCAAGTATAGTCTTGCGCCCTTGTTTTCATTTAATTATTTACCGGTCAGGTGTTTTCCGAATTTTTGATAAATCATATGTTGGTGCTAGAATTCCTATCCAAGGCCACACGAATAACTCATTCACACCACTGCTCGGGGGAGACTCAACAGCCAATCGAGTGAATTATGTAGATAAAAGATCTTCCTGGTCAATATCGTCCTTCATGTATCTGACGAGGCCTGAATTCTTCCCCTTGTGCTTGACGTCTCTTTCCGATGAGCCCTTCCCAACATCTGTGCGTCCTGAAGGAGGTCGTAGAATGGATAGACCAACTTCTTTATTCCAAAGCAGTACGGGCACCTAAACAAGTCGTCTGAAACACTAACATAAGCCGATCGAAAGAAATAAAAAACGATTTACCTCCGGGCGGGCTCAAGAACATACACACTATTGGATGCGTGAGAAGTAGAATATGAAAAATCTTATCCCTACAAATATTAAGATTTCATATGCAATCAATTATATGTAATAAAAAGAATACAAAATTGATACAATAAAAAGGTTAAAAAAGACAATTCAAATGTAAAAAATTTACCTAAATTGTGATTACATTAAATATCAATATATTTAATTATATATATGCAATAAATTAATTATATTTTTTAATAAGAAGCTAAAATATGAGAGTTTATTTTAAATCATAAACCCATTCGATTTTTTTCTCTAAATTACTCTTTTTTAATTGTTTTATTTGAATTTCTATAAACTTTTATATATAAAAAAATCTTAATTATTTAAAAAAAAATCTAAAATGTTCAAAAATAAATAAATATTATTATTTATCAGAAAATGTATTTGTTCAAAAATAAATAAATATTATTATTCATAATTATTATTTTCATCTTAATCTACATTATTGTTATTTTTTTTCCGTATTTGAGTTTTGTTGTAAAGAAGTCCATTTGAATCTCTGATAATTATGAGAGATTTCGAAAAGTCAAATTGAGTTATATTTTGTAAAGAGAATCCATACAAATTCATAAACTTTTAAAATCCATTATAATCCATAGACACTTTTGAATACCTACAGATTTTTTAAGACTTTTTAAAATCATAATTGAGTACCTCCGGATTTTAATGGACTTTTAAAAATCCGGATTGAATACACCTAAACTTTAAAAGTCCATTAAAATCTTACAGACTATTAATTGAATACATTCTCTTAGTATTTCAATAGTGTAAATACCAAATAATATTGTAATTGATTTATAAGTTTTTTTCTTAAATAACTTTTTGTGATCTTCAAAACTTATTATTTTTGTTTGGTATAGGTCAATTACAATGTGGTTCGAACCTAAGACTTTTGATCCTCGATTTGAGCGCTTAATCAACTGAGTTAATAACCCTTACAACTTAATATTTCTTTAATAAATCCATATTTGCTTTCTTGCATGTACTATTAAATTTCAACTAAATCTCGTACTGACATTGTGAATTTCATTGGATTATACTATATTACCTAAATCCAAATTTTTTTAGTCTAGACTTTTTCAAACATTATTAAATTATTTTGAAGTCAGTATTCAAATAAAATTACTTTGATTTCACTATACAAAAATTAAAAATCGAAATCAATCAATAAAAACCGAAGAGAGGAACCTACCGGTCCAGAATGTAATTTAGACTTAATTTAGACTTGTTCTTTTAGACTTAATTTCAGTCCAGTTCAGTTCAGTTCAGGTCGCTTCAGTTCAGTTCAGTTCAGTTCAGTTCAGTTCAGATCGCTTCAGTTCAGTTTTTCAAAATAAATTAAAATAAAATAAACAAAAAATAATTTGAACCAATAATTTTAAATATACAATATAGTTAATGTCACAATATTATTAATATTTTTAAAATAACATTTAATAATTTATAAATATTATTATTATTTTTATTGAAAAACCAGTTCAGTTCAGATCGCCTTCAGTTCAGTTCAGTAATATTATTAATATTTTTAAAATAACATTTAATAATTTATAAATATTATTATTATTTTTATTGAAAAACCAGTTCAGTTCAGATCGCCTTCAGTTCAGTTCAGTTCAGATCAGATCGCTTCAGTTCAGTTTAGTTCAGTTCAGCCGGTTTCAGTCCAAAAGAAGAGGTCCTTATACACACACTACCCATATAATTAGGACTCGGTCACGTTTGGTCAATCCCATTCCCTCCGCTTTCGTCTCTTTCCCCAAATCCCATTTTCTCTCCCCCACCGCTCATCGTCACCATCTCACTCACACACACGCACCAGAAAGAGAACACTGCAAATACGAGTAAAAGCTCACAATCTTCGTCTTCCAGTTGACTCGGTGAGTCCTTTCCGCTCAAATGTTAGTTTCGCTAAATCGTCCTCAAACAACGGAATTCTGTACAGAAACCTAGGACTTTTGTTTCTGTTAGGTATATCACCATGGTAGAATTCGGTTGCCTTTCTTGTTTTCATTTTAGTTTCCAACGTCCTTCGGGCGGTTGTGATGTATTGAATTCTTGTATTCTGCTTCATTTACACACGAGGTTTTTTTTTGTTGTTGGTTGGATTTTTGAATTTTCTGTAATCGATTTTCTTCCATTATCTCCGAATTGCAGCGACGTCGGAAACTTCGTTGAGTTCCTATCATGTATATCAAGCAGGTAATTGCTTGTGAATTGTAATGGATCTGTGCCTTTCCCTTTTTAAGAATTGGTTTCTCATTCCATGGATGCCGTGGGATCTTTTTAGGTTGTAATAGAAGGTTTTAAGAGTTACAGGGAGCAAATTGCAGCTGAAACATTCAGTCCCAAAGTTAACTGTGTTGGTATATTATGTTTTCTCTGCCACACTTCAATTTTTTTTTATAATCTTTCGTTCAACTTCTTATGTATTTATGTATGCATTTACTAATTTTAATATGATATGTGCTATGCAGTTGGTGCTAATGGATCTGGCAAATCCAACTTTTTCCATGGTATGCTGACTTTGGATGTTTGACACTTTATAAATTTTCTGTTGTCTGTGTCTTAATGCCAATAGTAAAATATGTTTCTGCAGCAATACGCTTTGTGATAAGTGACCTATTCCATAACTTGCGCAATGAAGAAAGGCAGGCGTTGCTTCATGTGGGTTCTCAGTGAAACACTGTAGTTCTCTCAGATTTCATTTATCAATTCTGCTGAATTTTCTATATAATTTGAACTGAGTGGTCCTTGCTTTTCTGCTTGACAGGAAGGTGCCGGCCACCAAGTGTTATCTGCATTTGTGGAGATTGTATTTGACAACTCTGACAACCGAATCCCGGTAAATTTTTGGCTACACATACACATGCGCCTATTGCAATTCTAATACCAATATTTCCTGAGATGCTGATTCATGATGCCTGTTTATGTACTATTTACATATATGTTATGGGAGGTGCCTGCATATGTTTCTTGTGTTTCATATGAATTAAAAGTCACCCCATTGTTTAACAGTTCATCTGAAGGTTGCTAGGAAGCACGGGAACGGATACGTAAAACGGATACGATACGATACGGATACCGGGAAACGGCAAATTTAAAAAAATTAAGATACGGATACGTCAAAAATACGTTTTATTTTTTAATAATTTTTAATATATATAGTATCTTAATTATAGGAAAATTAGTATTTTTAAAAATATTATTAAATAACTTAATTATTTAGCTACACATAACAAATAATGTTGAAAATAATTAATTACTTAGTGGGGGAATATAGAAGTAGTGGTCAAATAATTACTTAGTGGGTGAATAGAAGTAGTGGTCAAATTATTATGACATAAACAAACGGCCATTAACTGCTAATTGTATCCAAAATAATTAAAAAAAACAGTTAAAAAAAAGAAAGAAAAACAAGAGACGTTTTTAAGCGTTTTTTAGAGGTATCCGTATCCCAAACGTTTTGGATACGGGAACGGCACCACTTTAGCCGTCCCCGTGCTTCTTAGGAAGGTTGTTACATGAACTATGGTTAAGCCCAAAAATAGTATAGATGCTTATATTGTTTGCAGCAATGAATGTAACTATGGTGCTAAGACAGTTTGTAACTACCACCAAGCAACTACTTGACCCTCTCTCGCTCCTGTTGATCCTCAAGGATTATTGTATTTAAATCTAGTTACAACGACCGACCATCATTTGGTGTGAACAATGTCTCATATTAAAAATTGCATATTTTATTAATTAAATTCCCAAATTAGATGTAAAGAGATCTTTTACAATCTGGAAAAGTCCTAAACAGTCTCAGCTGTTGCATAACCGTGTACCATAATCTGTGGGAAAAAGGCAGTAATGAATGCCTACAAAAGGCATGATCTGGATCCTTGGAATATCTGCGGCACTAAATTAACCAATTTTGGGTCAAAAAGAATAGTGGGAAGGTGTCATTAAGTCCATCACATTTGTTCGACTTACCTAAGAAGCAGTTTTATAGTGCCATGTGAAGATCATGAATAAAGAATCTTATGTAAGTCTAAGGAAATTATGCCCATCCACACATCCTCTCAAAAGACCCTCATATGGTCATCCATAACATGAAACAACATTGTTTTAACTGCCAATTCCCTATTCAGAATCCCACGTTGTGTCTTTCATGTCAAACCTGTTTCTGATACACCATAATGAGTCTATTTTTTGCACTTAAAATCTCACTCCCAGTCTCCCATTAAGGATCCGTTTCTCATGCAAATTCTCCTTATTTGGACTACTCGCAACTGGCCATGTCTCATGAAACTAAATGTTTCCAACTCACATTTATTTTTGCAGGTAGATAAAGAGGAAGTTCGGCTCAGGCGAACAATTGGTGTTAAGAAAGATGAATATTTCTTGGATGGGAAGCATATCACGTATGTGTAAAGTAGTACTGATCGATTTATTATGCTTACTATTACTTCTAATCTTTTTGTTAGTGCGAATTTTAGTATGTCACTTGCCACTTAGTCTTTGCCCTCTGATTTCCATTTTGCTGATAAATCATTTATTATTGACGTTTGTGATTTTCAGGAAAACAGAAGTCATGAATCTACTGGAAAGTGCAGGATTCTCTCGTTCTAATCCTTATTATGTTGTGCAGCAGGGAAAAGTATGCAATTTTTTTACTTGTTTCTCTTTACATTGCTTGGGTTTTACATTCATCTTTCTTATGTTTGTTTCTTCTCAGATTGCATCCTTAACATTGATGAAAGATTCAGAGCGATTGGATCTGCTGAAGGAAATTGGTGGGACTCGAGTTTACGAGGAGAGACGTCGTGAAAGTTTGAAAATCATGCAAGAGACTGGTAAGTTCAAGTATTGTTTCTTGCATGTCATTTATTTTTCATTTCTAACAGCTATCTGTTACAGGTAATAAGAGAAAACAAATAATTCAAGTTGTCCAATACTTGGATGACAGACTTCGGGAGCTTGATGAAGAGAAAGAGGAATTGAAGAAGTATCAGCAGCTTGATCGGCAGAGGAAGTCTCTGGAGTACACTATATACGACAAAGAACTTCATGACGCAAAGCAGCAATTGGTGAAGGTATTTTACTTCAAACCCTTTTTGAATTAGTTCCTTTGAACTGGAATTGAGATAATATTTTTATTTGGATGAGAAGTGCAGTGTTTTACTGAAAAATGTGAGATGGACAGGTCTGAATTAAATAATAACGTACTACTTATTAAATACGCTAATGCACGAATAATAATGTGATTGAGAGAGTACCACTTTAATAAATACTTAGATTTCCTAAAGTGTCATGTTAACTATTAGCATCCTTTGAACAATAAAAAAGGAATGCCAGTTATTTCAATTAGTTGTCATCCTTTGGATAGTAAAAAAGGAATGCCAATTACATCAATTGGTTGTCAAAGGCGCCCTCTGGAAACTGCTGTTGTAGAAGAAACCCACATCCTACTGAATATTCACAAGACAAGTAAAAATGTTCTATAAATTGAAAGCAATCAAATAATCAATCTAAAAGCACTCGTTTTGTTGACTCAAAACCAACTATGAGTGGATAAACAGTCTCTTGCCTTACCTGAAATTTATGAACAATTTTAATTATAAAAATCTTGCCTATCTTTTACATAGGAATGTTAAGGTCTCGCCCATTTACTTTATTAAGATAAAACAATTATGCTTTTTGGACAACAATATTACCTAGACTTTCAAAATCACGCATTCTCTTTTCTCAAATAACAAGGAAAAGTATTTTAGACCCAAACTAAAAATTATTCACTGGAATCCTTGACCAAATCTTACCAAAGGAAGAAGCTATTTCCAATACAAGCCTTACGGAAGTTGGTTCCAAAAGTGAGTCATTGATTTATTGGTGGATGAAAATATCCATCCTTGGGAAGATATCTTGGACATTAATAATGTTGCACTTTGAAAATTATTTGATCCACTGCACATCAGTGGCGGAACCAAAAAATTAATCTGATAACAATTTGTTGATTAGTTTTAACAAAAAATAGATGAATATAGATTTTTTTGTGCCTTATTTTCAAGTAAAAATGATGAGCGTAATTTAAAGAGAAAGATAAAAAAATCACAATGTATATTTTTTTTGTAAGAAACAAAAAACCAAAGCAAAAATGGTAGAAAAAATATCCCCTACGTCCCGCAAAAATAGGTAAATATAGGTGGTGAATCTTTGATTCGTAGGTTAATAAAAATAGTGTATTAGTTTTTTAGGTGAATAAAGTGAAGGGTAAAATTGGTAATTCAACTTTATAATAATAGAGATTTTGGGGTTGATTTTTTTACCGGAAAAGTAATGGCTTAAGGTGTAAATATATGTATTTTGTGTGGATTAAAAGTGTAAACGTTATTTCCATTCTGGGATGTATATATTGTTAAGTGAGACCGAAAATGAAATTATGTATATTTTTGTGGGATAGAAGAGGTATATATTACTTTTCAAGTTAAAATGGTTGTACAAAAGAATAAGAAATGAAAATCACTACCTTCTATTTTTGCAAGAATAAAAAAAAAAGCATAGAAATATGAAGAAACATAAAAAATAATAAGAAAAATTAGGCATTTGGTTTTGAACCCACACACAACGCAGTACAAGATTGTTGTAGTTTAATCAATATAACAATACACTTCAATATATTTAACCCACAACGTAAATAAACTATTAAACACAAAATAATAGAAAAAAATTATTTTAAATGAGTGAGAAGAAAGACTGTAACTAGCAAAAATTAACTTCAATTATAATCCTATTGGAAAAACTAACATCTTGGTTAACTTAATAGTATAAGTCTATTACTTTCTGGGCCCCCAGCCACCCTGGCCCCATTGTGATTCCCCTTGTGTGCACATGCATGTGATTTGATGCATGCAAGATATGAAATGAACATGTCTTCGTCTTGTGCCTTTGCAATGACATACTACATATTGTTGTAAGCATTTAACTATATATAATTGTCATCTGTTGCAGATAGAAGAGGATCGATATAAGGTTTCAGAAAACTCTGCCAAAATGTACAACAGAGTTTCAGATGCCCATGAAAAGGGCAAGGAACTGGACAAGTTACTTAAAGATCTAACTAAAGAAGCTCAAATTTTAAGCAGAGAAAAAGAAGCAATAGAGAAACAAAAGACAGATGCTATTAAGAAGCGGGCAAAACTTGAGCTTGATGACAAAGACTTGCACGATAAGATAAAAGTGAATATTAAATCCAAGGTGTGCTGTTGATCTGCATCACATTATGATTACTATGATGGTATACATATGAATGAATAATAATGTATAAATGATGTATTTGCTAATTTATGGTTTCATATTCCAGGATGATGCTGTCAAACAACTTGAACTTTTGGATAAAGAAATTCAGGAATCCAATGCTGAGCTTGGTAGAATCAAGCAGTTATATGATCAGCAGCTCAAAGAGGAGGAAAATTTGACGCGAGTGTATGTTTCTGCTAATGCACTCAAGATAATAATTCTTGCCACTAGTTTGATGTATTGGACAAGAAATATATTGGTCTTTCCCATCCGTTGAATTTCTGTGTGGCTCCCCTACTTTACTATTCTTGATTTTTTAAATTCTTGTTGCTTAGGAAGAATATGTTCATAGTGATATTTATGAATATTGTAGGATTATGGAACGTGAAAAGCAGCTTAGCATCTTGTATCAAAAGCAGGGTCGTGCAACACAGTTTGCTAACAAAGCAGCCCGAGACCAGTGGCTTAAAAAAGAAATCAGGGACTACGAGCAAGTTTTATCCTCAAACCTTGCACAGGTGACTTTTCTTGTTAATAGTACATGCCTCTTAAATGTAGTATAAAAGCTGCTGGAGACATGATCATTATGTATACAGACTAAAATTATGTTTTGGTATGACTGCGATGTTATTCCTTAAATGTGTTGTACTTATTTAGCATGTTTTTTGAGTATACATAATTTCTGATTGACTAAAATTGAGTGGCCTATTTTCCTTGTATCACAACGAGAGCGTCGTATTGATAACATCACATTGCAATTTCTTTCCACGAAAAAGGGTTTAAAGAATTTATCTCTAGTCTAGTTTGATAACATAGAAATAATTAGTAAAACTTTATAGCAATATAGCATTGTATTTAAGTTAATTGTTTGCCATTTGTATGCTTTTTTCCCATCAAGATTCAAGAAAGGTTCCCTTACTGTTTGGAATTTCCATAGCAATTAAGGAGTGACATAAAGATGCTAACTGTTTCTTTTGAAATTGGGTTTTGAGTTAAACTTTGTAGAAGCTCAATTTACAAAAATATAATAGAAACAAATATTTAAGCCTTTTGTTTTTCCAAACTCAAATGGCTGGGGAATTGGTCATTGCAGTAGACGATTATTTATAGTTCTGGGGAAGCGTCTAAACAGACAATGGGTGAAGTAGAATTTTTTGGTTGTGGTTGTGGTTGTGGTTGGGTTGGTTTGGAACGTTTTTCTTGAAATGGATGTTATGTCCATATGGGGTCTCTCATTCTTTTACCCCCATTTATTAGGAATTTTGGGTTGTCCTTTTAATTTTTATTAGGATTTTTTTGTGCATGTTTATAATGACGCATGCACTCTTGCATGTTCTATTGACACCACTACTTTTGTATTAATAATTTAATATTCTTCCAAGAGACAACTTACGCTAAGTTTAACCTAAGTTCCTTCTTAAAAATCATTCAGTTGTAGTGAACTTAGCCAGAGAATGGACTGGGTACACGTAGATATACGTGGACATGATGAATTTATGTATACATAATGAAGATAACAATGATTCAACTCAATGAAGAATACAATTTTACAAGAATGGAAGTTGATGAAGAATAAATGCTTGCGAAAATTTTCCAACTACTCATGCATTTATAAAAGTTTAATAATCACTTGTGTGGTTTGAGTTTTCTCTCAGTTCCTTGCAATGTAGTTCTTTCTTACCTAAATCATTGATCCATTATGGTGGGGAACAAGAATTCATCTTCATGTTTTCGTTGTTTCAGGAAGGAAAACTTAGGGATGAAATTAAGCAGCTCGAGAGAGAGATCTTAGAGCATGATGCCTACATAAAGGGCCGGAAAGATGAAGCAGCTGCATTAGAGTCTAAAATTTCTGGATTTAGACAACACTACAACCAATATAAAGTGGAGAGAGACAAACTGCATGATGAGCGAAAGTATGGTTTACATTTAGTTGTTTTATATGTAAATAATTCTTCATGTGACTCTCTCTGATCACTGTACTGATTTTAGGTCGTTGTGGGCAAGAGAAAGTGATCTGAGTGCTGAAATCGATAGGCTTAAATCGGAGGTTGTTAAAGCTGAGAAAAGTCTTGATCATGCAACTCCCGGTGTGAGTGATTGATATCAATTATAGATGGCTTTAGATTTTTTTATGGTATTAGTTAATAGTTGGATTTCCCTTCAATATTTTATCCGAAAGTTAACTCAGTTGGAAAATCTGCCTAAATATCTGGACATCTGGGTTTGGAACTGTTGAACTAATGATGGAATTTAAATGCACTGCCTGACAGATGTGTCAGGGACGGGTAAGGAGGGTTGTGTAGAAAAGTACTAGTGGAGAAGATGCTGGGAGGTAGTATATATGGGCTGTTGAAATATGTAAACTATTTATCTACAAGATTTAACCTTGTCAGATAATGTAGATAGAACTAGCTGAAATTATATTAAAAACTTGGGTCCTAAGATGACATACTAAGGGTGCTCAGTAGTCATTTCCTTGTTGCAATGCTGAAGCCACCAAATTCTGAGATTACCAAATTGCCACATATTTTCTACTAAATGTTAATGTCATTGGACCCCAGTTGCTTAGATTTCAATTCGGAACAATGATCCGATTAGCATTGTTATCAAGTCGTCGAATAGTCGATCGAGGTTTCCACAGTCACCGGGTAAATCGGCTGAGGAAACTTTAAACAAGTAATAATTTAAATTGCTATCTTAAACTAAAATTCAAAAACAATTTTTTGTGCAGTTTATATGAATACTGTTTTTCTTTTTTGTATTATTAATTGGTTTATTAATATTTTTATGTACATCTTTGCCTTAAATTAATCATAAATGATTGATAGATAAATTTATGCTGTTTAAATTGTGGAATTAGATGGGGAGAAAAAATGAAAATCTGAATATTAGTTGTATAACTTGTATTTCAAGTTTGAACTTATTTTTGTGCTTATTATTTTTAAGTCTGAACTTATTTAATTATATAATAATCAAATCTAGTAATATATGTATTTGAATGATGTGTCAACTAGTCACGATTAGTCAGAGCGACTTGTTGACCAGTACATGTCCCTTGTGAAGCCTTTATTCTATTTTAAGTAAATAAGTGATAATTAGCACATATATTTTAAAAAGTGGATTTGGATTGGAAAGGGAATGCACATAATCTCTCCCATTCTGTTCTGTTATGGTACCAGCTTACAATATAATGAACCACATGTATTTGGATAGAGATATTAAAGCCAAGTATACGCCCATCATACTATTCTCCTATTCTTTTATCTCTCTCGATGGCCAAGTTTGTAAAAAGGGTTTTACCTTGTTTTCCATGCAATGTTTACTGGGATTTGAAAACCTTACTGCATGTAGTTCGATACATAATCACAGCACGGTAAAATTCTAGGCTTTAGTCTTGTGACCTTGTCTGTTTGTTGCAATTATGCTTAAATTACTTGCTGTAGGCCCCTTAAGACAATAGTTTGCCTTATCTCCCCCAACTGACTCTACTTGAGAGAGATATAGCATTCCTTTTTTATTTTTTATTATTTTTTTATTTTTTATCTTGAAATCAGTACTTTTTATTTCCAGAATCTGGTGTTCTGATTTCACTTACATTCTTCAACATTTTAGGATATAAGAAGAGGAATGAATTCTGTGAAGAGAATATGTGAACATCATAGTATTGGAGGAGTATATGGTCCTGTTATTGAGTTGCTGGAGTGTGAGGAAAGATTTTTCACAGCTGTTGAAGTTACTGCTGGAAACAGGTGAAGATGTGCAATTTCGTTCAATTGTGTGAAATGAAAAAAATGAAAACGAGATCTTGTTATTCTCTCTTCTTCATCCCTCTCTATACATATATTATTCACCTTGCAATTTCTGGCATTCCTTCTGTTTCGGTGTGCCTATACTGATATATTTTTCTGTGTAGCTTATTTCATGTGGTGGTTGAAAATGATGATATATCAACACAAATTATTGGTCATCTTAATGCACAAAAAGGTGGGCGGGTCACATTTGTACCATTGAACAGGGTGCAAGCTCCACATGTTACGTATCCACGGAGCTCTGATGTTGTTCCACTTTTAAGAAAATTAAGTTTTTTAGAGAAATATGCTCCAGCATTCGGTCAGGTTAGTTTGTATTTACTTGCATGCTACCTGCTCCAGTAGGAATTTGTATGTGTGTTGAAATTGAACTGAGTAACATTTTTTGCTGAGTCATTGATATTTGAAACATGGCAGTTGACGCCAAGACTAACATTCACTACTATGATGTCTATCTAGATGTATTAAGTCTCTTCTCTTTTTGGTAGCGTATGCTTAATTCTCAAATGTGCATGGCGCTGATGAGCTTATAATGAACAAGACATAGACCTTAGAATCAGAAGACGTAAAAACTATGTTTGCTAGACCTTGTATGGTTTTGAATCCCATTCTCTTCAATAATACTTATTTTATGTTCTAATCAATTTGATTGCAATTAATTCATTTGCATCTTACATGAACATAAACTTTACCCTAAGATACTTAGATTAAATACTACGTAGAAAACTAAATTGTGCATCCTATTGTGATTTTGGAAAATTTCTTTTGTAAAATGATTTTAGTATATTAAAAACAGTTCCTCAGCTTTTATCCATTGAGAAATCAAATGTGTATTTTTGCTAGAACACGCTTATGTCACACTAGACTTATTGAGGATTAGAAACCCACTTGTCTAAGGAGTTGTGTGCTTATTTATGAAGGTTTGCTGTTTATTTTTCTGATGTACTAAATCTGCTAGTAGTTCCTTGTTTATATATTATATTGCATTCTTTTATGTTTTTCTTTCGTGAAATTATAGGTTTTTGCAAAGACAGTAATTTGCCGAGATTTGGATGTTGCTACAAGGATTGCCTGTGATGATGGTCTGGACTGCATAACACTGCAAGGTGGCAGTTGAACTTTATTTGGTTTTTTTCTTCTTGGTATTCTTGGTTTTTGATTGCCATCACTTACCCTTTCCACTGCAGGTGATCAAGTTAACAAAAAGGGTGGCATGACAGGGGGATTTTATGACCCTAAGCGTTCAAAAATGAAATTTATGAGCACCATTAGACTGAATATGAAGTCTATTAAGGCGAAGGAAGATGAACTAAATAAAGTCAGGGACGAACTTCAAAATATCCTTTTGGAACTTTTTTTGTTCAATTCATGCTTGCTGCAATTTTCTCTCTGAATTCATGTATTATGCTTCTATTTTTCTGTACATTGTCGCAGTAAGAAACGACAGAATACCTCGAGGTTCAGGCAGACGACTACTTTCCAATTATTGTTCACTTATTGTCATCTATAAGTCAACACATGACATTTCCAACCCATGTTTATTTTCTGGAATATGTTATCATCATTATAGATGAATATGTTTATTTTCTGGACATCTATAAGTCATTGCATGCATACATGTCTACATTGAACCTGCTGTATGTTGTTACCATACAGAAGATTCTGATATAAGTGTTTTTGAATATGGGGTGTATATTTGTGCATCTTAAGTTGTGGTTGCTCCATCTTCCATATGATCCTTGCATGAGCAGCTTGGTCTATTAAATAATCTTGTTCAACTTTTGGCTTTTGTTATCACTGAACTTTCCCACAGACTGACCAGAAAATCAATGAGCTAGTGACAGAACAGCAGAAGAATGATGCCGAGTTGTCTCATGACAAATCTGTAATTGAACAGCTGAAGCAGGACATCATGAACTCTGAAAAGCAAAAACATTCCATTTCGAAGCCACTTGAGAAGAAAGTGAGTTAACACCTTCAGTCATCAATATTTCAATATATCTCAGTACGTTTTGATCCTCAACTCTCATCCTTTCATCCACATTTGTTGCATTTTTTGCAGGAGAAGTTGCTCGCCAGCATATTGACACAAATAGACCAGAACAGAGCTAATATTGATTTGAAACAAGCTGAAATGGGAACAGAACTTGTTGATCACTTGACACCGGAAGAGAAAGAGTCACTGTCTCGGTTGAATCCTGAAATAACAAATCTGAAGGAGCAGCTAATTACCTGTCGGAGTAACCGCATGGAGGTAGGAAGTTTTAACTTCTTTCATAGATGCTTGACTTTAATTGATTTTGTCATGTGTACATCATTAATGTTGTCAATTAACAGACTGAAACAAGAAAATCAGAGCTTGAGATGAATCTATCTACAAATCTTGTTAGGCGTAAAGAAGAGTTAGAGGCAGTAAAGCTATCTGCAGAGACTGACATGTTACAAGGAGAAGCTGAGTTGAAAAGACAGGAATTAGTGGATGCCAGTTCATTAGTTGATCGATTGATGCAACAGTTCAAGAGTGAGACTTCTTTGTCTATTTCTCATCCTGTATTTGAGTTCCATTTATTTTGCCGCATCTTACTATGTTTATATCTTTAACAGGAGTAAAGGAAAATATTGATCAGAACAATAAGAAAGCGGAAGAGATTAGAGTTGAGAAAGATGAACTAAAGGTAGTCTTCTATTGAGTTTAGTTTCTGTTGTTTTGGACTTTGGTAGCTTTCCCTTGTAATTAAGGTTTTTTCCTCATCCACTCTCTTCTTGTATCGATGTAGAGTTCAGAAGATCAGTATCAAGCTACTCTTCAAGATGAAGCTAAAGAACTGGAACAACTACTGGGTAAGAAGAATATATATCTGGCTAAGCAAGAAGAGTACTCGAAGAAAATCCGTGAATTGGGTCCTCTATCTTCAGATGCTTTTGAAATGTAATCTTCATTCCCGACAATTTTCCATTCCACCTTGTCTATGTGATTGCATTGCCTCTCTTTAATTTCTTACTGCTTTTATATGTGAATTTTCATGTGCACTTACTGATTTTGTTTGCTACAAGTAATTTGATAGATTTATCCACTTAAATTATCCATAATAGAATTGATTTTCTTGATGTTTTGGTTTAGAATTTATCCACAAGATTGATGTATTATTCTCTCCCGACAAGGTACCTTTTGTACAAAATCAAACCTTTAATATTTTGTATCTGAATTGTAATCGTGCTCCTACTTCTTTGTTAGTTGTGTTTAGTTTGTTCTCTCGCCCTACACTTACAATTTTTGATGTAGGAGTTATAACACTATGGAAACCATCCTTAGATAATATTTTGACTCTGGCTATATTTCAACACACTAGGGGACACACCTAGAACCTTTATTCTTTGTAAATTTGACAACACGTATAACTGTCATAATACTGAATATGAATGGCACTTCTTGAACACTACTTATCCAGTTGTCATTTGAATCTGATATAATATAGGTGGTTATTTTTCTTTAGATACTAGAATATATTCATGAAGTTGTAAGTACTAGAAATTCGTAGAGCAAACATTGTGAATTTGTACGAAATAAATAGCTCCAATTTCTTCGTTTTGAATGCAAACATAATATCATATTTTGCTATTGTTTATTTGCATTCCTCATAATAATAAAGAGTGATTACAACTATTGTTGGTTACCTCTGCATAAATTATGATTCTCATTTGTGATGAATCAGGAGCTGTGATCTGAATAGAGTTGACTTGAAATTTTGATAATAATTAGGGTGGCATGGCAATAGTAAATGAGAAATCGTGCTCTATCCGTATTGAAAGCCATGGGGGATATATGTCTTGATATATAATCTTCTTTTCCTGCTACCACCACTTTTTTGAAGGAAGTGTTAATTGGTTTAGATAACGATAGTCGTGTAACATGCGACTATCTTATGGGGCTTATAGAGTTATTTGAACTTTGAATATTACACTCTTTTCTATAACTGGTGAGTGTTGAGTGTTTTTTTTTTGGTGGGGGTGATCAATCTTAGAACGAGTCATTACGTCAAGGTGGAAAAATCAATGATTTTGTTAGGTCTATGAAACAATTGCTATTAATTCATCAAAGGAGCCTGCTGAAACACAGATGGAACTAGTAAGATTCATTTTCAAAGTAAAGTCATTATCATGCTTCATTGTACTTACCGTCATCTTACCCAATGAAACAAATCCACATTTGACAACATTAACTTTTGACAATTACTTTTGGAAGTTAACTCCTGGATAAATTGAGCTTCAGATCTGCTGATTTTATTTTGCCTTTGGTACTCAAACATTTCGTCTCTGATGTTTTTACACTTCTGTGATACCAATTCCAGGTATAAGCGAAAAAGCATAAAGGAATTGTACAAACAGCTTCACAAGTGTAATGAACAATTGAAACAGTTCAGCCATGTGAATAAAAAGGCCCTTGATCAATATGTTAATTTCACAGAGCAAAGAGAAGAGCTCCAAGGGAGACAAGCCGAGTTGGATGCGGGTGATGAGGTAAAGTTGTTTGTCTTTGTTATGATATATTTTCTTTTGAAAGGAGGAGGCTGATATGACTAATTTGGTTTCTACTCTAATGTAGAAAATCAAAGAACTTATATCAGTTTTGGATATGAGGAAGGACGAGTCAATTGAGCGTACGTTTAAAGGCGTGGCTAAGCATTTTCGGGAAGTATTTTCTGAACTTGTGCAAGGTGGTCACGGGTTTTTGGTTATGATGAAAAAAAAGGTATGTTATTTTATTATCATATGTTAGTTTTGTAGACAACTGTTAAGAAGCAAGCTGCATCTCTTATATTCAACTACTATATTGGTTTCATGGATCTCTTTTAGGAAAAACAGATGAAAATTAACAGTTTCTCTTATAGTATTATGTTCTGTATAATATGTTTATTTATGGGATTGTTTTCTTCTACTTCTTACTGTGCTGTGTATTTCGATCCTCATATATTTGGAAACACAGTATCAATTGTAAATTTCTGGTAACTTAGAGGGCTTGTTAGTTTGAGTTATGTTTTAGGTAAGAGTTGTACCATCTTTTAGGTTTTTGCTGAAATAAAACCCCCACATCTGGGCTTTTACTTAATCAAAATTAGCCTTCATGTATTGTTAACATGTGACATGTACATACGCTTTCTAAATGGAGGCAGTTGGAATATTGAATAATCTAATTTTGTTATCTTCCCTTTGTTTGACGTTGGTTTAATTTAATTATAAGAGCTCTTAATTGAAAGAATTATATATTGTTTCCCATTGACTGCTTACAGGATAATGATGAAGTCGATAATGATCTAGATGATGATGAGCCTCGTCCAACAGAAACAGAGGGAAGGGTTGAGAAATACATTGGTGTCAAAGTGAAGGCATGTTATTAGTTTCTTCTTCTTTCTCGAGCTTTACCCTTAATTTTAGCATATATAGGACATTTCGGGACTTGATCCCTGCATAATATTGAGCATCAAGCAGAAATAACATGGATACGACACCGGTTTAAGGCGAGTCCGGGTATCATAGGAAATAGCACAGAAGCAGCTTTAGAACTTCAAATAAGTTTATTTGTTACTAATAAATCTAATTTTGTGTTCAATTTGTTTTTAAAAAAATTATTTTCCCTTCTCTTGTTAGGTTTCTTTTACCGGGCAAGGTGAGACACAGTCGATGAAACAATTGTCTGGAGGTCAGAAAACTGTGGTGGCTTTGACATTAATCTTTGCCATTCAGCGTTGTGATCCTGCCCCCTTTTATCTTTTTGATGAGATAGATGCAGCGCTAGATCCTCAGTACCGAACCGCTGTTGGAAGTATCCTTTATCATGTGTTGGTTCTATAATTTTTTATTTTTCGATTAATAATCTTTTTTGTTCTTTAATAAACCTTCCGTGTTCTACTTGTATTTCATTTGTTCACCATGCATAGACATTTACCAGAAGGGATGATAAAAGGAAAATATGTACCCATGGGGTACAAAATAAAATATATTTCAAAATTACTAATAGCGTCTATAAGACAAACGAAAAATTCCCCTGAGGTTTAACTTGAAATACAAAAGATCTTTCAATAATTTGAATTTGGCTGGGTGGCAATCCAATTGTAACAAAAATACTATAAATTTTCATTTCACTTCTGCTGTTTGCTTTTTCTGTTAACCTTTTTCCGATAGACATGGTTCGCCGTTTAGCAGACATGGCTAGCACACAGTTTATAACTACAACATTTCGTCCGGAGCTTGTGAAAGTTGCTGACAAGATCTATGGTGTGACTCACAAAAACAGAGTCAGCCGTGTAAATGTCGTTTCCAGGGAGGATGCTTTAGATTTTATCGAGCATGATCAGTCCCACAATGAGGTTAGCATTTTTGCAAGGATAAATGAATTACAATATTTGAGGTTCAGTCATGTTGCAAAAAATATGAAAGAAGAAAGGCACAGCCGTCTTTTATTACAAATAACTCTTATCATTTGTTTATATTTTAAAAATTGCAATAAGAACTAAGAAGTAGTCATCCATAAATTTCTAATACACTAAGCTGAACTTGATTTCGAATAATTTTTGTAATTTACCCTTGCTGAAATGACACTCTATTAATTGTAAGCTATCATTGAGGACAGTTGTATATTGACTTCGAATATCTTTGTGAACTTGCAGTGATACTGGAAGCTTTCTGGATAACAATTTAGAGTGAGATGACGATCGTGGGGATTTTTAAATGAACAAACCTACCGCTAGATTATGTATAACAGTTTGGTAAAGTCTTATTTTAGGTGATGTTCATGTATGGTGTTTGTTCAATTATAGTTTATCTACAATTTGTGTTTGGTTTTAATATGAAAGTAAATGCAATGCTATGTTCATGGAACGTTGCTGATTATTTGAATTGCTTAGATAGTTTAATTATGGTGCATTTTTTTTCTTTGATATGCTTTAATACTTATTATTACAAGGTGTGCAGCCACTTTTAATTGGGGTAAAAACTGGTCCACCATTGTCTTTTGAATATGGGTATGTTGCGTGTTTATTCCCGGGTACCTCTTGAGAATCAGAAACAGTGTCTTCCCACTTTGCACTTGTTTCTTGGTTTTAACTGATTCCACTAGTTGGGATTTGCGCTCTTGAGAATCAGAAACAGTATCTTCCCACTTTGCACTTGTTTCTTGGTTTTAACTTATTCCACTAGTTTGGATTTGCGCTCAATTCTGTTGTTACTAGGCTCAGTATGACTTGCTCTGATTTTCTTCATGGGCAGCGGCAATTCTGTTGTTACTCAGCTCAGTATGACTTGCTCCGATTTTCTTCATGGGTAGCGGCCGCTACTCTGCCCATAGCGATCGCTACTCTACTTTGCCTCTTTGCCTCTTTTCGACCTTGATTTGACTCCACGTCCCAACACCACTTTCTTTTAAATTGCTCCTTTCTTTTGCTTTCTTTTGCAAGATGGTCCTGTTTCACTATCATGGAGATGAAGCAAAAAAAACATTCCTCAAAACAAATTGGATCAACTACATTTTTATGATTTAAAAGACTAAATTGAAACTAATTTTTTTTAGTGGACTATAATATATTTTGAGAGGCCAGCAATTTTTTTCTCTCATTTCATTCAGTTTCTAGTCGAAATTGATTTTTCAATAGGCTCACTGATATTAGAGGTTTGAATAATTCTTACATTTATTTTTCAATAAGGCTCCATCATTTACAAAAATATACTCCTTCTATCTCAGAGGTATAGTTACCGGTGGTCAACACTGAGTTTTTTTTTACCGTCCAATACGTATGATAAACGGTATACAAAAATTATGAAAAAATAACTAAAATAAAATTTAATGTGACTATAGCTTTGGGACAGAGAGAGTATGTAATAATAATTATTTTTTGTTACCACTACAAAAAAACCAAGGAACCCCTACGGGGGTTCCCTACGGCCAGAGATGTGAAAGCTAATATTGAGCAAAGCTTTCATGCGCAAGACATCGCATTAGGCATCGCGTTAGGGGTGAGCATTATGAATCGCGTTAGGGGTGAGCGTTGTTCGATTTTAACCAAAATAATCTAGCGAACCAAACCAAATACGTAATTCGGTTCGGTTATTTGGTTATCGGTTTGGATATGATTTTAAAATTTAGAAATATTGATTTTTCAGTTTGGTTCAATTATTTTACGGATAAACCGATTGAATAACAGAAAACTGAAATATTATAATATATATATATATATATATATATATATATATATATATATATATATATATATATATATATATATATATATATATATATATATATATATATATATTACTAAAATATTATAATATTAATTAATGCATTTGTCAATTTCTCACTACCTTCAATTATTTTATTAGAAGTATTTAAAAGAAAGGTAGTTTAGTTTATTGATTTATATTTTAAATTCTATAAAATACACTTTCAGATTAAGTGTAATTTTTTTTAAGTTTTTTTATTGATTGTATATTGTTAATTTTATAATTATAAAAAGTATAATAATTACTAAAATACTAAAGTTATTAAATAACTACACACTCATGTTATAATAAAAAGACTAATTTTATAATATTACACAGATTTATAATTAAAAAAAAAATTATACCCTAAATTATATAAAATCTTTTAGAATTACCTTTTAAAGAAAATCTCTCTTATTATTAATATATCATCATAAAAAGTATTATTAATAATCAAGTTTTTAAAAGCTTGAATTTTAATTATGAATTCATGACATGAAATTGGATTAATTTTATATTGTTGTTTTATTTAGTTTAAATTGAATTTTATATTGTTGTTTTACTTAGTTTTGATAATTGGTTATTAACCCAATAACTGAATTTTTTGGTTTAATTTTTTATTAATTTTAATATAATTTAGTTGGTTCATGGAATTAATTTAATTTTTAAATTGGTTAAAAAAAATTGATTTGGTGGGTGACCGATTAATCGGTGCTCACCCCTACATCGCGTAACGGGCACCGGGTGAATTCAATTCGTCGCTTAGCGCCGGCCCCCACCACCCCTGATTCTCCGCATAAACGCTTGTACGTGGAAACGAGTTATTGCCGAAAACGTCTTCAAGGTGCAACCTCTTGATGCGCCTTGGAAAAGCTCAACAGCTCCTCATCACTTCCAGAGTCATTACTTGAGAAAAAAAAAAACACGTCGAACGGCTATTTTTATGCCCATCACCGTTTCTGTAATTCGTTTTCCTTTTTTTCTTGTTTTTGATGGGATTGTATACACAACCGGAAGGCGGGCGGTGCTTTACGTCGACGAGACCACCGACTACACGTCGAATCACCGGGACCTGCTCCTAGAGAGGACGAGGAATTTTTCCTTGACTCGTCGATACCCGATCTACCGGACACGCCCAATGCGTGACGGAAACTCCGATCGATCTCCAAACGAATCCACTACGTACTCGATCACCAATCCCCCGAGAACAAACGACTTCCAACCGTTGTCGGGAATCCACTCAACCCGAGTGTACCGAATTCCCGACCAACCAACAACAACAACAACAATCACAAGACAATATATATACTCCGAGCACCAAGCAACAATATATATATAAAGCGATATAGGAGCAAACCACAATCGAATCGCAAACCACAATCGAAGCAATCAACACAATAAGAGAAACGAAACGAGAAAAAACAAACAAGAAAACGACACCAAGGATTATAGTGGTTCACCCAAATGGGCTACGTCCACTTTGCCGCCACGTTTTCTTTCACTAGATAAACCGAATCGATACACCGAGCTTTACAAGAATTCTCACTCGAATCCTAACTCTCTCGACTCTCTCTAGGATACTTACACTCTAGCCCACCCAACGAGAAGAATAAGAAATACAATCGAGCTTCCAAGAGCTTACAAGAATTTTCCCCAAATTCTAACCCTAACTCTCTTTCTCTCTTCTCTCTTCAAGATCTAGATGTAGATCTACTTTTGGTGGCTAAGAAATGTCAAGCATAGTTCACAAGGGGTGGGGGAGGAAGTATTTATAAGTTGCCCAAGTCAAGACCTAGTCAAAGGCCCTCCACAAAAACGAGTCAACGCGGGTCAACATCTGGGCAAGGGACCAAGCGCCCGCCTGCCAGGCCAGGCGCCCGCCTGCTCGAGAAACAGCTTCTCTGAAGCTGGGACCAAGCGCCCGCTTGGTCCTCAGGCGCCCGCCTGGCGCCTTGTGTTGAAACGTCCCGTTTCTTCGTCGTCTTGCTCCGTCTTCGTTCGTCGACTTGGATTGGTTTGGTTTGGCTCCACCAAACCCAACAATCTCCCACCTGGAGACACAACCAAACTAGACTCCCCATCATCCGTGGCGGCGGCCACATCCATCATCCGAGAAGTCCAACCGAAGTCTCTCTCGACCTCGGCTCCAAAGGCTTCACCGCCTTCTTCCTCGACACATTGGTCGGCATCCGACTTCCCCGAAACGTCTCAAGCGCCTCGCGCTTAGACCGAGCATCGATCCCCGGGTATCTCATCACAACCCTCGACGCTCTCCTCTTTTCAACATCGCCCATTCCGTCAACCTCTCCGTCACCACGCAATCCCCTTTCGGACCTCCGAAACCGCAACATGGTACCCGAGCTTCTCAAAGCTCCTACATTTCGCCACCCCGGATTGCTCGTGAACCGGCTAACTCCCCCCGAATGAGCAACGTTGGCATTCACATGCCCATCGTTTATCATCGACGATCTCGACCGATAGCCTCCAAAATTTTCACCGTTTCTAGCCCTTCGACTCCTTTGGCTACTCCTCGTTTTCCGAATCCTCGTCACGGGACTCTCTCCGAAACGATCACCCGAGTAGCACCCGAATCGTCTAGAAACTCCCACCGCATGGGAAATGTCCGGCTTCATCACCTCGTCTTTCGCCGAGGATTTCAACCGATAGCCTACAACATTATTACCGTTGCTAGCTTTACGACTCCGTTGCCCACTCCTCGTTTTCCGAATCCTCTCCACGGGACTCTCTCCGAAACGATTACACGAGTAGCACCCGAATCGTCTAGCAACTCCCACCGAATGGGAAATGTCGGGCTTCGATACCTCGTCTCTCACCGACGAGTCTCCGAGTGAAAATAACGAGCTCGGCTCGCTTCCAATTTTCAACTCCCACTTGCTCGATTTACCGGCCCGCATTGCCCTACCATCTCTAACCGAAAGCCTATGATTGATCTCCAAGGTTTCCACCGGTCGGTCTTCTACCGGAACACCTCCATCATCATGTCTCCGCTTTCCGATATCCGATTTCTCCATCACCGAGAATCGAACTCGTCTCCTTTCGAGAACCGGACTCCGATCCGTATGAGGAACACCCGAACTCGCTCTTGGTTGCAACCACCTTTCGCTCATACGACCTAGCCCACAATGCATTAGCCCATTGGTGTTGTTGGGTACACCAATCTCACGACCTCCCGTCGTAGTGTAAAGGGTGCCCGTCCTTGGACCACGAGCAACAATCACCGCACCCTTCGACACTTTCCAAGACCCATCGTCAAAGGTAACCGTATGCCCCTCTCTCTCAAGTCGTCTCACCGAGATCAAGCTACTCTTTAGCTCGGGCGCATACCTCACCTTCGACAATATCAACGTCCCACCAGACGTCTTCACCTTCACGTCTCCAACACCCACGATCTCCAACGGCCTATCATCCGCTAGGTAGATCTACTCGTGTCTCTCCGGAACGAAATTCATCATGCCGACACGACTACCCGTGGTGTGAAACGAGGCTCCCGAGTCAACCACCCAAGAGTCTTCACGAGGCTCCGAAGATACCAACATTTCATCTTCACTCTCGTCACCCGTCATTCCAATGGCACCGCCTCCATTCCTCGGAAGCTCACTACAATGCCGCTTCATATGACCGGATTTACCGCAATTCCAACATAAGAATCGCTTCTCCTTCCCGTTGCTCGACTCCACCCTTTTCCCGCGATTATAACCTCCGTAATGATTTCTACTTTGGCTCAAACTCAAGGCCTTAGTCGTTGAAGTCGATGTCTCTCCGGAATCCCTCCTTCTAACCTCCTCGGTAAGAACACGATCCCTCACATCGGCATACTTCAACCTATCACTTCCAACGGAGTTATTCAACACCATTCTTATCGGCTCCCAACTACTCGGTAGAGACGCCAATAGAGTAAGGACCCAAACCTCATCATCGAACCCGATCTCAACCGAAGACAACTCGTTGACGATCGTTTCGAACTCGTTCACGTGAGTCGCAACAAGTCCTCCTTCTTCCATCTTCAAATGAAAGAACCGCTCCTGTTGGAAATCGACTACCCGGGATGCGTTCGTTCGATCGCTCGAACATCCGAACACTCCCAGTCGACCTCCAGGTGCGTTGCACCGTTCACGAAACAGCCCGTGTCCCGATTCACACCCAGCCATCGTCCCGAAGGACAACCGCGTGAAACGAGAGCTGGTCTGCCTCGAACAGCGGGCGCTGTTCCTAGACCAGCGGTCGCTGGAAGGGTCTCAAACAGCGGTCGCCGTTTGCCTTTCAGCGGGCGCTGTTCGTCCGCGAACAGCAGCGCGACCTGCTGTTCCGAGCGCGTTTCCGGGTCGATTTTCCTCTTCCGACTACCGATCCGGAGGTCCTTGACCCCCCAGTAGTCGAGGAACATGATCCACGACGCCCGGAACTCGATCTAAGATTCAATGTATAATCAACGAAATAAGAGATCGATAATCGCGGAATTAGGGTTCGATCTCATACCTTTGTCGCGTGATTCGGAGAAGCCGAATTGCTGAGACCACGAAGCCTTCCAGTGTATGTCTCTATCCCCGACGTTCAGCCGTTGAGTGGGCAACGATCTGCTGAACCTTCCTCTTCTCCTTTCTCTCTTGAACCCACCGTAGGAATAATATTCTGTGTCTCAAAAATATAAGCCCGCAAAAATAAAATAGCGGCGTTTCTTAGGTTTAGAGAAAGAGAGGGTGGGATATTTATAGAGCTACACCAGGGACCTTATGGAAATTAATTATTAGGCTAAATTGCAATTTAATTAACTCGGCGTCCCAAAGAGAAAATTTTAATTAAATTCTACAATTTTAATTATAATTAATTCCACTATAAAATTATAATTGAATTCCCAATAATTAATTTATATTATTTCAACAATAATATTTTCGCCGACCGCTTCAACCGAAGCACCGTTACCAAGCTTCTCAACTCGGCTCTGATACCAATTGATGGGATTGTATACACACCGGGAAGGCGGGCGGTGCTTTACGTCGACGAGACCACCGACTACACGTCGAACCACCGGGACCCGCTCCTAGAGAGGACGAGGAATTTTTCCTTTACTCGTCGATACCCGATCGACCGGACACGCCCAATGCGTGACGGAAACTCCGATCGATCTCCAAATGAATCCACCCCGTACTCGATCACCAATCCCCCGAGAACAAACGACTTCCAACCGTTGTCGGGAATCCACTCAACCCGAGTGTACCAAATTCCAGACCAACCAACAACAACAACAATCACAAGACAATATATATACTCCGAGCACCCAAGCAACAATATATATATAAAGCGATATAGGAGCAAACCACAATCGAAGCAATCAACACAATACGAGAAACGAAACGAGAAAAAACAAACAAAAAAACGACACCAAGGATTATAGTGGTTCACCCAAATGGGCTACGTCCACTTTGCCGCCACGTTTTCTTTCACTAGATAAACCGAATCGATACACCGAGCTTTACAAGAATTCTCACTCGAATCCTAACTCTCTCGACTCTCTCTAGGATACTTACACTCTAGCCCACCCAACGAGAAGAATAAGAAATACAATCGAGCTTCCAAGAGCTTACAAGAATTTTCCCCAAATTCTAACCCTAACTCTCTTTCTCTCTTCTCTCTTCAAGATCTAGATGTAGATCTACTTTTGGTGGCTAAGAAATGTCAAGCATAGTTCACAAGGGGTGGGGGAGGAAGTATTTATAAGTTGCCCAAGTCAAGACCTAGTCAAAGTGTTGGAGTTGTGTACTTAATGTCTAGATTTAAGTAACGGAAACTCTCGATCCATTGCCATTAATCTATTTAATTAAATAAACAATTATTTGCATTTAATTATTTATAATTAAATATATGCAAATTATAGTCCTGGATTATATACGTTGTAGTTAGTATGGTGTGCGACGTCACACAGAAGATCATACTATCGGTTACTCGTATTTAATCGAACAGTTGCTCACGACCTAGATGGACACGGACCAATCCATCGGTATAGTCGTTGTGTGAGAGAGAAAATAATCTGTCTTGATTATTTTATCACACTTGTACACTTGGTGTATTGAGCGGATCGTTGAGATTCATCGATTAGGATTGCCGGCGATAATCGATTCGAGTCTCAGTGTATTTTATTCTTAATCCCCGAAACTATTGCGGGTGTGTATATTTAATATAAGTGACTTTGATTTACCAAAGGAATTAACCGATTTAATTATTGGGTTAATTACCGGTTAAGTTGGGTCACTATATTTTATATATGGCATGCCGTGAATACTTGACGGGAAAGTGTATCCCGTAAGGGTTGATAATATCCCCGAGATGAGTTCATAAGGAATTATTATGTAAACCCTGCAGGTGGATTCGTTCCGCATAATAATTAAGGTTGAATGGTACTAGTCTCGGATAAAAGAGATGAATAAATTAATTAGCAATAAATTAATTTTATTCATGGATATTTATATCTTAAATACACGGAATAAATAATACTACCGGAGAAATATTATTTGATATAATATGGTTTAATATTGGGAGTGCAATTAATTTTATATAGTGGAAAATAGAATTAATTAATATTGATAAGGATTAATGGACTTGAGCATTGGGTTCAATTTAATCTTCAATATTGGAAGCCCAATATTCCACCTCCTTAAGATCCCCTACGTAGCCTATAAAAGCACTACATGGTCTTCTCTATTCTCATAACTTGAAGATCACAATTCCAGAGAGAGAAAGTAGAGAGGAGGATCCATGGAGTTCGGTAGATCGTCGCCCACACGACGTCCGGGCTAGTGCAAGGAATACGTGGGAAGATCTCAAGGTCATCAAATTGAGTTCTTCATTTTTCCGAACAACGAGAACGAGGTAAATCGTAAAACTCTCTTTATGATTTTATCGTTTAATTATCGTAAAAATATCGTGAACCAAGATCCGAGAACGCGACCCATGACGAGGTTGAACCGGGCGGTGGTGGTCGAAGACCACCGGATCGCCGGCGGCTCAACGCATCGACTAGACGGGTCGAGGGAGCGCGTGGCTCGGCTGGGCGCCGAGACTTCGATCGAGCGCGTGCTCGTTCTTCCCGGACGGACCCGTAGCGAGCTGCGGGAGTTCCCGCAGCGGACTCGCTGGACACGAGTCCCGTCCGGACGCGCTACAGGCTGCTACAAGCAGCCCCGCCCAGTCTCGCTCGCGCGGCACCTCGCTGCTCGCGCGGAGCGATCGCCGCTCGCGCGGTGATGCCGCCGCTCGCGCGGTGGCGGGCTGTGGTGATCGCATGCCACGATTTTGATCGTGGCGGATGTGCGATCACCTAGGGCATGGCTGGGCAGCCCCTTATGGCTGCTACGAACAGCCGCGAGCCCCACACGGAGGCTCGACCGGACAGCCGCGGGCTATCCCCGCGGCTAGGGCTTCGGTTGGGCTATCCCCGTGGTGGTTCGTGGCGGGTTTCCGGCAACCGGGATTTCGTTTGGAGTTGTTGTTCCGCAACTTTGACAACTCCGGATATTCGATCTCCAACGGATTTCGGTCGGAATTAATTAGATAATTTATTTATTTAAATTTATTAATTCCGGGATATCGATTTCCAACAATTGGTATCAGAGCGTTGGTTTTAGTTCATGGTATTTTTCGATAAATTGTTCTACCTTGCAGGGTTTCCGATTATTATGGCTAGATTTAATTATTGTTAATTAATGTCATAATATTTCTCTTGATTATTAAACTCTCGGTGATGTCAATATTTGTTCTTGTGTGGTGAATGCTTGTTCTTATTTTTCCGGAAATTGTATGAGGTCGATTTCATGTAGAGAATTGATACCGGATAATTGTAAATTAATTTTGTGAAATTATTTACGTTGGATCAATTCCGAAACGATCGCCGGAAAAAGTGTGACGGAGGAGACGTTGAGAAGGAGGGCTACGGATCGGCCAACCCCATGGCCGATCCCTTGGATCGATCGACCCAAAGGAGGAGGGGCGGCCATCGAGCCTCTCGGCCGTGCGCGGTGCCACCAAGGGAGGTGGTGCGCCGGCGAGGCGGCGGCGGCGGTGGCGTGTCCCCTCGGCTCTCGATCGAAGGTGGTGGGGGGCGCGGGGTCCTCGTGATCTCGTGCTCTCCCGCCAAGATCCAACTTTCCTAAATTATTCGGTTTTCCTATTTTGATTATTCCTATTCTTGGGAATTTTCATGGAATAGGAAAAGAATAAATTTAGAATAAATTTATTTTTTCCTTATTGATTATTCCTATTCTTGGGAATTTTCATAGATTAGGAAAAGGAATAAATTTATAATTAATTCATTTTTCCTATTTAATTATTCCTTTATGGAATTTTTAATGGATTAGAAAAATAATTAATTTGGAAAGTTTTAAGAGTCCTAAATTAATTTTTCCTTATTTAATTATTCCTTTATGGGATTTTTAATGGATTAGGAAAGGAATTAATTTGGAAGGACTAGGAGTCCTAAATTATTTCATTTCCTTATTTCATTATGGAAATCATCTAGAATATTCCAAGTGGGTCTTGGATAGATTATTCTAGAAATTTAATGAAGTAGAAAGGGAAAATAAAATAAATAAAAATATTAATAATATTTAATTTTATTTTTGATTTATTCGATTGACTTAATTTTCGAATTAAGTATCTTTTGGATTTATTAAAAATAAATAGATTTAAATATTGGAATTAATATTCCCGTCACATGGAGCATTCAAGAACGAAGACTGAAGACTAGAAGATGCGTACGGGGATGCGATAAAGCCATAATAGTCGGAAAATAATATTCTAGTATTATTTTGATTATGTGATAATATTCTATGTGCTTTATTTCATGTATGCATGCTTATGTGTATTTAATTATGCATTAGATAGCGTATCCCTTTGTTATAAAAAGCTAAGTGGGAGAGGGTATGGAAACATATCCATGGTCTCCATTGCTATTCTCTTGGTGACTTTTATGGACTTTTGAAGTTCGTATAGACAAGTCATTGGAGGAGAATTCTTGTAATTCCTTTTACGAGAAACATTGATTAAGTTTATCAAACAATGCCTAATTTGTCTTTCCAAAACTGATTTCAAGTCGACTCATTCTCACCCCGGGGAGTGGAATGGAGCCAAAGCCACTTGGTCATGTCGAGGACACAAATTAGAGACTTTCGTGTCATTTGATGACTAGTTCGATTGTCTGCTCGGCTCCCTCATTTATGAGAGATAGGGTTGTTCGCATGGTGAATCACTGGTTAGAAACTTCGAGTTTCACTTATGATTCTCCGCGTCTTGATTTACGAAAATCGAATGGATCTTGTAACTAGGAGTCAATTATAAAAGTCTCTTGGTGTAGTAAACGTCCACACTATTGTGGCTTGCTATATTGAATGGGATTTTGGAACGATTGATGTAGACAGTTATAGAAGGGAGTAAAGGAGCGTATGTTAACGTAAACGTCCACACTATCGTGGCTTGCGGTGAATATGCGTGTCCCAAACAATCTTCTTAGATACTGAGTAATGGTTTACACTTAGGTACGCTTCTTAGTATTCTTCCCAACGAAGTAACGCTAATGATGATGTACGACCGAAGGAAATCTAATTGCTAAATCATTTGGATAGGTAAACGTCCACACTATCGTGGCTTGCCATATCTGATGGGATTTTAGATGTGATTAGTGGTTTAATGATATTATTTGAGGGAGATAATATCGGAGATTAAATCGATTGTTTGTTGTTATATGTGCTCATAGATTAGGATATGGCTTTGAACCCACTTTCTGTGATACGTAAGGATTTTAAACTCATTGGTCCCTAAATGTAATGATTGGAATAGAGATCTAGACATTGTCCAGACTGTTGAAGAGTACTGGTTAGTACTCAGTAAGCTTTGTCCTCCCGAGCCTATTGACATAGGCGGCTAGACAAGAAGCGATGAGGATACTCATAAAGGCCAGTCGCTTCGAGGAAACGCTTAAACACGTTTTTGAGATGATTGACCTTTTAGACGAGTTGAGACGGAAATCGCAAGCTCTTGTAGCCAATGCCAAAGGTTTCGAACCAAAGGGAAAAATCGGGGGAAAGGAAAAGCAAGCAAAGAAACCCAGTGGTCCTAGGTTTCTTGGACCACGAGATGGGACGAGAAAGCCATGAGGCAAGAGTTCTCGATGCAAACAGTCTGGGTACTGGAAGTCTGATTATCCTCTCAAAGAAAGTACGAAATTCTTCTTTAGTCGTAAAACATAGTCAGTGGTATTATCTACCGGAACCTGGTGTGTAGATATGGAGCCACTGACGGTATGTGCATTTTAAATGCAAAGGTTCCAGGAAACCTAACGACTTGGAAAAGAAGAAATCGTAGTCTACAAGGGCAATGCTGTAGAGGAGGCAGCAGTTGCAGTGGAGGACATTTTATAGGATTTCATTTTGAGTTATTGCTTTTATGTACCTTTCATATTAGAAAGAACTTTGTTCTGGATTTCTAATAAATGGATATTTAATTTCTTTTAATCATTTGATGGTTATAAGAAGAAATAATGATATTATCTATTTTGGTACATTGGCTAGCAATATATAAATGATGAATCCTGAGTCCACCACGATGCAACGAACCGTAGTATGAAACTCGTTTTACTAATAAGAGATTTCTTTATCAATTATACTTGTGGATTCTTATGCTGAGTCATGTTTATTCAAATAAGAAGTTCAAAGGTCGAAAATTGATATTTGATCAATTAAGTTGAGGGAATGGACCTTCCGACCTAAGAATCTAATTTGGAAGATAATATGACTAAGAAATCCTTTATGGATATAAGATGTAAGATCCGGACAAGTATAAGAATTGATTGACTCTGATGTATGCAGACCTATGCCTACTCAGACAATAAGGTACGAGTACTTCATTTTATGATTACTCGAAAAATGGATTAGAATACCTGACGTGCCACAAAAGCAAGTGTTTTGACAAGTCAATGGACACTAAGCAATTGTGGAGAGCCATCAAGGTATATCCATTTGTAGCCTGCGATTTGATCGCGGAGGCAAATACCTGTCTGAGGAATGCATGGCATACTAATCAGAAATTGGGATTTGATCCTAAATGACTTCACCATACACTGTTGTGTAGAAATGGTGTGTCGTAAACAAGAAATGGAACTCTTAGAAATAGTAAAAGCATGAGTTATACGGAACTACCTATGTTCTATGGATATATCTGGAAACAACGGCGCATTTAAATGCGGTTGTAGAATGTCCTAGAAGAACAAAAGATGTGTGTTCAATAGTACTATGAACCAGAAGGACGTTATAAGTTCTAACGCCCGGTTCTTAGAGAAAGACTATACGATGAACCACAAGCCCAAAGTGACATGATACTTTGAAATGAGAGAGAAAGATTAAGACTTAGAACCAGCCGAACCGAGTAGCGGTACACCACTAACTGCACCTACTGTTATTACTGTTTATACACCGGAATGCCGTTGTAGTGGGAGGTTGTGGAACAACCGAAGATGTTCATAAGACTAGGTGAGTTTTCGGACTCTGGACCTAGTATACATGAAATCGATCCTTGGATCTACATGAAGGCCGTACTAGATCTAAATGTGCCTTCTTGGAAAGCAATAAGGATTATTGCTAAGAGGCGAGATCATTTAGAGTACAAGCTTAGTTGATCCATTTATGGATTGAAACAAAGCATTGAGTTCGTGGTACTTGCAAATTGATGAGATAGTCCATTTTATGGATTCATCAAAAGCATAGACGAATCGTGTGTATTGGAAACGTGATGGAAAACAAGGTGGTGTTTCTCGGAGGTTTTATGTAGATAACATTTTATCATTGGTAACAATGTAAAGATGTTGTCAGACATAAAATGGTGGTTGTCTAGATAAATCATTATGAAAGATATAGGAAGAAGTTGGACATGTTCTTGAGATCTTGGATCTCTAGGAATGAACATTGTACTTCTGCTGGACATCTTACATATATGATTATGGTTCGTTTTAACATGCAAGATTCCGAGAAAGGTTCGTTACCTTTCAGAGACGGAATGCATCTATCTAAGGATATGTGTTTTGGAACACAAAAGGAGATAGAAGCAATGAAAGCAGTTTCCTACACTTTTAGTGTGGAAAGCTTAATAAATGCATTGTTGAAAACAAGAACCTGATATCGGCTATGCGGTTAGCGTAGTGGGAGGATATCAAGGTAATCCTGGAAAGGAATATTCGACTGCTGTAAAAGTACTTTCGAAGTACTGTTCTAGACTACGAAGCAGACGAGCATTTCCTTTGGATTACATTCTCTTAGATTTCTAATCAAATGAGGACCGGTGTAAGTCGATATCAGGCTATGTGTTTCACTATTGAAGGAGAAGGAGTTTTAACATGGAAGAGTGATAAGCACGATGCTTTTCGGACTCTGCCATTGGTAACCAAATAGCGGCCTCAGAGGCAGCGGAAGTTTTGGTATAACTCCGGGATAATCTCTGGGACTTAGAGGTGATTCTTAATTTGCCAAAAGGCTATGTGTATAGCGGTGCGATGGCAAATGGTAAGAAATCACAAGTCCATAAGTGTAAGATAACACATAGAGCAAGTACCACCTGATACGAGTCATCGTCAAGGGAGACGACGCTGTAGTCACCAAGATAACTTCAGAACAAAAACCTAGAGTGCTCATTCACATAGTACTTCTTGGAAGTACAACTCAAGCACGTGATGAGTATGGAGGAAATGACTAGACCTTAGTACAAGTGGGAGATTGTTGGAGTTGTGTACTTAATGTCTAGATTTAAGTAACGGAAACTCACGATCCATTGCCATTAATCTATTTAATTAAATAAACAATTATTTGCATTTAATTATTTATAATTAAATATATGCAAATTATAGTCCTGGATTATATACGTTGTAGTTAGTATGGTGTGCGACGTCACACAGAAGATCATACTATCGGTTACTCGTATTTAATCGAACAGTTGCTCACAACCTAGATGGACACGGACCAATCCATCGGTATAGTCGTTGTGTGAGAGAGAAAATAATCTGTCTTGATTATTTTATCACACTTGTACACTTGGTGTATTGAGCGGATCGTTGAGATTCATCGATTAGGATTGCCGGCGATAATCGATTCGAGTCTCAGTGTATTTTATTCTTAATCCCCGAAACTATTGCGGGTGTGTATATTTAATATAAGTGACTTTGATTTACCAAAGGAATTAACCGATTTAATTATTGGGTTAATTACCGGTTAAGTTGGGTCACTATATTTTATATATGGCATGCCGTGAATACTTGACGGGAAAGTGTATCCCGTAAGGGTTGATAATATCCCCGAGATGAGTTCATAAGGAATTATTATGTAAACCCTGCAGGTGGATTCATTCCGCATAATAATTAAGGTTGAATGGTACTAGTCTCGGATAAAAGAGATGAATAAATTAATTAGCAATAAATTAATTTTATTCATGGATATTTATATCTTAAATACACGGAATAAATAATACTACCGGAGAAATATTATTTGATATAATATGGTTTAATATTGGGAGTGTAATTAATTTTATATAGTGGAAAATAGAATTAATTAATATTGATAAGGATTAATGGACTTGAGCATTGGGCTCAATTTAATCTTCAATATTGGAAGCCCAATATTCCACCTCCTTAAGATCCCCTACGTAGCCTATAAAAGCACTACATGGTCTTCTCTATTCTCATAACTTGAAGATCACAATTCCAGAGAGAGAAAGTAGAGAGGAGGATCCATGGAGTTCGGTAGATCGTCGCCCACACGACGTCCGGGCTAGTGCAAGGAATACGTGGGAAGATCTCAAGGTCATCAAATTGAGTTCTTCGTTTTTCCGAACAACGAGAACGAGGTAAATCGTAAAACTCTCTTTATGATTTTATCGTTTAATTATCGTAAAAATATCGTGAACCAAGATCCGAGAACACGACCCATGACGAGGTTGAACCGGGCGGTGGTGGTCGAAGACCACCGGACCGCCGGCGGCTCAACGCATCGACTAGACGGGTCGAGGGAGCGCGTGGCTCGGCTGGGCGCCGAGACTTCGATCGAGCGCGTGCTCGTTCTTCCCGGACGGACCCGTAGCGAGCTGCGGGAGTTCCCGCAGCGGACTCGCTGGACACGAGTCCCGTCCGGACGCGCTACGGGCTGCTACAAGCAGCCCCTCCCAGTCCCGCTCGCGCGGCACCTCGCTGCTCGCGCGGAGCGATCGCCGCTCGCGCGGTGATGCCGCCGCTCGCGCGGTGGCGGGCTGTGGTGATCGCATGCCACGATTTTGATCGTGGCGGATGTGCGATCACCTAGGGCATGGCTGGGCAGCCCCTTATGGCTGCTACGAACAGCCGCGAGCCCCACACGGAGGCTCGACCGGACAGCCGCGGGCTATCCCCGCGGCTAGGGCTTCGGTTGGGCTATCCACGTGGTGGTTCGTGGCGGGTTTCCGGCAACCGGGATTTCGTTTGGAGTTGTTGTTCCGCAACTTTGACAACTCCGGATATTCGATCTCCAACGGATTTCGGTCGGAATTAATTACATAATTTATTTATTTAAATTTATTAATTCCGGGATATCGATTTCCAACACAAAGGCCCTCCACAAAAACGAGTCAACGCGGGTCAACATCTGGGCAAGGGACCAAGCGCCCGCCTGCCAGGCCAGGCGCCCGCCTGCTCGAGAAACAGCTTCTCTGAAGCTGGGACCAAGCGCCCGCTTGGTCCCCAGGCGCCCGCCTGCTCAATGTCGCGCCCGCCCGCCTGGCCCTTGAGCGATCGCTTGCAGAAGCGTGTGTGCGGAAGCGTGTAAAGCAATAGATCTACTATGTCATGATCTTAGTGCACACAAATATGTATAGACACATATATTTATATATATATTGATGAGCCATATTTTTTGGCTCATTTTTAGGTTTTTAGAGTCAAGTAAATAGAGTCTTTAGTTTGTTTTTACTTTACTTGTGTCTGGGAGGACACGTTTTGGGTCTGTGGTCAAGTGATGCAGGTGGGCAGCGAAAGAGGAGAAAATTGTGTGAAAAAGGCAAGTAAATCACCTGCCTGGTCAAGAGTGCAAGTTTAGCAAGCTGATCTGACTGAAGCGTCCAAGTGGAGTTGAGCAAGTGAGGACAGAGTCAGAAAGTGGAGCAAGACTGACACACGACCAAGTACCGCACACGATCTGCGACCTGGAAGAAGGATAAGGTTCTAGAAGATGAAGCAATTGAGCAAGGGCGACAATTGATCAGAGACGGAAGTTGAGCAAGCACTGCACGAAGAGTCCTGGGAATCACGGAGTCCTCAAAGGCGACCAGATTCAGAGAAGTATCAAAGAAGGACTCTCATCCAAACTTAGAGTCATTGTCCCAACACGTCTCTATCAAATCAGAGTCCTATATACACAGGAGTCTGTCAAGACGTCAGCATGGGCAGGCAGTTGTCCAGAATCCTGAATATCTAGGAGTCTTCAAGAGAATCCTTATCAAATCAAGATCAGCGATTTTACTTGCTTCCCAAGACTCCTATCATCTATAAATACAAGAAGACGCTGAAGAACAAGGGACCACGAAATAGAGACACGAAAATCACAGAAAAATAACCCGACGCACGAAGACGGCGAAACCCTACCTGACCAGCAAAGATGACTGAGCAGCCGCGTGATGCTACCACTCACCGGCGTTTTCTTTGATTCATAGCCTTCGGGCCAAAAAACAATTTCTTTATGTTTTATGCTTTTAATTTCCGTACTTAGTTTTATTTTCTCTTTGAACAATTTCCCTTTTGCAATGAATAAAATAGTTCGTCCGATTTCTTTTGTTTATTTATTTTCCATGAGTAGCTAATCTGTTTGTGTCTGGGCAACGACAGAACTTGACCAACCCTAAGACGTGATCATGCCGGGAGGCTTAGTGAGGACAGCAACTAGCTGAGTTTTGTTCCCGATTCAACAGAGTAGTAACTTAAGCATGTTAGGGACTTGGGCAATCCTACAGTGACCAGTGGGAACCCCGACTTGCCTAACACAGGAGTACGTGGATCAACGCGACCGGGAGACTGGGCGTCCTCGAAGTACAACATGTTGCTGGAGATGTGGTCGTATGACTTGGGTCTGTCCAGGCATGCTATTGGCCATTCCGGGTTTGCTTGGAGGATGAAGGCGACTTGATCAACTTAGACTTATGCGGTCAGATAGTGTCGAATTGGTCAACGTCAGGAGACCTATTGAGAGAGATCTAATAGGACTTAAACATAAGAGCGAATAAGGGTTCGGGATATTAATATTGAAGGTACCGGTATACCGATCCGATCGATATACCGTGTGTGCGGAAGCGTGTAAAGCAATAGATCTACTATGCCATGATCTTAGTGCACACTTAATGTGTATAAGAACACATATAAACATATATATATACACATCCAATATATATATATATATATATATATATATATATATATATATATATATATATATATATATATATATATATATATATATATATATATATATATATATATATATAAGGTTCAACGATTACTTACTTATGGTGACGAAGTGATTCGTTGATGTCGTTGAGGTGGTGTTGAGTCGATTGAACCACCTCAAATGGATCAGCCTCTCGAAGCTCTCCTTGTGAATGACCTCGTCACTCCTCTTGTCTAGATCTCCCGGATGTTGAAGCCGCACAAATGGCCCGGCCTCTACGTGTTGCACACGAACCCGGATGACGAACACTTTGCTTGATCGAGTCGGTTCTCCAAGAACACTCTCTCCTTTCTCTCTTTTGTGTGGATTTCGAAATATGTGATTAAGTTGTGTGAAAATCTGATTTTTGCTGGAGTAGTATACTTAATGTCTAGATTTGAGTATTCTGAACTCCTTGTACACTTTCATTTACCTATTAAATACGAACATTCATTTGCTTTTAATTATTGTTAATTAAATACATGCAAATTATAGTCCTGGATTAGATACGTTGTAGTTAGTATGGTGTGCGACGTCACACAGAAGATCATACTATCGGTTACTCGTATTTAATCGAACAGATGCTCACGACCTAGATGGACACGGACCAATCCATCGGTATAGTCGTTGTGTGAGAGAGAAAATAATTTGTCTTAATTATTTTATCACACTTGTACACTTGGTGTATTGAGCGGATCGATTGAGACTCATCAATTAGGTTTGCTCGGCGATAATTGATTTGAGACTCAGTGTATTTTATTCTTAATCCCCGATACAATTGCGGGTGTGTATATTTAGTATAAGTGACTTTGATTTTCCAAAGGAATTGACCGGTTTAATTATTGGGTCAATTACCGGTTAAGTTGGGTCACTATATTTTATATATGGCATGCCGTGAATTCTTGACGGGACAGTGTATCCCGGAAGGGTTGATAATATCCCCGAGATGAGCTCATAAGGATTTATTATGTAAACCTCGCGAGTGGATTTAATTCCGCATAATAAATAAGGTTGAGTGGTACTAGTCTCGGATAAAAGAGATGAATAAATTTATTAAGCAATAAATAAATTTTATTCATGGATATTTATATCTTAAATACACGGAATAAATAATACTACCGGAGAAATATTATTTGGATATAATATGGTTTAATGTTGGGAGTGCAATTAATTTATATAGTGGAAAATAAATTAATTAATATTGATAAGGATTAATGGACTTGGGCAGTGGGCTCAATTTAATCTTCAATATTGGAAGCCCAATATTCCACCTCCTTTAGATCCCCTACGTAGCCTATAAAAGCACTACATGACCTTCATAAATAACAAGACAAGATAATCATACTTGATTAGTCTAGAGAGTTGAAGGAGATCCATAGGAGTTCGATAGATCGTCGCCCACCCGACGTTCGAACGGAGTGCAAGGAATACGTGGGAAGATTCAAAGGTCATCTTGATTTCGTTTCTCCGAACAACGAATCGAAAGGTAAAAATCTAAACGCCCTTGATTTATTCGGTTTTTGGTTTATCGAGAATACCGTAGAACGCAAGATCCGAAGGATGAAATCCGGAACGAGGGACGATCGCGTGGTGGTGGTCGAACCACCGGACCACGGGATCGATCGCCCCTAGGGTTTCATGGGGCATGAGGGTCGAACCCTCGGCTGGAGCCGAGGGCATGCGATCGATCCTTGTGATCGATCGCTGGGGGCGCGGGCTGGTGCCGCCCCCCATCCCGCCGTGAAGGCGGGGCCCCTCCATGCGGCGGCGAGTCGCCGGACTCGCCGCGGGGGCTGCTGGGCAGCCCCACCCCAACCGATCGCCGGCGTGCGATCGGTAATCGCGTGAGCCCTAGCCGCGGGGGCTCGGCTGGGCGTGCGCGTGGCTTCGGCCACGTCGTGCGTTCGGTCGTGCTCCGGCGCGTGCAACGGCGTTCGTGTGATTTCCGGCGAATGGTTTTTGATCGGGTTATTGTTTCCGCAATTTTAATAGCCCGGGATATCGAATTCCAACAATTGGTATCAGAGCGTGGTTTACGTTCGCGGTATTTTCGATAAGATTGTTCTACCTTGCAGGGTTCCGACTATTATGGCTTGATGATTATTCGTTTAATTATTTTGTCATGTGATTGTTGGTTTGATTAAACTCTCGGACATGTCGAGATTCGTTTTTGGTGGTGAATGCTTGTAATAGTAAAAATTCGGGGGTTGACCGAATTTAGGATTTATTATTACGTTCTACGTTTTTTCCGGAAAATGTATAGGGTCGATTTCATGTATAGAATCGATACCGGAATTGTAATTTAGATTTTGTAAATTTATTTTGCGTTGGATCGATGCCGAAACGACCGCCGGAGAAGACGCGTGACGAAGGAGATGATCGTGAGGGTGAAGGGCTCGGATCGACCGCCTCATGGTTGATCCACGAGGACGATCGACCCACGCCCAAAGGGGCTGCCCGCGGGAGCTCCGGCCACGCCGGCCACCAAGGGAGGTGGCGCGTGGGCAGGGCGGCGGCGGCTTGAAGGCGGCGGTCGAGGAGTGGCGCGGGGATCCCCACCCCGTGCTATCCCGGTCCGGTAATTCACTTTCCTAATTGGTTTGGGTTTTTCCTATTTGAGTGTTCCTATTTTTGGGAACTCTCATGGATTAGGAAAAGAATCAATTTGGAATTGATTAGGATTCCTAAATTGATTATTTCTTTTTTATGGAAATATTCATGGATTAGGAATCTAATTAATTTGGAAAGTAGGAGAGTCCTAAATTATTTTATTTCCTTATTTCATTATGGAAATCATCTAGAATATTCAAAGTGGGTCTTGGATAGATTATTCTAGAGATTTAATGAAGTAGAAAGGGAAGATAAAATAAATAAAAATATTAATAATATTTAATTTTATTTTTGATTTATTCGATTGACTTAATTATTATTAATTAAGTATCTTTTGGATTTATTAAAAATAAATAGATTTAAATATTGGAAATTAATATTCTCGTCACATGGAGCATTCAAGAACGAAGACTAAAGACTAGAAGATGCGTACGGAGATGGAGTAAAGCCATAATAGTCGGAAAATAATATTCTAGTAATTATTTTGACTATGTGATAATACTATGTGATTTATTACATGTATGCATGCTATGTGTGTTTACTTTTATGCACTAGATAGCGTATCCCTTTATTGTAAAAAGCTAAGTGGGAGAGGGTATGGAAACATACCCATGGTCTCCATTGCTGCTCTCTTGGTGACTTTTATAAACTTTTGAAGTTTATATAGATAAGTTATTGGAGGAGAGTTCTTGTAATTCCTATTACGAGAAACATTGATTAAGTTTATCAAACAATGCCTAATTTGTCTTTCCAAAGCTGATTTCAAGTCGACTCATTCTCACCCCGGGGAGTGGAATGGAGCCAGAGCCACTTGGTCATGTCGAGGACACAAATTAGAGGCAGTCGTACCATTCTTTGATAGATGGATCGATTGTCTGCTCGGCTCCCTCATTTATGAGAGATAGGGTTGTTCGCATGGTGAATCACTGGTTAGAAACTTCGAGTTTCACTTATGATTCTCCGCGTCTTGATTTACAAAATCAAATGGGTCAAGTAATTGAATTTCAATTGTATAAGTCTTTTGGTATGGTAAACGTCCACACTATCGTGGCTTGCTATATCGAATGGGACTTTAGATCGATTGATGTAGACAGTTATAGAAGGGAGTGAAGGATCCGTGTGTCAACGTAAACGTCCACACTATCGTGGCTTGCGGTGATATGCGAGTCTCAAACAAACTTCTTAGTACTGAGTAATGGTTAACACTTAGGTACGCTTCATAGTATTCCTCCCATCGAGGTAACGCTATTGATGATGTACGACCGAAGGAAATCTAATTGCTAAATCATTTGGGTGGGTAAACGTCCACACTATCGTGGCTTGCCTTACCTGATGGGATTTTAGATGTGATTAGTGATTTAATGATATTATTTAAGGGAGATAATATTGGATATTAAATTGTTTGTTTGTTTTATGTGCTTATAGGTTAGGAATGACTGTGACCCCCACTTTGTGATATACTTAAAGATGAAAACTCACTGGTTCCATATAGTACTGATTGGAAAAGAAATCTGGACACTATCCAGACTGTTGAGCCTTCTGAATCCACTGATGACCCAACTCATGAGGACATTTGGAATGACCTCAGAATGATGTTGAGACATAGCGTGGAAGCCGGACAAGAAGTGATTGACATACTCTATAAATTCAGTCCTCTTGAGGAGTCGCTTAAAAACGATTCCAAAAGAGCTGAACTTATAAGTATGGTCAGAAAATCACAAGCTCTTGTGGCTAATATGGAAGTGCAAGCAAAGAAGCCCAGTGGTTGCAAACCACGGAATGGGAAGAGCAAGCCGCGAGGCAAGTGCTATCGATGCAAGCAGTCTGGGCACTGGAGGTCTGATTGTCCTCTCATCAAAGGTACGAAATTTTCCTTAGTCACTGAAACATTATCAGTGGTGTTATCTACCAGCACCTGGTGTGTAGATACGGGGGCCACTGATCATGTCTGCAATTCATTGCAGGGGTTCCAGGAAACCCGGAGACTTAGAGAGGGAGAGATCGTGGTCTACATTGGCAATGCCGCGAGGGTGGCGGCTGTTGCAGTGGGAGACGTTCACTTACGCTTCAGTAGTGATAGGATTTTAGTTTTACATAATTGTCTTTATGTACCCAACTTTAGAAAGAATTTAATTTCGGTTTCTAAACTTATTATGAATGGATATTCTGTCTCTTTTGACCACTCGGTGATCATAAGAAGAAACAGTGAGATTATCTGTTCTGGTACATTGGTGGACGATTTGTATGTGCTAAATCCTAAGTCTAACACGATGCAACTAACCGAGAGTAATAACACATCTACGAACACCAATAAGAGAAAGGAACCTTCTAAAATGAATCAATTATACTTGTGGCATCTAAGGCTAGGTCATATTAACTCAAATAGAATTCAGAGGTTGAAAGCCGATGGTCTCATCAGTGGTGTTGAAGGAGAGGACCTTCCAACCTGCGAATCCTGTTTAGAGGGAAAAATGACCAAACGTTCTTTTTCTGGTAAAGGACGAAGGGCTGAACAAGTATTGGATTTGATTCACTCTGATGTATGCGGACCTATGTCTACCCAGGCAAAGGGAGGGTACGAGTATTTCATCACTTTCACTGATGATTACTCAAGGTATGGATTTGTATACCTGATGCGCCGCAAGAGCGAATCCTTTGACAAGTTCAAGGAGTTCAAGGCTCTTGTGGAGAACCTTCAAGGTAAATCCATTAAATGCCTGCGATCTGATCGCGGAGGCGAGTACCTGTTTGGAGAATTCAAGGCATACTTGGCAGAGAATGGGATTGATTCCCAAATGACATCACCATATACTCCCCAGCAAAATGGTGTGTCAGAAAGAAGGAATAGGACTCTTATGGAAATGGTGCGATCAATGATGAGTTACTCGGACTTACCTATCATGTTCTGGGGATATGCCTTAGAAACAGCGGCGCTCATTCTGAACTTGGTTCCATCTAAAACGGTTCCTTCAACACCCATGGAACGATGGAGCGGGCGCAAGCCTAGTTTGAGACACGTTCGGATCTGGGGGTGCCCTGCACATATGTTGAAGGTAGGTGCCGATAAATTAGAACCTCGTACTGAAGTGCGGTTGTTTATAGGATATCCTAGAGGAACTAAAGGTGGCATGTTCTATAGTCCTAAGGACCAGAAGATCGTTATAAGTACTAACGCTCGGTTCTTGGAGGAAGACTATGTCATGGACCACAAGCCCAAAAGTGACATAATACTTGATGAGTTGAGAGGTAACAAGGAAGACTTAGATACAGCCGAACCGAGTATAGATACACCACTAGAATCTGCACCTGACACTGTCACTGTTAATACACCGGAACGCCGTCGTAGTGGGAGGGTTGTTAAGCAACCAGACCGATGGATTGGACTGGGTGAGTCTTCGGACTCTGGACCTGGAGTTCATGAAATCGATCCCTGGACCTACGATGAGGCAGTACAAGATATAGATGCGCCTTCTTGGAAGAAAGCGATGAAATCCGAAATTGAATCTATGGATTCTAATAAAGTCTGGGATCTTGTAGAACCACCAAGCGGCGTAAAGCCAATTGGGTGTAAATGGGTCTACAAGAGAAAGAGAGGATCTGACGGAAAGGTTGAAACCTTTAAAGCTCGGCTTGTTGCGAAAGGATATACTCAGAAAGAGGGAATCGATTATGAGGAGACCTTTTCGCCGGTAGCCAAGATAAAGTCGATCCGGATTCTCTTATCCATAGCAGCTCATATGGATTATGAGGTGTGGCAAATGGATGTCAAGACAGCTTTCCTAAATGGAAGTCTTGACGAGACGATTTATATGAAACAACCAGAAGGATTCATTGCTAAGGGGCGAGATCATCTAGTGTGCAAGCTTAATCGATCCATTTATGGATTGAAACAAGCCTCGAGATCGTGGAACCTGCGGTTTGACGAAGTAGTCCAATCTTTCGGATTTAGTCAAAGCATGGACGAATCGTGTGTGTATTGGAAACGTGATGGAAAGAAGGTGGTGTTTCTCGTGCTTTATGTAAACGACATTCTTCTCATTGGCAACAGTGTGAAAATGTTATCAGACATAAAGGGATGGTTGTCTAGACAATTCGATATGAAAGATTTGGGAGAAGTCGGGCATGTTCTAGGGATCAAGGTTATAAGGGATCGCCGGAATAGAACATTGTACCTATCCCAGCAATCTTACATAGACACGATTCTGGCTCGTTTTAACATGCAAGATTCCAAGAAGGGTGAACTACCCTTCAGTAAAGGAACTTATCTTTCTAAGGAGATGTGTCCTCAGACACAAAAGGAGAAAGATGAAATGAAAGCAGTTCCCTACGCTTCGGCTGTGGGAAGCTTAATGTATGCAATGTTATGTACGAGGCCTGATATCTGCTATGCAGTTGGCGTAGTAGCAAGATATCAGAGTAACCCTGGAAAGGCTCATTGGACTGCCGTAAAGAGCATTTTCAAGTATTTGCGAAATACGAGGGATTATGTTCTAAGTTACGGGGCAGACAATCTGATTCCTTTGGGTTATACGGATTCGGATTTCCAAGCTGATAAGGACCGGCGAAAGTCGACATCAGGCTATGTGTACACTTTGGGAGGTGGAGCCGTATCATGGAGGAGTGTTAAGCAAAAGTGCATTTCGGACTCTACCATGGAAGTTGAATATGTTGCAGCCTCAGAGGCAGCGAAAGAGTCAGTTTGGTTCCTTAATTTCCTCCAGGACTTAGATGTGATTCCGAGTTTGCCCAGAGCTATGACAATTTATTGTGATAATAGCGGTGCAGTGGCAAACAGTAAGGAACCACGGTCCCATAGTGCTACGAAACACATAGAGCGCAAGTACCACCTGATTCGAGTCATCGTCAAGAGGGGCGATGCGATAGTCACCAAGATAGCTTCGGAGGACAACCTAGCGGACCCTTTCACCAAGATGCTTCCTAAGGAAGTATATTTCAAGCACTTGGAGGGTTTGGGAGTCAGAAGTTTGGAGGATAAGACTAGACCTTAGTATAAGTGGGAGATTGCTGGAGTAGTATACTTAATGTCTAGATTTGAGTATTCTGAACTCCTTGTACACTTTCATTTACCTATTAAATACGAACATTCATTTGCTTTTAATTATTGTTAATTAAATACATGCAAATTATAGTCCTGGATTAGATACGTTGTAGTTAGTATGGTGTGCGACGTCACACAGAAGATCATACTATCGGTTACTCGTATTTAATCAAACAGATGCTCACGACCTAGATGGACACGGACCAATCCATCGGTATAGTCGTTGTGTGAGAGAGAAAATAATTTGTCTTAATTATTTTATCACACTTGTACACTTGGTGTATTGAGCGGATCGATTGAGACTCATCAATTAGGTTTGCTCGGCGATAATTGATTTGAGACTCAGTGTATTTTATTCTTAATCCCCGATACAATTGCGGGTGTGTATATTTAGTATAAGTGACTTTGATTTTCCAAAGGAATTGACCGGTTTAATTATTGGGTCAATTACCGGTTAAGTTGGGTCACTATATTTTATATATGGCATGCCGTGAATTCTTGACGGGACAGTGTATCCCGGAAGGGTTGATAATATCCCCGAGATGAGCTCATAAGGATTTATTATGTAAACCTCGCGAGTGGATTTAATTCCGCATAATAAATAAGGTTGAGTGGTACTAGTCTCGGATAAAAGAGATGAATAAATTTATTAAGCAATAAATAAATTTTATTCATGGATATTTATATCTTAAATACACGGAATAAATAATACTACCGGAGAAATATTATTTGGATATAAAATGGTTTAATGTTGGGAGTGCAATTAATTTATATAGTGAAAAATAAATTAATTAATATTGATAAGGATTAATGGACTTGGGCAGTGGGCTCAATTTAATCTTCAATATTGGAAGCCCAATATTCCACCTCCTTTAGATCCCCTACGTAGCCTATAAAAGCACTACATGGCCTTCATAAATAACAAGACAAGATAATCATACTTGATTAGTCTAGAGAGTTGAAGGAGATCCATAGGAGTTCGATAGATCGTCGCCCACCCGACGTTCGAACGGAGGGCAAGGAATACGTGGGAAGATTCAAAGGTCATCTTGATTTCGTTTCTCCGAACAACGAATCGAAAGGTAAAAATCTAAACGCCCTTGATTTATTCGGTTTTTGGTTTATCGAGAATACCGTAGAACGCAAGATCCGAAGGATGAAATCCGGAACGAGGGACGATCGCGTGGTGGTGGTCGAACCACCGGACCACGGGATCGATCGCCCCTAGGGTTTCATGGGGCGTGAGGGTCGAACCCTCGGCTGGAGCCGAGGGCATGCGATCGATCCTTGTGATCGATCGCTGGGGGCGCGGGCTGGTGCCGCCCCCCATCCCGCCGTGAAGGCGGGGCCCCTCCATGCGGCGGCGAGTCGCCGGACTCGCCGCGGGGGCTGCTGGGCAGCCCCACCCCAACCGATCGCCGGCGTGCGATCGGTAATCGCGTGAGCCCTAGCCGCGGGGGCTCGGCTGGGCGTGCGCGTGGCTTCGGCCACGTCGTGCGTTCGGTCGTGCTCCGGCGCGTGCAACGGCGTTCGTGTGATTTCCGGCGAATGGTTTTTGATCGGGTTATTGTTTCCGCAATTTTAATAGCCCGGGATATCGAATTCCAACAATTTTCACCCTCTTATTCATCTCATTATGGTCACATAATTGTCCCATTATTAACCTTGTAACCCCCGACCTTAATGTGTGTCATAAACACACATAATGGGGGTGGTTTATGGTGAATATGAATGGTCATGCCACATCATCATGCCAACTAGCATAAGACATGGTCCCACTAGCTTGTGTGGCATGCCATGTCACACTATGTGACATGCATCCATGCAAGCCATGCATCCCATGCATGTGAATTAAATCCACGTAAATATTGATTCTAAATCAATATATTTATCAAGCAACGTACATCATCTTTGAGTCCGTGTGTGACCCTGTAGGTATGATTTATCGATCAATATTATATTGTTCCCAACAAATAATATTATCAAATAATCATTTAACATCCATAGACGACCTTATGACTTTATCGATTGCACACGTAGGATCGAAGGACATATCCCAACAATCTCCCACTTGGCCTTCAGAGCCAGTGTGCTGCCAACTTCCTGTTGTCACTTTATGTCTAAGTTTGAACTTGAGGCAAGACTCGAGTCATCCTCAATCGGTTCAAACCTTTCTTGGACTATGAGACAGACTGTAAAACCAGATTTATCACTATGATACGAATCTGGACGTGGCCACGTATTTTCCACAGTCTCGACTCTCCAAGTGGCCGGTAAGACATGTATCCCATTATAAAATGGAGGACAATCCCATCTTGTCAATCCAAGCTCTCCCACTTGCTTCCTGATATACCCAATAACAAGTTTTATAACCTCCTTTTACGAAAGGCGTTTACTTGTATCAAAGTACACCATTTCACAATGGAATCACTCTGGACTACTCATGTCAGAGGAAATTGCTCGACAGTCAATGAAATAGTATTATGACTCGAAATCTTAAATACTATTCCAGTCGGGTCTGTTCGATCATTAGCTCCCAGCTAATATCTATGTAATTGTACTTGATGTCCCACATCACTAGCCCATGAAGCGGCGCTATAGTACACATTACAAACTAGTTCATTGTATTATCGGTTTGTCCGTACTCGATTATACGAACCAGGAACAACTATATGATTTAAGTATATCAGTTCAACCATTGGGACTTCATTATGCGGTAAGTCGACCTCATAACCCAATTGATATCACTTAATCATTTGGACAATTCATATAAATTAAACCATATTTATATGAAGAAACATGTATTATACATATGAGTGAATGTTTACCAAATCTCCAAAAGTATCTAATACAGTAATAGAAATCACAACCCATCTCTAAGATGTTTGATCTCTATTGCAGTTGTGAAAGCCTCAAACTTAAACTGCTGGAGAGGTTTAGAAAGCGGGTTTGCAACCTTACCAAAAGTTGCAACTTTATTATCTCGATGTCTCCACAAAACTATCTCCCAGATAATGTGGAACTTCCTGAGCACCAGTTTTAGACTTGTGGTGCTTCCTAGCTCATTGGCTTGCGCGATAACTCTACTATAAATAGAGAATTATCGGATGGGCTAAGCTAGTTACGCCACCTAGTTCATTCAAGAACTTTCAAATCTTAACTGACAACATTACTGCATCCAATGCAATACTGTGCTCAGCTTCTGTAGTTTAATCAGCTATATTGCATTGCATGGAACTATTCCAGCAAATTTCACCTCTAACCAGACAAAAGATATAACCAGATTAAAATCGGAAATTATCTTAGTCTGTTTTGAAGTTAGCAGTCAAACTGCTTGTTAATATCAACTCTTTTGTCTTCCAAAGACAACAAAATATTCTTTAGTCCATCTAAGGTACATAAGAATACTCTTGGCCGCAGTCTAATGCGTCTCACCTGGGTTTCCTTGAAACCGAATCGTCATGCTCAAAGCATACAATACGTCCAGTCGTGTACATATCATGGCGTACATTATAGACCCTATTGCCGAAGCATAAGGAATGTTTTCCATCCTCTTTTGCTCATCAATCCCTGTAGGGCCTTGAATCTTGCTAAGAGATGTGCCATGAGTAATTGGAATGAGACCCTTTTTGGCGTCTTTCATTCTGAACTTATCAAGCACCTTTTCAAAATAGGTCGCTTTACTAAGTCCAAACATCCTTTTCGATCTGTTCCGACAGATCTTGATGCCCAATATGTATTGTGCTTCTCCAAGATCCTTCATTGAAAAACAATTTCCAAGCCATTCTTTAATAGAATTAAGCATAGAAACATTGTTTCCAATAAGGAGTATGTCATCGACATACAACACAATGAATACAACGTAACTCCCACTGACCTTCTTGTAAACACAAGAGTCTTCCATGTTCTTTTGAAATCCAAACTCTTGTATGGATTCATCGAACCGAAGATTCCAGCTCCGAGATGCTTGCTTTAATCCATAGATGGATCTATTAAGCTTGCATACTCTCTCAGCCTGATTAGGATCGATAAAACCCTCTGGTTGTGTCATAAACACATCCTCTTCTAGAATCCTATTCAAGAAGGCGGTTTTAACATCTATTTTCCATATCTCATAATCATAATGAGCTACAATGGCTAAGAGAATCCGAATGGATTTAATCATAGCAACTGGTGAAAAGGTTTCATCATAATCCACCCCGTGAATTTGTTTATATCCTTTTGCCACCAACCTTGCTTTGAAAACACTATGTTTTCCATTCATGTCTGTTTTTATTTTGTAAATCCATTTGCATCCAATGGGCCTAGCCCATTTAGGCAAATCGACCAAGTTCCAAACTTGAGTTTCAGACATTGATTCCATTTTCGGATTTCATGGCACCCTGCCATTTCTCGGAATTTGGACTCGTCACAGCTTGGATATAGGTCGAAGGTTCATTGCTTTCTAAAAGCATGACTTCATAGTTCTCGTTTTTCAGAATACCTAAGTATCTGTCAGGTTGAGTTCTAATCCTTCCGGACCTTCGAGGGTTAGGTGTGTTTTCCAAAACCATTGGAGCACTCTCGACTTGTTCTTGAGTGTCCATCTCAGTTTGATCTTCTTGAACCTCGTTCAATTCAACTGAGCTCCCACTTAGTTTCTTGGAAAGATATTCCTTTTCAAGAAATACACCATCTCGAGCAACAAAGACTTTGTTCTCAGATTGGTTGTAAAAGTGGTACCCTCGTGTTTCTTTTGGATAACCAACAAAGAAACATTTATCCGATTTGGGTTCAAGCTTTGTTGAGATATTTCTCTTCACATAAGCTTCAAATCCCCAAACCTAGATATAAGACAAGTTAGGGACCTTCCCTTTCCATACTTCGTATGGTGTCTTATCAACAGCTTTTGACGGTGTCCTATTCAGTGTATAAGTTGAAGTCTAGAATTATGTGTTCCCAAAAGAGACCAGTAGTTCATTTAGACCTCTCATCGAATGGTCGAACTATATCTAATATAGTTTGTTTTCTCGAAACATAACCTTCATGTGCTTGTGAACTGATAGGTTCCACATACATCAGTATGGATCATCCCTAATAAATCACTTACATGTTCTCCTTTCTCCAAGAAAGATGACACTGTTATCTTGTCCATCACACATCATCCACATGTATCAAATGACTCCAAGTCAAATGAATCTAGAATGCATTCTAAAAGAAGATTCGTTACATATTTAGATGTTGATTTGACCTAATCAACAATGTTATAGTTATGTCTCATTGAGACTTATTCGATTCGGCCTTTAGTGTTAATGTTATATATGATTTGTCAAGTTTAAAGTATACATAAACAATATAATAATCGTACCAAAACAAAGAATAATTCACAATTAAAATAGTTACCAAACTATTTAATAGTGAAAAACTAATCCATCAGTATCCAATACTGAACCAATATTCATTGTTTATTGAAGGTACGAAATTACATAGTTATAATACTAAAACAAGGCCCTAAGGCAAAACAACATCATATGATCATACGGCTAATGCAGCGACCTTCGCTCCATTTCTTGCCCGTAGATCGACATCTCTATTCACCAAACTTATACTTCTATGTAGTTCCTCCACATAAAAATGTGAGAACCACATTTGGCATCCAATACCCAAGAAGTAGAATTTGTGAAGTTTAATGTCTATATCATTAATACTTGAAGATGAAGCAACCCCGTTCTTCACATCTTCTTTGAACTTTGGGCAAATTCAATTATTCCCAATAATTGAGTCTCATTCAAATTTCCCATTCAAAATTATCTCAATGTCAAAACGTGATAAATCGTAAGTGAAAAATCGAAGTTTTCTAACCAGCGATATTATCATGCAATTGAAGCCCTATCTCTCATAAAATATGAGGGAGCCAACCAGACAATCGATTCATGCCATCCAATGGCTCGAAAGTCTCTAATTTGTGTCATTGATGAACTTAAGTGTTTTGGATTAAATCACTCCCCGAGGTATAAATAATCATAACCTTAGAATCCATCATATGAAAGACAAATTAGGCATTTGTTTTGAAATTGAATAAAATTTGAACTTTTATATGTTTGCAAGTAGTGTCCAACACTTTTGCAAAGACGCATTGAGATTCCATAGGAACCCTAGTAGCCTTCTTGCCCCTGCTCTTTTGAATACCCTATCCCATATCATAAGAATTTCCTGTTGGAGTTATGTACTTAATGTCTAGATTTAAGTAACGGTAAACTCCCAGTCATAGCATTTAATCTATTTAATTAATAAACAATTATTTGCATTTAATTATTATTAATTAAATTATGCAAAATTATAGTCCTGGATTTTATACGTTGTAGTTAGTATGGTGTTGCATGGGCGCACAGAAGATCATACTATCGGTTACTCGTATTTAATCGAACAGTTGCTCACGACCTAGATGGACACGGACCAATCCATCGGTATAGTCGTTGTGTGAGAGAGAAAATAATTTATCTTAATTATTTTATCACACTTGTACACTTGGTGTATTGGGCGGATCGCTTGAGATTTATCGATTAGGATTGCCTTGAGATAATCGATTCAAGTCTCAGAGTATTTTATTCTTAATCCCCGATACTATTGCGGGTGTGTATATTTAATATATGCGACCTTGATTTTCCAAAGGAATTAACCGATTTAATTATTGGGTTAATTACCGGTTAAGTTGGGTCACTATATTTTATATATGGCATGCCGTGAATACTTGACGGGAAAGTGTATCCCGGAAGGGTTGATAATATCCCCGAGATGAGTTCATAAGGAATTATTGTGTAAACCTCATGAGTGGATTCGTTCCGCACAATAATTCAGGATGAATGGTACTAGTCTCGGATTCAAGAGATGAATAAATTAATTAGCAATAAATTAATTTTATTCATGGATATTTAAATCTTAAATACACGGAATAAATAATACTACCGGAGAAATATTATTTGATATAATATGGTTTAATATTGGGAGTGCAATTAATTTATATAGTGGAAAATAAATTAATTAATATTAATGGGAGATTAATAGATTTGGGCTTGGGCTCAATTTAATCATTAATATTGGAAGCCCAATATTCCACCTCCTTAGATCCCCTACGTAGCCTATAAAAGCACTACATGGTCTTCACTTTTTCATAAGACAAGATTATCATACTTGATATTCTAGAGAGTTGAAGAGGATCCATAAGCTTGGAGGATCGCCCACCCGACGTTCAAGCTAGTGCAAGGAATACGTGGGAAGATCGTAAGGTCATCAACTTAAATTCGTTTCTCCGCACAACGAATTAAAAGGTAAAATCATATACTCGTTTCTATGATTTTATGTGAATTGATTGTGATACATACATGAACGCACGATCCGGGAAAACAACGAACCTCGGGGACGGGGATTCGAGATCCCCGGCGAGGATCGAAGGTGGCGGTCGAACCCTAGGGTTCGGACCGCCGCGACGCGCGACAAGGGGAAGCCCCGGCTGGACGCCGGGGCATGCGATCGACTTCGGTCGATCGCCGGGGATGCCGCGGGCTGGCGCCGCGGCGGATCCCCTCGGCCACCCTCGTCGGCGGCGCGTCGCAAGGAGCCCTCGGCTGGAGCCGAGGGGCGATCGAGCCCATGAGCTCGATCGCGGGGCTGCTACGAGCAGCCCCGGGGATGCCGTGAGGCATCCCGGCGATCGCTAGGGCAGCGATCGCGAACCCCGGCGGGGGCTCGGCTAGGGTTTCTAGCCGCGGGTTTTTCCCGCGGCGGTGATTCTCTTGTCGTGCCCGGTTCCGTTTGGTGGTTCGCGTGTTTCCGGCGATAGGATTTCGGTCGGGGTTATCGGTTCCGCAATTTTTGGTACCCCGGGATATCGAATTCCAGCAATTGGTATCAGAGCGATTGGTTTCGTGTTCATGTATGTGTTCAATTGTGTTCTACCTTGCAGGGATTCCGACTATCATGGTTAATTAATTGATTAATTGTTTAATTAATTTGTTATTTAATTTTACCATGATTATTAAACTCTCGGACATGTCGAGATTCGTTTTGTGTGGATGAATGCTTGTAATAGTAAAAATTCGGGGGTTGACCGAATTTAGATTTATTATTATTGTTCTATGTTTTCCGGAAAAGTGTATAGGGTCGATTTCATGTATAGAATCGATACCGGAATTGTAAATTTATTTTTTGTAATTTATTTACGTTGGATCGATGCCGAGACGACCGCCGGAGAACTCGTGTGACGAAGGAGATGAAGAGAGGGAGAAAGGACCGAAGGGGTCGATCACCCCATGATCGACCCCATGATCGATCAAAGGGGAGAGGGGCGTCGCCCCCTTCGGCCGTGGGTTGTCGCCGGCAACGGCGGCGGCTGGCCGGCTGAAGAGGCGGCGGCGGGTGCTCCCTCCCGGTGGTCGATCGGTGGTGGTGGTGGTGGTGCGGGGATCCCCAACCCGTGCTACTCCTACTCCTACCTAGATTCACTTTCCTAATTGATTCATGTTTTCCTATTTTGAGTATTTCTAAGTTTGGGAACTCTCATGGAGATAGGAAAAGAATTAATTAATATTATTTCCTTATTTTATTGTGGAAGTCTTCTAGAATATTCCAAGTTCTACTTGGAATAGGAATCTAGAGATTTAATAGAATTAGATAGGAAGATAATTAATAAATTAATTTATTTCTATTTGATTATTCCTATTTTATGGGAATTTTCATGGACATGGAAATTAATTAATCTTGGAAAGTAGAAGAGTCCTAATTTATTTTATTTCCTTATTCTATTATAGAAGTCTTCTAAAATATTCCAAGTTTCACTTGGATAGATTATTCTAGAGATTTAATAGAATTAGATAGGAAAATAAATAAATAAAAAATATTAATAATATTTAATTTTATTTTCAATTTATTCGATTGACCTAATTTTTGAATTAAGTATCTTTTGGATTTATTAAAAATAAATAGATTTAAATATTGGGATTAATATTCTCGTCACATGGAGCATTCAAGAACGAAGACTGAAGACTAGAAGACGCATACGGAGATGGAATAAAGCCATGATAGTCGGAAAATAATTTTCTAGCATTATTTTGACTATGTGATATGTGCTTTATTACTTGTATGCATGCTTATGTGTTTAATTATGCATTAGATAGCGTATCCCTTTGTTATAAAAAGCTAAGTGGGAGCGGGGATGGAAACATTCCCATGGTCTCCATTACTGTTCTCTTGGTGACATTTATGAACTTTCGAAGTTCATATAGATATGTCATTGGAGGAGAATTCTTGTAATTCCTTTTACAAGAAACATTGATTAAGTTTATCAAACAATGCCTAATTTGTCTTTCTGAAACTGACTTCAAGTCGACTCATTCTCACCCCGGGGAGTGGAATGGAGCCAAAGCCACTTGGTCATGTGGATGACACAAATTAGAGACATTCGTACCATTCTTTTGAAGATGGATCGTTTGTCTGCTCGGCTCCCTCATCTAATGAGAGATAGGGTTGTTCGCATGGTGAATCACTGGTTAGAAACTACGAGTTTCACTTATGATTCTCCGCGTCTTGATTTACAGAAATCGAATGCTTCAAGTAATTGGGAGTCAACTATAAAAGTCTTTTGGTGTAGTAAACGTCCACACTAACGTGGCTTGCTATGCTGAATGGGATTTTTGGAAATAGTTGATGTAGACAGTTATAGGGAATTGTGAAGGATTGTGAGTTATCGTAAACGTCCACACTAACGTGGCTTGCGGTGACGTAGCGATTCCAAATGATTCACCTTAGTACTGAGTAATGGTTTACACTTAGGTACGCTTTATAGTATTCTTCCCAACGAAGTAACGCTATAATGATGTACGACCGAAGCAAATCTAATTGCTAAATCATTTAGGTGGGTAAACGTCCACACGAACGTGGCTTGCCTTACCTGATGGGATTTTAGATGTAATTAGTAATTTAATGATATTATTTGAGGGAGATAATATCGGATATTAAATTGATTGTTTGTTTAAATGTGCTTATAGGTTTAGAGAATAGCTATGAACCCACTTTCTGTGATACTCAAGGAGCATAAGCTCACTGGTCCCAATTATATTGATTGGAAGAGAAATTTAGACATTGTCCTGACTTCTGAGGAGTACAAGTATGTACTTCATGAAGTGTGCCCTGCCGAGCCCACGGCTGCCTCAACTGATGAGGAAAAACTAGCATATCGAAAGTGGAAAAAGGCTGATGAAATGGCTAGGTGTTATATTTTGGCTTCCATGTCAAATGTACTCCAAACCCAACACCAGCAGATGGACACTGCCTATGATATGATGTTTAACCTCAAGGAGATGTTTGGGGAGCAAGATCGTGCGGCTAGGCAAGAAGCCATGAGAGTCCTCATGTCGACTACTCAGTCTGAAGGAACGCCCGTTGGGGAGCACGTTCTTAAGATGATGAGTTTGTTGAATGAACTTGAGGTCCTAGGAGCTTCTATTGATGCTGAGACGCAAGTCGACATCATACTCCAGTCTCTGACCCCTAGTTTTGAGCAGTTTCGTATGAGCTATAATATGGGTAAACTATCTTATACTCTTGCGCAACTCCTGACTGAACTAAAGGCGGCAGAGGGGATCTACAAGAAGGGCAAATCTCAAGCGCTTGTAGCTACCAAGTCCAAGGGCTCGAAGCCTGTTGGAGGTAGGGGCAAGAAAAGGAAGCAAGCCTGGAAACCCAGTGGTGCCAAGAGGAATGGACCACGAGTGGGGGCTGCAAAGCCAAGAGGCAAGTGCTTCCGATGCAATAAGACTGGACACTGGAAGTCTGAATGTCCTCTCAAAGGTACGAATTTTTCTTTAGTCGTAAAAACATAGTCAGCGGTATTATCTACCAGAAATCTGGTGTGTAGATATGGAACCACTGACGGTATGTGCATTTTTTTTAAAAATGCAGGGGTTCCAGAAAACCCGGCGACTTAGAGAAGAAGAGTTCGAGTCTACACGGGCGAAAGCTGTGGAGGAGGCAGCTGTTGGAGTGGAAGACATTTATCTGCTTTAGTAGTTAAATAGGATTTCATTTCAAGATTATTGCATTATGTACCCTTTATTTTAGAAAGAACTTTTGTTCTGGATTTCTATTATTTATGAATGGATATTTTATTTCTTTAATCATGGTGATGATTTTGATAAGAAATAATGGGTATTATGTATTCTGGTACATTAGATAGCAATATGTGAATGATGAATCCTTAGTCTACCACGATGCAACAAACCGTTCTATAACTTGTTTTACTATTTTGATATATTTCTTGTTAAATCATTATACTTGTGAATTCTTGTACTTAGTAGTATTTATTCAAATAAGATTCAAAAGGTCGAAATTGATTTGATCAATTATAGTTGAAGGAATGGACCTTCCGACCTAAGAATCAAGTTTGGAAGATAATACAACTAAAGTATACCTTTTTGGGTAAAGGATAGAATTCGGACAAGTATTGAGAATGATCAATGATATATGCAGACATATGTGTAAGATGTGAGTAGTTCTTTTAAGAATACTCGAAGATGGATTAGAATGCTTGATGTGCCATAAAAGCAAAGTGTTTTAGTCACAAAGCAATTATGGGGAACCTTCAAAGTATATCCATTGGAAGCCTGCGACTTAGTCGCGGAGGCTACCACATAACACATAGCATGATCAAAGATTGAGATTAAGTCTCAAATGACTGCACCATACACTTAAGTGTAGAGATGGTGAGTCAATAAGAAATAAGAATTCTAATAGTAAAAGAACAAGTTGTTCGGAACTACCTATGTTCTATGGATATTCCTGGAGACAACGGCATATTCAATATGGTTGTAGGAAATCCTAGATGAACAAAGAATTGTGTGTTCTATAGTACTATGAACCAGAAGGACGTGTAACGCCCGGTTCTTAGAGGAAGACTATTAGAAGAACCACAAAGCCCGAACTGACGTAATACCTTGGAATGAGAAAAAGGACAAAGACTAGGAACCAGCCAAACCGAGTAGAAGTACACCACACACTGCACCTACTGTTATTACTATTATACACCGGGACGCCGTTGCAGTGGGAGGTTGTTGAACAACCAAAGATGTTCGTAAGACTAGAAGAGTTTCGGACTCTGGATCTAGTAAAGATGAAATCGATCCCTAGCTCTACACGAGGGCGGTACTAGATCTAAATGTGTCTGCTTAGAAAACAATAAGGATTATTGTTAAGAGGCAAGATCATTTAGAGTACAAGCTTAGTAAATCCATTTATGGATTGAAACAAAGCTATAAATCGTGGAACTTGAGAATTGATGGGATAGTCCATTTAATGGATTCATCAAAAGGCATAGACGATAGGTGTATTGGAGATGTAATAGAAACAAGGTGGTGTCTCTCGGAGATTTTATGTAGATAACAATTTCATCATTGGCAACAATGTAGAAAATGTTGTCAGACATAAGATAATGGTTGTCTAAATGAATCGAGATATAAGATTGAGTAGAAGTTAGAGCATGTTCTTGAGATCTTTCGATCCAAGGATAAGAACATTGTACTTCTCCTAGATATCTTATACGATTATGGTTTGTTTTAAACATGCATACTTCTGAGAAAGGTTATTGCCTTTCAGAGACAAAATATACATCTATCTAAAGGGTATGTGTTCGAACACATGAAGGAGATAGATGAGGACAAAGCAGTTTCCTATACTTCAAGTATGGAAAGCTTTATAAATGCAATGTTGTAAAACAAGAACCTGATATCAACTATGCGGTTTGCGTAGTGGGAGGATATCAAAGTAATCTAGACAAGAGATTTTCGGATGCTATAATAGTACTTGTGAAGTACTGGATTATTAAGCAAGACGAAATCTTCTTTGATTACAAATTCTCAGATCACAAGTCAGAGGAGGACCAGTGTAAGTCGATATCAGGCTATGTGTTCACTTTTAAAAAGAGGTGGAACCATGAAATGAAAGAGTGATAAGCAGGACGCTTCTCAGACTCTCTCATAACCGAATAAGCAGCCTCAGAGGCAGCGGAAGTTTTGGTTAGGTTCCGGGATAACCTCTTGACTTGGATATGACTCTTAGTTTACCAAAGGCTATTGGATAGCGGTGCACGGTAAACTGGAAGAAGTCATAAGTCAAAAGTGATGTTAACACATAGAGCAAGTACCACCTGATACGAGTCATCGTCGAGGGAGACGATGCAGTAGTCACCAAGATAACTTCAGAGCGACAACCTAGAGTACTCATTCACATAGTACTTCTAAGGAAGTACAACTCTAAGCACGTGATGAGTATGGGAGTCGGGAGTTTGGAGGAAATGACTAGACCTTAGTACAAGTGGGAGATTGTTGGAGTTATGTACTTAATGTCTAGATTTAAGTAACGGTAAACTCCCAGTCATAGCATTTACATTTAATCTATTTAATTAATAAACAATTATTTGCATTTAATTATTATTAATTAAATTATGCAAAATTATAGTCCTGGATTTTATACGTTGTAGTTAGTATGGTGTTGCATGGGCGCATAGAAGATCATACTATCGGTTACTCGTATTTAATCGAACAGTTGCTCACGACCTAGATGGACACGGACCAATCCATCGGTATAGTCGTTGTGTGAGAGAGAAAATAATTTATCTTAATTATTTTATCACACTTGTACACTTGGTGTATTGGGCGGATCGCTTGAGATTTATCGATTAGGATTGCCTTGAGATAATCGATTCAAGTCTCAGAGTATTTTATTCTTAATCCCCGATACTATTGCGGGTGTGTATATTTAATATATGTGACCTTGATTTTCCAAAGGAATTAACCGATTTAATTATTGGGTTAATTACCGGTTAAGTTGGGTCACTATATTTTATATATGGTGAATACTTGACGGGAAAGTGTATCCCGGAAGGGTTGATAATATCCCCGAGATGAGTTCATAAGGAATTATTGTGTAAACCTCATGAGTGGATTCGTTCCGCACAATAATTAAGGATGAATGGTACTAGTCTCGGATTCAAGAGATGAATAAATTAATTAGCAATAAATTAATTTTATTCATGGATATTTAAATCTTAAATACACGGAATAAATAATACTACCGGAGAAATATTATTTGATATAATATGGTTTAATATTGGGAGTGCAATTAATTTATATAGTGGAAAATAAATTAATTAATATTAATGGGAGATTAATAGATTTGGGCTTGGGCTCAATTTAATCATTAATATTGGAAGCCCAATATTCCACCTCCTTAGATCCCCTACGTAGCCTATAAAAGCACTACATGGTCTTCACTTTTTCATAAGACAAGATTATCATACTTGATATTCTAGAGAGTTGAAGAGGATCCATAAGCTTGGAGGATCGTCGCCCACCCGACGTTCAAACTAGTGCAAGGAATACGTGGGAAGATCGTAAGGTCATCAACTTAAATTCGTTTCTCCGCACAACGAATTAAAAGGTAAAATCATATACTCGTTTCTATGATTTTATGTGAATTGATTGTGATACATACATGAACGCACGATCCGGGAAAACAACGAACCTCGGGGACGGGGATTCGAGATCCCCGGCGAGGATCGAAGGTGGCGGTCGAACCCTAGGGTTCGGACCGCCGCGACGCGCGACAAGGGCAAGCCCCGGCTAGACGCCGGGGCATGCGATCGACTTCGGTCGATCGCCGGGGATGCCGCGGGCTGGCGCCGCGGCGGATCCCCTCGGCCACCCTCGTCGGCGGCGCGTCGCAAGGAGCCCTCGGCTGGAGCCGAGGGGCGATCGAGCCCGTGAGCTCGATCGCGGGGCTGCTACGAGCAGCCCCGGGGATGCCGTGAGGCATCCCGGCGATCGCTAGGGCAGCGATCGCGAACCCCGGCGGGGGCTCGGCTAGGGTTTCTAGCCGCGGGTTTTACCCGCGGCGGTGATTCTCTTGTCGTGCCCGGTTCCGTTTGGTGGTTCGCGTGTTTCCGGCGATAGGATTTCGGTCGGGGTTATCGGTTCCGCAATTTTTGATACCCCGGGATATCGAATTCCAGCATTTCCCTCTTAGGGTCCTTCTCTATCGCCGGCTCAGCAGCCTTGAGCATCCCGTGGAGCTCACGAAGCGATTTCTTCAAACCATTCATATGGAAAATTTAGCCTAAAGGCATTATAACCATCATGAGATTGAAGTATGAAATTGGTTGCCAAATAATCATCATAGGAAAAATCTAGGCGGTCACTTGAAACAAATAATCCAATCATTTGTTGCACATGTGATTCCATAGATTTCCATTTTTCCAGCCTAGCTGAAGCGATGACCCTGGTCATACCGAACCGCTCAATCATAGTATGTTCCCCGAACATGCTATTGAGTTGTTCAATGATATCATAGGAATTGGTAATCTAACACATTCTCTTTGTATTCGTATTTGAGGACCATCCTCAAATTACGTTTTCAATCAAGAAAATTTGTGTTGTTCAATTTTTCACAATCAAGAATTGAACCAAACTTGAATTGAGTTGATATTTAACATGATAAACTACAAAAGAAAGATAACTAAAGTATGTAAACATCCACAAAGCGGTAAACAAATAAGGTTGTCTATCAAAATTACTTATTTGTTACATTTTGTTCAATCGATATCTAATATCGTTGTTCCCTTAAACAAAACAATCCCAAGACCCTCATCTTGCGAATCCTTAAGCCGACTGAGTCCGCACTTAAGAAACTCCAAGAAAGGTAGACATCCCATGTCAATGACATCTAATGTCACTCTCGGTCGATGAGAGTCCCATTCTCATCTCATGTCTCGATAGCCACGCCTGCAGTGGATCTATCGATGAGAAAACCAAACTCACGTGTAAGGGTCTAACCCTTACTCCCACTTATCCCAAGATAACAAGTAGTACCCCGCTGAGGCGGACCTACCAACTTATGATCGAGGGCTTTATGGGTGTGATGTTTTGGACAAGACATTATACTCATTATTTTGGGAACTTGCATGCATAGGTTTGTTTATATGTAAGTTGAACATTTATAACATAAAACAACCTATAACTAGCAAAGCAAATAAATACGAAATCGAAAGGCCCCTAGAACCTCACAACTCTCAAACGAAAAGATTAAAATAACAACAAAAGCCTTGAACATCTTCTGGACTGGTCCTCGCCCTCCGTTTTAGTTTCGTGCCCTCCGATTTTGGTCAAATCTATTCCGTACCCATAAAACCACGAACAACGCCCGCCGTTTCACAACCAGCGGTCGCTGAACACCACCGGCGGTCGCCGTTTCCAAAACGGCGCCCGCCGAAAGGTCCGGGAACAATCTGCCAAGAAAAAGGGCTTTCGGCGGTCGCCGTTTCCAAAATGGCGCCCGCCGAAACAAAAAAGCGCCCGCTGGAGCTACAACGGCGCCCGCCGTTTGGCTCCAGCAGCCCGGTTTTGTCCGTTTTGCTTCGTTTCTTCTCGTTTTCGCCAGAGAGCCGAGATCCTCCATCGAACCATGGACTAAGTCCATCGCTTACAAGTAGTACAATACAAATATAATAGAAAAACCTATCTATTACAATTGATTCCAAGGGACGCAGCCCTCAAAAGACTATGGCCAATCGAAACGAAAAAAACGACGAATTCATTCACCCGACCACTAACGGTGGCCGGCCTTACATCTAATCACATAATCACAATTAAACAATTAATCCAATTATGTAGATTAAACTTCTTGTGTCCAACACAAAAGTGTGCACGAGCCCTAGGCTCTGATACCAATTGAAGGTACCGGTATACCGATCCGATCGATATACCGTGTGGCGGAAGCGTGTAAAGCAATAGATCTACTATGCCATGATCTTAGTGCACACTTAATGTGTATAAGAACACATATAAACATATATATATACACATCCAATATATATATATATAAGGTTCAACGATTACTTACTTATGGTGACGAAGTGATTCGTTGATGTCGTTGAGGTGGTGTTGAGTCGATTGAACCACCTCAAATGGATCAGCCTCTCGAAGATCTCCTTGTGAATGACCTCGTCACTCCTCTTGTCTAGATCTCCCGGATGTTGAAGCCGCACAAATGGCCCGGCCTCTACGTGTTGCACACGAACCCGGATGACGAACACTTTGCTTGATCGAGTCGGGTCTCCAAGAACACTCTCTCCTTTCTCTCTTTTGTGTGGATTTCGAAATATGTGATTAAGTTGTGTGAAAATCTGATTTTCACCCTCTTATTCATCTCATTATGGTCACATAATTGTCCCATTATTAACCTTGTAACCCCCCACCTTAATGTGTGTCATAAACACACATAATGGGGGTGGTTTATGGTGAATATGAATGGTCATGCCACATCATCATGCCAACTAGCATAAGACATGGTCCCACTAGCTTGTGTGGCATGCCATGTCACACTATGTGACATGCATCCATGCAAGCCATGCATCCCATGCATGTGAATTAAATCCACGTAAATATTGATTCTAAATCAATATATTTATCAAGCAACGTGTTGGAATTCGATATCCCGGGTTATTTAAATTTGCGGAAACCAATAACCCGAACGAACCCTTCGCCGGAGATCACACGAACACCGACTCATCCGCCGGAGTTCGGCCTTTGGAGACCACGCACCCGAAGGCACGCGGCCCGCCCCCAGCCGAACCCCCGCGAGACGGGGTTCACGCGATCGAGGATCGTGTTCGATCTTCGCGATCGATGGGGCTGCCCAGCATCCCCCCGCGGCGAGTCCGGCGACTCGCCGCCGCCTGGAGGAGCCCCGCCTTCACGGCGGGTGGGGTGCGGCACCAGCCCGCGCCCCCAGCGATCGATCCCCGTGATCGATCGCGAGCCCTCGGCCCAGCCGAGGGTTCCTCTCCTCCGCGCGCCGCCAAACCCTAGCGGGCGATCCCGCGGTCCGGTGGCTTCGCCACCACCGCGTGATCGTTCGTCTAATCCGAGTTCGACTCTTGGATCTTGTTTTTCCGATAATTGATTTCAATAAGAATTAAATAGCGGAAATATTTAATTCACCTTTCGATTCGTTGTGCGGAGAAACGATATCTTATGATGACCTTGAGATCTTCCCACGTATTCCTTGCACTAGCCCGGACGTCGTGTGGGCGACTATCTACCGAACTCCATGGATCCTCCTCTCTACTTTCTCTCTCTAGAATTGTGATCTTCAAGTTATGAGAATAGAGAAGACCATGTAGTGCTTTTATAGGCTACGTAGGGGATCTTAAGGAGGTGGAATATTGGGCTTCCAATATTGAAGATTAAATTGAGCCCAATGCTCAAGTCCATTAATCCTTATCAATATTAATTAATTCTATTTTCCACTATATAAAATTAATTGCACTCCCAATATTATACCATATTATATCAAATAATATTTCTCCGGTAGTATTATTTATTCCGTGTATTTAAGATATAAATATCCATGAATAAAATTAATTTATTGCTAATTAATTTATTCATCTCTTATATCCGAGACTAGTACCATTCAACCTTAATTATTATGCGGAATAAATCCACCTGCAGGGTTTACATAATAATTCCTTATGAACTCATCTCGGGGATATTATCAACCCTTACGGGATACACTTTCCCGTCAAGTATTCACGGCATGTCATATATAAAATATAGTGACCCAACTTAACCGGTAATTAACCCAATAATTAAATCGGTTAATTCCTTTGGTAAATCAAAGTCACTTATATTGAATATACACACCCGCAATAGTTTCGTGGATTAAGAATAAAATACACTGAGACTCGAATCGATTATCGCCGGCAATCCTAATCGATGAATCTCAACGATCCGCTCAATACACCAAGTGTACAAGTGTGATAAAATAATCAAGACAGATTATTTTCTCTCTCACACAACGACTATACCGATGGATTGGTCCGTGTCCATCTAGGTCGTGAGCAACTGTTTGATTAAATACGAGTAACCGATAGTATGATCTTCTGTGTGGGCCCGACACACCATACTAACTACAACGTATAGAATCCAGGACTATAATTTGCATATATTTAATTATAAATAATTAAATGCAAATAATTGTTTATTTAATTAAATAGATTAGTGGCAATGGATCGTGAGTTTCCGTTGCTTAAATCTAGACATTAAGTACACAACTCCAACAATCTCCCACTTGTACTAAGGTCTAGTCATTTCCTCCAAACTCCCGACTCCCATACTCATCACGTGCTTAAGTTGTACTTCCAAGAAGTACTATGTAAATGAGCACTCTAGGTTGCCGCTCTGAAGTTATCTTGGTGACTACAGCGTCGTCTCCCTCGACGATGACTCGTATCAGGTGGTACTTGCACTATGTGTTATCTTACACTTATGGACTTGTGATTTCTTACCATTTGCCATCGCACCGCTATTTACATAGCCTTTGGCAAATTAAGAATCACATCTAAGTCCCAGAGATTATCCCGGAGTTATACCAAAACTTCCGCTGCCTCTGAGGCCGCTATTTGGTTACCCATGGCAGAGTCCGAAAAGCATCGTGCTTATCACTCTTTCATGTTAAAACTCCTTCTCCTTCAATAGTGAAACACATAGCCTGATATCGACTTACACCGGTCCTCATTCGATTAGAAATCTAAGAGAATGTAATCCAAAGGAAATGTTTGTCTGCTTCGTAGTCTAGAACAGTACTTCGAAAGTACTTTTACAGCAGTCGAATATTCCTTTCCAGGATTACCTTGATATCCTCCCACTATGCTAACCGCATAGCCGATATCAGGTTCTCGTTTTCAACAATGCATTTATTAAGCTTTCCACACTCAAAGTGTAGGAATCTGCTTTCATTGCTTCTATCTCCTTTTGTGTTCTAAAACACATATCCTTAGATAGATGCATTCCGTCTCTGAAAGGTAACGAACCTTTCTCGGAATCTTGCATGTTAAAACGAACCATAATCGTACAAGATATCTAGAGAAGTACAATGTTCTTTTCTTGAGATCCTAGATCTTAAGAACATGCTCTAACTTCTTCTTTATCTCATATATCGATTTTTCTAGACAACCATCATTTTATGTCTGACAACATCTTTACATTGTTACCAATGATAAAATGTTATCTACATAAAACCTCCGAGAAACACCACCTTGTTTCCATCACGTTTCCCATACACACGATTCGTCAATGCCTTTTGATGAATCCATCAAATGGACTATCTCATCAATTCGCAAGTTCCACAATCTCTAGCTTCGTTTCAATCCATCAATGGATTAACTAAGCTTGTACTCTAAATGATCTTGCCTCTTGGCAATAATCCTTATTGCTTTCCAAGAAGGCACATTTAGATCTAGTACCGCCTCTATGTAGCTCTAGGGATCGATTTCACGTATACTAGGTCCAGAGTCCGAAGACTCACCTAGTTTCATGAATATCTCCGGTTGTTAAACAACCTCCCACTACAACGGCATTCCGGTGTATAAACAGTAATAACAGTAGGTGCAGTTAGTGGTGTACCGCTACTCGGTTCGGCTGGTTCTAAGTCTTAATCGTTTTCTCTCTTTTCAGAAGTATCATGTCATTTTTGGGCTTGTGGTTCATCTAATAGCCTTCCCCTAAGAACCGAGCGTTAGAACTTATAACGTCCTTCTGGTGCATAGTACTATCGAACACACATCTTTTGTTCTTCTAGGATATTCTACAACCACATTTGAATGCGTCGTTGTTACCAAGACATATCCATAGAACATAGGTAGTTCCGTTTAACTCATGCTTTTACTATTTCTATAAGAGTTCCATTTCTTATATTCGACACACCAATCCTACAGAGGACTGTATGGTGTAGTCACTTGGGATCCAATCCCAAGCTCTGATCAGTATGCCATGCATTCCTCAGACCGGTACTTGCCTCCGCGATTAAATCGCAGGCTACAAATGGATATACCTTGATGGTTCTCCACAATTGCTTAGTGTCCATTGACATGTCAAAACACTTGCTTTTGTGGCACATCAGGTATTCTAATCCATTTCTCGAGTAATCATCAAATGAAGTACTCGTACCTTATTGTCTGAGTAGACATAGGTCTGCATACATCAGAGTCAATCAATTCTTATACTTGTCCGGATCTTATATCTTATATCCATAAAGGATTGCTTAGTCGTATTATCTTCCAAATTAGATTCTTAGGTCGGAAGGTCCACTCCTTCAACTTAATTGATCTTACAATCAATTTTCGACCTTTGAACTTCTTATTTGAATAAATATGACTTAGCATAAGAATCCACAAGTATAAATGATTTAATAAAGAAATCTCATATTAGTAAAACGAGTTATATAAAACGGTTCGTTGCATCGTGGTGGACTCAGGATTCATCATTTATATATTGCTAGCTAATGTACCAAAATAGATAATATCATTATTTCTTCTTATAACCATCAAATGATTAAAAGAAATAAAATATCCATTCATTAGAAATCCAGAAAAAAGTTCTTTCTAATATGAAAGGTACATAAAAGCAATAACTCAAAATGAAATCCTATAAAATGTCCTCCACTGCAACAGCTGCCTCCTTACAGCATTGCCCATGTAGACTACGATCTTTTCTTTTCTAAGTCGTCGGGTTTCCTGGAACCCTTGCATTTAGAATGCCCATACCGCCAGTGGTTCCATATCTACACACCAGGTTCCGGTAGATAATACCACTGACTATGTTTTACGACTAAAGAAATTTCGTACCTTCTTTGAGAGGATAAATAGACTTCCAGTACCCAGACTGTTTGCATCGAGAACTCTTGCCTCATGGCTTTCTCGTTCATCTTGTGGTCCAAGCAACTTAGGACCACTGGGATTCATTGCTTTCTTTTCCTTTCCCCCGATTTTGCCCTTAGGTTCAAAACCTTTGGCATTGGCTTACAAGAGCTTGCGATTTCCGTCTCAACTCGTCCAAAAGGTTAATCATCTCAGAAACGTGTTTAAGCGTTTCCTCGAATGACTGGCCTTTATGAGTATCCTCATCGCTTCTTGTCTAGCCGCCTATGTCAATAGGCTCGGAAGGATAAAGCCCATTGAGTACAATCTTGTACTCTTCAACAGTTTGGGTAATGTCTAGATCTCTATTCCAATCATTACATTTAGGGACTAGTGAGTTTATAATCCTTACGTATCACAGAAAGTGGGTTCAAAGCCATTTCCTAATCTATGAGCACATATAATAACAAACAATCGATTTAATCTCCGATATTATCTCCCTTAAATAATATCATTAAACCACTAATCACCTCTAAAATCCCATCAGATATGGCAAGCCACGATAGTGTGGACGTTTACCTATCCAAATGATTTAGCAATTAGATTTGCTTCGGTCGTACATCATCATTAGCGTTACTTCGATGGGAAGAATACTAAGAAGCGTACCTAAGTGTAAACCATTACTCAGTATCTAAGAATATTGTTTGGAACACGCATATTCACCGCAAGCCACGATAGTGTGGACGTTTACGTTAACATACGCTCCTTTACTCCCTTCTATAACTGTCTACATCAATCGTTCCAAAATCCCATTCAATGTAGCAAGCCACGATAGTGTGGACGTTTACTACACCAAAAGACTTTTACAATTGACATCCAATTACTTGATCCATTCGATCTTGAAAATCAAGACGCGGAGAATCATAAGTGAAACTCGAAGTTTCTAACCAGTGATTCACCATGCGAACGACCCTATCTCTCATAGAATGAGGGAGCCGAGCAGACAATCGATCTAGTCATCAAATGACACGAAAGTCTCTAATTTGTGTCATCCACATGACCAAGTGGCTTTGGCTCCATTCCACTCCCCGGGGTGAGAATGAGTCGACTTGAAATCAGTTTCAGAAAGACAAATTAGGCATTGTTTGATAAACTCAATCAATGTTTCTCGTAAAAGGAATTACAAGAATTCTCCTCCAATGACTTATCTATACGAACTTCAAAAGTCCATAAAAGTCACCAAGAGAACAGCAATGGAGACCATGGCAATGTTTCCATTCCCTCTCCCACTTAGCTTTTTACAATAAAGGGATACGCTATCTAATGCATAATTAAATACACATAAGCATAATAACAAACATACATTTCATGCAAGTACGTACACAAATAATCAAATAATTGCTCAAGTAAAATTATTTCTCGACTATTCGTACCTTGATGAATTCCAGCATGCTTGTCTTGAGTCTTCATTCTACGTCTTGAATACTTTGCCGAGCGACGGAAAAATTCTTTGATTCTCATATTTAATTTTACTCCAATTAAATAAAATCAATTCCATTGATTTCCATATTTAATTCTATTTTAAATAAAATCCAAGATTTTCCAATCCAAAATAAATTTTGAATTAATCTAATGATTTTAAATAAAATACTTAAATTAAATAAAATCAATATTATTAAAATCCATTGATTTCCATATTTAATTCTATTCTAAATAAAATCCAAGATTTTCCAATCCAAAATAAATTTTGAATTAATCTAATGATTTTAAATAAAATACTTAAATTAAATAAAATCAATATTATTAAAATCCATTGATTTCCATATTTAATTCTATTCTAAATAAAATCCAAGATTCCAACTCAAAATAAATTTTGAATTAATCTAATGATTTTAAATAAAATACTTAAATTAAATAAAATCAATATTTTAATAATTTCTCAATCCTATTTAGATTAGATCTCAAGAATCCTAATCAAAATCGAATTTTGATTCTTCTTAAGACTTCTAATCCAAGTAGGTATAGGATATCTAGAGAAACTAGGATTTTCTTTCCTAATTTAACTCTCCATCTAATTTCATTATTTAATTCCATAATTAAGAAATCTAATCCAAATAGAATTTGAATTAATTCCAAAATTAAATTAAATAAAATTAGAAAGATTAAACTATTTTCGGAAAGATCGGATTTACCGGGACGGACCGAAACGAATTCCGGTCATCCCAATCGAACCACTCGAGCCCAGCCATGCACATGCATATGCACCATCAATTAATTCACAAGAATATTAATTAATTAGCACATGCACGTTCAGCATGCAAAGGAATGAACCCATTTAGCCGTACATGCAAAACCAAAAGACCACGCATGTGCATAAAAAAAAAAACACCAGCGCGCTTGTCTTCTCCGGCAAGGGGCGTACCAGCAGTAGCCTAGTCGATCTCCGGCATGATGTCTCCTCCGACGAACCATGCCATCGACTTCGACACAGCAGCAGCCCGCACGGAGACCACCTCACGTCCAGCCGCTGCCTTCGATGTCCGAGCGTGAAGCTGTCCGCGAGCATCGAGCACAACCGCCGGCTGCCGGCGAACCACCGCCACTGGTGGCACACGCCGACGCGCCCAGTCGCGTTCAGCCCACGTCCAGCAGCTCGCACAGCTCGTGCCTCTAGCTACCTTCCGGCAGCCCGCACCGAGCCCACGAACGATCGACTCCGGTTCGATATTCCGAAAAACCCTCGATTTTTAATATTTAATTTTTCCGACCAACACGATTCATACAAGAGAGAAAACGTAGACGTAGAACAATATATATAGCACAATAATTTAATAAAATTAAATTAATCTATGGCTATAAACAACGATAATCGATTATCGAAACAATTAACGAAAAACGTAACCGTACGCTCTGATACCAATTGTTGGAATTCGATATCCCGGGTTATTTAAATTTGCGGAAACCAATAACCCGAACGAACCCTTCGCCGGAGATCACACGAACACCGACTCATCCGCCGGAGTTCGGCCTTTGGAGACCACGCACCCGAAGGCACGCGGCCCGCCCCCAGCCGAACCCCCGCGAGACGGGGTTCACGCGATCGAGGATCGCGTTCGATCTTCGCGATCGATGGGGCTGCCCAGCAGCCCCCCGCGGCGAGTCCGGCGACTCGCCGCCGCCTGGAGGAGCCCCGCCTTCACGGCGGGTGGGGTGCGGCACCAGCCCGCGCCCCCAGCGATCGATCCCCGTGATCGATCGCGAGCCCTCGGCCCAGCCGAACCCTAGCGCCGCCAAACCCTAGCGGGCGATCCCGCGGTCCGGTGGCTTCGCCACCACCGCGTGATCGTTCGTCTAATCCGAGTTCGACTCTTGGATCTTGTTTTTCCGATAATTGATTTCAATAAGAATTAAATAGCGAAAATATTTAATTCACCTTTCGATTCGTTGTGCGGAGAAACGAGATCTTATGATGACCTTGAGATCTTCCCACGTATTCCTTGCACTAGGCCGGACGTCGTGTGGGCGACGATCTACCGAACTCCATGGATCCTCCTCTCTACTTTCTCTCTCTAGAATTGTGATCTTCAAGTTATGAGAATAGAGAAGACCATGTAGTGCTTTTATAGGCTACGTAGGGGATCTTAAGGAGGTGGAATATTGGGCTTCCAATATTGAAGATTAAATTGATCCCAATGCTCAAGTCCATTAATCCTTATCAATATTAATTAATTCTATTTTCCACTATATAAAATTAATTGCACTCCCAATATTATACCATATTATATCAAATAATATTTCTCCGGTAGTATTATTTATTCCGTGTATTTAAGATATAAATATCCATGAATAAAATTAATTTATTGCTAATTAATTTATTCATCTCTTATATCCGAGACTAGTACCATTCAACCTTAATTATTATGCGGAATAAATCCACCTGCAGGGTTTACATAATAATTCCTTATGAACTCATCTCGGGGATATTATCAACCCTTACGGGATACACTTTCCCGTCAAGTATTCACGGCATGTCATATATAAAATATAGTGACCCAACTTAACCGGTAATTAACCCAATAATTAAATCGGTTAATTCCTTTGGTAAATCAAAGTCACTTATATTGAATATACACACCCGCAATAGTTTCGGGGATTAAGAATAAAATACACTGAGACTCGAATCGATTATCGCCGGCAATCCTAATCGATGAATCTCAACGATCCGCTCAATACACCAAGTGTACAAGTGTGATAAAATAATCAAGACAGATTATTTTCTCTCTCACACAACGACTATACCGATGGATTGGTCCGTGTCCATCTAGGTCGTGAGCAACTGTTTGATTAAATACGAGTAACCGATAGTATGATCTTCTGTGTGGGCCCGACACACCATACTAACTACAACGTATAGAATCCAGGACTATAATTTGCATATATTTAATTATAAATAATTAAATGCAAATAATTGTTTATTTAATTAAATAGATTAGTGGCAATGGATCGTGAGTTTCCGTTGCTTAAATCTAGACATTAAGTACACAACTCCAACACAACGTACATCATCTTTGAGTCCGTGTGTGACCCTGTAGGTATGATTTATCGATCAATATTATATTGTTCCCAACAAATAATATTATCAAATAATCATTTAACATCCATAGACGACCTTATGACTTTATCGATTGCACACGTAGGATCGAAGGACATATCCCAACAAATATGCGTGACATTATAGGGATGTTAATATTTGGGATCTATAACTGGAAGACAAAACTGTTAGCAAAATGATATACGTACCAATGATCGGCAGCACTAGGTCAAGGGGGTAGTCAGGGGAGTCAATGCCTAGATACTTTTATTCTTTATTTGGTTTATTATCTGTTTAGTCAATTCTGTTACTTGAGCATTCTGTTAGCTTTACATTCAGTAGTCGTAGTCAGTCAAGTTTTATGCTTATTTGTTTTCTTTTTAGTTATTTGTTTATTTCTAGTCAAGTAGTAACGGTGACCACGGTTCGACAGTGCCCAACTGCTCCCCAAAACAAACTTTTAAAACGTGACAACCCAATTGAGCAACCAAAGCCGGGAAAACTAAAAGCTAAATCGCCTCCTCGTGGGATCGACCCTATACTTGCTGCTAGTACTTGTGCTAGTTATTAAGTTTAGGTTTTATAAATATTATTTTGCGGTACTCCACGACGGTAGCGTCAAAATTGGCGTCGTTGCCGGGGAGGCAATATTCCAAGCAATTAGTTTTCCGTGCTAACATCTTGATCAACTTTGTGTATGCAGGAATCTGACTCAACGGAGAGCAACGGTCAAGAGTTGTTATACGACACTTAAATCGAGCGAACCGAGAGAAAGTTTAGAGCAGACGCAAGGTGAAAGCAAGCCTTAGCACGTGCCGCTCAAGCATCTCAGTTGACCAAGACTGAGACTAGGGAGCCAATCTCAGAAACACCGAGAGAGGATCCACCGAACACATCCAGGTCACCACCGAGATCAAGGATGGGAGATACAGCACCAAAAACGCTAAGGGAAAGGATGTTCCCAGAGAATCTGAATCTGAAGTCGCTGGGCATCACCTTGCCCAAGGTAGAAAACAACACTTGGGAGATGAGGCACGGATTCATCCAGATCTTGCCCAAGTTCAGTGACATGCCATTGGAGGATCCCCAAAGACACCTCCAAGATTTCGAACTAGCATGTGGTAACATTCGAGCAAGTGAGGAACTAGGGGAGTACATAAGGCTCCTGGCCTTCCCATTCTCCTTGGCCGAAGACGCCCGAGAATGGCTCTACACTCTGCCTGCTGGAGAAGTGACCACCTGGAGTCAACTTCAGCAGAAGTTCCTCGAGAAGTACTTCCCAGCCGCACGCATCCAGCAAATGAGGAAAAAGATCAATAGCATCAAGATGGGAGCTGGAGAGAACTTCCATGACTACTGGGTCAGGTTCAAGCAGATGTTGGGCAAGTGCCCACAACATCAGATCCGTGATCATGACTTGATCCAGTACTTCATTTCTGGATTGAGGACTTCAGAAAGGACCTTGATCAACGTAGCCAGTGGAGGATCAATTCTGAACAAAAGCGCTGAGGAAGCGTTCAAATTGTTCAAGGAGATGGCGGAAGAATTAAGAGAGGATGGCAGTGATCTACTTAAGAGCAACTTGCCCGCAGATGATAAACTTGACAAGCTCTGCAACATAGTTGAGCAACTGGTACTCAACAGTAACCCTGGACAAAAAAGGGCAGTAAAGGCGTGTCGAATATGCAAGGAGAGCAACCACGCAACTGTCGAATGCCCAGAATTGTTTGATGAAGAAGTCAAGGCAATCATGCAACCAAACGGGAATGGGCAAGAGAGGAGGCCAATGTACGATCCGAACTCCAACACGTACAACCCATCATGGAAAAATCATGAAAATCTTCGCTATGGGAACAATAATTACCAAGGAGGAGGAAACCAAGGTAATCAAAATCAGCAATACCATGGGCAAGGTAGTCAGCAGAGAAATGACTATCAAGGATTGGGCAACCAGAAGAACCAGAGCAATGGCCCAACTTTGGCAGACATGATGCAGACCTTGGTCGCTGAAAACATCAAAGCCCAGCAGGAGAATGAGAAGTACCAACTGGAAACACGTGGTCAACTCCAAAATATAAATGCTCTATTACTTGAGTCACGTGGGCAATTCCAGAACATCAATGCCCAATTGGCACATCTCACCCAGTCAATGACCAAGATGGAGAAGAAGACCAGTGGACTGCCACCACAAGTTGAACTGAACAACGCCCAACTAAATCGCCTCCTCGTGGGATCGACCCTATACTTGCTGCTAGTACTTGTGCTAGTTATTAAGTTTAGGTTTTATAAATATTATTTTGCGCTACTCCACGACGGTAGCGTCATATATACATCCAATATATATATATATGGAGATATCAACGAAATCTTACTTTTGGTGACGAAGTGATTCGTTGATGTCGTTGAAGTGGTGTTGAGTCGATTGAACCACCTCAAATGGATCAGTCTCTCGAAGCTCTCCTTGTGAATGACCTCGTCACTCCTTTAGATCGTCCGGATGTGGAAGCCGCACAAATGGCCCGGCCTCTACGTGTTGCACACGAACCCGGAAAATGAACTTGCTTGCTTGTTAGATTGAATTGGTTCTCCATGAACTCTTTTCTCTCTATTTGGTGTGATTTTCGTAGCTGAATATTGTGGTGAGAAAATAAGCATTTTCTCACCTATTAAACCATGAAATTGTTGGAGTTGTGTACTTAATGTCTAGATTTAAGTAACGGAAACTCACGATCCATTGCCATTAATCTATTTAATTAAATAAACAATTATTTGCATTTAATTATTTATAATTAAATATATGCAAATTATAGTCCTGGATTTTATACGTTGTAGTTAGTATGGTGTTGTATGGACACACAGAAGATCATACTATCGGTTACTCGTATTTAATCGAACAGTTGCTCACGACCTAGATGGACACGGACCAATCCATCGGTATAGTCGTTGTGTGAGAGAGAAAATAATCTATCTTGATTATTTTATCACACTTGTACACTTGGTGTATTGAGCGGATCGTTTGAGATTTATCGATTAGGATTGCCGGCGATAATCGATTTGAGTCTCAGTGTATTTTATTCTTAATCCCCGATACTATTGCGGGTGTGTATATTTAATATAAGTGACTTTGATTTTCCAAAGGAATTAACCGATTTAATTATTGGGTTAATTACCGGTTAAGTTGGGTCGCTATATTTTATATATGACATGCCGTGAATACTTGACGGGAAAGTGTATCCCGTAAGGGTTGATAATATCCCCGAGATGAGTTCATAAGGAATTATTATGTAAACCCTGCAGGTGGATTTGTTCCGCATAATAATTAAGGTTGAATGGTACTAGTCTCGGATATAAGAGATGAATAAATTAATTAGCAATAAATTAATTTTATTCATGGATATTTATATCTTAAATACACGGAATAAATAATACTACCGGAGAAATATTATTTGATATAATATGGTTTAATATTGGGAGTGCAATTAATTTTATATAGTGGAAAATAGAATTAATTAATATTAATGGATTAACAGATTTGGGCTTGGGCTCAATTTAATCATTAATATTGGAAGCCCAATATTCCACCTCCTTAAGATCCCCTACGTAGCCTATAAAAGCACTACATGGTCTTCTCTATTCTCATAACTTGAAGATCACAATTCTAGAGAGAGAAAGTAGAGAGGGAGATCCATGGAGTTCGGTAGATCGTCGCCCACACGACGTCCGAGCTAGTGCAAGGAATACGTGGGAAGATCTCAAGGTCGTCAAATTGAGTTCTACGTTTTTCCGAACAACGAGAACGAGGTAAATCGTAAAACCCTCTTTATGATTTTATCGTTTAATTATCGTGAGAATATTCATGAACCAAGATCCGAGAACGAGACCCAAGACGAGGACGAACCGAGCGGTGGTGGTCGAAGACCACCGGACCGCCGGCGGATCGTCGGCTCGCCTAGGAGGGGTCGAAGGGCTTGAGCCTCGGCTGGACGCCGAGACTCGGTCGAGCACGAGCTCGATCGCCCGTGCACATCCAGCGGGCTGCTGGAGCAGCCCCGCTCGCACGGCATGAGCTCCGCTCCGGCGGGGCGACGCCGCTTGCGCGGCTGGACCGCCGCTCGCGCGGCGGTGGGCTGATGGTGATCGCAAGCCACGGTTCGACCGTGGCTGGTCGTGCGATCACCGGGGGCAGCTGGGCGTGCATAAGGGGCTGCCAAGGGCAGCCCTAGGCGGCTGCCGTGTACAGCCGCGAGCCCCATGCGGGGGCTCGACCGGACAACCGCGGGCTATCCCCGCGGCAGCTTGTTTGGTTGAGTCCGGCTTCGTGGTGGTTCGTGGCGGGATGTTCCGGCAACCGGGAGTCGATTGGAGTTGTCGTTCCGCAATTTGACAATCCGGATATTCGATCTCCGAAGGATTTCGGTCGGAATTAATTAGATAATTTATTTATTTAAATTTATTAATTCCGGGATATCGATTTCCAACAATTGGTATCAGAGCGTTGGTTTTAGTTCATGGTATTTTTCGATAAATTGTTCTACCTTGCAGGGTTTCCGATTATTATGGCTAGATTTAATTTTATTAATTAATGTCATAATAATGTTCTTGATTATTAAACTCTCGGTGATGTCAATATTTGTTCTTGTGTGGTGAATGCTTGTTCTTATTTTTCCGGAAATTGTATGAGGTCGATTTCATGTAGAGAATCGATACCGGAGAGCGTAGTAATAAATTTGTAATTTATTTACGTTGGATCGATGACGAAACGACGATCGGAAAAGTGTGACGGAGGAGACGAAGAGAGGGAGGACCGGGGATCGATCATGATGATCGATCCCATGAGGATCGATCGAAGGGGGGCGTGGGGGCTGCCCGCGGGAACCCTCGGCCACGCCGGCCACCGGTGGTGGTGGCGCGTGGGCTGAGGTGGCGGCGGCGCTCCTCCCCGGCCGGCGATCGATGGTGGGGGACGCGAGGTCCTCGTGATCTCGTGTTCTCCTACCTAGATTCACTTTCCTAATTGATTCGGTTTTCCTATTTTGAGTATTCCTATTTTTTTGGGAATTCTCATGGAAATAGGAAAAGAATTAATTGGAATTAATTTATTTCCTTATTCTATTATGGAAGTCTTCTAGAATATTCTAAGTTCTACTTGGAATAGGATTCTAGAGATTTAATGGAATTAGAAAGGAAAATAATTAATTATTAAATTAATTTATTTCCTATTTGATTATTCCTATTTTATGGGAATTTTCATGGACATAGAAATTAATTAATTTTGGAAAGTAGAAGAGTCCTAATTTATTTTATTTCCTTATTCTATTATAGAAGTCTTCTAGAATATTCCAAGTGGGTCTTGGATAGATTATTCTAGAGATTTAATAGAATTAGATAGGAAAATAAATAAATAAAAATATTAATAATATTTAATTTTATTTTTGATTTATTCGATTGACTTAATTTTCGAATTAAGTAACTTTTGGATTTATTAAAAATAAATAGATTTAAATATTGGAATTAATATTCCCGTCACATGGAGCATTCAAGAACGAAGACTAAAGACTAGAAGATGCGTACGAGATGCGATAAAGCCATAATAGTCGGAAAATAATATTCTAGTATTATTTTGATTATGTGATAATATTCTATGTGCTTTATTTCATGTATGCATGCTTATGTGTATTTAATTATGCATTAGATAGCGTATCCCTTTGTTATAAAAAGCTAAGTGGGAGAGGGATTGGAAACAATGCCATGGTCTCCATTGTTGTTCTCTTGGTGACTTTTATGGACTTTCGAAGTTCGTTTAGACAAGTCATTGGAGGAGAATTCTTGTAATTCCTCTTACGAGAAACATTGATTGAGTTTATCAAACAATGCCTAATTTGTCTTTCCAAAACTGATTTCAAGTCGACTCATTCTCACCCCGGGGAGTGGAATGGAGCCAAAGCCACTTGGTCATGTCGAGGACACAAATTAGAGACTTTCGTGTCATTTGATGACTAGATCGATTGTCTGCTCGGCTCCCTCATTTATGAGAGATAGGGTCGTTCGCATGGTGAATCACTGGTTAGAAACTTCGAGTTTCACTTATGATTCTCCGCGTCTTGATTTACAAGATTAAATGATTCAAGTAATTGGGAGTCAATTGTAAAAGTCTTTTGGTGTAGTAAACGTCCACACGAACGTGGCTTGCTACATTGAATGGGATTTTGGAACGATTGATGTAGACAGTTATAGAAGGGAGTAAAAGAGCGTATGTTAACGTAAACGTCCACACGAACGTGGCTTGCGGTGAATATACGTGTCCCAACCAATCTTCTTAGATACTGAGTAATGGTTTACACTTAGGTACGCTTTATAGTATTCTTCCCAACGAAGTAACGCTATAATTGATGTACGACCGAAGCAAATCTAATTGCTAAATCATTTGGATAGGTAAACGTCCACACGAACGTGGCTTGCCTTATCTGATGGGATTTTAGAGGTGATTAGTGGTTTAATGATATTATTTGAGGGAGATAATATCGGAGATTAAATCGATTGTTTGTTATTATATGTGCTCATAGATTAGGAAATGGCTTTGAACCCACTTTCTGTGATACTTAAGGATTTATTTTAAACTCACTGGTCCCTAAATGTAATGATTGGAATAGAGATCTAGACATTACCCAAACTGTTAAAGAGTGCAAGGTTGTACTCAGTGAGCTTTGTCCTCCCGAGCCTACAAATGTCTTAACTGATGAGGAAAGGACTGATTTTGATATCATGTTCAAACTCAAGGAGATGTTTAGACATGACGTAGTGGCTAGACAAGAGGCGATGAGGATACTCATAAAGGCCATTCATTCGAGGAAACGCTTAAAAACGTTTTTGAGATGATTGACCTTTTAGACGAGTTGAGACGGAGATCGCAAGCTCTTGTAGCCAATGCCAAAGGTTTCAAACCTAAAGGCATGAATCGGGGGAAAGGAAAAGCAAGCAAAGAATCCCAGTGGTCCTAAGTTGTTTAGACCACGAGATGGGACGAGAAAGCGTGTTCTCGATGCAAACAGTCTGGGTACTGGAAGTCTGATTATCCTCTCAAAGAAAGTACGAAATTTTCTTTAGTCGTAAAACATAGTCAGTGGTATTATCTACCGGAACCTGGTGTGTAGATATGGAACCACTGACGGTATGTGCATTTTAAATGCAAGGGTTCCAGGAAACCCGACGACTTAGAAAAGAAGAAATCGTAGTCTACATGGGCAATGCTGTAGAGGAGGCAGCTGTTGCAATGGAGGACATTTTATAGGATTTCATTTTGGGTTATTGCTTTTATGTACCTTTCATATTAGAAAGAACTTTGTTCTGGATTTCTGATAAATGGATATTTTATTTCTTTTAATCATTTGATGGTTATAAGAAGAAATAATGATATTATCTATTTTGGTACATTGGCTAGCAATATATAAATGATGTATCCTGAGTCCACTATGGTGCAACGAACCGTAGTATGAAACTCGTTTTACTAATAAGAGATTTCTTTATTAAATCGATTATACTTGTGGATTCTTATGCTAAGTCATGTTAATTCAAATAAGAAGTTCAAAGGTCGAAAATTGATTTTTGATCAATTAAGTTGAAGGAATGGACCTTCCGACCTAAGAATCTAATTTGGAAGATAATATGACTAAGCAATCCTTTATGGATATAAGACATAAGATCCGGACAAGTATAAGAGTTGATTGATTCTGATGTATGCAGACCTATGTCTACTCAGACAATAAGGTACGAGTACTTCATTTGATGATTACTCGAGAAATGGATTAGAATACCTGATGTGCCACAAAAGCAAGTGTTTTGACAAGTCAATGGACACTAAGCAATTGTGGGGAACCATCGAGGTATATCCATTTGTAGCCTGCGATTTGATCGCGGAGGCAAGTACCTGTCTGAGGAATGCATGGCATACTGATCAGAGGTTAGGATGATCCCAAATGACTACACCATACACTTTTAGTGTAGAAATGGTGTGTCGTAAACAAGAAATGGAACTCTTATAGAAATAGTAAAAGCATGAGTTATACGGAACTACCTATGTTCTATGGATATGTCTGGAAACAACGGCGCATTCAAATGCAGTTGTAGAATATCCTGGAAGAACAAAAGATGTGTGTTCAATAGTACTATGAACCAGAGGGACGTTATAAGTTCTAACGCCCGGTTCTTAGAGGAAGACTATGTAATGAACCACAAGCCCAAAGTGACGTGAAACTTTGAAATGAGAGAGAACGAAGAAGACTGAGAACCAGCCGAACCGAGTAGCGGTACACCACTAACTGCACCTACTGTTATCACTGTTTATACACCAGAATGCTGTTGTAGTGGGAGGTTGTGTGACAACCAGAGATATTCATAAGACTAGGTGAGTCTTCGGACTCTGGACCTAGTATACATGAAATCAATCCCTTGATCTACATGAAGGTAGTACTAGATCTAAATGTGCCTTCTTGGAAAGCAATAAGGATTATTGCTAAGAGGCAAGATCATTTAGAGTACAAGATTAGTTGATCCATTTATGGATTGGAACAAAGCATTGAATTCGTGGTACTTGCAAATTGATGAGATAGTCCATTTTATGGATTCATCAAAGCATGGACGAATAGTGTGTATTGGAAACGTGATGGAAACAAGGTGGTGTTTCTCGGGTTTTATGTAGATAACTTTTTATCATTGGCAACAATGTAAAGATGTTGTCAAGACATAAAATGATGGTTGTCTAGAAAAATCGATATATGAGATAAAGAAGAAGTTAGAGCATGTTCTTAAGATCTAGGATCTCAAGAAAAGAACATTGTACTTCTCTAGATATCTTATACGATTATGGTTCGTTTTAACATGCAAGATTCCGAGAAAGGTTCGTTACCTTTCAGAAACGGAATGCATCTATCTAAGGAAATCTTAATAAATGCGATGTTGAAAACAAGAACCTGATATCGGCTATGCGGTTAGCATAGTGGGAGGATATCAAGGTAATCCTGGAAAGGAATACTTGACTGCTGTAATGAACATTTTAAGTACTTTCGAAGTACTGGAGACTATGTTCTGGATTACGGAGCAAGCAAGCATTTCCTTTGGATTACATTCTCTTAGATTTCTAATCGAATAAGGACCGGTGTAAGTCGATATCAGGCTATGTGTGTTTCACTATTAAAGGAGAAGGAGTTTTAACATGGAAGAGTGATAAGCACGATGCTTTTCGGACTCTGCCATGGGTAACCAAATAGCGGCCTCAGGGGCAGCGGAAGTTTTGGAATAACTCCGGGATAATCTCTGGGACTTAGATGTGATTCTCAATTTGACAAAGGCTATGTAAATAGCGGTGCAATGGCAAATGGTAAGAAATCACAAGTCCATAAGTGTAAGATAACACATAGTGCAAGTACCACCTGATACGAGTCATCGTCGAGGGAGACGACGCTGTAGTCACCAAGATAACTTCAGAGCGGCAACCTAGAGTGCTCATTCACATAGTACTTCTTGGAAGTACAACTTAAGCACGTGATGAGTATGGGAGTCGGGAGTTTGGAGGAAATGACTAGACCTTAGTACAAGTGGGAGATTGTTGGAGTTGTGTACTTAATGTCTAGATTTAAGTAACGGAAACTCACGATCCATTGCCATTAATCTATTTAATTAAATAAACAATTATTTGCATTTAATTATTTATAATTAAATATATGCAAATTATAGTCCTGGATTTTATACGTTGTAGTTAGTATGGTGTTGTATGGACACACAGAAGATCATACTATCGGTTACTCGTATTTAATCGAACAGTTGCTCACGACCTAGATGGACACGGACCAATCCATCGGTATAGTCGTTGTGTGAGAGAGAAAATAATCTATCTTGATTATTTTATCACACTTGTACACTTGGTGTATTGAGCGGATCGTTTGAGATTTATCGATTAGGATTGCCGGCGATAATCGATTTGAGTCTCAGTGTATTTTATTCTTCATCCCCGATACTATTGCGGGTGTGTATATTTAATATAAGTGACTTTGATTTTCCAAAGGAATTAACCGATTTAATTATTGGGTTAATTACCGGTTAAGTTGGGTCGCTATATTTTATATATGACATGCCGTGAATACTTGACGGGAAAGTGTATCCCGTAAGGGTTGATAATATCCCCGAGATGAGTTCATAAGGAATTATCATGTAAACCCTGCAGGTGGATTTGTTCCGCATAATAATTAAGGTTGAATGGTACTAGTCTCGGATATAAGAGATGAATAAATTAATTAGCAATAAATTAATTTTATTCATGGATATTTATATCTTAAATACACGGAATAAATAATACTACCGGAGAAATATTATTTGATATAATATGGTTTAATATTGGGAGTGCAATTAATTTTATATAGTGGAAAATAGAATTAATTAATATTAATGGATTAATAGATTTGGGCTTGGGCTCAATTTAATCATTAATATTGGAAGCCCAATATTCCACCTCCTTAAGATCCCCTACGTAGCCTATAAAAGCACTACATGGTCTTCTCTATTCTCATAACTTGAAGATCACAATTCTAGAGAGAGAAAGTAGAGAGGGAGATCCATGGAGTTCGGTAGATCGTCGCCCACACGACGTCCGAGCTAGTGCAAGGAATACGTGGGAAGATCTCAAGGTCGTCAAATTGAGTTCTACGTTTTTCCGAACAACGAGAACGAGGTAAATCGTAAAACCCTCTTTATGATTTTATCGTTTAATTATCGTGAGAATATTCATGAACCAAGATCCGAGAACGAGACCCAAGACGAGGACGAATCGAGCGGTGGTGGTCGAAGACCACCGGACCGCCGGCGGATCGTCGGCTCGCCTAGGAGGGGTCGAAGGGCTTGAGCCTCGGCTGGACGCCGAGACTCGATCGAGCACGAGCTCGATCGCCCGTGCACATCCAGCGGGCTGCTGGAGCAGCCCCGCTCGCACGGCATGAGCTCCGCTCCGGCGGGGCGACGCCGCTTGCGCGGCTGGACCGCCGCTCGCGCGGCGGTGGGCTGATGGTGATCGCAAGCCACGGTTCCACCGTGGCTGGTCGTGCGATCATCGGGGGCAGCTGGGCGTGCATAAGGGGCTGCCAAGGGCAGCCCTAGGCGGCTGCCGTGTACAGCCGCGAGCCCCATGCGGGGGCTCGACCGGACAGCCGCGGGCTATCCCCGCGGCGGCTTGTTTGGTTGAGTCCGGCTTCGTGGTGGTTCGTGGCGGGATGTTCCGGCAACCGGGAGTCGATTGGAGTTGTCGTTCCGCAATTTGACAATCCGGATATTCGATCTCCGAAGGATTTCGGTCGGAATTAATTAGATAATTTATTTATTTAAATTTATTAATTTCGGGATATCGATTTCCAATAGAAATAACACCAAGTAACCCCCCCATAATGGTGATATTGATGTAGAATTATTATCACACATTAAGGCGTGTTAATGGTGAAGTTGAATGGTCATGTCCACATCCTCATGCCACATTGCATTGGATGTGGTCCCATTCGCTTGCATGGCATGCCATGTCACACCATGTGACATGTATTCCATGCAAGCCATGCATCCCATGCATGTACGAAAATCACATCGAATATAAACCTAGTTTATATTTATGTCGATTCCAAAATCGACTCATTTTAGCAAACACTTATAGCTCGTATTTCCGGCTCGTGTGTGACCCTGTAGGTATAATTATCGATCAATATTATATTGCTCCCAGCAATTAATATTATCTTATAATTATTTAAACATCCATAGACGACCTTATGACTTCATCGATTGCACACGTAGGATCGAAGGACATATCCCAACAATCTCCCACTTGGCCTTCAGAGCCAATGTGCTGCCAACTTCCTGTTGTCTCTTTATGTCTAAGTTTGAACTTGAGGCAAGACTCGAGTCATCCTCAATCGGTTCAAACCTTTCTTGGACTTTGAGACAGACTGTAAAACCAGATTTATCACTATGATAAGAATCTGGACGTGGCCACGTATTTTCTACAGTATCGACTCTCCAAGTGGCCGGTAAGACATGTATCCCATTATAGAATGGAGGACAATCCCATCTTGTCAATCCAAGCTCTCCCACTTGCTTCCTGATATACCCAATAACAAGTTTTATAACCTCCTTTTACGAAAGGCGTTTACTAGTATCAAAGTATCCCCATTTCACAATGAAATCACTCTGGACTACTCAGGTCAGAGGAAATTGCTCGACAGTCATTGAAATAGTATTATGACTCGAAATCTTAAATACTATTCCAGTCGGGTCTGTTCGATCATTAGCTCCCAGCTAATATCTATGTAATTGTACTTGATGTCCCACATCACTAGCCCATGAAGCGGAGCTATAGTACACATTACAATCTAGTTCATTGTATTATCGGTTTGTCCGTACTCGATTATACGAACCAGGAACAACTATATGATTCAAGTATATCAGTTCAACCATTGGGACTTCATTATGCGGTAAGTCGACCTCATAACCCAATTGATATCACTTAATCATTTGGACAATTCATATAAATTAAACCATATTTATATGAAGAACTATGTATTATACATATGAGTGAATGTTTACCAAATCTCCAAAAGTATCTAATAATGTAATAGAAATCACAACCCATCTCTAAGATGTCTGATCTCTATTGCAGTCGTGAAAGCCTCAAGCTAAAACTGCTGGAGAGGTTTAGAAAGCGGGTTTGCAACCTTACCAAAAGTTGCAACTTTATTATCTCGATGTCTCCACAAAACTATCTCCCAGATAATGTGGAACTTCTTGAGCACCAGTTTTAGACTTGTGGTGCTTCCTAGCTCATTGGCTCGCGCGATAGCTCTACTATAAATATAGAACTATTGGATGGGCCTAGCTAGTTACGCCACCTAGTTCATCGAAGAACTTTCAAATCTGAACTGCCAACATCACTGCATCCAATGCAGTGCTGTACTCAGCTTCTGTAGTTTAATCAGCTAATGCATTGCATAGAACTATTTCAGCACATCTTACGTCTAATCAGACAAAAGATATAACCAGATTAAAATCGGAAATTATCTTTGTCTGTTTTGAAGTATGCATCAAATAGATTGTTAATAACAACTCATCTTGTCCTCCAAAGACAAGATAATATTCTTTAGTCAGTAACTGGCACTTTGGAATTGTTTTGGACACATCCAATGTGCCTCACCAGATTTTCCTTGAAACAAATTCGTCATTATCAAAGCATACGACACTTTGGGTAATAATCAAACAACGTAACTCCCACTGAACTTCTTGTAAACACAAGAGTCTTCCATGTTCTTTTGAAATCCAAACTCTTTTATGGATTCATCGAACCGAAGATTCCAGCTCCGAGATGCTTGCTTTAATCCATAAATGGATCTATTAAGCTTGCATACTCTCTCAGCCTGATTATGATCGATAAAACCCTCTGGTTGTGTCATAAACACATCCTCGACTAGAATCCCATTCAAGAAGGCGGTTTTATCGTCCATTTGCCATATCTCATAATCATAATGAGCAGCAATGGCTAAGAGAATCCGAATGGATTTAATCATAGCAACTGGTGAAAAGGTTTCATCATAATCCACCCCGTGAATTTGTTTATATCCTTTTGCCACCAACCTTGCTTTGAAAACACTAGGTTTTCCATTCATGTCTGTTTTTATTTTGTAAATCCATTTGCATCCAATGGGCCTAGCCCCTTTAGGCAAATCGACCAAGTTCCAAACTTGTTTTTCAGACATTGATTCCATTTCGGATTTCATGGCACCCTGCCATTTCTAGGAATCTGGACTCGTCATAGCTTGGATATAGGTCGAAGGTTCATTGCTTTCTAAAAGCATGACTTCATAGCTCTCGTTTGTCAGAATACCTAAGTATCTGTCAGGTTGAGATCTAATCCTTCCAGACCTTCGAGGGTTAGGTGTGGTTTCCAAAACCACTGGAGTACTCTCGACTTGATCTTGGGTGTCCATCTCAGTTTGATCTTCTTGAACCTCATTCAAGTTTTCTTGAACTTCGTTCAATTCAACTGAGCTCCCACTTACTTGTTGGGATATGTCCTTCGATCCTACGTGTGCAATCGATAAAGTCATAAGGTCGTCTATGGATGTTAAATGATTATTTGATAATATTAATTGTTGGGAACAATATAATGTTGATCAATTAAATCATACCTACAGGGTCACACACGGACTCAAAGATGATGTACGTTGCTTGATAAATATATTGATTTAGAATCAATATTTACGTGGAATTAATTAACATGCATGGGATGCATGTCACATAGTGTGACATGGCATGCCACACAAGCAAGTGGGACCACATACAATGCATAGTGGCATGTGTATGTGGCATGACCTTTCACCTCCTTTGTAACCCCTTTGCATGATTATGGTGCATTATGATGCCCATTATGTTGTAGGTTACAAAGGGGTGTAATGGGATGCTTCATCAAACAATGGCATTAGCCACGAAATTCCACTCAAATAGAGAGAAAAGAGGTGATCTTGGAGATCCATTCTCAAGCAAGCAAAGGTGTTCATTATCCGGGTTCGTGTGCAACACGTAGAGGCCGGGCCATTTGTGCGGCTTCAACATCCGGACGATCCAAAGGAGTGAATGTTGGATTTCGACTACCCGGGATGCGTTCGTTCGATCGCTCGAACATCCGAACGCTCCCAGTCGACCTCCGAAGTCACTACTTCGTTCGCACGACAGCCCTTATTCCGAATCACGCCCAGCCATCGCCCCGGAGGACAACCGCGCGAAACGGAGCTGGACTGTACCCAATCAGCGCCCGCCGATTGCAGTCCAGCGGTCGCTGGTGGAGCTGCAAACAGCGGTCGCTGTTTGCCCACCAGCGGGCGCTGTTCGTCCGCGAACAGCAACGCGACGTTGCTGTTCCGGGCTCGTTTCCGGGTCGTTTTTCCTCATCCGACTACCGATCCGGAGGTCCTAGACCCCCCAGTAGTCGAGAAACACTACCCACGACCCCTGAATCCGATCTACGTTCATATACGTTCAACGAGATAAAAGATCGAATGAATGCGGAATTTAGAGATCCGATCTCATACCTTATCGGTCGATTGTTGAGACCTTAGAGCTTCTAACGTATTCTCTTCCCGATTCCAACCGTTGTGTGGGCAACGATCCGCTGGAAATTCCTTGTCTGCTCTCTCCTTTCTCAAACCACCGTATGAATTATTCTCTGGTGAGAAAATAATTTAATTGCGTTAACTTTTTATTTTCACAGAGAAAAACTTTTATTTGCGCTAAGCAAATAATTTTTCTCAGAAAAATAATAGTTGCGGCGTTCTGTAGGTTTTAGGAGAGGGCAAGGGGGGGGGGGGGGGTTAAATAGAGCTACGTTAGGGACCTAAGGGAAATTAATTAAGGGCTAAATTGAAATATTAATTAACTTGGAATACGTAAACGCAATTCCTTAATTAATCAATTTCAATTTTAATTATTATTAATTCCACTATAAAATAATAATTGAATTCCCGAAATTAATTTTAATATTATTTCAACAATAATAAATCCGCCGAAATTACATATACGACCTTCCCCGTGTTTAAGATATCGAACGTCCACGAATTTATTTAATTACTAATAATTAAATTAATTCGTCTCTTATTATCCGAGACTAGTACCACTCATCCTTATTATCATGTGGAACAAATCCACCTGCAGGGTTTACATGATAAACTTTATGAGCTCATCTCGGGGACGTTATCAACCCGATAAACGGGACACGGTTTCCTGTCTATAATCTATAGCATGCCGTGAGTACAATTACGATTCCCAATTTACCGAGTATCTCGACTAATCAAATAGTCTCACTCATTGGTAAGTTAAAGAACCGAGAATTGGACACACGCACCTATAATTATATAGGGATTAAGAATTCGTATATCCGTAATTCTGAGGTCTAGTTCGATTACGTCGATTAGTATAAATCGAACGCCCTCCCGTGGTCCTGCTCAATACACCAAGTGTACAAGTGTAACATAATAGTCAAGACCAACTATTACCCAGTCACACTACGACGTACCGATGGATTGTCCCTGTCCATCTAAGTCGTGAGCTTCTGTTTGATAATATACGAGTAACCGACAGTATGATCTTCCGCGTGTCTCCTCACGCCATACTGTCTACAACGTATATATCTAGGACTATTGCATTCAAGTACAAGGTAGACAATAATGCCGACAGTTTGATTAATAGATAATGTAAAACACAGATAAGGAGTTCCATATTGTCACTAAACTAGACATTTAGAATATAACTCCATCAATCTCCCACTTATACTAAATCTCTAGTTTCCCTCTACCATACATCCGATACCCATCCCCTTCACGTGTCTCTTGAACGCTTCCGCTGGAAGTGCCTTCGTAAAGGGGTCAGCCAGGATATCCGCTGATGCAATCTTGGTGACAACCGCATCGCCTCTCCTGACGATGTCTCTAATCAGGTGGTACTTGCGATCTATGTGTTTACTCGCATTGTGGGCTCGTGGTTCCTTTGCATTAGCCACTGCACCGCTATTGTCACAATAAATTGTGATAGCTCTAGGCATCTTAGGAACCACATCCAAGTCCATAAGGAAGTTCCGGAGCCACACCGATTCTTTAGCTGCCTCAGAGCCTGCTACATATTCGGCTTCCATGGTAGAGTCCGAAATGCATTTCTGCTTAACACTCTTCCATGAAATTGCTCCACCTCCCAATGTGAACACATAGCCTGATGTAGACTTTCGCTGATCCTTATCAGATTGGAAATCCGAGTCTGTGTAACCAATAGGAATCAACTCGGACGCATTGTAACTCAGAACATAATTCCTAGTCCTTCGCAGGTACTTAAGTATGTTCTTTACAGCAGTCCAGTGACCCTGTCCAGGGTTACTCTGATATCTAGCTACCATGCCCACGGCATAGCAGATATCAGGTCTCGTGCACAACATGGCATACATTAGACTTCCTACTGCCGAAGCATAAGGAACCTTCTTCATGTAATCTATCTCCTTTTGTGTTTTGGGACACATGTCTTTAGATAGATGAATTCCATGGCAGAAGGGTTGAGCACCTCTCTTGGAATTCTGCATGTTGAAACGAGCCAGAATCGTATCAATATATGAAGCCTGGGACAAGCTTAATGTTCTTTTCCGGCGATCCCTTATAACTTTGATCCCAAGAACATGCCCAACTTGTCCTAAGTCTTTCATATCGAATTGCTTGGACAACCACCCCTTTATGTCCGACAACATCTTCACATTGTTGCCAATTAGAAGGATGTCGTCTACATAAAACACGAGAAACGCCACACTGTTTCCGTCACATCTCCGGTATACACACGACTCGTCCATGCTTTGAATGAATCCATAAGACTGGATAACCTCATCAAACCGCATGTTCCAAGATCTAGAAGCTTGCTTCAATCCATAAATGGATCGGTTCAGCTTACACACTAGATGCTCTTGGCCTTTCTTAATGAAACCTTCTGGCTGTCTCATGTAAATGGTCTCGTCAAGATTCCCATTCAAGAATGCTGTCTTGACGTCCATTTGCCACACCTCATAATCCATATAAGATGCTATAGACAAAAGAATCCGGATCGACTTTAACATAGCTACCGGCGAAAAAGTTTCCTCATAATCGATCCCTTCTTTCTGAGTATACCCTTTCGCAACAAGCCTAGCCTTGAAGGTTTCAACCTTCCCGTCAGACCCTCTTTTTCTCTTGTACACCCACTTGCAACCAATGGCTTTTACACCTTTGGGCGGTGCTACAAGATTCCAGACCTGATTTGAATCCATTGATTCAATCTCAGATTTCATCGCTTTTTGCCAAGACTGAGCATCTTGATCTTTAAGCGCCTCGCCATAGGTCCAGGGATCGGCTTCATGTTCTCCAGGTAACAAGTCCGAAGACTCACCTATAAACATGAACCTATCGGGTTGTCGAACAACCCTCCCACTACGACGAGGCTCCGGTGTAACCTCAGTAACTACAGGTGCAGACTGTGGTGGCGTATCACCCGGTTCGGTTGGATCTAAGCCTTGATCGTCCCCTCTCAGTTCGTTTAGTATTATCTCACTCTTGGGCTTGTGGTCCATTATATAATCCTCTTCCAAGAACCGAGCGTTGGTGCTAACAACGATCTTCTGGTCCTTAGGACTATAAAATAGACCACCTTTCGTTCCTCTAGGATATCCTATAAACAACCGAATATCTGAACGAGATTCCAACTTATCAGCCCCATGCTTCAGCACATGTGCTGGACAACCCCAGACCCGAATGTGTTTCAAATTTGGCTTTCGCCCGGTCCACAATTCCGAGGGCGTCTTAGGGACTGATTTAGAAGGAACTAGGTTCAGGATATACGCCGCTGTTTCCAAGGCATATCCCCAGAACGAAACTGGTAGTTCTGAATAACTCATCATAGATCTTACCATTTCCATAAGAGTCCTATTCCTTCTTTCTGCTACACCATTCTGCTGGGGCGTGTATGGTGCAGTCATCTGGGAGTCAATCCCATTCTCTAATAAGTACGCCTTAAACTCTCCCGAGAGGTACTCTCCTCCACGATCAGATTGTAGAGTCTTTATGGTTTTACCATGAAGGTTCTCCACAAGAGCTTTGTACTCCTTGAACTTGTCAAAGCACTCGCTCTTGCGGCGCATCAGGTATATAAAACCATACCTTGAGTAATCATCAGTGAAGGTTACGAAATATTCATAACCTCCTCTCGCTTGGACAGATAAAGGCCCGCACAAATCAGAGTGAATCAATTCCAGTACTTCCTTGGATCTATACCCCTTATCACTAAAGGGTCGCTTGGTCATTTTTCCTTCCAGGCATGATTCGCAGGTTGGAAAGTCCTCATCTTTCACACCACTGAGTATTCCATCAGTTATCAACCTTTGAATCCTACCCAAGTTAATATGACCTAGCCTAAGATGCCATAAGTACTTTTGATTCATCCTAGAAGGCTCCTTTCTCTTATTGGTACTAGATGTATTATTTGACTCTACTCGTTGCATCGTGGAATAATCAGGATTCAGTATATATAAGTTGCCTATCAATGTACCAGAACATATATACTCACCATTCTTTTTGATAATAACAGAACTATCAAAAGAAACAGAATATTTATTCAAAACCAATTTAGAAACCGAAACAAGGTTCTTTCTAAAATTCGGTACATAAAGACAATTATTCAATACCAAAACTTTATTATTAAAAGATAAATGAACATCTCCCACTGCAACTGCCGCCACTTTCGTAGCGTTGCCCATGTAGATAGTGATCTCTCCCTCTCTAAGCCGCCGGGTTTCCTGGAACCCCTGCAAAGAATTGCAGACATGATCAGTGGCTCCTGTATCCACACACCAGGTACCGGTGGATAACACCGCTAAACATGTTTCAGTGACTAAGGAAAAGTTCATACCTCCTTGTCTGAGAGGACAATTAGACTTCCAATGTTCAGACTGCTTGCAACGGAAACACTTGCCCTTGGGCTGGTTCACTCCTATCTGTGGTGCACCATTTCTGGGTCCACTGGGTTTCCATTGATGCCTTTTCTTTCTTTTGCCGCCCGGAGGCCTAGAAAGATCTAACTTCATAGCCGCAATCATTTGTGATTTTCTTAACTCACTCACAAATTCCATTCTTTTGGAATCGCTTTCAAGTGATTCCTTAAGAGGACCGAATTTCTTGAGTAAGTTAATCACCTCTTGCCCGGCTTCCGCACTATGTCTTAACATCTTCCTGAGTTCATCTTTAATGTCCTCATCAGTTAAGACTTCAGTGGGATTAGAAGTTTTATCAGTCTGGACAATGTCCAAGTTTCCTTTCCAATCATTATAATCCGGACCAGTGAGCTTGTTTTCTTTTAGTATAGACAGCGGGTTAAGTGCCATATCTATAAAAGAGACAAATCAAACCGTCAAATTTAATTCGATATCAACTCCCTTAATCAATATCATTAAATTTACCAATCAATCCTAAAATCCCATCAGACTAGCATGCCACGTTCATGTGGACGTATACTAGTCCAAACGATTTTATAACTGGACTTTTACTTCGGTCGTACATCATTACAGCAGTGACTCCGATGGGGAGGATACTGTAAAGCGTACCTAAGTGTATACCATTTCTCAGTACTAAGTTAACCGCTCGGAAACTACACGCCCACCGCAAGCCACGTTAGTGTGGACGTTTACGTTGACATGCGGTCCCTTTACGATTTCCTATAACTGTCGAGCCTCAATTAACCCAAAGTTCCGTTTCCGTCTAGCAAGCCACGATAGTGTGGACGTTTACTAAACAAACAACTTTGTTAATTGAATTCCATTTAATAAATTTCACAATTTCATTAATCAAAGCTTGATATCTCGTAAGTGAAACTCGAAGTTTCTAACCAGCGATCAATCATGCAATTGAGCCCTATCTCTCACAAAGTGAGGGAGCCAACCAGACAATCGATCTAGTCATCAAATGACTCGAATGTCTCTAATCTGTGTCATCGACATAACCAAGCGCTTTGGCTCCATTCCACTCCCCGGGGTGAGAATGAGTCGAGTTGAAATTAGTCTTTGAAAGACAGATTAGGCATTGCTTTGAAAAACTTAAGAGTTCAATTCTATAAATGGAATTGAATTCGAATTTTGATCCAGTGATATCCGTGTGTCAACTTTATCCGATAGGGAGGATGACACTAAAGCCAACTCGTAAGCGACACACATCACCATCAAAACAGAGAATGGAGACCGCGGGATTGTTTCCAATCCCTCTCCCACTTAGTTTTTACGAAAGGGATAACAAGCATGCATATAGAGTTAAAGCATAATAAAAGCACGTAAACACACAAAAAGCATTTAACGTGGCCCGATTATTATGGCCTTCAAATCTTCGATGCACGTCTTCTCGGATCTTCGTCTCGTTGCTCGCCTCGGTCTCGGTCCATCACCGACTCGTCTAAGGACCAAGAGACGAACCCCTCCCACTGGAGTATCATCTCGGGCCCTCGACAAGTGATCCGTGATGTCCGTCGAACCCCCGCGTCGCTGCTGCCAAAACTCAAAACAGCGCCCGCCGTTTGAGGAACAGCGGTCGCTGGAGGAGCTGCAAACAGCGGTCGCCGTTTGCCCTCCAGCGGGCGCCGTTTGTGCACAGCAGGCTGCGGGTTCGACTTCTCGACCCTCGTTCGTCCGTCCTTCGATCTCCTCTCGATCCACCAAGTAGCAGCATCAATACATAAGTAAACTAACTACTTCCGGCATCGATCCTATACAGAATGATCGATCCTATACACCCGGATAAACGAAAAACGAAAAACCGAAATAGAAAACCTAAACGACTCAACCCGTCGTTTTAACTATTACAAGCAAGCAACGTTAAAACCAAAAGATCTCGACAACCCCGAGAGTTTAACAAACCACAACATACAGTACATAAACATATGACCATAATAATCGGGTTACCTGCAAAACAAACTCGCAAACAATACAAGAACGCATAACCGTCTCTGATACCAATTGTTGGATTTCGACTACCCGGGATGCGTTCGTTCGATCGCTCGAACATCCGAACGCTCCCAGTCGACCTCCGAAGTCACTACTTCGTTCGCACGACAGCCCTTATTCCGAATCACGCCCAGCCATCGCCCCGGAGGACAACCGCGCGAAACGGAGCTGGACTGTACCCAATCAGCGCCCGCCGATTGCAGTCCAGCGGTCGCTGGTGGAGCTGCAAACAGCGGTCGCTGTTTGCCCACCAGCGGGCGCTGTTCGTCCGCGAACAGCAACGCGACGTTGCTGTTCCGGGCTCATTTCCGGGTCGTTTTTCCTCATCCGACTACCGATCCGGAGGTCCTAGACCCCCCAGTAGTCGAGAAACACTACCCACGACCCCTGAATCCTATCTACGTTCATATACGTTCAACGAGATAAAAGATCGAATGAATGCGGAATTTAGAGATCCGATCTCATACCTTATCGGTCGATTGTTGAGACCTTAGAGCTTCTAACGTATTCTCTTCCCGATTCCAACCGTTGTGTGGGCAACGATCCGCTGGAAATTCCTTGTCTGCTCTCTCCTTTCTCAAACCACCGTATGAATTATTCTCTGGTGAGAAAATAATTTAATTGCGTTAACTTTTTATTTTCACAGAGAAAAACTTTTATTTGCGCTAAGCAAATAATTTTTCTCAGAAAAATAATAGTTGCGGCGTTCTGTAGGTTTTAGGAGAGGGCAAGGGGGGGGGGGGGGGGTTTAAATAGAGCTACGTTAGGGACCTAAGGGAAATTAATTAAGGGCTAAATTGAAATATTAATTAACTTGGAATACGTAAACGCAATTCCTTAATTAATCAATTTCAATTTTAATTATTATTAATTCCACTATAAAATAATAATTGAATTCCCGAAATTAATTTTAATATTATTTCAACAATAATAAATCCGCCGAAATTACATATACGACCTTCCCCGTGTTTAAGATATCGAACGTCCACGAATTTATTTAATTACTAATAATTAAATTAATTCGTCTCTTATTATCCGAGACTAGTACCACTCATCCTTATTATCATGTGGAACAAATCCACCTGCAGGGTTTACATGATAAACTTTATGAGCTCATCTCGGGGACGTTATCAACCCGATAAACGGGACACGGTTTCCTGTCTATAATCTATAGCATGCCGTGAGTACAATTACGATTCCCAATTTACCGAGTATCTCGACTAATCAAATAGTCTCACTCATTGGTAAGTTAAAGAACCGAGAATTGGACACACGCACCTATAATTATATAGGGATTAAGAATTCGTATATCCGTAATTCTGAGGTCTAGTTCGATTACGTCGATTAGTATAAATCGAACGCCCTCCCGTGGTCCTGCTCAATACACCAAGTGTACAAGTGTAACATAATAGTCAAGACCAACTATTACCCAGTCACACTACGACGTACCGATGGATTGTCCCTGTCCATCTAAGTCGTGAGCTTCTGTTTGATAATATACGAGTAACCGACAGTATGATCTTCCGCGTGTCTCCTCACGCCATACTGTCTACAACGTATATATCTAGGACTATTGCATTCAAGTACAAGGTAGACAATAATGCCGACAGTTTGATTAATAGATAATGTAAAACACAGATAAGGAGTTCCATATTGTCACTAAACTAGACATTTAGAATATAACTCCATCAGTGAAGAGTTCATTCACAAGGAGATCTTTGAGTTGCTGATCCATTAAGGTGGTTCAATCGACTAACACGACCTTAACCGAAATCAACGATCACCAAATGTAAGTAATCGTTAAACCTAATATATATATATATATATATATATATATATATATATATATATATATTGGATGTATATATATATATATATATGTTTATATGTGTTCTTATACACATTATGTGTGCACTAAGATCATGGCATAGTAGATCTATTGCTTTACACGCTTCCGCACACACGGTATATCGATCGGATCGGTATACCGGTACCTACAATTGGTATCAGAGCCTAGGGCTCGTGCACACTTTTGTGTTGGACACGAATGTTAAATCAACATAATTGGATTATTTGTTTAATTGTGATTATGTGATTAGATGTAAGGCCAACCACCGTTAGTGGTCGGGTGAATGATTTCGTCGTTTTTTACGTTTTGATTGGCCATAGTCTTTTGAGGGCTGCGTCCCTTGGAATCATTTGTAATAGATAGGTTTTTCTATTATATTTGTATTGTACTACTTGTAAGCGATGGACTTGGTCCATGGTTCGATGGAGGATCTCGGCTCTATGGCGAAAACGAGAAGAAACGAAGCAAAACGAAGCAAAGCGGACAAAACCGGGCTGCTGGAGCCAAACGGCGGGCACCGTTGTAGCTCCAGCGGGCGCTGTTTTGATTCGGCGGGCGCCGTTTTAGAAACGGCGACTGCCGAAAGGCCTTTTTCTTGGCAGTTTGTTCCCGGACCTTTCGACGGGCGCCGTTTTGGAAACGGCGACCGCCGGTGGTGTTCAGCGACCGCTGGTTGTGAAACGGCGGGCGCTGTTCGTGGTTTTATGGGTACGGAATAGATTTGACCAAAATCGGAGGGCACGGAACTAAAACGGAGGGCGAGGACCAGTCCAGAAGATGTTCAAGGCTTTTGTTGTTATTTTAATTCTTTTCTTTTGAGAGTTGTGAGGTTCTAGGGGCCTTTCGATTTCGTATTTATTTGCTTTGCTAGTTATAGGTTGTTTTATGTTATAAATGTTCAACTTACATATAAACAAACCTATGCATGCAAGTTCCCAAAATAATGAGTATAATGTCTTGTCCAAAACATCACACCCACAAAGCCCTCGATCATAAGTTGGTAGGTCCGCCTCAGCGGGGTACTACTTGTTATCTTGGGATAAGTGGGAGTAAGGGTTAGACCCTTACACGTGAGTTGGTTTTCTCATCGATAGATCCACTGCAGGCGTGGCTATCGAGACATGAGATGAGAATGGGACTCTCATCGACCGAGAGTGACATTAGATGTCATTGACATGGAATGTCTACCTATCTTGGAGTTCTTAAGTGCGGACTCAGTCGACTTAAGGATTTGCAAGATGAGGGTCTTGGGATCGTTTTGTTCTAATTTATTAAAATTTCAAAAACAAATGCCTAATTTGTCTTTCATTTGATGAATTATAAGGTTAGGATTATTTACACCTCGGGGAGTGATTTAATCCAAAACACTTAAGTTTATCAATGACACAAATTAGAGACTTTCGAGCCATTGGACGGCGTGAATCGATTGTCTGGTTGGCTCCCTCATTTTAGTGAGAGATAGGGCTTCAATTGCATGATAAGATCGCTGGTTAGAAAATCTCGAGTTTTCACTTACGATTTATCACGGTTTTGTCATTAAAATAATTGGGAACGACGATATTGGATATCGAATGAACAAAATGGAACAAATAAAGTAGTTTTGCTAGACAACCTTATTTGTTTACCGCTTTGTGGATGTTTACTTACGTTATTTATCTTTCTTCTGTAGTATAATATGTCTGTCTCAACTCAATTCAAGTTCAGCTCTATCTTGGATAGAGAAAAGTTGAACAACACCAATTTCCTTGATTGGCAACGTAACTTGAGGATAGTCCTCAAATACGAAGAAAGGGAAAGTGTGTTGGACAAACCCCTTCCCGTGCTTCCCGCTGATGGGGGCACGGATGCCCAAAAGGCATCATATGCCCTTGCTAAGAAAGCCTCGAATGAGGTGACATGTTTGATGTTGGCATCCATGGTACCCGAGTTGCAAAAACAATTCGAGTTCATGGAAGCCTATGATATCATAGAAGAGCTCAAGAGCATGTTCGGGGAACAGGCTAGGATTGAGCGCTTCGGTGTCACCCGGGCTATAGCAACAGCTAGGCTGGAAAAGGGTAAACCCGTGGGACCACATGTACAGCAAATGATTGGATTATTTGCTTCAAGTGCTCGCCTCGGTTTTGCATATGATAACGAGTTGGCTACCGATTTCATTCTCCATTCTCTTCATGATGGTTATGACGCCTTTAGGCTGAATTTCCAAATGAATGGACTGAAGAAATCGCTTCATGAGCTCCATGGGATGCTTAAGGCTGCTGAGCCAGCGATTAAGAAGGACCCTAGGAGGGAAGTTCTTATGATTCGGGAAGGAGGTACCAAAAAGTTCAAGGGGATTAAGAAACCGGAAGTGAAAGGCAAAGGGAAAGGGAAAGCTGTGGCAGCTCCTTCCAAAAGGTTCTTGAAAGCTTCTAAGGTTCCTGGGGAATCTGAGTGTTTCTACTGCAAGAGTGTTGGACACTACAAGCGAGATTGCCCTAAGTTCAAGGAAGATGTGAAAATCGGTGTCGTTCCTTCATCTTCAGGTATTTATGTCATAGACATAAACTTTACAAATTCTTCTTCTTGGGTATTGGATACCGGATGCGGTGCTCACATTGTTTCACATGTGCAGGGACTGCAAAGAAGTAGAACTTTTGTAAAGGGAGATGTCGATCTGCGGGTTGGAAATGGAGCGAGGGTCGCTGCATTAGCCGTAGGATCTTATGATTTGTGTTTGCCTTCGGGCCTTGTTTTAGTATTGAATAATGTTTATTTCGTACCAAGTATTACCAAGAACATCATTTCTATTTCAGTATTGGATACTGAAGAATTTTCCTTCACTATAATAAATGGTTTATTTACTATTTCAAAAAGTGGAGCGTTCTATGGTTCGGCACGATTAGAACATGGTTTATATATACTTCAACTTGACAATCACATATATAACATTGATACCAAAAAGGCCAAATCGAATGAATTCAATGATACATACCTTTGGCATTGTCGATTGGGTCACATCAACATTAAACGTGTAGAGAAACTTCTTAAAGAAGGCATTCTCAAATCTTTTGACTTGGAGTCATTTGATAAATGTGAAGAATGTTTGATGGGAAAAATGACAAAGTCACCTTTTCTAGGAAAAGGAGAACGTGCAAATGATCTATTGGGTTTAATACATACTGATGTATGTGGCCCAATGAGTTCACAAGCACGTGGAGGTTATTTCTACTTCATAACTTTTACCGATGACTTAAGTAGATATGGTTATGTCTACTTAATGAGGCATAAGTCGGAAGCCTTTGAAAAGTTCAAAGAATTCCAAAATGAAGTTGAGAATCAACTTGGTAAGAAGATAAAAGCTATTCGATTGGATCGAGGTGGTGAATATCTTAGCCAAGATCGAGTTCGATGATCATCTTATGAGTTGTGGTATTCTATATCAACTCACTCCACCTGGAACACCTCAGATGAATGGTGTTTCCGAAAGGAGGAATAGAACTTTATTGGATATGGTTCGATCGATGATGAGCCTTAGTGAACTACCAAAATCTTTTTGGGGACACACACTTTTAACAGCGGCCTATACACTGAATAGGACACCGTCAAAAGCTGTTGATAAGACACCATACGAGGTATGGAAAGGGAAGGTCCCTAACTTGTCTTATTTCAAGGTTTGGGGATGTGAAGCTTATGTGAAGAGAAATATCTCTACAAAGCTTGAACCCAAATCGAATAAATGTTTCTTTGTTGGTTATCCAAAAGAAACACGAGGGTACCACTTTTACAACCAATTCGAGAACAAAGTCTTTGTTGCTCGAGATGGTGTATTTCTTGAAAAGGAATATCTTTCCAAGAAAGTAAGTGGGAGCTCAGTTGAATTGAACGAAGTTCAGGAAGACTTGAACGAGGTTCAAGAAGAACAAACTGAGATGGAGACTCAAGACTTGGTCGAGAGTACTCCCGTGGTTTTAGAAACCACACCTAACCCTCGAAGGTCCGGAAGGATTAGATCTAAACCTGACAGATACTTAGGTATTCTGACAAATGAGAGCTATGAAGTCATGCTTTTAGAAAGAAATGAACCTTCGACCTATATCCAAGCTATGACGAGTCCAGATTCCGAGAAATGGCAGGGTGTCATGAAATCCGAAATGGAATCAATGTCTGAAAATCAAGTTTGGAACTTGGTCGATTTGCCTAAAGGGGCTAGGCCCATTGGATGCAAATGGATTTACAAAATAAAAACAGACATGAATGGAAAACCTAGTGTTTTCAAAGCAAGGTTGGTGGCAAAAGGATATAAACAAATTCACGGGGTGGATTATGATGAAACCTTTTCACCAGTTGCTATGATTAATTCCATTTGGATTCTCTTAGCCATTGCTGCTCATTATGATTATGAGATATGGCAAATGGACGTTAAAACTGTTGGAAATCGATATCCCGGAATTAATAAATTAATTAAAATTAATTATCTAATTAATTCCGACCGAAATCCTTCGAATATCCGGATTGTCTAAATTGCGGAACCGACAATCCAATCGAAAAACCTTTCGCCGGAGATCACATGAGCACCATCGCACGCGCCGGAGCAAAACCGAACGCACGACATGGCCGAAGCCATGCACGCGCGCCCAGCCGAGCCCCCGCGGCTAGGGCTTCATGCGATCGCATCTTGCGATCGCTGGGTTGCATCACAGCTGTTGGAATTCGATATCCCGGGCTATTAAAATTGCGGAAACAATAACCCGATCAAAAACCATTCGCCGGAAATCACACGAACGCCGTTGCACGCGCCGGAGCACGACCGAACGCACGACGTGGCCGAAGCCACGCGCACGCCCAGCCGAGCCCCCGCGGCTAGGGCTCACGCGATTACCGATCGCACGCCGGCGATCGGTTGGGGTGGGGCTGCCCAGCAGCCCCCGCGGCGAGTCCGGCGACTCGCCGCCGCATGGAGGGGCCCCGCCTTCACGGCGGGATGGGGGGCGGCACCAGCCCGCGCCCCCAGCGATCGATCACAAGGATCGATCGCATGCCCTCGGCTCCAGCCGAGGGTTCGACCCTCACGCCCCATGAAACCCTAGGGGCGATCGATCCCGTGGTCCGGTGGTTCGACCACCACCACGCGATCGTCCCTCGTTCCGGATTTCATCCTTCGGATCTTGCGTTCTACGGTATTCTCGATAAACCAAAAACCGAATAAATCAAGGGCGTTTAGATTTTTACCTTTCGATTCGTTGTTCGGAGAAACGAAATCAAGATGACCTTTGAATCTTCCCACGTATTCCTTGCACTCCGTTCGAACGTCGGGTGGGCGACGATCTATCGAACTCCTATGGATCTCCTTCAACTCTCTAGACTAATCAAGTATGATTATCTTGTCTAGTTATTTATGAAGGCCATGTAGTGCTTTTATAGGCTACGTAGGGGATCTAAAGGAGGTGGAATATTGGGCTTCCATTATTGAAGATTAAATTGAGCCCACTGCCCAAGTCCATTAATCCTTATCAATATTAATTAATTTATTTTCCACTATATAAATTAATTGCACTCCCAACATTAAACCATATTATATCCAAATAATATTTCTCCGGTAGTATTATTTATTCCGTGTATTTAAGATATAAATATCCATGAATAAAATTTATTTATTGCTTAATAAATTTATTCATCTCTTTTATCCGAGACTAGTACCACTCAACCTTATTTATTATGCGGAATTAAATCCACTCGCGAGGTTTACATAATAAATCCTTATGAGCTCATCTCGGGGATATTATCAACCCTTCCGGGATACACTGTCCCGTCAAGAATTCACGGCCTGCCATATATAAAATATAGTGACCCAACTTAACCGGTAATTGACCCAATAATTAAACCGGTCAATTCCTTTGGAAAATCAAAGTCACTTATACTAAATATACACACCCGCAATTGTATCGGGGATTAAGAATAAAATACACTGAGTCTCAAATCAATTATCGCCGAGCAAACCTAATTGATGAGTCTCAATCGATCCGCTCAATACACCAAGTGTACAAGTGTGATAAAATAATTAAGACAAATTATTTTCTCTCTCACACAACGACTATACCGATGGATTGGTCCGTGTCCATCTAGGTCGTGAGCATCTGTTCGATTAAATACGAGTAACCGATAGTATGATCTTCGGTGTGACGTCGCACACCATACTAACTACAACGTATCTAATCCAGGACTATAATTTGCATGTATTTAATTAACAATAATTAAAAGCAAATGAATGTTCGTATTTAATAGGTAAATGAAAGTGTACAAGGAGTTCAGAATACTCAAATCTAGACATTAAGTATACTACTCCAGCAACAGCAACCCTACGGCGAGTCCGGCGACTCGCCGTTCGCACAGGAGGGGGGGGCTCGTCCCACGAGCCGCGGCGGCGCCAGCCCGCCACCCCAGCGATCGAACCCTTGGTTTGATCGCACCCCCAGCCGTGGGCTGGGGTCCTTCGATGCGCACGCCCCCGGTTCAGCCGGGGCGTGTTTGGTTCGATCCCCACGGGGATCCTTGAACCGCCGGCGGTCCGGTGGTTCGTCCACCACTGCCCGGTTCGATCCTCGTCCGGGGTTCGTCCTCGGATCCTGGTTCTACGGTATTTTCAATAATAATCGATTAAAATCATAAAGGGTGTTTACGATTTTACCTTCGATTCGTTGTTCGGAGAAACGAGATCAATCGATGACCTTGAGATCTTCCGACGTATTCCTTGCACTAGCCCGGACGTCGTGTGGGCGACGATCTACCGAACTCCATGGATCTCCTTCACGAACTCTCTAGACTAATCAAGTATGATTATCTTGTCTTGTCTAATTGTGAAGACCATGTAGTGCTTTTATAGGCTACGTAGGGGATCTTAAGGAGGTGGAATATTGGGCTTCCAATAATAGTGATTAAATTGAGCCCAAGCCCAAATCTATTAATCCTTACTATTATTAATTAATTCTATTTTCCACTATATAAAATTAATTGCACTCCCAATATTAAACCATATTATATCAAATAATATTTCTCCGGTAGTATTATTTATTCCGTGTATTTAAGATATAAATATCCATGAATAAAATTAATTTATTGCTAATTAATTTATTCATCTCTTTTATCCGAGACTAGTACCATTCAACCTTAATTATTATGCGGAACGAATCCACCTGCAGGGTTTACATAATAATTCCTTATGAACTCATCTCGGGGATATTATCAACCCTTCCGGGATACACTTTCCCGTCAAGTATTCACGGCATGTCATATATAAAATATAGTGACCCAACTTAACCGGTAATTAACCCAATAATTAAATCGGTTAATTCCTTTGGTAAATCAAAGTCACTTATATTAAATATACACACCCGCAATAGTTTCGGGGATTAAGAATAAAATACACTGAGACTCGAATCGATTATCGCCGGCAATCCTAATCGATGAATCTCAACGATCCGCTCAATACACCAAGTGTACAAGTGTGATAAAATAATTAAGATAAATTATTTTCTCTCTCACACAACGACTATACCGATGGATTGGTCCGTGTCCATCTAGGTCGTGAGCAACTGTTCGATTAAATACGAGTAACCGATAGTATGATCTTCTGTGCGCCCATGCAACACCATACTAACTACAACGTATAAAATCCAGGACTATGATTTGCATATATTTAATTATAAATAATTAAATGCAAATAATTGTTTATTTAATTAAATAGATTAATGGCAATGGATCGTGAGTTTCCGTTACTTAAATCTAGACATTAAGTACACAACTCCAACAATCTCCCACTTGTACTAAGGTCTAGTCATTTCCTCCAAACTCCCGACTTCCATACTCATCACGTGCTTAAGTTGTACTTCCAAGAAGTACTATGTGAATGAGCACTCTAGGTTGGCGCTCTGAAGTTATCTTGGTGACTACAGCGTCGTCTCCCTCGACGATGACTCGTATCAGGTGGTACTTGCACTATGTGTTATCTTACACTTATGGACTAGTGATTTCTTCCCATTTGCCATTGCACCGCTATTTACATAGCCTTTGGCAAATTAAGAATCACATCTAAGTCCCAGAGATTATCCAGGAGTTATACCAAAACTTCCGCTGCCTCTGAGGCTGCTATTTGGTTACCCATGGCAGAGTCCGAAAAGCATCGTGCTTATCACTCTTCCATGTTAAAACTCCTTCTCCTTCAATAGTGAAACACATAGCCTGATATCGACTTACACCGGTCCTCGTTCGATTAGAAATCTAAGAGAATGTAATCCAAAGGAAAAACTCATCTGCTTCGTAGTCTAGAACAGTACTTCGAAAGTACTTTTACGGCAGTCGAATATTCCTTTCCAGGATTACCTTGATATCCTCCCACTATGCTAACCGCATAGCCGATATCAGGTTCTTGTTTTCAACAATGCATTTATTAAGCTTTCCACACTCAAAGTGTAGGAAACTGCTTTCATTGCTTCTATCTCCTTTTGTGTTCCAAAACACATATCCTTAGATAGATGCATTCCGTCTCTGAAAGGTAACGAACCTTTCTCGGAATCTTGCATGTTAAAACGAACCATAATCATATATGTAAGATGTCCAGGAAAAGTACAATGTTCTTTCTAGAGATCCAAGATCTCAAGAATATGTCCAACTTCTTCCTTTATCTTTCATAATGATTCATCTAGACAACCATCATTTTATGTCTGATAACATCTTTACATTGTTGCCAATGATAAGAGTGTCATCTACATAAAACCTCCGAGAAACACCACCTTGTTTTCCATCACGTTTCCAATACACACAATTCGTCTATGCTTTTGATGAATCCATAAAATGGACTATCTCATCAATTTGCAAGTACCACGAACTCAATGCTTTGTTTCAATCCATAAATGGATCAACTAAGCTTGTACTCTAAATGATCTCGCCTCTTAGCAATAATCCTTATTGCTCTCCAAGAAGGCACATTTAGATCTAGTACGGCCTTCATGTAGATCCAGGGATCGATTTCATGTATACTAGGTCCAGAGTCCGAAAACTCTCCTAGTCTTATGAATATCTCCGGTTGTCACTGTTGGAATTCGATATCCCGGAATTAATAAATTAATTAAAATTAATTATCTAATTAATTCCGACCGAAATCCTTCGAATATCCGGATTGTCTAAATTGCGGAACCAACAATCCAATCGAAAAACCTTTCGCCGGAGATCACATGAACACCATCGCACGCGTCGGAGCAAGACCGAACGCACGACATGGCCGAAGCCATGCACGCGCGCCCAGCCGAGCCCCCCGCGGCTAGGGTTTCATGCGATCGCATCTTGCGATCGCTGGGTTGCATCACAGCAATCCTACGGCGAGTCCGGCGACTCGCCGTTCGCACAGGAGGGGGCGGCTCGTCCCACGAGCCGCGGCGGCGCCAGCCCGCCTGTTGGAGTTGTGTACTTAATGTCTAGATTTAAGTAACGGTATACTCCCGATCATAGCATTTAATCTATTTAATTAATAAACAATTATTTGCATTTAATTAATTATGCAAAATATAGTTCTGGATTTTATACGTTGTAGTTAGTATGGTGTTGCATGGGCACACAGAAGATCATGCTATCGGTTACTCGTATTTAATCGAACAGTTGCTCACGACCTAGATGGACACGAACTAATCCATCGGTATAGTCGTTGTGTGAGAGAGAAAATAATTTATCTTAATTATTTTATCACACTTGTACACTTGGTGTATTGGGCGGATCAGCTTGGGATTCATCGATTAGGATTGCCGGCGATAATCGATTCGAGTCTCAGTGTATTTTATTCTTAATCCCCGAAACTATTGCGGGTGTGTATATTTAATATAAGTGACTTTGATTTACCAAAGGAATTAACCGATTTAATTATTGGGTTAATTACCGGTTAAGTTGGGTCACTATATTTTATATATGGCATGCCGTGAATACTTGACGGGAAAGTGTATCCCGTAAGGGTTGATAATATCCCCGAGATGAGTTCATAAGGAATTATTATGTAAACCCTGCAGGTGGATTTAATCCGCATAATAATTAAGGTTGAATGGTACTAGTCTCGGATATAAGAGATGAATAATATTTATTGAGCAATAAATAAATTTATTCATGGATATTTAAATCTTAAATACACGGAATATATAATACTACCGGAGAAATATTATTTGATATAATATGGAATAATATTGGGAGTGCAATTTTATTTATATAGTGGAAAATAAATAAAATTTAATATTGATAAGGATTAATGGATTTGGGTTGGACCCAATTTAATCTTCAATATTTAGAAGCCCAATATTTATTCTCCTTATGATCCCCTACGTAGCCTATATAAGCACTACATGGTCTTCACTTTTCATAACACAATTAATTGACCTACGCCAATTATAAAGTCTTGAGAGTGAGGAAGATCCATAGGAGTCCGATAGATCGTCGCCCACACGACGTTCGAACGAGGTGCAAGGAATACGTGGGAAGATCGCAAGGTCATCAAAGGTGTTTGATTTCGTTTCTCCGCACAACGAATCGAAGGTAAAAATCATAAACCCTCTTTTATGATTTCGTGTGAATTAATTGTAGTATATACATGAACACACGATCCGGATAAACGTACGAACTTCGGGGACGGGGATTCGAGATCCCCGGCGAAGATCGAAGAACCCTCGGCTTGAAGCCGAGGAGGCGATCGAACCCTAGGGTTCGATCGCGGCGCGCGGACGAGGAAGCCCCGGCTGGAACGCCGGGGCAAGCGATCGACCTTGAGTCGATCGCGGGGAGACCGCCGTGGGCTGGTGCCACGGCAGCTGGTCCCCCCAACCACCTCGACCGGCGGCCAGGCGCGACGGAGGAGCCCCGGCTGGAGCCGGGGCATGCGATCGACCGTGAGGTCGATCGCGGGGAAAGCCGCGGCTGGAGCCGCGGCGGGTCAGCTGGAGGCTGACCGCCCCTCCTCCGGCGATGGTGGTGAGTCGCCGGACTCACCACCGGGGGCTGCTGGGCAGCCCCGGCGATCGCGAGCCCCCTCGCGGCGGGGGCTCGGCTAGGGTTTTGCCGCGGCTTGTTCGCGGTGGAACTCTCGTCGGGCCCGGTTCCGTCGTACGGTGGTTCGCGTTCATGGATCCGACTCGCGGGAGAAAATCGGCTGGGGGCGGGCTGCGTGTTTTCGGGCGCGTAGTCTCCAAAGGTCGGACTCCTGCGGATGAGTCGGGGATCCAATCTCCGGCGATGAAGGATTTCGTTCGGGTTATTTTTTCCGCAAATTTTAATAGCCCGGGATATCGATTTCCAACACCGCCACCCCAGCGATCGAACCCTTGGTTTGATCGCACCCCCAGCCGTGGGCTGGGGTCCTTCGATGCGCACGCCCCCGGTTCAGCCGGGGCGTGTTTGGTTCGATCCCCACGGGGATCCTTGAACCGCCGGCGGTCCGGTGGTTCGTCCACCACCGCCCGGTTCGATCCTCGTCCGGGGTTCGTCCTCGGATCTTGGTTCTACGGTATTTTCAATAATAATCGATTAAAATCATAAAGGGTGTTTACGATTTTACCTTCGATTCGTTGTTCGGAGAAACGAGATCAATCGATGACCTTGAGATCTTCCGACGTATTCCTTGCACTAGCCCGGACGTCGTGTGGGCGACGATCTACCGAACTCCATGGATCTCCTTCACGAACTCTCTAGACTAATCAAGTATGATTATCTTGTCTTGTCTAATTGTGAAGACCATGTAGTGCTTTTATAGGCTACGTAGGGGATCTTAAGGAGGTGGAATATTGGGCTTCCAATAATAGTGATTAAATTGAGCCCAAGCCCAAATCTATTAATCCTTACTATTATTAATTAATTCTATTTTCCACTATATAAAATTAATTGCACTCCCAATATTAAACCATATTATATCAAATAATATTTCTCCGGTAGTATTATTTATTCCGTGTATTTAAGATATAAATATCCATGAATAAAATTAATTTATTGCTAATTAATTTATTCATCTCTTTTATCCGAGACTAGTACCATTCAACCTTAATTATTATGCGGAACGAATCCACCTGCAGGGTTTACATAATAATTCCTTATGAACTCATCTCGGGGATATTATCAACCCTTACGGGATACACTTTCCCGTCAAGTATTCACGGCATGTCATATATAAAATATAGCGACCCAACTTAACCGGTAATTAACCCAATAATTAAATCAGTTAATTCCTTTGGTAAATCAAAGTCACTTATATTAAATATACACACCCGCAATAATATCGGGGATTAAGAATAAAATACAATGAGACTTGAATCGATTATCGCCGGCAATCCTAATCGATAAATCTCAAGCAGATCCGCTCAATACACCAAGTGTACAAGTGTGATAAAATAATTAAGATAAATTATTTTCTCTCTCACACAACGACTATACCGATGGATTGGTCCGTGTCCATCTAGGTCGTGAGCAACTGTTCGATTAAATACGAGTAACCGATAGTATGATCTTCTGTGCGCCCATGCAACACCATACTAACTACAACGTATAAAATCCAGGACTATGATTTGCATATATTTAATTATAAATAATTAAACGCAAATAATTGTTTATTTAATTAAATAGATTAGTGGCAATGGATCGTGAGTTTCCGTTACTTAAATCTAGACATTAAGTACACAACTCCAACAATCTCCCACTTGTACTAAGGTCTAGTCATTTCCTCCAAACTCCCGACTCCCATACTCATCACGTGCTTAAGGTGTACTTCCAAGAAGTACTATGTGAATGAGCACTCTAGGTTGCCGCTCTGAAGTTATCTTGGTGACTACAACGTCGTCTCCCTCGACGATGACTCGTATCAGGTGGTACTTGCACTATGTGTTATCTTACACTTATGGACTTGTGATTTCTTACCATTTGCCATCGCACCGCTATTTACATAGCCTTTGGCAAATTAAGAATCACATCTAAGTCCCAGAGATTATCCCGGAGTTATACCAAAACATCCGCTGCCTCTGAGGCTGCTATTTGGTTACCCATGGGAGAGTCCGAAAAGCATCGTGCTTATCACTCTTCCATGTTAAAACTCCTTCTCCTTCAATAGTGAAACACATAGCCTGATATCGACTTACACCGGTCCTCATTTGATTAGAAATCTAAGAGAATGTAATCCAAAGGAAAAACTCGTCTGCTTCGTAGTCTAGAACAGTACTTCGAAAGTACTTTTACGGCAGTCGAATATTCCTTTCCAGGATTACCTTGATATCCTCCCACTATGCTAACCGCATAGCCGATATCAGGTTCTTGTTTTCAACAATGCATTTATTAAGCTTTCCACACTCAAAGTGTAGGAAACTGCTTTCATTGCTTCTATCTCCTTTTGTGTTCCAAAACACATATCCTTTGATAGATGCATTCCGTCTCTGAAAGGTAACGAACCTTTTCTCGGAATCTTGCATGTTAAAACGAACCATAATCATATATGTAAGATGTCCAGGAAAAGTACAATGTTCTTTCTAGAGATCCAAGATCTCAAGAACATGTCCAACTTCTTCCTTTATCTTTCATAATGATTCATCTAGACAACCACTATTTTATGTCTGACAACATCTTTACATTGTTACCAATGATAAAATGTTATCTACATAAAACCTCCGAGAAACACCACCTTGTTTTCCATCACGTTTCCAATACACACAATTCGTCTATGCTTTTGATGAATCCATAAAATGGACTATCTCATCAATTTGCAAGTACCACGAACTCAATGCTTTGTTTCAATCCATAAATGGATCAACTAAGCTTGTACTCTAAATGATCTTGCTTCTTAGCAATAATCCTTATTGCTCTCCAAGAAGGTACATTTAGATCTAGTACCGCCTTCATGTAGATCCAGGGATTGATTTCATGTATACTAGGTCCAGAGTCTGAAGACTCTCCTAGTCTTATGAATATCTCCGGTTGTCACACAACCTCCCACTACAACGGCATTCCGGTATATAAACAGTGATAACAGTAGGTGCAGTTAGTGGTGTACCGCTACTCGGTTCGGCTGGTTCTAAGTCTTACTCTTTCTCTCTCATTTCAAAGTATCATGTCACCTTGGGCTTGTGGTTCATCGTATAGTCTTTCTCTAAGAACCGGGCGTTAGAACTTATAACGTCCTTCTGGTTCATAGTACTATTGAACACACATCTTTTGTTCTTCTAGGATATTCTACAACCGCATTTGAATGCGCCGTTGTTTCCAGACATATCCATAGAACATAGGTAGTTCCGTATAACTCATAATTTTACTATTTCTATGAGAGTTCCATTTCTTGTTTACGACACACCATTTCTACACCACAGTGTATGGTGTAGTCATTTGGGATCAAATCCCAATTTCTGATTAGTATGCCATGCATTCCTCAGATAGGTACTTGCCTCCGCGATCAAATCGCAGGCTACAAATGGATATACCTTGATGGTTCTCCACAATTGCTTAGTGTCCATTGACTTGTCAAAACACTTGCTTTTGTGGCACATCAGGTATTCTAATCCATTTCTCGAGTAATCATCAAATGATGTACTCGTACCTTATTGTCTGAGTAGGCATAGGTCTGCATACATCAGAGTCAATCAATTCTTATACTTGTCCGGATCTTACATCTTATATCCATAAAGGATTGCTTAGTCATATTATCTTCCAAATTAGATTCTTAGGTCGGAAGGTCCATTCCCTCAACTTAATTGATCAAATATCAATTTTCGACCTTTGAACTTCTTATTTGAATAAACATGACTCAGCATAAGAATCCACAAGTATAATTGATAAAGAAATCTCTTATTAGTAAAACGAGTTTCATACTACGGTTCGTTGCATCGTGGTGGACTCAGGATTCATCATTTATATATTGCTAGCCAATGTACCAAAATAGATAATATCATTATTTCTTCTTATAACCATCAAATGATTAAAAGAAATAAAATATCCATTTATTAGAAATCCAGAACAAAGTTCTTTCTAATATGAAAGGTACATAAAAGCAATAACTCAAAATGAAATCCTATAAAATGTCCTCCACTGCAACTGCTGCCTCCTCTACAGCATTGCCCATGTAGACTACGATTTCTTCTTTTCCAAGTCGTTAGGTTTCCTGGAACCTTTGCATTTAAAATGCACATACCGTCAGTGGCTCCATATCTACACACCAGGTTCCGGTAGATAATACCACTGACTATGTTTTACGACTAAAGAAGAATTTCGTACTTTCTTTGAGAGGATAATCAGACTTCCAGTACCCAGTCTGTTTGCATCGAGAACTCTTGCCTCATGGCTTTCTCGTCCCATCTCGTGGTCCAAGAAACCTAGGACCACTGGGTTTCTTTGCTTGCTTTTCCTTTTTCCCCGATCTTGCCCTTAGGTTCGAAACCTTTGGCATTGGCTACAAGAGCTTGCGATTTCTGTCTCAACTCGTCCAAAAGGTCAATCACCTCAAAAACGTGTTTAAGCGTTTCCTCGAAGCGACTGGCCTTTATGAGTATCCTCATCGCTTCTTGTCTAGCCGCCTATGTCAATAGGCTCGGGAGGACAAAGCTCACTGAGTACAAACTTGTACTCTTTAACAGTTTGGGTAATGTCTAGATCTCTATTCCAATCATTACATTTAGGGACCAGTGAGTTAAAATCCTTACGTATCACACAAAGTGGGTTCAAAGCCATATCCTAATCTATGAGCACATATAACAACAAACAATCGATTTAATCTCCGATATTATCTCCCTTAAATAATATCATTAAACCACTAATCACGTCTAAAATCCCATCAGATATGGCAAGCCACGTGGTGTGGACGTTTACCAATCCAAATGATTTAGCAATTAGATTTGCTTCGGTCATACATCACTTATAGCGGAACCTCGTGGGGAGGAATACTATAATGCGTATCTAAGTGTAAACCATTACTCAGTACCAAAGTAAATCGTTTGGAATTGCTACATCACCGCAAGCCACGTGGTGTGGACGTTTACGACAACTTCACAACTCTTCACAATTTCTTACAACTGTCTACATCAATTAATCCAAAATCCGTCAGCATAGCAAGCCACGTGGTGTGGACGTTTACTACACCAAGAGACTTTTATAATTGACTCCCAATTACTTGATCCATTCAATCTTGTAAATCAAGACGCGGAGAATCATAAGTGAAACTCGAAGTTTCTTACCAGTGATTCACCATGCGAACGACCCTATCTCTCATAAAATGAGGGAGCCGAGCAGACAATCGATCTAGTCATCAAATGACACGAAAGTCTCTAATTTGTGTCCTCGACATGACCAAGTGGCTTTGGCTCCATTCCACTCCCCGGGGTGAGAATGAGTCGACTTGAAATCAGTTTTGGAAAGACAAATTAGGCATTGTTTGATAAACTTAATCAATGTTTCTCGTAAGAGGAATTACAAGAATTCTCCTCCAATGGCTTATCTATATGAACTTCGAAAGTTCATAAAAGTCACCAAGAGAACAGCAATGGAGACCATGGATATGTTTCCATACCCTCTCCCACTTAGCTTTTTATAACAAAGGGATACGCTATCTAATGCATAATTAAATACACATAAGCATGCATACATGAAATAAAGCACATAGAATATTATCACATAATCAAAATAATACTAGAATATTATTTTCCGACTATTATGGCTTTATCGCATCTCCGTACGCATCTTCTAGTCTTTAGTCTTCGTTCTTTGAATGCTCCATGTGACGGGAATATTAATTCCAATATTTAAATCTATTTATTTTTAATAAATCCAAAAGTTACTTAATTCGAAAATTAAGTCAATCGAATAAATCAAAAATAAAATTAAATATTATTAATATTTTTATTTATTTATTTTCCTATCTAATTCTATTAAATCTCTAGAATAATCTATCCAAGACCCACTTGGAATATTCTAGAAGACTTCTATAATAGAATAAGGAAATAAAATAAATTAGGACTCTTAATCCTTCCAAATTAATTCCTTTCCTAATCTATTAAAAAATCCATAAAGGAATAATTAAATAGGAAAAATTAATTAAGGATTCTTCTACTTTCCAAAATTAATTAATTTCCATGTCCATGAAAATTCCCATAAAATAGGAATAATCAAATAGGAAATAAATTAATTTAATAATTAATTATTTTCCTTTCTAATTCCATTAAATCTCTAGAATCCTATTCCAAGTAGAAATTAGAATATTCTAGAAGACTTCCATAATAGAATAAGGAAATAAATTAATTCCAATTAATTCTTTTCCTAATCCATGAGAGTTTCCATAAAGAAAAACACTCAATAAGGAAAACCGAATTAATTCTAAATTTATTCCTTCCTTATCCATGAAAATTCCAATAAAATAGGAATAATCAATAAGGAAATAAATTTATTCTAAATTTATTCTTTTCCTATTCCATGAGAGTTCCTAAGAATAAGAATACTCAAAATAGGAAAACCGAATAATTTAGGAAAGTAAATCTCGGTAGGAGTAGCACGAGATCACGAGGACCCCGCGCCACCACCACCATCGACCGGCCACCGGAGAGGGCAACCGCCGCCACCACTCAGCCGGCCGGCCACCACCAAGCCGGCGGCAGCCCCAGCCGAGGGGTGCGATCGCCGCCCCTCTCCCTTGCCATCGATCTCATGGGGATCGATCTCCATGATCGATCCTTGAGCCCTTCGTCTTCTTCGTCACTCGTCTTCTCCGGCGGTCGTTTCGGCATCGAACCAACGTAAATAAATTACAAGAATTTAAATTACAATTATCCGGTATCGATTCTATACATGAAATCGACCCTATACAATTTCCGGAAAAAGTAGAACGTAATAATAAATCCTAAATTCGGTCAACCCTCGAATTTTTACTATTACAAGCATTCACCACACATAAAACGAATCTCGACATGTCCGAGAGTTTAATCAAAAACATATTATGACAATAATTAACGAATAAATTATATCTAGCCATAATAGTCGGAAACCCTGCAAGGTAGAACAATTTTATCGAAAATACCGCGAACGTAAACCACGCTCTGATACCAACTGTTGGAATTCGATATCCCGGAATTAATAAATTAATTAAAATTAATTATCTAATTAATTCCGACCGAAATCCTTCGAATATCCGGATTGTCTAAATTGCGGAACCAACAATCCAATCGAAAAACCTTTCGCCGGAGATCACATGAACACCATCGCACGCGCCGGAGCAAGACCGAACGCACGACATGGCCGAAGCCATGCACGCGCGCCCAGCCGAGCCCCCGCGGCTAGGGTTTCATGCGATCGCATCTTGCGATCGCTGGGTTGCATCACAGCAACCCTACGGCGAGTCCGGCGACTCGCCGTTCGCACAGGAGGGGGCGGCTCGTCCCACGAGCCGCGGCGGCGCCAGCCCGCCACCCCAGCGATCGAACCCTTGGTTCGATCGCACCCCCAGCCGTGGGCTGGGGTCCTTCGATGCGCACGCCCCCGGTTCAGCCGGGGCGTGTTTGGTTCGATCCCCACGGGGATCCTTGAACCGCCGGCGGTCCGGTGGTTCGTCCACCACCGCCCGGTTCGATCCTCGTCCGGGGTTCGTCCTCGGATCTTGGTTCTACGGTATTTTTAATAATAATCGATTAAAATCATAAAGGGTGTTTACGATTTTACCTTCGATTCGTTGTTCGGAGAAACGAGATCAATCGATGACCTTGAGATCTTCCGACGTATTCCTTGCACTAGCCCGGACGTCGTGTGGGCGACGATCTACCGAACTCCATGGATCTCCTTCACGAACTCTCTAGACTAATCAAGTATGATTATCTTGTCTTGTCTAATTGTGAAGACCATGTAGTGCTTTTATAGGCTACGTAGGGGATCTTAAGGAGGTGGAATATTGGGCTTCCAATAATAGTGATTAAATTGAACCCAAGCCCAAATCTATTAATCCTTACTATTATTAATTAATTCTATTTTCCACTATATAAAATTAATTGCACTCCCAATATTAAACCATATTATATCAAATAATATTTCTCCGGTAGTATTATTTATTCCGTGTATTTAAGATATAAATATCCATGAATAAAATTAATTTATTGCTAATTAATTTATTCATCTCTTTTATCCGAGACTAGTACCATTCAACCTTAATTATTATGCGGAACGAATCCACCTGCAGGGTTTACATAATAATTCCTTATGAACTCATCTCGGGGATATTATCAACCCTTACGGGATACACTTTCCCGTCAAGTATTCACGGCATGTCATATATAAAATATAGCGACCCAACTTAACCGGTAATTAACCCAATAATTAAATCGGTTAATTCCTTTGGTAAATCAAAGTCACTTATATTAAATATACACACCCGCAATAATATCGGGGATTAAGAATAAAATACACTGAGACTTGAATCGATTATCGCCGGCAATCCTAATCGATAAATCTCAAGCAGATCCGCTCAATACACCAAGTGTACAAGTGTGATAAAATAATTAAGATAAATTATTTTCTCTCTCACACAACGACTATACCGATGGATTGGTCCGTGTCCATCTAGGTCGTGAGCAACTGTTCGATTAAATACGAGTAACCGATAGTATGATCTTCTGTGCGCCCATGCAACACCATACTAACTACAACGTATAAAATCCAGGACTATGATTTGCATATATTTAATTATAAATAATTAAACGCAAATAATTGTTTATTTAATTAAATAGATTAGTGGCAATGGATCGTGAGTTTCCGTTACTTAAATCTAGACATTAAGTACACAACTCCAACAGTCACACAACCTCCCACTACAACGGCATTCCGGTGTATAAACAGTGATAACAGTAGGTGCAGTTAGTGGTGTACCGCTACTCGGTTCGGCTGGTTCTCAGTCCTCTTCTTCTCTCTCATTTCAAAGTATCACGTCACTTTGGGCTTGTGGTTCATCATATAGTCTTCCTCTAAGAACCGGGCGTTAGAACTTAGAACGTCCCTTTGGTTCATAGTACTATTGAACACGCATCTTTTGTTCTTCCAGGACATTCTACAACCGCATTTGAATGCGCCGTTGTTTCCAGACATATCCATAGAACATAGGTAGTTCCGTATAACTCATCTTTTACTATCTCTATAAGAGTTCCATTTCTTATTATCGACACACCATTTCTACACAACAGTGTATGGTGTTGGAGTTGTGTACTTAATGTCTAGATTTAAGTAACGGAAACTCACGATCCATTGCCACTAATCTATTTAATTAAATAAACAATTGTTTGCGTTTAATTATTTATAATTAAATATATACAAAACATAGTCCTGGATTCTATACGTTGTAGTTAGTAAGGTGTGTCGGGCCCCACACAGAAGATCATACTATCGGTTACTCGTATTTAATCGAACAGTTGCTCACGACCTAGATAGACACGGACCAATCCATCGGTATAGTCGTTGTGTGAGAGAGAAAATAATCTGTCTTGATTATTTTATCACACTTGTACACTTGGTGTATTGAGCGGATCGTTGAGATTCATCGATTAGGATTGCCGGCGATAATCGATTCGAGTCTCAGTGTATTTTATTCTTAATCCCCGATACTATTGCGGGTGTGTATATTCAATATAAGTGACTTTGATTTACCAAAGGAATTAACCGATTTAATTATTGGGTTAATTACCGGTTAAGTTGGGTCACTATATTTTATATATGACATGCCGTGAATACTTGACGGGAAAGTGTATCCCGTAAGGGTTGATAATATCCCCGAGATGAGTTCATAAGGAATTATTATGTAAACCCTGCAGGTGGATTTATTCCGCATAATAATTAAGGTTGAATGGTACTAGTCTCGGATATAAGAGATGAATAAATTAATTAGCAATAAATTAATTTTATTCATGGATATTTATATCTTAAATACACGGAATAAATAATACTACCGGAGAAATATTATTTGATATAATATGGTTTAATATTGGGAGTGCAATTAATTTTATATAGTGGAAAATAGAATTAATTAATATTGATAAGGATTAATGGACTTGAGCATTGGGCTCAATTTAATCTTCAATATTGGAAGCCCAATATTCCACCTCCTTTAGATCCCCTACGTAGCCTATAAAAGCACTACATGGTCTTCTCTATTCTCATAACTTGAAGATCACAATTCTAGAGAGAGAAATTAGAGAGGGAGATCCATGGAGTTCGGTAGATCGTCGCCCACACGACGTCCGGGCTAGTGCAAGGAATACGTGGGAAGATCTCAAGGTCATCATAAGATCTCGTTTCTCCGCACAACGAATCGAAAGGTGAATTAAATATTTCCGCTATTTAATTCTTATTGAAATCAATTATCGAAAAACAAGATCCAAGGGTCGAACCCGGAGTAGACGGACGATCGCGTGGTGGTGGCGAAGCCACCGGACCACGCCAATCGCCCGCTAGGGTTTCGGCGGGGGCGAGAGGGTCGAACCCTCGGCTGGAGCCGAGGGGATGCGATCGATCGCTTGGATCGATCGCGGAGGGCGCGGGCTGGTGCCGCCCCTCCCCACCGTGAAGGTGGCTGACCTCCAGGCGGCGGCGAGTCGCCGGACTCGCCGCGGGGGCTGCTGGGCAGCCCCACCCCAACCTATCGACGTGCGACCGGTGATCGCATGGAGCCCCGCTCGCGGGGGCTCGGCTGGGGCAGCGGCGTGCCTTCGGGTGCGTCGTGTCCTCGGTCGTGCTCCGGCGCGTGCGGTGGTGTTCGCGTGATCTCCGGCGAAGGGTTCGTTCGGGTTATTGGTTTCCGCAAATTTAAATAACCCGGGATATCGAATTCCAACATATGGTGTAGTCATTTGGGATCAAATCCCAATCTCTGATTAGTATGCCATGCATTCCTCAGACAGGTACTTGCCTCCGCGATCAAATCGCAGGCTACAAATGGATATACCTTGATGGTTCTCCACATTTGCTTAGTGTCCATTGACTTGTCAAAACACTTGCTTTTGTGGCACATCAGGTACTCTAATCCATTTCTCGAGTAATCATCAAATGAAGTACTTGTACCTTATTGTCTAAGTAGACATAGGTCTGCATACATCAGAGTTAATCAATTCTTATACTTGTCCGGATCTTACATCTTATATCCATAAGGATTGCTTAGTCATGTTATCTTCCAAATTAGATTCATAGGTCGGAAGGTCCACTCCTTCAACTTAATTGATCAAATATCAATTATCGACCTTTGAACTTCTTATTTGAATAAAATTGACTCAGCATAAGAATCCACAAGTATAATTGATAAAGAAATCTCTTATTAGTAAAACGAGTTTTATACTACGGTTCGTTGCATCGTGGTGGACTTAGGATTCATCATTTATATATTGCTAGCTAATGTACCAGAATAGATACTATCTTTATTTCTTCTCATAACCATCAAATGATTAAAAGAAATAAAATATCCATTCATTAGAAATCCAGAACAAAGTTCTTTCTAATATGAAAGGTACATAAAAGCAATAACTCAAAATGAAATCCTATAAAAAGTCCTCCACTGCAACTGCTGCCTCCTCCACAGCATTGCCCATGTAGACTACGATCTTTTCTTTTCCAAGTCGTTTAGGTTTCCTGGAACCTCTTGCATTTAAAATGCACATACCGTCAGTGGTTCCATATCTACACACCAGGTTCCGGTAGATAATACCACTGACTATGTTTTACGACTAAAGAAAATTTCGTACTTTCTTTGAGAGGATAATCAGACTTCCAGTACCCAGACTGTTTGCATTGAGAACACTTGCCTATTGGCTTTCTCGTCCCATCTCGTGGTCCAAAGAGAACCACTGGGTTCCTTTGCTTTCTTGTCCTTTCCCCCGATTCATGCCTTTAGGTTCGAAAGCTTTGGCATTGGCTACAAGAGCTTGCGATTTCCGTCTCAACTCGTCTAAAAGGTCAATCATCTCAAAAACGTTTTTAAGCGTTTCCTCGAAGTGACTGGCCTTTATGAGTATCCTCATCGCTTCTTGTCTAGCCGCCTATGTCAATAGGCTCGGAAAGATAAAGCTCATTGAGTACAACCTTGTACTCTTCAACAGTTTGGGTAATGTCTAGATCTCTATTCCAATCATTATATTTAGGGACCAGTGAGTTTAAAATCCTTACGTATCACAGAAAGTGGGTTCAAAGCCATTTCCTAATCTATGAGCACATATAACAACAAACAATCGATTTAATCTCCGATATTATCTCCCTTAAATAATATCATTAAACCACTAATCACATCTAAAATCCCATCAGATATGGCAAGCCACGTGGTGTGGACGTTTACCAATCCAAATGATTTAGCAATTAGATTTGCTTCGGTCATACATCACTTATAGCGGAACCTCGTGGGGAGGAATACTATAATGCGTATCTAAGTGTAAACCATTACTCAGTACCAAAGTAAATCGTTTGGAATTGCTACATCACCGCAAGCCACGTGGTGTGGACGTTTACGACAACTTCACAACTCTTCACAATTTCTTACAACTGTCTACATCAATTAATCCAAAATCCGTCAGCATAGCAAGCCACGTGGTGTGGACGTTTACTACACCAAGAGACTTTTATAATTGACTCCCAATTACTTGATCCATTCAATCTTGTAAATCAAGACGCGGAGAATCATAAGTGAAACTCGAAGTTTCTTACCAGTGATTCACCATGCGAACGACCCTATCTCTCATAAATGAGGGAGCCGAGCAGACAATCGATCTAGTCATCAAATGACACGAAAGTCTCTAATTTGTGTCCTCGACATGACCAAGTGGCTTTGGCTCCATTCCACTCCCCGGGGTGAGAATGAGTCGACTTGAAATCAGTTTTGGAAAGACAAATTAGGCATTGTTTGATAAACTTAATCAATGTTTCTCGTAAGAGGAATTACAAGAATTCTCCTCCAATGGCTTATCTATATGAACTTCGAAAGTTCATAAAAGTCACCAAGAGAACAGCAATGGAGACCATGGATATGTTTCCATACCCTCTCCCACTTAGCTTTTTATAATAAAGGGATACGCTATCTAATGCATAATTAAATACACATAAGCATGCATACATGAAATAGAGATCAGACATCTTAGAGATGGGTTGTGATTTCTATTACTGTATTAGATACTTTTGGAAATTTGGTAAACATTCACTCATATGTATAATACATATTTCTTCATATAAATATGGTTTAATTTATATGAATTGTCCAAATGATTAAGTGATACCAATTGGGTTATGAGGTCGACTTACCGCATAGTGAAGTCCCAATGGTTGAACTGATATACTTGAATCATATAGTTGTTCCTGGTTCGTATAATCGAGTACGGACAAACCGATAATACAATGGACTAGTTTGTAATGTGTAGTATAGCGCCGCTTCATGGGCTAGTGATGTGGGACATCAAGTACAATTACATAGATATTAGGTGGGAGCTAATGATCGAACAGACCCGACTAGAATAGTATTTAAGATTTCGAGTCATAATACTATTTCATTGACTGTCGAGCAATTTCCTCTGACCTGAGTAGTCCAGAGTAATTCCATTGTGAAATGGTCTACTTTGATACAAGTAAACGCCTTTCGTAAAAGGAGGTTATAAAACTTGTTATTGGGTATATCAGGAAGCAAGTGGGAGAGCTTGGATTGACAAGATGGGATTGTCCTCCATTTTATAATGGGATACATGTCTTACCGGCCACTTGGAGAGTCGAGACTGTGGAAAATACGTGGCCACGTCCAGATTCGTATCATAGTGATAAATCTGGTTTTATAGTCTGTCTCAAAGTCCAAGAAAGGTTTGAACCGATTGAGGATGACTCGAGTCTTGCCTCAAGTTCAAACTTAGACATAAAGTGACAACAGGAAGTTGGCAGCACACTGGCTCTGAAGGCCAAGTGGGAGATTGTTGGGATATGTCCTTCGATCCTACGTGTGCAATCGATAAAGTCATAAGGTCGTCTATGGATGTTAAATGATTATTTGATAATATTAATTGTTGGGAACAATATAATATTGATCAATTAAATCATACCTACAGGGTCACACACGGACTCAAAGATGATGTACGTTGCTTGATAAATATATTGATTTAGAATCAATATTTACGTGGAATTAATTAACATGCATGGGATGCATGTCACATAGTGTGACATGGCATGCCACACAAGCAAGTGGGACCACATACAATGCATAGTGGCATGTGTATGTGGCATGACCTTTCACCTCCTTTGTAACCCCTTTGCATGATTATGGTGCATTATGATGCCCATTATGTTGTAGGTTACAAAGGGGTGTAATGGGATGCATAATGATGCACTTATATAGATGAAAATCAGATTTTCATCAAACAATGGCATTAGCCACGAAATTCCACTCAAATAGAGAGAAAAGAGGTGATCTTGGAGATCCATTCTCAAGCAAGCAAAGGTGTTCATTATCCGGGTTCGTGTGCAACACGTAGAGGCCGGGCCATTTGTGCGGCTTCAACATCCGGACGATCCAAAGGAGTGAAGAGTTCATTCACAAGGAGATCTTTGAGTTGCTGATCCATTAAGGTAGTTCAATCGACTCAACACCACCTTAACCGAAATCAACGATCACCAAATGTAAGTAATCGTTAAACCTTATATATATATATATATATATATATATATATATATATATATATATATTGGATGTATATATATATGTTTATATGTGTTCTTATACACATTATGTGTGCACTAAGATCATGGCATAGTAGATCTATTGCTTTACACGATTCCGCACACACGGTATATCGATCGGATCGGTATACCGGTACCTTCATTACTTTCTTGGAAAGATATTTCTTTTCAAGAAATACACCATCTCGAGCAACAAAGACTTTGTTCTCAGATTGGTTGTAAAAGTGGTACCCTCGTGTTTCTTTTGGATAACCCACAAAGAAACATTTATCTAATTTGGGTTCAAGCTTTGTATGGATATTTCTCTTCACATAAGCTTCACATCCCCAAACCTTAATATAAGACAAGTTAGGGACCTTCCCTTTCCATACCTCGTATGGTGTCTTATCTGTTGGAAATCGACTACCCGGGATGCGTTCGTTCGATCACTCGAACATCCGAACGATCCCAGTCGACCTCCAGGTCCGTTACTCTGTTCACTTGCCAGCCCGTGTCCTGATTCACGCCCAGCCATTGCCCCGAAGGACAACCGCGCGAACCAGAGCTGGCTGCCCGAAAAACAGCGATACGGCGACCGCCGTTTGCCCTCCGGCGATCGCCGTTTGTCCGCGAACAGCAGCGCGACCTGCTGTTCCGAGCGCGTTTCCGGGTCGATTTTCCTCTTCCGACTACCGATCCGGAGGTCCTTGACCCCCAGTAGTCGAGGAACATGATCCACGACGCCCGGAACCCGATCTTAGATCCGATGTATTTTTAACGAAATAGAAAACGAAACGTATGCGGAATAAGGGTTTCGATTTCTTATACCTTTGTCGCGTGATTCGGAGAAGCCGAATTGTTGAGACCACGAAGCCTTCCGGTGTATGTCTCTATCCCCGACGTTCAGCCGTTGAGTGGGCAACGATCCGCTGAACCTTCCTCTTCTCCTTTCTCTCTTGAACCCACCGTAGGAATAATATCCTCTGTCTCAGAAATATATTTGCGCAAGCAAAATTATTTCTACATAATTATTACTGCGCTAATTTGAATTAATTTAGCAGAGGAAAATTAATTGCGCAAGCTTTTATTTTCTCTGCAGAATTAATTATAAAGGCGTAGGTAAGGTTTTGATCTTCTGTCTCAGAAATATAATTGCCCTAGCAATCAATTTCTGCAGAAAATAATAACAGCGCTAATCTATTTATTTTTACAGAAAAATAATTGCGCAACAATTTATTTTTCTCCGCAAAAATAAAATAGCGGCGTTTCTTAGGTTTAGAGAAAGAGAGGGTGAGGTATTTATAGAGCTACACCAGGGACCTTATGGAAATTAATTATTAGGCTAAATTGCAATTTAATTAACTCGGCGTCCTAAAAGGCAAACCTTAATTAAATTCCACAATTTTAATTATAATTAATTCCACTATAAAATTACAATTGAATTCCCAATAATTAATTTATATTATTTCAACAATAATAATTCCGCCGAATTACATATACGACTTTCCCCGTGTTTAAGATATCGAATGTCCATGAATTAACTTTAATTACTAATAATTAAATTAACTCGTTTCTTGTTATCCGAGACTAGTACCACTCATCCTTATTATCATGTGGAACGAATCCACCTGCAGGGTTTACATGATAAACTTTATGAGCTCATCTTGGGGACATCATCAACCCAATAAATGGGACACGGTTTCCTGTCTATAATCTATAGCATGCCGTGTGTACAATTCCGATTCCCAATTTACCGAGAATATTGACTAATCAATTAGTCTCACTCACTAGTAAGTCAAAGAACCGAGAACTGGACACACGCACCTATAATTATATAGGGATTAGGAATTCGTATATCCGTAATATCTGAGGTCTAGTTCGATTACTGCGATTAGTATAAATCGAACGCCCTCCCGTGGTCCTGCTCAATACACCAAGTGTACGAGTGTAACATGATAGTCAAGACCGACTATCTACCAGTCACACTACGACGTACCGATGGATTGTCCCTGTCCATCTAAGTCGTGAGCTACTGTTCGATAGTATACGAGTAACCGACAGTATGATCTTCCGCGTGTCTCCTCACGCCATACTGTCTACAACGTATACATCAAGGACTATTGCATTAAATGCAATCATGCTTGAATCATATCTCGAATTAAGGTATAGATAAGGAGTTCCGTATTTGCACTAAACTAGACATTTAGAATACAACTCCATCAATCTCCCACTTATACTAAAAGTCTAGTCGCCCTATCCCAAACATCAGATTCCCATAACCTCATCACGCCTACCCAACGCTTTCGCTGGAAGTGCCTCTGTGAACGGGTTTACCAGGCAATCCTCTCGATGCTATCTAGGTGACAACTGCATCGTCTTACTAGACGATCTCTCGAATCAGGTGGTACTTGCGCTCTACGTGTTATCTCCCACTGTGGACTCGTGGCATTTCAAGTTTGCCAATACCGCTATTCAAAATAGCTTTGGGTAAACTAGAAACCACATCTAAGTCCCTTAGGAAGTTCTGGAGCCACACTGACCTTTTAACTGCCTCAGAGGCCGTTATCCTTTCAGTTTCCATGGTAGAGTCTGTAATGCATCGCTGCTTTACATTCTTCCATGTGACTGCTCCACTTCACAGTGAGAACACATAGCCTGACTTCGACTTTCGACTGTCCCTGTTTGATTTGGAAATCCAATTCTATGTAATCCAAAGGAAACAACTTGACTGCTTTGTAACTCAGAACATAATTCCTGGTCCTCTGCAGGAACCTAAACATGTTCTTTACATGAGTCGAGTGATCCTTTCCAGGATTACTATGATATCTCACCACCATGCCCACGGCATAGTAGATATCAGTCTCGTTCATAGCATTACATACATTAAGCTTCCCACCATTAAGGTGCAGGGAAGTGCTTACTCTTCATCTATCTCCTTTATTGTGTCGGACACAAAACCTTAGATAGACGAATTCCACATCTAAAAGGTGAAGACCTTTCTTGGAATTCTGTATGCTGCAACGAGTAAGAATTGTATTTATGTATGAGGCTCGAGATAAGTTCTATGTTCTTTTCTGGCGATCATTTATTACTTTGATCCCAAGAACATTCCCGACTTCTCCTAAGTCTCTTACATTGAATTACTCGGACAACCATCCCTTTATGTCCGATAACATCTTTCATATTGTTGCCAATTTAGAAGAATGTCGTCTACATAAAGAATGAGAAAACACCACATCTTTTCTGTCACTTCTTTATTACACTCAGGACCTAAACATGCCTTGAATGAATCCATGAAATGGATTTTCTCATAGGTCCGCATGTGTCCAAGATCTTGAAGCTTCCTTCAATCCTAAGATTGATTAAGCTTGCTTACCGAATGCTCTTGGCTCTTTTCGATGAATCTCTCTGGCTGTCCCACAAAGATGGCCCCGTCAAGACTTCGATTTAGGAAATCTGTCTTGACTTCCATCTTCCATGTGAAGACAAAAGAATCCGGATCGACTTTTGCCAAGACTGAGCATCTTGATCTTTCAGCGTCTCGTCATAGATCCAGGGTTCGGCTTCATGTTCTCCAGGTAACAAGTCCGAAGACTCACCTATAAACATGAACCTGTTGGGTTGTCTAACAACCCTCCCACTACGACGACGCTCCGGTGTATCTTTAGTGACTAAAGATTATAGTAGTGAACTACTCAGTTAGGCTGGTTCTAAGTCTTGATCAGTCCCTCTAAGCACATTAAGTATTACTCTACTCTTGGCTTGTGATCTTGCATATATATAGTCCATGTCTAAGAACCGAACATTGATGCAATCAATGAACATCTGGTCCTTTGGACTATATTACATATCTCAATTCGTTTTCTTAGGGTATCCTATAAACAGCCGAATATCAGTACAAGTTTCCAAAGGAATCAAGTTCAGGATAAACGCCGATGTTTCCAAGCCATATCCCAAAACGATTTAGGTAACTCCGAATGTCTACTTTCCCATATCTATAAGAGTCCTATTCCTTCTTTACAACACATTATTTTGCCGAGGCATAAATGGTGTAGTCTGTCGGGAGTTAATTCCATTTTCTGATAAGTATGCCTTACTCCTCAAAGAGGTCTGCATATATCAGAGCGAATCAACTCTAGTACTTTCTTGGATCTTTTCCCTTTAACCGTAAAGGGTTGCTCGGTCATTAAAACTTCCAAGTATGATTCGAAGGTTGGAAGGTCCTTTCCTTCAACCTGGCTGAGTGGTCCATCAGCTTTCACCCTTTGAATCGTACTCAAGTTAAAATGATTTAGCCTAAGATTCCATAAATACATTTGATTCATCCTAGAAGGATCTTTACTCTTATTGGGGTTCGACAATGTGTTATTAGCTCCGGTCTGTTGCATCGTGGAAGAACACGAATTTAGTATTAAATTGTCTATCAATGTACCAGAATAGATAATATCCCCGTTTCCTACTCTGATAAGTATGAAACTATCAGAAGAAACGGAATATCCATTCTAATCCAATTTAGAAATCCGAAATGAAATTTCTTTCTAAATGCCGGCACATAAAGACAATTTATTAGAACTAAAATCCTACGGTTTAAAACCATTTAACATCTCCCACTGCAACGACTGTTACCTTAACATTATTGCCCATGTAGGTTACTACTTCTTCCTTTCTAAGTCTCCGGGTTTCCTGGAACCCCCGCATTTAAATGCAGACATGATTAGTGGTTTCCGTATCCACACACCAGGTACTGGTAGATAACACCACTAAACATGTTTCGGTGACTAAGGAGAAGTTAACTTCTAGTTGCTTTGAGAGGACAATTAAACTCCCAGTATCCAAACTGCTTACAACGGAAGCACTTACCCCTTGGGCTTGCTTTTCCCATTCCGTGGTCCAGATATATTAGGCCCACTGGGTTTCCGTATTTTCTTCTTCTTCCTTTTGCCGCCCGAAGGCCTAGGAAGAGCCAATTTCTCAGCCACAAGTGTTTTGAGAGCCATTAAAGATTCCCTCAGCCGCTTGAAGTTCAACCAGGAGCTCCGCCATTGAATAAGACCTCTTATCCATGTTATATTTTAGGCGGAACTGCTCAAAACTTCTCGGCAGAGACTGGAGCACAAAATCAACCTGGCTTACCCCATTGATAATTGTTCCTAGAATCTCTATCTCATTAAGATAGCCCATCATTCTAAGAACGTGATCCCTCACGGGCGTTCTTTCCGACATGATGGCCGTCATGAGTTGCCTCATTTCACTTTGTCTGGCTGTCCTGTCCTGATAACCAAAAACTTCTTGAGGTTAAGCATCATATCATAGGTAATAGTCATGGCATGATCCTGATGTCGCAGCACATTTGACATGAAAATCATAATGTTGCTCCACGTCATCTCATAGCCTTGATCCATTTCCAATGAGCTTCCTTTCCTCAGTAGTGGAAGCATCATTTGGTTCAGCAGGTCAATTGACTTGGAGTACATATTTGTACTCCTCTGCAGTTAGGACAATGTCCAAGTTTCTTTTCAAATCTATAAAATCAAGTTCAGTGAGTTTGTTGACTTTTAATGGGAATAATACCATATAAAACAAAAAATGAGTTTAATTCGATATCATTTCCCTCAAGTGATATCATTAAACTACCAATCATTTCCAAAATCCCATCAGACATAGCAAGCCACGTTCTTGTGGACGTTTACCAGTCCAAATGATTTTATGATTGGATTTCACTTCGGTCGTACATCATCATAGCAGTGACTCCGATGGGGAGGATACTATAAAGCGTACCTAAGTGTATACCATTTCTCAGTACTAAGTCCACCGCTCGGGAACTACATGTCCACCGCAAGCCACGTTCTTGTGGACGTTTACGTTGACATGCGGTCCTCCACGAATTTCTATAACTGTCGAGCCTCAATTAATCCCAAAGTTCCGTTTCCATTCAGCAAGCCACGTTCTTGTGGACGTTTACTAAAACAAACAACTTTATTAATTGAATCTCACTTATTTAAATTTCATAGAATCTTAATTAACCCAAAGTACCGTTTCCATTTAGCAAGCCACGATAGTGTGGACGTTTACTAAAACAAACAACTTTGTTAATTGACTCTTACATTTATTAAATTTCACAATTTTATTAATCAAAGCTTGATATCTCGTAAGTGAAACTCGAAGTTTCTAACCAGCGATCAATCATGCAATTGAGCCCTATCTCTCACTAGGTGAGGGAGCCAATCAGACAATCGATCTAGTCATCGAATGACTCGAAAGTCTCTAATTTGTGTCATTGACATAACCAAGTGGCTCTGGCTCCATTCCACTCCCCGGGGTGAGAATGAGTCGACTTGAAATTAGTCTTTGAAAAACAAATTAGGCATTGCTTTTGAAAAATATAATTATTAAATTCTATAAGTGGAATTAATTTCGAATTTTGATCCAGTGATATCCGTGTATCGACTTTATCCGATAGGGAGGATGACACTAAAGCCAACTCGTAAGTCAATACACATCACATTCAAAACAGAGAATGGAGACCGCGGGATTGTTTCCAATCCCTCTCCCACTTAGTATTTTACGATAAGGGATAACATGCATAAATAATTTAAGCATAATAATAAACACGTAAATCACATAAAAAGCAATTAACGTGGCCCCGATTATTATGGCCTTAAATATTTTCCAATGCACGTCTCTTGGAACTTCATCTCGTTGCTCGTCTCGATCTCGGTCCACCACCGACTCGCTCGAGGGTCAAGAGACGAACTCCTCCCACTGGAGCCTCGTCTCGAGCCTCGTTGAGTCGTCCGTGGGGTCGAACGAACCCCAGCCCCGCTGCTGCCCGTCGCGAACACGGGGTGTGTTCGATGGCTGCCCGTTGCCGGTTCGCTCTCCTCGATCCTCGTTTCTCCGGGTTTTGATCTCGTCTCGATCCACCAAAAATAGTAAGAAAAATTACAAGAATAAACTTACTAAATCCGGCATCGATCCTATACAAGGTGATCAACCCTATACATGTCCCGGATACAACGAAAAATAAATAAACCTAACGACTCAACCCGTCGTTTTTATCTATTACAAACAAGCATCGTTTTTCCAAAACAAAAGCAATCTCGACAAGCCCGAGAGTTTAATCAAACCACAAATTAAAGCACAACATTCATCATAACATTGGCCATAATAACCGGGTTCAACCTGCAAATCAATTCTCGCAAAAATACAACGAATCGACAAAACCTTCTCTGATACCAATTGTTGGAAATCGACTACCCGGGATGCGTTCGTTCGATCACTCGAACATCCGAACGATCCCAGTCGACCTCCAGGTCCGTTACTCCGTTCACGTGCCAGCCCGTGTCCCGATTCACGCCCAGCCATTGCCCCGAAGGACAACCGCGCGAACCAGAGCTGGCTGCCCGAAAAACAGCGAAACGGCGACCGCCGTTTGCCCTCCGGCGACCGCCGTTTGTCCGCGAACAGCAGCGCGACCTGCTGTTCCGAGCGCGTTTCCGGGTCGATTTTCCTCTTCCGACTACCGATCCGGAGGTCCTTGACCCCCAGTAGTCGAGGAACATGATCCACGACGCCCGGAACCCGATCTTAGATCCGATGTATTTTTAACGAAACAGAAAACGAAACGTATGCGGAATAAGGGTTTCGATTTCTTATACCTTTGTCGCGTGATTCGGAGAAGCCGAATTGTTGAGACCACGAAGCCTTCCGGTGTATGTCTCTATCCCCGACGTTCAGCCGTTGAGTGGGCAACGATCCGCTGAACCTTCCTCTTCTCCTTTCTCTCTTGAACCCACCGTAGGAATAATATCCTCTGTCTCAGAAATATATTTGCGCAAGCAAAATTATTTCTACAGAATTATTACTGCGCTAATTTGAATTAATTTAGCAGAGGAAAATTAATTGCGCAAGCTTTTATTTTCTCTGCAGAATTAATTATAAAGGCGTAGGTAAGGTTTTGATCTTCTGTCTCAGAAATATAATTGCGCTAGCAATCAATTTCTGCAGAAAATAATAACAGCGCTAATCTATTTATTTTTACAGAAAAATAATTGCGCAACAATTTATTTTTCTCCGCAAAAATAAAATAGCGGCGTTTCTTAGGTTTAGAGAAAGAGAGGGTGAGGTATTTATAGAGCTACACCAGGGACCTTATGGAAATTAATTATTAGGCTAAATTGCAATTTAATTAACTCGGCGTCCTAAAAGGCAAACCTTAATTAAATTCCACAATTTTAATTATAATTAATTCCACTATAAAATTACAATTGAATTCCCAATAATTAATTTATATTATTTCAACAATAATAATTCCGCCGAATTACATATACGACTTTCCCCGTGTTTAAGATATCGAATGTCCACGAATTAACTTTAATTACTAATAATTAAATTAACTCGTTTCTTGTTATCCGAGACTAGTACCACTCATCCTTATTATCATGTGGAACGAATCCACCTGCAGGGTTTACATGATAAACTTTATGAGCTCATCTTGGGGACATCATCAACCCAATAAATGGGACACGGTTTCCTGTCTATAATCTATAGCATGCCGTGTGTACAATTCCGATTCCCAATTTACCGAGAATATTGAATAATCAATTAGTCTCACTCACTAGTAAGTCAAAGAACCGAGAACTGGACACACGCACCTATAATTATATAGGGATTAGGAATTCGTATATCCGTAATATCTGAGGTCTAGTTCGATTACTGCGATTAGTATAAATCGAACGCCCTCCCGTGGTCCTGCTCAATACACCAAGTGTACGAGTGTAACATGATAGTCAAGACCGACTATCTACCAGTCACACTACGACGTACCGATGGATTGTCCCTGTCCATCTAAGTCGTGAGCTACTGTTCGATAGTATACGAGTAACCGACAGTATGATCTTCCGCGTGTCTCCTCACGCCATACTGTCTACAACGTATACATCAAGGACTATTGCATTAAATGCAATCATGCTTGAATCATATCTCGAATTAAGGTATAGATAAGGAGTTCCGTATTTGCACTAAACTAGACATTTAGAATACAACTCCATCATTATCAACAGCTTTTGACGGTGTCCTATTCAGTGTATAGGCCGCTGTTAAAAGTGCATGTCCCCAAAAAGATTTTGGTAGTTCACTAAGGCTCATCATCGATCGAACCATATCCAATAAAGTTCTATTCCTCCTTTCGGAAACACCATTCATCTGGGGTGTTCCAGGAGGAGTGAGTTGATATAGAATACCACAACTCATAAGATGATCATCGAATTCTTGGCTAAGATATTCACCACCTCGATCCGATCGAATGGCTTTTATCTTCTTACCAAGTTGATTCTCAACTTCATTTTGGAACTCTTTGAACTTTTCAAAGGCTTCCGACTTATGCCTCATTAAATAGACATAACCATATCTACTTAAGTCATCGGTAAAAGTTATGAAGTAGAAATAACCTCCACGTGCTTGTGAGCTCATTGGACCACATACATCAGTATGGATTAAACCCAATAGATCATTTGCACGTTCTCCTTTTCCTAGAAAAGGTGACTTTGTCATTTTGCCCATCAAACACCCTTCACATGTATCAAATGACTCCAAGTCAAAAGATTTGAGAATACCTTCCTTAAGAAGTTTCTCTACACGTTTAATGTTGACGTGGCCTATGTTGGAAATCGACTACCCGGGATGCGTTCGTTCGATCGCTCGAACATCCGAACCATCCCAGTCGACATCCGAAGTCGCTACTTCGTTCGCACGACAGCTCTTGACCCGATTCACGCCCAGCCATCGCCTCGAAGGACAACCGCGCGAACCGGGACTGGACTGCACTCAAACAGCGCCCGCTGTATGCAGTCCAACGGTCGCTGGAGAAACTGCAAACGGCGACCGCCGTTTGCTCTCTGGCGACCGCCGTTTGTCCGCGAACAGCAACGCGATGTTGCTGTTCCAGGCTCGTTTCCGGGTCGTTTTTCCTCATCCGACTACCGATCCGGAGGTCCTAGAACCCCCAGTAGTCGAGGAACACGATCCACGACCCCGGAACCCGATCTACGTTCAAAGTATGATCAACGAGGAAAAGTGAGATCGAATAAATGCGGAATAAAAGTTCCGATCTCATACCTTCTCGGTCGATTGTTGAGACCTTAGATGCTTCTAACGTATGCCTCAGATCCCGTCTCCAACCGTTGTGTGGGCAACGATCCGCTGGAGTTCTCCCGTCTGTACTCTCCTTTCCAAGACCAGCGTATGATTATTCTCAATGAGAGAATAAAAATATAATTGCGTTAACTTTATTTTTACTCAGAGAAAAATATTATTGCGCTAAGCAATTAATTATTCTCTGAACAAAAATGAAAGTTGCGGCGAAAGTTAGGTCTTAGGATAGTAAGGGAGGGGGTTTATATAGAGTTACGTTAGGGACCTTGGGATAAATTAATTAAGGGCTAAATTGAAATATTAATTAACTTGGAATACGTAAACGCAATTCCTTAATTAATCGATTTCAATTTTAATTATTATTCACTCCACTAAAAAATAATAATTGAATTCCCGAAATTAATTTTAATATTATTTCAACAATAATAATTCCGCCGAAATTACATAAACGACCATCCCCGTGTTTAAGATATCGTATGTCCACGAATTAATTTTATTACTAATAATTAAATTAATTCGTCTCTTATTATCCGAAACTAGTACCACTCAACCTTATTATCATGTGGAACAAATCCACCTGCAGGGTTTACATGATAAACTTTATGAGCTCATCTCGGGGACATCATCAACCCGATAAACGGGACACGGTTTCCTGTCTATAATCTATAGCATGCCGTGTGTACAATTCCGATTCCCAATTTACCGAGTATCTCGACTAATCAAATAGTCTCACTCATTGGCAAGTTAAAGAACCGAGAATTGGACAAACGCACCTATAATTATATAGGGATTAGGAATTCGTTTATCCGTAATATCTGAGGTCTAGTTCGATTACGTCGATTAGTATAAATCGAACGCCCTCCCGTGGTCCTGCTCAATACACCAAGTGTACTAGTGTAACATAATAGTCAAGACCAACTATTACCCAGTCACACTACGACGTACCGATGGATTGTCCCTGTCCATCTAAGTCGTGAGCTTCTGTTCGATAGAATACGAGTAACCGACAGTATGATCTTCCGCGTGTCTCCTCACGCCATACTGTCTACAACGTATATATCTAGGACTATTGCATTCAAGTACATGATAGACAAAATGCCGACAGTTTGATTAATAGATAATGTAAAACACATATAAGGAGTTCCATATTGTCACTAAACTAGACATTTAGAATATAACTCCATCAGCCTAATCGACAATGCCAAAGGTATGTTTCATTGAATTCATTCGATTTGGCCTTTTTTGTATTAATGTTATATATATGATTTTCAAGTTGAAGTATATATAAACCATGTTCTAATCGTGCCGAACCATAGAACACTCCACTTTTCGAAATAGTAAATAAACCATTTATTATAGTGAAGGAAAATCCTTCAGTATCCAATACTGAAATAGAAATGATGTTCTTTGTAATACTTGGTACGAAATAAACATTATTCAATACTAAAACAAGGCCCGAAGGCAAACACAAATCATAAGATCCTACGGCTAATGCAGCGACCCTCGCTCCATTTCCAACCCGCAGATCGACATCTCCCTTTACCAAACTTCTACTTCTTTGCAGTCCCTGCACATGTGAAACAATGTGAGCACCGCATCCGATATCCAATACCCAAGAAGAAGAATTTGTAAAGTTTATGTCTATGACATAAATACATGAAGATGAAGGAACGACCCCGTTCTTCACATCCTCTTGGAACTTGGGGCAATCCCGCTTGTAGTGATACGTACCTCGATCGATGGATAATTGAATTGATACAAAGAACACGGATTTCGGGTTTCGGATACCTGGATAGATGGAAAAATCCCCAAACTTCTGAACCTAATTCGTTGAATTGATTAGATTGAAAACCTAACCCCCAAAACGGAATTGACGCAGCTACTTGGCGATGATGAAGACACACGAACGAAGTATGTATGCTTCGTTGATTCGTCGGTTGATCTCTTTTGGCACAATCGAAAAGAGAACGGAAAAGAGTAGAGAATAATCTCACGAAAATATTTCAATATCATAAAAGTTGTGTCCAATAACAAGGGTTCAAAGGCCTATATATAGGCTGACCTAAAAAGTCACAAAATAAAAGGAAAATACGGAATAAAGTCTTGAAATCGCGAAAACGCGATTTCCGTAAAGAATCAGGTCTCATGTCGGACGACAGGAAATGTGTCGTCCGACATCCTCTTGTCGTCCGACAGGAAATCCTGTCGTCCGACAAATCTTCGTTGTTCGCAGGCTCTTCCTGCGAATCCCGTATGTACCGTCCTCCTCTTTTACACTACATGTCGTACGACAGCCAAGAGGTGTCGTCCGACAAACCACTTGTCGACCGACAGCTTTTCATGTCGTCCGACACATGCTGTTCGGGCTTCGTCTTCATAGTTCCAGCTTCGTCTTCTGTTGGTTCGGCCTCCTCGTACGCAATCAGATTGATGAGGCTTGGCTTCTCCACTTCACCAATGGGCTTCTTCATTAGCTCTTGTTCCCAGACTTCTTGGATCATCGACATCAAGCTTGCCTTGAACTTCTTGGCTCTCGAGCGCGTCACTGGTCCAGCTGGAACTCGCACCGGGTCTTGTATCAACGACGACTCTTGGGCTGCATCATTCCCCTCCTCTTGAAGAGGATTTGTCCTCAAATCCAAGTCGTCACCTGCATCGAACAAACTCAAGTCAGTAACATTGAAAGTAGCACTAACATTGTACTCACCTGGAAGGTCTAGCTTGTATGCATTGTCGTTGATACGCTCTAACACTTGGAATGGTCCATCGCCACGAGGAAGTAACTTCGATCGGCGCTGCAATGGAAACCTCTCTTTGCGCATATGCAACCACACCCAATCACCAGGCTCAAACACTACATTGCGACGTCCCTTGTTCGCTTGCTCGGCCTATTGCTTGGTCCGCCTCTCAATGTTCATCCTCGCCGTCTCGTGTATCTGTTTCACAAAATCAGCCCTTTTCTGGCCATCAAGGTCAGTATGCTCATGTACAGGTAAAGGTGATAAATCTAAAGGCGTCAAAGGATTAAAACCGTACACAATTTCAAATGGCGAAAACTTAGTAGCAGAATGAACACATCTATTATAAGCAAACTCAACATGAGGTAAACACTCTTCCCAAGACTTAATGTTCTTTTTAATAATAGCACGTAGTAAAGTAGACAAAGTCCTATTTACTACCTCAGTTTGACCATCAGTCTGGGGATGACAAGTAGTAGAGAATAATAACTTCGTACCTAGCTTACACCACAATGTCTTCCAAAAATAACTAAGAAACTTAGAATCCCTGTCAGACACAATAGTCCTAGGCATGCCATGCAATCTAACAATTTCTCTAAAGAATAAACCAGCCACATGAGATGCATCATCAGTTTTATGACATGGAATGAAATGAGCCATCTTAGAGAAACGATCAACTACTACAAAGATAGAATCACTACCACGCTTAGTCCTAGGTAATCCCATCACAAAATCCATAGAAATATCAATCCAAGGTGATGTAGGAATAGGCAAAGGTGTGTATAATCCATGGGAATTAACTCTAGACTTAGCCTGTTTGCATATAAGACAACGACCACAAACTCTCTCAACATCACGTTTCATATGAGGCCAAAAGAAATGCGCATGCAGAACAGATAAAGTCTTAGCAATGCCAAAATGTCCCATTAATCCCCCACCATGAGATTCAAGCAACAATAAATCACGTAAAGAGCATCTAGGCACACACAGTTTATTTTTCCGAAACAGAAAGTCATCATGCCTAAAATAATCTCCACTAGCAGATTGTTCACATGCTTTAAAAATCTCACCAAAATCATCATCATGCTCATATAGACCTTTAATATGCTCAAACCCAAGTAACTTAGCATCTAAAGTCGAAATTAGAGCATACCTCCGAGAAAGGGCATCAGCCACCACATTCTCCTTACCTTGCTTGTATTTGATGACGTATGGAAACGTCTCAATGAACTCCATCCACCTAGCATGGCGCTTGTTCAGCTTGTTCTGCCCCTTGAGGTGCTTCAACGACTCATGGTCGGTGTGAATGATGAACTCCCGAGGCCATAGATAATGCTGCTGTTGGAGTAGTATACTTAATGTCTAGATTTGAGTATTATGAACTCCTTGTACACTTTCATTTACCTATTAATTGATGGAGTTATATTCTAAATGTCTAGTTTAGTGACAATATGGAACTCCTTATCTGTGTTTTTCATTATCTATTAATCAAACTGTCGGCATTTTGTCTATCTTGTACTTGAATGCAATAGTCCTAGATATATACGTTGTAGACAGTATGGCGTGAGGAGACACGCGGAAGATCATACTGTCGGTTACTCGTATACTATCGAACAGAAGCTCACGACTTAGATGGACAGGGACAATTCATCGGTACGTCGTAGTGTGACTGGGTAATAGTTGGTCTTGGCTATTATGTTACACTAGTACACTTGGTGTATTGAGCAGGACCACGGGAGGGCGTTCGATTTATACTAATCGACGTAATCGAACCAGACCTCAGAATTACGGATATACGAATTCTTAATCCCTATATAATTATAGGTGCGTATGTCCAATTCTCGGTTCTTTAACTTGCCAATGAGTGAGACTATTTGATTAGTCGAGATACTCGGTAAATTGGGAATCGGAATTGTACACACGGCATGCTATAGATTATAGACAGGAAACCGTGTCCCGTTTATCGGGTTGATAACGTCCCCGAGATGAGCTCATAAAGTTTATCATGTAAACCCTGCAGGTGGATTTGTTCCACATGATAAAAAGGATGAGTGGTACTAGTCTCGGATAATAAGAAACGAATTAATTTAATTATTAGTAATTAAATAAATTCGTGGACGTTCGATATCTTAAACACGGGGAAAGTCGTATATGTAATTTCGGCGGATTTATTATTGTTGAAATAATATTAAAATTAATTTCGGGAATTCAATTATTATTTTATAGTGGAGTTAATAATAATTAAAATTGAAATCGATTAATTAAGGAATTGCGTTTACGTATTCCAATTTAATTAATATTTCAATTTAGCCCTTAATTAATTTCCCTTAGGTCCCTAACGTAGCTCTATTTAAACCCCCCCCCCCCCCCCTTGCCCTCTCCTAAAACCTACAGTTCGCCGCAACTATTATTTTTCTGAGAAAAATTATTGCGTTAGCGCAAAAACATTTTTCTCTGTTAAAATAATTAAGTTAACGCAATTATTATTCTCTCAGAGAGAATAATTAAATCATTGCGCTGGTTTGAGAAAGGAGAGAGCGGACAAGGAATTTCCAGCGGATCGTTGCCCACACAACGGCTGGAATCGGGAAGAGAATACGTTAGAAGCTCTAAGGTCTCAACAATCGACCGAGAAGGTATGAGATCGGATCTCTAAATTCCGCATTTATTCGATCTAATTTCTCGTTGAACATACATGAACGTGGATCGGGTTCCGGGGTCGTGGATCGTGTTCCTCGACTACTGGGGGTTCTAGGACCTCCGGAACGGTAGTCGGATGAGGAAAAACGACCCGGAAACGAGCCCGGAACAGCAACATCACGTTGCTGTTCGCGGACAAAACGGCGGTCGCCAAAGGGCAAACGGCGGTCGCCGTTTGCAGTTCCTTTCAGCGACCGCTGGACTGCTTTCGGCGGTCGCCGAATCGATGCAGTCCAGTTCCGTTTCGTGCGGTTGTCCTTCGGGGCGATGGCTGGGCATGATTCGGGATAAGGGCTGTTAAGCGAACGAAGTAGTGACTTCGGAGGTCGACTGGGATGGTTCGGATGTTCGAGCAATCGAACGAACGCATCCCGGGTAGTCGATTTCTAACAATTGGTATCAGAGCCGGTTTGTGCGTTCTTGTATTGTTTGCGAGTTTTGTTTTGCAGGATAACCCGATTATTATGGTCATATGTTTATGTACTGTTTATTGTGGTTTGTTAAACTCTCGGGATTGTCGAGATTTTTGGTTTTGACGTTGCTTGTTTGTAATAGTTTAAAACGACGGGTTGAGTCGTTTAGGGTTTTTCGTTTTTTCGTTTTATCCGGGTGTATAGGATCGATCATTCCTGTATAGGATCGATGCCGGAAGTAGTTAGTTTACATATGTAATGTTGCTGCTGCTTGGTGATTCGAGACGAGATCGAGGGCCGGACGAACGAGGGTCGAGAAGTCGAACCCGCGGCTGCTGAAGGGCAAACGGCGGTCGCCGTTTTTCAAACGGCGGTCGCCGTTTCGGTGTTTTCTTGGAAGCAGCTTGCGGGGGTTCGACGGACATCACGGATCGCTTGTCGAGGGCCCGGGATGATACTCCAGTGGGAGGAGTTCGTCTCTTGGTACTTAGACGAGTCGGTGGTGGATCGAGACCTAGACGAGCAACGAGACGAAGATCCGAGGAGACGTGCATCGAAGATTTTAAAGGCCATAATAATCGGGCCACGTTAATTGCTTTTTGTGTGTTTAACGTGTTTTATTATGCTTTAATTTCTATATGCATGTGCTTGAATATCCCTATATCGTAAAATACTAAGTGGGAGAGGGATTGGAAACAATCCCGCGGTCTCCATTCTCTGTTTCGAGAGTGATGTGTATTGACTTACGAGTTGGCTTTAGTGTCATCCTCCCTATCGGATAAAGTCGATACACGGAAATCACTTTGATCGAAATTCGAATGAAATTCCAATTTTAAAATTGAACAATTAAGTTTTCAAAGCAATGCCTAATCTGTCTTTCAAAGACTAATTTCAACTCGACTCATTCTCACCCCGGGGAGTGGAATGGAGCCAAAGCGCTTTGTTATGTCGATGACACAGATTAGAGACATTCGAGTCATTTGATGACTAGATCGATTGTCTGGTTGGCTCCCTCACTTTGTGAGAGATAGGGCTCAATTGCATGATTGATCGCTGGTTAGAAACTTCGAGTTTCACTTACGAGATATCAAGCTTTGATTAACGAAATTGTGAAATTTATTAAATGGAATTCAATTAACAAAGTTGTTTGTTTAGTAAACGTCCACACTATCGTGGCTTACTAGACGGAAACGGAACTTTGGGTTAATTGAGGCTCGACAGTTATAGGAAATCGTAAAGGGACCGCATGTCAACGTAAACTTCCACACTAACGTGGCTTGCGGTGGGCGTGTAGTTTCCGAGCGGTTAACTTAGTACTGAGAAATGGTATACACTTAGGTACGCTTTACAGTATCCTCCCCATCGGAGTCACTGCTGTAATGATGTACGACCGAAGTAAAAGTCCAGTTATAAAATCGTTTGGACTAGTATACGTCCACATGAACGTGGCATGCTAGTCTGATGGGATTTTAGGATTGATTGGTAGATTTAATGATATTAATTAAGGGAGTTAATATCGAATTAAATTTGACAGTTTGATTTGTCTCTTTTATAGATATGGCACTCAACCCGCTGTCCATTATACTAAAAGAAAACAAACTCACTGGTCCGAACTATGTTGATTGGAAACGAAACTTGGACATTGTCCTAACTGCTGAGGAGTACAAATATGTACTCCATGAGGTTTGTCCTGATGAACCTATTGACACCTCCACTCCTGAGGAAAAGGAAGCTCATCGGAAGTGGGTCAAGGCTGATCAGATGGCGCGGTGCTACATTTTGGCTTCTATGTCAAATGTGCTGCAACATCAGCATGAGGCCATGACCACTGCCTATGATATGATGCTTAACCTCAAGGAGATGTTTGGTAGTCAGGATAGGGCAGCCAGGCAAGATGCCATGAGAAAACTCATGACGGCCACTATGTCCGAAGGAACGCCCGTAAGGGATCACGTTCTTAGGATGATAGGCTATCTGAATGAGATAGAGATTATGGGAGGAGCTATCGATGGGGAAACCCAGATCGATATAGTGCTCCAGTCTCTGCCTAGGAGTTTTGAGCAGTTCCGCCTGAACTATAACATGAACAAGAGGTTATATTCGTTGGCGGAGCTCCTGACTGAACTCCAGGCGGCAGAGGGAATCTTTAAGAAATCTCAGGCACTTGTGTCTGTGAAACTTCCTGGCCCTCCGGGGACTAAGAGGAAGAAGAAGCAAGGACGGAAACCCAGTGGACCCAGAAATGGTGGACCACAGAATGGAGTGAACAAGCCCAAGGGCAAGTGTTTCCGTTGCAAGCAGTCTGGACATTGGAAGTCGAATTGTCCTCTCAGACAAGGAGGTACAAACTTTTCCTTAGTCACTGAAACATGTTTAGCGGTGTTATCCACCGGTACCTGGTGTGTGGATACGGGAGCCACTGATCATGTCTGCAATTCTTTGCAGGGGTTCCAGGAAACCCGGCGGCTTAGAGAGGGAGAGATCACTATCTACATGGGCAACGCGACGAAAGTGGCGGCTGTTGCAGTGGGAGATATTTATTTATCTTTTAATAATAAAGTTTTAGTATTGAATAATTGTCTTTATGTACCGAATTTTAGAAAGAACCTTGTTTCGGTTTCTAAATTGGTTTTGAATAAATATTCTGTTTCTTTTGATAGTTCTGTTATTATCAAAAAGAATGGTGAGTATATATGTTCTGGTACATTGATAGGCAACTTATATATACTGAATCCTGATTATTCCACGATGCAACGAGTAGAGTCAAATAATACATCTAGTACCAATAAGAGAAAGGAGCCTTCTAGAATGAATCAAAAGTACTTATGGCATCTTAGGCTAGGTCATATTAACTTGGGTAGGATTCAAAGGTTGATAACTGATGGAATACTCAGTGGTGTGAAAGATGAGGACTTTCCAACCTGCGAATCATGCCTGGAAGGAAAAATGACCAAGCGACCCTTTAGTGATAAGGGGTATAGATCCAAGGAAGTACTGGAATTGATTCACTCTGATTTGTGCGGGCCTTTATCTGTCCAAGCGAGAGGAGGTTATGAATATTTCGTAACCTTCACTGATGATTACTCAAGGTATGGTTTTATATACCTGATGCGCCGCAAGAGCGAGTGCTTTGACAAGTTCAAGGAGTACAAAGCTCTTGTGGAGAACCTTCATGGTAAAACCATAAAGACTCTACGATCTGATCGTGGAGGAGAGTACCTCTCGGGAGAGTTTAAGGCGTACTTATTAGAGAATGGGATTGATTCCCAGATGACTGCACCATACACGCCCCAGCAGAATGGTGTAGCAGAAAGAAGGAATAGGACTCTTATGGAAATGGTAAGATCTATGATGAGTTATTCAGAACTACCAGTTTCGTTCTGGGGATATGCCTTGGAAACAGCGGCGTATATCCTGAACTTAGTTCCCTCTAAATCAGTCCCTAAGACGCCCTCGGAATTGTGGACCGGGCGAAAGCCAAATTTGAAACACATTCGGGTCTGGGGTTGTCCAGCACATGTGCTGAAGCATGGGACTGATAAGTTGGAATCTCGTTCAGATATTCGGTTGTTTATAGGATATCCTAGAGGAACGAAAGGTGGTCTATTTTATAGTCCTAAGGACCAGAAGATCGTTGTTAGCACCAACGCTCGGTTCTTGGAAGAGGATTATATAATGGACCACAAGCCCAAGAGTGAGATAATACTAAACGAACTGAGAGGGGACGATCAAGGCTTAGATCCAACCGAACCGGGTGATACGCCACCACAGTCTGCACCTGTAGTTACTGAGGTTACACCGGAGCCTCGTCGTAGTGGGAGGGTTGTTCGACAACCCGATAGGTTCATGTTTATAGGTGAGTCTTCGGACTTGTTACCTGGAGAACATGAAGCCGATCCCTGGACCTATGGCGAGGCGCTTAAAGATCAAGATGCTCAGTCTTGGCAAAAAGCGATGAAATCTGAGATTGAATCAATGGATTCAAATCAGGTCTGGAATCTTGTAGCACCGCCCAAAGGTGTAAAAGCCATTGGTTGCAAGTGGGTGTACAAGAGAAAAAGAGGGTCTGACGGGAAGGTTGAAACCTTCAAGGCTAGGCTTGTTGCGAAAGGGTATACTCAGAAAGAAGGGATCGATTATGAGGAAACCTTTTCGCCGGTAGCTATGCTAAAGTCGATCCGGATTCTTTTGTCTATAGCATCTTATATGGACTATGAGGTGTGGCAAATGGACGTCAAGACGGCATTCTTGAATGGGAATCTTGACGAGACCATTTACATGAGACAGCCAGAAGGTTTCATCAAGAAAGGCCAAGAGCATCTAGTGTGTAAGCTAAACCGATCCATTTATGGATTGAAGCAAGCTTCTAGATCTTGGAACATGCGTTTTGATGAGGTTATCCAGTCTTATGGATTCATTCAAAGCATGGACGAGTCGTGTGTATACCGGAGATGTGACGGAAACAGTGTGGCGTTTCTCGTGCTTTATGTAGACGACATCCTTCTAATTGGCAACAATGTGAAGATGTTGTCGGACATAAAGGGATGGTTGTCCAAACAATTCGATATGAAAGACTTAGGACAAGTTGGGCATGTTCTTGGGATCAAGGTTATAAGGAATCGCCAGAAAAGAACATTAAGCTTGTCCCAGGCTTCATATATTGATACGATTCTGGCTCGTTTCAACATGCAGAATTCCAAGAGAGGTGCTCAACCTTTCTGCCATGGAATTCATCTATCTAAAGACATGTGTCCCAAAACACAAAAGGAGATAGATTACATGAAGAAGGTTCCTTATGCTTCGGCAGTAGGAAGTCTAATGTATGCCATGTTGTGCACGAGACCTGATATCTGCTATGCCGTGGGCATGGTAGCTAGATATCAGAGTAACCCTGGACAGGGTCACTGGACTGCTGTAAAGAACATACTTAAGTACCTGCGAAGGACTAGGAATTATGTTCTGAGTTACAAAGCGTCCGAGTTGATTCCTATTGGTTACACAGACTCGGATTTCCAATCTGATAAGGATCAGCGAAAGTCTACATCAGGCTATGTGTTCACATTGGGAGGTGGGGCAGTCTCATGGAAGAGTGTTAAGCAGAAATGCATTTCGGACTCTACCATGGAAGCCGAATATGTAGCAGCCTCTGAGGCAGCTAAAGAATCGGTGTGGCTCCGGAACTTCCTTATGGACTTGGATGTGGTTCCTAAAATGCCTAGAGCTATCACAATTTATTGTGACAATAGCGGTGCAGTGGCAAATGCAAAGGAACCACGAGCCCACAATGCAAGTAAACACATAGATCGCAAGTACCACCTGATTAGAGACATCGTCAGGAGAGGCGATGCGGTTGTCACCAAGATTGCATCAGCGGATAACCTGGCTGACCCCTTTACGAAGGCACTTCCAGCGGAAGCGTTCAAGAGACACGTGAAGGGGATGGGTATCGGATGTATGGTAGAGGGCAACTAGAGATTTAGTATAAGTGAGAGATTGATGGAGTTATATTCTAAATGTCTAGTTTAGTGACAATATGGAACTCCTTATCTGTGTTTTTCATTATCTATTAATCAAACTGTCGGCATTTTGTCTATCTTGTACTTGAATGCAATAGTCCTAGATATATACGTTGTAGACAGTATGGCGTGAGGAGACACGCGGAAGATCATACTGTCGGTTACTCGTATACTATCGAACAGAAGCTCACGACTTAGATGGACAGGGACAATTCATCGGTACGTCGTAGTGTGACTGGGTAATAGTTGGTCTTGGCTATTATGTTACACTAGTACACTTGGTGTATTGAGCAGGACCACGGGAGGGCGTTCGATTTATACTAATCGACGTAATCGAACCAGACCTCAGAATTACGGATATACGAATTCTTAATCCCTATATAATTATAGGTGCGTATGTCCAATTCTCGGTTCTTTAACTTGCCAATGAGTGAGACTATTTGATTAGTCGAGATACTCGGTAAATTGGGAATCGGAATTGTACACACGGCATGCTATAGATTATAGACAGGAAACCGTGTCCCGTTTATCGGGTTGATAACGTCCCCGAGATGAGCTCATAAAGTTTATCATGTAAACCCTGCAGGTGGATTTGTTCCACATGATAAAAAGGATGAGTGGTACTAGTCTCGGATAATAAGAAACGAATTAATTTAATTATTAGTAATTAAATAAATTCGTGGACGTTCGATATCTTAAACACGGGGAAAGTCGTATATGTAATTTCGGCGGATTTATTATTGTTGAAATAATATTAAAATTAATTTCGGGAATTCAATTATTATTTTATAGTGGAGTTAATAATAATTAAAATTGAAATCGATTAATTAAGGAATTGCGTTTACGTATTCCAAGTTAATTAATATTTCAATTTAGCCCTTAATTAATTTCCCTTAGGTCCCTAACGTAGCTCTATTTAAACCCCCCCCCCCCTTGCCCTCTCCTAAAACCTACAGTTCGCCGCAACTATTATTTTTCTGAGAAAAATTATTGCGTTAGCGCAAAAACATTTTTCTCTGTTAAAATAATTAAGTTAACGCAATTATTATTCTCTCAGAGAGAATAATTAAATCATTGCGCTGGTTTGAGAAAGGAGAGAGCGGACAAGGAATTTCCAGCGGATCGTTGCCCACACAACGGCTGGAATCGGGAAGAGAATACGTTAGAAGCTCTAAGGTCTCAACAATTGACCGAGAAGGTATGAGATCGGATCTCTAAATTCCGCATTTATTCGATCTAATTTCTCGTTGAACATACATGAACGTGGATCGGGTTCCGGGGTCGTGGATCGTGTTCCTCGACTACTGGGGGTTCTAGGACCTCCGGAACGGTAGTCGGATGAGGAAAAACGACCCGGAAACGAGCCCGGAACAGCAACATCACGTTGCTGTTCGCGGACAAAACGGCGGTCGCCAAAGGGCAAACGGCGGTCGCCGTTTGCAGTTCCTTTCAGCGACCGCTGGACTGCTTTCGGCGGTCGCCGAATCGATGCAGTCCAGTTCCGTTTCGTGCGGTTGTCCTTCGGGGCGATGGCTGGGCATGATTCGGGATAAGGGCTGTTAAGCGAACGAAGTAGTGACTTCGGAGGTCGACTGGGATGGTTCGGATGTTCGAGCAATCGAACGAACGCATCCCGGGTAGTCGATTTCCAACATTAATAACGAACATTCATTTGCTTTTAATTATTGTTAATTAAATATATGCAAATTATAGTCCTGGATTTTATACGTTGTAGTTAGTATGGTGTTGCATGGGCACACAGAAGATCATACTATCGGTTACTCGTATTTAATCGAACAGATGCTCACGACCTAGATGGACACGGACCAATCCATCGGTATAGTCGTTGTGTGAGAGAGAAAATAATTTATCTTAATTATTTTATCACACTTGTACACTTAGTGTATTGAGCGGATCGATTGAGACTCATCAATTAGGTTTGCTCGGTGATAATTGATTTGAGACTCAGTGTATTTTATTCTTAATCCCCGATACAATTGCGGGTGTGTATATTTAGTATAAGTGACTTTGATTTTCCAAAGGAATTGACCGGTTTAATTATTGGGTCAATTACCGGTTAAGTTGGGTCACTATATTTTATATATGGCATGCCGTGAATTCTTGACGGGACAGTGTATCCCGGAAGGGTTGATAATATCCCCGAGATGAGCTCATAAGGATTTATTATGTAAACCTCGCGAGTGGATTTAATTCCGCATAATAAATAAGGTTGAGTGGTACTAGTCTCGGATAAAAGAGATGAATAAATTTATTAAGCATAAATAAATTTTATTCATGGATATTTATATCTTAAATACACGGAATAAATAATACTACCGGAGAAATATTATTCGATATAATATGGGTAAATATTGGGAGTGCAATTTTATTTATATAGTGGAAAATAAATAAAATTAATATTGATAAGGATTAATGGACTTGGGCAGTGGGCTCAATTTAATCTTCAATATTGGAAGCCCAATATTCCACCTCCTTTAGATCCCCTACGTAGCCTATAAAAGCACTACATGGCCTTCATAATAGACAAGACAAGATAATCATACTTGATTAGTCTAGAGAGTTGAAGGAGATCCATAGGAGTTCGATAGATCGTCGCCCACCCGACGTTCGAACGGAGTGCAAGGAATACGTGGGAAGATTCAAAGGTCGTCTTGAATTCGTTTCTCCGAACAACGAATCGAAAGGTAAAAATCTAAACGCCCTTGATTTATTCGATTTTGGTTTATCGAGAATACCGTAGAACGAAGATCCGAAAGATCGAACCCGGAATAGACGGACGATCACGCGGTGGTGGCGAAGCCACCGGACCGCGTGGATCGACCCGCCTAGGGTTTGGCGGGCGCGGAGGAGGCGACCCTCGGCTGGGCCGAGGGCGCGCGGTCGATCACAAGGATCGACCGCCGGGGGCGGGCTGGAGCCGCACCCCACCCCACCTCGACGGTGGGGACCTCCAGGCGGCGGCGAGTCGCCGGACTCGCCGCGGGGGCTGCCGATGCAGCCCCACCCGATCGCGTGGGACGCGATCCTTCGATCGCGTGAACACCCGGCTCGCCGGGGTTCGGCCGGGGGCGGGCTGTGCGTCTTCGGGCGCATGGTCTCCGAAGGTCGGACTCCGGTGGATGAGTCGGTGTTCATGTGATCTCCGGCGGATGGTTTTGATCGGGTTATTGGTTTCCGCAAATTTAAATAGCCCGGGATATCGAATTCCAACAATTGGTATCAGAGCGTGGTTTACGTTCGCGGTATTTTCGATAAAAATTGTTCTACCTTGCAGGGTTCCGACTATTATGGCTTAATTTATTATTCGTTTAATTTATTTTGTCATGTATGTTGGATTGATTAAACTCTCGGACATGTCGAGATTCGTTTTTGGTGGTGAATGCTTGTAATAGTAAAAATTCGGGGGTTGACCGAATTTAGGATTTATTATTACGTTCTACGTTTTTCCGGAAATTGTATAGGGTCGATTTCATGTATAGAATCGATACCGGATAGTGTAAAATTTATTTTGTAATTTATTTTGCGTTGGATCGATGCCGAAACGACCGCCGGAGAAGACGCGTGACGAAGGAGACGACGTGAGGGCTAGGGCTCGGATCGACCACCATGGTCGATCCATGGAGGATCGAACCATCGAAGGAGAGGCGCCGAATTCGCGCCTCCCGGCGGCGAAACCACCGGCGGTGGTGGTGCGCCGACTAGGTGGCGGCGGCGGCGGTCCTCGGCCGGCGATGGCAGTCCGGTGGGGGCGCGGGGGTCCTCGTGATCTTCGTACTCTCCCGGTAAATTCACTTTCCTAATTGATTCGGGTTTTTCCTATTTGAGTGTTCCTTTTTTTGGGAACTCTCATGGATTAGGAAAAGAATCAATTTGGAATTGATTAGGATTCCTATTTGATTATTTCTATTTTATGGAAATATTCATGGATTAGGAATCTAATTAATTTGGAAAGTAGAAGAGTCCTAAATTATTTTATTTCCTTATTTCATTATGGAAATCATCTAGAATATTCCAAGTGGGTCTTGGATAGATTATTCTAGAGATTTAATGAAGTAGAAAGGGAAAATAAAATAAATAAAAATATTAATAATATTTAATTTTATTTTTGATTTATTCGATTGACTTAATTATTATTAATTAAGTATCTTTTGGATTTATTAAAAATAAATAGATTTAAATATTGGAAATTAATATTCTCGTCACATGGAGCATTCAAGAACGAAGACTAAAGACTAGAAGATGCGTACGGAGATGGAGTAAAGCCATAATAGTCGGAAAATAATATTCTAGTAATTATTTTGACTATGTGATAATACTATGTGCTTTATTACATGTATGCATGCTATATGTGTTTACTTTTATGCACTAGATAGCGTATCCCTTTATTGTAAAAAGCTAAGTGGGAGAGGGTATGGAAACATACCCATGGTCTCCATTGCTGCTCTCTTGGTGACTTTTATAAACTTTTGAAGTTTATATAGATAAGTTATTGGAGGAGAGTTCTTGTAATTCCTCTTACGAGAAACATTGATTAAGTCTATCAAACAATGCCTAATTTGTCTTTCCAAAGCTGATTTCAAGTCGACTCATTCTCACCCCGGGGAGTGGAATGGAGCCAGAGCCACTTGGTCATGTCGAGGACACAAATTAGAGGCAGTCGTACCATTCTTTGATAGATGGATCGATTGTCTGCTCGGCTCCCTCATTTATGAGAGATAGGGTTGTTCGCATGGTGAATCACTGGTTAGAAACTTCGAGTTTCACTTATGATTCTCCGCGTCTTGATTTACAAGATTGAATGGATCAAGTAATTGGGAGTCAATTATAAAAATCTCTTGGTGTAGTAAACGTCCACACCACGTGGCTTGCTATGCCGACGGATTTTGGATTAATTGATGTAGACAGTTGTAAGAAATTGTAAAGAGTTGTGAAGTTATCGTAAACGTCCACACCACGTGGCTTGCGGTAATATAGCGATTCCAAGCAATTTACTTTGGTACTGAGTAATGGTTTACACTTAGATACGCCTTATAGTATTCCTCCCCACGAGGTTTCGCTATAAGCGATGTATGACCAAAGAAAATCTAATTGCTAAATCGTTTGGGTGGGTAAACGTCCACACCACGTGGCTTGCCTTACCTGATGGGATTTTAGATGCGATTAGTGATTTAATGATATTATTTAAGGGAGATAATATCGGATATTAAATTGTTTGTTTGTTTTATGTGCTTATAGGTTAGGAATGACTGTGACCCCACTTTGTGATATACTTAAAGATGAAAACTCACTGGTTCCATATAGTACTGATTGGAAAAGAAATCTGGACACTCTCCAGACTGTTGAGCCTTCTGAATCCATTGATGACCCAACTCATGAGGACATTTGGAATGACCTCAGAATGATGTTGAGACATAGCGTGGAAGCCGGACAAGAAGTGATTGACATACTCTATAAGTTCAGTCCTCTTGAGGAGTCGCTTAAAAACGATTTCAAAAGAGCTGAACTTATAAGTATGGTCAGAAAATCACAAGCTCTTGTGGCTAAGATGGAAGTGCAAGCAAAGAAGCCCAGTGGTTCCAAACCACGGAATGGGAAGAGCAAGCCGCGAGGCAAGTGCTATCGATGCAAGCAGTCTGGGCACTGGAAGTCTGATTGTCCTCTCATCAAAGGTACGAAATTTTCCTTAGTCACCGAAACATTATCAGTGGTGTTATCTACCAGCACCTGGTGTGTAGATACGGGGGCCACTGATCATGTCTGCAATTCAATGCAGGGGTTCCAGGAAACCCGGAGAGTTAGAGAGGGAGAGATCGTGGTCTACATGGGCAATGCCGCGAGGGTGGCGGCTGTTGCAGTGGGAGACGTTCACTTACGCTTCAGTAGTGATAGGATTTTAGTTTTACATAATTGTCTTTATATACCCAACTTTAGAAAGAATTTAATTTCGGTTTCTAAACTTATTATGAATGGATATTCTGTCTCTTTTGACCACTCAGTGATCATAAGAAGAAACAGTGAGATTATCTGTTCTGGTACATTGGTGGACGATTTATATGTACTAAATCGTGAGTCTAACACGATGCAACTAACCGAGAGTAATAACACATCTACGAACACCAATAAGAGAAAGGAACCTTCTAGGATGAATCAATTATACTTGTGGCATCTAAGGCTAGGTCATATAAACTCAAATAGGCTTCAAAGGTTGAAAGCTAATGGTCTAATCAGCGATGTTGAAGGAGAGGACCTTCCAACCTGCGAATCCTGTTTAGAGGGAAAAATGACTAAGCGTCCTTTTTCTGGTAAAGGACGAAGAGCTGAACAAGTGTTGGATTTGATTCACTCTGATGTATGCGGACCTATGTCTACTCAGGCAAGGGGAGGGTACGAGTACTTCATCACTTTCACTGATGATTACTCAAGATATGGATATGTATACCTGATGAGCCGCAAGAGCGAATCCTTTGGCAAGTTCAAAGAATTCAAGGCTCTTGTGGAGAACCTTCGTGGTAAATCCATAAAATGCCTGCGATCTGATCGCGGAGGCGAGTACCTGTCTGGAGAATTCAAGGCATACTTGGCAGAGAATGGGATTGAATCTCTGTTGGAAATCGATATCCCGGGTTATCGAAATAAGCGGAACCGACAACCCGACCGAAATCCTTCATCGCCGGAGATCCGAACGCGAACCACCGCACGAGCCGGGGCCCGACCAAGTACCCAGCGAGGCCCGAAGGCCGCGAGCACCCAGCCGAGCCCCCGCACGGGGCTCGCGATCATCTCGCGATGATCGCTGGGGATGCACGAGGCATCCCCGGGGCTGCTCGTAGCAGCCCCGCAGCGGGTTCATGAACCCGCTGCTCGCGGAGGGGTCAGCCCCGCACGCCCGCTACGGGCGAACCCGTAGCACGTACGAGGCAGCTACGGGTGACCCCGTAGCATACCCGCGATCGAGCTCACGGGCTCGATCGCCCCTCGGCTCCAGCCGAGGGTTTCTCCACCCGACGCCGCCGGTCAAGGGGCTGGGGTTCATCCGCCGTGGCACCAGCCCACGGCGAACCCCGGTGGTCGACCCGAGGTCGACCCCACGCCCCGGCGTCCAGCCGGGGCTCATCCCTTCATCCGCGCGCCGCTTCGATCGAACCCTAGGGTTCGATCGATCCCTTGGCTCCAAGTCGAGGGTCCTTCGATCTTCGCCGGGGATCTCGAATCCCCGTCCCCGAAGTTCGTACGTTTATCCGGATCGTGTGTTCATGTATACGCTACAATTAATTCACATAAAATCATAAAAGAGGGTTTATGATTTTACCTTCGATTCGTTGTGCGGAGAAACGAAATCAAACACCTTTGATGACCTTGCGATCTTCCCACGTATTCCTTGCACTCCGTTCGAACGTCGTGTGGGCGACGATCTATCGAACTCCTATGGACCTCCTTCACTCTCCAAGACTTTATGATTGGCGTAACTTAGGTTATGAAAAGTGAAGACCATGTAGTGCTTATATAGGCTACGTAGGGGATCATAAGGAGAATAAATATTGGGCTTCTAAATATTGAAGATTAAATTGGGTCCAACCCAAATCCATTAATCCTTATCAATATTAAATTTTATTTATTTTCCACTATATAAATAAAATTGCACTCCCAATATTATTCCATATTATATCAAATAATATTTCTCCGGTAGTATTATATATTCCGTGTATTTAAGATTTAAATATCCATGAATAAATTTATTTATTGCTCAATAAATATTATTCATCTCTTATATCCGAGAATAGTACCGTTCAACCTTAATTATTATGCGGATTAAATCCACCTGCAGGGTTTACATAATAATTCCTTATGAACTCATCTCGGGGATATTATCAACCCTTACGGGATACACTGTCCCTTCAAGAATTCACGGCATGCCATATATAAAATATAGTGACCCAACTTAACCGGTAATTAACCCAATAATTAAATCGGTTAATTCCTTTGGAAAATCAAAGTCACTTATATTAAACATACACACCCGCAATAATATCGGGGATTAAGAATAAAATACTCTGAGATTTAAATTGATTATCCAAGGCAATCCTAATCAATAAATCTCAAGCGATCCGCCCAATACACCAAGTGTACAAGTGTGACAAAATAATTAAGATAAATTATTTTCTCTCTCACACAACGACTATACCGATGGATTGGTCCGTGTCCATCTAGGTCGTGAGCAACTGTTCGATTAAATACGAGTAACCGATAGTATGATCTTCTGTGTGCCCATGCAACACCATACTAACTACAACGTATAAAATCCAGGACTATATTTTGCGTAATTAATTAATAATAATTAACTGCAAATAATTGTTCATTAATTAAATAGGTTAATGCTATGACAGGGAGTTTACCGATACTTAAATCTAGACATTAAGTACACAACTCCAACAATCTCCCACTTGTACTAAGGTCTAGTCATTTCCTCCAAACTCCCGACTCCCATACTCATCACGTGCTTAAGTTATACTTCCCAGAAGTATTATGTGAATGAGCAATCTAGGTTGCCGCTCTGAAGTTATCTTGGTGACTACTGCGTCGTCTCTCTGACAATGATTCGTATCAGGTGGTACTTGCTCTATGTGTTATCATCATCTTTTGAACTTATGACTTCTTCCAGTTTACCATGCACCGCTATGTACATAGCCTTTGGTGAACCAAGAGTCATATCCAAGTTCAGAGGTCATTCCGGAACCTAACCAAAACTTCCGCTGCCTCTGAGGCTGCTATTCGGTTTATGATAGAGTCCGAGAAGCATTACGCTTATCACTCTTTCATCCTTAGGTTCCACCTCTTCTAAAAGTGAACACATAGCCTGATATCGACTTACACTGGTCCTTCTATGGTTTTGGATCTGAGAAACTGTAATCTAAGAAAATTTCGTTTTGCTAGTTATCCAGTACTTCCAAGTACTTTTACAGCATTCGAACATCTCTTATCCAGATTACTTTGATATCCTCCCACTACGCTAACCGCATAGTTGATATCAGGTTCTTGTTTTATAGCACCGCATTTACAAAGTCCTTTACACTCGAAGTGTAAAGAATCTGCTTTGTCTATATTTATCTCCTTTATGTGTTCAAGACACATACCTTAGATAGATGCATTCTGTTCTCGAAAGGCAATAACCTTTCTCAGAATAGTGCATGTTTAAAACAAACCATAATCGTATAAGATATCTAAAGAGAAGTACAAATGTTCTTATCTAGAGATCGAAAGATTTCTAAGAACATGATCCAACTTCATCTTAATCTTATATTTCGATTTACTTAGACAACCTCTATTTTATGTCTGATAATGCTTTTACATTGTTGCCAATGATGAAGTGTTATCTACATAAAATTCCGAGAAACACCACTTTGTTTCCATTACGTCTCCAATACATCAATCTTGTCTATGCCTCTTGATGAATCCATACAATGGACTATCTCATCAATTTGCAAGTTCCACAAGTTTCAGCTTTGTGATACTCCAAGAATGGATTCACTAAGCTTGTACTTCCAAATGATCTCGCCTCTTTAACAATAAAAAATTGTTATCCAAGTAGGCACATTTAGATTAGTACTGCCCCCTATGCAGAACTAGGGATCGATTTCATGTCTACTAGATCCAGAGTTTAAAACTCCTCCAGTCTTATGAACATCTCCGGTTGATTAACAACCTCCCACTGCAATGGCGTTCCGGTGTATAACAGTAATAACATTAGGTGCGGTTAGTGGTGTACTAATACTCGGTTAGGCTGGTTCTCAGTCTTCTCTTTCCTCATTATAAAGTACCTTTGTTCGTTAGGGCAGTTGTAGTTCATCTAATAGTCTTCTTCAAGAACCGGGCGAAGACACCCTTCTGGTCCGTGGAACTATTTGAACATATAATTACTTGTTCATCTAGGATATTCTACAACCATATTCAATATGTTGTTGTATCCAGAAAATCCATAGAACATAGGTAGTTCCGAACAAACTTGTCCTTTTACTATTAGAATTCCATTTCTTATTCCTGACACACCATGTCTACACATCAGTGTATGGTGCAGTCGTTTGAGACCTTAATCTCAATCCTTGATTTATGCTATGTGCTCTTTAGATAGGTAGTGGCCTCCGCGAACAAGTCGCAGCCTTTCAACGGATTTACTTTGAAGGTTCCCCATAATAGCTTTGTGTTGTAAACACTTTGCTTTTATGGCACATCAAGCATTCTAATCCATCTTCAAGTGTTCCTTAAAAGGAAACTACTTACACCTTTCTAATTACACATATGTCTGCATATATCATCTTTGATCATTCTCAATACTCGTCCCAACTCCATCCTTTATCCAGAAAGGTTAACTTAGTTGTATCTTCTTCAAAAAAAATTTATTCTTAGGTCGGGAGGTCCATTCCTCCAACTATAATTGAATAAATCAATTTCGACCTTTTGAATTCCCTTTTGAATAAATACTACTAAGTTCAAGAATTCACAAGTATAATGATTGATAAAGAAATACATCTAATAAGTAAAGCAAGTTTATATATATAACGGTTTGTTGCATCGTGGTAGACTAAGGATTCATCATTCATATATTGCTATCTAATGTACCAGAATAGATATCGCCATTATTTCTTGTCTAAACCATCGAATGATTAAAGAAATAAAATATCCATTAATAATAGAAATCCAGAACAAAAGTTCTTTCTAAAATAAAAGGTACAAAGCAATAAACTTGAAATGAAATCCTACAACTATCAAACAGATAGATAAATGTCTTCCACTGCAACCGCTGCTTCCTCAACAGCTTTGCCCATGTGGACTTGAACTCTTCTTATCTAAGTCGCCGGGTTTTCTGGAACCCCTGCATTTAGAATGCACATACCATCAGTGGTTCCATATCTACACACCAGAATTCTGGTAGATAATACCGCTGACTATGTTTTACGACTAAAGAAAAAAAAAATTCGTACCTTTGAGAGGACAAGATGTAGACCCCCAGTACTCAGACTGCTTCCCTTGGGGATATTTGCCAGAAGGCTTCTTTATCCCTCCCTTTGGTCCAAGTCCCTTAGGACCATCGGACCCCCTTGTCTTCTTCTCCTTTCCCTTGCCTTTAGGTCCGAAACCTTTGGCTTTGGCTATAAGAGCTTGCGATTGCTTCAACTCGTCTAAAAGATCCATCATCTCAAAAACATGATCAAGTGTTTCATCGAAGTAACAGATCTTTATGAGTATCCTCATCGCCTCTTTTCTAGCCTCCTCATCATGTCCAAACAGCAACTTGAGTTTGAGCATGACATCATGATTAGCGGCTAATGCACGAGCACTACCCCACTTTTCAAAGTCAAAAATCTCCTCCTCAGTTGAGTTAATGGTGAGTCCAGGAGGACAAGTTTCACTGAGTACGTCTTTGTACTCTTTTGCAGTCTGAGCAATGTCTAACTCTTCTTTCCATTCAATACAGTATGGAACCAGTGCGTTAATTTCCTCAAGTATCAACAAAAGTGGATTCATAGCAATTCTCTAAACCTATAAGCACATTTAAACAAACAATTAATTTAATATCCAACGTTATCTCCCTAGAACAACATCATTAAATTACTAATCACATCTAAAATCCCATCAGGTAAGGCAAGCCACGTGGTGTGGACGTTTACCCACCCAAATGATTTAGCAATTAGATTTTCTTTGGTCATACATCGATTATAGCGTAACTTCGTGGGGAAGAATACTATAACGCGTATCTAAGTGTAAACCATTACTCAGTACCAAAGTAAATTACTTGAAATCGCTACATTACCGCAAGCCACGTGGTGTGGACGTTTACGATAACTTCACAACTCTTCATAATTACTTATAACTGTCTACATCAATTAATCCAAAATCCGTTAGTATAGCAAGCCACGTGGTGTGGACGTTTACTACACTAAGAGACTTTTATAATTGACTCCCAATTACAAGATCCATTAGATTTTGTAAATCAAGACTCGGAGAATCATAAGTGAAACTCGAAGTTTCTAACCAGTGATTCACCATGCGAACGACCCTATCTCTCATAAATGAGGGAGCCGAGCAGACAAACGACCCATCTATCAAAGAATGGCACGAAAGTCTCTAATTTGTGTCCTCTACATGACCAAGTGGCTCTGGCTCCATTCCACTCCCCGGGGTGAGAATGAGTCGACTTGAAGTCAGTTTCAGAAAGACAAATTAGGCATTGTTTGATAAACTCGATCAATGTTTCTTGTAAAAGGAATTACAAGAATTCTCCTCCAATGACTCGTCTATACGAACTTCGAAAGTCCATAAGAGTCACCAAGAGAACAGTAGTGGAGACCATGGGAATGTTTCCATCCCCTCTCCCACTTAGCTTTTTATAATAATTAATAGGGATACGCTATCTAGTGCATAAAAATAAACACATATAGCATGCATACAAGCAATAAAGCACATAGTATCACATAGTCAAAATAATGCTAGAAAATTATTTTCCGACTATCATGGCTTTATTCCATCTCCGTACGCATCTTCTAGTCTTTAGTCTTCGTTCTTGAATGCTCCATGTGACGAGAATATTAATCTCTAATATTTAAATCCATTTATTTTTAATTAATCCAAAAGTTACTTAATTCGAAAATTAAGTCAATCGAATATATCAATAATAAAATTAAATATTATTAATATTTTTATTTATTTAATTTCCCATCTAATTCTATTAAATCTTTTAGGATAATCTATCCAAGTAAGACTCGGAATATTCTAGAAGACTTCTATAATAGAATAAGGAAACAAAATAAATTTATGACTCTTCTACTTTCCATTATCAATTTATTTCCATCTAATGAAAATTCCCAAGAATAGGAATAATCAAATAGGAAATAAATTAATGCCAAATTAATTAAATTCCTAATCCATGAATATTTCCATAAAGGAAATAAAACAAATAGGAATAAAATTAATTCATTTAATTCTCTTCCTAATCTATGAGAGTTTCCTTAAAGGAAGATACTCAAATAGGAAAGTCGAATTAATTTTGGAAAGTCGGATTGTGGTAGGAGTAGCGCGGGTTGGGAGTCCCGCACCACCCCCACCGTCGACCGCCTCACGGGAGGTGCATCGCCGCCGCCCCCAGCCCACGCGCCACCACCCCCGGTGGCCGGCGTGGCCGGAAACTCCCACGGACAGCCCCTTCGCCGGCGATCGATCCATGGGGTCGATCATGGGGATGATCGGCCCCTTCGTCCATTGTCTTCTTCGTCACACCTTCTTCGTCTTCCGGCGATCGTCTCAACATCGAACCAACGTAATTAAAATTACAAGAATTAAATTACAATTATCCGGTATCGATTCTATACATGAAATCGACCCTATACATTTTCCGGAAAAACAAAGAACGTAATAATAAATCCTAAATTCGGTCAACCCCCGAATTTTTACTATTACAAACATTCATCCACACAAAACGAATCTCGACATGTCCGAGAGTTTAATAATCATGATAATTAATTAAGCAATAATTAAATCAACCATGATAGCCGGAAATCCTGCAAGGTAGAACAATAATCGAGCATATACATGAACACGAAACCAAACGCTCTGATACCAATTGTTGGAAATCGATATCCCGGGTTATCGAAATAAGCGGAACCGACAACCCGACCGAAATCCTTCATCGCCGGAGATCCGAACGCGAACCACCGCACGAGCCGGGGCCCGACCAAGTACCCAGCGAGGCCCGAAGGCCGCGAGCACCCAGCCGAGCCCCCGCACGGGGCTCGCGATCATCTCGCGATGATCGCTGGGGATGCACGAGGCATCCCCGGGGCTGCTCGTAGCAGCCCCGCAGCGGGTTCATGAACCCGCTGCTCGCGGAGGGGTCAGCCCCGCACGCCCGCTACGGGCGAACCCGTAGCACGTACGAGGCAGCTACGGGTGACCCCGTAGCATACCCGCGATCGAGCTCACGGGCTCGATCGCCCCTCGGCTCCAGCCGAGGGTTTCTCCACCCGACGCCGCCGGTCAAGGGGCTGGGGTTCATCCGCCGTGGCACCAGCCCACGGCGAACCCCGGTGGTCGACCCGAGGTCGACCCCACGCCCCGGCGTCCAGCCGGGGCTCATCCCTTCATCCGCGCGCCGCTTCGATCGAACCCTAGGGTTCGATCGATCCCTTGGCTCCAAGTCGAGGGTCCTTCGATCTTCGCCGGGGATCTCGAATCCCCGTCCCCGAAGTTCGTACGTTTATCCGGATCGTGTGTTCATGTATACGCTACAATTAATTCACATAAAATCATAAAAGAGGGTTTATGATTTTACCTTCGATTCGTTGTGCGGAGAAACGAAATCAAACACCTTTGATGACCTTGCGATCTTCCCACGTATTCCTTGCACTCCGTTCGAACGTCGTGTGGGCGACGATCTATCGAACTCCTATGGACCTCCTTCACTCTCCAAGACTTTATGATTGGCGTAACTTATGTTATGAAAAGTGAAGACCATGTAGTGCTTATATAGGCTACGTAGGGGATCATAAGGAGAATAAATATTGGGCTTCTAAATATTGAAGATTAAATTGGGTCCAACCCAAATCCATTAATCCTTATCAATATTAAATTTTATTTATTTTCCACTATATAAATAAAATTGCACTCCCAATATTATTCCATATTATATCAAATAATATTTCTCCGGTAGTATTATATATTCCGTGTATTTAAGATTTAAATATCCATGAATAAATTTATTTATTGCTCAATAAATATTATTCATCTCTTATATCCGAGAATAGTACCGTTCAACCTTAATTATTATGCGGATTAAATCCACCTGCAGGGTTTACATAATAATTCCTTATGAACTCATCTCGGGGATATTATCAACCCTTACGGGATACACTGTCCCTTCAAGAATTCACGGCATGCCATATATAAAATATAGTGACCCAACTTAACCGGTAATTAACCCAATAATTAAATCGGTTAATTCCTTTGGAAAATCAAAGTCACTTATATTAAACATACACACCCGCAATAATATCGGGGATTAAGAATAAAATACTCTGAGATTTAAATTGATTATCCAAGGCAATCCTAATCAATAAATCTCAAGCGATCCGCCCAATACACCAAGTGTACAAGTGTGACAAAATAATTAAGATAAATTATTTTCTCTCTCACACAACGACTATACCGATGGATTGGTCCGTGTCCATCTAGGTCGTGAGCAACTGTTCGATTAAATACGAGTAACCGATAGTATGATCTTTTGTGTGCCCATGCAACACCATACTAACTACAACGTATAAAATCCAGGACTATATTTTGCGTAATTAATTAATAATAATTAACTGCAAATAATTGTTCATTAATTAAATAGGTTAAATGCTATGACAGGGAGTTTACCGATACTTAAATCTAGACATTAAGTACACAACTCCAACAATCTCAACTGACTACACCATACACTCCCCAGCAGAATGGTGTGTCAGAAAGAAGGAATAGGACTCTTATGGAAATGGTGCGATCGATGATGAGTTACTCGGACTTACCTATTATGTTCTAGGGACATGCCTTGGAAACAGCGGCGTATATCTTGAATAGGGTTCCAACCAAAACGGTACCAACCACACCCATGGAATTGTGGAGTGGGCGCAAGCCTAACTTGAGACACATTCGGATCTGGGGTTGTCCAGCACATGTGTTGCGACAAGGTGCCGATAAGTTAGGACCTAGATCAGAATTACGGCTGTTTATAGGATACCCGAAAGGAACTAAAGGTGGCATGTTCTATAGTCCTACGGACCAGAAGATCGTTATAAGTACTAACGCTCGGTTCTTAGAGGAAGACTATGTCATGGACCACAAGCCCAAAAGTGACATAATACTTGATGAGTTGAGAGGTAACAAGGAAGACTTAGATACAGCCGAACCGAGTATAGATACACCACTAGAACCTGCACCTACTGTCACTGTTAATACACCGGAACGCCGTCGTAGTGGGAGGGTTGTTAAACAACCAGACCGATGGATTGGACTGGGTGAGTCTTCGGACTCTGGACCCGGAGTTCATGAAATCGATCCCTGGACCTATGATGAGGCGGTACAAGATATAGATGCGCCTTCTTGGAAGAAAGCGATGAGATCCGAAATTGAATCTATGGATTCTAATAAAGTCTGGGATCTTGTAGAACCACCAAGCGGCGTAAAGCCAATTGGGTGTAAATGGGTCTACAAGAGAAAGAGAGGATCTGACGGAAAGGTTGAAACCTTTAAAGCTCGGCTTGTTGCGAAAGGATATACTCAGAAAGAGGGAATCGATTATGAGGAGACCTTCTCGCCGGTAGCCAAGATAAAGTCGATCCGGATTCTCTTATCCATAGCAGCTCATATGGATTATGAGGTGTGGCAAATGGATGTCAAGACAGCTTTCCTAAATGGAAGTCTTGACGAGACGATTTATATGAAACAACCAGAAGGATTCATTGCTAAGGGGCGAGATCATCTAGTGTGCAAGCTTAATAGATCCATTTATGGATTGAAACAAGCCTCGAGATCGTGGAACCTGCGGTTTGACGAAGTAGTCCAATCTTTTGGATTTAGTCAAAGCATGGACGAATCGTGTGTGTATTGGAAACGTGATGGGAAGAAGGTGGTGTTTCTCGTGCTTTATGTAGACGACATTCTTCTCATTGGCAACAGTGTGAAAATGTTATCAGACATAAAGGGATGGTTGTCTAGACAATTCGATATGAAAGATTTGGGAGAAGTCAGGCATGTTCTAGGGATCAAGGTTATAAGGGATCGCCGGAATAGAACATTGTACCTATCCCAGCAATCTTACATAGACACGATTCTGGCTCGTTTTAACATGCAAGATTCCAAGAAGGGTGAACTACCCTTCAGTAAAGGAACTTATCTTTCTAAGGAGATGTGTCCTCGGACACAAAAGGAGAAAGATGAAATGAAAGGAGTTCCCTACGCTTCGGCTGTGGGAAGCTTAATGTATGCAATGTTATGTACGAGACCTGATATCTGCTATGCAGTTGGCGTAGTAGCGAGATATCAGAGTAACCCTGGAAAGGCTCATTGGACTGCCGTAAAAAGCATTTTCAAGTATTTGCGAAATACTAGGGATTATGTTCTGAGTTACGGAGCAGACAATCTGATTCCTTTGGGTTATACGGATTCGGATTTCCAAGCTGATGAGGACCGGTGTAAGTCGTTATCAGGCTATGTGTTTCACTATTAAAGGAGGAGGAGTTTTAACATGGAAGAGTGATAAGCACGATGCTTTTCGGACTCTCCCATGGGTAACCAAATAGCGGCCTCAGAGGCAGCGGAAGATTTGGTATGGCTCCGGTATTACCTCTGGGACTTAGATGTGATTCTTAGTTTACCAAAGGCTATGTAAATAGCGGTGCAGTGGCAAACTTTAAGAGATCACGAGTCCATGAGTGTAAGATAACACATAGGGCAAGTACCACCTGATGCGAGTCATCGTCAGAGGGACGATGCAGTAGTCACCAAGATAGCTTCAGAGCGGCAACCTAGATTGCTCATTCACATGGTACTTCTTGGAAGTACAGTTTAAGCACGTGATGAGTATGGGAGTCGGGAGTTTGGAAGATATGACTAGACCTTAGTATAAGTGGGAGATTGTTGGAGTAGTATACTTAATGTCTAGATTTGAGTATTATGAACTCCTTGTACACTTTCATTTACCTATTAATAACGAACATTCATTTGCTTTTTAATTATTGTTAATTAAATATATGCAAATTATAGTCCTGGATTTTATACGTTGTAGTTAGTATGGTGTTGCATGGGCACACAGAAGATCATACTATCGGTTACTCGTATTTAATCGAACAGATGCTCACGACCTAGATGGACACGGACCAATCCATCGGTATAGTCGTTGTGTGAGAGAGAAAATAATTTATCTTAATTATTTTATCACACTTGTACACTTAGTGTATTGAGCGGATCGATTGAGACTCATCAATTAGGTTTGCTCGGCGATAATTGATTTGAGACTCAGTGTATTTTATTCTTAATCCCCGATACAATTGCGGGTGTGTATATTTAGTATAAGTGACTTTGATTTTCCAAAGGAATTGACCGGTTTAATTATTGGGTCAATTACCGGTTAAGTTGGGTCACTATATTTTATATATGGCATGCCGTGAATTCTTGACGGGACAGTGTATCCCGGAAGGGTTGATAATATCCCCGAGATGAGCTCATAAGGATTTATTATGTAAACCTCGCGAGTGGATTTAATTCCGCATAATAAATAAGGTTGAGTGGTACTAGTCTCGGATAAAAGAGATGAATAAATTTATTAAGCATAAATAAATTTTATTCATGGATATTTATATCTTAAATACACGGAATAAATAATACTACCGGAGAAATATTATTCGATATAATATGGGTAAATATTGGGAGTGCAATTTTATTTATATAGTGGAAAATAAATAAAATTAATATTGATAAGGATTAATGGACTTGGGCAGTGGGCTCAATTTAATCTTCAATATTGGAAGCCCAATATTCCACCTCCTTTAGATCCCCTACGTAGCCTATAAAAGCACTACATGGCCTTCATAATAGACAAGACAAGATAATCATACTTGATTAGTCTAGAGAGTTGAAGGAGATCCATAGGAGTTCGATAGATCGTCGCCCACCCGACGTTCGAACGGAGTGCAAGGAATACGTGGGAAGATTCAAAGGTCGTCTTGAATTCGTTTCTCCGAACAACGAATCGAAAGGTAAAAATCTAAACGCCCTTGATTTATTCGATTTTGGTTTATCGAGAATACCGTAGAACGAAGATCCGAAAGATCGAACCCGGAATAGACGGACGATCACGCGGTGGTGGCGAAGCCACCGGACCGCGTGGATCGACCCGCCTAGGGTTTGGCGGGCGCGGAGGAGGCGACCCTCGGCTGGGCCGAGGGCGCGCGGTCGATCACAAGGATCGACCGCCGGGGGCGGGCTGGAGCCGCACCCCACCCCACCTCGACGGTGGGGACCTCCAGGCGGCGGCGAGTCGCCGGACTCGCCGCGGGGGCTGCCGATGCAGCCCCACCCGATCGCGTGGGACGCGATCCTTCGATCGCGTGAACACCCGGCTCGCCGGGGTTCGGCCGGGGGCGGGCTGTGCGTCTTCGGGCGCATGGTCTCCGAAGGTCGGACTCCGGTGGATGAGTCGGTGTTCATGTGATCTCCGGCGGATGGTTTTGATCGGGTTATTGGTTTCCGCAAATTTAAATAGCCCGGGATATCGAATTCCAACAGCTGCCACGTCTGAAGAGCTCTCACCAGGGCATACAACTCCTTGTCATACGTCGGATAGTTCAAAGTAGCGCCATTGAGTTTCTCGCTGAAGTAGGCTATCGGACGTCGTTCTTGCATCAACACTGCACCAATACCAATTCCAGAAGCATCACATTCAATCTCAAAAGATTTAGAAAAGTTAGGAAGAGATAATACCGGGGCGTGTATCAGCTTGTCCTTCAAATTCTGAAAGGCTTCGTCTTGTGCCTTTCCCCACTTGAACTCCACGTTCTTCTTGATCACGGCGGTTAAAGGTGCTGCCATGCTGCTGAAATTAGGCACAAACCGTCGATAGAAGCTGGCCAAACCATGGAAGCTCCGTACATCTCCAATGCTCTTTGGCGTTGGCCACTCTTGGATAGCTCGTATCTTTTCCTCGTCAACCTGTACACCCTGTGCACTAACAACAAAACCAAGGAAAACGACTCTATCCGTGCTAAGGACGCACTTCTTACGGTTAGCATACAATTTCTCCTGCCTAAGTGCAATCAAAACCATTCTCAAATGAACCACATGCTCATCATGATTTTTGCTATATACTAAGATATCATCAAAGTACATAACTGTTGGAATTCGATATCCCGGGCTATTAAAATTTGCGGAAACCAATAACCCGATCAAAACCATCCGCCGGAGATCACGCGAACACCTTTGCACGCACCGGAGCTCGACCGAACGCACGACGTGGCCGAAGCCACGCGCACGCCCAGCCGAACCCCTCGGCTAGGGTTTAACGCGATCGAAAGATCGCGCATGGCGATCGATCGCCGATCGCTCCAAGCGATCGGCCGGGGCTGCTCCAGCAGCCCCCGCGGCGAGTCCGGCGACTCGCCGCCGCCTGGGGTGGCGCGCCTCCAGCTGGGCTGTCGAGCCCAGCAGCCGCCCGCGATCGACCGGGTGATCGATCGCACCCCGGCTCCCAGCCGGGGTTCGCCCCTTAGGCGCTCGGTCGAAGCCCTAGGCGGCGATCGCCGTGGTCTGGCGATTCCAAATCGCCACCACGCGTTCGTCTTCTAATCCGGGTTTCAATCTTCGGATCTTGCGTTCTACGGTATTCTCGATAAATCCAAAAACGAATAAATCAAGGGCGTTTAGATTTTTACCTTTCGATTCGTTGTTCGGAGAAACGAATTCAAGATGACCTTTGAATCTTCCCACGTATTCCTTGCACTAGCTTGAACGTCGGGTGGGCGACGATCCTCCAAGCTCTATGGATCTACTTCTCTCTCTACTTTCTCTCTCTATAAGAATTATGATCTTCAACTTATGAGAATAGAGAAGACCATGTAGTGCTTTTATAGGCTACGTAGGGGATCTAAAGGAGGTGGAATATTGGGCTTCCAATATTAATGATTAAATTGAGCCCAAGCCCAAATCTATTAATCTCCCATTAACATTAATTAATTTATTTTCCACTATATAAATTAATTGCACTCCCAATATTAAACCATATTATATCCAAATAATATTTCTCCGATAGTATTATTTATTCCGTGTATTTAAGATATAAATATCCATGAATAAAATTTATTTATTGCTTAATAAATTTATTCATCTCTTTTATCCGAGACTAGTACCACTCAACCTTATTTATTATGCGGAATTAAATCCACTCGCGAGGTTTACATAATAAATCCTTATGAGCTCATCTCGGGGATATTATCAACCCTTCCGGGATACACTGTCCGGTCAATCATTCACGGCATGCCATATATAAAATATAGTGACCCAACTTAACCGGTAATTAACCCAATAATTAAATCGGTTAATTCCTTTGGTAAATCAAAGTTACTTATATTGAATATACACACCCGCAACAATATCGGGGATTAAGAATAAAATACACTGAGTCTGAAATCAATTATCGCCGAGCAATCCTAATTGATGAGTCTCAATCGATCCGCTCAATACACCAAGTGTACAAGTGTGATAAAATAATTAAGATAAATTATTTTCTCTCTCACACAACGACTATACCGATGGATTGGTCCGTGTCCATCTAGGTCGTGAGCATCTGTTCGATTAAATACGAGTAACCGATAGTATGATCTTCTGTGTGCCCATGCAACACCATACTAACTACAACGTATAAAATCCAGGACTATAATTTGCATATATTTAATTAACAATAATTAAAAGCAAATGAATGTTCGTTATTAATAGGTAAATGAAAGTGTACAAGGAGTTCAGAATACTCAAATCTAGACATTAAGTATACTACTCCAGCAATCTCCCACTTATACTAAGGTCTAGTCTTATCCTCCAAACTTCTGACTCCCAAACCCTCCAAGTGCTTGAAATATACTTCCTTAGGAAGTATCTTGGTGAAAGGGTCCGCTAGGTTGTCCTCCGAAGCTATCTTGGTGACTATCGCATCGCCCCTCTTGACGATGACTCGAATCAGGTGGTACTTGCGCTCTATGTGTTTCGTAGCACTATGGGACCGTGGTTCCTTACTGTTTGCCACTGCACCGCTATTATCACAATAAATTGTCATAGCTTTGGGCAAACTCGGAATCACATCTAAGTCCTGGAGGAAATTAAGGAACCAAACTGACTCTTTCGCTGCCTCTGAGGCTGCAACATATTCAGCTTCCATGGTAGAGTCTAAAATGCACTTTTGCTTAACACTCCTCCATGATACGGCTCCACCTCCCAAAGTGTACACATAGCCTGATGTCGACTTTCGTCGGTCCTTATCAGCTTGGAAATCCGAATCCGTATAACCCAAAGGAATCAGATTGTCTGCTCCGTAACTCAGAACATAATCCCTAGTATTTCGCAAATACTTGAAAATGCTTTTTACGGCAGTCCAATGAGCCTTTCCAGGGTTACTCTGATATCTCGCTACTACGCCAACCGCATAGCAGATATCAGGCCTCGTACATAACATTGCATACATTAAGCTTCCCACAGCCGAAGCGTAGGGAACTGCTTTCATTTCATCTTTCTCCTTTTGTGTGCGAGGACACATTTCCTTAGAAAGAAAAGTTCCTTTACTGAAGGGTAGTTCACCCTTCTTGGAATCTTGCATGTTAAAACGAGCCAGAATCGTGTCTATGTAAGATTGCTGGGATAGGTACAATGTTCTATTCCGGCGATCCCTTATAACCTTGATCCCTAGAACATGCCCGACTTCTCCCAAATCTTTCATATCGAATTGTCTAGACAACCATCCCTTTATGTCTGATAACATTTTCACACTGTTGCCAATGAGAACAATGTCGTCTACATAAAGCACGAGAAACACCACCTTCTTCCCATCACGTTTCCAATACACACACAATTCGTCCATGCTTTGACTAAATCCAAAAGATTGGACTACTTCGTCAAACCGCAGGTTCCACGATCTCGAGGCTTGTTTCAATCCATAAATGGATCGATTAAGCTTGCACTGTTGGAATTTGATATCCCGGAGTTGCCGGAATTGCGGAACATGACAACTCCGATCAAACCCTTCGTCGGAGATCACATGAACGCCGACTCATCCGCCGGAGTTCAGCCTTTGGAGACCACGCACCCGAAGGCACGCAGCCCGCCCCCAGCCGAACCCCCGCGAGACGGGGTTCACGCGATCCCGATCGCGCCTTGGCGATCGATGGGTGGGGCTGCTCCCAGCAGCCCCCGCGGCGAGTCCGGCGACTCGCCGCCGCTTGGAGGATCCCCACCGTCGAGGTGGGGAGGGGGACGGCACCAGCCCGTGCCCCCGGCGATCGATCCTTGGATCGATCGCAAGCCCTCGGCCCAGCCGAGGGTTCGATCCTCTCGCCCCCGCCGAAACCCTAGCGGGCGATTGGCGTGGTCCGGTGGCTTCGCCACCACCACGCGATCGTCCGTCTAATCCGGGGTTCGATCTTTGGATCTTGTTTTCCGATAATTGATTTCAATAAGAATTAAATAGCGGAAATATTTAATTCACCTTTCGATTCGTTGTGCGGAGAAACGAGATCTTATGATGACCTTGAGATCTTCCCACGTATTCCTTGCACTAGCCCGGACGTCGTGTGGGCGACGATCTACCGAACTCCATGGATCCTCCTCTCTACTTTCTCTCTCTAGAATTGTGATCTTCAAGTTATGAGAATAGAGAAGACCATGTAATGCTTTTATAGGCTACGTAGGGGATCTAAAGGAGGTGGAATATTGGGCTTCCAATATTGAAGATTAAATTGAGCCCAATGCTCAAGTCCATTAATCCTTATCAATATTAATTAATTCTATTTTCCACTATATAAAATTAATTGCACTCCCAATATTAAACCATATTATATCAAATAATATTTCTCCGGTAGTATTATTTATTCCGTGTATTTAAGATATAAATATCCATGAATAAAATTAATTTATTGCTAATTAATTTATTCATCTCTTATATCCGAGACTAGTACCATTCATCCTTAATTATTATGCGGAACGAATCCACCTGCAGGGTTTACATAATAATTCCTTATGAACTCATCTCGGGGATATTATCAACCCTTCCGGGATACACTTTCCGGTCAATCATTCACGGCATGCCATATATGAAATATAGTGACCCAACTTAACCGGTAATTAACCCAATAATTAAATCGGTTAATTCCTTTGGTAAATCAAAGTCACTTATATTAAATATACACACCCGCAACAATATCGGGGATTAAGAATAAAATACACTGAGACTCGAATCGATTATCGCCGGCAATCCTAATCGATGAATCTCAACGATCCGCTCAATACACCAAGTGTACAAGTGTGATAAAATAATTAAGATAAATTATTTTCTCTCTCACACAACGACTATACCGATGGATTGGTCCGTGTCCATCTAGGTCGTGAGCAACTGTTCGATTAAATACGAGTAACCGATAGTATGATCTTCTGTGCGCCCATGCAACACCATACTAACTACAACGTATAAAATCCAGGACTATAATTTGCATATATTTAATTATAAATAATTAAACGCAAATAATTGTTTATTTAGTTAAATAGATTAGTGGCAATGGATCGTGAGTTTCCGTCACTTAAATCTAGACATTAAGTACACAACTCCAACAATCTCCCACTTGTACTAAGGTCTAGTCATTTCCTCCAAACTCCCGACTCCCATACTCATCACGTGCTTAAGTTGTACTTCCAAGAAGTACTATGTGAATGAGCACTCTAGGTTGCCGCTCTGAAGTTATCTTGGTGACTACAGCGTCGTCTCCCTCGACGATGACTCGTATCAGGTGGTACTTGCACTATGTGTTATCTTACACTTATGGACTAGTGATTTCTTACCATTTGCCATTGCACCGCTATTTACATAGCCTTTGGCAAATTAAGAATCACATCTAAGTCCCAGAGATTATCCCGGAGTTATACCAAAACTTCCGCTGCCTCTGAGGCCGCTATTTGGTTACCCATGGCAGAGTCCGAAAAGCATCGTGCTTATCACTCTTCCATGTTAAACTCCTTCTCCTTCAATAGTGAAACACATAGCCTGATATCGACTTACACTGGTCCTTATTCGATTAGAAATCTAAGAGAATGCAATCCAAAGGAAAAACTCGTCTGCTTCGTAGTCTAGAACAGTACTTCGAAAGTACTTTTACGGCAGTCGAATATTCCTTTCCAGGATTACCTTGATATCCTCCCACTATGCTAACCGCATAGCCGATATCAGGTTCTTGTTTTCAACAATGCATTTATTAAGCTTTCCACACTCAAAGTGTAGGAATCCGCTTTCATTGCTTCTATCTCCTTTTGTGTTCCAAAACACATATCCTTAGATAGATGCATTCCGTCTCTGAAAGGTAACGAACCTTTCTCGGAATTTTGCATGTTAAAACGAACCATAATCATATATATGTAAGATGTCCAGGAGAAGTACAATGTTCTTTTCTTGAGATCCTAGATCTTAAGAACATGCTCTAACTTCTTCTTCATCTCATATATCGATTTTTCTAGACAACCATCATTTTATGTCTGACAACATCTTTACATTGTTGCCAATGATAAAAAGTCATCTACATAAAACCTCCGAGAAACACCACCTTGTTTTCCATCACGTTTCCAATATACACGATTCGTCTATGCTTTTGATGAATCCATAAAATGGACTATCTCATCAATTTGCAAGTACCACGAATTCAATGCTTTGTTTCAATCCATAAATGGATCAACTAAGCTTGTACTCTAAATGATCTCGCCTCTTAGCAATAATCCTTATTGCTCTCCAAGAAGGCACATTTAGATCTAGTACGGCCTTCATGTAGATCCAGGGATCGATTTCATGTATACTAGGTCCAGAATCCGAAGACTCACCTAGTTTTATGAATATCTCCGGTTGTCATACAACCTCCCACTACAACGGCGTTCCGGTGTATAAACAGTAATAACAGTAGGTGCAGTTAGTGGTGTACCTCTACTCGGTTTGGCTGGTTCTAAGTCTTAATCTTTCTCTCTCATTTCAAAGTATTACGTCACTTTGGGCTTGTGGTTCATCATATAGTCTTTCTCTAAGAACCGGGCGTTAGAACTTATAATGTCCTTTTGGTTCATAGTACTATTGAACACACATCTTTTGTTCTTCTAGGATATTCTACAACCGCATTTGAATGCCCCGTTGTTTCCAGACATATCCATAGAACATAGGTAGTTCCGTATAACTCATGCTTTTACTATTTCTATAAGAGTTCCATTTCTTGTTTACAACACACCATTTCTACACAACAGTGTATGGTGTAGTTATTTGGGATCAAATCCCAATCTCTGATTAGTATGCCATGCATTCTTCAGACAGGTACTTGCCTCCGCGATCAAATCGCAGGCTACAAATGGATATACCTTGATGGTTCTCCACAATTGCTTAGTGTCCATTGACTTGTCAAAACACTTTGCTTTTTGTGGCACATCAGGTATTCTAATCCATTTTTCGAGTAATCATAAAATGAAGTACTCGTACCTTATTGTCTGAGTAGGCATAGGTCTGCATACATCAGAGTCAATCAATTCTTATACTTGTCCGGATCTTACATCTTATATCCATAAAGGATTGCTTAGTCATATTATCTTCCAAATTAGATTCTTAGGTCGGAAGGTCCACTCCCTCAACTTAATTGATCAAATATCAATTTTCGACCTTTGAACTTCTTATTTGAATAAACATGACTCAGCATAAGAATCCACAAGTATAATTGATAAAGAAATCTCTTATTAGTAAAACGAGTTTCATACTACGGTTCGTTGCATCGTGGTGGACTCAGGATTCATCATTTATATATTGCTAGTCAATGTACCAAAATAGATAATATCATTATTTCTTCTTATAACCATAAAATGATTAAAAGAAATAAAATATCCATTTATTAGAAATCTAGAACAAAGTTCTTTCTAATATGAAAGGTACATAAAAGCAATAACTCAAAATGAAATCCTATAAAATGTCCTCCACTGCCACTGCTGCCTCCTCTACAGCATTGCCCATGTAGACTACGATTTCTTCTTTTCCAAGTCGTTAGGTTTCCTGGAACCTTTGCATTTAAAATGCACATACCGTCAGTGGTTCCATATCTACACACCAGGTTCCGGTAGATAATACCACTGAATATGTTTTACGACTAAAGAAGAATTTCGTACTTTCTTTGAGAGGATAATCAGACTTCCAGTACCCAGACTGTTTGCATCGAGAACTCTTGCCTCATGGCTTTCTCGTCCCATCTCGTGGTCCAAGAAACCTAGGACCACTGGGTTTCTTTGCTTGCTTTTCCTTTCCCCCGATTTTTCCCTTAGGTTCGAAAACTTTGGCATTGGCTACAAGAGCTTGCGATTTCCGTCTCAACTCGTCCAAAAGGTCAATCATCTCAAAAACGTTTTTAAGCGTTTTCTCGAAGCGAGTGGCCTTTATGAGTATCCTCATCGCCTCTTGTCTAGCCGCCTATGTCATGTCTAAACATCTCCTTGAGTTTGAACATGATATCAAAATCAGTCCTTTCCTCATCAGTTAAGACATTTGTAGGCTCGGGAGGACAAAGCTCACTGAGTACAAACTTGTACTCTTTAACAGTCTGGACAATGTCTAGATCTCTATTCCAATCATTACATTTAGGGACCAATGAGTTTAAAATCCTTACGTATCACAGAAAGTGGGTTCAAAGCCATTTCCTAATCTATGAGTACATATAACAACAAACAATCGATTTAATCTCCGATATTATCTCCCTCAAATAATATCATTAAACCACTAATCACATCTAAAATCCCATCAGGTAAGGCAAGCCACGGTGTGTGGACGTTTACCCACCCAAACGACTTAGCAATTAGATTTCCTTCGGTCATACATCGCTTATAGCGGAACCTCGGTGGGAGGAATACTATAAGGCGTATCTAAGTGTAAACCATTACTCAGCACCAAAGCAAATCGTTTGGAATTGCTACATCACCGCAAGCCACGTTGTGTGGACGTTTACGATAATTTCACAACTCTTCACAATTTCTTACAACTGTCTACATCAATTAATCCAAAATCCGTCAGTACAGCAAGCCACGTTGTGTGGACGTTTACTGCACTAAGAGATCTTTATAATTGACTCCCAATTACTTGATCCATTCGATCTTGTAAATCAAAACGCGGAGAATCATAAGTGAAACTCGAAGTTTCTAACCAGTGATTCACCATGCGAACGACCCTATCTCTCATAAATGAGGGAGCCGAGCAGACAATCGATCTAGTCATCAAATGACACGAAAGTCTCTAATTTGTGTCCTCGACATGACCAAGTGGCTTTGGCTCCATTCCACTCCCCGGGGTGAGAATGAGTCGACTTGAAATCAGTTTTGGAAAGACAAAATAGGCATTGTTTGATAAACTTAATCAATGTTTCTCGTAAGAGGAATTACAAGAATTCTCCTCCAATGACTTGTCTATACGAACTTCAAAAGTCCATAAAATTCACCAAGAGAACAGCAATGGAGACCATGGATATGTTTCCATACCCTCTCCCACTTAGCTTTTTATAATAAAGGGATACGCTATCTAGTGCATAAAAGTAAACACATATAGCATAATTACAAACATACATTTCATGCAAGTACGTTCACAAATAATCAAATAATTACTCAAGTAAAATTATTTCTCGACTATTCGTACCTTGATGAATTCCAGCATGCTTGTCTTGAGTCTTCATTCTACGTCTTGAATACTTTGCCGAGCGACGGAAAAATTCTTTGATTCTCATATTTAATTTTACTCCAATTAAATAAAATCAATTCCATTGATTTCCATATTTAATTCTATTTTAAATAAAATCCAAGATTTTCCAATCCAAAATAAATTTTGAATTAATCTAATGATTTTAAATAAAATACTTAAATTAAATAAAATCAATATTATTAAAATCCATTGATTTCCATATTTAATTCTATTCTAAATAAAATCCAAGATTTTCCAATCCAAAATAAATTTTGAATTAATCTAATGATTTTAAATAAAATACTTGAATTAAATAAAATCAATATTTTAATAATTTCTCAATCCTATTTAAATTAGATCTCAAAAATCCTAATCAAAATCGAATTTTGATTCTTCTTAAGACTTCTAATCCAAGTAGGTATAGGATATCTAGAGAAACTAGGATTTTCTTTCCTAATTTAACTCTCCATCTAATTCCATTATTTAATTCCATAATTAAGAAATCTAATCCAAATATAATTTGAATTAATTCCAAAATTAAATTAAATAATATTAGAAAGATTAAATTATTTCCGGAAAGATCGGATTTACCGGGACAAACCGAAACAAGTTCCGGCCATCCCAATCGAACCATGAACATGTAGTACATGCATGCCCGTGTATCTCATACACAGCACCATCAAAAAAACGCATGCCCACATATCATGCATGGCCACGGCATTAATTAGCAAGTGCACATCTAGCATTAGTCAAAAGACCATGCAATGCAAAGTTTAATTAATTCATGTGGTCGCACATGCATTAGGCCATGCACCATGAATTAATTTATGCATCCAGCGAGAACAAAATTCCCAGCAGCATGAATTAATTCGATCGATCGTCTTGCCGACGCCTGCGTGGACTTCGCCGGATCAGCCGACTCCAGGAAGAAGCCGCCACCGACGTCACGCCATCGACAAGCCGCTGCCCCAGCAGCTCACACGCCCTTGCTCCCTGCTGCCTCCCCGGCAGCCCGCAACGAGCGCGAGATCGATCTCCTCCGATTCGATATTCCGAAAACCCTCGATTTTTAATATTCAATTTTTCCGACCAACACGATTCATACGAGAGAGAAAACATAGACGTAGAACAATATATAGCACAATAATTTAACAAATTAAATTAATCTATGGCCATATACATCGAGAATCGATTATCGAAACAATTAACGAAAAACGTAACCATACGCTCTGATACCAATTGTTGGAATTTGATATCCCGGAGTTGCCGGAATTGCGGAACATGACAACTCCGATCAAACCCTTCGCCGGAGATCACATGAACGCCGACTCATCCGCCGGAGTTCAGCCTTTGGAGACCACGCACCCGAAGGCACGCAGCCCGCCCCCAGCCGAACCCCCGCGAGACGGGGTTCACGCGATCCCGATCGCGCCTTGGCGATCGATGGGTGGGGCTGCTCCCAGCAGCCCCCGCGGCGAGTCCGGCGACTCGCCGCCGCTTGGAGGATCCCCACCGTCGAGGTGGGGAGGGGGACGGCACCAGCCCGTGCCCCCGGCGATCGATCCTTGGATCGATCGCAAGCCCTCGGCCCAGCCGAGGGTTCGATCCTCTCGCCCCCGCCGAAACCCTAGCGGGCGATTGGCGTGGTCCGGTGGCTTCGCCACCACCACGCGATCGTCCGTCTAATCCGGGGTTCGATCTTTGGATCTTGTTTTCCGATAATTGATTTCAATAAGAATTAAATAGCGGAAATATTTAATTCACCTTTCGATTCGTTGTGCGGAGAAACGAGATCTTATGATGACCTTGAGATCTTCCCACGTATTCCTTGCACTAGCCCGGACGTCGTGTGGGCGACGATCTACCGAACTCCATGGATCCTCCTCTCTACTTTCTCTCTCTAGAATTGTGATCTTCAAGTTATGAGAATAGAGAAGACCATGTAGTGCTTTTATAGGCTACGTAGGGGATCTAAAGGAGGTGGAATATTGGGCTTCCAATATTGAAGATTAAATTGAGCCCAATGGTCAAGTCCATTAATCCTTATCAATATTAATTAATTCTATTTTCCACTATATAAAATTAATTGCACTCCCAATATTAAACCATATTATATCAAATAATATTTCTCCGGTAGTATTATTTATTCCGTGTATTTAAGATATAAATATCCATGAATAAAATTAATTTATTGCTAATTAATTTATTCATCTCTTATATACGAGACTAGTACCATTCATCCTTAATTATTATGCGGAACGAATCCACCTGCAGGGTTTACATAATAATTCCTTATGAACTCATCTCGGGGATATTATCAACCCTTCCGGGATACACTTTCCGGTCAATCATTCACGGCATGCCATATATGAAATATAGTGACCCAACTTAACCGGTAATTAACCCAATAATTAAATCGGTTAATTCCTTTGGTAAATCAAAGTCACTTATATTAAATATACACACCCGCAACAATATCGGGGATTAAGAATAAGATACACTGAGACTCGAATCGATTATCGCCGGCAATCCTAATCGATGAATCTCAACGATCCGCTCAATACACCAAGTGTACAAGTGTGATAAAATAATTAAGATAAATTATTTTCTCTCTCACACAACGACTATACCGATGGATTGGTCCGTGTCCATCTAGGTCGTGAGCAACTGTTCGATTAAATACGAGTAACCGATAGTATGATCTTCTGTGCGCCCATGCAACACCATACTAACTACAACGTATAAAATCCAGGACTATAATTTGCATATATTTAATTATAAATAATTAAACGCAAATAATTGTTTATTTAGTTAAATAGATTAGTGGCAATGGATCGTGAGTTTCCGTCACTTAAATCTAGACATTAAGTACACAACTCCAACATGCACACTAGATGATCTCGCCCCTTAGCAATGAATCCTTCTGGTTGTTTCATATAAATCGTCTCGTCAAGACTTCCATTTAGGAAAGCTGTCTTGACATCCATTTGCCACACCTCATAATCCATATGAGCTGCTATGGATAAGAGAATCCGGATCGACTTTATCTTGGCTACCGGCGAGAAGGTCTCCTCATAATCGATTCCCTCTTTCTGAGTATATCCTTTCGCAACAAGCCGAGCTTTAAAGGTTTCAACCTTTCCGTCAGATCCTCTCTTTCTCTTGTAGACCCATTTACACCCAATTGGCTTTACGCCGCTTGGTGGTTCTACAAGATCCCAGACTTTATTAGAATCCATAGATTCAATTTCGGATTTCATCGCTTTCTTCCAAGAAGGCGCATCTATATCTTGTACCGCCTCATCATAGGTCCAGGGATCGATTTCATGAACTCCAGGTCCAGAGTCCAAAGACTCACCCAGCCCAATCCATCGGTCTGGTTGTTTAACAACCCTCCCACTACGACGGCGTTCCGGTGTATTAACAGTGACAGTAGGTGCAGGTTCTAGTGGTGTATCTATACTCGGTTCGGATGTATCTAAGTCTTCCTTGTTACCTCTCAACTCATCAAGTATTATGTCACTTTTGGGCTTGTGGTCCATGACATAGTCTTCCTCTAAGAACCGAGCGTTAGTACTTATAACGATCTTCTGGTCTGTAGGACTATAGAACATGCCACCTTTAGTTCCTTTCGGGTATCCTATAAACAGCCGTAATTCTGATATAGGTTCTAACTTATCGGCACCTTGTCGCAACACATGTGCTGGACAACCTCAGATCCGAATGTGTCTCAAGTAAGGCTTGCGCCCACTCCACAATTCCATGGGTGTGGTTGGTACCGTTTTGGTTGGAACCCTATTCAAGATATACGCCGCTGTTTCCAAGGCATGTCCCCAGAACATAATAGGTAAGTCCGAGTAACTCATCATCGATCGCACCATTTCCATAAGATTCCTATTCCTTCTTTCTGACACACCATTCTGCTGGGGAGTGTATGGTGAAGTCAGTTGGGATTCAATCCCATTCTCTGCCAAGTATGCCTTGAATTCTCCAGACAGGTACTCGCCTCCGCGATCAGATCGCAGGCATTTTATGGATTTACCACGAAGGTTCTCCACAAGAGCCTTGAATTCTTTGAACTTGCCAAAGGATTCGCTCTTGCGGCTCATCAGGTATACATATCCATATCTTGAGTAATCATCAGTGAAAGTGATGAAGTACTCGTACCCTCCCCTTGCCTGAGTAGACATAGGTCCGCATACATCAGAGTGAATCAAATCCAATACTTGTTCAGCTCTTTGTCCTTTACCAGAAAAAGGACGCTTAGTCATTTTTCCCTCTAAACAGGATTCGCAGGTTGGAAGGTCCTCTCCTTCAACATTGCTGATTAGACCATCAGCTTTCAACCTTTGAAGCCTATTTGAGTTTATATGACCTAGCCTTAGATGCCACAAGTATAATTGATTCATCTTAGAAGGTTCCTTCCTCTTATTGGTGTTCGTAGATGTGTTATTACTCTCGGTTAGTTGCATCGTGTTAGACTCAGGATTTAGCACATACAAATCGTCCACCAATGTACCAGAACAGATAATCTCACTGTTTCTTCTTATGATCACTGAGTGGTCAAAAGAAACAGAATATCCATTCATAATAAGTTTATAAACCGAAATTAAATTCTTTCTAAAGTTGGGTACATAAAGACAATTATGTAAAACTAAAATCCTATCACTACTGAAGCGTAAGTGAACGTCTCCCACTGCAACAGCCGCCACCCTCGCGGCATTGCCCATGTAGACTACGATCTCTCCCTCTCTAAGTCTCCGGGTTTCCTGGAACCCCTGCATTGAATTGCAGACATGATCAGTGGCCCCCGTATCTACACACCAGGTGCTGGTAGATAACACCACTGATAATGTTTCGGTGACTAAGGAAAATTTCGTACCTTTGATGAGAGGACAATCAGACTTCCAGTGCCCAGACTGCTTGCATCGAAAGCACTTGCCTCGCGGCTTGCTCTTCCCATTCCGTGGTTTGGAACCACTGGGCTTCTTTGCTTGCACTTCCATCTTAGCCACAAGAGCTTGTGATTTTCTGACCATACTTATCAGTTCAGCCCTTTTGAAATCGTTTTTAAGCGACTCCTCAAGAGGACTGAACTTATAGAGTATGTCAATCACTTCTTGTCCGGCTTCCACGCTATGTCTCAACATCATTCTGAGGTCATTCCAAATGTCCTCATGAGTCGGGTCATCAGTGGATTCAGAAGGCTCAACAGTCTGGACAGTGTCCAGATTTCTTTTCCAATCAGTACTATATGGAACCAGTGAGTTTTCATCTTTAAGTATATCACAAAGTGGGGTCACAGTCATTCCTAACCTATAAGCACATAAAACAAACAAACAATTTAATATCCGATATTATCTCCCTTAAATAATATCATTAAATCACTAATCACATCTAAAATCCCATCAGGTAAGGCAAGCCACGTGGTGTGGACGTTTACCCACCCAAATGATTTAGCAATTAGATTTTCTTTGGTCATACATCACTTATAGCGGAACCTCGTGGGGAGGAATACTATAAGGCGTATCTAAGTGTAAACCATTACTCAGTACCAAAGTAAATTGCTTGGAATCGCTACATTACCGCAAGCCACGTGGTGTGGACGTTTACGATAAATTCACAACTCTTTACAATTTCTTACAACTGTCTACATCAATTAATCCAAAATCCGTCGGCATAGCAAGCCACGTGGTGTGGACGTTTACTAAACTAAGAGATTTTTATAATTGACTCCCAATTACTTGATCCATTCAATCTTGTAAATCAAGACGCGGAGAATCATAAGTGAAACTCGAAGTTTCTAACCAGTGATTCACCATGCGAACAACCCTATCTCTCATAAATGAGGGAGCCGAGCAGACAATCGATCCATCTATCAAAGAATGGTACGACTGCCCCTAATTTGTGTCCTCGACATGACCAAGTGGCTCTGGCTCCATTCCACTCCCCGGGGTGAGAATGAGTCGACTTGAAATCAGCTTTGGAAAGACAAATTAGGCATTGTTTGATAAACTTAATCAATGTTTCTTGTAAGAGGAATTACAAGAACTCTCCTCCAATAACTTATCTATATAAACTTCAAAAGTTTATAAAAGTCACCAAGAGAGCAGCAATGGAGACCATGGGTATGTTTCCATACCCTCTCCCACTTAGCTTTTTACAATAAAGGGATACGCTATCTAGTGCATAAAAGTAAACACATATAGCATGCATACATGTAATAAAGCACATAATATTATCACATAGTCAAAATAATTACTAGAATATTATTTTCCGACTATTATGGCTTTACTCCATCTCCGTACGCATCTTCTAGTCTTCAGTCTTCGTTCTTGAATGCTCCATGTGACGAGAATATTAATTTCCAATATTTAAATCTATTTATTTTTAATAAATCCAAAAGATACTTAATTAATAATAATTAAGTCAATCGAATAAATCAAAAATAAAATTAAATATTATTAATATTTTTATTTATTTTATTTTCCCTTTCTACTTCATTAAATCTCTAGAATAATCTATCCAAGACCCACTTGGAATATTCTAGATGATTTCCATAATGAAATAAGGAAATAAAATATCTTGGGACTCTTCTACATTCCAAGATTAATTAATTTCCATTGCTATGAAAATTCCCATAAAATAGGAATAATCAATTAGGAAATAAATCAATCCTAAATTAACTTTTATTCCTTTCCAATTCTATTAAATCTCTAGGATCCTATTCCAAGTAGAACTCGGAATATTCTAGAAGACTTCCATAATAGAATAAGGAAATAAAATTAATTCCAATTAATTCTTTTCCTAATCCATGAGAATTCCCAAAAATAGGAATACTCAAATAGGAAAAACCCGAATCAATTAGGAAAGTGAATTTACCGGACCGGGATAGCGCGGGGTGGGGATCCCCGCGCCACCATCGACCGCCACCTAGGAGGTGGCCGGCCACCGACGCCGGCGGCCCCTCCAAGGGTCGATCGATCGATACTCATGGATCGACCATGGGGTGGTCGATCCTCGTCCCTTCACCCTCACGATCATCTCCTTCGTCACGCGTCTTCTCCGGCGGTCGTTTCGGCATCGATCCAACGCAAAATAAATTACAAAATAAATTTTACACTATCCGGTATCGATTCTATACATGAAATCGACCCTATACATTTTCCGGAAAAAAGTAGAACGTAATAATAAATCCTAAATTCGGTCAACCCCCGAATTTTTACTATTACAAGCATTCACCACCAAAAACGAATCTCGACATGTCCGAGAGTTTAATCAATCCAACATACATGACAAAATAAATTAAACGAATAATAAATTAAGCCATAATAGTCGGAACCCTGCAAGGTAGAACAATTTTATCGAAAATACCGCGAACGTAAACCACGCTCTGATACCAATTGTTGGAATTCGATATCCCGGGCTATTAAAATTTGCGGAAACCAATAACCCGATCAAAACCATCCGCCGGAGATCACGCGAACACCTTTGCACGCACCGGAGCTCGACCGAACGCACGACGTGGCCGAAGCCACGCGCACGCCCAGCCGAACCCCTCGGCTAGGGTTTCACGCGATCGAAAGATCGCGCATGGCGATCGATCGCTGATCGCTCCAAGCGATCGGCCGGGGCTGCTCCAGCAGCCCCCGCGGCGAGTCCGGCGACTCGCCGCCGCCTGGGGTGGCGCGCCTCCAGCTGGGCTGTCGAGCCCTGCAGCCGCCCGCGATCGACCGGGTGATCGATCGCACCCCGGCTCCCAGTCGGGGTTCGCCCCTTAGGCGCTCGGTCGAAGCCCAAGGCGGCGATCGCCGTGGTCCGGCGATTCCAAATCGCCACCACGCGTTCGTCGTCTAATCCGGGTTTCAATCTTCGGATCTTGCGTTCTACGGTATTCTCGATAAATCCAAAAACGAATAAATCAAGGGCGTTTAGATTTTTACCTTTCGATTCGTTGTTCGGAGAAACGAATTCAAGATGACCTTTGAATCTTCCCACGTATTCCTTGCACTAGCTTGAACGTCGGGTGGGCGACGATCCTCCAAGCTCTATGGATCTACTTCTCTCTCTACTTTCTCTCTCTAGAAGAATTATGATCTTCAACTTATGAGAATAGAGAAGACCATGTAGTGATTTTATAGGCTACGTAGGGGATCTAAAGGAGGTGGAATATTGGGCTTCCAATATTAATGATTAAATTGAGCCCAAGCCCAAATCTATTAATCTCCCATTAACATTAATTAATTTATTTTCCACTATATAAATTAATTGCACTCCCAATATTAAACCATATTATATCCAAATAATATTTCTCCGGTAGTATTATTTATTCCGTGTATTTAAGATATAAATATCCATGAATAAAATTTATTTATTGCTTAATAAATTTATTCATCTCTTTTATCCGAGACTAGTACCACTCAACCTTATTTATTATGCGGAATTAAATCCACTCGCGAGGTTTACATAATAAATCCTTATGAGCTCATCTCGGGGATATTATCAACCCTTCCGGGATACACTGTCCGGTCAATCATTCACGGCATGCCATATATAAAATATAGTGACCCAACTTAACCGGTAATTAACCCAATAATTAAATCGGTTAATTCCTTTGGTAAATCAAAGTTACTTATATTGAATATACACACCCGCAACAATATCGGGGATTAAGAATAAAATACACTGAGTCTCAAATCAATTATCGCCGAGCAATCCTAATTGATGAGTCTCAATCGAATCGCTCAATACACCAAGTGTACAAGTGTGATAAAATAATTAAGATAAATTATTTTCTCTCTCACACAACGACTATACCGATGGATTGGTCCGTGTCCATCTAGGTCGTGAGCATCTGTTCGATTAAATACGAGTAACCGATAGTATGATCTTCTGTGTGCCCATGCAACACCATACTAACTACAACGTATAAAATCCAGGACTATAATTTGCATATATTTAATTAACAATAATTAAAAGCAAATGAATGTTCGTTATTAATAGGTAAATGAAAGTGTGCAAGGAGTTCAGAATACTCAAATCTAGACATTAAGTATACTACTCCAGCAATAACAACAAATTTTCCAATAAACGCACGCAAGACATGGTTCATTAATCGCATAAAAGTACTAGGTGCATTAGTAAGTCCAAAAGGCATAACTAACCACTCATATAAGCCCAGTTTTGTTTTGAAAGCAGTTTTCCATTCATCCCCTTCTTTAATCCTAATCTGATGGTACCCACTACGTAAATCAATTTTTGAAAACACGCAGGAACCACATAACTCATCAAGCATATCATCTAGTCTAGGTATAGGATGTCGATACTTTACCGTGATGTTATTGATAGTTCGGCAGTCGCAACACATCCTCATCGATCCATCCTTCTTGGGTACGAGAAGTACAGGTACCGCACAAGGACTCAGACTCTCCTTCACGTGCCCTTTGGTCAACAACTCGCCAATCTGCTTCTCCAACTCCATTGTTTCCACCGGGTTGGTGCGGTAAGCCGGGCGGTTTGGTAGCACAGCTCCGGGCACAAAGTCGATCTGATGCTCTATCCCTCGGATGGGTGGTAGACCAGGTGGTGTATCCTCCGGGAAAACATCATCGAACTCCTGCAAAAAAAACTCAATAGAAGGGGGTAGAGGGGGTAGATCGTTAGTAATAACCAGGTTCCCCTTCCACAACAACACGAACATCTGCCTCTTCTCATTCACTGCTTCTTTCACATCACTAGCCCGAGCAAGATATGCTCTATGAATCAAGGCATTCTCCTTCATGGGTAAGGGCTGCTCTTTGGAAGTCGCCCTTGCTGCCTCCTTTTGCATTTGTACTTGATCCTCATAAACTTGTTTAGGAGTGAGAGGAACAAGTGATACCTTCTTATTGTTATATTCAAACGAGTACTTGTTGGTGAAGCCGTCGTGTATGGCTCTCCTATCGAACTGCCACGGTCGTCCCAACAAGATGTGACTCGCTTGCATCGGAATGACGTCACACAACACCTCATCCTCATACTTCCCAATGCGGAAAGGTACCTTCACTTGCTTGGTCACCTTGATGACACCGCACTCATTTAACCACTGAAGACGATATGGTTTGGGATGTTTCACCACAGTCAATCCCAAACGCTGAACCATGGTAGCACTAACCACATTCGTGCAGCTCCCTCCGTCAATGATGACACTACACACCTTGTCCTGCACATGACATCTTGTGTGGAAAAGGTTTTCTCGCTGCTCCCTCTCAACGGGCTGTGTCTGGGCACTCAATACTCTCCTAGCTGTAGGTGCCGGTTCCTCGCCTTCATCATCAGTCACGACCTCTCCGTCGTCTCTACAGATCATGAGTCGTCTGTTAGGACACTCACTCATAATGTGCCCAAATCCCTGACACTTGAAACACTTCTTGTCTCGGTTGCGACTATCAGGATTTGATGGCCTGACCTGAGTTGCTGAATTTGCACCCTCCGAACGACCCTTAAAGAAGGTCTTCTTCTCGTCTCGAGGTGGAACCTCTCTCTTCCATTGGTTCTCTTTAGGTGTAGAACCACTCGGACCTTGGGATGATCTCCAAGAAGACTGATTCGGCTTTGCACTGCTAAAACTACCCCTCCTCTTATGCTGGTTCTCAATCTTGATCGCCATGTGAACCATATCCTCTAACTCGACGTACGGTTGCAACTCTACCGCATTACGAATCTCCCAATTAAGTCCAGCCAAGAACCGAGCCATGGTAGCTTCCCGATCCTCTTGAACGTTGGCCCGAATCATTGCCACCTCCATCTCCATAAAGTAATCATCTACGCTCCTCGTTCCCTGTCGTAGATTCTGCAGTTTGATGTACAACTCTCGGTAATAGTGAGAAGGAACGAATCTCTTTCGCATCACAGACTTCATCGCGGCCCATGTTTCAATAGGCTACTCATAGTTTCTCCTCCTACTGGCAACCAGCTGATCCCACCAAACCAAGGCATAGTCAGAAAATTCGATTGCCGCCAATTTCACCTTCTTGAGCTCTGAGTAGTTGTGGCAATCAAACATCATCTCGACCTTTCTCTCCCATTCGATGTACAACTCTGGATCGTTCTTCCCCATGAATGTAGGAACAGTCATCTTGATGGTGCTCAAGTTGTTATCTTCTTCAGCCTCATCATCCTCGGGGTTGGCATCTCGATTTCGCCCATTACGACGATTCTGGTTATCTCGACCGACGTTGCGCATTGCGACTCTCCGATTCTCTGGATTCTCTCGACGAGCTTTCTCCTCCATTTCAAGTAATCGGTCATGTACCACATCCATCTCCGTTGCGAGGCTCTGCGCCAGTCGCTCCTCAACCACCTCTGCCAGTCGCGCCTCGCTCTTTGCCATTCGCTTATCTATCACATCCAAGATGGACTGTAATTGGTTGTTGTTAATAGACCCCTCAGCTATCTCCCTATTTTTCGGTTCTCCAGACATACCTGCACAGAAAACGTTAGTAATAAAAGCAATAAAAGTAAAGGAAACCTCACCACCTCACAAACGCTCGTGTATCACACTCAAGATGGGATTCACTCAGCACTCGTGTTTCACTCAGGTATGGCTTTTTTTTTTCACTCTAATATCCTCACACACTCTGCCTTTTACCACTCAAATTCTCCCTCAATATATCGAACTCCGCGATCTACCAGACGAGATCAGAACCGACAAAATCCCCAAAAACACACAATACGACGTAAAAAGGAACAAAAATCGGAAAATATTGGAACGAAAAATACGATAGTACTAAATTGGCTCAAAACGATGCCGGAAAACTCAGAAATCACTCACAAAAATATGGTCGAAGAAAAATTTTCCCGCCAAAATACTCTTTTTTTTTTTTTTTTTGCTGAGTATTCGACTCACTACCAGGAACGAGACTCTCAAAAAAAAATTTCGCGAAAAACGGAGTGGAAATAATTTTATAGAATTTTTTTTTTTTTTTTGTGCTTACGGATGAAAGAGATCCGCCGATTCAGCAAGAAGAAAAGAAATACGGAAAGAAAGAAGAATCGAGGTCACGTAATCAGAAATTAGAAACCCTAACCTGGGCTCTGATACCAGATGATACGTACCTCGATCGATGGATAATTGAATTGATACGAAGAACACGGATTTCGGGTTTCGGATACCTGGATAGATGGAAAAATCCCCAAACTTCTGAACCTAATTCGTTGAATTGATTAGATTGAAAACCTAACCCCCAAAACGGAATTGACGCAGCTACTTGGCGATGATGAAGACACACGAACGAAGTATGTATGCTTCGTTGATTCGTCGGTTGATCTCTTTTGGCACAATCGAAAAGAGAACGGAAAAGAGTAGAGAATAATCTCACGAAAATATTTCAATATCATAAAAGTTGTGTCCAATAACAAGGGTTCAAAGGCCTATATATAGGCTGACCTAAAAAGTCACAAAATAAAAGGAAAATACGGAATAAAGTCTTGAAATCGCGAAAACGCGATTTCCGTAAAGAATCAGGTCTCATGTCGGACGACAGGAAATGTGTCGTCCGACATCCTCTTGTCGTCCGACAGGAAATCCTGTCGTCCGACAAATCTTCGTCGTTCGCAGGCTCTTCCTGCGAATCCCGTCTGTACCGTCCTCCTCTTTTACACTACATGTCGTACGACAGCCAAGAGGTGTCGTCCGACAAACCACTTGTCGACCGACAGCTTTTCATGTCGTCCGACACATGCTGTTCGGGCTTCGTCTTCATAGTTCCAGCTTCGTCTTCTGTTGGTTCGGCCTCCTCGTACGCAATCAGATTGATGAGGCTTGGCTTCTCCACTTCACCAATGGGCTTCTTCATTAGCTCTTGTTCCCAGACTTCTTGGATCATCGACATCAAGCTTGCCTTGAACTTCTTGGCTCTCGAGCGCGTCACTGGTCCAGCTGGAACTCGCACCGGGTCTTGTATCAACGACGACTCTTGGGCTGCATCATGTAGTGTCCAACACCCTTGCAGTAGAAACACTCAGATTCCCCAGGAACCTTAGAAGCTTTCAAGAACTTTCCCTTTCCCTTGAACTTTCCCTTTGCCTTTCACTTTCCAATTTCTTAATCCCCTTGAACTTTTTGGTACCTCCTTCCCGAATCATAAGAACTTCCCTCCTAGGGTCCTTCTTAATCGCCGGCTCAGCAGCCTTAAGCATCCCATGGAGCTCATGAAGCGATTTCTTCAGTCCATTCATGTGGAAATTAAGCCTAAAGGCGTCATATCCATCATGAAGAGAATGAAGAATGAAATCGGTAGCCAACTCGTCATCATATGCAAAACCGAGGCGAGCACTTGAAGCAAATAATCCAATCATTTGTTGCACATGTGGTCCCACGGGTTTACCCTTTTCCAGCCTAGCTGTTGCTATAGCCCGGGTGACACCGAAGCGCTCAATCCTAGCCTGTTCCCCGAACATGCTCTTGAGCTCTTCTATGATGTCATGGGATTCCTGATGGAGTTATATTCTAAACGTCTAGTTTAGTGACAATATGGAAACTCCTTATCTGTGTTTTTCATTATCTATTAATCAAACAGTTCGCATTTTGTTTTATATACACTCTATGCTATAGTCCTAGATGTATACGTTGTAGACAGTATGGCGTGAGGAGACACGCGGAAGATCATACTGTCGGTAACTCGTATACTATCGAACAGTAGCTCACGACTTAGATGGACAGGGACAATCCATCGGTACGTCGTAGTGTGACTGGGTAATGGTTGGTCTTGACTATTATGTTACACTCGTACACTCGGTGTATGGAGCAGGACCACGGGAGGGCGTTCGATTTGTACTAATCGGAGTAATCGAACTAGACCTCAGATATTATGGATATATGAGTTCCTAATCCCTATATAATTATAGGTGCGTGTGTCCAATGCTCGGTTCTTTAATGTACCAATGAGTGAGACTAATTGATTAGTCAATATCCTCGGTATATTGGGAATCGGAATTGTACACACGGCATGCTATAGATTATAGACAGGAAACCGTGTCCCATTTATTGGGTTGATGATGTCCCCGAGATGAGCTCATAAAGTTTATCATGTAAACCCTGCAGGTGGATTTGTTCCACATGATAATAAGGATGAGTGGTACTAGTCTCGGATAATAAGAAATGAATTAATTTAATTATTAGTAATTAATTAATTCATGGACATGCGATATCTTAAACACGGGGAAAATCATATATGTAATTTCGGCGGAAATATTATTGGTAAAATAATATAGATTAATTAATTGGGAATTCAATTATAATTTTATAGTGGAATTAATTATAATTAAAATTGGATTTAATTAAAGGTTTTCTTTTAAGGACACCGGTTTAATTAAATCACAATTTAGCCTAATTAATTAATTATCCTAAGGTCCCTAGTGTGGCCTATATATATCCCTATTTCTCTCTTCTCTAAACCTACAGAACGCAGTCTTTTATTTTTCTGCGTAAGAAAATAAAGAGAGCGAGAAAGGTTCAAGAGAGAAGAAGAAGAGAAGAGAACCGGAGGATCGTTGCCCACACAACGTCCGGTATCGAGGGCTAGGATACACACTAGAAGATCTCAGGGTGTTCGCCTATTCGGCTTCTCCGAATCACGCAACAAAGGTATAGAATCGAAACCCTAATTCCGCTTCGTTTCGTTTCTACTTTCTACGTAATTGCACAACAAATCATCGATTGGTTTCCGTGGCTTGGATTCGTGTTCCTCGGACCGCTGGGAAGTTTCTGACTTCCAGCACGGTGGTCGGATCGAGAAAAACGCGTCGGAAAGGGCTGAACGGGCGCGATCCGCTGCTGGAATCGCGACGCTGTCGGCCGACAGCTATATGTGTCGGCCGACACAGCCCTGTCGGGCGACAGCCTTACGGCGTCGGCCGACAGACAGGGCAGAAGCCCTCGAAACGCGCGGTTGCACCTTCGGTGCAATGGCTGGGCGTGTTTCGGGTCTGGGGCTTCGCGTTGAGGTCAGTAGGGACGCCGAGGGTCGACTGGGCTTGTCCGGAAGTTTGAGTAGTCGAACGGACATGTCCCGGGTAGTCGATTTCCAACAATTGGTATCAGAGCCGGTTATTCGGTTTGTTGTGTTGTTCGTACGAATTGCTTGCAGGTTGAACCCGATTATTATGGCCAACATTATGGGATGTTGTATGATAATTTTGTTGTGGTTTGTTAAACTCTCGGGCTTGTCGAGATTGTTTTTTTTTGGAAAACGTTGCTTCTTTGTAATAGATAAAAACGACGGGTTGAGTCGTTAGGTTTATTTATTTATTTCCGTTGTTTTTCCGGGCATGTATAGGATCGATCACCCTGTATAGGATCGATGCCGGATTTAGTAGATTTATTCTTGTAATTTTTCTTGCTAATTTTGGTGGATCGAGACGAGATCGAAACCCGGAGAAACGAGAGTCGAGGAGACGAACCGACAACGGACGGGCAGCAGCGAGGCTGGGGTTCGTTCGGCCCCACGAGCGAATCAACGAGGCTCGAGACGAGGCTCCAGTGAGAGGAGTTCGTCTCTTGACCCTCGAGCGAGTCGGTGGTGGATCGAGACCGAGACGAGCAACGAGATCCAAGAGACGTGCATTGGAGAACACTTAAGGCCATAATAATCGGGACCACGTTAAATGTTTTTTTGCTTGTTTTACGTGCTTTATTATTATGCTTAATTGTTTATGCATGTTATCCCTTATCGTAAAATACTAAGTGGGAGAGGGATTGGAAACAATCCCGCGGTCTCCATTCTCTGTTTTGATGGTGATGTGTGTTGACTTACGAGTTGGCTTTAGTGTCATCCTCCCTATCGGATAAAGTCGACACACGGATATCACTGAATCAAAATTCGAATTAAATTCTACTTATAGAATTGAACAATTATATTTTTTTAAAGCAATGCCTAATCTGTCTTTCAAAGACTAATTTCAACTCGACTCATTCTCACCCCGGGGAGTGGAATGGAGCCAAAGCGCTTGGTTATGTCGATGACACAAATTAGAGACTTTCGAGTCATTCGATGACTAGATCGATTGTCTGATTGGCTCCCTCACTTTGTGAGAGATAGGGCTCAATTGCATGATTGATCGCTGGTTAGAAACTTCGAGTTTCACTTACGAGATATCAAGCTTTGATTAAATAAAATTGTGAAATTTAATAAATAGAATTCAATTAACAAAGTTGTTTGTTTAGTAAACGTCCACAAGAAAGTGGCTTACTAAATGGAAACGGAACTTTGGGTTAGTTGAGGCTCGACAGTTATAGAAAATCGTAAAGGACCGCATGTCAACGTAAACGTCCACAAGAAAGTGGCTTGCGGTGGATATGTAGTTCCCGATCGGTTGACTTAGTACTGAGAAATGGTATACACTTAGGTACGCTTTATAGTATACTCCCCATCGGAGTCACTGCTATAATGATGTACGACCGAAGTAAAAGTCCAGTTATAAAATCGTTTGGATTAGTATACGTCCACAAGAAAGTGGCATACTAGTCTGACGGGATTTTAGGATTGATTGGTAAATTTAATGATATTAATTAAGGGAGTTAATATCGAATTAAATTTGACTGTTTGATTTGTCTCTTTTATAGATATGGCACTCAACTCGCTGTCTATGATACTAAAAGAAAACAAACTCACTGGTCCGAACTATATTGATTGGAAACGAAACTTGGACATTGTCCTAACTGCTGAGGAGTACAAATATGTACTCCATGAGGTTTGTCCTACTGAACCAATTGACACTTCCACTGATGAGGAAAAAGAATCATTTAGGAAGTGGAACAAGGCTGATCAGATGGCGCGGTGCTACATTTTGGCTTCTATGTCAAATGTGCTGCAACATCAGCATGAAGCCATGGACACTGCCTATGATATGATGCTTAACCTCAAGGATTTGTTTGGTCATCAGGACAGGGCAGCCAGGCAAGATGCCATGAGGCAACTCATGACGGCCACCATGTCCGAAGGAACGCCCGTAAGGGATCACGTTCTTAGGATTATGGGCTATCTGAATGAGATAGAGATTCTAGGAGCATCTGTCGATGCGGATACCCAAATCGACATCATACTCCAGTCTCTGCCAAGAAGTTTTGAGCAGTTCCGCCTGAACTATAACATGAATAAGAGGTCTTATACATTGGCGGAACTCCTGACTGAACTTCAGGCGGCAGAGGGAATCTTCAAGGGCCCTCAAGCACTTGTGGCTGTGAAATCGACTCTTCCTGGGCCTCCGGGCGGTAAAAGGAAGAAGAGGCAAGGACGGAAACCCAGTGGACCCAGAAATGGTGGACCACGGAATGGAGTGAACAAGCCTAAGGGCAAGTGTTTCCGTTGCAAGCAGTCTGGACATTGGAAGTCTAATTGTCCTCTCAGACAAGGAGGTATGAACTTTTCCTTAGTCACTGAAACATGTTTAGCGGTGTTATCCACCGGTACCTGGTGTGTGGATACGGGAGCCACTGATCATGTCTGCAATTCTTTGCAGGGGTTCCAGGAAACCCGGCGGCTTAGAGAGGGAGAGATCACCATCTACATGGGCAACGCTACGAAAGTGGCGGCGGTTGCAGTGGGAGATGTTTATTTATCTTTTAATAATAAAGTTTTAGTATTGAATAATTGTCTTTATGTACCGAATTTTAGAAAGAGCCTTGTTTCGGTTTCTAAGTTGGTTTTGAATGGATATTCTGTTTCTTTTGATAATTCTGTTATTGTCAAGAAGAATGGTGATTATATCTGTTCTGGTACATTGATAGACAACTTATATATACTGAATCCCACGATGCAAAGAGTTGAGTCGTATAACACATCTAGTACCAATAAGAGAAAGGAGCCTTCTAGAATGAATCAAAAGTACTTATGGCATCTTAGGCTAGGTCATATTAACTTGAGTAGGATTCAAAGATTGATAACTGATGGAATACTCAGTGATGTGAAAGATGAGGACTTTCCAATCTGCGAATCATGCTTGGAAGGAAAAATGACCAAGCGACCTTTTAGTGATAAAGGGTATAGATCCAAGGAAGTACTGGAATTGATTCACTCTGATTTGTGCGGGCCTTTATCTGTCCAAGCGAGAGGAGGTTACGAATATTTTGTGACTTTCACTGATGACTACTCAAGGTATGGATTTATATACCTGATGCGCCGCAAGAGCGAGTGCTTTGACAAGTTCAAGGAGTACAAAGCTCTTGTGGAGAACCTTCATGGTAAATCCATAAAGACTCTACGATCTGATCGTGGAGGGGAGTACCTCTCGGGAGAGTTTAAGGCGTACTTATTAGAGAATGGGATTGACTCCCAAATGACTGCACCATACACGCCCCAGCAGAATGGTGTAGCAGAAAGAAGGAATAGGACTCTTATGGAAATGGTAAGATCTATGATGAGTTATTCAGACTTACCAGTTTCGTTCTGGGGATATGCCTTGGAAACAGCGGCGTATATCCTGAACTTAGTTCCTTCTAAAACAGTCCCTAAGACACCCTCGGAATTGTGGACCGGGCGTAAGCCAAACTTGAAACACATTCGGATCTGGGGTAGTCCAGCACATGTGCTGAAGCATGGGGCTGATAAGTTGGAATCACGTTCAGATATTCGGTTGTTTGTAGGATATCCTAGAGGAACGAAAGGTGGTTTATTTTATAGCCCTAAGGACCAGAAGATCGTTGTTAGCACCAACGTTCGGTACTTGGAAGAGGATTATGTAATGGACCACAAGCCCAAAAGTAAGATAATACTTAATGAACTGAGAGGGGACGATCAAGGCTTAGATCCAACCCAACCGGGTGATACGCCACCACAGTCTGCACCTGTAGTTACTGAGGTTACACCGGAGCGTCGTCGTAGTGGGAGGGTTGTCCGACAACCCGACAGGTTCATGTTTATAGGTGAGTCTTCGGACTTGTTACCTGGAGAACATGAAGCCGACCCCTGGACCTATGACGAGGCGGTAAAAGATCATGATGCTCAGTCTTGGCAAAAGGCGATGAAATCTGAGATTGAATCAATGGATTCAAATCAGGTCTGGAATCTTGTAGCACCGCACAAAGGCGTAAAAGCCATTGGTTGCAAGTGGGTGTACAAGAGGAAAAGAGGATCTGACGGGAAGGTTGAAACCTTCAAAGCTAGGCTTGTTGCGAAAGGGTATACTCAGAAAGAAGGGATCGATTATGAGGAAACCTTCTCGCCGGTAGCTATGCTAAAGTCGATCCGGATTCTTTTGTCTATAGCATCTTATATGGATTATGAGGTGTGGCAAATGGACGTCAAGACAGCATTCTTGAATGGGAATCTTGACGAGACCATTTATATGAGACAGCCAGAGGGTTTCATTGAGAAAGGCCAAGAGCATCTAGTGTGTAAGCTAAACCGATCCATTTATGGATTGAAGCAAGCTTCTAGATCTTGGAACATGCGGTTTGATGAGGTCATCCAGTCTTATGGATTCATTCAAAGCATGGACGAGTCGTGTGTATACCGGAGAAGTGACGGAAACAGTGTGGCGTTTCTCGTGCTTTATGTAGACGACATCCTTCTAATTGGCAACAATGTGAAGATGTTATCAGACATAAAGGGATGGTTGTCCAAGCAATTCGATATGAAAGACTTAGGACAAGTTGGACATGTTCTTGGGATCAAGGTTATAAGGGATCGCCGAAAAAGAACATTGAGCTTGTCCCAAGCTTCATATATTGATACGATTCTGGCTCGTTTCAATATGCAAAATTCCAAGAGAGGTTCTCAACCTTTCTACCATGGAATTCATCTATCTAAGGATATGTGTCCAAAGACACAAAAGGAGATAGATTACATGAAGACGGTTCCTTATGCTTCGGCAATAGGAAGTCTAATGTATGCCATGTTGTGTACGAGACCTGATATCTGCTATGCCGTAGGCATGGTAGCTAGATATCAGAGTAACCCCGGACAGGGTCACTGGACTGCTGTAAAAAACATACTTAAGTACCTGCGAAGGACTAGGAATTATGTTCTGAGTTACAAAGCGTCTGAGTTGATCCCTGTGGGTTACACAGATTCGGATTTCCAATCTGATAAGGACAAGCGAAAGTCTACATCAGGCTATGTGTTCACATTGGGAGGTGGAGCAGTTTCATGGAAGAGTGTCAAGCAGAAATGCATTTCGGACTCTACTATGGAAGCCGAATATGTAGCAGCCTCTGAGGCAGCTAAAGAATCGGTGTGGCTCCGGAACTTCCTTATGGACTTAGATGTGGTTCCTGATTTGCCTAGAGCTATTACAATTTATTGTGACAATAGCGGTGCAGTGGCAAATGCGAAGGAACCACGAGCCCACAATGCGAGTAAACACATAGATCGCAAGTACCACCTGATTAGAGACATCGTCAAGAGAGGCGATGCGGTTGTCACCAAGATTGCATCAGCGGATAACCTGGCAGACCCCTTTACGAAGGCACTTCCAGCGGAAGCGTTCAAGAGACACGTGAAGGGGATGGGTATCGGATGTATGGGAGAGGGCAACTAGACTTTTAGTATAAGTGGGAGATTGATGGAGTTATATTCTAAACGTCTAGTTTAGTGACAATATGGAAACTCCTTATTTGTGTTTTTCATTATCTATTAATCAAACAGTTCGCATTTTGTTTTATATACACTCTATGCTATAGTCCTAGATGTATACGTTGTAGACAGTATGGCGTGAGGAGACACGCGGAAGATCATACTGTCGGTAACTCGTATACTATCGAACAGTAGCTCACGACTTAGATGGACAGGGACAATCCATCGGTACGTCGTAGTGTGACTGGGTAATGGTTGGTCTTGACTATTATGTTACACTCGTACACTCGGTGTATTGAGCAGGACCACGGGAGGGCGTTCGATTTGTACTAATCGGAGTAATCGATCTAGACCTCAGATATTATGGATATATGAGTTCCTAATCCCTATATAATTATAGGTGCGTGTGTCCAATGCTCGGTTCTTTAATGTACCAATGAGTGAGACTAATTGATTAGTCAATATCCTCGGTATATTGGGAATCGGAATTGTACACACGGCATGCTATAGATTATAGACAGGAAACCGTGTCCCATTTATTGGGTTGATGATGTCCCCGAGATGAGCTCATAAAGTTTATCATGTAAACCCTGCAGGTGGATTTGTTCCACATGATAATAAGGATGAGTGGTACTAGTCTCGGATGATAAGAAATGAATTAATTTAATTATTAGTAATTAATTAATTCATGGACATGCGATATCTTAAACACGGGGAAAATCATATATGTAATTTCGGCGGAAATATTATTGGTAAAATAATATAGATTAATTAATTGGGAATTCAATTATAATTTTATAGTGGAATTAATTATAATTAAAATTGGATTTAATTAAAGGTTTTCTTTTAAGGACACCGGTTTAATTAAATCACAATTTAGCCTAATTAATTAATTATCCTAAGGTCCCTAGTGTGGCCTATATATATCCCTATTTCTCTCTTCTCTAAACCTACAGAACGCAGTCTTTTATTTTTCTGCGTAAGAAAATAAAGAGAGCGAGAAAGGTTCAAGAGAGAAGAAGAAGAGAAGAGAACCGGAGGATCGTTGCCCACACAACGTCCGGTATCGAGGGCTAGGATACACACTAGAAGATCTCAGGGTGTTCGCCTATTCGGCTTCTCCGAATCACGCAACAAAGGTATAGAATCGAAACCCTAATTCCGCTTCGTTTCGTATCTACTTTCTACGTAATTGCACAACAAATCATCGATTGGTTTCCGTGGCTTGGATTCGTGTTCCTCGGACCGCTGGGAAGTTTCTGACTTCCAGCACGGTGGTCGGATCGAGAAAAACGCGTCGGAAAGGGCTGAACAGGCGCGATCCGCTGCTGGAATCGCGACGATGTCGGCCGACAGCTATATGTGTCGGCCGGCACAGCCCTGTCGGGCGACAGCCTTACGGCGTCGGCCGACAGACAGGGCAGAAGCCCTCGAAACGCGCGGTTGCACCTTCGGTGCAATGGCTGGGCGTGTTTCGGGTCTGGGGCTTCGCGTTGAGGTCAGTAGGGAGGCCGAGGGTCGACTGGGCTTGTCCGGAAGTTTGAGTAGTCGAACGGACATGTCCCGGGTAGTCGATTTCCAACAATTGGTATCAGAGCCGGTTATTCGGTTTGTTGTGTTGTTCGTACGAATTGCTTGCAGGTTGAACCCGATTATTATGGCCAACATTATGGGATGTTGTATGATAATTTTGTTGTGGTTTGTTAAACTCTCGGGCTTGTCGAGATTGTTTTGTTTTGGAAAACGTTGCTTCTTTGTAATAGATAAAAACGACGGGTTGAATCGTTAGGTTTATTTATTTATTTCCGTTGTTTTTCCGGGCATGTATAGGATCGATCACCCTGTATAGGATCGATGCCGGATTTAGTAGATTTATTCTTGTAATTTTTCTTGCTAATTTTGGTGGATCGAGACGAGATCGAAACCCGGAGAAACGAGAGTCGAGGAGACGAACCGACAACGGACGGGCAGCAGCGAGGCTGGGGTTCGTTCGGCCCCACGAGCGACTCAACGAGGCTCGAGACGAGGCTCCAGTGGGAGGAGTTCGTCTCTTGACCCTCGAGCGAGTCGGTGGTGGATCAAGACCGAGACGAGCAACGAGATCCAAGAGACGTGCATTGGAGAACACTTAAGGCCATAATAATCGGGACCACGTTAAATGTTTTTTTGCTTGTTTTACGTGCTTTATTATTATGCTTAATTGTTTATGCATGTTATCCCTTATCGTAAAATACTAAGTGGGAGAGGGATTGGAAACAATCCCGCGGTCTCCATTCTCTGTTTTGATGGTGATGTGTGTTGACTTACGAGTTGGCTTTAGTGTCATCCTCCCTATCGGATAAAGTCGACACACGGATATCACTGGATCAAAATTCGAATTAAATTCTACTTATAGAATTGAACAATTATATTTTTTTAAAGCAATGCCTAATCTGTCTTTCAAAGACTAATTTCAACTCGACTCATTCTCACCCCGGGGAGTGGAATGGAGCCAAAGCGCTTGGTTATGTCGATGACACAAATTAGAGACTTTCGAGTCATTCGATGACTAGATCGATTGTCTGATTGGCTCCCTCACTTTGTGAGAGATAGGGCTCAATTGCATGATTGATCGCTGGTTAGAAACTTCGAGTTTCACTTACGAGATATCAAGCTTTGATTAAATAAAATTGTGAAATTTAATAAATAGAATTCAATTAACAAAGTTGTTTGTTTAGTAAACGTCCACAAGAAAGTGGCTTACTAAATGGAAACGGAACTTTGGGTTAGTTGAGGCTCGACAGTTATAGAAAATCGTAAAGGACCGCATGTCAACGTAAACGTCCACAAGAAAGTGGCTTGCGGTGGATATGTAGTTCCCGATCGGTTGACTTAGTACTGAGAAATGGTATACACTTAGGTACGCTTTATAGTATACTCCCTAGGTGGGCGATCGCCGTGGTCCGGTGGCTTCGCCACCACCACGCGTTCGTCCTCCTTCCCGGTTTCGTACCTCGGATCTTGCGTTCTACGGTATTCTCGATAAACCAAAAACGAACAATTATCAAGGGCGTTTAGATATTGTACCTTTCGATTCGTTGTTCGGAGAAACGAATTCAAGACGACCTTTTGAATCTTCCCACGTATTCCTTGCACTAGCTTGAACGTCGGGTGGGCGACGATCCTCCAAGCTCTATGGATCTACTTCTCTCTCTACTTTCTCTCTCTAGAAGAATTATGATCTTCAACTTATGAGAATAGAGAAGACCATGTAGTGCTTTTATAGGCTACGTAGGGGATCTAAAGGAGGTGGAATATTGGGCTTCCAATATTAATGATTAAATTGAGCCCAAGCCCAAATCTATTAATTTCCCATTAATATTAATTAATTTATTTTCCACTATATAAATCAATTGCACTCCCAATATTAAACCATATTATATCCAAATAATATTTCTCCGGTAGTATTATTTATTCCGTGTATTTAAGATATAAATATCCATGAATAAAATTTATTTATTGCTTAATAAATTTATTCACTCTTTTATCCGAGACTAGTACCACTCAACCTTATTTATTATGCGGAATTAAATCCACTCGCGAGGTTTACATAATAAATCCTTATGAGCTCATCTCGGGGATATTATCAACCCTTCCGGGATACACTGTCCGGTCAATCATTCACGGCATGCCATATATAAAATATAGTGACCCAACTTAACCGGTAATTAACCCAATAATTAAATCGGTTAATTCCTTTGGTAAATCAAAGTCACTTATATTGAATATACACACCCGCAACAATATCGGGGATTAAGAATAAAATACACTGAGTCTCAAATCAATTATCGCCGAGCAATCCTAATTGATGAGTCTCAATCGATCCGCTCAATACACCAAGTGTACAAGTGTGATAAAATAATTAAGATAAATTATTTTCTCTCTCACACAACGACTATACCGATGGATTGGTCCGTGTCCATCTAGGTCGTGAGCATCTGTTCGATTAAATACGAGTAACCGATAGTATGATCTTCTGTGTGCCCATGCAACACCATACTAACTACAACGTATAAAATCCAGGACTATAATTTGCATAAATTTAATTAACAATAATTTAAAGCAAATGAATGTTCGTATTTAATAGGTAAATGAAAGTGTACAAGGAGTTCAGAATACTCAAATCTAGACATTAAGTATACTACTCCAACAAACGTCCACAAGATAGTGGCTTGCGGTGGATATGTAGTTCCCGATCGGTTGACTTAGTACTGAGAAATGGTATACACTTAGGTACGCTTTATAGTATCCTCCCCATCGGAGTCACTGCTATAATGATGTACGACCGAAGTAAAAGTCCAGTTATAAAATCGTTTGGATTAGTATACGTCCACAAGAAAGTGGCATACTAGTCTGACGGGATTTTAGGATTGATTGGTAAATTTAATGATATTAATTAAGGGAGTTAATATCGAATTAAATTTGACTGTTTGATTTGTCTCTTTTATAGATATGACACTCAACCCGCTGTCTATGATACTAAAAGAAAACAAACTCACTGGTCCGAACTATATTGATTGGAAACGAAACTTGGACATTGTCCTAACTGCTGAGGAGTACAAATATGTACTCCATGAGGTTTGTCCTACTGAACCAATTGACACTTCCACTGATGAGGAAAAAGAATCATTTAGGAAGTGGAACAAGGCTGATCAGATGGCGCGGTGCTACATTTTGGCTTCTATGTCAAATGTGCTGCAACATCAGCATGAAGCCATGGACACTGCCTATGATATGATGCTTAACCTCAAGGATTTGTTTGGTCATCAGGACAGGGCAGCCAGGCAAGATGCCATGAGGCAACTCATGACGGCCACCATGTCCGAAGGAACGCCCGTAAGGGATCACGTTCTTAGGATTATGGGCTATCTGAATGAGATAGAGATTCTAGGAGCATCTGTCGATGCGGATACCCAAATCGACATCATACTCCAGTCTCTGCCAAGAAGTTTTGAGCAGTTCCGCCTGAACTATAACATGAATAAGAGGTCTTATACATTGGCGGAACTCCTGACTGAACTTCAGGCGGCAGAGGGAATCTTCAAGGGCCCTCAAGCACTTGTGGCTGTGAAATCGACTCTTCCTGGGCCTCCGGGCGGTAAAAGGAAGAAGAGGCAAGGACGGAAACCCAGTGGACCCAGAAATGGTGGACCACGGAATGGAGTGAACAAGCCTAAGGGCAAGTGTTTCCGTTGCAAGCAGTCTGGACATTGGAAGTCTAATTGTCCTCTCAGACAAGGAGGTATGAACTTTTCCTTAGTCACTGAAACATGTTTAGCGGTGTTATCCACCGGTACCTGGTGTGTGGATACGGGAGCCACTGATCATGTCTGCAATTCTTTGCAGGGGTTCCAGGAAACCCGGCGGCTTAGAGAGGGAGAGATCACCATCTACATGGGCAACGCTACGAAAGTGGCGGCGGTTGCAGTGGGAGATGTTTATTTATCTTTTAATAATAAAGTTTTAGTATTGAATAATTGTCTTTATGTACCGAATTTTAGAAAGAGCCTTGTTTCGGTTTCTAAGTTGGTTTTGAATGGATATTCTGTTTCTTTTGATAATTCTGTTATTGTCAAGAAGAATGGTGATTATATCTGTTCTGGTACATTGATAGACAACTTATATATACTGAATCCCACGATGCAAAGAGTTGAGTCGTATAACACATCTAGTACCAATAAGAGAAAGGAGCCTTCTAGAATGAATCAAAAGTACTTATGGCATCTTAGGCTAGGTCATATTAACTTGAGTAGGATTCAAAGATTGATAACTGATGGAATACTCAGTGATGTGAAAGATGAGGACTTTCCAATCTGCGAATCATGCTTGGAAGGAAAAATGACCAAGCGACCTTTTAGTGATAAAGGGTATAGATCCAAGGAAGTACTGGAATTGATTCACTCTGATTTGTGCGGGCCTTTATCTGTCCAAGCGAGAGGAGGTTACGAATATTTTGTGACTTTCACTGATGACTACTCAAGGTATGGATTTATATACCTGATGCGCCGCAAGAGCGAGTGCTTTGACAAGTTCAAGGAGTACAAAGCTCTTGTGGAGAACCTTCATGGTAAATCCATAAAGACTCTACGATCTGATCGTGGAGGGGAGTACCTCTCGGGAGAGTTTAAGGCGTACTTATTAGAGAATGGGATTGACTCCCAAATGACTGCACCATACACGCCCCAGCAGAATGGTGTAGCAGAGAGAAGGAATAGGACTCTTATGGAAATGGTAAGATCTATGATGAGTTATTCAGACTTACCAGTTTCGTTCTGGGGATATGCCTTGGAAACAGCGGCGTATATCCTGAACTTAGTTCCTTCTAAAACAGTCCCTAAGACACCCTCGGAATTGTGGACCGGGCGTAAGCCAAACTTGAAACACATTCGGATCTGGGGTAGTCCAGCACATGTGCTGAAGCATGGGGCTGATAAGTTGGAATCACGTTCAGATATTCGGTTGTTTGTAGGATATCCTAGAGGAACGAAAGGTGGTTTATTTTATAGCCCTAAGGACCAGAAGATCGTTGTTAGCACCAACGTTCGGTACTTGGAAGAGGATTATGTAATGGACCACAAGCCCAAAAGTAAGATAATACTTAATGAACTGAGAGGGGACGATCAAGGCTTAGATCCAACCCAACCGGGTGATACGCCACCACAGTCTGCACCTGTAGTTACTGAGGTTACACCGGAGCGTCGTCGTAGTGGGAGGGTTGTCCGACAACCCGACAGGTTCATGTTTATAGGTGAGTCTTCGGACTTGTTACCTGGAGAACATGAAGCCGACCCCTGGACCTATGACGAGGCGGTAAAAGATCATGATGCTCAGTCTTGGCAAAAGGCGATGAAATCTGAGATTGAATCAATGGATTCAAATCAGGTCTGGAATCTTGTAGCACCGCCCAAAGGCGTAAAAGCCATTGGTTGCAAGTGGGTGTACAAGAGGAAAAGAGGATCTGACGGGAAGGTTGAAACCTTCAAAGCTAGGCTTGTTGCGAAAGGGTATACTCAGAAAGAAGGGATCGATTATGAGGAAACCTTCTCGCCGGTAGCTATGCTAAAGTCGATCCGGATTCTTTTGTCTATAGCATCTTATATGGATTATGAGGTGTGGCAAATGGACGTCAAGACAGCATTCTTGAATGGGAATCTTGACGAGACCATTTATATGAGACAGCCAGAGGGTTTCATTGAGAAAGGCCAAGAGCATCTAGTGTGTAAGCTAAACCGATCCATTTATGGATTGAAGCAAGCTTCTAGATCTTGGAACATGCGGTTTGATGAGGTCATCCAGTCTTATGGATTCATTCAAAGCATGGACGAGTCGTGTGTATACCGGAGAAGTGACGGAAACAGTGTGGCGTTTCTCGTGCTTTATGTAGACGACATCCTTCTAATTGGCAACAATGTGAAGATGTTATCAGACATAAAGGGATGGTTGTCCAAGCAATTCGATATGAAAGACTTAGGACAAGTTGGACATGTTCTTGGGATCAAGGTTATAAGGGATCGCCGAAAAAGAACATTGAGCTTGTCCCAAGCTTCATATATTGATACGATTCTGGCTCGTTTCAATATGCAAAATTCCAAGAGAGGTTCTCAACCTTTCTACCATGGAATTCATCTATCTAAGGATATGTGTCCAAAGACACAAAAGGAGATAGATTACATGAAGACGGTTCCTTATGCTTCGGCAATAGGAAGTCTAATGTATGCCATGTTGTGTACGAGACCTGATATCTGCTATGCCGTAGGCATGGTAGCTAGATATCAGAGTAACCCCGGACAGGGTCACTGGACTGCTGTAAAAAACATACTTAAGTACCTGCGAAGGACTAGGAATTATGTTCTGAGTTACAAAGCGTCTGAGTTGATCCCTGTGGGTTACACAGATTCAGATTTCCAATCTGATAAGGACAAGCGAAAGTCTACATCAGGCTATGTGTTCACATTGGGAGGTGGAGCAGTTTCATGGAAGAGTGTCAAGCAGAAATGCATTTCGGACTCTACTATGGAAGCCGAATATGTAGCAGCCTCTGAGGCAGCTAAAGAATCGGTGTGGCTCCGGAACTTCCTTATGGACTTAGATGTGGTTCCTGATTTGCCTAGAGCTATTACAATTTATTGTGACAATAGCGGTGCAGTGGCAAATGCGAAGGAACCACGAGCCCACAATGCGAGTAAACACATAGATCGCAAGTACCACCTGATTAGAGACATCGTCAAGAGAGGCGATGCGGTTGTCACCAAGATTGCATCAGCGGATAACCTGGCAGGCCCCTTTACGAAGGCACTTCCAGCGGAAGCGTTCAAGAGACACGTGAAGGGGATGGGTATCGGATGTATGGGAGAGGGCAACTAGACTTTTAGTATAAGTGGGAGATTGATGGAGTTATATTCTAAACGTCTAGTTTAGTGACAATATGGAAACTCCTTATTTGTGTTTTTCATTATCTATTAATCAAACAGTTCGCATTTTGTTTTATATACACTCTATGCTATAGTCCTAGATGTATACGTTGTAGACAGTATGGCGTGAGGAGACACGCGGAAGATCATACTGTCGGTAACTCGTATACTATCGAACAGTAGCTCACGACTTAGATGGACAGGGACAATCCATCGGTACGGCGTAGTGTGACTGGGTAATGGTTGGTCTTGACTATTATGTTACACTCGTACACTCGGTGTATTGAGCAGGACCACGGGAGGGCGTTCGATTTGTACTAATCGGAGTAATCGAACTAGACCTCAGATATTATGGATATATGAGTTCCTAATCCCTATATAATTATAGGTGCGTGTGTCCAATGCTCGGTTCTTTAATGTACCAATGAGTGAGACTAATTGATTAGTCAATATCCTCGGTATATTGGGAATCGGAATTGTACACACGGCATGCTATAGATTATAGACAGGAAACCGTGTCCCATTTATTGGGTTGATGATGTCCCCGAGATGAGCTCATAAAGTTTATCATGTAAACCCTGCAGGTGGATTTGTTCCACATGATAATAAGGATGAGTGGTACTAGTCTCGGATAATAAGAAATTAATTAATTTAATTATTAGTAATTAATTAATTCATGGACATGCGATATCTTAAACACGGGGAAAATCATATATGTAATTTCGGCGGAAATATTATTGGTAAAATAATATAGATTAATTAATTGGGAATTCAATTATAATTTTATAGTGGAATTAATTATAATTAAAATTGGATTTAATTAAAGGTTTTCTTTTAAGGACATCGGTTTAATTAAATCACAATTTAGCCTAATTAATTAATTATCCTAAGGTCCCTAGTGTGGCCTATATATATCCCTATTTCTCTCTTCTCTAAACCTACAGAACGCAGTCTTTTATTTTTCTGCGTAAGAAAATAAAGAGAGCGAGAAAGGTTCAAGAGAGAAGAAGAAGAGAAGAGAACCGGAGGATCGTTGCCCACACAACGTCCGGTATCGAGGGCTAGGATACACACTAGAAGATCTCAGGGTGTTCGCCTATTCGGCTTCTCCGAATCACGCAACAAAGGTATAGAATCGAAACCCTAATTCCGCTTCGTTTCGTTTCTACTTTCTACGTAATTGCACAACAAATCATCGATTGGTTTCCGTGGCTTGGATTCGTGTTCCTCGGACCGCTGGGAAGTTTCTGACTTCCAGCAGGGTGGTCGGATCGAGAAAAACGCGTCGGAAAGGGCTGAACGGGCGCGATCCGCTGCTGGAATCGCGACGCTGTCGACCGACAGCTATATGTGTCGGCCGACACAGCCCTGTCGGGCGACAGCCTTACGGCGTCGGCCGACAGACAGGGCAGAAGCCCTCGAAACGCGCGGTTGCACCTTCGGTGCAATGGCTGGGCGTGTTTCGGGTCTGGGGCTTCGCGTTGAGGTCATTAGGGACGCCGAGGGTCGACTGGGCTTGTCCGGAAGTTTGAGTAGTCGAACGGACATGTCCCGGGTAGTCGATTTCCAACAATTCCATGAACTCGAATTGTTTTTGCAACTCGGGTACCATGGATGCCAACATCAAACATGTCACCTCATTCGAGGCTTTCTTAGCAAGGGCATATGATGCCTTTTGGACATCCGTGCCCCCATCAGCGGGAAGCACGGGAAGGGGTTTGTCCAACACTCTTTCCTTTTCTTCGTATTTGAGGACTATCCTCAAGTTACGATGCCAATCAAGGAAATTGGTGTTGTTCAACTTTTCTCTATCCAAGATAGAGTTGAACTTGAATTGAGTTGATACAGACATATTAAACTACAGAAGAAAGATAAATTAAGTAAGTAAACATCCACAAAGCGTTTAAACAAATAAGGTTGTCTCGCATAACTACTTTATTTGTTTCATTTTGTTCATTCGATATCCAATATCGTCGTTCCCAATTATCTTAATATCAAAACCGTGATAGATCGTAAGTGAAAACTCAAGGTTTTCTAACCAGCGATCTTATCATGCAATTGAAGCCCTATCTCTCATTAAAATGAGGGAGCCAACCAGACAATCGATTCACGCCATCCAATGGCTCGAAAGTCTCTAATTTGTGTCATTGATGAACTTAAGTGTTTTAGATTAAATCACTCCCCGAGGTGTAAATAATCCTAACCTTATAATCCACCAAATGAAAGACAAATTAGGCATTTGTTTTTGAAATTTTAATAAATTCGAACAAAACGATCCCAAGACCCACATCTTGCGAATCCTTAAGCCGACTGAGTCCGCACTTAAGAACTCCAAGATAGGTAGACATCCCATGTCAATGACATCCAATGTCACTCTCGGTCGATGAGAGTCCCATTCTCATCTCATGTCTCGATAGCCACGCCTGCAGTGGATCTATCGATGAGAAAACCAAACTCACTTGTAAGGGTCTAACTGCTGGGATTCGATGTCCCGGGCTATCAAAATTAAGCGGAATTGATAACCCGACCGAAACCCTATCGCCGGAAACCGATCACGAACATCGAACGAGCTAGAGCATGACCGAGGCGTCGCCACGGGCGAACCCGCGGCTAAACCCTAGCCATGCCCACGCCGGGGCTCGCGATCACCGTGCATGGTGATCGCCGGGGATGATTGGCGCATCCCCGCGGGGCTGTTCCGCCAGCACCCGCCGGCGGTGAGTCCGGCGACTCACCGCCACCACCCTACGGGGTGGAGGGCCTCCAGTCGCGGCACCAGCCCGCGACTGCCCTCCGCGATCGACTTCGGTCGATCGCGCGCTCCGGCTTCGGCCGGAGCTTTCCCGCGCGCACGCCGCCGGCAGGGAGGACCGGGAGATCATCCGCCGTGGCTCCAGCCCACGGCGACCTCCCAGCGATCGACCCTTGGTCGATCGCGTGCCCCGGCGTCCAGCCGGGGCTTCCCCTTGCCGCGGTACCGGCGGTCGAAACCCTAGGGTTCGACCGCCCCTTGTTCGATCCCCACGGGGATCCAACGATCCCCGTATCTAGGTTTCGACGCTTTCCCGGATCATCTTGTTCATGTATATATCACGATTAACGAACACATAATCAAAGAGGGGGTTTTAGATTATGTTACCTCAATTCGTTGTGCGGAGAAACGAATTAAACGTTGATGACCTTGCGATCTTCCTGTTGGAAATCGATATCCCGGAATTAATAAATTTAAATAAATAAATTATCTAATTAATTCCGACCGAAATCCTACGGAGATCGAATATCCGGATTGTCTAAATTGCGGAACCGACAACCCAATCAAAATCCCTTCGCCGGAAACCACCGCGAAACCACCACACGAACCGAGCTCGACCAAGAACACCACGCGGGGATAACCCCACGCGTGCCCTAGCCGAGCCCCGCGAGGGGCTCGCGATTGCTCACGGCAATCGCTGGGGTTGCTCACGCAAACCCCCGGGGCTGCTCGTAGCAGCCCCTCCCGCGGCGAGTCCGGCGACTCGCCGCCGCCGCATCGGAGGGCGGTCCGCCCAGCGGACCGCGATCGGGCCAGCCACGCGGCTGCCCGGCGATCGAGCCCAGCTCGATCGCGTGCCCCGGCGTCCAGCCGGGGCTCCTCCCTTGTGAGCACGGGCGGTCGAAACCCTAGGGTTCGACCGCCACCCTCGGCGTCCAGCCGAGGGTCATGCATCGTGCATGCGCACGACCCCACGGGGATCCGAACCGCCGCGGTCCGGTGGTTCGACCACCACCGCCGGTTCATCCTCGTTCCGGGGTTCGTCCTCGGATCTTTGTTCACGGTATTTTCACGATAAGTAAACGATAAAATCATAAAGAGGGTTTTACGATTTACCTCGTTCTCGTTGTTCGGAAAAACGAAGAACTCAATTTGACGACCTTGAGATCTTCCCGCGTATTCCTTGCACTAGCTCGGACGTCGTGTGGGCGACGATCTACCGAACTCCATGGATCTCCCTCTCTACTTTCTCTCTCTAGAATTGTGATCTTCAACTTATGAGAATAGAGAAGACCATGTAGTGCTTTTATAGTCTACGTAGGGGATCTTAAGGAGGTGGAATATTGGGCTTCCAATATTGAAGATTAAATTGAGCCCAATGCTCAAGTCCATTAATCCTTATCAATATTAATTAATTCTATTTTCCACTATATAAAATTAATTGCACTCCCAATATTAAACCATAATATATCAAATAATATTTCTCCGGTAGTATTATTTATTCCGTGTATTTAAGATATAAATATCCATGAATAAAATTAATTTATTGCTAATTAATTTATTCATCTCTTATATCCGAGACTAGTACCATTCAACCTTAATTATTATGCGGAACGAATCCACCTGCAGGGTTTACATAATAATTCCTTATGAACTCATCTCGGGGATATTATCAACCCTTACGGGATACACTTTCCCGTCAAGTATTCACGGCATGCCATATATAAAATATAGTGACCCAACTTAACCGGTAATTAACCCAATAATTAAATCGGTTAATTCCTTTGGTAAATCAAAGTCACTTATATTAAATATACACACCCGCAATAGTATCGGGGATTAAGAATAAAATACACTGAGACTCGAATCGATTATCGCCGGCAATCCTAATCGATGAATCTCAACGATCCGCTCAATACACCAAGTGTACAAGTGTGATAAAATAATCAAGACAGATTATTTTCTCTCTCACACAACGACTATACCGATGGATTGGTCCGTGTCCATCTAGGTCGTGAGCAACTGTTCGATTAAATACGAGTAACCGATAGCATGATCTTCTGTGTGGCGTCGTACACCATACTAACTACAACGTATATAATCCAGGACTATAATTTGCATATATTTAATTATAAATAATTAAACGCAAATAATTGTTTATTTAATTAAATAGATTAATGGCAATGGATCGTGAGTTTCCGTTACTTAAATCTAGACATTAAGTACACAACTCCAACACTTCCTACGTATTCCTTGCACCTCGTTCGAACGTCGTGTGGGCGACGATCTATCGAACTCCTATGGATCTCCTTCAACTCTCTAGAACTATCAAGTATTGATATTCTTGTCTTATTCAAGTTGTGAATTATGAAGGCCATGTAGTGCTTTTATAGGCTACGTAGGGTATCATAAGGAGGTGGAATGTTGGGCTTCCAATATTGAAGATTAAATTGAGCCCAATGCTCAAGTCCATTAATCCTTATCAATATTAATTAATTTATTTTCCACTATATAAATTAATTGCACTCCCAATATCAAACCATATTATATCAAATAATATTTCTCCGGTAGTATTATTTATTCCGTGTATTTAAGATTTAAATATCCATGAATAAATTTATTTATTGCTCAATAAATTATATTCATCTCTTGTATCCGAGACTAGTACCATTCAACCTTAATTATTGTGCGGAACAAATCCACTCATGAGGTTTACACAATAATTCCTTATGAACTCATCTCGGGGATATTATCAACCCTTTCGGGATACACTTTCCCGTCAAGTATTCACGGCATGTCATATATAAAATATAGCGACCCAACTTAACCGGTAATTAACCCAATAATTAAATTGGTTAATTCCTTTGGAAAATCAAAGTCACATATATTAAATATACACACCCGCAATAGTATCGGGGATTAAGAATAAAATACTCTGAGACTTGAATCGATTATCTCAAGGCAATCCTAATCAATAAATCTCAAGCGATCCGCCCAATACACCAAGTGTACAAGTGTGATAAAATAATTAAGATAAATTATTTTCTCTCTCACACAACGACTATACCGATGGATTGGTCCATGTCCATCTAGGTCGTGAGCAACTGTTTGATTAAATACGAGTAACCGATAGTATGATCTTCTGTGTGCCCATGCAACACCATACTAACTACAACGTATAAAATCCAGGACTATAATTTTGCATAATTAATTAATAATAATTAAATGCAAATAATTGTTTATTAATTTAATAGGTTAAATGCTATGACCGGGAGTTTACCGATACTTAAATCTAGACATTAAGTACACAACTCCAACAATCTCCCACTTGTACTAAGGTCTAGTCATTTCCTCCAAACTCCCGACTCCCATACTCATCACGTGCTTAGAGTTGTACTTCCAAGAAGTACTGTGTGAATGAGCACTCTAGGTTGCCGCTCTGAAGTTATCTTGGTGACTACTGCATCGTCTTCCTCGACGATGACTCGTATCAGATGGTACTTGCTCTATGTGTTATCATCACTTTTGACTTATGACTTCTTCCAGTTTACCGTGCACCGCTATCCAATAGCCTTTGGTAAACTAAGAGTCATATCCAAGTCTAGAGGTTATCCCGGAACCTAACCAAAACTTCCGCTGCCTCTGAGGCTGCTATTCGGTTATGAGAGAGTCTGAGAAGCATCCTGCTTATCACTCTTTCATTTCATGGTTCCACCTCTTTCTAAAAGTGAACACATAGTCTGATATCGACTTTCACTGGTCCTCCTTTGATTTAAGATCTGAGAATCTGTAATCTAAGAAGATTTCGTCTTGCTTAATAATCCAGTACTTCGCAAGTACTATTACAGCATCCGAAAATCTCTTGTCTAGATTACTTTGATATCCTCCCACTAAGCAAACCGCATAGTTGATATCAGGTTCTTGTTTTACAACATTGCATCTATAAAGCTTTCCATACTTGAAGTATAGGAAACTGGTTTGTCCTCATCTATCTCCTTCATGTGTTGGAACACATACCCTTTAGATAGATGTATATTCTGTCTCTGAAAGGCAATAACCTTTCTCAGAAGTATGCATGTTTAAAACAAACCATAATCGTATAAGATATCTAGGAGAAGTACAATGTTCTTATCGTTAGAACGAACGATCTTAAGAACATGCTCTAACTTCTACTCAATCTTATATCTCGATTTATTTAGACAACCATTATTTTATGTCTGACAACATCTTTACATTGTTGCCAATGATAAAATGTTATCTACATAAAATCTCCGAGAAACACCACCTTGTTTCCATTACGTCTCCAATACACCTTTCGTCTATGCCTTTTGATGAATCCATTAAATGGATTATCCCATCAATTCGCAAGTTCCACGACTCATAGCTTTGTTTCAATCCATAATGGATTTAATAAGCTTGTACTCTAAATGATCTTGCCTCTTAACAATAATTCTTATTGTTTTCTAAGCAGGCACATTTAGATCTAGTACTGCCTTTGTGCAGAGCTAGGGGTCGATTTCATTTTTACTAGATCCAGAGTTAAAACTCTTCTAGTCTTATGAACATCTCCGAGTGTCTTAACAACCTCCCACTGCAATGGCGTCCCGGTGTATAACAGTAATAACAGTAGGTGCAGTATGTGGTGTACCTCTACTCGGTTTGGCTGGTTCCTAGTCTTTGTCCTTTTTCTCATTCCAAGGTACCGCGTCAGTTCGGGCTTTGTGGTTCTTCTAATAGTCTTTCTCTAAGAACCGGGCGTTACACGTCCTTCTGGTTCATAGTACTATAGAACACACAACACTTTGTTCATCTAGGATATCCTACAACCATATTGAATATGCCGTTGTCTCCAGGAATATCCATAGAACATAGGTAGTTCCGAACAACTTGTCCTTTTACTATTAGAATTCTATTTCTTATTGACTCACCATCTCTACACGTAGGTGTATGGTGTGGTCATTTGAGACTTAATCTCAATCTTTGATTGTGTCATGTGGTAGCCTCCGCGACTAAGTCGCAGGCTTCTAGTGGATATACTTTGAAGGTTCCCCATAATTGCTTTGTGACTAAAACACTTTGCTTTTATGGCACATCAAGCATTCTAATCCATCTTTGAGTATTCTTAAAAGGAACTACTCGCACCTTACACATATCATTGATCATTCTTAATACTTGTCCGAATTCTATCCTTTACCGAAAGGTATGCTTAGTTGTATTATCTTCCAAACTCAATTCTTAGGTCGGAAGGTCCATTCCCTCAACTATAATTGATTAAATCAATTTCGACTTTTTGAATCTTTATTTGAATAAATACTACTAAGTATAAGAATTCACAAGTATAATGATTAATAAAGAAATACATCTAGTAAAACAAGTTATACATAACGGATTGTTGCATCGTGGTAGACCAAGGATTCATCATTCACATATTGCTATCTAATGTACCAGAATAGATAACACCATTATTTCTTATCTAAATCATGAAATGATTAAAGAAATAAATATCCATTCATTAATAAAGAAAATCCAGAACAAAAGTTCTTTTCAAAATAAAGGGTACATAAAGCAATAACTTGAAATGAAATCCTAAAACTACTGAAAGCAGATAAATGTCTTCCACTGCAACCGCTGCTACCCCAACAGCTTCGCCCATGTAGACTCGAACTCTTCTTCTCTAAGTCGCCGGGTTTTCTGGAACCCCTGCATTCAAGAATGCACATACCGTCAGTGGTTCCATATCTACACACCAGAATTCTGGTAGATAATACCGCTGACTATGTTTTTACGACTAAAGAAAAATTCGTACCTTTGAGAGGACATTCAGACTTCCAGTGTCCAGACTTATTGCATCGGAAGCACTTGCCTCTTGGCTTTGCAGCCCCCACTCGTGGTCCACTCCTCTTGGCACCACTGGGTTTCCAGGCTTGCTTCCTTTTCTTGCCCCTACCTCCAACAGCTTTCAAGCATTTGGACTTGGTAGCTACAAGAGCTTGAGACTTGCCCTTCTTGTAGATCCCCTCTGCCGCCTTTAGTTCAGTCAGGAGTTGCGCAAGAGTATAAGATAGTTTACCCATATTATAGCTTATACGAAACTGCTCAAAACTAGGGGCCAGAGACTGGAGTATGATGTCGACTTGCGTCTCAACATCAATAGAAGCTCCTAGGACCTCAAGTTCATTCAACAAACTCATCATCTTAAGAACGTGCTCCCCAACGGGCGTTCCTTCAGACTGAGTAGTCGACATGAGGACTCTCATGGCTTCTTGCCTAGCCGCACGATCTTGCTCCCCAAACATCTCTTTGAGGTTAAACATCATATCATAGGCAGTGTCCATCGGCTGATGTTGGGTTTGGAGCACATTTGACATGGAAGCCAAAATATAACACCTAGCCATTTCATCAGCCTTTTTCCACTTCCGATATGTCAGTTTTTCCTCATCAGTTGAGGCAGCCGTGGGCTCGGCAGGGCACACTTCATGGAGTACAAACTTGTACTCCTCAGAAGTCAGGACAATGTCTAAATTTCTCTTCCAATCAATGTAATTGGGACCAGTGAGCTTATGCTCCTTGCGTATCACAGAAAGTGGATTCATAGCTATTCTCTAAACCTATAAGCACATTTAAACAAACAATTAATTTAATATCCGATATTATCTCCCTCAAATAATATCATTAAATTACTAATTACATCTAAAATCCCATCAGGTAAGGCAAGCCACGTGGTGTGGACGTTTACCCACCTAAATGATTTAGCAATTAGATTTTCTTTGGTCATACATCGATTATAGCGTGACTTCGTGGGGAAGAATACTATAATGCGTATCTAAGTGTAAACCATTACTCAGCACCAAAGTACATCGTTTGGAATTGCTACATCACCGCAAGCCACGTGGTGTGGACGTTTACGATAATTTCACAACTCTTCACAATTACTTACAACTGTCTACATCAATTAATCCAAAATCCGTCAGTATAGCAAGCCACGTGGTGTGGACGTTTACTACACTAAGAGACTTTTATAATTGACTCCCAGTTACAAGATCCATTCGATTCTCGTAGATCAAGACGCGGAGAATCATAAGTGAAACTCGAAGTTTCTAACCAGTGATTCACCATGCGAACAACCCTATCTCTCATAAATGAGGGATCCGAGCAGACAATCGATCCATCTATCAAAGAATGGTACGAAGATCTCTAATTTGTGTCATCCACATGACCAAGTGGCTTTGGCTCCATTCCACTCCCCGGGGTGAGAATGAGTCGACTTGAAGTTGTTGGAATTCGATATCCCGGGCTATTAAAATTTGCGGAAGTCAATAACCCGATCAAACCCTTCGCCGGAGATCACACGAACACCGAAGAACTTGCCGGGGTCCAGCCTTTGGAGACCACGCACCCTAAGGCGCGCGTCCCGCCCCCAGCCGAACCCCCGCTTCGCGGGGTTGTGCGATCGCACGCCGATTTTATACGTTGTAGTTAGTATGGTTATTGGGTTAATTACCGGTTAAGTTGGGTCACTATATTTTATATATGGCATGCCGTGAATGATTGACCGGACAGTGTATCCCGGAAGGGTTGATAATATCCCCGAGATGAGTTCATAAGGAATTATTGTGTAAACCTCATGAGTGGATTCGTTCCGCACAATAATTAAGGTTGAATGGTACTAGTCTCGGATTCAAGAGATGAATAAATTAATTAGCAATAAATTAATTTTATTCATGGATATTTAAATCTTAAATACACGGAATAAATAATACTACCGGAGAAATATTATTTGATATAATATGGTTTAATATTGGGAGTGCAATTAATTTATATAGTGGAAAATAAATTAATTAATATTAATGGGAGATTAATAGATTTGGGCTTGGGCTCAATTTAATCATTAATATTGGAAGCTCAATATTCCACCTCCTTTAGATCCCCTACGTAGCCTATAAAAGCACTACATGGTCTTCACTTTTTCATAAGACAAGATTATCATACTTGATATTCTAGAGAGTTGAAGAGGATCCATAAGCTTGGAGGATCGTCGCCCACCCGACGTTCAAGCTAGTGCAAGGAATACGTGGGAAGATCGTAAGGTCATCAACTTAGATTCGTTTCTCCGCACAACGAATTAAAAGGTAAAATCATATACTCCCTTCTATGATTTTATGTGGATTAATTGTGATACATACATGAACGCACGATCCGGGAAAAACGACGAATCTCAGGGACGGGGATTCGAGATCCCCGGCGAGGATCAAAGGTGGCGGTCGAACCCTAGGGTTCGGACCGCCGCGTCGCAAGAAGCCCCGGCTGGACGCCGGGGGCGATCGAGCCCGTGAGCTCGATCGCGGATCGCTGCGGGGTGACCCGCAGCTGCCTCGTGCGCGCTACGGGAGTTCCCGTAGCAGAGGCGCACGGGGCTGACCCCATGCGAGCAGCGGGTTTGCTGACCCGCTGCGGGGCTGCTGCGAGCAGCCCGAGGATCGCTACGAGCGATCCCAGCGATCGCTACGAGAGCGATCGCGAGCCCCGTGCGGGGGCTCGGCTGGGCGCGCGGGTTCGCCCGTGCGGTGCTCGGTCGAGCCTCGGGTCGTGCGGTGGTTCGCGGTTGGTTCTCCGGCGATCGAGGGTTTTTGGTCGGGTTGTCGGTTTCCGCAAATTTAGATAACCCGGGATACCGAATTCCATCAATTGGTATCAGAGCGTTTGGTTTCGTGTTCATGTATGTGTTCAATTGCGTTCTACCTTGCAGGGATTCCGACTATCATGGTTGAAATTAATTGTTAATTATTGGTTTAATTAATTGCTATTTAATTTACCGTGATTGTTCGTTTATTAAACTCTCGGACATGTCGAGATTCGTTTTGTGTGGATGAATGCTTGTAATAGTAAAAATTCGGGGGTTGACCGAATTTAGGATTTATTATTACGTTCTATGTTTTCCGGAAAGTGTTTAGGGTCGATTTCATGTATAGAATCGATACCGGAATTGTAAATTTATTTCTTGTAATTTATTTACGTTGGATCGATGCCGAGACGACCGCCGGAGAACTCATGAGACGAAGAAGACGAAGAGGACGAAAAACCGGGGGGGTCGATCATCCCCATGATCGATCCCCATGAGGATCGATCGACCCCACGCCCGGGGCTGCACGCTAGGGTTTCCGGCCACGCCGGCCACCGGTGGTGGTGGCGCGTGGCTAGGGGCGGCGGCGGTGGTGCCCGGCGGTGGTGGTGGTCGACGGTGGGGGTGGTGCGGGGATCCCCAACCCGTGCTACTCCTAATCCTACCTAGATTCACTTTCCTAATTGATTCAAGTTTCCTATTTTGAGTATTCCTAAGTATGGGAACTCTCATGGAGATAGGAAAAGAATTGATTAATATTATTTATTTCCTTATTCTATTATGGAAGTCTTCTAGAATATTTCAAGTTCTACTTGGAATAGGAATCTAGAGATTTAATAGAATTAGATAGGAAAAGAATTAATATTATTTATTTCCTTATTCTATTATGGAAGTCTTCTAGAATATTTCAAGTTCTACTTGGAATAGGAATCTAGAGATTTAATAGAATTAGATAGGAAAATAATTAATTAGTAAATTAATTTATTTCTATTTGATTATTCCTATTTTATGGGAATTTTCATGGACATGGAAATTAATTAATCTTGGAAAGTAGAAGAGTCCTAATTTATTATATTTCCTTATTCTATTATAGAAGTCTTCTAGAATATTCCAAGTTTGACTTGGATAGATTATTCTAGAGATTTAATAGAATTAGATAGGAAAATAAATAAATAAAAATATTAATAATATTTAATTTTATTTTTGATTTATTCGATTGACTTAATTTTTCGAATTAAGTATCTTTTGGATTTATTAAAAATAAATAGACTTAAATATTGGGATTAATATTCTCGTCACATGGAGCATTCAAGAACGAAGACTGAAGACTAGAAGACGCATACGGAGATGGTATAAAGCCATGATAGTCGGAAAATAATTTTCTAGCTTATTTTGACTATGTGATATGTGCTTTATTACTTGTATGCATGCTTATGTGTTTAATTATGCATTAGATAGCGTATCCCTTTGTTATAAAAAGCTAAGTGGGAGCGGGGATGGAAACATTCCCATGGTCTCCATTACTGTTCTCTTGGTGACTCTTATGGACTTTTGAAGTTCATATAGATGTGTCATTGGAGGAGAATTCTTGTAATTCCTCTTACGAGAAACATTGATTAAGTTTATCAAACAATGCCTAATTTGTCTTTCTGAAACTGACTTCAAGTCGACTCATTCTCACCCCGGGGAATGGAATGGAGCCAAAGCCACTTGGTCATGTGGATGACACAAATTAGAGGCAGTCGTACCATTCTTTGATAGATGGATAGATTGTCTGCTCGGCTCCCTCATCTAATGAGAGATAGGGTTGTTCGCATGGTGAATCACTGGTTAGAAACTTCGAGTTTCACTTATGATTCTCCGCGTCTTGATTTACGAAAATCGAATGAATCTCATAATTGGGAGTCAATTATAAAAGTCTCTTGGTGTAGTAAACGTCCACACCACGTGGCTTGCTATACTGACGGATTTTGGATTAATTGATGTAGACAGTTGTAAGGAATTGTGAAGAGTTGTGAAGTTATCGTAAACGTCCACACCACGTGGCTTGCGGTGATATAGCAATTCCAAACGATTTACTTTGGTGCTGAGTAATGGTTTACACTTAGATACGCATTATAGTATTCCTCCCCACGAGGTTACGCTATAAGTGATGTATGACCGAAGAAAACCTAATTGCTAAATCATTTGGGTGGGTAAACGTCCACACCACGTGGCTTGCCTTACCTGATGGGATTTTAGATGTGATTAGTAATTTAATGATATTATTTGAGGGAGATAATATCGGATATTAAATTGATTGTTTGTTTAAATGTGCTTATAGGTTTAGAGAATAGCTATGAACCCACTTTCTATGATACTCAAGGAGCATAAGCTCACTGGCCCCAACTATATTGATTGGAAGAGAAATTTAGACATTGTCCTAACTTCGGAGGAGTACAAGTTTGTACTCCATGAAGTGTGCCCGGCTGAGCCCACGGCTGCCTCAACTGATGAGGAAAAACTGACATATCGGAAGTGGAAAAAGGCTAATGAAATGGCTAGGTGTTATATTTTGGCTTCCATGTCAAATGTACTCCAAACCCAACATGAGTCGATGGACACTGCCTATGATATGATGTTTAACCTCAAGGAGATGTTTGGGGAGCCAGATCGTGCGGCAAGGCAAGAAGCCATGAGAGTCCTCATGTCGACTACTCAATCTGAAGGAACGCCCGTTGGGGAGCACGTTCTTAAGATGATGAGTATGTTGAATGAACTTGAGGTCCTAGGAGCTTCTATTGATGCTGAGACGCAAGTCGACATCATACTCCAGTCTCTGGCCCCTAGTTTTGAGCAGTTTCGTATGAGCTATAATATGGGTAAACTATCTTATACTCTTGCGCAACTCCTGACTGAACTAAAGGCGGCAGAGGGGATCTACAAGAAGGGCAAGTCTCAAGCGCTTGTAGCTACCAAGTCCAAAGGCTTTAAGCCTGGTGGAGGTAGGGGCAAGAGAAGGAAGCAAGCCCGGAAACCCAGTGGTGTCAAGAGGACTATACCACGAGTGGGGGCTGCAAAGCCAAAGGGTAAGTGCTTCCGATGCAACAAGATGGGACACTGGAAGTCTGAATGTCCTCTCAAAGGTACGAATTTTCCTTAGTCGTAAAAACATAGTCAGCGGTATTATCTACCATAATTCTGGTGTGTAGATATGGAACCACTGACGGTATGTGCATTTTTGAATGCAGGGGTTCCAGAAAACCCGGCGACTTAGAGAGGAAGAGTTCGAGTCTACACGGGCAAGGCTGTAGAGGAGGCAGCGGTTGCGGTGGAAGACATTTATCTGCTTTAGTAGTTAAATAGGATTTCATTTTAAGATTATTGCATTATGTACCCCTTTATTTTAGAAAGAACGTTTTGTTCTGGATTTCTATTATTAATGAATGGATATTTTATTTCTTTAATCATTGGATGATTTTGATAAGAAATAATGGCATTATCTATTCTGGTACATTAGACAGCAATATATGAATGATAAATCCTTAGTCTACCACGATGCAACGAACCGTTCTATAACTTGTTTTACTTGTTAGATATTTCTTTATTAATCATTATACTTGTGAATTCTTATACTTAGTAGTATTTTCAAATAAAATTCAAATGGTCGAAATTGATTTGATAAATTAAAGTTGAGGAATGGACCTTCCGACCTAAGGGTTTAATTTGAAGGATAATACGTCTAAGCAAACCTTTCTGGATAAAGGATAGAATTCAGACAAGTATTGGAAATGATTAGATATGCAGACATATGTGTAAATTAGAAAGGTACGAGAAATTCTCTCAAAGAATACTCGGTGATGGATTAGAATACTTAATGTGCCATAAAAGCAAGGTGTTTTGACTAGTCAATGGACACAAAGCTATTATGGGGAACCATCAAAGTATATCCATTAGGAGCCTGCGACTCGGTCGCGGAGGCCATCACCTATCTGAATAACACATAGCATAATCAAAGATTGGGTTCAATCCCAAAGGGCCGCACCTTACACTTACGTGTAGAAATAGTGCGTTATAAAGAAATGGAAATCTAATGGTAAAAGGACAAGTTGTTCGGAACTACCTATGTTCTATGGATATTCCTAGATACAACGGCATATTGAATATGGTTGTAGGATATCCTAGATGAACGAAGTATTGTGTGTTCTATAGTACTATGAACCAGAGGGACGTCTCGTCCGGTTCATAGAGGAAGACTATTAGATGGACCACAAAGCCTAAATTAACGTAATACCTTGAAATGAGAAGAAGGACAAAAGACTAGGAACCAGCCAAGCCGAGTAGAAGTGCACCACATACTGCACCTATTGTTATTACTGTTATACACCGAGACGCCATTGCAGTGGGAGGTTGTTGGACAACCAGAGATATTCATAAGGCTAGAGGAGTTCGGACTCTGGATCTAGTAAAGATGAAATCGACCCCTAGCTCTGCATAAGGGCGGTACTAGATCTAAATGTGCCTGCTTGGAACAATAAGGATTATTGTTAAGAGGCTAGATCATTTAGAGTACAAGCTTAGTAAATCCATTTATGGATTGAAATAAAGCTATGAATCGTGGAACTTGCGAATTGATGGGATAGTCCATTTGATGGATTCATCAAAAGGCATAGACGAAAGGTGTATTGAAAACGTAATGGAAACAAGGTGGTGTTTCTCGGAGATTTTATGTAGATAACATTTCATCATTGGCAACAATGTAAAAATGCTATCAGACATAAAATAATGGTTGTCTAAATAAATCGAGATATAAGATTGAGAAGAAGTTAGAACATGTTCTTAAGATCTTATGATCTAGAGATAAGAACATTGTACTTCTCCTAGACATCTTGTACGATTAAGGTTTGTTTTAAACATGCATACTTCTGAGAAAGGTTATTGCCTTTCAGGGACAGAATAATCATCTATCTAAAGGTTATGTGTTCGAACACATGAAAGAGATAGATGAGGACAAAGCAGTTTCCTATACTTCAATTATGGAAAGCTTTATAGATGCAATGTTGTAAAACAAGAACCTGATATCAACAATGCGGTTTGCGTAGTGGGAGGATATCAAAGTAATCTGGATAAGGGATGTTCGAATGCTGCAAGAGTACTTTCATAGTACTGGCTTGCAGAGCAAGACGAAATCTTCTTAGATTACAGATTCTCAGATCCAAAAATCAGAGAAGGACCAGTGAAAGTCGATATCAGGCTATGTGTTCACTTTTAGAAAGAGGTGGAACCATGAAGTGAAAGAGTGATAAGCGGGACGCTTCTCAGACTCTCTCATAACCGAATAGCAGCCTCAGAGGCAGCGGAAGTTTTGGTTAGGTTCCGGGATAACCTCTTGACTTGGATATGACTCTTAGTTTACCAAAGGCTATTGGATAGCGGTGCATGGTGAACTAGAAGAGGTCATGAGTCAAAAGTGATGTTAACACATAGAGCAAGTACCACCTGATACGAGTCATCGTCAGGGGAGACGACGTAGTAGTCACCAAGATAACTTCAGAGCGGCAACCTAGATTGCTCACTCACATAGTACTTCTCGGAAGTACACTTTAAAGCACGTGATGAGTATGGGAACCGGGAGTTTGGAGGAAATGACTAGACCTTAGTACAAGTGGGAGATTGTTGGAGTTGTGTACTTAATGTCTAGATTTAGTAACGGTAAACTCCCGATCATAGCATTTAATCTATTAAATTAATAAACAATTATTTGCTTTTAATTATTATTAAATATATGCAAATTCATAGTCCTAGATTTTATACGTTGTAGTTAGTATGGTGTTGCATGGGCACACAGAAGATCATACTATCGGTTACTCGTATTTAATCAAACAGTGGCTCACGACCTAGATGGACCCGGACCAATCCATCGGTATAGTCGTTGTGTGAGAGAGAAAATAATTTATCTTAATTATTTTATCACACTTGTACACTTGGTGTATTGAGCGGATCGTTGAGATTCATCGATTAGGATTGCCGGCGATAATCGATTCGAGTCTCAGTGTATTATATTCTTAATCCCCGATATTGTTGCGGGTGTGTATATTCAATATAAGTGACTTTGATTTACCAAAGGAATTAAACGATTTAATTATTGGGTTAATTACCGGTTAAGTTGGGTCACTATATTTTATATATGGCATGCCGTGAATGATTGACCGGACAGTGTATCCCGGAAGGGTTGATAATATCCCCGAGATGAGTTCATAAGGAATTATTGTGTAAACCTCATGAGTGGATTCGTTCCGCACAATAATTAAGGTTGAATGGTACTAGTCTCGGATTCAAGAGATGAATAAATTAATTAGCAATAAATTAATTTTATTCATGGATATTTAAATCTTAAATACACGGAATAAATAATAATACCGGAGAAATATTATTTGATATAATATGGTTTAATATTGGGAGTGCAATTAATTTATATAGTGGAAAATAAATTAATTAATATTAATGGGAGATTAATAGATTTGGGCTTGGGCTCAATTTAATCATTAATATTGGAAGCCCAATATTCCACCTCCTTTAGATCCCCTACGTAGCCTATAAAAGCACTACATGGTCTTCACTTTTTCATAAGACAAGATTATCATACTTGATATTCTAGAGAGTTGAAGAGGATCCATAAGCTTGGAGGATCGTCGCCCACCCGACGTTCAAGCTAGTGCAAGGAATACGTGGGAAGATCGTAAGGTCATCAACTTAGATTCGTTTCTCCGCACAACGAATTAAAAGGTAAAATCATATACTCCCTTCTATGATTTTATGTGGATTAATTGTGATACATACATGAACGCACGATCCGGGAAAAACGACGAACCTCGGGGACGGGGATTCGAGATCCCCGGCGAGGATCAAAGGTGGCGGTCGAACCCTAGGGTTCGGACCGCCGCGTCGCAAGAAGCCCCGGCTGGACGCCGGGGGCGATCGAGCCCGTGAGCTCGATCGCGGATCGCTGCGGGGTGACCCGCAGCTGCCTCGTGCGCGCTACGGGAGTTCCCGTAGCAGAGGCGCACGGGGCTGACCCCATGCGAGCAGCGGGTTCGCTGACCCGCTGCGGGGCTGCTGCGAGCAGCCCGGGGATCGCTACGAGCGATCCCAGCGATCGCTACGAGAGCGATCGCGAGCCCCGTGCGGGGGCTCGGCTGGGCGCGCGGGTTCGCCCGTGCGGTGCTCGGTCGAGCCTCGGGTCGTGCGGTGGTTCGCGGTTGGTTCTCCGGCGATCGAGGGTTTTTGGTCGGGTTGTCGGTTTCCGCAAATTTAGATAACCCGGGATACCGAATTCCATCAGGTCCGCTGGGTTGTCCTCTGAAGCTATCTTGGTGACTATCGCATCGCCCCTCTTGACGATGACTCGAATCAGGTGGTAATTGCGCTCTATGTGTTTCGTAGCACTATGGGACCGTGGTTCCTTACTGTTTGCCACTGCACCGCTATTGTCACAATAAATTGTCATAGCTCTAGGCAAACTCGGAATCACATCTAAGTCCTGGAGGAAATTAAGGAACCAAACTGACTCTTTCGCTGCCTCTGAGGCTGCAACATATTCAGCTTCCATGGTAGAGTCTGAAATGCACTTTTGCTTAACACTCCTCCATGATACGGCTCCACCTCCCAAAGTGTACACATAGCCTGATGTCGACTTTCGCCGGTCCTTATCAGCTTGGAAATCCGAATCCGTATAACCCAAAGGAATCAGATTGTCTGCCCCGTAACTTAGAACATAATCCCTAGTATTTCGCAAATACTTGAAAATGCTCTTTACGGCAGTCCAATGAGCCTTTCCAGGGTTACTCTGATATCTCGCTACTACGCCAACTGCATAGCAGATATCAGGCCTCGTGCATAACATTGCATACATCAAGCTTCCCACAGCCGAAGCGTAGGGAACTGCTTTCATTTCATCTTTCTCCTTTTGTGTCTGAGGACACATCTCCTTAGAAAGATAAGTTCCTTTACTGAAGGGCAGCTCACCCTTCTTGGAATCTTGCATGTTAAAACGAGCCAGAATCGTGTCTATGTAAGATTGCTGGGATAGGTACAATATTCTATTCAGACGATCCCTTATAACCTTGATCTCTAGAACATGCCCGACTTCTCCCAAATCTTTCATATCGAATTGTCTAGACAACCATCCCTTTATGTCTGATAACATTTTCACACTGTTGCCAATGAGAAGAATGTCGTCTACATAAAGCACGAGAAACACCACCTTCTTCCCATCACGTTTCCAATACACACACGATTCGTCCATGCTTTGACTGAATCCAAAAGATTGGACTACTTCGTCAAACCGCAGGTTCCACGATCTCGAGGCTTGTTTTAATCCATAAATGGATCGATTAAGCTTGCACACTAGATGATCTCGCCCCTTAGCAATGAATCCTTCTGGTTGTTTCATATAAATCGTCTCGTCAAGACTTCCATTTAGGAAAGCTGTCTTGACATCCATTTGCCACACCTCATAATCCATATGAGCTGCTATGGATAAGAGAATCCGGATCGACTTTATCTTGGCTACTGGCGAGAAGGTCTCCTCATAATCGATTCCCTCTTTCTGAGTATATCCTTTCGCAACAAGCCGAGCTTTAAAGGTTTCAACCTTTCCGTCAGATCCTCTCTTTCTCTTGTAGACCCATTTACACCCAATTGGCTTTACGCCGTTTGGTGGTTCTACAAGATCCCAGACTTTATTAGAATCCATAGATTCTATTTCGGATTTCATCGCTTTCTTCCAAGAAGGCGCATCTATATCTTGTACCGCATCATTATAGGTCCAGGGATCGATTTCATAAACTCCAGGTCCAGAGTCCGAAGACTCACCCAGTCCAATCCATCTTTCTGGTTGTTTAACAACCCTCCCACTACGACGGCGTTCCGGTGTATTAACAGTGACAGTAGGTGCAGGTTCTAGTGGTGTATTACTACTCGGTTCGGCTGTATCTAAGTCTTCCTTATCGCCTCTCAACTCATCAAGTATTATGTCACTTTTGGGCTTGTGGTCCATGACATAGTCTTCCTCTAAGAACCGAGCGTTAGTATTTATAACGATCTTCTGGTCCGTAGGACTATAGAACATGCCACCTTTAGTTCCTTTCGGGTATCCTACAAACAGCCGTAATTCTGATCAAGGTTCTAACTTATCGGCACCTTGTCGCAACACATGTGCTGGACAACCCCAGATCCGAATGTGTTTCAAGTTAGGCTTGCGCCCACTCCACAATTCCATGGGTGTTGTGGGTACCGTTTTGGTTGGAACCCTATTCAAGATATACGCCGCTGTTTCCAAGGCATGTCCCCAGAAAATAATAGGTAAGTCCGAGTAACTCATCATTGATCGCACCATTTCCATAAGAGTCATATTCCTTCTTTCTGACACACCATTCTGCTGGGGAGTATATGGTGATGTCATTTGGGAATCAATCCCATTCTCTGCCAAGTATGCCTTGAATTCTCCAGACAGGTACTCGCCTCCGCGATCAGATCGCAGGCATTTAATGGATTTATTTTGAAGGTTCTCCACAAAAGCCTTGAACTCCTTGAACTTGTCAAAGGATTCGCTCTTGCGGCGCATCAAATATACAAATCCATACCTTGAGTAATCATCAGTGAAAGTGATGAAATACTCGTACCCTCCCCTTGCCTGAGTAGACATAGGTCCGCATACATCAGAGTGAATCTAATCCAATACTTGTTCAGCCCTCCGTCCTTTACCAGAAAAAGAACGCTTGGTCATTTTACCCTCTAAACAGGATTCGCAGGTCGGAAGGTCCTCTCCTTCAACATTGCTGATTAGACCATCAGCTTTCAACCTTTGAAGCCTATTCGAGTTTATATGACCTAGCCTTAGATGCCACAAGTATAATTGATTCATTTTAGAAGGTTCCTTTCTCTTATTGGTGTTCGTAGATGTGTTATTACTCTCGGTTAGTTGCATCGTGTTAGACTCAGGATTTAGCACATACAAATCGTCCACCAATGTACCAGAACAGATAATCTCACTGTTTCTTCTTATGATCACCGAGTGGTCAAAAGAGACAGAATATCCATTCATAATAAGTTTAGAAACCGAAATTAAATTCTTTCTAAAGTTGGGTACATAAAGACAATTATGTAAAATTAAAACCCTATCACTACTGAAGCGTAAGTGAACGTCTCCCACTGCAACAGCCGCCACCCTCGCGGCATTGCCCATGTAGACCACGATCTCTCCCTCTCTAAGTCTCCGGGTTTCATGGAACCCCTGCAATGAATTGCAGACATGATCAGTGGACCCCGTATCTACACACCAGGTGCTGGTAGATAACACCACTGATAATGTTTCAGTGACTAAGGAAAATTTCGTACCTTTGATGAGAGGACAATCAGACCTCCAGTGCCCAGACTGCTTGCATCGATAGCACTTGCCTCGCGGCTTGCTCTTCCCATTCCGTGGTTTGGAACCACTGGGCTTCTTTGCTTGCACTTCCATCTTAGCCACAAGAGCTTGTGATTTTCTGACCATACTTATAAGTTCAGCTCTTTTGAAATCGTTTTTAAGCGACTCCTCAAGAGGACTGAATTTATAGAGTATGTCAATCACTTCTTGTCCGGCTTCCACACTATGTTTCAACATCATTCTGAGGTCATTCCAAATGTCCTCATGAGTTGGGACAACAGCAGATATAGAAGGCTCAACAGTCTGGACAATGTCCAGATTTCTTTTCCAATCAGTACTATATGGAACCAGTGAGTTTTCATCTTTAAGTATATCACAAAGTGGGGTCACAGTCATTCTTAACCTATAAGCACATAAAACAAACAAACAATTTAATATCCGATATTATCTCCCTTAAATAATATCATTAAATCACTAATCACATCTAAAATCCCATCAGGTAAGGCAAGCCACGGTGTGTGGACGTTTACCCACCCAAACGACTTAGCAATTAGATTTCTTTCGGTCATACATCACTTATAGCGGAACCTCGGTGGGAGGAATACTATAAGGCGTATCTAAGTGTAAACCATTACTTAGCACCAAAGTAAATCGTTTGGAATTGCTACATCACCGCAAGCCACGTTGTGTGGACGTTTACGATAACTTCACAACTCTTCACAATTTCTTACAACTGTCTACATCAATTAATCCAAAATCCGTCAGTATAGCAAGCCACGTTGTGTGGACGTTTACTACACTAAGAGATCTTTATAATTGACTCCCAATTACTTGATCCATTCGATTTTGTAAATCAAGACGCGGAGAATCATAAGTGAAACTCGAAGTTTCTAACCAGTGATTCACCATGCGAACAACCCTATCTCTCATAAATGAGGGAGCCGAGCAGACAATCGATCCATCTATCAAAGAATGGTACGACTGCCTCTAATTTGTGTCCTCGACATGACCAAGTGGCTCTGGCTCCATTCCACTCCCCGGGGTGAGAATGAGTCGACTTGAAATCAGCTTTGGAAAGACAAATTAGGCATTGTTTGATAAACTTAATCAATGTTTCTCGTAAGAGGAATTACAAGAACTCTCCTCCAATAACTTATCTATATAAACTTCAAAAGTTTATAAAAGTCACCAAGAGAGCAGCAATGGAGACCATGGGTATGTTTCCATACCCTCTCCCACTTAGCTTTTTACAATAAAGGGATACGCTATCTAGTGCATAAAAAAAAAACACATATAGCATGCATACATGTAATAAAGCACATAGTATTATCACATAGTCAAAATAATACTAGAATATTATTTTCCGACTATTATGGCTTTACTCCATCTCCGTACGCATCTTCTAGTCTTCAGTCTTCGTTCTTGAATGCTCCATGTGACGATAATATTAATTTCTAATATTTAAATCTATTTATTTTTAATAAATCCAAAAGATACTTAATTAATAATAATTAAGTCAATCGAATAAATCAAAAATAAAATTAAATATTTATTAATATTTTTATTTATTTTATTTTCCCTTTCTACTTCATTAAATCTCTAGAATAATCTATCCAAGACCCACTTGGAATATTCTAGATGATTTCCATAATGAAATAAGGAAATAAAATGATTTAGGACTCTTCTTCTTTCCAAATTAATTAGATTCCTAATCCATGAATATTTTCATAAAATAGAAATAATCAATTTAGGAATCCTAATTAATCCCAAATTGATTCTCTTCCTAATCCATGAGAGTTCCCAAAAATAGGAACACTCAAATAGGAAAAAAAAAACCGAACCAATTAGGAAAGCGAATTACCGGACCGGGATAGCACGGGGTGGGGATCCCCGCGCCACCCCTCGACCTCCGCCTAGGTACCGCCGCCGTCCAGCCCACGCGCCACCTCCACTGGTGGCCGCCGTGGCCGGAGCTCCCGCGGGCAGCCCCTTAGGGCATGTGTCGATCGATCCCTTGCGGATTGACCATGGGACGGTCGATCCGAGCCCTAATCACCCTCAAGACATCTCCTTCGTCACACGTCTTCTCCGGCGGTCGTTTCGGCATCGATCCAACGCAAAATAAATTACAAAATAAATTTTACACTATCCGGTATCGATTCTATACATGAAATCGACCCTATACAATTTCCGGAAAAAGTAGAACGTAATAATAAATCCTAATTTCGGTCAACCCCCGAATTTTTACTATTACAAGCATTCACCACAAAAAAAAAAACGAATCTCGACATGTCCGAGAGTTTAAACAATCCAACAATCACATGACAAAATAATTAAACGAATAATCATCAAGCCATAATAGTCGGAAACCCTGCAAGGTAGAACAATTTTATCGAAAATACCGCGAACGTTAACCACGCTTTGATACCAATTGTTGGAATTCGATATCCCGGGCTATTAAAATTTGCGGAAGTCAATAACCCGATCAAACCCTTCGCCGGAGATCACACGAACACCGACGAACTTGCCGGGGTCCAGCCTTTGGAGACCACGCACCCTAAGGCGCGCGGCCCGCCCCCAGCCGAACCCCCGCTTCGCGGGGTTGTGCGATCGCACGCCGATCGCATCCAGCGATCGGCCGGGGCTGCCTAGCAGCCCCCCGCGGCGAGTCCGGCGACTCGCCGCTGCATGGAGGAGCCCCGCCTTCACGGCGGAGTCGGGCACGGCACCAGCCCGTGCCCAGCGATCGATCATCGTGATCGATCGCACGCCCTCGGCCCAGCCGAGGGTCAATCCTCCCCGTGCCCGCCGAAACCCTAGCGGGCGATTGGCGTGGTCCGGTGGCTTCGCCACCACCACGCGATCGTCCGTCTAATCTGGGTTCGAACTTCGGATCTTGCGTTCTACGGTATTTCACGATAAATCAAAATCGAATAATATCAAGTTAGTTTAGATATCATACCTACGATTCGTTGTTCGGAGAAACGAAATCAAGATGACCTTTGAATCTTCCCACGTATTCCTTGCACTCCGTTCGAACGTCGGGTGGGCGACGATCTATCGAACTCCTATGGATCTCCTTCAACTCTCTAGAATATCAAGTATGATAATCTTGTCTTATGATTTATGAAGGCCATGTAGTGCTTTTATAGGCTACGTAGGGGATCTAAAGGAGGTGGAATATTAGGCTTCCAATATTGAAGATTAAATTGAGCCCACTGCTCAAGTCCATTAATCCTTATCAATATTAATTAATTTATTTTCCACTATATAAATTAATTGCACTCCCAATATTAAACCATATTATATCCAAATAATATTTCTCCGGTAGTATTATTTATTCCGTGTATTTAAGATATAAATATCCATGAATAAAATTTATTTATTGCTTAATAAATTTATTCATCTCTTTTATCCGAGACTAGTACCACTCAACCTTATTTATTATGCGGAATTAAATCCACTCGCGAGGTTTACATAATAAATCCTTATGAGCTCATCTCGGGGATATTATCAACCCTTCCGGGATACACTGTCCCGTCAAGAATTCACGGCATGCTATATATAAAATATAGTGACCCAACTTAACCGGTAATTGACCCAATAATTAAACCGGTCAATTCCTTTGGAAAATCAAAGTCACTTATATTAAATATACACACCCGCAATTGTATCGGTGATTAAGAATAAAATACACTGAGTCTCAAATCAATTATCGCCGAGCAAACCTAATTGATGAGTCTCAATCGATCCGCTCAATACACCAAGTGTACAAGTGTGATAAAATAATTAAGATAAATTATTTTCTCTCTCACACAACGACTATACCGATGGATTGGTCCGTGTCCATCTAGGTCGTGAGCATCTGTTCGATTAAATACGAGTAACCGATAGTATGATCTTCTGTGCGCCCATGCGCACCATACTAACTACAACGTATAAAATCCAGGACTATAATTTGCATATATTTAATTAACAATAATTAAAAGCAAATGAATGTTTGTATATAATAGGTAAATGAAAGTGTACAAGGAGTTCATAATACTCAAATCTAGACATTAAGTATACTACTCCAACAGAAGTCAGTTTCAGAAAGACAAATTAGGCATTGTTTGATAAACTTGATCAATGTTTCTTGTAAAAGGAATTACAAGAATTCTCCTCCAATGACATATCTATATGAACTTCGAAAGCTCATAAATGTCACCAAGAGAACAGTAATGGAGACCACGGGAATGTTTCCATCCCCTCTCCCACTTAGCTTTTTATAACAAAGGGATACGCTATCTAATGCATAATTAAACACATAAGCATGCATGCAAGTAATAAAGCACATATCACATAGTCAAATAATGCTAGGAAATTATTTTCCCGACTATCATGGCTTTACTCCTTCTTCATATGCATCTTCTAGTCTTCAGTCTTCGTTCTTGAATGCTCCATGTGACGAGAATATTAATCCCAATATTTAAATCTATTTATTTTTAATAAATCCAAAAGATACTTAATTCGAAAATTAAGTCAATCGAATAAATCAAAAATAAAATTAAATATTATTAATATTTCTGTTTATTTATTTTTCTATCTAATTCTATTAAATCTCTAGAATAATCTATCCAAGTAAAACTTGGAATATTCTAGAAGATTTCTATAATAGAATAAGGAAATAAAATAAATTAGGACTCTTCTACTTTCCAAGATCAATTAATTTCCATTACTATGAAAATTCCCATAAAATAGGAATAATAAATTAGGAAATAAATCAATCCTAAATTAACTTTTATTCCTTTCCAATTCTATTAAATCTCTAGGATCCTATTCCAAGTAGAACTCGGAATACTCTAGAAGACTTCCATAATAGAATAAGGAAATAAAATTAATTCCAATTAATTCTTTTCATAATCCATGAGAATTCCCAAAAATAGGAAAACTCAAAATAGGAAAACCGAATTAATTAGGAAAGTAGTATCTTGGTAGGAGTAGCATGAGATCGGTGTTGGAATTCGATATCCCGGGTTATTTAAATTTGCGGAAACCAATAACCCGAACGAACCCTTCGCCGGAGATCACGCGAACACCACCGCACGCGCCGAAGCACGACCGAGGACACGACGCACCCGAAGGCACGCCGCTGCCCCAGCCGAGCCCCCGCGAGCGGGGCTCCATGCGACTACCGATCGCATCGATCGATCGATTGGGGTGGGGCTGCCCATCAGCCCCCGCGGCGAGTCCGGCGACTCGCCGCCGCCTGGAGGTCAGCCACCTTCACGGTGGGGAGGGGCGGCACCAGCCCGCGCCCTCCGCGATCGATCCAAGCGATCGATCGCATCCCCTCGGCTCCAGCCGAGGGTTCGACTCTCTCGCCCCCGCCGAAACCCTAGCGGGCGATTGGCGTGGTCCGGTGGCTTCGCCACCACCACGCGATCGTCCGTCTACTCCGGGTTCGACCCTTGGATCTTGTTTTTCGATAATTGATTTCAATAAGAATTAAATAGCGGAAATATTTAATTCACCTTTCGATTCGTTGTGCGGAGAAACGAGATCTTATGATGACCTTGAGATCTTCCCACGTATTCCTTGCACTAGCCCGGACGTCGTGTGGGCGACGATCTACCGAACTCCATGGATCCTCCTCTCTACTTTCTCTCTCTAGAATTGTGATCTTCAAGTTATGAGAATAGAGAAGACCATGTAGTGCTTTTATAGGCTACGTAGGGGATCTTAAGGAGGTGGAATATTGGGCTTCCAATATTGAAGATTAAATTGAGCCCAATGCTCAAGTCCATTAATCCTTATCAATATTAATTAATTCTATTTTCCACTATATAAAATTAATTGCACTCCCAATATTAAACCATATTATATCAAATAATATTTCTCCGGTAGTATTATTTATTCCGTGTATTTAAGATTTAAATATCCATGAATAAATTTATTTATTGCTCAATAAATTATATTCATCTCTTGTATCCGAGACTAGTACCATTCAACCTTAATTATTGTGCGGAACAAATCCACCTGCAGGGTTTACATAATAATTCCTTATGAACTCATCTCGGGGACATTATCAACCCTTACGGGATACACTTTCCCGTCAAGTATTCACGGCATGCCATATATAAAATATAGTGACCCAACTTAACCGGTAATCAACCCAATAATTAAATCGGTTAATTCCTTTGGTAAATCAAAGTCACTTATATTGAATATACACACCCGCAATAGTTTCGGGGATTAAGAATAAAATACTCTGAGACTTGAATCGATTATCTCAAGGCAATCCTAATCAATAAATCTCAAGCGATCCGCCCAATACACCAAGTGTACAAGTGTGATAAAATAATTAAGATAAATTATTTTCTCTCTCACACAACGACTATACCGATGGATTGGTCCATGTCCATCTAGGTCGTGAGCAACTGTTTGATTAAATACGAGTAACCGATAGTATGATCTTCTGTGTGCCCATGCAACACCATACTAACTACAACGTATAAAATCCAGGACTATAATTTTGCATAATTAATTAATAATAATTAAATGCAAATAATTGTTTATTAATTTAATAGGTTAAATGCTATGACCGGGAGTTTACCGATACTTAAATCTAGACATTAAGTACACAACTCCAACATTAACCATTACTCCCACTTATCCCAAGATAACAAGTAGTACCCCGCTGAGGCGGACCTACCAACTTATGATCAAGGGCTTTATGGGTGTGATGTTTTGGACAAGACATTATACTCATTATTTTGGGAACTTGCATGCATAGATTTGTTTATATGTAAGTTGAACATTTATAACATAAAACAACCTATAACTAGCAAAGCAAATAAATACGAAATCGAAAGGCCCCTAGAACCTCACAACTCTCAAAAGAAAAGAATTAAAGTAACAACAAAAGCCTTGAACATCTTCTGGACTGGTCCTCGCCCGCCGTTTTAGTTCCGTGCCCTCCTATTTTGGTCAAATCTATTCCGTACCCAAAAAACCACGAACGGCGCCCGCCGTTTCACAATCAGCGGTCGCCGAACACCACCTCCGGTCGCCGTTTCCAGAACGGCGCCCGCCAAAAGGGCACGAAAAAATCTGCCAAGAATCAGACCATTCGGCGGTCGCCGTTTCCAAAACGGCGCCCGCCGAATCAAAACGGCGCCCGCCGGAGCTAAAACGGCGCCCAGCGTTTGGCTCCAGCAGCCCCGGTTTGCTTCGTTTTGCTTTGTTTTGCTTCGTTTCTTCTCGTTTTCGCCGGAGAGCCGAGATCCTCCATCGAACCATGGACCAAGTCCATCGCTTACAAGTAGTACAATACAAATATAATAGAAAAACCTATCTATTACAAATGATTCCAAGGGACGCAACCCTCAAATACTATGGCCAATCGAAACGTAAAAAACGACGAAATCATTCACCCGACCACTAACGGTGGCCGACCTTACATCTAATCACATAATCACAGTTAAACATATAATCTAATTATGTTGATTTAAACATATTGTGTCCAACACAAAAGTGTACACGAGCCCTAGGCTCTGATACCAATTGATGGTTACGATATACCGATCCGATCGATATATCGTGTGTGCGGAAGCGTGTAAAGCAATAGATCTACTATGCCATGATCTTAGTGCACACAAATATGTATAGACACACATATATTTATATATATATACATCCAATATATATATATATATGGAGATATCAACGAAATCTTACTTTTGGTGACGAAGTGATTCGTTGATGTCGTTGAGGTGGTGTTGAGTCGATTGAACCACCTCAAATGGATCAGTCTCTCGAAGCTCTCCTTGTGAATGACCTCGTCACTCCTTTAGATCGTCCGGATGTGGAAGCCGCACAAATGGCCCGGCCTCTACGTGTTGCACACGAACCCGGAAAATGAACTTGCTTGCTTGTTAGATTGAATTGGTTCTCCAAGAACTCTTTTCTCTCTATTTGGTGTGATTTTCGTAGCTGAATATTGTGGTGAGAAAATCAGCATTTTCTCACCTATTAAACCATGAAATAACACCAAGTAACCCCCCCATAATGGTGATATTGATGTAGAATCATTATCACACATTAAGGTGTGTTAATGGTGAAGTTGAATGGTCATGTCCACATCCTCATGCCACATTGCATTGGATGTGGTACCATTCGCTTGCATGGCATGCCATGTCACACCATGTGACATGTATTCCATGCAAGCCATGCATTCCATGCATGTACGAAAATCACATCGAATATAAACCTAGTTTATATTTATGTCGATTCCAAAATCGACTCATTTTAGCAAACACTTATAGCTCGTATTTCCGGCTCGTGTGTGACCCTGTAGGTATAATTATCGATCAATATTATATTGCTCCCAGCAATTAATATTATCTAATAATTATTTAAACATCCATAGACGACCTTATGACTTCACCGATTGCACACGTAGGATCGAAGGACATATCCCAACATTTTTTACTAATTCGATTTTAGTTTTGATATTATGTTGATTATAATTGTATTGTAAATATAAAAATTTATTTGGTAATGATTCTCGTATTTTTTTCAGGTGTTTTGGATTTTTTTATGTTTTTTAATGATTTATTTTTTTTGCAGAACTTTTGGATTTTTTACTGTTTTTTTTTTTTTTGTTTATTTTGTAGGTTTTGTTTATAAGTAAAAGACTCTGTTTATTTTGTAGATTTCTTTATAAGTAAAAGACTCTGCAAATCGAACAATTGGAAGTTCATGAAGAAAGATCAAATATTGGATTGCACAAGTTTTAAATGGAACCAAACTTTTGTTTATGTGACAATTAGAAGTCCACGAAGAAAGATCAAATATTGGAATACACAAGTTTTAAATGGAATCAAACTTTTGTTTATGTTTTTTAATAAGATTATAGTAGTATGTGTTAATTTTATTTATGATTTAATTTACTCAATTTACTATAATTTATAAAATTTACAATTTACAATAATTCTATTTAATTTCATTCTATTTTTGTTTATGTTGTAACTTACCGAACAATATTTGTATTTGTATTACTTAAAAATATCACTAAAATAGAATTAAAATAATTAATTGAGTTAATAAAATAAAATTGTATTTAATAATTATTCCAATGATTTAAAAGACAATTATACAATTCATGATTATTATTTTTGTACAAAAGAATTGTTTATTAATGTAATAAATTACAAAAATAATTATTTAATGAATTAGTCAACAGTCAATAATACAATCGTTGATTTTTTTAAAAAAAATTGTTTTTTAAAGTAATAAATTACAAAAATAATTTTTAGTCAATTATTCAACACGTTTTTTTCCTTTTTAGTCTCCTTTAAATCCGTTATTCTATTAAATATATTATTATTTATACATTTAAAATCTCCATAATTATAGTAAATATTGATTTTAATAAATTTAAAATAAAAAATAAATTATTTTTAATGTATCTATTTATTTTTAACACGTTTTTTTCTTATTAATCTCCTTTAAATCCGTCTATTAAAAATATATTATTTATACCACCAAATATACCACAATAAAAGTTATAAAATCATGTCTTCTCTTTTTTATCAGATTTATTATTGACATTGTTTTTTTTTCTTTTTTCTTCTCTTGCTTTTTTTTATATAAATAATAAATGATGTTTTTATATAATAATTATTATATTCATTTACAATTAATATAATATACATTGTTCTGTGCTTAATCACAATTTGCACGTAACTTTTGAATTTATTGTGAATATTTTGAATTTTGTATCTCAAATTATAAATTAGATATCTGTATTTAACAAATTACCTTTTATACACTAAATTATAAAAAAAAACGTCCTAAAATTCCCTCAATTCTGTTGACTACCATTTCTAAAATTAGAATTCAACATTGTAAGAACCATAAAATGCCCTTGGATACTGTTTCTATAATTAGAATTAAACATTTTAAAATTTTATGTATCACTTTTTGAGCAAATATACCAAATATATAAATAAACTCGATAAATTAAATGACAGGTTAAAAAAATATCAACAAACTAAAAATAAGTCTAACTCTTCCTTCCTCGAAAGTCACTACTCCAACGACTTAGTTTTTTCCTCAAAAGTTGAATGTCAGATTATTAATAACGTTTCGTTTAAATTTCCGTTCATAAAGTAAGTAATTAGTAACAAAAAATAATTAAATTTTATAAATATAACAATTATTAACGTTTCATTTAAATTTCCGTTCATAAGGTAAGTAATTAGTAACAAAAAATAATTAAATTTTATAAATATAACAATTATTCAATCAATATTAATTCAGGATGACATAAAATTGATCGAGTGATAGCATGCATGTCCAATGAAAAAATGATCATTGTTTAAGTAATCTATAATTTGTACTTGAATTTTTTTTAGTTTATCAGTTGGTATTTCCGAAAAATTTATTTTGATATTTTAAATACTTTTTAGGTTATATTTGAACATTTTAAATGGTTATTCAAGTTTAAACTATAATTGCAATTAACTTAACTATGTTTTTAGCTTTAAAGACTAATTATTTACTTATTTTATGTTCATGTTTTATTTTGATTTGAGTTATCCTCAATTTCTTTACTTATTTGTTAATATGAAATTTTCAAATGGAACTAAACTCATTGTTGTTGAAACAATTGGTTTGTAAATTTGAAATGATACTTAATTATTTTATTATTAATATTAATAGACATTTATATACTTATAATTTGAGAATGACTTTATTAACAAAACTATTTTTTAACACAAAATATTTATTCTATTAAATATAAATCAAACTTAATTGATAATGACTTTATTAACAAAACTATTTTTTAAAGTAAAATATCTATTCGATTAAATATAAATCGAACTAAAGGTAGTCTATAAAGAATTATTTGTAATATCATTTTTATCGTACTATTTCAATTATATAATTCACTTAATATTTATTTGTCAATTATCAATGTCTACATCTAACATGAGTTATGTTAAACATTAAATTTAAGTAGAAAGCTACTCCGAGTAATAGAAAGTTGAATTAAATACACATTAAATTTAAGTAGAAAGTTACTCCAAGTAATAGAAAGTTGAATTAAATACACGTGCATAGCACGGGAAGAAGGACTAGTTTCAATTAAATTCAAATTGATTCGAATTAAATAATATAATATCTTAATTGTCAATTTGACGCAGGACATGTTTACGTAATTAATTATACTTGTGTAATAAATTAATTTTATTAATTTAATTGCATTATTCAAGTTGATTAGAATTAATTAATATGATTATATTAATTGTGAATTTATGTGCGGATGTTTACCTAAACTGAAGTTTATTAGAATTAAATAATATGATTATGTTAATTGTTAATTTGACGCAAATTAATCATGTGCGCATGTTTTCATAATTAATTTACGAGTATAATTAATTAATGTGATTAATTTAATTACAGAGAAGTAATTAATTTATTTGATTAATTTAATTGCGCTAAATTTAATTTGTGTTGTATGTGTAACAACCCAATTTTTTTACAATAAAAATTAAATAATTTAAAATTAAATAATTTAAAAAGCTGGTTAGTACACGTGTTGATTGGACTTCACTATTTTTATAAATTGGGCTGCTCTCTTGATAGACTAAAATAAAATGTATTTTTCTCATTAGGCTTGAATAGTATTTAATTTAATCTAATGGGCTGCGTAAACCTTTTATTTATATGGGCTAAGTAACCTAATTATATTCACCTAAAAACAAATACTAAGAACAAGAAAAAGAAAAGAGAAAGAGACTGGCGTGAGAAATATAGAAGAGATAAGCGGACGACCGAAAGGGAGGTGGAAGAAGTAGAAGTAGAAGACTCGTTTTCCATAGGCTATACAACTCTTAATTCTCGATCTCGTATATTACAAGGCAAGTGGGTTCTTAAGATTTCATATAATTAGAATTATATTTGAATCTAGGGTTTTTAGTCATCAATTTATATTATGTAATTCTTGCTTAAGTATGATTGTTTGATGTCATATGACAATTGCTATTGCGAAGCCTCACAATATTTATAACTGATATGTATATATTTTATGTATAAAATGTAGTGACACGATTCGGTTCATACCTATAGATGTGTATATAGACACTGGTGCTGCTGCTCAAAGCAGCAACAATATTTGTTGATAATGTGTATGCACGTATATATAAATGTGTATTAAGGGCTGTTGTTTTATGCCACAACAATTGAGGGTACATAAATAACTATTATAAGTAAAAATGTTGCCGTGCATGAGTATGTGTTGTTGTATGTGTATATGCATAATTAATTACCTATAGGTGTATGTGCATATGTGTGTGCAGTGTGTACGTAAGAGCTAGAAGAGAAGGACGATGCATGATTTGGTTGTAGAAGTGTGTAATTATGTATGAACAGTAACACAATAAATAAATATATAACCTAGATGTATATATATATGTATGTGTGGTATGATAATATACATGTGGCCGCGGCTTTAGGAGCATAATATGTTATAAGTTGTCTTGAATTTGTGTAAGAGTTTGATGTTAATTGAGTATTGTTGATGTGTATTTTAGGAGACTCGTATATCCTATTTTAGTTTTACTTTTGATTGTGTTTATCTTATGTTTGATTACGTTTTTTTAAATGCTTATTTAGTTATGATGTAGTTCAATCATATCATTAGTTCATGCATACATATAAGGATGCATTGCATTATAAGATAATATCACGGTCAAAATATTAAAGAACAAAAGTAAAATGTTAAGTCACGTTTCGGAGGTTAACGTGAGTATAAAACGTAAGTCACGTTTCGAAGGTTAACGTGATAGTCTAAACGTAAGTCACGTTTCGGAGGTTAACGTGATAAACGTCTAAATGTGAAGTCACGTTTCGGAGGTTAACGTGAGTATAAAACGTAGGTCACGTTTCGGAGGTTAACGTGATAAACGTCTAAATGTTAAGTCACATTTCGGAGGTTAACGTGAGTATAAAACGTAGGTCACGTTTCGGAGGTTAACGTGATAAACGTCTAAATGTTAAGACACGTTTCGGAGGTTAACGTGATAAACGTCTAATTGTTAAGCCACGTTTCGGAGGTTAACGTGAGTATAAAGCGTAAGTCACATTTCGAAGGTTAACGTGAAACAAAATTACTTAAAGTTTCAAATCAAGTTTATGATCTAAGGTTAAGTTAAGTCTAGTAGTTGCATTGCATTAAAAGTTCAACGTTTAAGATACAAACTAAGACGACAAGTGGAAAGAATTAAATCATATAGTATGCATGCCTACTTGTCAGTCAGTGAACTGACCCTTGTTAATATAAATGATTTTAGGTGACATGTTTATTTCAACCGGAGTAGCCGAGGATGCTTCTGCGTCGTGGTTCGTACAAATGCGATTAAGTTCAGTTATTCTTTACGTGATACACGTATTAAAATTATTAATTAATTCCGCTGCAATTATTATTATTTAAACACTTTTACCGTTGAAAATTAATTATGTCGACGTGGAGTTTGAAAAATTGCACCTCGCGCTCTTGAGATCTTAAAAAATTATTGCTTGTATTTCTTATAGTTAATAAAATAAAACGGGGCGTGACAAAATGGTATTAGAGCAGGTGCCGACCGGAATTGCGGGAACTAAGTGTCTTGCGGGGCCAAGTGCTCCACCCAGAAGTTGGCGAGAGTACCCGTAAGGGGCATTCCTGCACGGATGGTTGGTCCTGGGCAAGTAAGGAAAGTAAGGCACACAACGAGGACGTTGCGCAGAAAAAAGGTGGGGTGATTGTAATGCCCCAGAAAAATTCAAAGACTTAAAATAATTGAATATGCTACTCATATCAACCGATGCATCTTCTTTTCTGGGCATCCTCCTATAAGAACTCCAAAGTTAAGCGTGCTGACTCTGGAGTAGTTGTAGGATGGGTGACCCCCTGGGAAGTCTCCCGGGTGCGCACGAGTGAGGACAAAGTGCGCTGGAAAAGACAAGTGTTGGTACAATGGGGCTAGTATATCACTCCCGACGGCAATCATTGGTAACCGAGCCGGCCCATTAGGGTCGGGCTTCGACCCCTCAACGGGCCGGGGCGTTACAAATGGTATCAGAGCAGGTGCCGACCGGAATTGTGGGAACTAAGTGTCTTGCGGGGCCAAGTGCTCCACCCAGAAGTTGGTGAGAGTACCCGGAACGGGCATTCCTGCACGGATGGTAGGTCCTGACAAGCAAGGCACACAACGAGGACGTTGTGCATAAAAGGTGGGGCAGTCATTAGTAACCGAGCCGGCCCATTAAGGTCGGACTTCGACCCCTCAACGGGTCGGGGCGTTACAGTATGAGATGCATGAATTAAATATTTAATTATTTGATAATTAAATTACACGGTCCCTCAACGGGCCGGGGCGTTACAGTATGAGATACATGAATTAAATATTTAATTATTTGATAATTAAATTACACGGTGTATTATTTACTCGATAGATTTGAATTAAATCAATTAATCAATTTAATATTAAAAATAGGATTTTCAATAAATAAAATATAATATAATGTAAAATGTTTATATTAATGAAAAACGGTTTTTCATACAAATTTTGTTTTTCGCTGCGTATATATGCACGATCCCCAACAGAGTTTTCCTTAAACTTAAACTTTAAAGGGTAATTCTTCGTGGGCAATTCTGTGTCCATGGATCCTCAACAGAGTTTTCCTTAAACCTAAACTTTAAAGGGTAATTCTCCTTGGGCAATTCTGCCTATGAACAGAAAGTTGATTTTACATTAATTTTTTTTTATAAAATAAATAATATAATTTACTTAATATATATGTAAAAACAATAATTTTACTTATTATTTTTATATATAAAAACATATATTTCTATTTAACAGTTTTTTCTATACTAGAATATCAAAATATGTGATATTTTTATTTTAAAAGTTATATTTTTAATTTTTTTTACACTAAATAAATTAATAATGGTATAACTAATATTAATCCATATCTAAATATAAATAAACTATTATTTAAATGTATAAAATAATTTTTTTAAGTTTTCTGTACATGGGCAGATTCTGCCCATTTAGCAGGACCCAATTTTAAATACCAGGACGTCTTTCATTTTTTCTTTATTCCTTCCAAGTTCTGTTTTATCAAAAGTTAAATTGAAATGGCATTTCTTTAATACACACACGTGTATATATATATATCCTTGTTTGATTACTCCATCATCATTTCTTTGTCAATGATGTTCACAAATGTAGGAGTTTAATCACAAATCTATGAAGAGATCTAGGATTTTTGTTGTATCTTTGGTTATTGTCTTCATTGTTTCCTTATATTTTGTTTTTTTGGTTATGTAAATGTGTTCCTAAGAAAACTGATTATCAGAACCTCTTAAATTTGATACACATTATTTCCTGAGACTAAAACATCTTTGTTGTTGTAATTGTTTTTGTTAATTACTAATCAATTGCCTTTTGCTTTTTTGTTTTTGTTTTGTCTTTTCATGAAATTTGACACTAAAATTACCACATAATCTTGCATGCCCTTCTTCATCCGGAATCTCATGTGTTAAAAATTCCAGAGAGCAAATAGGAGAACTTGAACGTCTGTTGGATTTCCAGGTAATGTTTTGTATCTTCATAGGCTGGGAGTTGAGAAGTGAGTTTCTATCAGTGTTTTTCTTGCTGTTGTTCTCTAAGTGTGGCTGCACATGTTTATATGATACAAGACGAGATCATGCACGAGGAATGCATCCCCTTAGTCAACCCAATATGTAAATTTTACGAACCAATGCAACCCCCCGATTTGAAGCTGAAAGCAAAACTACAATGTTCTTGGTCTAAGGTGAATTTCGTAATGCGAGATATAAGTTAACAAGTAACTATATTCGATTTATAAAAGAAATAATTTCAAATTAGTTCATTTATAATAATATAAAAGTATAGTTGGTGCTGATTGGATTCCCTGGCTATTGTGGGCAGTTTGATTCTGTCTTGTTTGGCCTCCAAAAATTCACTTCAAAGTCAGTACAAAGGCACATACGATAAACATAAGACTCTGGTGGATAGATTGGCCCATATTAGTATATTACACTGGGATTTTGTTTTCCCTTGAGAATTTGGAATCTTATGCCTATGATAGAGAGCGAGCTGGAGTAGCATTTATTATTTAATTAGTATTTCGATTTTATGTTTATTTATGGGCTTTTAAGGTTTTCTTAAGTGTGGGTTTTAGAATTAGGTTTATTTCTTATTCTTGCTATTAGGATTTTAATTTAAAGGGTCAGCGTATGGTGAATTATGATCATCGAATTATAAAGGTTATTTGGAGCCTGGAGGCTATGGAAAACCGAACTGGTGTTCATGTTTGATTATTTTTCTTTTCTCTCTTTTCCTTGTTCTATCAAATCTGTCCGACCTGCCGGATCTCGACTTCTCCCTTGGTCTTCCCAGAATTTTTTTCCCTTCTTGACCCAGCGTTATGATGACCCGTACTACTGCCGAAAGACTCGAGAACCTTGAACGCGAGCAGCTTAATGTGAGGAACAAGCTGGCTGAACATTCCACACAACATACCGATATGCAATCGGGCTTGACAGAGATGTCGACCACCTTGGCTGCGCTCTCCCGCGCAATTTTGAATTCCGACGAGGAGCCGCTTCTGACACCACATTCGGAAGAGAAGGTTTCTGTGTCACATGATGTCCATACCTCGCGAGGTACACCGGCGATAGTGCAATTACCAACGTTCGAGGGCGTGGACCCGATCGCCTGGTTGGCTCGAGCCAACCAATAGTTCGAACTCCATGGCACATCAGAAGGTTTGAAACTGACCGCCGCTGTGGTAGCAATGGACGGCTCGGAGCTGCATTGGATCACCTGGTTTCGAGGGCGGAAGCCCACTGTGACGTGGAAAGAGTTTTCGCAAGTCATGGTGGCGAGATTTGATTCTCGATTAAAGGGAGCCCGTACGAAAAAATGGCGAGAGTTCGACAGACAGGGACAATGGAGAAATTTATGAACGTGTTTTTGCAACACGCCGGGCAGGTTCCTAGGCTTACGGACGCCCACTATTTGGGTTACTTCATGTCCGGACTAAAAACTCCAATTAGCAACTCGCTGCGTTTGCTCCGGCCAACAGATTTAGAGACTGCGATGGAACTATCGAGGGATATCGAGGAAAATTTGTTGTGGCCAGAAGGTGATAGAGAGATCAGGGGATCGAAAAATTCAAGTAATCACCTTCCCAGCTTTTCGCGTCCGTTCGATGCGCAAGCTAGCACCATCACAGCCCAACAGGGGGTGTTCCTGCCAACCATGTGACTCTGCCGATCGACCATTCATCAGCTGCTACATCAGCGACCTCGGAGCAGTCTACTATGCACTCGAGTTTCTCTCGTCTCACATCGAACGAGTTGGCAGACTTGCGAGCTAATGGATTGTGCATCAAGTGTCGCAAAACTTACACACCGATCCATGGAAAAGTCTGTCCTCTTAGGGTGCTGTTGGTTTTGCTAGTTGAGCCGGATGAGGCTGTGGACCTCAATACTTATGAATTTTACGAACCCACCAGCCAAGAAGAACTCAAGAAAAAAGAAGACGTTTTTCAACTTTGGGGACAAGGTTGATTTGCAGAGGGATGAAATTGATAGAGAGCGAGCTTGGAGTAGCATTTATTATTTAATTAGTATTTCTATTTAATGTTTATTTATGGGCTTTTAAGGTTTTGTTAAGTGTGGGCTTTAAGGTTAGGTTTATTTCTTATTCTTGCTATTAGGTTTTTTATTTAAAGGATCAGCGTATGGTGAATTATGATCATCGAATTATAAAGGTTATTTAGAGCGAGGCTAAGGCAAACCGAACTGGTGTTCGTGTTTGATTGCTTTTCTTTTCTCTCTTTTCCTTGTTCTTGTTGGTGATTTAAGTGAAATCGTTGTCCATTTAATGTAATTGGAATCATTCAAGGCTTCAGATTAAATCTAGTCAATATAATATAACTTGGGAGAAGTGTGGAGTACACGGTTATATAAAATTGATATGATTTAAGTATTTGGATAAGCTTAATAATGCATGTCGAGTGTGATCTCGTAGTTGCATGGTTGCATGGCTGGAAGATGATATTATATCATACAATTGATGCAAATTCAAAATTGCATGTTTCACATGCAAAACAACGTGAATAGGTGTCAAAGTGAAAGGGTATATTCACTAAAAGTTACCTATACATGAATAGGTGTCGAATGAAAAGGTACCTTTTCTTAAAGGTAACTATTCGACCAAGAGATGCTTATATTCAAATGAAAGGGTGTCTACTACCTATATAAGGAAGTAAAATTCATTTGATGAATACACTTGAAAATACCTACAAACATAAGATGTTTTGAAGCAACAAATAAAGCGGAATATTCCATAAGTTGCTCGTGTTCTAAGCCTAAGACTCGAGTGTTGATATTGTCTTATCCTACGAGGGATTTCGTGATACCCAGGCTTATATGGTCGAAATACTCTTTAAGGAAAGCGTTGCTACGCGATTCAATATTTATCCAAGCCTCTATTCTTTCAGTAACACCCAAAAATACAACATTCTTAAAGAGTATTTCCACATACTGAAAGATGGAGTCCGTTCGAGAGATGAAAATCAAATTTGGCAAGTTGGAGAAATTTGAAGGCGTGAATTTTGGAAGGTGTATGTTTTAAGCACTCTTCAACCGGAGCAAGCGGAAAACAAAACACTGGAGGCAACTCGAAAATTGTGCAAGTGGGAAAACGACGACTATATTTGTCTTGGACATTGAACGATATCTCTGACTCTCATTTTTAAATCTATCAAAATGTGAATTATGCTAAAGTATTATGAGATGTGCATGATTAACATTGTGAATAAAATGGAGGTGCTTATGATTTCTTCTAATATACATGTTTCATTGATTTGGCATGCTAGACTAGAACATGTTCATTATAAGCGTATGATTGAAATGTCTAAACTTGATTTAATTTCTGTCATGAACTTAGAAAAATAGTGTAATACATGCATGCTAACAAAATTGTTAGAGAGCCTTTTAAAGATGTTCAGCGTGAATATTGTATGCTTAAATTTGTGCATAGCGACTTATGTGATTTCCATGCTACACCTTGTCTTGGTAATAAGAAATACTTAGTAACTTTTATAGATGATTATTTAAGATTTTGCTATGTATTTCTGCTAAGTACTAAAGATGAAGCGCTAGAAAAGTTTAAGGTATTTAAAACTGAAGTTGAACTACAACAAGAATGCATGATTAAAAAGTTGAGAACCGATAGGAGAGGCGAATATTATGATCCTGTTTTGTTTGAATCATATGGTATTATTCATGAAATAACTGCGCCCTATACTCTTCAACAAAACAGTATATGCGAAAGGAAGAACCGAGTACTAAAGGAAATGGTGAATTCCATGTTATCCTATTCGGGTTTGAATAGTGGATTCTGGGGAGAAGCCGTATTAAATAAGGCTCCTAACAAAAGGAATAAGGTTACTCCCTATGAACTTTGGTACAAAAAAAAGTCTAACCTGAATTACCTACAGGTTTGGGGATGTCGAGCTGTCGTAAGACTACCGGATCACAAAAAGAAAACTTTGGGAGAAAGAGGCATTGATTGCATCTTTGTTGGATATGTTGTGCATTCCAAGGCATATCGATTCTATGTGATTGAACCAAATGATTCAGTTGCGATTCATTCAATCATAGAATCGAGGGACGCCATATTTGATGAAACTCGATTTTCATCAATGGTTAGGCCCAAGGATCTGGTGCCTAAGGTGGCTGAAAGTTCGGACTTAACCGTGCCCCAGACGGAGTCGCTTGAACCTCGTCGAAGCACGAGGATAAGGAATAAGAAATCGTTATGTCCCGATTTCCAGACTTTTCTGGTTGAAGAATCAAGGGACGAAGTTGGTTTTCAATACTCGTATTGCTATCATGTGGATGATGAGCCTAAAACATACGAGGAAGTCATGAAATCTCAAGATGTTGCATTTTGGAAAGAAGCCATCAATGATGAGATGGATTCCATAATGAGTAACAACACTTGGGTGCTTGCTGATCTACCTAACGGTTGTAAACCATTAGGATGCAAGTGGATCTTCAAAAAGAAGATGAAAGTCGATGGTTCAATCGACAAGTATAAATCCTGATTAGTCATTCAAGGCTTTAGGCAAAAGGAAGACATTGATTATTTCGATAACTATGCTCCTGTTGCGAGAATAACTATGATTAGATTAGTGATAGTTTTGGCTGCAATAAATAATCTAGTGATCCATCAAATGGATGTAAAAACGGCATTCCTTAACGGTGAGTTAGAAGAAGAGATTTACATGAAACAACCTAAAGGGTTCATTATGTCTGGTAATGAGCATAAAGTATGTGAAATTTTTAAATCCCTGTATGGATTGAAACAAAGCACTTAAGGGTTATCCATAGCGCGATCCGTGAACTGATCACTCATGGGGTAATCTCTATATATTTTGTGAAATCACAACATTATCTCGCTGATCATTTGACCAAGGGATTAACGAGGGACTTGGTAGCAAATTCGGTAATTGGGATGGGTCTTAAGCTTCTCCGAATCTTCAAATATGGGATACCAAATTCATTTCTAATTGTATTAGAACCAGAATTCAATTGGGAAGCCTATATTTGATATTGAAACACTTGAAAATTATCCGAAAGGAATGTGTTTGAACTTGCATTAAAAGGTTGAAGTTAATTCTTAATGAGTCTTTTGAAAAAGTGCAATGTGCAAGTGCACGAAGAAAAAATTCACCTATATGAGTGGAAAGTGTGGCAACTTCAAGAGTTGTGGCTGAGCTCTATAAACACTCATGAATGGATAGGGACACAAGGTCTATTCTGTGTCGGATTTCCTTATGGAATTGTATTTAACATGTGTGTGTTTTATCTTCATGTATTCAGATGGGTTGAACGGTTCAATCTTTAAGACACCGCGATTCTCGAATATAAGTAAAGTATAATTCACTACGATGAAAATTCAATCTTTAAGACATTTTCATCTTACGCACGAGTTTTGTTTTATTTGTTAAATTTGTATGATTCAAGGATTGCACTTAAATGGGGGAGAATTGTTGGTGATTTAAGTGAAATCGTTGTCCATTTAATGTAATTGGAATCATTCAAGGCTTCAGATTAAATCTAGTCAATATAATATAACTTAGAGAAGTGTGGAGGACACGGTTATATAAAATTGATATGATTTAAGTATTTGGATAAGCTTAATAATGCATGTCGAGTATGATCTCGTAGTTGCATGGTTGCATGGCTGGAAGATGATATTATATCATACAATTGATGCAAATTCGAAATTGCATGTCTTCCCATGCAAAACATCGTGAATAGGTGTCAAAGTGAAAGGGTATATTCACTAAAAAGTACCTATACATGAATAGGTGTCGAATGAAAAGGTATGTTAGTGTGTAGTTCTTCCTAGTTCAACATAGAACCACGTTGTTCTTGTTTGAACTACGTTGCTTCATTAATTTATACAAGTCCGCTAGGTCAACGTGGAACAAGCTGAGTGAACTGTGAAGTTAACAAGTGGCTCAACGCGTGACTGAGGTTCATCAACGTGGAACAAGCAGACTTGGTGTCAACAAACAACATGGAGTTGCATCAGTGCGTCAACGTGGAACGTGCTAATTCATAAACGTGGTTCAACGTGGATCAGAGTGAATTGCATGTTCATCGATGCACTACCAATCAGAGAGTTCAAGGTTTACCGTGAAGACTTTGAATTAGAGTCAACACCTTGACGGACGCGGTGCAAGCATAAGTACACATAGAGTTGGACGATTGACTGCTAAGGAATAAAGTCAGCTATGGGTGTGACTAGAAGACTTCGCTAGAAGGATTTTAGTTCAAGGAAAAATACTAAGTATACCAGCTATGCCCGTCGCGAGCTCGAAGCACGAAGACACGCTAGTGTGGTAGTGCGTAAAGCTGGGTTCGTCAAGTACGGAAAAATGGAATCTCGAATATTCCATGAAGATGCTTTGGGCTCGGCCCATTAAGCGTGAATTCCGGAAACCCTAATTCTCGACACCTATAAATAGCGGGTAGTTGGAATTCATTATCCACGCATTGATTTGACATATTCTAGAGAGAGAAATATTGTAGACCGAGAGACTTTGCTAGAAAGCTCCGGTCATACCCTCTGTTTAGTCTTTGTAGTACGCGTCGCTAGATTAGTGCTACCTAGATGTTTTTATAAAGTAGTTCCACCCTTTACAAGATTAATACAAGTTTACTTTTTTAGAATCTCAAATTGTGTTAAGTCTTTGTACTCTACCCTTCATAATCTAGTTGTAGGTAGAACCAAGTACAATATACACAATTTCAAGATACCTTTTCTTAAAGTTACCTATTCGACCAAGAGGTGCTTATATTCAAATGAAAGGGTGTCTACTACCTATATAAGGAAGTAAAATTCATTTGATGAATACACTTGAAAATACCTACAAACATAAGAAGTTTTGAAGCAACAAATAAAGCGGAATACTCCATAAGTTGCTCGTGTTCTAAGCCTAAGACTCGAGTGTTGATATTGTCTTATCCTGCGAGGAATTTGTGATACCCAGGCTTATAGGGTTGAAATACTCTTTAAGAAAAGCGTTGCTACGCGATTCAATATTTATCCAAGCTTCTATTCTTTCAGTAACACCCAAAAATATAAGCCTACGAGGTATATATACAACTATATATACGTGTATAGTATTTTCTATGGCTAGTGATGAGATATATCAGTTTGTATTTAGTAACAAATTAATTTGCTCGTGGATGATCCATATCAATACTTGATCCTTTCTATAGTTTTTAATAAAAATAATTCTGTTAATTTTTTTTTTGTGTGGTAAGCTGTTAATGTATGCATAGAAAATTCTCCAAAGGTTCCAAAGGACTGTGAGCTTTTTAATGAAAGTGTCGTACAATATGAAAATTTCCTTCAAGAGGTTCTGTCAATAATTGAAGGATCTCACGGTTAGTTCATTTTAGTTTCAACTTCCTTTTCTCCAAAATGCAACTCACAGTAGTATTTGTTGGTATTTTAGCTTATAAGTGATAAAAAACTATAATTTAAATCTTATTGTTCTTAATTCCTGTTTTTGTCTCAGAGTATAAGAACTTTCTATATTCTGAAAATGGTGGAGCAGCCGCTCTATGAACTGGTGTCATATATCTTCAAAACTTCACAAACTACTTGAGATTTTTGTATCATATGAGTACAATTTTATCATAGACCCCTTCCCTTGATGAATACACGGATATATATGCTCTAATATATTTTGATCAGCATATTTCTTCGGTTGCTTACAATTCTCCTTTTTTTTCCCAGGAAGGATAAGGAGGTACTTTGTATCATCTTTGGTGAAAGAATAATTTGTGGCCAATGTAATTGAAGATTGATCAAGGAACATAATGAACAAATCAGTCGATTGTTTTCGCTCTTTACCAACAAAGATTCTGGTTCAACAATCCCCTAAAATCTATATGCGAGAAGAAGGCTAGAGTTTTTCACTAATAACCCTTTTATGGAGATGCCTGTTACTAAGCCTGTCCGAGAGATGCTATCCTTTCGGTAGTTGCTTCATCATGACTTCAGCTTTATTGGGTTATAACTTAAAATGAATAAGTATGTTATGTTTTTTTCCATCTTACTCCGAGATAGTACTTTACAGCATGCCTGAGCTCGTTAAGAAACATGATGATGGCACTTCTACTTTTTACATCCGAAAAATCTATACAGGTACAACTGTCTATCTACCCGCTAATCATTTTCATCTACCGGTTTTGAGAATAATAGGTATAAAATATTTCATTTGCCACCTTGTTATCTGTCCAGTAATTGTAAATTTGTACCAATATGTATATTAGTAAATAGTAAGCCTCAGAAGATGCTTCAATTGCATTCATCTATTCTTCTTTTTATTGCACGAGTATTTAAATATATTTCCTCACTTTTATTGCATAAAAATCCAATAGAAAGTTGGGTTTCTGAAGTTGCTTTTTTTTTGTTCAATCTTTTACACTATGGATTGTCCCTTGACTTTTAAATTACTCAATATTTTCTGTATGCTTGGTATAAATATATATGAACTCCATTTAAAGGAAAAACATTTGTCAATGAAAGAATACTGTCTGAAGGCGAGATTCTTCTAGGTGTTAAATTACACTATGGAGGTGCTTTTGTGTATGCATGCTGATGTTGATACCTCATACCTTTATACAGTTAAATAAATTCCGTTTTATTATTTAATTTAAATAATGATATGGGATAGGATTCTTGTGAACTGGGTTTAAGTTTAGAAGTATCAAAATTTAGATTGAAATGGTATATCTGCAATGCTGAGTCGTTATTGATGTTCGTGTTCTTTTTAGGTGTTGATTATGACTCCTCAAATTTTATTTGATGCTTTGAAGAAGGCATTTATAAGTATAGAATCGTTTGGCTTCATTATCCTAGATGAATGTCATCGAGCAACTGGAAAACATCCGTATGCAAAAATAATGGAGGTAAACATTTTCCTTAATACAATGACGGTGGTGCTATGGCCTATATTCTTCTCACTATAAGCAGCTGGTTTCTAGCTTTGTCTTGGCTGTTTGCTCCATATTTGTTCAATCCATCTGGAATTGAGTGGCAAAGGTAAGTTTTCTCCTTTTCACGTGTGTGTCTTGCTTTTGGGCTTTCTGGGTAAAAAATAAGCCCCTTCTCATCATTAAGGACTGTGTGGATGATGCGTGTTGCTCTTGAGTAGGAGCGCGTCACAGGCCTTCTAGCATGTTTAAGGGGGGGATTTTTGAGTAGATGATTTAGCTATGGTTGCTACTTAAGCAAGTAAGGGGAAAAACTATATGAATTGACAAGACTTGATTAACAAGTGGGATTTTTTATTGAGAATCCCTCTAACTCCCAAAGGCTTTCTTCAAACTTTTCTACTTTTCATTTATTCAATCCGCCATTAAATAGGCTTTACAAGAATGTAACAGGAAAGGAAAATAATAATTTCTAAAAGAAAAGATGCAATATTCTAAAAGTAATTCAACTTCATGATTCTCAAATCCTTGATTATCAATCAATCAATTTACCAAAATTAATTTATTTGATTTGCTTGATTTGTGGCTTTCCTTCTTTTGCTCTGATATTGTTTCCCTATGAATGCATCAGTGGAGTACTTTCGAGATTGGACAAACTGGCTTCTTTACAGAGGTGGAATTGGAGTTAAAGGGGAAGAAAGCTGGGAGGCCTGGTGGGATGAAGAACTGGTATGTCCAATGATTCTCTTGATTGAAAATTATAACTATATTTACACTAACTATATATATGTTCTCTTAATTACCGTACCCAATTACTCGACCCGGGTATTGAGTACCCGAAAGAGGGTCGGGTTATAGAATGAACTTTTTGGCTTATTAGGGTACGGGCACCCGAAAATTTTGGGTGCGGGTACCCGTCCGTACAGAACACCCCTACCTAATACTCTCTTCAATTGCAGAAAAGTAGAATTCACACTTCTGTGGAGTATCAAAGACTTTGGAAAATACATACTAATGGACTGAATTAAGAATTATTAGAGAAGACAATTTAATCAGTAATTCAGTATCCACCTACTAATGGACTGTGAGTGGGTAGTGGTAAAATATTTGAAGCAAAATAACAAAGAGTTGTGATCTCTTTATCAGATCAACATTCATTAGGCACACACAATAAAAGGAAATACTTAAAATAAACTAAGTCATTTCAATACATAATTTATTGAGATGATTACCAGAATTAGCATCATGACTCAACAAGGCTATTGAACCGCTTGATTCCGTTTCCCAATCACTCTGATCACTATACCTCCCTATCTGAGTCGGTACAGACGTCCTAGGAGGGATTTGTATATCCCCATTCCGACTTTCGAGCATTTTCACAACTTCACTCATCGAAGGCCGATCAACCGGACTCATCTGTATGCACCACAGACCAACTATAGTCATCTTCCTTTTTATTCTTTTCTCATTCCCATTATCGTTATCGTCTTCTTCGCCTTCAATATGATCAGCATCTCCCGTTTCAATGTCCTTGCCTTTGTTGATGCGATTGTAAATCCAGTCCGGGAAATATTGGCTCGACTCTCCCTCATTCGCCTTTATGTCTCGATTTTGTCCTGCCATTTCCATCAGTAGCATTCCAAAGCTGTAGACGTCAGCCTTGTAGGAAACCCTTCCGATGCTTCTGTTGATCAGTTCAGGAGCCACATACCCTATTGTTCCCCTAGCAGCAGTGAGAGTCATCGTATTTTTTTCAATGGCATACAATTTGGCAAGACCGAAATCCGAGACCTTAGGCATGAAATTATCATCGAGAAGTATGTTGTGAGGCTTGATGTCGAAATGCAGGATTTGAATGTCACAGCCAGTGTGTAAATATTCGATCCCACGAGCCACTCCAACCGCTATCTCATATTTCCTCTCCCAGCTAAGTAGGTTCGGACTCTGTCGATTGAGGATGTACTTCTCCAGAGAGCCATTAGGCATGAAGTCGAACACGAGGGCACGTTTATTAGAAAATCTCCCGTCGTAAAATCCGACAAGTTTAACAACATTTACGTGGTGGATCCTTCCGATGGATGAGATCTCGCTGATGAAGTCTTGACCGTTTTCTTTAGGCTTGGTGAGAAGTTTGACTGCCACAATGCGGCCGCTGCGAAGCTTTCCTTTGTAAACGGAACCGTAACCTCCTTGGCCTAGCTTCTCTCGAAAACCTTTCGTCATTCGTTTAATGTCTTTGTAGGAGTATCGGATTGGACTGAGGTTGTTGTTGCTATGTAAGAAGCCTTCAATTGTGTCGAAGGTTGATCGCTGCCTTCTCCGAAGAACATAGATTAGAAGCCCCAGCATGCATGGAATCCCAATGATGACCTTTATTGCGAGGTGTGCCATAATTCCCAACTCTAAAACATTAATGTCGACTCAATTAGCGTAATTAGGATTTGGCTAAATCTTGATGTACTCCCAATATATTCATAATTTTACAATATGTGCACCATGTTTTACTTGAAAAGAAAAAAAGAGGAGAAAAATACAATTATCATATTGTTAATGTAAGTTGTGTACAAGCATTATCAAGTTTTTCTCTTCCATCAATATGGGAACCTCTAAGGATAGTAAGCATATGCCTGATTTGGTTAAAAGGCAAATCACTTTTGAAAGATAAAATAATTAAAAAAAATGAATGCAAAACATTTTACTCCAAATAGGCTAATCAGTACATTGAGTATATCACAAATCACAATGAACCAGAATAGTATTCAGACCTTGTTTTAGTTTTTTAATAATTCTAAAGAAAGTATAAATACTAATTTAGGATAGAGTAGTATAACTTTTTGCTGTGTTATTCAGAACTCATAATATAAATAAAAAAAAACCTAGGAAAATAAAAGAGAATGCAAGCGCTCACCTATGACCTTCTCAAGAATCCATAATACATCTGCACGTTATTCACATATGGTGAACACTCAAAAGGAAAATTAAGCAATTCTAGAGTAAATAAAATTGAGCTATATATATAATTGTTAGATTAAAACTTTTTGCATAAATATATAGTCTAGGAATGAGTTGAAGTGTTCTTACAGAAAATAGTATTTCTCAACCAATATGGCATCCCACCTGCAAATGAATTATATATAGTATAAGCATTACATTTTCACAAAAGAATAATAATGTTTTGGGACTTGAAATGATCTGATGCATATATAATAAAAACATATGCAAGTGATGAGTCTAGTCATCTTACCACAGTCAAACGAACATGACCTGCGTAAGCATGTAGCTCTTTTTCCATCAAAGAAACATTCTTCACACATATTTCCACATTGCCCATTGGTCCATGAAAGCTCAAAGCCGTTGAGAAGAGAGGCATGGATTTCTTCAAGTGAGACATTACTCCTCTTTTCTAGGGATGATGGCATTGACTTCGACATCAGTAGTTGGATGTCTATCCTACACTCATCAATTATATCCGATCCGTCCAAATGGCCAAACTTTAGGTAGCGGTGGTCAGTAATATTGTTCGTGTGACCACAAGAATCATCAACTACTTCCAGAAGAAATGAACTGTTCATAGGATATGGGCAGCTCATTAAAGTATTGACGTTTGTTATGTCAATAAGCTGCATGTCTTGTGCCCTCGTTATTTGAGTGCTGTAGCTGCCAATGGTACCTATCCCAGAAGGAGGTATATAGTAGGTTGGGAGAGAGCAGCTGTTGTTGTTTCCCAATACGGAAGGATGAATGAGGCGGATAGTGTAGTTGGCATAATTGATTGCTCGCACAATATATTTGTATGTGGAGCCAAAGTAGTGATCAATATATACAGCCAAAGTTGTGTTGTTTTCGCAAGTTAGTTCATAGCGGGGTTCACCGCAATTTGGAGGGTCGTTTGGGAGTCGGAAAGGGGAGCTAATATTAGGAATATTGCCGCAGGAAGAAGGTGGACAATATTCCCGGGCAACACAGAATCGCCACATGATGATGAAGAAGCAACAAAAAAGGGTCGTGAACTTATGGCTGAGCATCGATGATTCTAATGCAGAAAAATCGAGAGGACGATATCTATGGAGAAAACAATTTTAATTCATTCAAGTATATATCCACTTGAAAAATATCAGCCACTTTGTAATTAATTCAATTGTAATTAATGTTACGATGAATGAGTACAACAACTTTGTTGCTTACTTTCTACAAATAAATAAATGTGTTGCCAAGTTGCCAATTATCCCAAGTACAGTTGAACACGGCGCCTTGCCTTGGTGTTGACTTGACTCAGTTAAGTAACAAACAGTTTCGTTTAATTAAGATAGTTTTTCATCTTCCAAACACAATGTCTTTGTTCCTCTTTTTTTGCTTCTTCTCTTTTTTATTTGGTCATGTGCTTGGAGCAGAAGAATTAATAGATGATTGCAAGCCCACACATTGCAGGAAACATGGGCCGGCAATCAAGTTTCCTTTCAGAAACAAAAATCTACAGCCGCAGAAATGTGGGTATCCAGGTTTCGATGTATTTTGCGACAGTCGAAAGGAGACGATTCTTGAGCTGCCTTCCGCCGTGCACGTTGCTGTAAAGAGCATTAGCTATGTGGATGAAATAGTCCACCTTTATGATCCTGGAGATTGTCTTGCCTATAAGCTTCTAGTACCACATCTTAACTTACCCGCCTCGCCTTTTCATTTCTTTTCAAATGGCGAATCTAATAACCTTACACTCTTTAATTGTTATGGGTCGCCAAGTATATATTATTACGCAATGATCAATTGTTCGGATACTTCCGACCACAATCATACGTACGCCATTCCTTCTGACAGGGATATGAATGATTATGAGCTTACTTCTTGCATGAAGATTCGTGACACCACATCTTTCCCGAGGGACATATTTTGGCAAAATAATCTTGCGTTGAAGTGGTCTAAACCTGTGGGCTGTGGCAGATGTGAAGCTCAAGGGAAAAGATGCAACTTTATAGATCACACCATCCGTTGTGTTGTCCACCAAAACAAAACGCATAAGATTATAAAGACAGGTAAGTAGCTATTTTCCATATTATTAACACCAAGCTAGCTACTCTTGTTATTGGAACCTTTTATATTTACTGAAATCGATTGAACATATCGTGATATCTGCAGGTGCGATCTCATGTTCTGTTGTCATCCTACTGGCTGTTGTTGTCATTCTTTGCATCTTAGTTTGGAGAAACAGAAAGAATCACTTGAGAATTGAAAAGTTTCTGGAAGATCACAGAGCTATGAAGCCCACAAGATTCTCTTACTCCCATTTAAAAAGAATCACACTCAACTTCACTGAAAAATTGGGCGAGGGAGGTTATGGAATTGTTTACAAGGGTAAGTTAACGAACGAAATAAATGTGGCGGTCAAAGTACTCAAAAACTTCAAGGGTGACGGGAAAGAGTTTGTGAATGAAGTGAGCACAATAGGGAGGATACACCACGTCAACGTGGTACGTTTGGTTGGATTTTGTGCCCAAGGATCCAAAAGAGCTTTGGTTTATGAGTTTCTCCCAAACGACTCCCTCGAGAAATTCATTTTCCAATCATCGAGTTCCAACAAAAAATCTCTCGGATGGCAAAAGTTACGAGACATCGCAAAAGGAATAGCTAAAGGCATCGAGTATCTCCACGAGGGATGCGATCAGCAAATCCTCCATTTCGACATAAAGCCGCACAACATTTTGTTAGACCAAAACTTCAACCCCAAGATTTGTGATTTTGGTTTGGCCAAGTTGTGCTCAAAGGAGCAAAGTGGTGTGACGATGACGGATGCAAGGGGAACAATGGGGTACATAGCCCCCGAGGTTATGTCAAGGACCTTTGGGAGGGTTTCCTATAAGTCCGATGTTTATAGCTTCGGAATGTTGTTACTTGAAATGGTCGGAGGGAGGAAGAACACTGATGCTAATGTAAATACTAGTCAAATTTATTTTCCGCAATGGGCTTACGAGCGTTTACATTTAGATGTTGGTGAAGACTTTTGGGCAGAGATTGCGGAAGGTGAAGATGGGAATATAGCAAAGAGGATCACTATTGCTGGGCTGTGGTGCATCCAATGGTGTCCGACCGATCGCCCGTCAATGAAAGAAATTGTTCAAATGCTGGAAGGAGATGATGAACAAAGTTTTGCGATTCCTCCAAATCCATTTCCAGCTACAAATTGTATTTCAAGAATGATACCTCCCGAGAGTCATGATCAAATAGAGTTGGCACTCATAGCAGAATAAAATGTAAACTGCCCGGATTTTCCATTCTGGGCTGCCTAGGCGGGGATTAGACGAGTCTAGGGGATTTCGGACACAAAAATATTAAAATAATATTATTTTCATCTTGTTGCGAAACTCATTAGGAATTAAAAAATTAATTTTAATGGCTATTATTGATTATATGTATCATACCGGCCCCCATACCACAAATGTAGTAGACATCTATGTTTTGATTGTTTATTTTTATTTTTATTTTTTGATATATTTTTTACTAAACATTAATGTATCATAATACTCTCTTCCACAGTTGAAAATGTATTTTTTTTGTTAGAGCACAAAAATTGAGAAATATAGTACACTCCATTTCACGAGAAATGGAAAATTAACATGATATTATTAGAGACCTTAATTCTAAATTATTTAAAGATATTTTATAATAAAATAAACAAGTAAAAATCTTTTAACTAGACAACAAGTCTCATTAAAAAACAAAAAGATTGGCACTGAGATTATGCTTATGGTTACTTGGGTGGATTGGAATTGGAAAATTGAGAGGACCACGGGGACGATCACATCAATCCGGCCCTACTCGATTACGAATGAATAGGGAGAGGACAATACCGATAGGGGCCACGCAAATTATTGGGGGCTTTCCCACCGGGACATTGTTTCCCTGGATCTACCAACGTTGATTTGTTTGTTTTCGTGGATCGACCAATTCTACATTGATTTTTTATACTATTGAACTTTCCAAAGATGCTTCCTCCAAATAATGTATCACTCCAAAATTCACATTTTAAATTTAATACTGGTGCCTTGAATGTACCATACTTTGCTCGGATTGAGGGGCCGTGCTGCACCATAACAAGTGTAATATCTCACCGTTAATTCTCAAGATTTATTTTTGTATGGTTAGATGTTGATGTTAAGGTAAGACTGATCTTTCTTCTCATTAAAATTAACAACTATGATTATATTAACGCAAATAATTGTAATTTAAAGCATATTAAAATTATTTTAAAAATAAAAATACACTTATTTTCTTCTAACACAAATTAAAATTATTTTTTAATTATAAAAATTAAGAAGTAACCCTTAAATAAAATTATATAAATATATTTTAAATATTTTATATTATTATTTTAGAGACTAGTTTAATTTTTTTTAATTATAGAATAATATTAAAATAAGACCAAGTTTAACTTTTTAATGATTTATATATTAAGTTGAATATAAAATTTAAAAATTGTACTTAAAAATATATATAGAATAATATAAAATATTAAAAATATATTTATATTATTTTATTTAAGTATTTCTACATAATTTTTATATTTAGAAAAAATAATTTTAATTTACGTTAAACAATAGTTTTAATTTTACTTTAGAAAATAATTTTAATTTGTGTTAAATTAAAATTATTTGCGTTAAACTATATTAAAATCATAATTGTTAATTTTAATTGAGAATAAAGATAAGGCTTACTTTAACATCAACATCTAACCGTACAAAAATAAATCTTAAGAATTAACACTGAGATATTACACTTGTTATGGTGCAGTGCAAAAGTGCACTGCACGGCCCCTCAATCCACTTTGCTCTACTTCAACCCTCAGATTTTAGCACGTTTTATCCGGGTAGTATGATACGGGGCTGGGTTGTGTACGGAGGGTTGGAGAACGATACTAATACATGTAAATTTATATTTGGAGAAAGGGTTGAGCTAGATCTGGAAAATAACAGAGGTTTGAGCTCGAAGCTTCTTCTGATTGGATTTTTATTATTCTGACTTTTAATATCGTGTTATATTTACTAATTAGTGCCGCCTCCTAAATCGAAGGGATAAAACCCTTATTCATAGTGTTTATTCGAATCATTAATGCAGACCACGTCCTAAGTCTATAGCATTAAATGGAGCTACTCGTGACCCGGGGTCCGGGATTCGGTTTGTGGATGAGGCTGGTGGGCTCGCATGGGCGACGATGATCCTACAGTTTCAATACCTCGTGACCCGGAATCGAGACCCCGACGATTCACTCCTCAACATTCCGAACGAAATCTGATCTGAAGATAGCGGTGGGGATGTATCACATGGAGCATATGGTAGAGTGTGCCACTAAACGCTCGACCTTTGAACGGGTAGCGTTCGTTTGCAAGCGAGACCCTGATAATTGCCCGTTCAAATTGTGTGCTACTAGGAATGAAGAAACACTTTGGAAGATTACGAGGCTGAACTTGAATCACGAGTGTGTCAATAATTTGGATCGGACTACCGATCGACATGTGTCGAGCAAGATTGCCGCTACTTACTTTGCACGTCAGTTAGTCGACGATGAGATCACATTAAAGCCGAAGACAATGATACATGATCTGAGGAGATTGTACGGAGTTCACATCGATTAAAGCTTCGCCCTGCGGACGAGGAACCTGGCCGTTGAAATGAAGTACGACAACTATCAGGATTCATATCAGATGCTCACGTCATATCTGCACGTGCTGAAAGAATGCAATCTAGGGACTCGGTATGATATTCAGACGACTAGTGAGGGCGTGTTCTGTCACATGTTTGTTGCACTTGGGCAGTGCGTTAGTGCATTTCAGCAGTGCACTTTGCGTCCTGTCATAGTAGTCGACGCCACTCATTTGAAGGGTAAAACAGTGGTGTGTTATTTGTTGCCTTCACAAAGGACGGAAATGAGCAGATTTTCCCGCTTGCCTTTGGTATCGGTCCGATTGAGAATGACCTGGAGTGAACGTGGTTTCTAGAGCACCTCAGGCTTTGCTACGATGCAGACGATCTGCTCATTGTGTCCGACCAGCATAAGAGCATCGCTAATGCTATTCGGAGTGCATATCCCCACGCAACCCGTGCGTTGTGCTGTCACCACCTCGAGAAGAATCTAGCAATGTACCGCTCTCATGTGATCACAATTGTACACAAAGCTGCCTATTGTTATGGAGTGGATGAGTTTGAAAAATATTTATCTGATTTGGAGAGAATCAGTGGAGACGGTGCTTATAGGCGCCTCGTTGGAATCGGTGTTGAGACCTGGGCAAGGTAAAATGTGCTGCATGACGATATGGTTTCATGACATCGAATGCCGCCGAAGTCTTCAACAGTGCTATCAAATGGCCACGACGATTACCTGTTTGTGTTATGCTTGAGTCGATTCGTGCGATGATTGAGAGATGGTTTGACGAGAAACGAAGGAAGGCTAATGAGAGAGAGGATGAGCTGGCCCAAGAGGCATTCGCAAAGATGTCTAATCAGAATCAGTTGAGTCATCATCTTGCTGTTCGGGAGGTCAATGCGGGGACCGTGTTTAGAGTTGAGAAAAACGGCAGTACCTATCTCGTGGATATCACGAGACGCATGTGTGATTGTCAGGAGTTCGACTTAGACTTAATACCGTGTTTTCATGCTGCTGCCGCTATACGGTATGGTATCGGTTTTCTTACATCTTTTAAATTTTAAACAATCAATTAATGCCACTAACTTGATACTTTATGTAGACGGGCTAGATTTTCATTGTTACGATTTCGTCGGCCCCTATTTCAAGCAAAGCAGCTTGAGAGAGATGTATGCGACTCCTATTGTGCCATTACCACACGTTGATGATTGGGTTGTCCCTCCAGAAATAGCTTCGTACGTGTGTCTTCCACCAGAAGTGGTTAGCAAGGCTGGACGTCCGCGGCTGAGTCAGGTTCGTTCTGCAGTTGAGGGCTCTGCGTCTGCTCGTCGTGCACAGGTTTGTTCTTCGGACCTAATACTGTGTCGTCATTAGTTTGATAAAAGACCTAATATCGTGTCGTTATGTGCAGGAGTGTACGAAATGTAAAGGCGTAGGACATAACAGACGCGTGTGCAAATCTTACATCCCTCCAGAAGGCGTTTATTTGAATGTCCCTCCGGAAGCCTCAGGAACGCAGGAATCGAGTCGAAGAAGGCAGAAGAAAAAGTGGAGCATTTGCAGAACCGAGGGTCACACAAAAACAAAATGTCCGATGCGTGTGGATTGATGGCTTTTCTTGTGTTTGGTTGATTTAATTATTTTGCTCTAGACATATGCAGTGTTTCTTTGGATATTTGCAGTGATTTTTGGTATAACTATGTGATAAGCAGGTCAGGGTATGTAAAGAAAAACAGTACGCACATTCTGCATATTCAGTACTCCATCGAGTAACCCATTCGAGTAACTCATTAGATTAACCCAATCTTGTAACCCATTCGATTAACCTATTCGAGTAATCCATTTTTGTAACCCATTCGATTAACACATTATTGTAACCCATTCGATTAACCTATTCGAGTAACCTATTCTTGTAACCCATTCGATCAACACATTCATGTAACCCATTCGATTAACCCATTCGAGTAACCCAATCTTGTAACCCATTCGATTAACACATTCTTGTAACCCATTCGATTAACCTATTCGAGTAACCCAATCTTGTAACTCATTCGATTAACACATTCTTGTAACCCATTCGATTAACCTATTCGAGTAACCTAATCTTGTAACCCATTCGAGTAACCCATTTTTGTAACCCATTCGATTAACCCATTCGAGTACATTAGGGTTTGCATCGAGTACATTAGGGTTACCATCGAGTAACCATCGTGTAGTTAAGGATGCCCCATCGAGTAACGAAGAACATGACCCATTTTTTTCAATTTTAAGGTCGTTCTTCAATTTCTAAGTGTGTATTTGCGTATGTAACTTCATTTTAATGATAAAAAACATTCATTAAACATGTTTGATGTTCAATTTTGGAGTTCTAATCCATAGCATGTCAACATTGAACAATATCATAATTTGTTTATTGTAAACTTACTTAAGATATTTAGAAAAATATGACTAATGTTCCACATTTCACTTGTTTTCACTCTAAACGAATCAATTGATCATCTAACCTGTTTTATTAATGTTTTAAGTCTCTAAATTGAACTTATTAGTGTAAATAACAACTTAATTATCTAAATAAAGGCCAAAAAATACTAATTTTACATCTTTACCCGATGGTTAGTCGATGGTCATTCGAGTAACAGCCCATCGACTAACCAGGGAGATTTATGATTACAGGATTCAGGCCATTCGAGTAACCTTTTCCAGTAACTCATTCGAGTAACCCAATTCGAGCAACCCATTCGAGTAACCCATTCGATTAACCCATTCGATTAACACATTCGAGTAACCCATTCGATTAACACATTCGAGTAACGTTTTTAAAGTACTCTGCAGATTCCAGGCCTGATTCTACATTACACGATGGACATGTTCCTGGTTACTCAATCGTTACTCGGTCGCACCAGAAGATCGAGTAATCTCTAGGCAGATTGAAAAAAAAATATTTTTTTACACATTTAAAAACCCAAACCTGCAACCTTCTTATCAATCAAACACCTTTCCAAGACATAAATACCAACAAATAATTATAGTTTGAAACACTCTAATCCAAAACAAATACCAACAATACTAAACAAGTCTCTAAAGTGTCGAGAATAAATCATCTTAACGATACTCTTCATTCGTGTATCCTTCCTGAGCTAACCAATAAATCATCCTAGCAATATAGGTTCTGTAATTAACGATGTAAGCAATGTCAATAGTCTTCTCCTCGTGAGTTAATTTGTCGTTGAACAAACGATCCAGGTACATGCAACAAATCGGCCCACACGAGCTCCCGTCGTCTTGCAATATTTGTCGATCCGTGGGTATCAGCTTAACCTTGAAAGCACACTTCTTACGCTCCCTGAAACATAAAAATTGAAACCACACGTCAATATCATATAAGAAAAAATATAAAACACATAATGAAATCAATGAACATACCTGAGACTGTTATGTTCGCACCATGCCATGCTGCGCTTTTCAACAATCGAGGTAACAAATCTGTCAGGGGCTTCAGCTGTTTAACTCTGATCTTGGGATTTGGGAGAGTATGCAACAATGAATCATACACTTCGACAGTCCAGGTGTCGAAAACAATGACCACCACGATCCAGTGAATGTTATCCAAGTTGAAAACCAAGGCCACCTTACATACAAACAATGAAAATATAAGAAATCAAAGAAAACGAAGTTTATTCAAATTCAGTTAACATACCTGATGGATATTGTACCAACTATGACCACCACCAACCGGACTCGATACAACTTTTCTCATATCCAAAGGTGGGATCCAATTCTTGTACCTCTGCTCGAAATCAGGTAACGTCTGTATGCTTCAGTTTCCCGTATTCGAGGCACAAATTATTCTTTGGAAATGACATAAATATTGAATTTTATGTCAGTAAAAACATGATAAAAATAAAATACAACAAACATAGATAAAAGACATTCACTTACAAAGAAGCTGGGACCGAAGATCTGTTGCGAATGATCCTGCACGTAACGCTTCACCCCTTTCCTATTTCTAATTTTTTGTTTCATGAACGCAATATACAAGTCGAGTTCCTGAATATTTAGACGTTGTTAATATTTAAACATAATTTAATAAGGTTATAATTTAAAACATTACCTGAGAAGTGAACCAAACAGAGGGACTTTCCACATCGTCGAAGAATTTTTGATCAAGGATCAGATCATCACAACATTTCAGCTTAATGCAGGAATCGGACCCCGAGTTTCTGTACACCTTGTACATCTTCATGTTTCTTTTACCGCGTTCCCTGCTAAACGCTCGGATGAAAGGGCTATGCAAGTACTTGGAAGTCTAAACAACATGAGGTCCGAGGCTGCTCTCCCTGTCATCATCGGGCACCTCATCCACGTCGCCCTCATCCTCGTCAGTGAAGCACAAGGGCACCTCATCCTCGCCATCATCATCGTCATCAGCAGTTGGCTCTGAGAAGATATCAAAGTTCCACTCCGGATTGAGGGAGTTGTATACTAAATGTCTATATTTAGTTATATGAAACTCTTAAGTGATTGCCTTATTCCTATTTATGAAGCGAACAATGATTGCACTTAAATAGTAGTTAAAACTATACTAGCAATTGTCCAAGATTATATACGTTGTAGTTAGTGTGGTGGGCGACGTCTCACAGAAGATCACACTATCGGTTACTCATTATAATCGAACAGTAGCTCACGACCTAGATGGACGGGACTATCCATCGGTACAGTCGTAGTGTAATTGGAAATAGATTGTCTTAACTATTATTGATGCAGCCCCAGAGTCGTCGATGATACAAGACCCGGTGCATGTTCCAGCTGGACCTGTTACGCGCTCGAGAGCCAAGAAGTTCAAGACGAGCTTGATGGCATTGATACAAGAAGTATGGGCGCAAGAGCTATTGAAGAAACCCATCGGTGATGTGGAGAAGCCAAGCCTTATCAACCTGATTAAGTACGAGGAGGCCGAACCAACGGAAAGTGATGAGTTTCAAGCTGGAACCATGAAGACGAAGCTGGAACGGAGGTCAGACGAGTGCCGAGGACGCGCCGCGAAGTTCGGGTCAGAAATTGGCTTGGTGTCGGCCGACACCAAGGCCTGTCGGCCGACACCTTCAGAAAGAGGGTCGGCTATACAGCAGGATGAGACCGCGACCGAAGGATTTCCTGCGGACGCAGGGTGAATGTCGGCCGACACCCCATACTGTCGGCCGACAAAGTTCCAGATTTTGGAAATCGCGACGTGACTTTTGATTTCAGCGTTTTTATTCCTTTTCCTCATGTTTTTAGGTTTGCCTATATATATAAAGGCCGTGGAGATTTTATAGAACACAACTTTGAAGATTAAAATATATTTCGTGAGTTTATTCTCTCTTTCTTTTCGTTCTCTTTTCGATTGCGCCAAAAGAGATCAACCCGATGAATCAACGAAGCATACATACTTCGTTCGTGTGTCATACATCGATTTCCGAGTTGCTGCATCGATCTCGTGTTGGGGGTTAGGGTTCCGTCCTTAATTGATTTCACGATTTCAGATTCAGAGGTTTGGGATCATCCGCCAGGTATCCAATTTATCGTTTCTTCTTCTTCCGCTCAATCCATCAACGAGGTACGTATCATCTGGTATCAGAGCCAGGCTAGGGTTTCTAATTTCGGATTACGTGACCTCGATTCTTCTTTCTTTCCGTATTTCTTTTCTTCTTGCTGAATCGGATCTCTTTCATCCGTAAGCACAAAAAAAAAAAAAATTCTATAAAAATTATTTCTAGTCCGATTTTCGCGAAATTTTTTTAGAGAGTCTCGTTCCTGGTCGTGAGTCGAATACTCAGCAATTAAAAAAAAAATAATTAAAAAAAAAATTCTTCGACAATATTTTTGTGAGTGATTTCTGAGTTTTCCGGCATCGTTTTGAGCCAATTTGGTACTATCGTATTTTTCGTTCCAATATTTTCCGATTTTTGTTCCTTTCTACGTCGTATTGTGTGTTTTTGGGGGATTTTGTCGGTTCTGATCTCGTCTGGTAGATCGCGGAGTTCGATATATTGAGGGAGAATTTGAGTGGTAAAAGGCAGAGTGTGTGAGAAAATTAGAGTGAAAAAAGCCATACCTGAGTGAAACACGAGTGCTGAGTGAATCCCATCTTGAGTGTGATACACGAGCGTTTGTGAGGTGGTGAGGTTTCCTTTACTTTTATTGCTTTTATTACTAACGTTTTCTGTGCAGGTATGTCTGGAGAACCGAAAAATAAGGAGATAGCTGAGGGGTCTATTAACAACAACCAATTACAGTCCATCTTGGATGTGATAGATAAGCGAATGGCAAAGAGCGAGGCGCGACTGGCAGAGGTGGTTGAGGAGCGACTGGCGCAGAGTCTCTCAACTGAGATGAATGTGGTACATGACCGATTACTTGCTCTGGAGGAAAAATCTCGTAGAGAGAACCCAGAGAATCGGAGAGTAGCATGGCGTAACGTCGGTCGAAATGAACAGCATCGTCAGAATGGGCGTAATCGGGATGCCAACCCCGAAGACGATGAGGCTGAGGAAATGGATAACAATTTGAGCACTATCAAGATGACTGTTCCGACATTCATGGGGAAGAACGATCCCGAGTTGTACATCGAATGGGAGAGAAAGGTCGAGATGATGTTTGATTGCCACAACTATTCAGAGCTCAAGAAGGTGAAATTGGCAGCAATTGAATTTTCTGATTATGCCTTAGTTTGGTGGGATCAGCTGGTTGCCAGTAGGAGGAGGAACCATGAGCAGCCTATTGAAACATGGGCCGCGATGAAGTCTGTGATGCGAAAGAGATTTGTACCTTCTCACTACTACCGGGAGTTGTACATCAAGCTACAGAATCTACGACAAGGAACGAAGAGCGTAGATGAGTACTTTAAGGAGATGGAGGTGGCAATGATTCGGGCCAACGTTGAGGAGGATAGGGAAGCTACCATGGCTCGGTTTTTGGCTGGACTGAATTGGGAGATTCGGAATGCCGTGGAGTTGCAACCGTACGTCGAAGTAGAGGACATGGTTCACATGGCGATCAAAATTGAGAATCAGCACAAGAGGAGGGGCAGTTTTAGCAGTGCAAAGCCGACTCAGTCTTCTTGGAGATCGCCCCAAGGTCCGAGTGGTTCTACACCTAATGGGAACCAATGGAAGAGAGAGGTTCCACCTCGGGATGAGAAGAAGACCGTTTTTAAGGGTCGTTCGGAGGGAGCAAGTCCAGCGACTCAGGGCAGACCATCACATCCTGATAGTCGCAACCGAGACAAGAAGTGTTTCAAGTGTCAGGGATTTGGACACATTATGAGTGAGTGTCCTAACCGACGACTCATGATCTTGAGAGACGATGGAGAGGTCGTGACTGATGGTGAAGGCGAGGAACCGACACCTACGGCTACAGCAGATTCCGAGGATGAGGAGGAGATCCTAGCCATCGAGGGTAACCTGTTTGTAGCTAGGAGAGCCTTGAGTGCACATACACAGCCCGAGGAGAGGGAGCAGCGGGAGAACCTTTTCCACACGCGATGCCATGTGAGGGATAAGGTGTGTAGTGTGATCATTGATGGTGGGAGTTGTACTAACGTGGTAAGTGCAACAATGGTTCAGAGATTGGAGTTACCAGAGGTGAAGCATCCTAAGCCATACCGTCTACAGTGGTTGAATGATTGCGGTACCATCAGAGTGACCAAGCAAGTGAAGGTACCTTTCCGCATTGGGAAGTACGAGGATGAGGTGCTGTGTGACGTCATTCCGATGCAAGCGAGTCACATCTTGTTGGGACGACCGTGGCAATTCGATAGGAGAGCCATACACGACGGCTTCACCAACAAGTACTCGTTTGAATATAACAATAAGAAGGTATCCCTTGTTCCTCTCACTCCTAAACAAGTTTATGAGGACCAAGTACAAATGCAAAAGGAGGCAGCAAGGGCGACTTCCAAGGAGCAGCCCTTACCCACGAAGGAGAATGCCTTGATTCATAGAGCCTATCTTGCTCGGGCTAGTGAAGTGAAGGAGGCAGTGAATGAGAAGAGGCAACTGTTCGTGTTGTTGTGGAAGGGGAACCTGGTTATTACTAACGATCTACCCCCTCTACCCCCTTCTATTGAGTTTGCTTTGCAGGAGTTCGATGATGTTTTCCCGGAGGATACACCACCTTGTCTACCACCCATCCGAGGGATCGAGCATCAGATCGACTTTGTGCCCGGAGCTGTGCTACCTAACCGCCCGGCTTACCGCACCAACCCGGAGGAAACAAAGGAGTTGGAGAAGCAGATTGACGAGTTGTTGACCAAAGGGCACGTGAAGGAGAGTCTGAGTCCTTGTGCGGTACCTGTACTTCTCGTACCGAAGAAGGATGGATCGATGAGGATGTGTTGCGATTGCCGAGCTATTAATATCATCACGGTAAAGTATCGACATCCCATACCTAGACTTGATGATATGCTTGATGATTTATGTGGATCCTGCGTGTTTTCAAAAATTGATTTACGTAGTGGATATCATCAAATTAGGATTAAAGAAGGAGATGAATGGAAAACTGCTTTCAAAACAAAACTTGGCTTATATGAGTGGTTGGTTATGCCTTTTGGTTAGACTAATGCTCCTAGCACTTTTATGCGATTAATGAATCATGTTTTGCGTGCTTTTATTGGGAAATTTTTTGTTGTATACTTTGATGATATCTTAGTGTATAGCAAAACTCATGACGAGCATGTGTTTCATTTGAGACAAGTTTTGATTGCACTTAGGCAGGAAAAATTGTATGCTAACCGTAAGAAGTGCGTCTTTAGCATAGATAGGGTCGTTTTCCTTGGTTTTGTTGTTAGTGCACAGGGTGTACAGGTTGACGAGGAAAAGATACGAGCGATCCAAGAGTGGCCAACACCAAAGAACATTGGAGATGTGCGGAGTTTCCATGGTCTGGCCAGTTTCTATCGACGGTTTGTGCCTAATTTCAGCAGCATGGCGGCACCTTTAACCGCCGTGATCAAGAAGAACGTGGAGTTCAAGTGGGGAAAGGCACAAGACGAAGCCTTTCAGAATTTGAAGGACAAGCTGACATTCGCCCCGGTACTATCTCTTCCTAATTTTTCTAAATCTTTTGAGATTGAATGTGATGCTTCTGGAATTGGTATTGGTGCAGTGTTGATGCAAGAACGACGTCCGATAGCCTACTTCAGCGAGAAGCTCAATGGAGCTACTTTGAACTATCCGACGTATGACAAGGAGTTGTATGCCCTGGTGAGAGCTCTTCAGACGTGGCAGCACTATCTCTGGCCTCGGGAGTTCATCATTCACACCGACCACGAATCGTTGAAGCACCTCAAGGGTCAGAACAAGCTGAACAAGCGCCATGCGAGATGGATGGAGTTCATTGAGACGTTTCCTTACGTCATCAAGTACAAGCAAGGTAAGGAGAATGTGGTGGCTGATGCCCTTTCTCGGAGGGAGATTGTTAGACTACATGGCATGCCTAGGACTATTGTGTCGGACAGGGATTCTAAGTTTCTTAGTTATTTTTGGAAGACATTGTGGTGTAAGCTAGGTACGAAATTGCTATTCTCTACTACTTGTCATCCCCAGACTGATGGTCAAACTGAGGTAGTAAATGTTGGAGTTGTGTACTTAATGTCTAGATTTAAGTGACGGAAACTCACGATCCATTGCCACTAATCTATTTAATTAAATAAACAATTATTTGCGTTTAATTATTTATAATTAAATATATGCAAATTATAGTCCTGGATTTTATACGTTGTAGTTAGTATGGTGTTGCATGGGCACACAGAAGATCATACTATCGGTTACTCGTATTTAATCGAACAGTTGCTCACGACCTAGATGGACACGGACCAATCCATCGGTATAGTCGTTGTGTGAGAGAGAAAATAATTTATCTTAATTATTTTATCACACTTGTACACTTGGTGTATTGAGCGGATCGTTGAGATTCATCGATTAGGATTGCCGGCGATAATCGATTCGAGTCTCAGTGTATTTTATTCTTAATCCCCGATATTATTGCGGGTGTGTATATTTAATATAAGTGACTTTGATTTACCAAAGGAATTAACCGATTTAATTATTGGGTTAATTACCGGTTAAGTTGGGTCACTATATTTCATATATGGCATGCCGTGAATAATTGACCGGACAGTGTATCCCGGAAGGGTTGATAATATCCCCGAGATGAGTTCATAAGGAATTATTATGTAAACCCTGCAGGTGGATTTATTCCGCATAATAATTAAGGTTGAATGGTACTAGTCTCGGATAAAAGAGATGAATAAATTAATTAGCAATAAATTAATTTTATTCATGGATATTTATATCTTAAATACACGGAATAAATAATACTACCGGAGAAATATTATTTGATATAATATGGTTTAATATTGGGAGTGCAATTAATTTTATATAGTGGAAAATAGAATTAATTAATATTGATAAGGATTAATGGACTTGAGCATTGGGCTCAATTTAATCTTCAATATTGGAAGCCCAATATTCCACCTCCTTAAGATCCCCTACGTAGCCTATAAAAGCACTACATGGTCTTCTCTATTCTCATAACTTGAAGATCACAATTCTAGAGAGAGAAAGTAGAGAGGAGGATCCATGGAGCTCGGTAGATCGTCGCCCACACGACGTCCGGGCTAGTGCAAGGAATACGTGGGAAGATCTCAAGGTCATCATAAGATCTCGTTTCTCCGCACAACGAATCGAAAGGTGAATTAAATTTCCGCAATTTAATTCTAGTTTATTGATCAATTATCGAAAAACAAGATCCGAAGGATCGAACCCGAATTAGACGAGGGACCACGCGGTGGTGGCGAAGCCACCGGACCGCGTGGACCGCACGCCTAGGGTTCGGCGCGCGAAGGAGAACCCTCGGCCTCGGCCGAGGGGGCGATCGCTGGGAGCGATCGCCGGCGGTGACGGGCTGGTGCCGTCACCTCCCCACCGCGACGGTGGGGGCTCCTCGACGGCGGGCAGCAGGTCGCCGGACCTGCTGCTGGGGGCTGCCGGATGCAGCCCCATCGAACGCGATGTTCGATCGCGTGAACCCGGCTCGCGGGGGTTCGGGTGGGGGCGGATTGCGCGCCTTCGGGCGCGTGGTCTCCAAAGCCCGGACTTCGGCGGATGAGTCGACGTTCATGTGATCTCCGGCGAAGGGTTTGATCGGGTTATTGGTTTCCGCAAATTTAAATAACCCGGGATATCGAATTCCAACAATTGGTATCAGAGCGTACGGTTACGTTTTTCGTTAATTGTTTCGATAATCGATTCTCGATGTATATGGCCATAGATTAATTTAATTTTATTAAATTATTGTGCTATATACATTGTTCTACGTCTATGATTTTCTCTCTTGTATGAATTGTGTTTGTCGGAAATATTAATTATTAAAAATCGAGGGATTTCGGAATAATCGAACCGGATCGATCGACCGTAAGGCTCGATGCGGGCTGCCGGGAGGTAGCTGGAAGCACGGGCTTTGCGGGCTGCCGGAAGAGGGCTGAACGCAGCTGGGCGTGTCGGCGTATGCCACCAGTGGTGGTGGTTCGCCGGCAGCCGGCGGCGGCGTTCGAAGGTCACCGTTGGCGGCATCGGCTTCGGTTCGCGGCTTCGGCTTCGGATCGCGGGCTGCTGCTGCTCCATGCTCAGCGGTCTCCGTGTGCGGGCTGCTCTTGTGGTTGAGTAGCGGGTCGATGGCATGGTTCGTCAAGGGAGACGCCTTGCCGGAAATTGACCAAGCTCGTGCACAGACTTCTTGTCAAAGACGATCGATCTCGCTGAAAAGGCACGCTGCTGTAAATTGAATGGGTCATGTGCATGGCATGACATGAATTTTGATTCATAGTGCTGTACGTGATGTGCATGGCAGTGAACTAATTCACATGGAACATGGCCATGCATGTTGTGTAATCATGTGTTTACGCATGGTGAGATACACGGGCATGCATGTACCACATGTTCATGGGTTCGATTTTGGGATGACCGGAATTGTTTCGGTGGTTCGTCCCGGTAAATCCGTTCTTTCCGGAAATAATTTAATCTTTCTAATTTTATTTAATTTAATTTTGGAATTAATTCAAATTCTATTTGGATTAGATTTCTTAATTATGGAATTAAATAATGGAATTAGATGGAGAGTTAAATTAGGAAAGAAAATCCTAGTTTCTCTAGATATCCTATACCTACTTGGATTAGAAGTCTTAAGAAGAATCAAAATTCGATTTTGATTAGGATTCTTGAGATCTAATTTAAATAGGATTGAGAAATTATTAAAATATTGATTTTATTTAATTTAAGTATTTTATTTAAAATCATTGGATTAATTCAAAATTTATTTTGGATTGGAAAATCTTGGATTTTATTTAGAATAGAATTAAATATGGAGATCAATGGATTTTAATAATATTGATTTTATTTAATTTAAGTATTTTATTTAAAATCATTGGATTAATTCAAAATTTATTTTGGATTGGAAAATCTTGGATTTTATTTAGAATAGAATTAAATATGGAGATCAATGGATTTTAATAATATTGATTTTATTTAATTTAAGTATTTTATTTAAAATCATTAGATTAATTCAAAATTTATTTTGGATTGGAAAATCTTGGATTTTATTTAAAATAGAATTAAATATGGAAATCAATGGAATTGATTTTATTTAATTGGAATAAAATTAAATATGAGAATCAAAGAATTTTTTCCGTCGCTCGGCAAAGTAATTAAGACGTAGAATGAAGACTCAAGACAAGCATGCTGGAATTCATCAAGGTACGAATAGTCGAGAAATAATTTTACTTGAGTAATTATTTGATTATTTGTGAACGTACTTGCATGAAATGTATGTTTGTTATTATGCTTATGTGTATTTAATTATGCATTAGATAGCGTATCCCTTTGTTATAAAAAGCTAAGTGGGAGAGGGTATGGAAACATATCCATGGTCTCCATTGCTGTTCTCTTGGTGACTTTTATGAACTTTCGAAGTTCATATAGATAAGCCATTGGAGGAGAATTCTTGTAATTCCTTTTACAAGAAACATTGATTAAGTTTATCAAACAATGCCTAATTTGTCTTTCCAAAACTGATTTCAAGTCGACTCATTCTCACCCCGGGGAGTGGAATGGAGCCAAAGCCACTTGGTCATGTCGAGGACACAAATTAGAGACTTTCGTGTCATTTGATGACTAGATCGATTGTCTGCTCGGCTCCCTCATTTTATGAGAGATAGGGTTGTTCGCATGGTGAATCACTGGTAAGAAACTTCGAGTTTCACTTATGATTCTCCGCGTCTTGATTTACAAGATTGAATGGATCAAGTAATTGGGAGTCAATTATAAAAGTCTCTTGGTGTAGTAAACGTCCACACCACGTGGCTTGCTATGCTGACGGATTTTGGATTAATTGATGTAGACAGTTGTAAGAAATTGTGAAGAGTTGTGAAGTTCTCGTAAACGTCCACACCACGTGGCTTGCGGTGATGTAGCAATTCCAAACGATTTACTTTGGTACTGAGTAATGGTTTACACTTAGATACGCATTATAGTATTCCTCCCCACGAGGTTCCGCTATAAGTGATGTATGACCAAAGCAAATCTAATTGCTAAATCATTTGGATTGGTAAACGTCCACACCACGTGGCTTGCCATATCTGATGGGATTTTAGATGTGATTAGTGGTTTAATGATATTATTTAAGGGAGATAATATCGGAGATTAAATCGATTGTTTGTTGTTATATGTGCTCATAGATTAGGAAATGGCTTTGAACCCACTTTATGTGATACTTAAGGATTTTAAACTCACTGGTCCCTAAATGTAATGATTGGAATAGAGATCTAGACATTACCCAAACTGTTAAAGAGTGCAAGGTTGTACTCAGTGAGCTTTGTCCTCCTAAGCCTATTGACATAGGCGGCTAGACAAGAAGCGATGAGGATACTCATAAAGGCCAGTCATTCGAGGAAACGCTTAAACACGTTTTTTGAGATGATTGACCTTTTGGACGAGTTGAGACAGAAATCGCAAGCTCTTGTAGCCAATGCCAAAGGTTTTGAACCTAAGGGCAAAATCGGGGAAAGGAAAAGAAAGCAATGAATCCCAGTGGTCCAAAGTTAATTGGACCACGAGATGGGACGAGAAAGCCATGAGGCAAGAGTTCTCGATGCAAACAGTCTGGGTACTGGAAGTCTGATTATCCTCTCAAAAGAAGTACGAAATTTTCTTTAGTCGTAAAACATAGTCAGTGGTATTATCTACTGGAACCTGGTGTGTAGATATGGAACCACTGACGGTATGTGCATTCTAAATGCAAGGGTTCCAGGAAACCCGACGACTTGGAAAAGAAAAGATCGTAGTCTACATAGGCAATGCTGTAAGGAGGCAGCTGTTGCAGTGGAGGACATTTTATAGGATTTCATTTTGAGTTATTGCTTTTATGTACCTTTCATATTAGAAAGAACTTTGTTCTGGATTTCTAATGAATGGATATTTTATTTCTTTTAATCATTTGATGGTTATAAGAAGAAATAATGATATTATCTATTTTGGTACATTAGCTAGCAATATATAAATGATGAATCCTGAGTCCACCACGATGCAACGAACCGTTTTATATATAACTCGTTTTACTAATAAGAGATTTCTTTATTTAATCATTTATACTTGTGGATTCTTATGCTAAGTCATATTTATTCAAATGAGAAGTTCAAAGGTCGAAAATTGATTGTAAGATCAATTAAGTTGAAGGAGTGGACCTTCCGACCTAAGAATCTAATTTGGAAGATAATACGACTAAGCAATCCTTTATGGATATAAGATATAAGATCCGGACAAGTATAAGAATTGATTGACTCTGATGTATGCAGACCTATGCCTACTCAGACAATAAGGTACGAGTACTTCATTTGATGATTACTCGAGAAATGGATTAGAATACCTGATGTGACACAAAAGCAAGTGTTTTGACAAGTCAATGGACACAAAGCTATTGTGGAGAACCATCAAGGTATATCCATTTGTAGCCTGCGATTTAATCGCGGAGGCAAGTACCTGTCTGAGGAATGCATGGCATACTGATCAGAACTTGGGATTGGATCCCAAGTGACTACACCATACAGTCCTCTGTAGGATTGGTGTGTCGGGTATAAGAAATGGAACTCTTATAGAAATAGTAAAAGCATAAGTTAAACGGAACTACCTATGTTCTATGGATATGTCTTGGAAACAACGGCACATTCAAATGTGGTTGTAGAATATCCTAGAAGAACAAAAGGTGTGTGTTCGATAGTACTATGAACCAGAAGGACGTTATAAGTTCTAACGCCCGGTTCTTAGAGGAAGACTATTAGATGAACCACAAGCCCAAAATGACATGATACTTCTGAAAAGAGAGAAAACGAATAAGACTTAGAACCAGCCGAACCGAGTAGCAGTACACCACTAACTGCACCTACTGTTATTACTGTTTATACACCGGAATGCCGTTGTAGTGGGAGGTTGTTTAACAACCGAAGATATTCATGAAACTAGGTGAGTCTTCGAACTCTGGACCTAGTATACATGAAATCGATCCCTAGATCTACATAGAGGCGGTACTAGATCTAAATGTGCCTTCTTGGAAAGCAATAAGGATTATTGCTAAGAGGCAAGATCATTTAGAGTACAAGCTTAGTTAATCCATTGATGGATTGAAACGAAGCTAGAGATCGTGGAACTTGCGAATTGATGAGATAGTCCATTTGATGGATTCATCAAAAGGCATTGACGAATCGTGTGTATGGGAAACGTAATGGAAACAAGGTGGTGTTTCTCGGAGGTTTTATGTAGATAACATTTTATCATTGGTAACAATGTAAAGATGTTGTCAGACATAAAATGATGGTTGTCTAGAAAAATCGATATATGAGATAAAGAAGAAGTTAGAGCATGTTCTTAAGATCTAGGATCTCAAGAAAAGAACATTGTACTTCTCTAGATATCTTATACGATTTTGGTTCGTTTTAACATGCAAGATTCCGAGAAAGGTTCGTTACCTTTCAGACACGGAATGCATCTATCTAAGGGTATGTGTTTTGGAACACAAAAGGAGATAGAAGCAATGAAAGCGGTTTCCTACACTTTGAGTGTGGAAAGCTTGATAAATGCAATGTTGAAAAACGAGAACCTGATATCGGCTATGCGGTTAGCATAGTGGGAGGATATCAAGGTAATCCTGGAAAGGAATATTCAACTGCTGTAAAAGTACTTTCGAAGTACTGTTCTAGACTACGAAGCAGACGAACATTTTCCTTTGGATTACATTCTCTTAGATTTCTAATCGAATGAGGACCGGTGTAAGTCGATATCAGGCTATGTGTTTCACTATTAAAGGAGAAGGAGTTTTAACATGGAAGAGTGATAAGCACGATGCTTTTCGGACTCTGCCATGGGTAACCAAATAGCAGCCTCAGAGGCAGCGGAAGTTTTGGTATAACTCCGGGATAATCTCTGGGACTTAGATGTGATTCTTAATTTGCCAAAGGCTAGGTAAATAGCGGTGCGATGGCAAATGGTAAGAAATCACAAGTCCATAAGTGTAAGATAACACATAGTGCAAGTACCACCTGATACGAGTCATCGTCGAGGGAGACGACGCTGTAGTCACCAAGATAACTTCAGAGCGGCAACCTAGAGTGCTCATTCACATAGTACTTCTTGGAAGTACAACTTTAGCACGTGATGAGTATGGGAGTCGGGAGTTTGGAGGAAATGACTAGACCTTAGTACAAGTGGGAGATTGTTGGAGTTGTGTACTTAATGTCTAGATTTAAGTGACGGAAACTCACGATCCATTGCCACTAATCTATTTAATTAAATAAACAATTATTTGCGTTTAATTATTTATAATTAAATATATGCAAATTATAGTCCTGGATTTTATACGTTGTAGTTAGTATGGTGTTGCATGGGCACACAGAAGATCATACTATCGGTTACTCGTATTTAATCGAACAGTTGCTCACGACCTAGATGGACACAGACCAATCCATCGGTATAGTCGTTGTGTGAGAGAGAAAATAATTTATCTTAATTATTTTATCACACTTGTACACTTGGTGTATTGAGCGGATCGTTGAGATTCATCGATTAGGATTGCCGGCGATAATCGATTCGAGTCTCAGTGTATTTTATTCTTAATCCCCGATATTATTGCGGGTGTGTATATTTAATATAAGTGACTTTGATTTACCAAAGGAATTAACCGATTTAATTATTGGGTTAATTACCGGTTAAGTTGGGTCACTATATTTCATATATGGCATGCCGTGAATAATTGACCGGACAGTGTATTCCGGAAGGGTTGATAATATCCCCGAGATGAGTTCATAAGGAATTATTATGTAAACCCTGCAGGTGGATTTATTCCGCATAATAATTAAGGTTGAATGGTACTAGTCTCGGATAAAAGAGATGAATAAATTAATTAGCAATAAATTAATTTTATTCATGGATATTTATATCTTAAATACACGGAATAAATAATACTACCGGAGAAATATTATTTGATATAATATGGTTTAATATTGGGAGTGCAATTAATTTTATATAGTGGAAAATAGAATTAATTAATATTGATAAGGATTAATGGACTTGAGCATTGGGCTCAATTTAATCTTCAATATTGGAAGCCCAATATTCCACCTCCTTAAGATCCCCTACGTAGCCTATAAAAGCACTACATGGTCTTCTCTATTCTCATAACTTGAAGATCACAATTCTAGAGAGAGAAAGTAGAGAGGAGGATCCATGGAGTTCGGTAGATCGTCGCCCACACGACGTCCGGGCTAGTGCAAGGAATACGTGGGAAGATCTCAAGGTCATCATAAGATCTCGTTTCTCCGCACAACGAATCGAAAGGTGAATTAAATTTCCGCAATTTAATTCTAGTTTATTGATCAATTATCGAAAAACAAGATCCGAAGGATCGAACCCGGATTAGACGAGGGACCACGCGGTGGTGGCGAAGCCACCGGACCGCGTGGACCGCACGCCTAGGGTTCGGCGCGCGAAGGAGAACCCTCGGCCTCGGCCGAGGGGGCGATCGCTGGGAGCGATCGCCGGCGGTGACGGGCTGGTGCCGTCACCTCCCCACCGCGACGGTGGGGGCTCCTCGACGGCGGGCAGCAGGTCGCCGGACCTGCTGCTGGGGGCTGCCGGATGCAGCCCCATCGAACGCGATGTTCGATCGCGTGAACCCGGCTCGCGGGGGTTCGGGTGGGGGCGGATTGCGCGCCTTCGGGCGCGTGGTCTCCAAAGCCCGGACTTCGGCGGATGAGTCGACGTTCATGTGATCTCCGGCGAAGGGTTTGATCGGGTTATTGGTTTCCGCAAATTTAAATAACCCGGGATATCGAATTCCAACAGTAAATAGGACTTTGTCTACTTTACTACGTGCTATTATTAAAAAGAACATTAAGTCTTGGGAAGAGTGTTTGCCTCATGTTGAGTTTGCTTATAATAGATGTGTTCATTCTGCTACTAAGTTTTCGCCATTTGAAATTGTGTATGGTTTTAACCCATTGACTCCTTTGGATTTATCTCCTTTACCTGTGCATGAACATACTGATCTTGATGGCCAGAAAAGGGCTGATTTTGTAAAACAGATACACGAGACGACGCGGATGAACATAGAGAGGCGAACCAGGCAATATGCCGAGCAAGCGAACAAGGGACGTCGCAAAGTAGTGTTTGAGCCTGGTGATTGGGTGTGGTTGCATATGCGCAAGGAGAGGTTTCCTTTGCAGCGCCGGTCGAAGTTACTTCCTCGTGGCGATGGACCATTCCAAGTGCTGGAGCGTATCAACGACAATGCCTACAAACTGGACCTCCCAGGTGAGTACAATGTTAGTGCTCATTTCAATGTTATTGACTTGAGTTTGTTCGATGCAGGTGACGACTTGGATTTGAGGACAAATCCTCTTCAAGAGGAGGGGAATGATGCAGCCCCAGAGTCGTCGATGATACAAGACCCGGTGCATGTTCCAGCTGGACCTGTTACGCGCTCGAGAGCCAAGAAGTTCAAGACGAGCTTGATGGCATTGATACAAGAAGTATGGGCGCAAGAGCTATTGAAGAAACCCATCGGTGATGTGGAGAAGCCAAGCCTTATCAACCTGATTAAGTACGAGGAGGCCGAACCAACGGAAAGTGATGAGTTTCAAGCTGGAACCATGAAGACGAAGCTGGAACGGAGGTCAGACGAGTGCCGAGGACGCGCCGCGAAGTTCGGGTCAGAAATTGGCTTGGTGTCGGCCGACACCAAGGCCTGTCGGCCGACACCTTCAGAAAGAGGGTCGGCTATACAACAGGATGAGACCGCGACCGAAGGATTTCCTGCGGACGCAGGGTGAATGTCGGCCGACACCCCATACTGTCGGCCGACAAAGTTCCAGATTTTGGAAATCGCAACGTGACTTTTGATTTCAGCGTTTTTATTCCTTTTCCTCATGTTTTTAGGTTTGCCTATATATATAAAGGCCGTGGAGATTTTATAGAACACAACTTTGAAGATTAAAATATATTTCGTGAGTTTATTCTCTCTTTCTTTTCGTTCTCTTTTCGATTGCGCCAAAAGAGATCAACCCGACGAATCAACGAAGCATACATACTTCGTTCGTGTGTCATACATCGATTTCCGAGTTGCTGCATCGATCTCGTGTTGGGGGTTAGGGTTCCGTCCTTAATTGATTTCACGATTTCAGATTCAGAGGTTTGGGATCATCCGCCAGGTATCCAATTTATCGTTTCTTCTTCTTCCGCTCAATCCATCAACGAGGTACGTATCAATTATGTTATACTTGTACACGTGGTGTATTGAGCGGACCGTTGAGTAAAAGTTCGGTTAGGATTGCCTTTGATAATCGAACTAAAACTCAGTGCGTGATATTCTTAATCCCTGATATAATTGCGGGTGTGTGCGTATAATATTAGTGACTTTGATTTTCCAAAAGAATTGACTGATTAGAATATTCGGTCAATTACCGGCAAAGTTGGGTTACTGTATTTTATGTATGACATGCTGTGAATTATAGGAGGGACAGTGTGTCCCGGAAGAGTTGATAATGTCCCTGAGATGAGCTCATAAAGTTTATCATGTAAACCCTGCAGGTGGATTTGATCTGCATGATAATAAGGTTGAGTGGTACTAGTCTCGGAAATAAAAGAGGTGAATTAATATAATTTGCAATAAATTCAACTTAATTCAAGGACATTTATATCTTAAATACACGGAATAGATTAATGCTAAAAAAAGGAAAATATTATTTGATATAATATGAATTAATATAATTTGCAATAAATTCAAATTAATTCACGGACATTTATATCTTAAATACACGAAATAAATTAATGCTAAAAAAGAAAATATTATTTGATATAATATGAATTAATGTGGGAGTATTCAATTATATTAATTTAGTGGAGTTTAATATAATTTATGGAATTTTAATTAAAGTCTTTTGGGCTTGAAGACTGGGTTAATTAAAAGTCCATTAGAAGCCCACTCATAATCCTCCTAAGGGTCCCCAATGTAGCCTCTAAATACACCATTGATGATCTCAGAATCTCGAACCCTAGTAATATGAGATGGCCGAAAATTACAAGAGAGAGAGAGAGAGAGAGAGAGAGAGAGAGAGAGAGAGAGAGAGAGAGAGAGAGAGAGAGAGAGAGAGAGAGAGAGAGAGAGAGAGAGAGAGAGAGAGAGAGAGAGAGAGAGTCATCGATAGATAATCGCCCACACGATTTCCGAAGGCTGGTGAAGGATATACATTGGAAGATTCGTAGGTCTTCAATAGATTTATTTTCTGACAAATAAATCAAAAATAAATTAAATAATTCCGATATTTAATCTATGTATGTTCATCGAAATATTATCGAAAAACAAGATCCGACAAACAGGGATCCAAACCGGGTCGAGTTGGGAGGTAGCGTTCGTGGACCGCCGGACCGCCGGCGACTCGAGGACCCGGCTGGACGGATCACCGCGAGGAGCCCTCGGCTGGGCAGCCCAAAGCCCGCCTGGGCGGCGGGTGAGCGCTCGCAGCTGGAGAAATCGAGCGGTCGCGGCTTCGCCTTGGCTAGGGCTCGATCGGGCTGCTCCTCCGCGACGACTCCGGGCTGTTCGGTCGTGGTTTCCGGGACGTCGATCGGAGTTGGTTTTACGACCTCCGGATGATCGATTTCCAACACGGATGGCTCTCAACATCGATCACAACAGCTGGTGTCGGCGTGCTGGACGTCCCCATATCAAAAGGAACAATCGACGGAGGCGTGCGGTAACTCGAGGACTCAAATGGATAGGCCGGTGGCAGCATCTGGTAACCCTAGAATGGAAAGACTGGACCCTGGAATTGAAAGACTAGACCCGACATCTGGTAACTCTTGAATGGAAATACTGGAGGCTGCATGCGGTAATGCATCCATGCGCCAGCGTCTCCAAACGAATACTGAGGGGGGTCAGGCACCGCCGACGTCGAGAATCGAGGAGGTACTCTGAGCACAGTAGTATCAGGAATGTCCTCGCAGTGGTAGGAATGACGAGGAGGTGAACTCTGAGGGGGCGAGGCAGGCTCATCGTACACTGGCCTCGAAGGATAAGGCCCTGGCTGAGAGTGTCTTTTCAGACCCAAGAAGCCCTTCATTTTAGAGAAAATGCTCTCCGTGACACTCTTCCTGACGCTCTCCGTCACACTCTTCGTCACGCTCTCAGTGAGATGCCTCGTGATGTGAGCAGTGAATCCTGTCTCGGAGGTGTCAAACAGGATCCTCTCGAGGTCACTCCGACGATAAATAGGTGGATCATCGTCCACTCTCTCAAAAGCATGTCCAGCTCGAGACTCAGGAGGAGAAGCATGTCTAGGAGGAGAGGCATGTCGAGGAGGAGAAGCATGTCGAGGTCTCTGAGATGTACGTCTCTCGGCTGAAGAGTTGGGCGTGATATCGTCACGCGAGCGGACACCTGCCGCCTTCTTGAATGTCTTGGCCACGCGGTCCACAAGCTTCTTCTTCTTCTTCTCTATCTTCTTCTTCGGTTCCGGTGCTCGAGCTAGTGCCACTGGTTGGGTTACACGGACGAGAGACTGGTACGGGACGTCATACAGCTCACCGGCCCCATCAAAGGTCCTGTAATACAACATCTTTTCCTCCTCCGGTGTCGCGGTGAGGGTCTCGTGCACTACAAGCTAAAAGAAAACAAATACAAAAAAACATTTATTAGGTATTTGATAAAATTATTAATATAAAATTAATAACGAAATAGATTGACTGTTACCTGCTCATCCTCAAAGTAATGCCTGAAATCGAAGTTAGTCTTCCTCGGCGTCCAATGCAAAAACCGGGGCCTTTGCGTCTCTCGGCTCCGACTACCGCAGAGTTTCCCTAAATCAGGAAAGGCCTCGAAGGTCCTGTTGGGGATCGTTCATGTATACGCAGCGGAAAACAAAAATTTTATTTTATTTTATTTTATTGAAAATCCTATTTTCAATATTACCTGCATTAATTGATTTAATTCAAATCTATTAAATAAATAATCCACCATTTAATTTAATTATCAAATAATTAAATATTTAATTCATACATCTCATACTACATAAATTAAATCTAGCGCAATTAAATTTATCATATAAATTAATTACATCTAGCGCAATTATATTTATCATATAAATTAATTACACTACTAATTAATTACGCAATTATATTTATCATATAAATTAATTACACTACTAATTAATTACGCAAACACACATAATTAATTGCGTCAATTTGACAATTAACATAATCACAATTATATAATTCAAATCAAATTGATTTTAATTAACAATTAAATTAATCTCTATTAATTTTATTTGTCAATTATAATCCCAGTACTTAGCGCAAACAATTAACGCAAAACAATTGAATCCAGATTTAATCGTGAGTACCTTAGGGATTCGTCGGACGAAACGAAGTTCGTCAGAAGTCGCGCGGATGCTGATGGGATTCGATGTCCCGGGCTATCAAAAATTGCGGAACCGATAACCCGACCGAAAACCCTATCGCCGGAGACCGCACGAACACCAACTCATCCGCAGGAGTCCGACCTTTGGAGACTACGCATCCGAAGACACGCAGCCCGCCCCCAGCCGATTTTCTCCCACGAGTCGGATCTACGAACGCAAACCACACGCGAAGAACCGGGCTCGACAAGAGCGTCGCCGCGGGATAAACCCGCGGCTAAACCCTAGCCGAACCCCATCCGCGGGGTTCGCGATCGCCGTGCATGGCGATCGCTGGGGCTGCTCCGGCAGCCCCCGAGTGGCGGTGAGTCCGGCGACATCACCGCCGTCGCCATCGAGGGGAGGGCGGTCAGCCCAGCTGACCCGCCGCGGCCTAGCCGCGGCTGCCCTAGCGATCGACTTCCGAGTCGATCGCTCGCCCCGGCTTCAGCCGGGGCCCCCTTCGTGCGCACGCCGCCGTCGAGGGCGGCTGGGGTCCGCCACGGCACCAGCCCGTGGCACCCCAGCGATCGACCGGAGTCGATCGCGTGCCCCGGCGTCCAGCCGGGGCTTCGCCCCTCGTCGCGCGCGCCGGGCGGTCAAACCCTAGGGTTTCGACCGCCTCCTTCGATCTTCGCCGGGGATCTCGAATCCCCGTCCGCGATGATCGTCGTTTTCCCAGATCGCGTCGTTCATGTATACATCACAATTATTCAACGCACAAATAATCATAGAAGGGGGTTCTCGATTATTACCTCGAATCGTTGTACGGAGAAACGAATTCGGTTGACGACCTTGTGATCTTCCCGCGTATTCCTAGCACTCCGTTCGAACGTCGGGTGGGCGACGAGCTATCGAACTTTATGGATCTTCCTCACTCTCAAGACTTTATGAATTCCGTAGGTTTTCTTATGTTATTAAAAGTGAAGACCATGTAGTGCTTATATAGGCTACGAAGGGGATCATAAGGAGAATAAATATTGGGCTTCAATATTGAAAATTAAATTGGGTCCAACCCAAATCTATTAATTCTTATCAATATTAATTTTATTTATTTTCCACTATATAAATAAAATTGCACTCCCAATATTATTCCATATTATATCAAATAATATTTCTCCATCTTAGTATTATTTATTCCGTGTATTTAAGATTTAAATATCCATGAATAAATTTATTTATTGCCCAATAAATTATATTCATCTCTTGAATCCGAGACTAGTACCATTCAACCTTAATTATTGTGCGGAACGAATCCACTCATGAGGTTTACACAATAATTCCTTATGAACTCATCTCGGGGATATTATCAACCCTTCCGGGATACACTGCCCCTTCAAGAATTCACGGCATGCCATATACAAAATATAGTGACCCAACTTAACCGGTAATTAACCCAATAATTAAATCGGTTAATTCCTTTGGTAAATCAAAGTCACTTATACTAAATATACACACCCGCAATTGTTTCAGGGATTAAGAATAAAATACTCCGAGTCTCAAATCAATTATCGCCGAGCAATCCTAATTGATGAGTCTCAATTGATCCGCCCAATACACCAAGTGTACAAGTGTGATAAAATAATTAAGATAAATTATTTTCTCTCTCACACAACGACTATACCGATGGATTAGTTCGTGTCCATCTAGGTCGTGAGCAACTGTTCGATTAAATACGAGTAACCGATAGTATGATCTTCTGTGCGCCCATGCAGCACCATACTAACTACAACGTATAAAATCCAGAACTATGATTTGCATATAATTAAATGCAAATAATTGTTTATTAATTAAATAGATTAAATTCTATGATCGGGAGTTTACCGTTACTTAAATCTAGACATTAAGTACACAACTCCAACAATCTCCCACTTGTACTAAGGTCTAGTCATTTCCTCCAAACTCCCGGTTCCCATACTCATCACGTGCTTTAAAGTGTACTTCCGAGAAGTACTATGTGAGTGAGCAATCTAGGTTGCCGCTCTGAAGTTATCTTGGTGACTACTACGTCGTCTCCCTGACGATGACTCGTATCAGGTGGTACTTGCTCTATGTGTTAACATCACTTTTGACTTATGACTTCTTCTAGTTCACCGTGCACCGCTATCTAATAGCCTTTGGTAAACTAAGAGTCATATCCAAGTCAAGAGGTTATCCCGGAACCTAACCAAAACTTCCGCCGCCTCTGAGGCTGCCATTCGGTCATGAGAGAGTCTGAGAAGCATCCTGCTTATCACTCTTTCATTTCATGGTTCCACCTCTTTCTAAAAGTGAACACATAGCCTGATATCGACTTTCACTGGTCCTTCTCTGATTTTTGGATCTGAGAATCTGTAATCTAAGAAGATTTCGTCTTGCTCAAGCCAGTACTATGAAAGTACTCTTGCAGCATTCGAACATCTCTTATCCAGATTACTTTGATATCCTCCCACTACGCAAACCGCATAGTTGATATCAGGTTCTTGTTTTACAACATTGCATCTACAAAGCCCTTTACACTCGAAGTGTAGGGAACTGCTTTGTCTATATCTATCTCCTTCATGTGTTCAAGACACATACCTTAGATAGATGAATTCTGTTCTCGAAAGGCAATAACCTTTCTCAGAAGTATGCATGTTTAAAACAAACCTTAATCGTATAAGATGTCTAGGAGAAGTACAATGTTCTTATCTCTAGATCATAAGATCTTAAGAACATGCTCTAACTTCTTCTCAATCTTATATCTCGATTTATTTAGACAACCTCCATTTTATGTCTGACAACACTTTTACATTGTCGCCAATGATAAAATGTTATCTACATAAAATCTCCGAGAAACACCACCTTTGTTTCCGTCACGTCTCTAACACACCTTCTCCGCTAAACCCTGTGCAGACCTAGGGATCGATTTCATGTATACTGGATCCAGAGTTCAAAACTCATCCAGTCTTATGAATATCTCTAGTTGCTTAACAACCTCCCACTGCAATGGCGTCCCGGTGTGTAACAGTAACAACATTAGGTGCAGTTAGTGGTGTACTACTACTCGGTCAGGCTGGTTCTCAGTCTTTCTCTTTCCTCATTTTAAAGTATTTTGTCAATTAGGGCATTGTAGTTCATCTAATAGTTTTTCCTCTATGAACCGGACGAGACGTCCCTCTGGTTCATAGTACTATAGAACACACAATACTTCGTTCATCTAGGATATCCTACAACCATATTGAATATGGCGTTGTCTCCAGGAATATCCATAGAACATAGGTAGTTCCGAACAACTTGTTCTCTTACTATTAGATTTCTACTTCTTTACAACGCACCATCTCTACACGTAAGTGCACGGCGCGTCTCTTTGGGAATTAATCCCAATCTTTGATTATGCTATGTGTTATCTAGATAGGTGATGGCCTCCGCGACCGAGTCGCAGGCTTCTAATGGATATACTTTGATGGTTCCCCATAATAGCTTTGTGTCCATTGAGGAGTCAAAACACTTTGCTTTTATGGCACATCAAGCATTCTAATCCATCACTGAGTATTCTTTGAAAGAATTACTCATACCTCTCTAATATACACATATGTCTGCATATCTAATCATTTTCTATACTTGTCCGAATTCCATCCTTTATCCAGAAAGGTTAACTCAGTTGTATCATCTTTCAAGATCGATTCTTAGGTCGGGAGGTCCATTCCTCCAACTATAATTGATCAAATCAATTTCGACCTTTTGAATCCCTTTTGAATAGATACTACCAAGTTCAAGAATTCACAAGTATAATGATTAACAAAAGAAATACATCTAATAAGTAAAACAAGTTATACATAACTGTTTGTTGCATCGTGGTAGACTAAGGATTCATCATTCATGTATTGCTATCTAATGTACCAGAATAGATATGACTATTATTTCTTATCCAAACCATCCAATGATTAAAGAAATAAAATATCCATTAATAAAGAAAAACAGAACGAAGTTCTTTTTCAAAATAAAAAAGGGTACATAAGCAATAACTGAAATGAAAACTTAAAACAGATAAATGTCTTCCACTGCAACCGCTGCTACCCCAACAGCTTCGCCCATGTAGACTCGAATTCTTCTTCTCTAAGTCGCCGGGTTTTCTGGAACCCCTGCATTCAAAAATGCACATACCGTCAGTGGTTCCATATCTACACACCAGAATTCTGGTAGATAATACCGCTGACTATGTTTTTACGACTAAAGAAAGATTCGTACCTCTGAGAGGACATTCAGACTTCCAGTGTCCCATCTTGTTGCATCGGAAGCACTTACCCTTTGGCTTTGCAGCCCCCACTTGTGGTGCAGTCCTCTTGACACCACTGGGTTTCCAGGCTTGCTTCCTTTTCTTGCCCCTACCTCCACCAGGCTTAAAGCCTTTGGACTTGGTAGCTACAAGCGCTTGAGACTTGCCCTTCTTGTAGATCCCCTCTGCCGCCTTTAGTTCAGTCAGGAGTTGCGCAAGAGTATAAGACAGTTTACCCATATTATAGCTCATACGAAACTGCTCAAAACTAGGGGCCAGAGACTGGAGTATGATGTCGACTTGCGTCTCAGCATCAATAGAAGCTCCTAGGACCTCAAGTTCATTCAACAAACTCATCATCTTAAGAACGTGCTCCCCTACGGGCGTTCCTTCAGATTGAGTAGTCGACATAAGGACTCTCATGGCTTCTTGCCTAGCCGCACGATCTTGCTCCCCAAACATCTCCTTGAGGTTAAACATCATATCATAGGCAGTGTCCATTGGCTCATGTTGGGTTTGGAGTACATTTGACATGGAAGCCAAAATATAACACCTAGCCATTTCATCAGCCTTTTTCCACTTCCGATATGCCAGTTTCTCCTCATCAGTTGAGGCAGCCGTGGGCTCGGCAGGGCACACTTCATGGAGTACATACTTGTACTCTTCCGAAGTTAGGACAATGTCTAAATTTCTCTTCCAATCAATATAGTTGGTGCCAGTGAGCTTATGCTCCTTGAGTATCATAGAAAGTGGGTTCATAGCTATTCTCTAAACCTATAAGCACATTTAAACAAACAATTAATTTAATATCCGATATTATCTCCCTTAAATAATATCATTAAATTACTAATCACATCTAAAATCCCATCAGGTAAGGCAAGCCACGTGGTGTGGACGTTTACCCACCCAAATGATTTAGCAATTAGATTTTCTTTGGTCATACATCGCTTATAGCGGAACCTCGTGGGGAGGAATACTACAAGGCGTATCTAAGTGTAAACCATTACTCAGCACCAAAGTGAATCGCTTGGAATTGCTACATTACCGCAAGCCACGTGGTGTGGACGTTTACGACAACTTCACAACTCTTCACAATTCCTTACAACTGTCTACATCAATTAATCCAAAATCCGTCAGTGCAGCAAGCCACGTGGTGTGGACGTTTACTTCACTAAGAGACTTTTATAATTGACTCCCAATTACTTGATCCATTTAATCTCGTAAATCAAGACGCGGAGAATCATAAGTGAAACTCGAAGTTTCTAACCAGTGATTCGCCATGCGAACGACCCTATCTCTCATAAATGAGGGAGCCGAGCAGACAAGCGACCCATCTATCAAAGAATGGCACGGAAGTCTTTAATTTGTGTCCTCTACATGACCAAGTGGCTCTGGCTCCATTCCACTCCCCGGGGTGAGAATGAGTCGACTTGAAGTCAGTTTCAGAAAGACAAATTAGGCATTGTTTGATAAACTTGATCAATGTTTCTTGTAAGAGGAATTACAAGAATTCTCCTCCAATGACACATCTATACGAACTTCAAAAGTCCATAAGAGTCACCAAGAGAACAGTAATGGAGACCATGGGAATGTTTCCATCCCCTCTCCCACTTAGCTTTTTATAATAAAGGGATACGCTATCTAATGCATAATTAAACACATAAGCATGCATGAAAGCAATAAAGCACATAGCACATAGTCAAAAATAATGCTAGAGAAATTATTTTTCCCCGACTATCATGGCTTTATCTTCATATGCATCTTCTAGTCTTCAGTCTTCGTTTCTTGAATGCTCCATGTGACGAGAATATTAATCTCTAATATTTAAATCTATTTATTTTCAATTAATCCAAAAGTTACTTAATTCGAAAATTAAGTCAATTGAATATATCAAAAATAAAATTAAATATCATTAATATTTTTATTTATTTATTTTCCTATCTAGTTCTATTAAATCTCTAGAATAATCTATCCAATTAAAACTTGGAATATTCTAGAAGATATCTATAATAGAACAAGGAAATAAAATAAATAAATTAGGACTACTACTTTTCAAAATTTATTTTTATTCCTAATCCATGAATATTCCCATGAGTAGGAATAATCAAATAGGAAAAATAAATTTAGTACTAAATTAATTAAATTTCTAATCCATGAATTTTTCCATGAAGGAAATAAATCAATAGAAAATAAAATTAATTTAAATTAATTCTTTTCCTAATCCATGAGAGTTTCCAAAAAGGAAAGTACTCAAATAGGAAAAATCTGAATTAATTGGGAAAGTAGATTTTTGTAGGAACAGCACGGGATTAGGAGATCCCAGCCATCCCCACGATGATGGATCGGCCGGCCACTCGGGAGGAGCGCCGCCGCCGCCTAGCCACCGCCGGCTAGGCCATGGGTCGATCACCACCATGTGATCGATCCCAAGCCCTTGTCTTCTCGTCACTTCTTCGTCTTCCGGCGATCGTCTCAACATCGAACCAACGTAATTAAAATTACAAAATTTAAATTACAATTCCGGTATCGATTCTATACATGAAATCGACCCTATACATTTTCCGGAAAAAAAGTGCGTAATAATAAATCCTAAATTCGGTCAACCCCCGAATTTTTACTATTACAAACATTCAACCACACAAAACGAATCTCGACATGTCCGAGAGTTTAATAATCATGATAATTAATTAAAAAAACAATTAATTAAATCCAACCATGATAGCCGGAAATCCTGCAAGGTAGAACAATAATCGAACATATACATGAACACGAAACCGAACTCTCTGATACCATTTGATGGGATTCGATGTCCCGGGCTATCAAAAATTGCGGAACCGATAACCCGACCGAAAACCCTATCGCCGGAGACCGCACGAACACCAACTCATCCGCAGGAGTCCGACCTTTGGAGACTACGCATCCGAAGACACGCAGCCCGCCCCCCGCCGATTTTCTCCCACGAGTCGGATCTACGAACGCAAACCACACGCGAAGAACCGGGCTCGACAAGAGCGTCGCCGCGGGATAAACCCGCGGCTAAACCCTAGCCGAACCCCATCCGCGGGGTTCGCGATCGCCGTGCATGGCGATCGCTGGGGCTGCTCCGGCAGCCCCCGAGTGGCGGTGAGTCCGGCGACATCACCGCCGTCGCGATCGAGGGGAGGGCGGTCAGCCCAGCTGACCCGCCGCGGCCTAGCCGCGGCTGCCCTAGCGATCGACTTCCGAGTCGATCGCTCGCCCCGGCTTCAGCCGGGGCCCCCTTCGTGCGCACGCCGCCGTCGAGGGCGGCTGGGGTCCGCCACGGCACCAGCCCGTGGCACCCCAGCGATCGACCGGAGTCGATCGCGTGCCCCGGCGTCCAGCCGGGGCTTCGCCCCTCGTCGCGCGCGCCGGGCGGTCAAACCCTAGGGTTTCGACCGCCTCCTTCGATCTTCGCCGGGGATCTCGAATCCCCGTCCGCGATGATCGTCGTTTTCCCGGATCGCGTCGTTCATGTATACATCACAATTATTCAACGCACAAATAATCATAGAAGGGGGTTCTCGATTATTACCTCGAATCGTTGTACGGAGAAACGAATTCGGTTGACGACCTTGTGATCTTCCCGCGTATTCCTAGCACTCCGTTCGAACGTCGGGTGGGCGATGAGCTATCGAACTTTATGGATCTTCCTCACTCTCAAGACTTTATGAATTCCGTAGGTTTTCTTATGTTATTAAAAGTGAAGACCATGTAGTGCTTATATAGGCTACGAAGGGGATCATAAGGAGAATAAATATTGGGCTTCAATATTGAAAATTAAATTGGGTCCAACCCAAATCTATTAATTCTTATCAATATTAATTTTATTAATTTTCCACTATATAAATAAAATTGCACTCCCAATATTATTCCATATTATATCAAATAATATTTCTCCATCTTAGTATTATTTATTCCGTGTATTTATGATTTAAATATCCATGAATAAATTTATCTATTGCCCAATAAATTATATTCATCTCTTGAATCCGAGACTAGTACCATTCAACCTTAATTATTGTGCGGAACGAATCAACTCATGAGGTTTACACAATAATTCCTTATGAACTCATCTCGGGGATATTATCAACCCTTCCGGGATACACTGCCCCTTCAAGAATTCACGGCATGCCATATACAAAATATAGTGACCCAACTTAACCGGTAATTAACCCAATAATTAAATCGGTTAATTCCTTTGGTAAATCAAAGTCACTTATACTAAATATACACACCCGCAATTGTTTCAGGGATTAAGAATAAAATACTCCGAGTCTCAAATCAATTATCGCCGAGCAATCCTAATTGATGAGTCTCAATTGATCCGCCCAATACACCAAGTGTACAAGTGTGATAAAATAATTAAGATAAATTATTTTCTCTCTCACACAACGACTATACCGATGGATTAGTTCGTGTCCATCTAGGTCGTGAGCAACTGTTCGATTAAATACGAGTAACCGATAGTATGATCTTTTGTGCGCCCATGCAGCACCATACTAACTACAACGTATAAAATCCAGAACTATGATTTGCATATAATTAAATGCAAATAATTGTTTATTAATTAAATAGATTAAATTCTATGATCGGGAGTTTACCGTTACTTAAATCTAGACATTAAGTACACAACTCCAACAGATGCGACGCGGGGATGCACGCGGGGCGTGCGGGCTGATCACGGGGAGAGCCGGGGTGGCTCTCGGCTGGTCGCGGCGGCGCTCGGGCGCAGGCGGGCTTGGCTCGGTCGTGCTCGGGCGTTGCTCGTTCAAACCTCTGGCGTCTCTCGTCAAATCAGGTTTCACCTCGTATAGGTAATCCCACTCGCGTATTGCACTAGAAATACGAGAGGGAGAATACGACGGGAAAAACGGGCCAGAAAACGGCACCGGAATCGGATTCCGGCGAGGCGGGCGGCTGCCGGCGGCGGCGCTGGGCGGCGGCGGGCGGCGGTCCTCCGAGGGAGGCGGCCGAGGGGTCGGCGGCGAGAGAGGGGAGAGGGAGAGAGGAGAGGCTAGGCTAGAGCTCTCTAGGTTTTGGTGTGTTTTTCTTCATGTCTATGGAGCTCCTTTTATAGGTGAAGAAAAGAGCTTCTTGGGCTCAAACCCTAATGGATCGGATCCATTAACCCTAGTCGGCCCAATTCATTAGCCGTCATTACGTTTCTCCCAAATTGACAATCAATTCGATCTCCGAAAAATATAACGATTATATTTTCTTTCTCGTTTTAATTTTCTCATCGATATGAGATAATAATAAAAATTTCCAATTTCACAAAATCGGAAAGCTCATTTCAGGGGTACTGCTAAATCGGGTTATTTCCCAAAATAGAAAGTGTACACCATCGTGTCCGTTTTCTTTAGCTCAGTAATATTTCCAACTCATAATCACAATTATGAATCTCGGATTCAATCATATTGACCTCCGACTATATGTACTTAATTAACAGTTAATTAACACATGATCGTATTCAAGGATTGGTTTACACGAGAATGTGACCCTCAATGGTTCAGGTGTATAACTAGCTGTGGGCTCACAACACATTGTGATTAGAACAACATATTGTTCTTATATCAACTACTCCCGAGAGTTTCAGATTAATAATCATATTATTTAATCTCCGAACAATTCGGTGCCCAACGAATCAGTGACGAGCATCTAGCAACCACGCTTCACTAATTCCCTAGATACAAATGAAGTGCCTGCAAGAACCTTGTAATATAGTTAGCGTACAGTACGATCCCTCTGACTCACATGTCCTTATCAAACTAGAGATATTGGTCGAACGAGATCTCTTGTTGTGTTTGATAACTTTGCGAACGTTCTAGGTTTCGTAAAATCCAGTCGTGATTGATCTAGAGAAACACATTTCTCTAATCATCTCACTGTTCAACTCTGGCCAGAGATTCCGGGACTACGAACCACATAGGACATCCATGAACTATATCAAGCGATCAGATCCCCTACTACCATGCACAGACTTCACATCAGATTTCGAACTGCACGAACATTGCCTCCTTTTTCGACTTACTCCCTTTCCAGGGAATCAGAAACACGTTACGATACAGCTAGTCCTCTGATGAAGTCACAGTGATGTCTGGGTCTTAAGGATTAATTGTTGGAGTTGTGTACTTAATGTCTAGATTTAAGTAACGGTAAACTCCCGGTCATAGCATTTAATCTATTTAATTAATAAACAATTGTTTGCTTTTAATTATTTGATAATTAAATATATGCAAAATATAGTCCTGAATTTTATACGTTGTAGTTAGTATGGTGTGTCGGGCCCCACACAGAAGATCATACTATCGGTTACTCGTATTTAATCAAACAGTTGCTCACGACCTAGATGGACACGGACCAATCCATCGGTATAGTCGTTGTGTGAGAGAGAAAATAATTTGTCTTAATTATTTTATCACACTTGTACACTTGGTGTATTGGGCGGATCGCTTGAGATTTGTCGATTAGGATTGCATGCGATAATCGATTCAAGTCTTAGAGTATTTTATTCTTAATCCTCGATACTATTGCGGGTGTGTATATTTAATATATGTGACTTTTATTTTCCAAAGGAATTAACCGATTTAATTATTGGGTTAATTACCGGTTAAGTTGGGTCACTATATTTTATATATGGCATGCCGTGAATACTTGACGGGAAAGTGTATCCCGGAAGAGTTGATAATATCCCCGAGATGAGTTCATAAGGAATTATTGTGTAAACCTCATGAGTGGATTTGTTCCGCACAATAATTAAGGTTGAATGGTACTAGTCTCGGATTCAAGAGATGAATAAATTAATTAGCAATAAATTAATTTTATTCATGGATATTTAAATCTTAAATACACGGAATAAATAATACTACCGGAGAAATATTATTTGATATAATATGGTTTAATATTGGGAGTGCAATTAATTTATATAGTGGAAAATAAATTAATTAATATTAATGGGAGATTAATAGATTTGGGCTTGGGCTCAATTTAATCATTAATATTGGAAGCCCAATATTCCACCTCCTTTAGATCCCCTACGTAGCCTATAAAAGCACTACATGGTCTTCACTTTCAATAAGACAAGATTATCATACTTGATATTCTAGAGAGTTGAAGAGGATCCATAAGCTTGGAAGATCGTCGCCCACCCGACGTTCAAGCTAGTGCAAGGAATACGTGGGAAGATCGTAAGGTCATCATCTTGATTTCGTTTCTCCGCACAACGAATCGAAAGGTAAAATCATATACTCTCTTCTATGATTTTATGTGATATGATCGTGATACATACATGAACGCACGATCCGGTAAACGACGAGCTCCGCGGACGGGGATGGACCGCGAGGTCGACATCCCCGCGGGGATCGAGGAAAGCCCTCGGCTGGGAGCCGAGGGTGGTGGTCGGAACCCTAGGGTTCGACCGCCGGGCATGCGAGACCCCGACTGGTAGCCGGGGGTGCGATCGATCCTAGGATCGATCGCGGGTAAGCTGCGGGGTCACCCGCAGCGAGCCCCGTACGTGCTGCGGGTTCGCCCGCAGCGGATGCGTGCGGGGGCTAGGCCCCGCTGGGCAGCGAGTCGTGGACTCGCTGCGGGGGCTGCTACGAGCAGCCCCGGGGATGCCGTGAGGCATCCCAGCGATCATCGCGAGATGATCGCGAGCCCCGTGCGGGGGCTCGGCTGGGCACCACGTGTTGGAGTTGTGTACTTAATGTCTAGATTTAAGTAACGGTAAACTCCCGGTCATAGCATTTAATCTATTTAATTAATAAACAATTGTTTGCGTTTAATTATTGTTAATTAAATATATGCAAAATATAGTCCTGAATTTTATACGTTGTAGTTAGTATGGTGTGTATGGACACACAGAAGATCATACTATCGGTTACTCGTATTTAATCAAACAGTTGCTCACGACCTAGATGGACACGGACCAATCCATCGGTATAGTCGTTGTGTGAGAGAGAAAATAATTTATCTTAATTATTTTATCACACTTGTACACTTGGTGTATTGGGCGGATCGCTTGAGATTTATCGATTAGGATTGCATTAGATAATCGATTCAAGTCTCAGAGTATTTTATTCTTAATCCCCGATACTATTGCGGGTGTGTATATTTAATAAGTGTGACTTTGATTTTCCAAAGGAATTAACCGATTTAATTATTGGGTTAATTACCGGTTAAGTTGGGTCACTATATTTTATATATGGCATGCCGTGAATACTTGACGGGAAAGTGTATCCCGGAAGGGTTGATAATATCCCCGAGATGAGTTCATAAGGAATTATTGTGTAAACCTCATGAGTGGATTCGTTCCGCACAATAATTAAGGTTGAATGGTACTAGTCTCGGATTCAAGAGATGAATAAATTAATTAGCAATAAATTAATTTTATTCATGGATATTTATTCGATTGACTTAATTTTCGAATTAAGTATCTTTTGGATTTATTAAAAATAAATAGATTTAAATATTGGGATTAATATTCTCGTCACATGGAGCATTCAAGAACGAAGACTGAAGACTAGAAGACGCATACGGAGATGAAATAAAGCCATGATAGTCGGAAAATAATTTTCTAGCATTATTTTGACTATGTGATATGTGCTTTATTACTTGTATGCATGCTTATGTGTTTAATTATGCATTAGATAGCGTATCCCTTTGTTATAAAAAGCTAAGTGGGAGAGGGGATGGAAACATTCCCATGGTCTCCATTACTGTTCTCTTGGTGACATTTATGAGCTTTCGAAGTTCATATAGATATGTCATTGGAGGAGAATTCTTGTAATTCCTTTTACGAGAAACATTGATTAAGTCTATCAAACAATGCCTAATTTGTCTTTCTGAAACTGACTTCAAGTCGACTCATTCTCACCCCGGGGAGTGGAATGGAGCCAAAGCCACTTGGTCATGTGGATGACACAAATTAGAGACATTCGTACCATTCTTTTGAAGATGGATCGATTGTCTGCTCGGCTCCCTCATCTAATGAGAGATAGGGTTGTTCGCATGGTGAATCACTGGTTAGAAACTTCGAGTTTCACTTATGATTCTCCGCGTCTTGATTTACGAAAATCGAATGCTTCAAGTAATTGGGAGTCAACTATAAAAGTCTTTTGGTGTAGTAAACGTCCACACGAACATGGCTTGCTATGCTGAATGGGATTTTTGGAAATAGTTGATGTAGACAGTTATAGGGAATTGTGAAGGATTGTGAGTTATCGTAAACGTCCACACTAACGTGGCTTGCGGTGACGTAGTAATTCCAAATGATTCACCTTAGTACTGAGTAATGGTTTACACTTAGGTACGCTTTATAGTATTCTTCCTAACGAAGTAACGCTATAATGATGTACGATCGAAGCAAATCTAATTACTAAATCATTTGGGTGGGTAAACGTCCACACGAACGTGGCTTGCCTTACCTGATGGGATTTTGGGTGTAGTTAGTAATTTAATGATATTATTTGAGGGAGATAATATCGGATATTAAATTGATTGTTTGTTTAAATGTGCTTATAGGTTTAGAGAATAGCTATGAACCCACTTTCTGTGATACTCAAGGAGCATAAACTCACTGGCCCCAATTATATTGATTGGAGGAGAAATTTGGACATTGTCCTGACTTATGAAGAGTACAAGTTTGTACTCCATGAATTGTGCCCTGCTGAGCCCACGACTGCCTCAACTAATGAGGAAAGAGAGGCATATCGGAAGTGGAAAAAGGCTGATGAAATGGCTAGGTGTTATATTTTGGCTTCCATGTCAAATGTACTCCAAACCCAACATGAGTCGATGGCCACTGCCTATGATATGTTGTTTAACCTCAAAGAAATGTTTGGGGAGCAAGATCGTGCGGCAAGGCAAGAAGCCATGAGAGTCCTCATGACAACTACTCAGTCTGAAGGAATGCCCGTAGGGGATCACGTTCTTAAGATGATGAGTTTGTTGAATGGGCTTGAGATCCTAGGAGCTCAAATTGATGCTGAGATGCAAGTCGACATCATACTCCAGTCTCTGACCCCTAGTTTTGAGCAGTTTCGCATGAGTTATAATATGGGTAAACTGTCTTATACTCTTGCGCAACTCCTGACTGAACTGAAGGCGGCAGAGGGGATCTACAAGAAGGGCAAGTCTCAAGCGCTTGTAGCTACCAAGTCCAAAGGCTTAAAGCCTGTTGGAGGTAGGGGCAAGAAAAGGAAGCAAGCCTGGAAACCCAGTGGTGCCAAGAGGAGTGGACCACGAGTGGGGGCTGCAAAGCCAAGAGGCAAGTGCTTCCGATGCAATAAGTCTGGACACTGGAAGTCTGAATGTCCTCTCAAAGGTACGAATTCTTCTTTAGTCGTAAAAACATAGTCAGCGGTATTATCTACCAGAAATCTGGTGTGTAGATATGGAACCACTGACGGTATGTGCATTTTAAATGCAGGGGTTCCAGAAAACCCGGCGACTTAGAGAAGAAGAGTTCGAGTCTACACGGGCAAAAGCTGTAGAGGAGGCAGCTGTTGCAGTGGAAGACATTTATCTGCTTTAGTAGTTAAATAGGATTTGATTTCAAGTTTATTGCATTATGTACCTTTTATTTTAGAAAGAACTTTTGTTCTGGATTTCTATTATTTATGAATGGATATTTTATTTCTTTAATCATGGTGATGATTTTGATAAGAAATAATGGGTATTATCTATTCTGGTACATTAGATAGCAATAATGTAAATGATAGATCCTTAGTCTACCACGATGCAACAAACCGTTCTATAACTTGTTTTACTTGTTAGATATATTTCTTTATTAAATCATTATACTTGTGAATTCTTATACTTAGTGGTATTTATTCAAATAAGATTCAAAAGGTCGAAATTGATTTGATCAATTATAGTTGAAGGAATGGACCTTCCGACCTAAGAATCGAATTTAGAACATAATACAACTAAGCATACCTTTCGGTAAAGGATAGAATTCGGACAAGTATTGAGAATGATCAATGGTATATGCAGACATATGTGTAATTAGAAAGGTGTGAGTAGTTCTTTTAAGAATACTCGATCAATGGATTAGGATGCTTGATGTGCCATAAAAGCAAAGTGTTTTAGTCACAAAGCAATTATGGGGAACCTTCTAAGTATATCCATTGGAAGCCTGCGACTAAGATCGCGGAGGCTATCACCTATCTGAATAACACATAGCATAATCAAAGATTGAGATTAAGTCTCAAATGACTGCACCATACACTTACGTGTAGAGATGGTGAGTCAATGAGAAATAAGATTCTAATAAGTAAAAGAACAAGTTGTTCGGAACTACCTATGTTCTATGGATATTTCTAGAGACATCGACACATTCAATGTGGTTGTAGGATATCCTAGATGAACAAAGTATTGTGTGTTCTATAGTACTATGAACCAGAAGGACATTTCGTCCGGTTCTTAGAGGAAGACTATTAGATGAACTACAAAGCCCTAACTGACGTAATACCTTGGAATGAGAAGAAGGACAAAAGACTAGGAACCAGCCAAACCGAGTAGTATTACACCACACACTGCACCTAATGTTATTACTGTTATACACCGGAACGCCGTTGCAGTGGGAGGTTGTTGAACAACCAGAGATGATTCATAAGACTAGAAGAGTTTTGAACTCTGGATCTAGTAAAGATGAAATCGATCCCTAGCTCTGCACAAGGGCAGTACTAGATCTAAATGTGCCTACTTAGAAAAAAATAAGGATTATTGTTAAGAGGCAAGATCATTTAGAGTACAAGCTTAGTAAATCCATTTATGGATTGAAACAAATCGTGGAACTTGCGAATTGATGGGATAGTCCATTTGATGGATTCATCAAAAGGCATAGACGAAAGGCGTATTGGAGACGTAATAGAAACAAGGTGGTGTTCCTCGGATATTTTATGTAGATAACATTTTATCATTGGCAACAATGTAAAGATATTGTCAGACATAAGATGATGGTTGTCTAAATAAATCGAGATATGAGATTGAGTAGAAGTTAGAGCATGTTCTTGAGATCTTTCGATCTAAGGATAAGAACATTGTACTTCTCCTAGATATCTTATACGATTATGGTTTGTTTTAAACATGCATACTTCTGAGAAAGGTTAATTCCTTTCAGAGACAGAATATACATCTATCTAAAGGGTATGTGTTTCGAACGCATGAAGGAGATAGATGAGGACAAAGAAGTTTCCTACACTTCAAGTGTGGAAAGCCTTATAGATGCAATGTTGTAAAACGAGAACCTGATATCAACTATGCGGTTTGCGTAGTGGGAGGATATCAAGGTAATCTAGACAAGAGATTTTCGGATGCTGTAATAGTACTTGCAAAGTACTGGATTACTAAGCAAGACGAAATCTTCTTGGATTACATGTTCTCAGATCTCAAATCAGAGAAGGACCAGTGTAAGTCGATATCAGGCTATGTGTTCACTTTTAGAAAGAGGTGGAACCATGAAATGAAAGAGTGATAAGCAGGACGCTTCTCAGACTCTCTCAGAACCGAATAGCAGCCTCAGAGGCAGCGGAAGTTTTGGTTAGGTTCCGGGATAACCCCTTGACTTGGATATGACTCTTAGTTTACCAAAGGCTATTGGATAGCGGTGCACGGTAAACTGGAAGAAGTCATAAGTCAAAAGTGATGTTAACACATAGAGCAAGTACCACCTGATACGAGTCATCGTCGAGGGAGACGACGCAGTAGTCACCAAGATAACTTCAGAGCGGCAACCTAGAGTGCTCATTCACACAGTACTTCTTGGAAGTACAACTCTAAGCACGTGATGAGTATGGGAGTCGGGAGTTTGGAGGAAATGACTAGACCTTAGTACAAGTGGGAGATTGTTGGAGTTGTGTACTTAATGTCTAGATTTAAGTAACGGTAAACTCTCGGTCATAGCATTTAATCTATTTAATTAATAAACAATTGTTTGCGTTTAATTATTGTTAATTAAATATATGCAAAATATAGTCCTGGATTTTATACGTTGTAGTTAGTATGGTGTGTATGGACACACAGAAGATCATACTATCGGTTACTCGTATTTAATCAAACAGTTGCTCACGACCTAGATGGACACGGACCAATCCATCGGTATAGTCGTTGTGTGAGAGAGAAAATAATTTATCTTAATTATTTTATCACACTTGTACACTTGGTGTATTGGGCGGATCGCTTGAGATTTATCGATTAGGATTGCCTTAGATAATCGATTCAAGTCTCAGAGTATTTTATTCTTAATCCCCGATACTATTGCGGGTGTGTATATTTAATATGTGTGACTTTGATTTTCCAAAGGAATTAACCGATTTAATTATTGGGTTAATTACCGGTTAAGTTGGGTCACTATATTTTATATATGGCATGCCGTGAATACTTGACGGGAAAGTGTATCCCGGAAGGGTTGATAATATCCCCGAGATGAGTTCATAAGGAATTATTGTGTAAACCTCATGAGTGGATTCGTTCTGCACAATAATTAAGGTTGAATGGTACTAGTCTCGGATTCAAGAGATGAATAAATTAATTATCAATAAATTAATTTTATTCATGGATATTTAAATCTTAACTACACGGAATAAATAATACTACCGGAGAAATATTATTTGATATAATATGGTTTAATATTGGGAGTGCAATTAATTTATATAGTGGAAAATAAATTAATTAATATTAATGGGAGATTAATAGATTTGGGCTTGGGCTCAATTTAATCATTAATATTGGAAGCCCAATATTCCACCTCCTTTAGATCCCCTACGTAGCCTATAAAAGCACTACATGGTCTTCTCTATTCTACACACAACACATCATAACTTGAAGATCATAATTCTTCTAGAGAGAGAAAGTAGAGAGAGAGAGAAGAGGATCCATAAGCTTGGAGGATCGTCGCCCACCCGACGTTCAAGCTAGTGCAAGGAATACGTGGGAAGATCGTAAGGTCATCATCTTGATTTCGTTTCTCCGCACAACGAATCGAAAGGTAAAATCATAAAATCCCTTCTATGATTTTATGTGAATATGATTGTGATACATACATGAACGCACGATCCGGGAAACGACGAGACCGGGGACGGGGATAGACCGGGCGGTGGTGGTTGTGGACCACCGGACCGCCGGCGGCCTAGAGATCCCCACCGGGATCGAGGCGAAGAGCCCTCGGCTCCAGCCGAGGGGGCGATCGAACCCTAGGGTTCGATCGCGGGTGAGCTGCGGGGTTACCCGCAGCGGGCTCGTATGAGCTGCGGGGCTACCCGCAGCGGTCGTGCGAGGGGATCACCCCTCGCTGGGCAGCGAGTCAGCGACTCGCTGCGGGGCTGCTACGAGCAGCCCCGGGGATGCCTCGTGCATCCCCAGCGATTGCTACGGGACCAATCGCGAGCCCTCGTGGGGGCTCGGCTGGGTGCCGCGGGTTCGCCCGTGACGGTGCTCGGTCGGGCCTCGGGTCACGTGGGGTTCGCGGTTCGGTCTCCGGCGATCGAGGATTTCGGTCGGGTTATTATTTTCCGCAAATTTTAATGGCCCGGGATATCGATTTCCAGCACCACGGGCGGACCGTGGTGGTGCTCGGTTGAGCTCCGGCTCGTACGGTGGTTCGTGGTCGGATCTCCGGCGATCAAGGATTTCGATCGGGTTATTATTTTCCGCAAATTTTAATGGCCCGGGATATCGATTTCCAGCAATTGGTATCAGAGCGTTTGGTTTCGTGTTCATGTATGTGTTCAATTATCGTTCTACCTTGCAGGGATTCCGACTATCATGGTTAATTAATTGATTAATTGTTTAATTAATTGTTATTTAATTTTACCATGATTATTAAACTCTCGGACATATCGAGATTCGTTTTGTGTGGATGAATGCTTGTAATAGTAAAAATTCGGGGGTTGACCGAATTTAGATTTATTATTATTGTTCTATGTTTTCCGGAAAGTGTATAGGGTCGATTTCATGTATAGAATCGATACCGGAATTGTAAATTTATTTTATATAATTTATTTACGTTGGATCGATGCCGAGACAACCACCGGAGAACTCATGTGACGAAGGAGATGATGAGAGGGAGAACTAGGGCTCGGGATCGATGGGATCGATCACATGATGATGATGATCGAAGGGGCGAAGGGGGCTGCCCGCGGTAACCCTCGGCCACGCCGGCCACCGGTGGTGGTGGCGCGTGGGCTGAGGTGGCGGCGGTGCTCCTTGCCGGCCGGCGATCAAGGTGGGGGGGCGCGGGGTCCTCGTGATATCGTGCTACTCCTACCTAGATTCACTTTCCTAATTAATTCGGTTTTCCTATTTTGAGTATTCCTAAGTTTGGGAACTCTCATGGAGATAGGAAAAGAATTAATTAATATTATTTTATTTCCTTATTCTATTATGGAAGTCTTCTAGAATATTCCAAGTCCTACTTAGAATAGGAATCTAGAGATTTAATAGAATTAGATGGGAAAATAATTAATTAATGAATTGATTTATTTCCTATTTGATTATTCCTATTTTATGAGAATTTTCATAGTAATGGAAATTAATTAATTTAGGAAAGTAGAAGAGTCCTAATTTATTTTATTTCCTTATTCTATTATAGAAGTCTTCTAGAATATTCCAAGTTTTACTTGGATAGATTATTCTAGAGATTTAATAGAATTAGAAAGGAAAATAAATAAATAAAAATATTTATAATATTTAATTTTATTTTTTATTTATTCGATTGACTTAATTTTCTAATTAAGTATCTTTTGGATTTATTAAAAATAAATAGATTTAAATATTGGGATTAATATTCTCGTCACATGGAGCATTCAAGAACGAAGACTGAAGACTAGAAGACGCACACGGAGATGGAATAAAGCCATGATAGTCGGAAAATAATTTTTCTAGCATTATTTTGACTATGTGCTATGTGCTTTATTACTTGTATGCATGCTTATGTGTTTAATTATGCATTAGATAGTGTATCCCTTTTTTATAAAAAGCTAAGTGGGAGAGGGGATGGAAACATTCCCATGGTCTCCATTATTGTTCTCTTGGTGACATTTATGAGCTTTCGAAGTTCATATAGACATGTCATTGGAGGAGAATTCTTGTAATTCCTTTTACGAGAAACATTGATTAAGTCTATCAAACAATGCCTAATTTGTCTTTCTGAAACTGACTTCAAGTCGACTCATTCTCACCCCGGGGAGTGGAATGGAGCCAAAGCCACTTGGTCATGTGGATGACACAAATTAGAGACATTCGTACCATTCTTTTGAAGATGGATCGTTTGTCTGCTCGGCTCCCTCATCTGAGAGATAGGGTTGTTCGCATGGTGAATCACTGGTGAGAAACTTCGAGTTTCACTTATGGTTCTCCGCGTCTTGATTTACAAGATTAAAAATGTTTCAAGTAATTGGATGTCAATTGTAAAAGTCTTTTGGTGTAGTAAACGTCCACACTATCGTGGCTTGCTGCATTGAATGGGATTTTGGAACGATTGATGTAGACAGTTATAGGAGGGAGTGAAGGAAACGTAAGTTAACGTAAACGTCCACACTATCGTGGCTTGCGGTAACATGCGAATCGTAAACGAACTTCTTAGTACTGAGTAATGGTTTACACTTAGGTACGCTCTATAGTATTCTTCCCATCGTAGTAACGCTATAGTGATGTACGACCGAAGCAAATCTAATTACGAAATCATTTGGATAGGTCAACGTCCACACTATCGTGGCTTGCCATATCTGATGGGATTTTAGATGTAATTAGTAATTTAATGATATTATTTAAGGGAGATAATATCGGATATTAAATTGATTGTTTGTTTAAATGTGCTTATAGGTTTAAAGAATAGCTATGAACCCACTTTCTGTGATACTCAAGGAACATAAACTCACTGGCCCCAATTATATTGATTGGAGGAGAAATTTAGACATTGTCCTGACTTCTGAAGAGTACAAATTTGTACTCCATGAAGTATGCCCTGCTGAGCCCACTGATGCCTCAACAAATGAGGAAAAAGAAGCATTTAGGAAGTGGAAAAAGGCTGATGAAATAGCTAGGTGTTATATTTTGGCTTCAATGTCAAATGTACTCCAAACCCAACATCAGTCGATGGACACTGCCTATGATATGTTGTTTAACCTCAAAGAAATGTTTGGGGAGCAAGATCGTGCGGCAAGGCAAGAAGCCATGAGAGTCCTCATGACAACTACTCAGTCTGAAGGAACGCCCGTAGGGGAACACGTTCTTAAGATGATGAGTCTGTTGAATGAGCTTGAGATCCTAGGAGCTCAAATTGATGCTCAGACGCAAGTCGACATCATACTCCAGTCTCTGACCCCTAGTTTTGAGCAGTTTCGCATGAGTTATAATATGGGTAAACTATCTTATACTCTTGCGCAACTCCTGACTGAACTGAAGGCGGCAGAGGGGATCTACAAGAAAGGCAAGTCTCAAGCGCTTGTAGCTACCAAGTGCAAAGGCTTGAAGCCTGTTGGAGGTAGGGGCAAGAAAAGGAAGCAAGCCTGGAAACCCAGTGGTGCCAAGAGGAATGGACCACGAGTGGGGGCTGCAAAGCCAAGGGGCAAGTGCTTCCGATGCAATAAGCCTGGACACTGGAAGTCTGAATGTCCTCTCAAAGGTACGAATTTTTCTTTAGTCGTAAAAACATAGTCAGCGGTATTTGTTGGAAATCGATATCCCGGAATTAATAAATTAATTAAAATTAATTATCCAATTAATTCCGACCGAAATCCTTTGAAGATCGAATATCCGGAATTGTCAAAATTGCAGAACCGACAACCCAATCGAAATCCTTTCGCCGGAAAACAACCACGAACCACCACGCGAACCGGGCCCGACCGAACAACCACCGCCGCGGGATAAACCCGCGGCATGTCCAGCCGAGCCCCGCGAGGGGCTCGCGATCGAACACGATCGCCGGGGATGCACGCGCATCCCCGCGGGCTGCTCGTATCAGCCCCCGGCGGTGAGTCCGGCGACTCACCGCCACCGCCGTGGAGGAGGGGCGTCCGCCCAGCGGACAGCCGCGGCACCAGCCCGCGGCGCCCCAGCGATCGACCACCGTGGTCGATCGCACGCCCCGGCGTCCAGCCGGGGCTCCTCCCTTGCGCGATCGGCGATCGTGCCCTAGGGCCGATCGCCACCCTCGGCGTCCAGCCGAGGGGTTTTCGTGTGATCCCGGCGGGGATCTCTCGACCTCCCGCGGTCCGGTGATCTTCGATCACCACCGCGAGGTCGATCCCCATCCCCGGGTTCATCCCTCGGATCTTGGTTCATGATATTTTTACGATAATTAAACGATAAAATCATAAAGAGAGTTTTACGATTTACCTCGTTCTCGTTGTTCGGAAAAACGTAGAACTCAATTTGACGACCTTTGAGATCTTCCCACGTATTCCTTGCACTAGCTCGGACGTCGTGTGGGCGACGATCTACCGAACTCCATGGATCTCCTTCACGAACTCTCTAGACTAATCAAGTATGATTATCTTGTCTTTTCAAATTGTGAAGACCATGTAGTGCTTTTATAGGCTACGTAGGGGATCTTAAGGAGGTGGAATATTGGGCTTCCAATAATAGTGATTAAATTGAGCCCAAGCCCAAATCTATTAATCCTTACTATTATTAATTAATTCTATTTTCCACTATATAAAATTAATTGCACTCCCAATATTAAACCATATTATATCAAATAATATTTCTCCGGTAGTATTATTTATTCCGTGTATTTAAGATATAAATATCCATGAATAAAATTAATTTATTGCTAATTAATTTATTCATCTCTTATATCCGAGACTAGTACCATTCAACCTTAATTATTATGCGGAACGAATCCACCTGCAGGGTTTACATAATAATTCCTTATGAACTCATCTCGGGGATATTATCAACCCTTCCGGGATACACTTTCCCGTCAAGTATTCACGGCATGTCATATATAAAATATAGTGACCCAACTTAACCGGTAATTAACCCAATAATTAAATCGGTTAATTCCTTTGATAAATCAAAGTCACTTATATTAAATATACACACCCGCAATAGTTTCGGGGATTAAGAATAAAATACACTGAGACTCGAATCGATTATCGCCGGCAATCCTAATCGATGAATCTCAACGATCCGCTCAATACACCAAGTGTACAAGTGTGATAAATTATTTTCTCTCTCACACAACGACTATACCGATGGATTGGTCCGTATCCATCTAGGTCGTGAGCAACTGTTCGATTAAATACGAGTAACCGATAGTATGATCTTCTGTGCGCCCATGCAACACCATACTAACTACAACGTATAAAATCCAGGACTATGATTTGCATATATTTAATTATAAATAATTAAACGCAAATAATTGTTTATTTAATTAAATAGATTAGTGGCAATGGATCGTGAGTTTCCGTTACTTAAATCTAGACATTAAGTACACAACTCCAACAATCTCCCACTTGTACTAAGGTCTAGTCATTTCCTCCAAACTCCCGACTCCCATACTCATCACGTGCTTAAGTTGTACTTCCAAGAAGTACTATGTGAATGAGCACTCTAGGTTGCCGCTCTGAAGTTATCTTGGTGACTACAGCGTCGTCTCCCTCGACGATGACTCGTATCAGGTGGTACTTGCACTATGTGTTATCTTACACTTATGGACTTGTGATTTCTTACCATTTGCCATCGCACCGCTATACACATAGCCTTTTGGCAAATTAAGAATCACCTCTAAGTCCCAGAGATTATCCCGGAGTTATACCAAAACTTCCGCTGCCTCTGAGGCCGCTATTTGGTTACCCATGGCAGAGTCCGAAAAGCATCGTGCTTATCACTCTTCCATGTTAAAAACTCCTTCTCCTTCAATAGTGAAACACATAGCCTGATATCGACTTACACCGGTCCTCGTTCGATTAGAAATCTAAGAGAATGTAATCTAAAGGAAAAACTCGTCTGCTCGTAGTCTAGAACAGTACTTCGAAAGTACTTTTACGGCAGTCGAATATTCCTTTCCAGGATTACCTTGATATCCTCCCACTATGCTAACCGCATAGCCGATATCAGGTTCTTGTTTTCAACAATGCATTTATTAAGCTTTCCACACTCAAAGTGTAGGAAACTGCTTTCATTGCTTCTATCTCCTTTTGTGTTCCAAAACACATATCCTTTGATAGATGCATTCCGTCTCTGAAAGGTAACGAACCTTTTCTCGGAATCTTGCATGTTAAAACGAACCATAATCATATATGTAAGATGTCCAGGAAAAGTACAATGTTCTTTCTAGAGATCCAAGATCTCAAGAACATGTCCAACTTCTTCCTTTATCTTTCATAATGATTCATCTAGACAACCACTATTTTATGTCTGACAACATCTTTACATTGTTACCAATGATAAAATGTTATCTACATAAAACCTCCGAGAAACACCACCTTGTTTTCCATCACGTTTCCAATACACACGATTCGTCTATGCTTTTGATGAATCCATAAAATGGATTATCTCATCAATTTGCAAGTACCACGAACTCAATGCTTTGTTTCAATCCATAAATGGATCAACTAAGCTTGTACTCTAAATGATCTTGCTTCTTAGAAATAATCCTTATTGCTCTCCAAGAAGGCACATTTAGATCTAGTACCGCCTTCATGTAGATCCAGGGATTGATTTCATGTATACTAGGTCCAGAGTCCGAAGACTCTCCTAGTCTTATGAATATCTCTGGTTGTCACACAACCTCCCACTACAACGGCATTCCGGTATATAAACAGTGATAACAGTAGGTGCAGTTAGTGGTGTGCTGCTACTCGGTTCGGCTGGTTCTAAGTCTTAATCTTTCTCTCTCATTTCAAAGTATCATGTCACCTTGGGCTTGTGGTTCATCGTATAGTCTTTCTCTAAGAACCGGGCGTTAGAACTTATAACGTCCTTCTGGTTCATAGTACTATTGAACACACATCTTTTGTTCTTCTAGGATATTCTACAACCGCATTTGAATGCGCCGTTGTTTTCAGACATATCCATAGAACATAGGTAGTTCCGTATAACTCATAATTTTACTATTTCTATAAGAGTTCCATTTCTTGTTTACGACACACCATTTCTACACAACAGTGTATGGTGTAGTCATTTGGGATCAAATCCCAATTTCTGATCAGTATGCCATGCATTCCTCAGATAGGTACTTGCCTCCGCGATCAAATCGCAGGCTACAAATGGATATACCTTGATGGTTCTCCACAATTGCTTAGTGTCCATTGACTTGTCAAAACACTTGCTTTTGTGGCACATCAGGTATTCTAATCCATTTCTCGAGTAATCATCAAATGATGTACTCGTACCTTATTGTCTGAGTAGGCATAGGTCTGCATACATCAGAGTCAATCAATTCTTATACTTGTCCGGATCTTACATCTTATATCCATAAAGGATTGCTTAGTCATATTATCTTCCAAATTAGATTCTTAGGTCGGAAGGTCCATTCCTTCAACTTAATTGATCAAAAATCAATTTTCGACCTTTGAACTTCTTATTTGAATAAACATTATTTAGCATAAGAATCCACAAGTACAATCGATTTAATAAAGAAAACTCTTATTAGTAAAACGAGTTTTATACTACGGTTCGTTGCATCGTGGTGGACTCAGGATTCATCATTTATATATTGCTAGCTAATGTACCAGAATAGATACTATCTTTATTTCTTCTCATAACCATCAAATGATTAAAAGAAATAAAATATCTATTCATTAGAAATCCAGAACAAAGTTCTTTCTAATATGAAAGGTACATAAAAGCAATAACTCAAAATGAAATCCTATAAAATGTCCTCCATTGCAATAGCTGCCTCCTCCACAGCATTGCCCACATAGACTACGATCTTTTCTTTTCTAAGTCGTCAGGTTTCCTCGAACCCTTGCATTTAAAATGCACATACCGTCAGTGGTTCCATATCTACACACCAGGTTCCGGTAGATAATACCACTGACTATGTTTTATGACTTAAAGAAAATTTCGTACTTTCTTTGAGAGGATAATCAGACTTCCAGTTCCCAGACTGTTTGCATCGAGAACACGCTTTCTCGTCCCATCTTGTGGTCCAAGTAACTTAGAACCACTGGGTTTCTTTGCTTTCTTGTCCTTTCCCCCGATTCATGCCTTTAGGTTCGAAACCTTTGGCATTGGCTACAAGAGCTTGCGATTTCCGTCTCAACTCGTCTAAAAGGTCAATCATCTCAAAAACGTTTTTAAGCGTTTCCTCGAAGTGACTGGCCTTTATGAGTATCCTCATCGCTTCTTGTCTAGCCGCCTATGTCAATAGGCTCGGAAGGATAAAGCTCATTGAGTACAACCTTGTACTCTTCAACAGTTTAGGTAATGTCTAGATCTCTATTCCAATCATTATATTTAGGGACCAGTGAGTTAAAATCCTTACGTATCACAGAAAGTGGGTTCAAAGCCATTTCCTAATCTATGAGCACATATAACAACAAACAATCGATTTAATCTCCGATATTATCTCCCTTAAATAATATCATTAAACCACTAATCACATCTAAAATCCCATCAGATATGGCAAGCCACGTGGTGTGGACGTTTACCAATCCAAATGATTTAGCAATTAGATTTGCTTCGGTCATACATCACTTATAGCGGAACCTCGTGGGGAGGAATACTATAATGCGTATCTAAGTGTAAACCATTACTCAGTACCAAAGTAAATCGTTTGGAATTGCTACATCACCGCAAGCCACGTGGTGTGGACGTTTACGACAACTTCACAACTCTTCACAATTTCTTACAAATGTTTACATCAATTAATCCAAAATCCGTCAGCATAGCAAGCCACGTGGTGTGGACGTTTACTACACCAAGAGACTTTTATAATTGACTCCCAATTACTTGATCCATTCAATCTTGTAAATCAAGACGCGAAGAATCATAAGTGAAACTCGAAGTTTCTTACCAGTGATTCACCATGCGAACGACCCTATCTCTCATAAAATGAGGGAGCCGAGCAGACAATCGATCTAGTCATCAAATGACACGAAAGTCTCTAATTTGTGTCCTCGACATGACCAAGTGGCTTTGGCTCCATTCCACTCCCCGGGGTGAGAATGAGTCGACTTGAAATCAGTTTTGGAAAGACAAATTAGGCATTGTTTGATAAACTTAATCAATGTTTCTCGTAAAAGGAATTACAAGAATTCTCCTCCAATGACTTGTCTATACAAACTTCAAAAGTCCATAAAAGTCACCAAGAGAACAGCAATGGAGACCATGGATATGTTTCCATACCCTCTCCCACTTAGCTTTTTATAATAAAGGGATACGCTATCTAATGCATAATTAAATACACATAAGCATGCATACATGAAATAAAGCACATAGAATATTATCACATAATCAAAATAATACTAGAATATTATTTTCCGACTATTATGGCTTTATCGCATCTCCGTACGCATCTTCTAGTCTTTAGTCTTCGTTCTTGAATGCTCCATGTGACGGGAATATTAAATCCAATATTTAAATCTATTTATTTTTAATAAATCCAAAAGTTACTTAATTCGAAAATTAAGTCAATCGAATAAATCAAAAATAAAATTAAATATTATTAATATTTTTATTTATTTATTTTCCTATCTAATTCTATTAAATCTCTAGAATAATCTATCCAAGACCCACTTGGAATATTCTAGAAGACATCTAATAGAATAAGGAAATAAAATAAATTTATTTTATTTTCCCTTTCTATTTCATTAAATCTCTAGAATAATCTATCCAAGACCCACTTGGAATATTCTAGATCATTTCCATAATGAAATAAGGAAATAAAATAATTTAGGACTCCTAAACTTTCCAAAATTAATTAATTTCCATGTCCATGAAAATTCCCATAAAATAGGAATAATCAAATAGGAAATAAATTAATTTAATAATTAATTATTTTCCTTTCTAATTCCATTAAATCTCTAGAATCCTATTCCAAGTAGAACTTAGAATATTCTAGAAGACTTCCATAATAGAATAAGGAAATAAATTAATTCCAATTAATTCTTTTCCTATTTCCATGAGAATTAGGAATACTCAAAATAGGAAAACCGAATCAATTTAGGAAAGTTGGATCTTGGCAGGAGTAGCATGGGTTGGGGATCCCCACGCCACCCCCACCATCGACCGAGGCCGAGAGGAGCACATCATCGCCGCCGCCACCCCAACCGGCCAGCCACCACCACTACCGGTGGCAGCCCACGGCCAAGGGGTGCGATGGCTGCCCCTCCCACTCGATTGATCCATTACTTGGGGTCGATCATGGGGTTGATCGATCCCCGGAATCCTCCCACTCTTCGTCTCCTCCGTCACACTTTTCCGGTCGTCGTTTCGGACTCGATCCAACGTAAAATAAATTACAAATTTATTACTACGCTATCCGGTATCGATTCTCTACATGAAAACGACCTCAAACAATTTCCGGAAAAATTAAGAACAAGCATTCACCACACAAGAACAAATAACATCACCGAGAGTTTAATAATCAAGAACATTATTATGACATTAATTAACAAAATTAAATCTAGCCATAATAATCGGAAACCCTGCAAGGTAGAACAATTTATCGAAAAATACCATGAACTAAAACCAACGCTCTGATACCAATTGTTGGAAATCGATATCCCGGAATTAATAAATTAATTAAAATTAATTATCCAATTAATTCCGACCGAAATCCTTTGAAGATCGAATATCCGGAATTGTCAAAATTGCGGAACCGACAACCCAATCGAAATCCTTTCGCCGGAAAACAACCACGAACCACCACGCGAACCGGGCCCGACCGAACAACCACCGCCGCGGGATAAACCCGCGGCATGTCCAGCCGAGCCCCGCGAGGGGCTCGCGATCGAACACGATCGCCGGGGATGCACGCGCATCCCCGCGGGCTGCTCGTAGCAGCCCCCGGCGGTGAGTCCGGCGACTCACCGCCACCGCCGTGGAGGAGGGGCGTCCGCCCAGCGGACAGCCGCGGCACCAGCCCGCGGCGCCCCAGCGATCGACCACCGTGGTCGATCGCACGCCCCGGCGTCCAGCCGGGGCTCCTCCCTTGCGCGATCGGCGATCGTGCCCTAGGGCCGATCGCCACCCTCGGCGTCCAGCCGAGGGGTTTTCGTGTGATCCCGGCGGGGATCTCCCGACCTCCCGCGGTCCGGTGATCTTCGATCACCACCGCGAGGTCGATCCCCATCCCTGGGTTCATCCCTCGGATCTTGGTTCATGATATTTTTACGATAATTAAACGATAAAATCATAATGAGAGTTTTACGATTTACCTCGTTCCCGTTGTTCGGAAAAACGTAGAACTCAATTTGACGACCTTTGAGATCTTCCCACGTATTCCTTGCACTAGCTCGGACGTCGTGTGGGCGACGATCTACCGAACTCCATGGATCTCCTTCACGAACTCTCTAGACTAATCAAGTATGATTATCTTGTCTTTTCAAATTGTGAAGACCATGTAGTGCTTTTATAGGCTACGTAGGGGATCTTAAGGAGGTGGAATATTGGGCTTCCAATAATAGTGATTAAATTGAGCCCAAGCCCAAATCTATTAATCCTTACTATTATTAATTAATTCTATTTTCCACTATATAAAATTAATTGCACTCCCAATATTAAACCATATTATATCAAATAATATTTCTCCGGTAGTATTATTTATTCCGTGTATTTAAGATATAAATATCATGAATAAAATTAATTTATTGCTAATTAATTTATTCATCTCTTATATCCGAGACTAGTACCATTCAACCTTAATTATTATGCGGAACGAATCCACCTGCAGGGTTTACATAATAATTCCTTATGAACTCATCTCGAGGATATTATCAACCCTTCCGGGATACACTTTCCCGTCAAGTATTCACGGCATGTCATATATAAAATATAGTGACCCAACTTAACCGGTAATTAACCCAATAATTAAATCGGTTAATTCCTTTGGTAAATCAAAGTCACTTATATTAAATATACACACCCGCAATAGTTTCGGGGATTAAGAATAAAATACACTGAGACTCGAATCGATTATCGCCGGCAATCCTAATCGATGAATCTCAACGATCCGCTCAATACACCAAGTGTACAAGTGTGATAAAATAATTAAGATAAATTATTTTCTCTCTCACACAACGACTATACCGATGGATTGGTCCGTATCCATCTAGGTCGTGAGCAACTGTTCGATTAAATACGAGTAACCGATAGTATGATCTTCTGTGCGCCCATGCAACACCATACTAACTACAACGTATAAAATCCAGGACTATGATTTGCATATATTTAATTATAAATAATTAAACGCAAATAATTGTTTATTTAATTAAATAGATTAGTGGCAATGGATCGTGAGTTTCCGTTACTTAAATCTAGACATTAAGTACACAACTCCAACATTATTATCTACCAGAATTCTGGTGTGTAGATATGGAACCACTGACGGTATGTGCATTTAAATGCAGGGGTTCCAGAAAACCCGGCGACTTAGAGAGGAAGAGTTCGAGTCTACATGGGCAAAGCTGTAGAGGAGGCAGCTGTTGCAGTGGAAGACTTTTATCTGCTTTAGTAGTTAAATAGGATTTCATTTCAAGTTTATTGCATTATGTACCCTTTTATTTTAGAAAGAACTTTGTTCTGGATTTCTATTATTTATGAATGGATATTTTATTTCTTTAATCATGTTGATGATTTTGATAAGAAATAATGGCATTATCTATTCTGGTACATTAGATAGCAATAATGTGAATGATGAATCCTTAGTCTACCATAATGCAACAAACCGTTCTATAACTTGTTTTACTTGTTAGATATATTTCCTTATTAAATCATTATACTTGTGAATTCTTATACTTAGTAGTATTTATTCAAATGAGGTTCAAATGGTCGAAATTGATTTGATCAATTGTAGTTGAAGGAATGGACCTTCCGACCTAAGAATCGAATTTGGAAGATAATACAACTAAGCATACCTTTCGGTAAAGGATAGAATTCGGAAAAGTATTGAGAATGATCAATGGTATATGCAGACATATGTGTAATTAGAAAGGTGCGAGTAGTTCTTTAAGAATACTCGAAAAATGGATTAGGATGCTAAATGTGCCATAAAAGCAAAGTGTTTTAGTCACAAAGCAATTATGGGGAACCTTCTAAGTATATCCATTGAAAGCCTGCGACTAAAATCGCGGAGGCTATCACCTATCTGAATAACATATAGCATAATCAAAGATTGAGATTAAGTCTCAAATGACTGCACCATACACTTACGTGTAGAGATGGTGAGATAATAAGAAATAGAATTCAAATAGTAAAAGAACAAGTTGTTCGGAACTACCTGTGTTCTATGGATATTCCTGGAGACAACGGCATATTCAATATGGTTGTAGGATATCCTAGATGAACAAAATATTGTGTGTTCTATAGTACTATGTGTTGGAGTTGTGTACTTAATGTCTAGATTTAAGTAAAGGAAACTCACGATCCATTGCCACTAATCTATTTAATTAAATAAACAATTATTTGCATTTAATTATTTATAATTAAATATATGCAAATCATAGTCCTGGATTTTATACGTTGTAGTTAGTATGGTGTTGCATGGGCGCACAGAAGATCATACTATCGGTTACTCGTATTTAATCGAACAGTTGCTCACGACCTAGATGGACACGGACCAATCCATCGGTATAGTCGTTGTGTGAGAGAGAAAATAATTTATCTTAATTATTTTATCACACTTGTACACTTGGTGTATTGAGCGGATCGTTGAGATTCATCGATTAGGATTGCCGGCGATAATCGATTCGAGTCTCAGTGTATTTTATTCTTAATCCCCGAAACTATTGCGGGTGTGTATATTTAATATAAGTGACTTTGATTTACCAAAGGAATTAACCGATTTAATTATTGGGTTAATTACCGGTTAAGTTGGGTCACTATATTTTATATATGGCATGCCGTGAATACTTGACGGGAAAGTGTATCCCGGAAGGGTTGATAATATCCCCGAGATGAGTTCATAAGGAATTATTATGTAAACCCTGCAGGTGGATTCGTTCCGCATAATAATTAAGGTTGAATGGTACTAGTCTCGGATATAAGAGATGAATAAATTAATTAGCAATAAATTAATTTTATTCATGGATATTTATATCTTAAATACACGGAATAAATAATACTACCGGAGAAATATTATTTGATATAATATGGTTTAATATTGGGAGTGCAATTAATTTTATATAGTGGAAAATAGAATTAATTAATATTAATGGATTAATAGATTTGGGCTTGGGCTCAATTTAATCATTAATATTGGAAGCCCAATATTCCACCTCCTTAAGATCCCCTACGTAGCCTATAAAAGCACTACATGGTCTTCTCTATTCTCATAAGTTGAAGATCACAATTCTAGAGAGAGAAAGTAGAGAGGGAGATCCATGGAGTTCGGTAGATCGTCGCCCACACGACGTCCGAGCTAGTGCAAGGAATACGCGGGAAGATCTCAAGGTCGTCAAATTGAGTTCTTCGTTTTTCCGAACAACGAGAACGAGGTAAATCGTAAAACCCTCTTTATGATTTTATCGTTAATTATCGTAAAAATATCGTGAACCAAGATCCAAGGGACGAACCCCGGAACGAGGGTCGACCGGCGGTGGTGGTCGAAGACCACCGGACCGCGGCGGTCGAGGATCCCTGTTGGGGATCGCGGACGTGAGAAGCCCCGGCTGGGAGCCGGGAATGCGATCGAACCTAGGGTTCGATCGCGGGGTGCTGCGGGCTCGACCCGCAGCCGCTCGTGCGTTGCTGCGGGGAATCCCGTAGCGGCTCGCGTGAGCGAGCCACCCTTCACGGGCAGCGAGTCATGGATGTTGGAAATCGATATCCCGGGGTTAACGGAATTGCGGAAACATAACCCCGATCAAAATCCCTTCGCCGGAAAACACCGCAAACCACCACAAGAGCCGGAGCACGGCCCGAGCGCACTGCCGCGAGCAAGCCCGCGGCTAGCCCTAGCCGCACCCCATGTGGGGTTTGCGATCGCGTTGAGCAATCGCATGGGGATGCGCGATCGCATCCCCGGGGCTGTTCGGAACAGCCCCCGGCGGTGAGTCCGGCGACTCACCGCCATCGCCGGAGGGGCCCTCGTCCGCCCAGCGGACTGCCGCGGCTCCAGCCGCGGCTTGCCGCGGCTCCAGCCGCGGCTTGCCCCGGCGACCAGCCGGGGCTGCTCCTTCGCGCCACCGCGATCGAGCCCTAGCTCGATCGCACCCCTCGGCGTCCAGCTGAGGGTTTGATGCTCTCGATCCCAGCGGGGATCTCCCGACCTTCCGCGGTTCGGTGATCTTCGATCACCACCGCGAGGTCGATCCCCGTCCCCAGTTTCGTTCATCCCCGGATCTTCGTTCATATGCATATACGAATTAATTAAAATCATCGAAGGGGGTTCAACGATTTTACCTTTGTTCTCGTTGTACGGAGAAACGAGATCTATGAAGACCTTGAGACCTTCCCACGTATTCCTTGCACTAGCTCGAACGTCGGGTGGGCGACGATCTTCCGAACTCCATGGATCTCCCTCTCTACTTTCTCTCTCTAGAATTGTGTTCTTCAAGTTATGAGAATAGAGAAGACCATGTAGTGCTTTTATAGGCTACGTAGGGGATCTAAAGGAGGTGGAATATTGGGCTTCCAATATTGAAGATTAAATTGAGCCCAATGCTCAAGTCCATTAATCCTTATCAATATTAATTAATTCTATTTTCCACTATATAAAATTAATTGCACTCCCAATATTAAACCATATTATATCAAATAATATTTCTCCGGTAGTATTATTTATTCCGTGTATTTAAGATATAAATATCCATGAATAAAATTAATTTATTGCTAATTAATTCATTCATCTCTTTTATTTGAGACTAGTACCATTCAACCTTAATTATTATGCGGAATAAATCCACCTGCAGGGTTTACATAATAATTCCTTATGAACTCATCTCGGGGATATTATCAACCCTTACGGGATACACTTTCCCGTCAAGTATTCACGGCATGCCATATATAAAATATAGTGACCCAACTTAACCGGTAATTAACCCAATAATTAAATCGGTTAATTCCTTTGGTAAATCAAAGTCACTTATATTGAATATACACACCCGCAATAGTTTCGGGGATTAAGAATAAAATACACTGAGACTCGAATCGATTATCGCCGGCAATCCTATCCGCTCAATACACCAAGTGTACAAGTGTGATAAAATAATTAAGATAAATTATTTTCTCTCTCACACAACGACTATACCGATGGATTGGTCCGTGTCCATCTAGGTCGTGAGCAACTGTTCGATTAAATACGAGTAACCGATAGTATGATCTTCTGTGCGCCCATGCAACACCATACTAACTACAACGTATAAAATCTAGGACTATGATTTGCATATATTTAATTATAAATAATTAAACGCAAATAATTGTTTATTTAATTAAATAGATTAGTGGCAATGGATCGTGAGTTTCCGTCACTTAAATCTAGACATTAAGTACACAACTCCAACAATCTCCCACTTGTACTAAGGTCTAGTCATTTCCTCCAAACTCCCGACTCCCATACTCATCACGTGCTAAAGTTGTACTTCCAAGAAGTACTATGTGAATGAGCACTCTAGGTTGCCGCTCTGAAGTTATCTTGGTGACTACAGCGTCGTCTCCCTCGACGATGACTCGTATCAGGTGGTACTTGCACTATGTGTTATCTTACACTTATGGACTTGTGATTTCTTACCATTTGCCATGGCACCGCTATTTACATAGCCTTTGGCAAATTAAGAATCACATCTAAGTCCCAGAGATTATCCCGGAGTTATACCAAAACTTCCGCTGCCTCTGAGGCCGCTATTTGGTTACCCATGGCAGAGTCCGAAAAGCATCGTGCTTATCACTCTTTCATGTTAAAACTCCTTCTCCTTTAATAGTGAAACACATAGCCTGATATCGACTTACACCGGTCCTCATTCGATTAGAAATCTAAGAGAATGTAATCCAAAGGAAAATGTTCGTCTGCTTCGTAGTCTAGAACAGTACTTCGAAAGTACTTTTACAGCAGTTGAATATTCCTTTCCAGGATTACCTTGATATCCTCCCACTATGCTAACCGCATAGCCGATATCAGGTTCTCGTTTTCAACAATGCATTTATTAAGCTTTCCACACTCAAAGTGTAGGAATCTGCTTTCATTGCTTCTATCTCCTTTTGTGTTCAAAAACACATATCTTTAGATAGATGCATTCCGTCTCTGAAAGGTAACGAACCTTTCTCGGAATCTTGCATCTTAAAACGAACCATAATCGTACAAGATATCTAGAGAAGTACAATGTTCTTTTCTTGAGATCCTAGATCTTAAGAACATGCTCTAACTTCTTCTTTATCTCATATATCGATTTTTCTAGACAACCATCATTTTATGTCTGACAACATCTTTACATTGTTACCAATGATAAAATGTTATCTACATAAAACCTCCGAGAAACACCACCTTGTTTCCATCACGTTTCCCATACACACGATTCATCAATGCCTTTTGATGAATCCATCAAATGGACTATCTCATCAATTCGCAAGTTCCACGATCTCTAGCTTCGTTTCAATCCATCAATGGATTAACTAAGCTTGTACTCTAAATGATCTTGACTCTTAGCAATAATCCTTATTGCTTTCCAAGAAGGCACATTTAGATCTAGTACCGCCTCTATGTAGATCTAGGGATCGATTTCACGTATACTAGGTCCAGAGTCCGAAGACTCACCTAGTTTCATGAATATCTCCGGTTGTCACACAACCTCCCACTACAATGGCATTCCGGTGTATAAACAGTAATAACAGTAGGTGCAGTTAGTGGTGTACTGCTACTCGGTTCGGCTGGTTCTAAGTCTTATTCGTTTTCTCTCTTTTCAGAAGTATCATGTCATTTTGGGCTTGTGGTTCATCTAATAGTCTTCCTCTAAGAACCGGGCGTTAGAACTTATAACGTCCCTTTGGTTCATAGTACTATTGAACACACATCTTTTGTTCTTCCAGGACATTCTACAACCGCTTTTGAATGCGCCGTTGTTTCCAGACATATCCATAGAACATAGGTAGTTCCGTATAACTCACGCTTTTACTATTTCTATAAGAGTTCCATTTCTTGTTTACGACACACCATTTCTACACAACAGTGTATGGTGTAGTCATTTGGGATCAAATCCCAATTTCTGATCAGTATGCCATGCATTCCTCAGATAGGTACTTGCCTCCGCGATCAAATCGCAGGCTACAAATGGATATACCTTGATGGTTCTCCACAATTGCTTAGTGTCCATTGACTTTTCAAAACACTTGCTTTTGTGGCACATCAGGTATTCTAATCCATTTCTCGAGTAATCATCAAATGATGTACTCGTACCTTATTGTCTGAGTAGACATAGGTCTGCATACATCAGAGTTAATCAATTCTTATACTTGTCCGGATCTTACATCTTATATCCATAAAGGATTGCTTAGTCATGTTATCTTCCAAATAAGATTCTTAGGTCGGAAGGTCCACTCCTTCAACTTAATTGATCAAATATCAATTTTCGACCTTTGAACTTCTTATTTGAATAAACATGACTCAGCACAAGAATCCACAAGTATAATTGATAAAGAAATCTCTTATTAGTAAAACGAGTTTCATACTACGGTTCGTTGCATCGTGGTGGACTTAGGATTCATCATTTATATATTGCTAGCCAATGTACCAAAATAGATAATATCATTATTTCTTCTTATAACCATCAAATGATTAAAAGAAATAAAATATCCATTCATTAAATTTCAAAAATCCAGAACAGAGTTCCTTCTAAAATTAAAGGTACATAAAAGCAATAACTCAAAATGAAATCCTATAAAATGTCCTCCACTGCAACTGCTGCCTCCTCCACAGCATTGCCCATGTAGACTACGATTTCTTCTTTTCTAAGTCGTCGGGTTTCCTGGAACCCTTGCATTTAAAATGCACATACCGTCAGTGGTTCCATATCTACACACCAGGTTCCGGTAGATAATACCACTAACTATGTTTTACGACTAAAGAAAATTTCGTACTTTCTTTGAGAGGATAATCAGACTTCCAGTACCCAGACTGTTTGCATCGAGAATACTTTTGCCTATTGGCTTTTCTCGTCCCATCTCGTGGTTCATGTAACTATGACCACTGGGTTTCTTTGCTTGCTTTTCCTTTCCCCCGATTTTTTCCCTTAGGTTCAAAACCTTTGGTATTGGCTACAAGAGCTTGCGATTTCCGTTTCAACTCGTCCAAAAAGGTCAATCATCTCAAAAACGTGTTTAAGCGTTTCCTCGAAGCGACTGGCCTTTATGAGTATCCTCATCGCTTCTTGTCTAGCCGCCTATGTCAATAGGCTCGGGAGGACAAAGCTCACTGAGTACAAACTTGTACTCTTTAACAGTTTGGGTAATGTCTAGATCTCTATTCCAATCATTACATTTAGGGAACAGTGAGTTAAAATCCTTACGTATCACACAAAGTGGGTTCAAAGCCATATCCTAATCTATGAGCACATATAACAACAAACAATCGATTTAATCTCCGATATTATCTCCCTTAAATAATATCATTAAACCACTAATCACATCTAAAATCCCATCAGATATGGCAAGCCACGTGGTGTGGACGTTTACCAATCCAAATGATTTAGCAATTAGATTTGCTTCGGTCATACATCACTTATAGTGGAACCTCGTGGGGAGGAATACTATAATGCGTATCTAAGTGTAAACCATTACTCAGTACCAAAGTAAATCGTTTGGAATTGCTACATCACCGCAAGCCACGTGGTGTGGACGTTTACGACAACTTCACAACTCTTCACAATTTCTTACAACTGTCTACATCAATTAATCCAAAATCCGTCAGCATAGCAAGCCACGTGGTGTGGACGTTTACTACACCAAGAGACTTTTATAATTGACTCCCAATTACTTGATCCATTCAATCTTGTAAATCAAGACGCGGAGAATCATAAGTGAAACTCGAAGTTTCTAACCAGTGATTCACCATGCGAACGACCCTATCTCTCATCAAATGAGGGAGCCGAGCAGACAATCGATCCACCTTCAAAAGATGGTACGACTGCCTCTAATTTGTGTCCTCGACATGACCAAGTGGCTTTGGCTCCATTCCACTCCCCGGGGTGAGAATAAGTCGACTTGAAGTCAGTTTTGGAAAGACAAATTAGGCATTGTTTGATAGACTTAATCAATAATTCTCGTAAAAGGAATTACAAGAATTCTCCTCCAATGGCTTATCTATATGAACTTCGAAAGTTCATAAAAGTCACCAAGAGAACAGCAATGGAGACCATGGATATGTTTCCATACCCTCTCCCACTTAGCTTTTTATAATAAAGGGATACGCTATCTAATGCATAATTAAATACACATAAGCATGCATACATGAAATAAAGCACATAGAATATTATCACATAATCAAAATAATACTAGAATATTATTTTCCGACTATTATGGCTTTATCGCATCTCCGTACGCATCTTCTAGTCTTTAGTCTTCGTTCTTGAATGCTCCATGTGATGGGAATATTAATTCCAATATTTAAATCTATTTATTTTTAATAAATCCAAAAGTTACTTAATTCGAAAATTAAGTCAATCGAATAAATCAAAAATAAAATTAAATATTATTAATATTTTTATTTATTTATTTTCCTATCTAATTCTATTAAATCTCTAGAATAATCTATCCAAGACCCACTTGGAATATTCTAGAAGACATCTATAATAGAATAAGGAAATAAAATAAATTTATTTTATTTTCCCTTTCTACTTCATTAAATCTCTAGAATAATCTATCCAAGACCCACTTGGAATATTCTAGATGATTAACATAATGAAATAAGGAAATAAAATAATTTAGGACTCCTAGTCCTTCCAAATTAATTCCTTTCCTAATCTATTAAAAAAATTCCATAAAGGAATAATTAAATAGGAAAAATTAATTAAGGACTTTCAAAAACTTTCCAAATTAATTATTTTCATAATCCATTAAAAATTCCATAAAGGAATAATTAAATAGGAAAAATAAATTAATTCCAAATTAATTCTTTTCCTAATCCATTAATATTCCAAAAGGAATAATCAATTAGGAAGACCAAATTAATTCTAAATTTATTCCTTCCTTATCCATGAAAATTCCCATACTAGGAATAATCAATAAGGAAATAAATTTATTCTTAAATTTATTCTTTTTCCTATTTCCATGAGAGTTCCCAAAAAATAGGAATACTCAAAATAGGAAAACCGAATAATTTAGGAAAGTTGGATCTTGGCGGGAGAGTACGAGATCACGAGGACCTCGCGCCCCCCACCACCATCGATCCCCGGCCGAGGAGGAGCGCCGCCGCCACCCCAGCCCACGCGCCACCACCACCGGTGGCCGGCGTGGCCGAGGAGTCCCGCGGGCAGCCCCCGCCTCTAGGGCTCGATCGATCCTTCATGGATCGATCATGATGATCGATCCCTCGTCCCATCGTCTCCTCCGTCACACGTCTTCTCCGGCGGTCGTCTCGGCATCGATCCAACGTAAAATAAATTACATGAATTTAATTACAATTATCCGGTATCGATTCTATACATGAAATCGACCTTATACATTTTCCGGAAAAAAAAGAACGTAATAATAAAACCTAAATTCGGTCAACCCCCGAATTTTTACTATTACAAGCATTCACCACACATAAAACGAATCTCGACATGTCCGAGAGTTTAATAAAATTATGACAATAATTAACGAAGAATTATATCTAGCCATAATAGTCGGAAACCCTGCAAGGTAGAACAATTTATCGTATATACACATGAACTAGAACCATCGCTCTGATACCAATTGTTGGAAATCGATATCCCGGGGTTAACGGAATTGCGGAAACATAACCCCGATCAAAATCCCTTCGCCGGAAACCACCGCAAACCACCACAAGAGCCGGAGCACGGCCCGAGCGCACCGCCGCGAGCAAGCCCGCAGCTAGCCCTAGCCGCACCCCCATGTGGGGTTTGCGATCGCGTTGAGCGATCGCATGGGGATGCGCGATCGCATCCCCGGGGCTGTTCGGAACAGCCCCCGACGGTGAGTCCGGCGACTCACCGCCATCGCCGGAGGGGCCCTCGTCCGCCCAGCGGACTGCCGCGGCTCCGGCCGCGGCTTGCCCCGGCGATCGATCGCATGATCGATCGCCCGCCCCGGCGACCAGCCGGGGCTGCTCCTTCGCGCCACCGCGATCGAGCCCTAGCTCGATCGCACCCCTCGGCGTCCAGCCGAGGGTTTGATGCTCTCGATCCCAGCGGGGATCTCCCGACCTTCCGCGGTTCGGTGATCTTCGATCACCACCGCGAGGTCGATCCCCGTCCCCAGTTTCGTTCATCCCCGGATCTTCGTTCATATGCATATACGAATTAATTAAAATCATCGAAGGGGGTTCAACGATTTTACCTTTGTTCTCGTTGTACGGAGAAACGAGATCTATGAAGACCTTGAGACCTTCCCACGTATTCCTTGCACTAGCTCGAACGTCGGGTGGGCGACGATCTTCCGAACTCCATGGGTCTCCCTCTCTACTTTCTCTCTCTAGAATTGTGTTCTTCAAGTTATGAGAATAGAGAAGACCATGTAGTGCTTTTATAGGCTACGTAGGGGATCTAAAGGAGGTGGAATATTGGGCTTCCAATATTGAAGATTAAATTGAGCCCAATGCTCAAGTCCATTAATCCTTATCAATATTAATTAATTCTATTTTCCACTATATAAAATTAATTGCACTCCCAATATTAAACCATATTATATCAAATAATATTTCTCCGGTAGTATTATTTATTCCGTGTATTTAAGATATAAATATCCATGAATAAAATTAATTTATTGCTAATTAATTTATTCATCTCTTTTATCCGAGACTAGTACCATTCAACCTTAATTATTATGCGGAATAAATCCACCTGCAGGGTTTACATAATAATTCCTTATGAACTCATCTCGGGGATATTATCAACCCTTACGGGATACACTTTCCCGTCAAGTATTCACGGCATACCATATATAAAATATAGTGACCCAACTTAACCGGTAATTAACCCAATAATTAAATCAGTTAATTCCTTTGGTAAATCAAAGTCACTTATATTGAATATACACACCCGCAATAGTTTCGGGGATTAAGAATAAAATACACTGAGACTCGAATCGATTATCGCCGGCAATCCTAATCGATGAATCTCAACGATCCGCTCAATACACCAAGTGTACAAGTGTGATAAAATAATTAAGATAAATTATTTTCTCTCTCACACAACGACTATACCGATGGATTGGTCCGTGTCCATCTAGGTCGTGAGCAACTGTTCGATTAAATACGAGTAACCGATAGTATGATCTTCTGTGCGCCCATGCAACACCATACTAACTACAACGTATAAAATCTAGGACTATGATTTGCATATATTTAATTATAAATAATTAAATGCAAATAATTGTTTATTTAATTAAATAGATTAGTGGCAATGGATCGTTAGTTTCCGTCACTTAAATCTAGACATTAAGTACACAACTCCAACAATGGACTCGCTGCGGGGCTGCTACGAGCAGCCCCGGGGATGCTACGAGCATCCCCAGCGATCGCACGGAGCGATCGCGACCCCCCTCGTGGGGGCTCGGCTGGCAGCCGCGGGTTTACCCGTGGCGGTGTTCGGTCGGGCCTCCGGTCACGTGGGGTGCTCGTGGTTTCTCCGGCGATCGGGATTTCGATTGGGTTGTCGGTTCCGCAATTTAGACAATCCGGATATTCGATCTCCAAAGGATTTCGGTCGAATTAATTAGATAATTAATTTTAATTAATTTATTAATTCCGGGATATCGATTTCCAACAATTGGTATTAGAGCGTTGGTTTTAGTTCATGGTATTTTTCGATAAATTGTTCTACCTTGCAGGGTTTCCGATTATTATGGCTAGATTTAATTATGTTAATTAATGTCCATAATATTGCTCTTGATTATTAAACTCTCGGTGATGTCAATATTTGTTCTTGTGTGGTGAATGCTTGTTCTTAATTTTTCCGGAAATTGTATGAGGTTGATTTCATGTAGAATCGATACCGGATAGCGTAGTAATAAATTTGTAATTTATTTTACGTTGGATCGAGGACGAAACGACGACCGGAAAAGTGTGACGGAGGAGACGAAGAGAGGGAGGATTCCGGGGATCGATCAACCCCATGATCGACCCAAGGGATGAATCGATCGACCACCAAGGGGGCTGCCCGCGGGCTTCTCGGCCTTAGGTCGCCGGCGACGGCGGCTGGTCGGCTGGGCGGCGGCGGCGTGCTCCTCCGGGGGGTGGTCGATGGTTGGGGGTGGTGCGGAGATCCCCACTCCGTGCTACTCCTAACCAAGATTTACTTTCCTAAATTATTCGGTTTTCCTATTTTGAGTATTCCTATTTTTTTTGGGAACTCTCATGGAATAGGAAAAGAATAAATTTAGAATAAATTTATTTTTCCTTATTGATTATTCCTATTCTTGGGAATTTTCATAGATTAGGAAAAATGAATAAATTTATAATTAATTTATTTTTCCTATTTAATTATTCCTTTATGGAATTTTTAATGGATTAGAAAAATAATTAATTTGGAAAGTTTGGGAGTCCTAAATTAATTTTTCCTTATTTAATTATTCCTTTATGGAATTTTTAATGGATTAGGAAAGGAATTAATTTGGAAGGACTAGGAGTCCTAAATTATTTTATTTCCTTATTTCATTATGGAAATCATCTAGAATATTCCAAGTGGGTCTTGGATAGATTATTCTAGAGATTTAATGAAGTAGAAAGGGAAAATAAAATAAATTATTTTATTTCCTTATTTCATTATAGAAGTCTTCTAGAATATTCCAAGTGAGTCTTGGATAGATTATTCTAGAGATTTAATGAAGTAGAAAGGGAAAATAAAAATAATAAAAATATTAATAATATTTAATTTTATTTTTGATATATTCGATTGACTTAATTTATTCAGAGAAGCTGAATTCGTCGCGGGCGGGCGCTTCCAGGGCAGGCGGTCGCCTGGTCTCCTGGCGGCTGTTTGACCGCGGGTTTGACTCGGTTTCTTGGGGATTAAGTTAGGGTTTCTCACCTCCTATCTATAAAAGGACCTCCTCCCCTATTTTTTTTAATGTAACGAAGAGAAAACCTAGAGCACGAAATAGTGAGTCGAAAAGAGATCTATAGAGATCCGGTCCTGTACACGAGAATATTATTATCGAATAATATTGGGTGTGGTGTCCGTGGAAGTAGGCATTTTGGCCGAACCACCTAATTCTTGTCTTCCTCTTTTTTTTTATTCCGCTTTATTTATCAAATCGAACCTACCCTTTGACGATCGACGGGGATATACCGGCCTAAGAAGCGTATATTCCCCAACAGTACGAGCACTTGATGTTGCTAGAGCTGCTCGGGAAAGGTCATTTGGAGGCGAATAAAAAGATTGGCAGTGGGGTGAAAGCCTTCCAAGTCCGTTCTCATCCCCAGTATAAAAATGACCAAGTGTTCGATTGCTGCGAGTCCTCACGATTGTAAATGTGGATGATTTTCAGTGTTTTTTTAAGCATATTCAGTGTATTTTTTAATCAAACAGTGTAATATATTCAGTGGATGATATTCAGTGTTTTTTGATGATATTCGTGTATTTTTTAATCAAACAGTGTATTCATGTGACATTTAGTGTTTTTCATTCCTATTCAGTGTGTTTCAATCCTGTTCAGTGTATTTTTTAATCAATTAGTGTATTCATGTGACATTCAGTGTTAAAATATGACATTCAGTGTGTTTTTATGACATTCAGTGTTAAAATATGTCATTCAGTGTGTTAAAATATGACATTCAGTATGTTCAGTGTTAAAATATGACATTCAGTGTTAAAATATGTCATTCAGTGTTAAAATATGGCATTCAGTTTGTTAAGTGTTAAAATATGACATTCAGTATGTTCAGTGTTAAAATATGTCATTCAGTGTTAAAATATGACATTCACTGTTAAAATATGACATTCAGTATGTTCAGTGTTAAAATATGTCATTCAGTGTTAAAATATGACATTCAGTATGTTGTTATTCAGTGTAATTTTATAACATTCAGTGTGAAAATCTGGCATTCAGTGTTATTATGCTTCAGTGTAAAAATGGGGCATTCAGTGTTAAACTATGACATTCAGTGTTGTTGGGATATGTCCTTCGATCCTACGTGTGCAATCGATAAAGTCATAAGGTCGTCTATGGATGTTAAATGATTATTCGATAATATTAAATTGTTGGGAACAATATAATATTGATCAATTAAATCATACATACAGGGTCACACATGGACTCGAAGATAATGTACGATGCTTGATATATATTGATTTAGAATCAATATTTACGTGGATTTAATATACATGCATGGGATGCATGGCTTGCATGGATGCATGTCACATAGTGTGACATGGCATGCCACACAAGCAAGTGGGACCACATACAATGCATTGTGGCATGTGTATGTGGCATGACCTTTCACCTCCTTTGTAACCCCTTTTGTGTGTTAAATGGTGCATCTTTATGCACATTATGAAGGAGGTTACAAGGAGGTGTAATGGTGTGCATAATGAAGTGATTATATAGATGAAAATCTGATTTTCATCAAACACAATATTCAGCCACGAAATTCCACACAAATAGAGAGAAAAGAGGTGATCTTGGAGATCCATTCTCAAGCAAGCAAAGGTGTTCATTATCTGGGTTCGTGTGCAACACGTAGAGGCCGGGCCATTTGTGCGGCTTCCACATCCGGACGATCTAAAGGAGTGACGAGGTCATTCACAAGGAGAGCTTCGAGAGGCTGATCCATTTGAGGTGGTTCATGTTGGAGTTGTGTACTTAATGTCTAGATTTAAGTATCGGTAAACTCCCGGTCATAGCATTTAATCTATTTAATTAAAAAACAATTATTTGCATTTAAATTATTATTAATTAATTATGCAAAATATAGTCCTGGATTTTATACGTTGTAGTTAGTATGGTGATGCATGGGCACACAGAAGATCATACTATCGGTTACTCGTATTTAATCAAACAGTTGCTCACGACCTAGATGGACATGGACCAATCCATCGGTATAGTCGTTGTGTGAAAGAGAAAATAATTTATTTTAATTATTTTATCACACTTGTACACTTGGTGTATTGGGCGGATCGCTTGAGATTTATCGATTAGGATTGCCTTGAGATAATCGATTCAAGTCTCAGAGTATTTTATTCTTAATCCCCGATACTATTGCGGGTGTGTATATTTAATATATGTGACTTTGATTTTCCAAAGGAATTAACCGATTTAATTATTGGGTTAATTACCGGTTAAGTTGGGTCACTATATTTTATATATGACATGCCGTGAATACTTGACGGGAAAGTGTATCCCGGAAGGGTTGATAATATCCCCGAGATGAGTTCATAAGGAATTATTGTGTAAACCTCATGAGTGGATTCGTTCCGCACAATAATTAAGGTTGAATGGTACTAGTCTCGGATTCAAGAGATGAATAAATTAATTAGCAATAAATTAATTTTATTCATGGATATTTAAATCTTAAATACACGGAATAAATAATACTACCGGAGAAATATTATTTGATATAATATGGTTTAATATTGGGAGTGCAATTAATTTATATAGTGGAAAATAAATTAATTAATATTAATGGGAGATTAATAGATTTGGGCTTGGACTCAATTTAATCATTAATATTGGAAGCCCAATATTCCACCTCCTTTAGATCCCCTACGTAGCCTATAAAAGCACTACATGGTATTCTCTATAATAACATAACACAAGATCATAATTCTCCTAGAGAGAGAAAGTAGAGAGAGAGAGAGAAGAGGATCCATAAGCTTGGAGGATCGTCGCCCACCCGACGTTCAAGCTAGTGCAAGGAATACGTGGGAAGATCGTAAGGTCATCAACTTAAATTCGTTTCTCCGCACAACGAATTAAAAGGTAAAATCATATACTCTCTTCTATGATTTTATGTGAATTGATTGTGATGCATACATGAACGCACGATCCGGGTAGACGACGAACTCCGGGGACGAGGATTCGAGATCCTCGGCGGAGCTCGAAAGGAACCCTCGGCTGGGCGCCGAGGGAGCGATCGAACCTAGGGTTCCATCGCGTGCACACGCGAGGAACCCCGGCTGGGAGCCGGGGTGGGCGATCGACCGCGGTGGTCGATCGCCGGGCTGCCGCGGCTGGAGCCGCGGCGGGTTCGCCGCTGGGCGAACCGCCCTCCTCGGGCGGTGGCGGTGAGTCGCCGGACTCACCGCCCGGGGCTGCCGGAGCAGCCCCAGCGATCGCCTCGTGCGCGATCGCGAGCCCCACGGTGGGGCTCGGCTAGGGTTTAGCCGCGGGTTCATCCCGCGGCGATGCTCTTGTCGAGTTCGGTTCTTCGTGGTGTTCGTGATCGGTTTCCGGCGATGGGATTTCGGTCGGGGTTATCGGTTCCGCAATTTTTGATACCCCGGGATATCGATTTCCAGCAATTGGTATCAGAGCGTTTGGTTTCGTGTTCATGTATGTGTTCAATTGTGTTCTACCTTGCAGGGATTCCGACTATCATGGTTTAATTAATTGTTAATTATTCGTTTAATTAATTGCTATTTAATTTCACCATGATTATTCGTTATTAAACTCTCGGACATGTCGAGATTCGTTTTGTGTGGATGAATGCTTGTAATAGTAAAAATTCGGGGGTTGACCGAATTTAGATTTATTATTATTGTTCTATTTTTTCCGGAAAGTGTATAGGGTCGATTTCATGTATAGAATCGATACCGGAATTGTAAATTTATTTCTTGTAATTTATTTACGTTGGATCGATGCCGAGACGACCGCCGGAGAACTCATGTGACGAAGGAGATGAAGAGAGGGAGTACAAGGGCTCGGGATCGATCATGGAGATCGATCCCATGGAGATCGATCGGAGGGGCTGCCCGGCTCCTCGGCCACGCCGGCCACCGGTGGTGGTGGCGCGTGGCTAGGGGGCGGCGGTGGTGGTGCCCGGCGATGGTGGTGGTCGACGGTGGGGGTGGTGTGGGGATCCCCAACCCATGCTACTCCTACCTAGATTCACTTTCCTAATTAATTCGGTTTTCCTATTTTGAGTATTCCTAAGTTTGGGAACTCTCATGGAGATAGGAAAAGAATTAATTAATATTATTTATTTCCTTATTCTATTATGGAAGTCTTCTAGAATATTCCAAGTTCTACTTGGAATAGGAATCTAGAGGTTTAATAGAATTAGATAGGAAAATAAATAATTAATGAATTAATTTATTTCCTATTTGATTATTCCTATTTTTTTGGGAATTTTCATGGACATGGAAATTAATTAATCTTGGAAAGTAGAAGAGTCCTAATTTATTTTATTTCTTTATTCTATTAAAGAAATCTTCTAGAATATTCCAAGTTTTACTTGGATAGATTATTCTAGAGATTTAATAGAATTAGATGGGAAAATAAATAAATAAAAAATATTAATAATATTTAATTTTATTTTTGATTTATTCGATTGACTTAATTTTCGAATTAAGTATCTTTTGGATTTATTAAAAATAAATAGATTTAAATATTGGGATTTATATTCTCGTCACATGGAGCATTCAAGAACGAAGACTGAAGACTAGAAGACGCATACGGAGATGGAATAAAGCCATGATAGTCGGAAAATAATTTTCTAGCATTATTTTGACTATGTGCTATGTGCTTTATTACTTGTATGCATGCTTATGTGTTTAATTATGCATTAGATAGCGTATCCCTTTGTTATAAAAAGCTAAGTGGGAGCGGGGATGGAAACATTCCCATGGTCTCCATTACTGTTCTCTTGGTGACATTTATGAGCTTTTGAAGTTCATATAGATATGTCATTGGAGGAGAATTCTTGTAATTCTTTTTACAAGAAACATTGATTAAGTTTATCAAACAATGCCTAATTTGTCTTTCTGAAACTGACTTCAAGTCGACTCATTCTCACCCCGGGGAGTGGAATGAAGCCAAAGCCACTTGGTCATGTGGATGACACAAATTAGAGACATTCGTACCATTCTTTTGAAGATGGATCGTTTGTCTGCTCGGCTCCCTCATCTAATGAGAGATAGGGTTGTTCGCATGGTGAATCACTGGTTAGAAACTTCGAGTTTCACTTATGATTCTCCGCGTCTTGATTTACGAAAATCGAATGATTCAAGTAATTGGGAGTCAACTATAAAAGTCTTTTGGTGTAGTAAACGTCCACACGAACGTGGCTTGCTATGCTGAATGGGATTTTTGGAAATAGTTGATGTAGACAGTTGTAGGGAATTGTGAAGGATTGTGAGTTATCGTAAACGTCCACACTAACGTGGCTTGCGGTGACGTAGCAATTCTAAATGATTCACCTTAGTACTGAGTAATGGTTTACACTTAGGTGCGCTTTATAGTATTCTTCCCAACGAAGTAACGCTATAATGATGTGCGACCGAAGCAAATCTAATTGCTAAATCATTTGGGTGGGTAAACGTCCACACGAACGTGGCTTGCCTTACCTGATGGGATTTTAGATGTGATTAGTAATTTAATGGTATTATTTGAGGGAGATAATATCGGATATTAAATTGATTGTTTGTTTAAATGTGCTTATAGGTTTAGAGAATAGCTATGAACCCACTTTCTGTGATACTCAAGGAATTCAACGCACTAGTTCCATACTGTGTTGGATGGAATAAAGAGTTAGACATTTCCCAGACTGTTGCTGAGTACAATTTAGTACTCAGTGAACTTTGTCCTCCTGAACCAACACGTGTCTCAACTATTGAGGAAATAGCTGATTTTGAGAAGTGGAACAGTGCTTTTGCATTAACCACCAATCATGACATCATGCTGAAACTCAAGCTTATGTTTAGAGACAACGAGAAGGTTAGAAAAGAGGCGATGAGGATACTCATAAAGGTTAGTCGCTTCGAGGAAACGCTTGAACACGTTTTCGAGATGCTGGACCTTTTGGATGAGTTGAGACAATCGCAAGCTCTTATGGCCAAAGCCAAAGGTTTCGAACCTAAGGGCATAGACCAAGGAATGGAGAAGCAGACAAAGAAGCCCTGTAGTCCTGTACTTGGACCACGGAATAGGGTGAGAAAGCCTTCGAGCAGTCATTCTCAAAGAAAGTTATCTGGGGACTGGAAGTCTTTATTTTCTCCTGGAGAAGGTATAAGATTCTCTCCTTAGTCTTTAAAACATAGTCAGCTGTGTTATCTACCAGAAACCTGGTTGGTAGATATGGATCCACTGACGGTATGTATGCATTTAAAATGCAGGGACACCAGGAAACCCAAAGACTTGGAAATGGAGGAATAGTCAAGCAAAAGCTGTTGAGGAGGCAGCTGTTGCAGTGGAAGACATTTATCTGCTTTAGTAGTTAAATAGGATTTCATTTCAAGTTTATTGCATTATGTACCCTTTATTTTAGAAAGAACTTTTGTTCTGGATTTCTATTATTTATGAATGGATATTTTATTTCTTTAATCATAGTGATGATTTTGATAAGAAATAATGGGTATTATCTATTCTGGTACATTAGATAGCAATATGTGAATGATGAATCCTTAGTCTACCACGATGCAACAAACCGTTCTATAACTTGTTTTATTATTTAGATATATTTCTTGTTAGATCACTATACTTGTGAATTCTTATACTTAGTAGTATTTATTCAAATGAGATTCAAAAGGTTGAAATTGATTTGATCAATTATAGTTGAAGGAATGGACCTTCCGACCTAAGAATCAAGTTTGGCAGATAATACAACTAAGCATACCTTTCGGTAAAGGATAGAATTCGGACAAGTATTAAGAATGATCAATGATATGTGTAAGGTGCGAGTAGTATTTTTTTAAAAGAATACTCGTTGATGGATTAGAATACTTGATGTGCCATAAAAGCAAAGTGTTATAGTCACAAAGCAATTATGGGGAACCTTCAAAGTATATCCATTGGAAGCCTGTGACTTAGTCGCGGAGGCTACCACATAACACATAGCATAATCAAAGATTGAGATTAAGTCTCAAATGACTACACCATACACTTACGTGTAGAGATGGTGAGTCAGTAAGAAATAGAATTCTAATAGTGAAAGAACAAGTTGTTCGGAACTACCTATGTTCTATGGATATTCCTGGAGACAACGGCATATTCAATATGGTTGTAGGATATCCTAGATGAACAAAGTATTGTGTGTTCTATAGTACTATGAACCAGAAGGACGTGTAACGCCCGGTTCTTAGAGAAAGACTATTAGAAGAACCACAAAGCCCGAACTGACGCAGTACCTTGGAATGAGAAAATGGACAAAGACTAGGAACCAGCCAAACCGAGTAGAGGTACTCCACACACTGCACCTACTGTTATTACTGTTATACACCGGGACGCCGCTGCAGTGGGAGGTTGTTGAACAACCAGAGATGTTCATAAGACTAGAAGAGTTTCAGACTCTGGATCTAGTAAAGATGAAATCGATCCCTAGCTCTGCACGAGGGCGGTACTAGATCTAAATGTGCCTGCTTAGAAAACAATAAGGATTATTGTTAAGAGGCAAGATCATTTAGAGTACAAGCTTAGTAAATCCATTTATGGATTGAAACAAAGCTATAAATCGTGGAACTTGCGAATTGATAGGATAATCCATTTGATGGATTCATCAAAAGGCATAGACGATAGGTGTATTGGAGATGTAATAGAAACAAGGTGGTGTTTCTCGGAGATTTTATGTAGATGACAATTTCATCATTGGCAACAATGTAGAAAATGTTGTCAGACATAAGATAATGGTTGTCTAAATGAATCAAGATATAAGATTGAGTAGAAGTTAGAGCATGTTCTTGAGATCTTTCGATCTAAGGATAAGAACATTGTACTTCTCCTAAATATCTTATACGATTATGGTTTGTTTTAAACATGTATACTTCTGAGAAAGGTTATTGCCTTTCAGAGACAGAATATAAATCTATCTAAAGGGTATGTGTTCGAACACATGAAGGAGATAGATGAGGACAAAGCAGTTTCCTATACTTCCAGTATGGAAAGCTTTATGGATGCAATGTTGTAAAACAAGAACCTGATATCAACTATGCTGTTTGCGTAGTGGGAGGATATCAAGGTAATCTAGACAAGAGATTTTCGGATGCTGTAATAGTACTTGCGAAGTACTAGATTATTAAGCAAGACGAAATATCCTTTGATTACAAATTCTCAGATCTTAAATCAGAGAAGGACCAGTGTAAGTCGATATCAGACTATGTGTTCACTTTTAGAAAGAGGTGGAACCATGAAGTGAAAGAGTGATAAGCAGGACGCTTCTCAGACTCTCTCATAACCGAATAAGCAGCCTCAGAGGCAGCGGAAGTTTTGGTTAGGTTCCGGGATAACCTCTTGACTTGGATATGACTCTTAGTTTACCAAAGGCTATTAGATAGCGATGCACGGTAAACTAGAAGAAGTTATAAGTCAAAAGTGATGTTAACACATAGAGCAAGTACCACCTGATACGAGTCATCGTCGAGGGAGACGATGCAGTAGTCACCAAGATAACTTCAGAGCGGCAACCTAGAGTGCTCATTCACACAATACTTCTTGGAAGTACAACTCTAAGCACGTGATGAGTATGGAAGTCGGGAGTTTGGAGGAAATGACTAGACCTTAGTACAAGTGGGAGATTGTTGGAGTTGTGTACTTAATGTCTAGATTTAAGTATCGGTAAACTCCCGGTCATAGCATTTAATACGTTGTAGTTAGTATGGTGATGCATGGGCACACAGAAGATCATACTATCGGTTACTCGTATTTAATCAAACTGTTGCTCACGACCTAGATGGACATGGACCAATCCATCGGTATAGTCGTTGTGTGAAAGAGAAAATAATTTATCTTAATTATTTTATCACACTTGTACACTTGGTGTATTGGGCGGATCGCTTGAGATTTATCGATTAGGATTGCCTTGAGATAATCGATTCAAGTCTCAGAGTATTTTATTCTTAATCCCCGATACTATTGCGGGTGTGTATATTTAATATATGTGACTTTGATTTTCCAAAGGAATTAACCGATTTAATTATTGGGTTAATTACCGGTTAAGTTGGGTCACTATATTTTATATATGACATGCCGTGAATACTTGACGGGAAAGTGTATCCCGGAAGGGTTGATAATATCCCCGAGATGAGTTCATAAGGAATTATTGTGTAAACCTCATGAGTGGATTCGTTCCGCACAATAATTAAGGTTGAATGGTACTAGTCTCGGATTCAAGAGATGAATAAATTAATTAGCAATAAATTAATTTTATTCATGGATATTTAAATCTTAAATACACGGAATAAATAATACTACCGGAGAAATATTATTTGATATAATATGGTTTAATATTGGGAGTGCAATTAATTTATATAGTGGAAAATAAATTAATTAATATTAATGGGAGATTAATAGATTTGGGATTGGGCTCAATTTAATCATTAATATTGGAAGCCCAATATTCCACCTCCTTTAGATCCCCTACGTAGCCTATAAAAGCACTACATGGTCTTCTCTATTCTACATAACACAAGATCATAATTCTCCTAGAGAGAGAAAGTAGAGAGAGAGAGAAGAGGATCCATAAGCTTGGAGGATCGTCGCCCACCCGACGTTCAAGCTAGTGCAAGGAATACGTGGGAAGATCGTAAGGTCATCAACTTAAATTCGTTTCTCCGCACAACGAATTAAAAGGTAAAATCATATACTCTCTTCTATGATTTTATGTGAATTGATTGTGATGCATACATGAACGCACGATCCGGGTAGACGACGAACTCCGGGGACGAGGATTCGAGATCCTCGGCGGAGCTCGAAAGGAACCCTCGGCTGGGCGCCGAGGGAGCGATCGAACCTAGGGTTCGATCGCGTGCACACGCGAGGAACCCCGGCTGGGAGCCGGGGTGGGCGATCGACCGCGGTGGTCGATCGCCGGGCAGCCGCGGCTGGAGCCGCGGCGGGTTCGCCGCTGGGCGAACCGCCCTCCTCGGGCGGTGGCGGTGAGTCGCCGGACTCACCGCCCGGGGCTGCCGGAGCAGCCCCAGCGATCGCCTCGTGCGCGATCGCGAGCCCCACGGTGGGGCTCGGCTAGGGTTTAGCCGCGGGTTCATCCCGCGGCGATGCTCTTGTCGAGCCCGATTCTTCGTGGTGTTCGTGATCGGTTTCCGGCGATGGGATTTCGGTCGGGGTTATCGGTTCCGCAATTTTTGATACCCCGGGATATCGATTTCCAGCAGTTCAATCGACTCAACACCACCTCAACGACATCAACGAATCACTTCGTCACAAAAGTAAGTAATCGTTGAACCTTATATATATATATATATATATATATATATATATATATATATATATATATATATATATATATATATATATATATATATATATATATATTGGATGTGTATATATATATGTTTATATGTGTTCTTATACACATTAAGTGTGCACTAAGATCATGGCATAGTAGATCTATTGCTTTACACGCTTCTGCACACACGGTATATCGATTGGATCGGTATACCGGTACCTTCAATTGGTATCAGAGCCTAGGGCTCGTGCACACTTTTGTGTTGGACACGAAGGTTAAATCAACATAATTGGATTATATGTTTAATTGTGATTATGTGATTAGATGTAATGCCGACCACCGTTAGTGGTCGGGTGAATGAAATTGTCGTTTTTTACGTACGATTGGCCATAGTTTTGGAGGGCTGCGTCCCTTGGAATCATTTGTAATATATAGGTTTTCTATTTAAATATGTATTGTTCAAACTTGTAAGCGATGGACTTGGTCCATGGTTCGATGGTGGATCTCGGCTCTCTGGCAAAAACGAGAAGAAACGAAGCAAAACGAAGCAAAACGAAGCAAAGCGGACAAAACCGGGCTGCTGGAGCAAAACGGCGGGCGCCGTTTGTGCTCCGGCGGGCGCCGAATGGATTCGGCAGGCGCCGTTTTGGAAACGGAGACCGCCGAAAGGCTGTTTTTTGGTCAGCCTGTTTTGTACCCTTTTGGCGGGCGCCGTTTTGGAAACGGCGACCGCCAGTGGTGTTCGGCGACCGCCGTTTGTGAAACGGCGGGCGCCGTTCGTGGTTTTTGGGGTATGGACTAAGGTTGACCTAAATCGGCGGGTGCGGAACTGAAACGGCGGGCGCGGACCAGTCCAGAAGATGTTCAAGGCCTATTTTGTTGCTTTTAATCTTTTCGTTTGAGAGTTGTGAGGTTCTAGGGGACTTTCGATTACGTATTTAATTGCTTTGCTAGTTATAGGATGTTTTATGTTATAAATGTTCAACTTACATATAAACACCTATGCATCCAAGTTCCCAAAATAATGAGTATAATGTCTTGTCCAAAAACATCACACTCATGAAGCCCTCGATCATAAGTTGGTAGGTCCGCCTCAGCGGGGTACTACTTGTTATCTTGGGATAAGTGGGAGTAAGGGTTAGACCCTTACACGTGAGTTTGGTTTTCTCATCGATAGATCCACTGCAGGCGTGGCTATCGAGACATGAGATGAGAATGGGACTCTCATCGACCGAGAGTGACATTAGATGTCATTGACATGGGATGTCTACCTATCTTAGACTTCTGAAGTGCGGACTCAGTCGGCTTAAGAATTTGCAAGATGAGGGTCTTGGGATTGTTTTGTTCAAGGGAACAAAGATATTAGATATCGATTGAACAAAATGAAATAAATAAGTAGCTTGTTAGACAACCTTATTTGTTTACCGCTTTGTGAATGTTTACATACTTTATTAATCTTTCTTTTGTAGTTTATCATGTTAATTTCAACTCGATTCAAGTTTGGTTCAATTCTTGATTATGAAAAATTGAACAACATAAATTTTCTTGATTCACAACGTAATTTGAGGATGGTCCTCAAATACGAAGACAATGAAAATGTGTTAGATAACCACATCCTAAGATATCATTGAACAACTCAATAGCATGTTCGGGGAATATGCTAAGATTGAGCGGTTCGGTATGAACAGGGTCATCGCTTCAGCTAGGCTGGAAAAATGGAAATCTATGGAATCACATGTAGAACAAATGATTGGATTATTTGTTTCAAGTGACCGCCTAGATTTTTCCTATGATGATTATTTGGCAACCGATTTCATACTTCAATCTCATTATGGTTATAATGCCTTTAGGCTAAATTTTCCATATGAATGGTTTGAAGAAATCGCTTCGTGAGCTCCACGGGATGCTCAAGGCTGTTGAGCCGGCGATAGAAAAGGACCCTAAGAGGGAAATTCTTATGATATGGGATAGGGTAGTCAAAAGAGCATGGGCAAGAAGGCTACTAGGGTTCCTAGGGAATCTCAATGCGTCTACTGCAAAAGTGTTGGACACTACTTGCAAACATATAAAAGTTCATATTTTATTCAATTTCAAAACAAATGCCTAATTTGTCTTTCATTTGATGGATTATAAGGTTATGATTATTTTCACCTCGGGGAGTGATTTAATCCAAAACACTTAAGTTCATCAATGACACAAATTAGAGACTTTCAAGCCATTGGATGGCGTGAATCGATTTTCTGGTTGGCTCCCTCATATTTTATGAGAGATAGGGCTTCAATTGCATGATAATATCGCTGGTTAGAAAACTTCGATTTTTCACTTACGATTTATCACGTTTTGACATTGAGATAATTTTGAATGGGAAATTTGAATGAAACTCAATTATTGGGAATAATTGAATTTTCCCAAAGTTCAATGAAGATGTGAAGAACGGGGTTGCTTCATCTTCAGGTATTAATGTTATAGACATTAAACTTCACAAATTCTACTTCTTGGGTATTGGATGCCAAATGTGGTTCTCACATTTGTATGTGGAGGAACTACATAGAAGTGTAAGTTTGGTGAGTAGAGATGTCGATCTACGGGCGAGAAATGAAGCGAATGTCGCTGCATTAGCCGCATGATCATATGATGTTGTTTTGCCTTAGGGCCTTGTTTTAGTATTATAACTATGTAATTTCGTACCTTCAATAAACAATGAATATTGGTTCAGTATTGGATACTGATGGATTAGTTTTTCACTATTAAATAGTTTGGTAACTATTTTAATTGTGAATTATTCTTTGTTTTGGTACGATTATTATATTGTTTATGTATACTTTAAACTTGACAAATCATATATAACATTAACACTAAAGGTCGAATCGAATAAGTCTCAATGAGACATAACTATAACATTGTTGATTAGGTCAAATCATCATCTAAATATGTAACGAAGCTTCTTTTAGAATGCATTCTAGAATCATTTGACTTGGAATCATTTGATACATGTGGATGATGTGTGATGGACAAGATAACAATGTCATCTTTCTTGGAGAAAGGAGAACATGTGAGTGATTTATTAGGGATGATCCATACTGATGTATGTGGAACCTATCAGTTCACAAGCACATGAAGGTTATGTTTCGGAAAAGAGAAAACAAACTATATTAGATATAGTTCGACCATTCGATGAGAGGTCTAAATGAACTACTGGTCTCTTTTGGGAACACATAATTCTAGACTTCAACTTATACACTGAATAGGACACCGTCAAAAGCTGTTGATAAGACACCATACGAAGTATGGAAAGGGAAGGTCCCTAACTTGTCTTATATCAAGGTTTGGGGATGTGAAGTTTATGTGAAGAGAAATATCTCAACAAAGCTTGAACCCAAATCGGATAAATGTTTCTTTGTGGATTATCCAAAAGAAACACGAGGGTACCACTTTTACAACCAATCTGAGAACAAAGTCTTTGTTGCTCGAGATGGTGTATTTCTTGAAAAGGAATATCTTTCCAAGAAAGTAAGTGGGAGCTCAGTTGAATTGAACGAGGTTCAAGAAGATCAAACTGAGATGGACACTCAAGAACAAGTCAAGAGTGCTCCAGTGGTTTTGGAAAACACACCTAACCCTCGAAGGTCCGGAAGGATTAGAACTCAACCTGACAGATACTTAGGTATTCTGACAAACGAGAACTATGAAGTCATGCTTTTAGAAAGCAATGAACCTTCGACCTATATCCAAGCTGTGACGAGTCCAAATTCCGAGAAATGGCAGGGTGCCATGAAATCCGAAAATGGAATCAATGTCTGAAACTCAAGTTTGGAACTTAGTCGATTTGCCTAAATGGGCTAGGCCCATTGGATGCAAATGGATTTACAAAATAAAAACAGACATGAATGGAAAACATAGTGTTTTCAATGCAAAGTTGGTGGCAAAAGGAGTTAATCAAATTCACGGGGTGGATTATAATGAAACTTTTTCACCAGTTGCTATGATTAAATCCATTCGGATTCTCTTAGCCATTGTAGCTCATTATGATTATGAGATATGGCAAATAGATGTTAAAACCGCCTTCTTGAATGGTATTCTAGAAGAGGATGTGTTTATTGTTGGAAATCGATATCCCGGAATTAATAAATTTAAATAAATAAATTATCTAATTAATTCCGACCGAAATCCTTTGGAGATCGAATATCCGGATTGTCTAAATTGCGGAACCGACAATCCAATCGACTCCCGGTTGCCGGAAACCCGCCACGAACCTCCACGGGGATAGCCTAATCAAACAAACCCGCCACGGGGATAGCCCGTGGCTTGTTCGATCGAGCCACCACGCGTGGGCTCGCGGCTGTTCGCGACAGCCGTGCGGGGCTGCCCGTAGCAGCCCGCGTGAGTCCCGTGCGACGCGTACGGGAGGAGGGGCTGCTCGCCGTGCGAGCAGCAGCGGCACCAGCCCGCTGCCCATGCGATCAAGCACGCGCTTGATCGCATCCCCGGCGTCCAGCCGGGGTCCTTCGTGCGTCGCCGGCGGTCGAAGCCCTAGGGCTCGACCGCCACCCTCGGCGTCTAGCCGAGGGTTCGTTCTCTCGATCCCGGCGAGGATCTCTCGACCTCCCGCGGTCCGGTGATCCTCGATCACCACCGCGAGGTCGATCCTCGTCCCCGGGTTCGTACGTTCCTTGGATCTTGGTTCATGATATTCTCACGATAAATAAACGATAAAATCATAAAGAGGGTTTTACGATTTACCTCGTTCTCGTTGTTCGGAAAAACGTAGAACTCTATTTGATGACCTTGAGATCTTCCCACGTATTCCTTGCACTAGCCCGGACGTCGTGTGGGCGACGATCTACCGAACTCCATGGATCCTCCTCTCTACTTTCTCTCTCTAGAATTGTGATCTTCAAGTTATGAGAATAGAGAAGACCATGTAGTGCTTTTATAGGCTACGTAGGGGATCTTAAGGAGGTGGAATATTGGGCTTCCAATATTGAAGATTAAATTGAGCCCAATGCTCAAGTCCATTAATCCTTATCAATATTAATTAATTCTATTTTCCACTATATAAAATTAATTGCACTCCCAATATTAAACCATATTATATCAAATAATATTTCTCCGGTAGTATTATTTATTCCGTGTATTTAAGATATAAATATCCATGAATAAAATTAATTTATTGCTAATTAATTTATTCATCTCTTATATCCGAGACTAGTACCATTCAACCTTAATTATTATGCGGAACGAATCCACCTGCAGGGTTTACATAATAATTCCTTATGAACTCATCTCGGGGATATTATCAACCCTTCCGGGATACACTTTCCCGTCAAGTATTCACGGCATGTCATATATAAAACATAGTGACCCAACTTAACCGGTAATTAACCCAATAATTAAATCGGTTAATTCCTTTGGTAAATCAAAGTCACTTATATTAAATATACACACCCGCAATAGTTTCGGGGATTAAGAATAAAATACACTGAGACTCGAATCGATTATCGCCGGCAATCCTAATCGATGAATCTCAACGATCCGCTCAATACACCAAGTGTACAAGTGTGATAAAATAATCAAGACAGATTATTTTCTCTCTCACACAACGACTATACCGATGGATTAGTTCGTGTCCATCTAGGTCGTGAGCAACTGTTCGATTAAATACGAGTAACCGATAGTATGATCTTCTGTGCGCCCATGCAGCACCATACTAACTACAACGTATAAAATCCAGAACTATGATTTGCATATATTTAATTATAAATAATTAAATGCAAATAATTGTTTATTAATTAAATAGATTAAATGCTATGATCGGGAGTTTACCGTTACTTAAATCTAGACATTAAGTACACAACTCCAACAATAAGCTCACTGGCCCCAACTATATTGATTGGAAGAGAAATTTAGACATTGTCCTGACTTCGGAGGAGTACAAGTTTGTACTCCATGAAGTCTGCCCTGCTGAGCCCACGGCTGCCTCGACTGATGAGGAAAAACTGACATATCGGAAGTGGAAAAAGGCTGATGAAATGGCTAGGTGTTATATTTTGGCTTCCATGTCAAATGTACTCCAAACCCAACATGAGTCGATGGACACTGCCTATGATATGATGTTTAACCTCAAGGAGATGTTTGGGGAGCAAGATCGTGCGGCAAGGCAAGAAGCCATGAGAGTCCTCATGACAACTACTCAGTCTGAAGGAACGCCCGTAGGGGAGCACGTTCTTAAGATGATGGGTCTGTTGAATGAGCTTGAGATCCTAGGAGCTCAAATTGATGCTGAGACGCAAGTCGACATCATACTCCAGTCTCTGACCCCTAGTTTTGAGCAGTTTCGCATGAGTTATAATATGGGTAAACTATCTTATTCTCTTGCGCAACTCTTGACTGAACTGAAGGCGGCAGAGGGGATCTACAAGAAGGGCAAGTCTCTAGCGCTTGTAGCTACCAAGTCCAAAGGCTTGAAGCCTGTCGGAGGTAGGGGCAAGAGGAGGAAGCAAGCCTGGAAACCCAGTGGTGTCAAGAAGACTGTACCACGAGTGGGGGCTGCAAAGCCAAGGGGCAAGTGCTTCCGATGCAACAAGTCTGGACACTGGAAGTCTAAATGTCCTCTCAGAGGTACGAATTTTTCTTTAGTCGTAAAATCATAGTCAGCGGTATTATCTACCAGAATTCTGGTGCGTAGATATGGAACCACTGACGGTATGTGCATTTTAAATGCAGGGGTTCCAGAAAACCCGGCGACTTAGAGAAGAAGAGTTCGAGTCTACACGGGCAAAAGCTGTGGAGGAGGCAGCTGTTGCGGTGGAAGACATTTATCTACTTTAGTAGTTAAATAGGATTTCATTTTAAGATTATTGCATTATGTACCCTTTATTTTAGAAAGAACGTTTTGTTCTGGATTTCTATTATTTATGAATGGATATTTTATTTCTTTATTCATTGGATGATTTTGAGAAGAAATAATGGGTATTATCTATTCTGGTACATTAGATGGCAATATGTGAATGATAGATTCTAAGTCTACCACAATGCAACAAACCGTTCTATAACTTGCTTTACTTGTTAGATATATTTCTTTATTAAATCATTATACTTGTGAATTCTTATACTTAGTAGTATTTTCAAATAAGATTCAAATGGTCGAAATTGATTTGATCAATTATAGTTGAAGGAATGGACCTTCCGACCTAAGGATTGAGTTTGGAGGATAATACATCTAAGCAAGCCTTTCTGATAAAGGATAGAATTCGGACAAGTATTGAAAATGATTGGATATGCAGACGTATGTGTAAATTAGAAAGGTGCGAGTAGTTCTTTCAAAAGAATACTCGGTGATGGATTAGAATACTTAATGTGCCATAAAAGAAAAGTGTTTTGACTAGTCAATGGACACATAAGCTATTATGGGGAACCATCAAAGTATATCCATTAGGAGCATGCGACTCGGTCGCGGAGGCCATCACTTATCTAAATAACACATAGCATAATCAAAGATTGGGATTCAATCCCAAAGGGCCGCGCCATACACTTACGTGTAGAGATGGTGCGTTGTAAATAAGAAATGGAGATCTAATAGTAAAAGAACAAGTTGTTCGGAACTACCTATGTTCTATGGATATTCCTGGATACAACGGCATATTCAATATGGTTGTAGGATATCCTAGATGAACAAAGTATTGTGTGTTCTATAGTACTATGAACCAGAAGGACGTGTATCGCCCGGTTCTTAGAGGAAGACTATTAGACGAACCACAAAGCTTGAACTGAATAAATACCTCGGAATGAGAAAAAGGACAACAGACTGAGAACCAGCCAAACCGAGTAGAAATACACTACATACTGCACCTATTGTTATTACTGTTATACACCGGGACGCCATTGCAGTGGGAGGTTGTCGGACAACCAGAGATATTCATAAGACTAGAGGAGTTCGGACTCTGGATCTAGTAGAGATGAAATCGAACCCTAGCTCTGCAAAAGGGCGGTACTAGATCTAAATGTGCCTGCTTGGAACAATAAGAATTATTGTTAAGAGGCTAGATCATTTAGAGTACAAGCTTAGTAAATCCATTTAGGATTGAAACAAAGCTGAGAATCGTGGAACTTGCGAATTGATGGGATAGTCCATCTGATGGATTCGATCAAAAGGCAGAGACGATAAGTGTATTAGAGACGTAATGGAAACAAGGCGGTGTTTCTCGGAGATTTTATGTAGATAACTTTTTATCATTGGCAACAATGTAAAGATGTTGTCAGACATAAAATGATGGTTGTCTAAATAAATCGGGATATAAGATTGAGTAGAAGTTAGAGCGTGTTCTTAAGATCTTATGATCTAGAGATAAGAACATTGTACTTCTCCTAGACATCTTATACGATTATGGTTTGTTTTAACATGCATAAGTTCTGAGAAAGGTTGTTACCTCTCAGAGACAGAATAAGTATATCTATCTAAAGTCGTGTGTTTCGAACACATAAAGGAGATAGATAATACAAAGCAGTTTCCTACACTTTGTGTGGAAAGCTTAAATGCATTGTTGGAAAACAAGAACCTGATATCAACTATGCGGTTTGCGTAGTGGGAGGATATCAAAGTAATCTTGACAAGAGAATTTCAAATGCTGTAATGGTACTTGCAAAGTACTGGATTATTAAGCAAGACGAAATCTTCTTAGATTACATTTTCTCAGATCCCAAATCAGAGAAGGACCAGTGTAAGTCGATATCAGGCTATGTGTTCACTTTTGGAGAGGTGGAACTTTTAATATGAAAGAGTGATAAGCAGGACGCTTCTCGAACTCTCTCATAACCGAATAGCAGCCTCAGAGGCAGCGAAAGTTTTGGTTAGGTTCCGGGATAAACTCTAAGACTTGGATATGACTCTTGGTTTATCAAAGGCTATTACATAGCGGTGCATGGTAAACCGGAAGAAGTCATAAGTCTAAAAGTGATGATAACACATAGTGCAAGTACCACCTGATACGAGTCATCGTCGAGGGAGACGACGTAGTAGTCACCAAGATAACTTCAGAGCGGCAACCTAGATTGCTCACTCACATAGTACTTCTCGGAAGTACACTTTAAGCACGTGATGAGTATGGGAACCGGGAGTTTGGAGGAAATGACTAGACCTTAGTACAAGTGGGAGATTGTTGGAGTTGTGTACTTAATGTCTAGATTTAAGTAACGGTAAACTCCCCGTCATAGCATTTAATCTATTAAATTAATGAACAATTGTTTTTGCTTTTAATTATTTATAATTAAACATATGCAAATCATAGTCCTGGATTTTATACGTTGTAGTTAGTATGGTGTGCATGGGCGCACAGAAGATCATACTATCGGTTACTCGTATTTAATCAAACAGTGGCTCACGACCTAGATGGACCCGGACCAATCCATCGGTATAGTCGTTGTGTGAGAGAGAAAATAATTTGTTTTAATTATTTTATCACACTTGTACACTTGGTGTATTGAGCGGATCGTCGAGATTCATCGATTAGGATTGCCGGCGATAATCGATTCGAGTCTCAGTGTATTTTATTCTTAATCCCCGATATTATTGCGGGTGTGTATATTTAATATAAGTGACTTTGATTTACCAAAGGAATTAACCGATTTAATTATTGGGTTAATTACCGGTTAAGTTGGGTCACTGTATTTCATATATGGCATGCCGTGAATGATTGACCGGACAGTGTATCCCGGAAGGGTTGATAATATTCCCGAGATGAGTTCATAGGGAATTATTGTGTAAACCTCATGAGTGGATTCGTTCCGCACAATAATTAAGGTTGAATGGTACTAGTCTCGGATTAAAGAGATGAATAAATTAATTAGCAATAAATTAATTTTATTCATGGATATTTAAATCTTAAATACACGGAATAAATAATACTACCGGAGAAATATTATTTGATATAATACGGTTTAATATTGGGAGTGCAATTAATTTATATAGTGGAAAATAAATTAATTAATATTGATAAGGATTAATGGACTTGAGCATTGGGCTCAATTTAATCTTCAATATTGGAAGCCCAATATTCCACCTCCTTTAGATCCCCTACGTAGCCTATAAAAGCACTACATGGCCTTCATAATTCATAACTTGAATAAGACAAGAATTATCATACTTGATATTCTAGAGAGTTGAAGGAGATCCATAGGAGTTCGATAGATCGTCGCCCACCCGACGTTCAAACGGAGTGCAAGGAATACGTGGGAAGATTCAAAGGTCTTCGATTGATTTTGTTTCTCCGCACAACAAATCAAAAGGTACAATCATAAACTCCTTCGTGTGAATTTATGTGAATTAAATTGTGACATATACATGAACACAAGATTCGGGAAAACGACGAACTTCGGCGACGGGGATTCTAGATCCCCGGCGAACGTTCGAAGGACCCTCGGCTGGGAGCCGAGGGGTGCGATCGAACCTAGGGTTCGATCGCGGCGTGCGCGAGAGGGAAGCCCCGGCTGGAGCCGGGGCGAGCGATCGACCGTGAGGTCGATCGCGGGGCTGCCGAGGGCTGGTGCCTCGGCTGGCGCCCCTCCTCACGGCGGCGACGGCGGTGAAGTCGCCGGACTCACCGCCGCTCGGGGCTGCCGGAGCAGCCCCATGCGATCGCACGCGATCGCGAGCCTCGGCGGGGGCTCGGCTAGGGTTTCGGCCGCGGGTTGATCCCGCGGCGATGCTCGGGTCGAGCCCGGCTCCGTTTGGTGGTTCGCGTGTTTCCGGCGATGGGATTTCGGTCGGGGTTATCGGTTCCGCAATTTTTGATACCCCGGGATATCGATTTCCAGCAGTTTGGACTTAGTCAAGTGACCTATATTGATAAGGTACTTGATAAGTTCAGAATGAAAGACGCCAAAAAGGGTCTCATTCCAATGAGTCATGGCACATCTCTTAGCAAGATGCAAGGCCCTACGGGACTTGATGAGCAAAAGAGGATGGAAAACATTCCTTATGCTTCGGCAATAGGGTCTATAATGTACGCCATGATATGTACACGACCGGATGTTGGAGTAGTATACTTAATGTCTAGATTTGAGTATTATGAACTCCTTGTACACTTTCATTTACCTATTAAATACAAACATTCATTTGCTTTTAATTATTGTTAATTAAATATATGCAAATTATAGTCCTGATTTTATACGTTGTAGTTAGTATGGTGCGCATGGGCGCACAGAAGATCATACTATCGGTTACTCGTATTTAATCGAACAGATGCTCACGACCTAGATGGACACGGACCAATCCATCGGTATAGTCGTTGTGTGAGAGAGAAAATAATTTATCTTAATTATTTTATCACACTTGTACACTTGGTGTATTGAGCGGATCGATTGAGACTCATCAATTAGGTTTGCTCGGCGATAATTGATTTGAGACTCAGTGTATTTTATTCTTAATCCCCGATACAATTGCGGGTGTGTATATTTAATATAAGTGACTTTGATTTTCCAAAGGAATTGACCGGTTTAATTATTGGGTCAATTACCGGTTAAGTTGGGTCACTATATTTTATATATAGCATGCCGTGAATTCTTGACGGTACAGTGTATCCTGGAAGGGTTGATAATATCCCCGAGATGAGCTCATAAGGATTTATTATGTAAACCTCGCGAGTGGATTTAATTCCGCATAATAAATAAGGTTGAGTGGTACTAGTCTCGGATAAAAGAGATGAATAAATTTATTAAGCAATAAATAAATTTTATTCATGGATATTTATATCTTAAATACACTGAATAAATAATACTACCGGAGAAATATTATTTGGATATAATATGGTTTAATATTGGGAGTGCAATTAATTTATAAGTGGAAAATAAATTAATTAATATTGATAAGGATTAATGGACTTGAGCAGTGGGCTCAATTTAATCTTCAATATTGGAAGCCCAATATTCCACCTCCTTTAGATCCCCTACGTAGCCTATAAAAGCACTACATGGCCTTCATAAATCATAAGACAAGATTATCATACTTGATATTCTAGAGAGTTGAAGGAGATCCATAGGAGTTCGATAGATCGTCGCCCACCCGACGTTCGAACGGAGTGCAAGGAATACGTGGGAAGATTCAAAGGTCATCTTGATTTCGTTTCTCCGAACAACGAATCGTAGGTATGATATCTAAACTAACTTGATATTATTCGATTTTGATTTATCGTGAAATACCGTAGAACGCAAGATCCGAAGTTCGAACCCAGATTAGACGGACGATCGCGGCGGGCCGCGTGCCTTCGGGTGCGTGGTCTCCAAAAGCTGGACCCCGGCAAGTTCGTCGGTGTTCGTGTGATCTCCGGCGAAGGGTTTGATCGGGTTATTGACTTCCGCAAATTTTAATAGCCCGGGATATCGAATTCCAACAATTGGTATCAGAGCGTGGTTTACGTTCGCGGTATTTTCGATAAAATTGTTCTACCTTGCAGGGTTCCGACTATTATGGCTTGATGATTATTCGTTTAATTATTTTGTCATGTGATTGTTGGATTGTTTAAACTCTCGGACATGTCGAGATTCGTTTTTGGTGGTGAATGCTTGTAATAGTAAAAATTCGGGGGTTGACCGAATTTAGGATTTATTATTACGTTCTACTTTTTCCGGAAATTGTATAGGGTCGATTTCATGTATAGAATCGATACCGGATAGTGTAAAATTTATTTTGTAATTTATTTTGCGTTGGATCGATGCCGAAGCGACCGCCGGAGAAGACGTGTGACGAAGGAGATGAAGTGAGGGTGATTAGGGCTCGGATCGACCGTCCCATGGTCAATCCGCAAGGGATCGATCGACCCATGCCCTAAGGGGCTGCCCGCGGGAGCTCCGGCCACGCCGGCCACCAGTGGAGGTGGCGCGTGGGCTGGACGGCGGCGGTACCTAGGCGGAGGTCTAGGGGTGGCGCGGGGATCCCCACCCCGTGCTATCCCGGTCCGGTAATTCGCTTTCCTAATTGGTTCGGGTTTTTTTCTATTTGAGTGTTCCTATTTTTGGGAACTCTCATGGATTAGGAAGAGAATCAATTTGGGATTAATTAGGATTCCTAAATTGATTATTTCTATTTTATGGAAATATTCATGGATTAGGAATCTAATTAATTTGGAAAGTAGAAGAGTCCTAAATTATTTTATTTCCTTATTTCATTATGGAAATCATCTAGAATATTCCAAGTGGGTCTTGGATAGATTATTCTAGAGATTTAATGAAGTAGAAAGGGAAAATAAAATAAATAAAAAATATTAATAAATATTTAATTTTATTTTTGATTTATTCGATTGACTTAATTATTATTAATTAAGTATCTTTTGGATTTATTAAAAATAAATAGATTTAAATATTGGAAATTAATATTCTCGTCACATGGAGCATTCAAGAACGAAGACTGAAGACTAGAAGATGCGTACGGAGATGGAGTAAAGCCATAATAGTCGGAAAATAATATTCTAGTATTATTTTGACTATGTGATAATACTATGTGCTTTATTACATGTGTGCATGCTATATGTGTTTATTTTTATGCACTAGATAGCGTATCCCTTTATTGTAAAAAGCTAAGTGGGAGAGGGTATGGAAACATACCCATGGTCTACATTGCTGCTCTCTTGGTGACTTTTATAAACTTTTGAAGTTTATATAGATAGGTCATTGGAGGAGAGTTCTTGTAATTCCTCTTACGAGAAACATTGATTAAGTTCATCAAACAATGCCTAATTTGTCTTTCCAAAACTGATTTCAAGTCGACTCATTCTTACCCCGGGGAGTAGAATGGAGCCAGAGCCACTTGGTCATGTCGAGGACACAAATTAGAGACCTTCGTACCATTCTTTTGAAGATGGATCGATTGTCTGCTCAGCTCCCTCATTTATGAGAGATAGGGTTGTTCGCATGGTGAATCACTGGTTAGAAACTTCGAGTTTCACTTATGATTCTCCGCGTCTTGATTTACAAAATCGAATGGATCAAGTAATTGGGAGTCAATTATAAAGATCTCTTAGTGTAGTAAACGTCCACACAACGTGGCTTGCTATACTGACGGATTTTGGATTAATTGATGTAGACAGTTGTAAGAAATTGTGAAGAGTTGTGAAGTTATCGTAAACGTCCACACAACGTGGCTTGCGGTGATGTAGCAATTCCAAACGATTTACTTTGGTGCTGAGTAATGGTTTACACTTAGATACGCCTTATAGTATTCCTCCCACCGAGGTTCCGCTATAAGTGATGTATGACCGAAGGAAATCTAATTGCTAAGTCGTTTGGGTAGGTAAACGTCCACACACCGTGGCTTTCCTTACCTAATGGGATTTTAGATGTGATTAGTGATTTAATGATATTATTTAAGGGAGATAATATCGGATATTAAATTGTTTGTTTGTTTTATGTGCTTATAGGTTAAGAATGACTGTGACCCCACTTTGTGATATACTTAAAGATGAAAACTCACTGGTTCCATATAGTACTGATTGGAAAAGAAATCTGGACATTGTCCAGACTGTTGAGCCTTCTATATCTGCTGTTGTCCCAACTCATGAGGACATTAATAATGACCTCAGAATGATGTTGAAACATAGTGTGGAAGCCGGACAAGAAGTGATTGACATACTCTATAAATTCAGTCCTCTTGAGGAGTCGCTTAAAAACGATTTCAAAAGAGCTGAACTTATAAGTATGGTCAGAAAATCACAAGCTCTTGTGGCTAAGATGGAAGTGCAAGCAAAGAAGCCCAGTGGTTCCAAACCACGGAATGGGAAGAGCAAGCCGCGAGGCAAGTGCTATCGATGCAAGCAGTCTGGGCACTGGAGGTCTGATTGTCCTTTCATCAAAGGTACGAAATTTTCCTTAGTCACTGAAACATTATCAGTGGTGTTATCTACCAGCACCTGGTGTGTAGATACGGGGGCCACTGATCATGTCTGCAACTCATTGCAGGGGTTCCAGGAAACCCGGAGACTTAGAGAGGGAGAGATCGTGGTCTACATGGGCAATGCCGCGAGGGTGGCGGCTGTTGCAGTGGGAGACGTTCACTTACGCTTCAGTAGTGATAGGGTTTTAGTTTTACATAATTGTCTTTATGTACCCAACTTTAGAAAGAATTTAATTTCGGTTTCTAAACTTATTATGAATGGATATTCTGTCTCTTTTGACCACTCGGTGATCATAAGAAGAAACAGTGAGATTATCTGTTCTGGTACATTGGTGGACGATTTGTATGTGCTAAATCCTGAGTCTAACACGATGCAACTAACCGAGAGTAATAACACGTCTACGAACACCAATAAGAGAAAGGAACCTTCTAAAATGAATCAATTATACTTGTGGCATCTAAGGCTAGGTCATATAAACTCGAATAGGCTTCAAAGGTTGAAAGCTGATGGTCTAATCAGCGATGTTGAAGGAGAGGACCTTCCGACCTGCGAATCCTGTTTATAGGGTAAAATGACCAAGCGTTCTTTTTCTGGTAAAGGACGGAGGGCTGAACAAGTATTGGATTTGATTCACTCTGATGTATGCGGACCTATGTCTACTCAGGCAAGGGGAGGGTACGAGTATTTCATCACTTTCACTGATGATTACTCAAGGTATGGATTTGTATATTTGATGCGCCGCAAGAGCGAATCCTTTGACAAGTTCAAGGAGTTCAAGGCTTTTGTGGAGAACCTTCAAAATAAATCCATTAAATGCCTGCGATCTGATCGCGGAGGCGAGTACCTGTCTGGAGAATTCAAGGCATACTTGGCAGAGAATGGGATTGATTCCCAAATGACATCACCATATACTCCTCAGCAGAATGGTGTGTCAGAAAGAAGGAATAGGACTCTTATGGAAATGGTGCGATCAATGATGAGTTACTCGGACTTACCTATTATGTTCTGGGGACATGCGTTGGAAACAGCGGCGTATATCTTGAATAGGGTTCCAACCAAAACGTGATTGAATGACCATAGTTTTGGAGGGCTGCGTCCCTTGGAATCTTTTGTAATATATGTTGGAGTAGTATACATAATGTCTAGATTTGAGTATTATGAACTCCTTGTACACTTTCATTTACCTATTAAATACAAACATTCATTTGCTTTTAATTATTGTTAATTAAATATATGCAAATTATAGTCCTGGATTTTATACGTTGTAGTTAGTATGGTGCGCATGGGCGCACAGAAGATCATACTATCAGTTACTCGTATTTAATCGAACAGATGCTCACGACCTAGATGGACACGGACCAATCCATCGGTATAGTCGTTGTGTGAGAGAGAAAATAATTTATCTTAATTATTTTATCACACTTGTACACTTGGTGTATTGAGCGGATCGATTGAGACTCATCAATTAGGTTTGCTCGGCGATAATTGATTTGAGACTCAGTGTATTTTATTCTTAATCCCCGATACAATTGCGGGTGTGTATATTTAATATAAGTGACTTTGATTTTCCAAAGGAATTGACCGGTTTAATTATTGGGTCAATTACCGGTTAAGTTGGGTCACTATATTTTATATATAGCATGCCGTGAATTCTTGACGGTACAGTGTATCCTGGAAGGGTTGATAATATCCCCGAGATGAGCTCATAAGGATTTATTATGTAAACCTCGCGAGTGGATTTAATTCCGCATAATAAATAAGGTTGAGTGGTACTAGTCTCGGATAAAAGAGATGAATAAATTTATTAAGCAATAAATAAATTTTATTCATGGATATTTATATCTTAAATACACTGAATAAATAATACTACCGGAGAAATATTATTTGGATATAATATGGTTTAATATTGGGAGTGCAATTAATTTATAAGTGGAAAATAAATTAATTAATATTGATAAGGATTAATGGACTTGAGCAGTGGGCTCAATTTAATCTTCAATATTGGAAGCCCAATATTCCACCTCCTTTAGATCCCCTACGTAGCCTATAAAAGCACTACATGGCCTTCATAAATCATAAGACAAGATTATCATACTTGATATTCTAGAGAGTTGAAGGAGATCCATAGGAGTTCGATAGATCGTCGCCCACCCGACGTTCGAACGGAGTGCAAGGAATACGTGGGAAGATTCAAAGGTCATCTTGATTTCGTTTCTCCGAACAACGAATCGTAGGTATGATATCTAAACTAACTTGATATTATTCGATTTTGATTTATCGTGAAATACCGTAGAACGCAAGATCCGAAGTTCGAACCCAGATTAGACGGACGATCGCGGCGGGCCGCGTGCCTTCGGGTGCGTGGTCTCCAAAAGCTGGACCCCGGCAAGTTCGTCGGTGTTCGTGTGATCTCCGGCGAAGGGTTTGATCGGGTTATTGACTTCCGCAAATTTTAATAGCCCGGGATATCGAATTCCAACAATTGGTATCAGAGCGTGGTTTACGTTCGCGGTATTTTCGATAAAATTGTTCTACCTTGCAGGGTTCCGACTATTATGGCTTGATGATTATTCGTTTAATTATTTTGTCATGTGATTGTTGGATTGTTTAAACTCTCGGACATGTCGAGATTCGTTTTTGGTGGTGAATGCTTGTAATAGTAAAAATTCGGGGGTTGACCGAATTTAGGATTTATTATTACGTTCTACTTTTTCCGGAAATTGTATAGGGTCGATTTCATGTATAGAATCGATACCGGATAGTGTAAAATTTATTTTGTAATTTATTTTGCGTTGGATCGATGCCGAAGCGACCGCCGGAGAAGACGTGTGACGAAGGAGATGAAGTGAGGGTGATTAGGGCTCGGATCGACCGTCCCATGGTCAATCCGCAAGGGATCGATCGACCCATGCCCTAAGGGGCTGCCCGCGGGAGCTCCGGCCACGCCGGCCACCAGTGGAGGTGGCGCGTGGGCTGGACGGCGGCGGTACCTAGGCGGAGGTCTAGGGGTGGCGCGGGGATCCCCACCCCGTGCTATCCCGGTCCGGTAATTCGCTTTCCTAATTGGTTCGGGTTTTTTTCTATTTGAGTGTTCCTATTTTTGGGAACTCTCATGGATTAGGAAGAGAATCAATTTGGGATTAATTAGGATTCCTAAATTGATTATTTCTATTTTATGGAAATATTCATGGATTAGGAATCTAATTAATTTGGAAAGTAGAAGAGTCCTAAATTATTTTATTTCCTTATTTCATTATGGAAATCATCTAGAATATTCCAAGTGGGTCTTGGATAGATTATTCTAGAGATTTAATGAAGTAGAAAGGGAAAATAAAATAAATAAAAAATATTAATAAATATTTAATTTTATTTTTGATTTATTCGATTGACTTAATTATTATTAATTAAGTATCTTTTGGATTTATTAAAAATAAATAGATTTAAATATTGGAAATTAATATTCTCGTCACATGGAGCATTCAAGAACGAAGACTGAAGACTAGAAGATGCGTACGGAGATGGAGTAAAGCCATAATAGTCGGAAAATAATATTCTAGTATTATTTTGACTATGTGATAATACTATGTGCTTTATTACATGTGTGCATGCTATATGTGTTTATTTTTATGCACTAGATAGCGTATCCCTTTATTGTAAAAAGCTAAGTGGGAGAGGGTATGGAAACATACCCATGGTCTACATTGCTGCTCTCTTGGTGACTTTTATAAACTTTTGAAGTTTATATAGATAGGTCATTGGAGGAGAGTTCTTGTAATTCCTCTTACGAGAAACATTGATTAAGTTCATCAAACAATGCCTAATTTGTCTTTCCAAAACTGATTTCAAGTCGACTCATTCTTACCCCGGGGAGTAGAATGGAGCCAGAGCCACTTGGTCATGTCGAGGACACAAATTAGAGACCTTCGTACCATTCTTTTGAAGATGGATCGATTGTCTGCTCAGCTCCCTCATTTATGAGAGATAGGGTTGTTCGCATGGTGAATCACTGGTTAGAAACTTCGAGTTTCACTTATGATTCTCCGCGTCTTGATTTACAAAATCGAATGGATCAAGTAATTGGGAGTCAATTATAAAGATCTCTTAGTGTAGTAAACGTCCACACAACGTGGCTTGCTATACTGACGGATTTTGGATTAATTGATGTAGACAGTTGTAAGAAATTGTGAAGAGTTGTGAAGTTATCGTAAACGTCCACACAACGTGGCTTGCGGTGATGTAGCAATTCCAAACGATTTACTTTGGTGCTGAGTAATGGTTTACACTTAGATACGCCTTATAGTATTCCTCCCACCGAGGTTCCGCTATAAGTGATGTATGACCGAAGGAAATCTAATTGCTAAGTCGTTTGGGTAGGTAAACGTCCACACACCGTGGCTTTCCTTACCTAATGGGATTTTAGATGTGATTAGTGATTTAATGATATTATTTAAGGGAGATAATATCGGATATTAAATTGTTTGTTTGTTTTATGTGCTTATAGGTTAAGAATGACTGTGACCCCACTTTGTGATATACTTAAAGATGAAAACTCACTGGTTCCATATAGTACTGATTGGAAAAGAAATCTGGACATTGTCCAGACTGTTGAGCCTTCTATATCTGCTGTTGTCCCAACTCATGAGGACATTAATAATGACCTCAGAATGATGTTGAAACATAGTGTGGAAGCCGGACAAGAAGTGATTGACATACTCTATAAATTCAGTCCTCTTGAGGAGTCGCTTAAAAACGATTTCAAAAGAGCTGAACTTATAAGTATGGTCAGAAAATCACAAGCTCTTGTGGCTAAGATGGAAGTGCAAGCAAAGAAGCCCAGTGGTTCCAAACCACGGAATGGGAAGAGCAAGCCGCGAGGCAAGTGCTATCGATGCAAGCAGTCTGGGCACTGGAGGTCTGATTGTCCTTTCATCAAAGGTACGAAATTTTCCTTAGTCACTGAAACATTATCAGTGGTGTTATCTACCAGCACCTGGTGTGTAGATACGGGGGCCACTGATCATGTCTGCAACTCATTGCAGGGGTTCCAGGAAACCCGGAGACTTAGAGAGGGAGAGATCGTGGTCTACATGGGCAATGCCGCGAGGGTGGCGGCTGTTGCAGTGGGAGACGTTCACTTACGCTTCAGTAGTGATAGGGTTTTAGTTTTACATAATTGTCTTTATGTACCCAACTTTAGAAAGAATTTAATTTCGGTTTCTAAACTTATTATGAATGGATATTCTGTCTCTTTTGACCACTCGGTGATCATAAGAAGAAACAGTGAGATTATCTGTTCTGGTACATTGGTGGACGATTTGTATGTGCTAAATCCTGAGTCTAACACGATGCAACTAACCGAGAGTAATAACACGTCTACGAACACCAATAAGAGAAAGGAACCTTCTAAAATGAATCAATTATACTTGTGGCATCTAAGGCTAGGTCATATAAACTCGAATAGGCTTCAAAGGTTGAAAGCTGATGGTCTAATCAGCGATGTTGAAGGAGAGGACCTTCCGACCTGCGAATCCTGTTTATAGGGTAAAATGACCAAGCGTTCTTTTTCTGGTAAAGGACGGAGGGCTGAACAAGTATTGGATTTGATTCACTCTGATGTATGCGGACCTATGTCTACTCAGGCAAGGGGAGGGTACGAGTATTTCATCACTTTCACTGATGATTACTCAAGGTATGGATTTGTATATTTGATGCGCCGCAAGAGCGAATCCTTTGACAAGTTCAAGGAGTTCAAGGCTTTTGTGGAGAACCTTCAAAATAAATCCATTAAATGCCTGCGATCTGATCGCGGAGGCGAGTACCTGTCTGGAGAATTCAAGGCATACTTGGCAGAGAATGGGATTGATTCCCAAATGACATCACCATATACTCCTCAGCAGAATGGTGTGTCAGAAAGAAGGAATAGGACTCTTATGGAAATGGTGCGATCAATGATGAGTTACTCGGACTTACCTATTATGTTCTGGGGACATGCGTTGGAAACAGCGGCGTATATCTTGAATAGGGTTCCAACCAAAACGTGATTGAATGACCATAGTTTTGGAGGGCTGCGTCCCTTGGAATCTTTTGTAATATATGTTGGAGTAGTATACATAATGTCTAGATTTGAGTATTATGAACTCCTTGTACACTTTCATTTACCTATTAAATACAAACATTCATTTGCTTTTAATTATTGTTAATTAAATATATGCAAATTATAGTCCTGGATTTTATACGTTGTAGTTAGTATGGTGCGCATGGGCGCACAGAAGATCATACTATCAGTTACTCGTATTTAATCGAACAGATGCTCACGACCTAGATGGACACGGACCAATCCATCGGTATAGTCGTTGTGTGAGAGAGAAAATAATTTATCTTAATTATTTTATCACACTTGTACACTTGGTGTATTGAGCGGATCGATTGAGACTCATCAATTAGGTTTGCTCGGCGATAATTGATTTGAGACTCAGTGTATTTTATTCTTAATCCCCGATACAATTGCGGGTGTGTATATTTAATATAAGTGACTTTGATTTTCCAAAGGAATTGACCGGTTTAATTATTGGGTCAATTACCGGTTAAGTTGGGTCACTATATTTTATATATAGCATGCCGTGAATTCTTGACGGGACAGTGTATCCCGGAAGGGTTGATAATATCCCCGAGATGAGCTCATAAGGATTTATTATGTAAACTTCGCGAGTGGATTTAATTCCGCATAATAAATAAGGTTGAGTGGTACTAGTCTCGGATAAAAGAGATGAATAAATTTATTAAGCAATAAATAAATTTTATTCATGGATATTTATATCTTAAATACACGGAATAAATAATACTACCGGAGAAATATTATTTGGATATAATATGGTTTAATATTGGGAGTGCAATTAATTTATATAGTGGAAAATAAATTAATTAATATTGATAAGGATTAATGGACTTGAGCAGTGGGCTCAATTTAATCTTCAATATTGGAAGCCCAATATTCCACCTCCTTTAGATCCCCTACGTAGCCTATAAAAGCACTACATGGCCTTCATAAATCATAAGACAAGATTATCATACTTGATATTCTAGGGAGTTGAAGGAGATCCATAGGAGTTCGATAGATCGTCGCCCACCCGACGTTCGAACGGAGTGCAAGGAATACGTGGGAAGATTCAAAGGTCATCTTGATTTCGTTTCTCCGAACAACGAATCGTAGGTATGATATCTAAACTAACTTGATATTATTCGATTTTGATTTATCGTGAAATACCGTAGAACGCAAGATCCGAAGTTCGAACCCAGATTAGACGGACGATCGCGTGGTGGTGGCCAGTGACGTAGCTAGAAAAATTAGTCAGAGGGTGCAAATTTGAAAAAAAAAACTCTTTCCATTTCATAAATATAAAAACTCTTTTGCGGCAAAAAATTTTACTTTTTGATTTTTTTAGCCTGAAATAAATTTTACTTTTTGATTTTTTTAGCCTGAAATGTATAAATATCTTTTTTTCGGCAAAAAATGTTACTTTTTGATTTTTTAGCGTGAAATGTATAAATATTTGTGAAAAACTAGACAAATATAAATTTAATTAATATTATATATAAATATGAAGAGAACGATAATTTTATTGACTTATAAAATATCGCGTTAATAATTAATTAGTACTGATATTCTATAATAATTAATTAGTATTAATATTCTACTTTTTGTAAAGCGTGATAAATAATTAATTAGTACTGATATTCTATAATAATTAATTAGTATTAATATTCTACTTTTTGTAAAGCGTGATAAATAAGTATGTAGCGTTAACAATATATGAGTATATTTTAATTTATTTTTAAATGTAGTATTTTAGAAATAATATTTTATTAATAAATAGTTAATTATCTTTTTTTTTTAATAAAACATATCAATATTTCAACAAAATTTTAATTATTTTTACATAAATTATAATTAATTACCTTAATATATAAAAATTAAAATATAAAATTAATCTTAAAAAAAAATTGAGGGGGTGCGATCGCACCCCTTCGGGACCAAGTCCCTACGTCCCTGGTGGTGGCGAAGCCACCGGACCACGCCAATCGCCCGCTAGGGTTTCGGCGGGCACGGGGAGGATCGACCCTCGGCTGGGCCGAGGGCGTGCGATCGATCACGGTGATCGATCGCTGGGCACGGGCTGGTGCCGTGCCCGACCCCGCCGTGAAGGCGGGGCTCCTCCATGCAGCGGCGAGTCGCCGGACTCGCCGCGGGGGGCTGCTTGGCAGCCCCGGCCGATCGCTGGATGCGATCGGCGTGCGATCGCACAACCCCGCCAAGCGGGGGTTCGGCTGGGGGCGGGCCGCGTGCCTTCGGGTGCGTGGTCTCCAAAAGCTGGACCCCGGCAAGTTCGTCGGTGTTCGTGTGATCTCCGGCGAAGGGTTTGATCGGGTTATTGACTTCTGCAAATTTTAATAGCCCGGGATATCGAATTCCAACACCGGACGTATCGTATGCTTTGAGCATGACGAGTCAGTTTCAAGGAAATCCAGGTGAGGCGCGTTAGACTGCGACCAAGAATATTCTTATGTACCTTAGATTGACAAAAGAATATTTTGTTGTCTTTGGAAGACAAAAAGAGTTGATATTAACAAGCTGTTTGAATGCTAACTTCAAAACAGACTAAGATAATTTCCGATTTTAATCTGGTTATATCTTTTGTCTGGTTAGAGGTGATATTTGCTGGAATAGTTCCATGCAATGCAATATAGCTGATTAAACTACAGAAGCTGAGCACAGTATTGCATTGGATGCAGTAATGTTGGCAGTTAGGATTTGAAAGTTCTTGAATGAACTAGGTGGCGTAACTAGCTCAGCCCATCCGATAGTTCTCTATTTATAGTAGAGTTATCGCGCAAGCCTATGAGCTAGGAAGCACCACAAGTCTAAAACTGGTGCTCAGGAAGTTCCACATTATTTGGGAGATAGTTTTGTGGAGACATCGAGATAATAAAGTTGCAACTTTTGGTAAGGTTGCAAACCCGCTTTCTAAACCTCTCCAGCAGTTTAAGCTTGAGGCTTTCACGACTGCAATAGATATCAGACATCTTAGAGATGGGTTGTTATTTCTATTACTGTATTAGATACTTTTGGAGATTTGGTAAACATTCACTCATATGTATAATACATAATTCTTCATATAAATATGGTTTAATTTATATGAATTGTCCAAATGATTAAGTTATATCAATTGGGTTATGAGGTCGACTTACCGCATAATGAAGTCCCAATGGTTGAACTGATATACTTGAATCATATAGCTGTTCCTGGTTCGTATAATCGAGTACGGACAAACCGATAATACAAAGAACTAGATTGTAATGTGTACTATAGCGCCGCTTCATGGGCTAGTGATGTGGGACATCAAGTACAATTACATAGATATTAGCTGGGAGCTAATGATCGAACAGACCTGACTGGAATAGTATTTAAGATTTCGAGTCATAATACTATTTCATTGACTGTCGAGCAATTTCCTCTGACCTGAGTAGTCCAGAGTGATTCCATTGTGAAATGGTGTACTTTGATACAAGTAAACGCCTTTCGTAAAAGGAGGTTATAAAACTTGTTATTGGGTATATCAGGAAGCAAGTGGGAGAGCTTGGATTGACAAGATGGGATTGTCCTCCATTTTATAATGGGATACATGTCTTACCGGCCACTTGGAGAGTCGAGACTGTGGAATATACGTGGCCACGTCCAGATTCGTATCATAGTGATAAATATGGTTTTACAGTCTGTCTCAAAGTCCAAGAAAGGTTTGAACCGATTGAGGATGACTCGAGTCTTGCCTCAAGTTCAAATTTAGACATAAAGTGACAACAGGAAGTTGGCAGCACACTGGCTCTGAAGGCCAAGTGGGAGATTGTTGGGATATGTCCTTCGATCCTACGTGTGCAATCGATAAAGTCATAAGGTCGTCTATGGATGTTAAATGATTATTCGATAATATTAAATTGTTGGGAACAATATAATATTGATCAATTAAATCATACCTACAGGGTCACACATGGACTCGAAGATAATGTACGATGCTTGATATATATTGATTTAGAATCAATATTTACGTGGATTTAATATACATGCATGGGATGCATGGCTTGCATGGATGCATGTCACATAGTGTGACATGGCATGCCACACAAGCAAGTGGGACCACATACAATGCATTGTGGCATGTGTATGTGGCATGACCTTTCACCTCCTTTGTAACCCCTTTTGTGTGTTAAATGGTGCATCTTTATGCACATTACGAAGGAGGTTACAAGGAGGTGTAATGGTGTGCATAATGAAGTGATTATATAGATGAAAATCTGATTTTCATCACACACAATATTCAGCCACGAAATTCCACACAAATAGAGAGAAAAGAGGTGATCTTGGAGATCCATTCTCAAGCAAGCAAAGGTGTTCATTATCCGGGTTCGTTTGCAACACGTAGAGGCCGGGCCATTTGTGCGGCTTCCACATCCGGACGATCTAAAGTAGTGACGAGGTCATTCACAAGGAGAGCTTCGAGAGGCTGATCCATTTGAGGTGGTTCAATCGACTCAACACCACCTCAACGACATCAACGAATCACTTCGTCACAAAAGTAAGTAATCGTTGAACCTTATATATATATATATATATATTGAAGGTACCGGTATACCGATCCAATCGATATACCGTGTGTGCGGAAGCGTGTAAAGCATATAAATCTATTATGCTTGGATCTTAGTGCACACAAATATGTATAGACACACATATATTTATATATATATACATCCAATATATATATATATAGAGATCAACGAGTTCTTACATGTGATGATGAAATGATTCGTCGTTGTCGATGAGGTGGTGTTGAGTCGATTGAACCACCTCAATGGATCACCTCGAAATGTTCACCTTGGAATGACCTTGTCACTCCTTTGGATCGCCCGGATGTTGAAGCCGCACAAATGGCCCGGCCTCTACGTGTTGCACACGAACCCGGAATTGAACTTGCTTGCTTGTTCTTGAGTGATTCTCTCACTCTTTTCTCTCTTGTTGTGTGGATTTTCGTGGCTGATCATCAAGTGGTATGAAAACCATGTTTTCATCTCTTTATTCACCACAATTAACCTCTCCTTGTAACCCCCCCATTATGTGCATCATAATGCACCAATAATGGTGGTTAATGGGGAGGTAAAGGGTCATTTCCACATCACCATGCCAATTGGCATGGATGTGGTCCCCTTGCTTGTGTGGCATGCCATGTCACACCATGTGACATGCATCCATGCAAGCCATGCATCCCATGCATGTGAAAATCCATACGTATTGATTCTAAATCAATATGACAAGCAACTTAATTCCGACTCGTGTGTGACCCTGTAGGTATGATTTATTGATTATTATATTGTTCCCAACAATTAATATTATCAATTAATCATTTAACATCCATAGACGACCTTATGACTTTATCGATTGCACACGTAGGATCGAAGGACACATCCTAACAATCTCCCACTTGGCCTTCAGAGCCAGTGTGCTGCCAACTTCCTGTTGTCACTTTATGTCTAAATTTGAACTTGAGGCAAGACTCGAGTCATCCTCAATCGGTTCAAACCTTTCTTGGACTTTGAGACAGACTGTAAAACCAGATTTATCACTATGATACGAATCTGGACGTGGCCACGTATTTTCCACAGTCTCGACTCTCCAAGTGGCCGGTAAGACATATGATCCATATTAAAATGGAGGACAATCCCATCTTGTCAATCCAAGCTCTCCCACTTGCTTCCTGATATACCCAATAACAAGTTTTATAACCTCCTTTTACGAAAGGCGTTTACTTGTATCAAAGTACACCATTTCACAATGGAATTACTCTGGACTACTCAGGTCAGAGGAAATTGCTCGACAGTCAATGAAATAGTATTATGACTCGAAATCTTAAATACTATTCCAGTTGGGTCTGTTCGATCATTAGCTCCCAGCTAATATCTATGTAATTGTACTCGATGTCCCACATCACTAGCCCATGAAGCAGTGCTATAGTACACATTACAATCTAGTTCTTTGTATCGTCAGTTTGTCCGTACTCGATGATACGAACTAGGAACAATTTATGATTTAATTATATTAGTTCAACAATTGGGACTTCATTATGTGGTAAATCGACCTCATAACCCAATTAATATAATTTAATCATTTGGACAATTCATACAATTTAAACCACAGTTATATGAATAAATTATATCATAAAAGATACGTGAATGTTTACATAAACTCCAAAAGTAGACAATACAGTAATAGGAATTACAATCCATCTCTAAGATATCGTATCCCTATTGCAGTCGTATGAGCATCATGCTTTGACTGCTGGAGTGGTTTAGTTAACGGGTCTGCAACATTATCATCAGTTGCAACTTTATTTATCTCGATGTCTCCATGACTAACTATCTCCCTGAGAATGTGGAACTTCCTGAGCACATGTTTGGATTTGTGGTGCTCCCTAGGCTCCTTGGCTTGCGCGATAGCTCCACTATTATCACAATAGAGAGCTATCGGATGGGCCGAACTAGGTACGACACCGAGCTCATCTAAGAACTTTCTCATCCAAACGGCCTCCTTTGCTGCTTCTGATGCAGCAATGTACTCAGCCTCTGTAGTAGAATCAGCTACGGTGGGTTGCTTGGAACTCTTCCAGCTCACCGCACCTCCATTCAGACAAAAGACAAATCCGGACTGAGACCGGAAATCATCTTTGTCTGTTTGGAAGCTTGCATCCGTATATCCTGTCACAACCAACTCTTTTTGTCCTCCAAAGACAAGAAAATACTCTTTAGTCCTTCTAAGGTACTTAAGAATATTCTTGGCTGCAGTCCAATGCGCCTCACCTGGGTTTCCTTGAAACCGACTCGTCATGCTCAAAGCATACGATACATCCGGTCGTGTACATATCATGGCGTACATAATAGACCCTATTGCCGAAGCATAAGGAATATTTGACATCCTCATTTGCTCATCAGGTCCCGAAGGGCACTGACTCTTGCTTAAAGATGTACCATGAGTCATTGGAATGAGACCCTTCTTGGCGTCTTTCATTCTGAACCTGTCAAGTACCTTATCAATATAGGTTGCTTGACTAAGTCCAAGCATCCTTTGTGATCTGTTCCGACAGATCTTGATGCCCAATATGTACTGTGCTTCTCCAAGATCCTTCATTGAAAACCATCTTCCCAGCCATTCTTTAACAGAATTAAGCATAGGAATATTGTTTCCAATGAGGAGTATGTCATCGACATACAACACAATGAATACAACGTAACTCCCACTGACTTTCTTGTAAACACAAGAGTCTTCCATGTTCTTTTGAAATCCAAACTCTTGTATGGATTCATCGAACCGAAGATTCCAGCTCCGAGATGCTTGCTTTAATCCATAGATGGATCTATTAAGCTTGCATACTCTCTCAGCCTGATTAGGATCGATAAAACCCTCTGGTTGTGTCATAAACACTTCCTCTACTAGAATCCCATTCAAGAAGGCGGTTTTAACGTCCATTTGCCATATCTCATAATCATAATGAGCAGCAATGGCTAAGAGAATCCGAATGGATTTAATCATAGCAACTGGTGAAAAGGTTTCATCATAATCCACCCCGTGAATTTGTTTATATCCTTTTGCTACCAACCTTGCTTTGAAAACACTAGGTTTTCCATTCATGTCTGTTTTTATTTTGTAAATCCATTTGCATCCAATGGGCCTAGCCCCTTTAGGCAAATCGACCAAGTTCCAAACTTGATTTTCAGACATTGATTCCATTTCGGATTTCATGGCACCCTGCCATTTCTCGGAATCTGGACTCGTCATAGCTTGGATATAGGTCGAAGGTTCATTGCTTTCTAAAAGCATGACTTCATAGCTCTCATTTGTCAGAATACCTAAGTATCTGTCAGGTTGAGATCTAATCCTTCCGGACCTTCGAGGGTTAGGTGTGGTTTCTAAAACCACTGGAGCACTCTCGACTTGGTCTTGAGTGTCCATCTCAGTTTGATCTTCTTGAACCTCGTTCAAGTCTTCTTGAACTTCGTTCAATTCAACTGAGCTCCCACTTACTTTCTTGGAAAGATATTCCTTTTCAAGAAATACACCATCTCGAGCAACAAAGACTTTGTTCTCAGATTGGTTGTAAAAGTGGTACCCTCGTGTTTCTTTTGGATAACCCACAAAGAAACATTTATCCGATTTGGGTTCAAGCTTTGTAGAGATATTTCTCTTCACATAAGCTTCACATCCCCAAATCTTGATATAAGACAAGTTAGGGACCTTCCCTTTCCATACCTCGTATGGTGTCTTATCAACAGCTTTTGACGGTGTCCTATTCAGTGTATAGGCCGCTGTTAAAAGTGCGTGTCCCCAAAAAGATTTTGGTAGTTCACTAAGGCTCATCATCGATCGAACCATATCCAATAAGGTTCTATTCCTCCTTTCGGAAACACCATTCATCTGGGGTGTTCCAGGAGGAGTGAGTTGATATAGAATACCACAACTCATAAGATGATCATCGAATTCTTGGCTAAGATATTCACCACCTCGATCCGATCGAATGGCTTTTATCTTCTTACCAAGTTGATTCTCAACTTCATTTTGGAATTCTTTGAACTTTTCAAAGGCTTCCGACTTATGCCTCATTAAATAGACATAACCATATCTACTTAAGTCATCGGTAAAAGTTATGAAGTAGAAATAACCTCCACGTGCTTGTGAGCTCATTGGACCACATACATCAGTATGGATTAAACCCAATAGATCACTTGCACGTTCTCCTTTTCCTAGAAAAGGTGACTTTGTCATTTTGCCCATCAAACATCCTTCACATGTATCGAATGACTCCAAGTCAAACGATTTGAGAATACCTTCTTTAAGAAGTTTCTCTACACGTTTAATGTTGACGTGGCCTAATCGACAATGCCAAAGGTATGTTTCATTGAATTCATTCGATTTGGCCTTTTTGGTATCAATGTTATATATATGATTGTCAAGTTGAAGTATATATAAACCATGTTCTAATCGTGCCGAACCATAGAACACTCCACTTTTTGAAATAGTAAATAAACCATTTATTATAGTGAAGGAAAATCCTTCAGTATCCAATACTGAAATAGAAATGATGTTCTTGGTAATACTTGGAACGAAATAAACATTATTCAATACTAAAACAAGGCCCGAAGGCAAACACAAATCATAAGATCCTACGGCTAATGCAGCGACCCTCGCTCCATTTCCAACCCGCAGATCGACATCTCCCTTTACCAAAGTTCTACTTCTTTGCAGTCCCTGCACATGTGAAACAATGTGAGCACCGCATCCGGTATCCAATACCCAAGAAGAAGAATTTGTAAAGTTTATGTCTATGACATAAATACCTGAAGATGAAGGAACGACACCGTTCTTCACATCCTCCTTGAACTTGGGGCAATCTCGCTTGTAGTGTCCAACACTCTTGCAGTAGAAACACTCAGATTCCCCAGGAACCTTAGAAGCTTTCAAGAACCTTTTGGAAGGAGTTGCCACAACTTTTCCTTTCCCTTTGCCTTTCACTTCTGGTTTCTTAATCCCCTTGAACTTTTTGGTACCTCCTTCCCGAATCATAAGAACTTCCCTCCTAGGGTCCTTCTTAATCGCCGGCTCAGCAGCCTTAAGCATCCCATGGAGCTCATGAAGCGATTTCTTCAGTCCATTCATGTGGAAATTCAGCCTAAAGGCGTCATAACCATCATGAAGAGAATGGAGAATGAAATCGGTAGCCAACTCGTCATCATATGCAAAACCGAGGCGAGCACTTGAAGCAAATAATCCAATCATTTGCTGCACATGTGGTCCCACGGGTTTACCCTTTTCCAGCCTAGCTGTTGCTATAGCCCGGGTGACACCGAAGCGCTCAATCCTAGCCTGTTCCCCGAACATGCTCTTGAGCTCTTCTATGATGTCATAGGCTTCCATGAACTCGAATTGTTTTTGCAACTCGGGTACCATGGATGCCAACATCAAACATGTCACCTCATTCGAGGCTTTCTTAGCACGGGCATATGATGCCTTTTGGGCATCCGTGCCCCCATCAGCGGGAAGCACGGGAAGGGGTTTGTCCAACACACTTTCCTTTTCTTCGTATTTGAGGACTATCCTCAAGTTACGTTGCCAATCAAGGAAATTGGTGTTGTTCAACTTTTCTCTATCCAAGATAGAGCTGAACTTGAATTGAGTTGAGACAGACATATTATACTACAGAAGAAAGATAAATAACGTAAGTAAACATTCACAAAGCGGTAAACAAATAAGGTTGTCTATCGAAACTACTTTATTTGTTTCATTTTGTTCATTCGATATCCAATATCGTCGTTCCCAATTATCTTAATATCAAAAACCGTGATAAATCGTAAGTGAAAACTCGAGGCTTTCTAACCAGCGATCTTATCATGCAATTGAAGCCCTATCTCTCATTAAAATGAGGGAGCCAACCAGACAATCGATTCACGCCATCCAATGGCTCGAATGTCTCTAATCTGTGTCATCGACATAAGCAAGCGCTTTGGCTCCATTCCACTCCCCGGGGTGAGAATGAGTCGAGTTGAACTTAGTCTTTGAAAAACAGATTAGGCATTGGTTTTTGACATTATAATAAATTAGAACAAAACGATCCCAAGACCCTCATCTTGCGAATCCTTAAGCCGACTGAGTCCGCACTTAAGAAATCCAAGATAGGTAGACATCCCATGTCAATGACATCCAATGTCACTCTCGGTCGATGAGATTCATATTCTCATCTCATGTCTCGATAGCCACGCCTGCAGTGGATCTATCGATGAGAAAACCAAACTCACTTGTAAGGGTCTAACCCTTACTCCCACTTATCCCAAGATAACAAGTAGTACTCCGCTGAGGCGGACCTACTAACTTATGATCGAGGGTTTCATGAGTGTGACGTTTTGGACAAGACATTATACTCATTATTATTGAGAACTTGCATGCATAGGTTTGTTTATATGTAAGTTGAACATTTATAACATAAAACAACCTATAACTAGCAAAGCATATAAATACGTAATCGAAAGGCCCCTAGAACCTCACAACTCTCAAACGAAAAGATTAAAAGCAACAAAATAGGCCTTGAACATCTTCTGGACTGGTCCTCGCCCGCCATATCAGTTCCTTGCCCTCCAATTTTGGTCAAATCCATTCCGTACCCAAAAAACCACGAACGGCGCCCGCCAATTCACAATCAGCGGTCGCCGAACACCACTGGCGGTCGCCGTTTCCAAAACGGCGCCCGCCAAAAGGGTTCGAAAAATCTGCACCAAAATCAAGGCATTCGGCGGTCGCCGTTTCCAAAACGGCGCCCGCCGAATCAAAACGGCGCCCGCCGGAGCTCAAACGGCGACCGCCGTTTGGCTCCAGCAGCCCGGTTTGCTTCGTTTTGCTTCGTTTGGCTTCGTTTTGGCTTCGTTTCTTCTCGTTTTCGCCTGAGAGCCGAGATCCTCCATCGAACTATGGACCAAGTCCATCGCTTACAAGTTTGTACAATACATATTGAAATAGAAAACCTATCTATTACATATGATTCCAAGGGACGCAGCCCTCCAAAACTATGGCCAATCGAAACGTAAAAAATGACAATTCATTCACCCGACCACTAACGGTGGCCGGCCTTACATCTAATCACATAATCACAATTAAACAAATAATTCAATTATGTGGATTTAACCTTCGTGTCCAACACAAAAGTGTGCACGAGCCCTAGGCTCTGATACCAATTGAAGGTACCGGTATACCGATCCAATCGATATACCGTGTGTGCGGAAGCGTGTAAAGCATATAAATCTATCATGCTTGGATCTTAGTGCACACAAATATGTATAGACACACATATATTTATATATATATACATCCAATATATATATATATAGAGATCAACGAGTTCTTACATGTGATGATGAAATGATTCGTCGTTGTCGATGAGGTGGTGTTGAGTCGATTGAACCACCTCAATGGATCACCTCGAAATGTTCACCTTGGAATGAACTTGTCACTCCTTTGGATCGCCCGGATGTTGAAGCCGCACAAATGGCCCGGCCTCTACGTGTTGCACACGAACCCGGAATTGAACTTGCTTGCTTGTTCTTGAGTGATTCTCTCACTCTTTTCTCTCTTGTTGTGTGGATTTTCGTGGCTGATCATCAAGTGGTATGAAAACCATGTTTTCATCTCTTTATTCACCACAATTAACCTCTCCTTGTAACCCCCCCATTATGTGCATCATAATGCACCAATAATGGTGGTTAATGGGGAGGTAAAGGGTCATTTCCACATCACCATGCCAATTGGCATGGATGTGGTCCCCTTGCTTGTGTGGCATGCCATGTCACACCATGTGACATGCATCCATGCAAGCCATGCATCCCATGCATGTGAAAATCCATACGTATTGATTCTAAATCAATATGACAAGCAACTTAATTCCGACTCGTGTGTGACCCTGTAGGTATGATTTATTGATTATTATATTGTTCCCAACAATTAATATTATCAATTAATCATTTAACATCCATAGACGACCTTATGACTTTATCGATTGCACACGTAGGATCGAAGGACACATCCTAACATATATATATATATATATATATATATATATATTGGATGTGTATATATATATGTTTATATGTGTTCTTATACACATTAAGTGTGCACTAAGATCATGGCATAGTACATCTATTGCTTTACACGCTTCCGCACACACGGTATATCGATTGGATCGGTATACCGGTACCTTCAGTGTAGTGTGTTTTTATGACATTCAGTGTTAATTAAATAAAAGCCCCTATCTCTTTCCAAATTAGAAATACCACAAAAAACTTCATTAGTAACTAAAGCAAAACCTCCACATCACATAACATTGGACAAACCTAAAATCCAATTGCGGCAAGATTCTGAATTCAAACCACACTATACATTACATTTGGAAGTCTAAAATTCATCTGCAGAAAGAATCACAATGCAAAACATGTGACACCAGACCACGGAAGCAAGTCCCCATCTCCACAAGGATCATCACCGACCCACGCGTACACCACTCTCCATCCCAGCAACGCCTTTATTTCATTTAATGCCTTGACTGTAATTAACAAACAAACAATAAAATCGTACACAGCACAAAATGAAACTTAGTTCACACACACATAATGCACTGGTATCACACATTCAAAAGAAATGAAGAACAACTTAATTGAGAGGCTTACACGCGTTCCACCCTTCCACCCACATTTAGCTCAAAAGCAGGTCCACGTTGCTCGATAGCTTCAGACGACATTCTCACTATTTTTGGATTTTCGTAAGTGATTTTCCCACAGCGCGTGCAAACGGCTCTCGGCTTTCGGGTATCTCGTGCTTCGTCGGGCCAACACATATTCAATATATAGACACTGAAGAGTGAAAATGAAACCAAACTCTTGGCTCGACCTCGTCTCGATCACCCCGAGAGACGACTTCACCTATCCACTCGACGAAATCGACCTGCTGAAATTGGTAACGAAGGACCCGTCCAACCCGATGAATCTCGACAACTGAGACGACGAGAGAGGACTCCCCTGCAACTAACTATACGTTCATGGATCATGCTTGATATATAATCAATACACAAGATGCTACATCGTGATTCCACAAGTTAATTCACAGAGGGAGTAAAAAAGCGATATTAACCTTAAGGCTTTCGATGACACCTGGAACAACCTCGTGCTCCAAACCAGAGTACTCGCCCTCGGTATTCTCCCGGATCACGATGATATCAACACCCTCGTTGCGCGTGGGAAGCCCTGGGAGATTAGCGCAATGAACGATCGAAGCGTACAGATCGAGCTCCTTCCTCAACACCATATTCAACCCCCGAAAGCGACCCGGTTCGCCACATTCAATGCTGCCCTCTTCGCCATGGCACCCGTTGTCACTCACCCTCACTCGGGCATTTCGTCGAACACCTTGTGCGCACAATCCACCCGCAAGGCGCTCGATTGTTTCACCGTCGGTAGGAGCGAGGGCCCTCCGCGTCGATTCGTCAATACGCCGGCGAAAGACGCGACGAAGGTTGCGGGACTGTGTTGGCGAGGTGAATGGTGTTCTCCACCGGGCTGACGAGGGAGATCGAGGTCATGGGAGGCGGCGGAGATTCGGCGTCATCGGGGCAGGAGGAAGACGACGAGATGCAGAGGAGCTCCGCGACTTTGTTGGGGGTGACGTAGCGGCGGAGGTATTGGAGCGGGGTGGGGGGCGACGGGAGGTGGTCGATGTGGGGATGGGGTGCGGTTTCTGGAATCGGAAGAGGGGAAGAGGGAGTGGAAGCGTGGAATTTGGGGAGGAGGGTAACGACGTTTTTACACATTTTAGGCGGCCTAATTGACACGCGTAATTTCTCGAAAGCCTTATTGGTCAAAAAATGTTGAAAATGGCCTTATTGCCATTTTTCCCTTTTTATAATTTGATTTTTATTTTAATTTTTTTTTTATTAAAAGTAATAATTATTATTTTAAATTTAATTTTTTTTATAATTTTTAAAATTTTTAATTAAAATTTGGTTAAAACCGAACAAAATTAAACCAAACCGAAATAATTCGGTTAAAACCGAACCAAACCATTTTTAAAACGGTTTGATTATGGTTTATAAAAATATAGCTTAAATGGTTCGGTTAACCGAATTTTCGGTCTGGTTCGATTTGGTTAAACCGAATTAACACCCCTAATCTTACCCCAATAGTTTAAATATAGTAAGAGTCATTTTATTAAATTAAATAATATAATGTTTTTTGATATGTGATCATATCAACTTTATAATTAAAAAAAGTTGTTGGATTTTGAGTGGTTGAGGTGAGGAGTTGTGATGATATGGCAAAAATGGCAAGTGCCATTTTTCCATGTATATTTGCTCCAATATACATGGAAATTTGGCAATGGTTAGTCCCCTGGAGTATAGCCGAGTGGTAAGGCCTGTGATGATGTGAGTGTAATTCCCCGGCGACGCAGTGTTCGAATCTCGAGTGGGACAAATTTTTATTGAAATATTATGAAGGTTTGTCCTGGGGTTCGACCTGTTGGCTCTCTCGCACAGGTGTCTGCTACTCGATTTACATCCTACCCGATCGAGGGACCTCCGATCGGGTGGGGGTGGAGTTTCTCGTCTCGATCTCCTCCTTATCAAAAAAAAAAAGGAAATTTAGCAATGGTCATTTTTTGGCAATGGTCATTTCAACTATGTGGGTTGATTTTTTTGGCTTTTTGCCAAAAATGGCAATGCCCTTGTCATTTCACAACCATTGAGGTTGCCCTTAGTGGAAAAAGGAAAACTACAATGTCATGGACTCATGGGTTTCCAATGCATTGATTAGTTCAACTAAAATTCATATATTTCTTTGAGAAAATTATTAATTTTGTACCATAATGGAGGGCAAGTCTTGTTTTGATACTATTTTGTTTCGACTTTTCAATTATATACCATAAAACACAAAATCGAGTCGATTTTTTTATTTTTTACGCCGGAAAATTGTGAAATCGCCGGAAGTCAAACACGTGAGATATCAAAACCACGTGTAATAGCTCCGATAAGATAATCCACGTGGCGATCTTATTGATATCAAAACCAAACTTGCCCACCCGGTACAAAGTGGATTATTAATACCAAATATTTGTAAATAAAGTGGATTATAAATATATATCTGCATCAATTTATTTATTGCACTATTAATAAATATTTGTGTTTAAATTTATACTTTTTATGTCTCATAATACTATTTATCTTTTTTTTAAAATATTTTATAATAATAATTAACATACTTAAAAATGAAACAATTAATTTGTTTTTATTTCAAAATAAAATTTTACTCAAAATTATATTATTTTTTAATTTATAAAGAATTTTTTATTTCACTTTTTGATAAAATAAGTTAAAAATTACTTAGTAATTATTTTTTAAAATAAGAAAAGTCATTGCTTTTATGGTTTGTTTTTTAATCTCAATATCAAACCAGTACTAAATTAGAACGATAATAATCTTATATTTTTTTTTTACCAAATTTGCACTAATAACTAAAGTTTTTTAGTACGTTACTACTTATGTGGTAGATTATATTTCTTTTCATTAGTTCGGTAGTTGTTTTTTATATGAAATAAAAGAGTTTTCTCTTGTTTTGTCGAATTTCGATATTCTTCAAAATCAACGATATTTGATGTGTTAATTCTCGATATTCGTGGTATTCGTAAAATCAACGAGTTTTAATAGTGTTCTTATTGCTTCCACTACATCACAAATGTTTATTAGTAATATATAAAACTGCTAAAAACATTAATCAATAATTAATAAATTATAATTTAATTGAATATTTAAATGATTTTTATAATAATTTATAGGAATTGATAATTTTTTTAATAATTAATAAAAATTAGTGTTGATATTCTAATTTTTTTAATATTATTATAAAAATGATATAAAAAATATGTTTAAAATAAAAGTTGAAATAGCAGGTAAATAAGTCCACATCATAACAAGCACTCTATGTTTCTCTATTTAAGAGTCGTTGGTAAGTTTGGTTGATTTGGGTTGTCGTCGCCTAATATAAAAACTTACTAAAAAATCAAATACTTCGAGCATCATCAATGTACGTAAATTGACGAGACTATTAATTTATAAAGATTTTACTGTAAATTGGTGGTAAAGTTATATTCCTTCTATCCCATACTAATACTAATGAGTAAAAAAAGCTTAAATTGGTGGTTTCATTACGGTATGTAGCCCCTGAAATTAATAATGGTGAGGTGTTTGTTAGACTTTCGTGGAAAATTGTTGAGGATGGAAGGAAACGATGGGAGTTCACGCTTGTGGGGTATTTTCTGGGAGAAAATTTAGGATTTCAAATGACTAAAAGGTTTGTACGTAGGACCGCTGTGGAAGGGCTTGGTCGATATTAAAGCCAATGTGCATGGTTTTTATTTTCTCTTTCACCTCCGAATTGGATCTTCTTATTGTTGTGGAAGGAGGGCCGTAGATTTTCGCCGGTAAACCCTTGTTTCTACAAAAATGGAGAGAAGGGATTTCATTAGAAAAACATCCCTTGAATACTGAAACTCGGATGGCCTAAGTATAGTCGTTAGTGCAGTTGGTACTCCGCTGTACCCGGATGCCTACACTTCAACTTTGGCTCGACTCGACTACGCGAGCGTGTGTGATGATGAAAGTAGACGGAGAGTTTAAAAATCAGGTTATACTGCTTAAACCCACGGCGAGTGAGGGCGAGTACCATGCAGTAGTTGCAAAATCGATATTAAGTACGAATGGCGGCCCCTGACTTGTACAATGTGTAACTCTTTTGGGCACAGTACTGCCCAATGCCCCTCGGACGCATAAGACTGTTTCTCGGCCTATCATGAAGTATGAACAAAATCGTTACCCTACACGGAAGGCTGTTGTACAACAGCTTATTCAAAATAAGCATTAGGAGCACCGGAATTCTCTATTAAATAATCTGGAGACGAAGAAAACACGTTTTGATATTCCGGAGAAAGAATGGAAATTAGTGGGATCGAGGAAGAAGTGGAATGGAGGGCATAACCCTTCTTCAACGGCAGCGGATGGTACAGTGATTTCAACGACGCGAAGGGACAATGCAATATCTGTGCAACCTACGCATGACGGCAAGAAGGCAGGTGCTAGTGCTCTGAATGGTTTAGGGGAGCAGGAGGATGTAAATCTTGAAGATTCAGAGTATGACTTCGGGCCTAGGTTGCAGAGAGTTGTGGATACTGAGGCTACGAGTGTGGTTTGGAGGAAGGAGTGTTTGGGGAAGGTACTATGGTGGTGTACGAGCATGGTCCCCCGGGTTCCTATGTGTAGTACATTTTGTTAAAATGTTCGGGGGCTGAATAAGCTAGTCCTATATAATATGGTCGGTTGTTTGGAGAGCTAGTCTGTGAACTCGTTCCTGCGGTAGGGTTTCTCCTATGCGCTGTTTTGTACTTTACACATTTTCTTTTATCTGAAATTGACCATTACCATAAAAAAAAAAAAGCTTAACACGATTATTAAGAAAACATCAATTATTAACGTGTTTGTTGACGAAATTGAAAGGGTATTGCCGTCTTTTTGGGTGAGAAGTTTAATTTTAATTTTTTTTCATTAAACATTAATTTAATAAGAATAAGATATAAAAATTGAAAATTAAACGATGATAAATACTCAAAATTTGTACAAAAATTCAATCTAAACCAATTGTAATTAAAATAATGTTAAAAATATTCACTCTTAATTTTCTATCTTACTTATCATGTTCTTGATAATCTGCAAAAATAAAATAATAAAAATAAAATAATAAGGTGTTCTTGATAATGTTAAAAAAAAATGTAATTAAAATAATGTGATAAAAAAAAATCTTAGTGTTGTTAAAGTATGAATCAAATACTAACAAAAATTGAATGACAAATGTTCTGTTTTTTTGGATCGAATATAATAGATTTGAATAGAATTGATTTGACTTGAATTAAACTTAATAGACATGAACTAAAAAAAATTAAATTGAACTGAAATTAATTTCAAAATAACAATTTTAAAGTATTGAAAAATCAACATTAACCGCGATAATATTTCAATATTTTTTGTATTATAATATTTTTTATTATATTAAAAAAAATCAAAAATGATATGAATTCCATAAATTGTGTATCCAATGGTGTCTTATGTGTATCCAATGGTGTCGGACCGATCGCCCGTAAATGAAAAAAGTCGTTCAAATGTTGAAAGGAGATGAAGATAGTCTTGTCATTCCTCCAAAACCATTTCCGGCTACAAATTGTGTTTCAACAATGATGCCTTCCTACTGCACTTCACACACAAATACCAGAATCAAAATATTTTATCTAAATAGTGTATGCAAGGCTTTTAATTCTAATGGTCAAATCCTGATTCCTCACATATTCATATCCGTCCGGCCCTACTCAATTACAAATCAATACTCTCTCCGAATATGAAGAGTCTGTACACTTAACTAGACTATATAAATCGGGGCAATGGAAATTATTGGGTACATTCCCACCAAACATTTTTACACATTGAGGCATGAAACAAAGAGTTCTGATTCCTTGTTTAATTACTTACTAGCAAAATACAACCTTAAGGTATCCACCATAAAAAACACCGAAATAAACTAAGTCATTTCAATATATTTACTGAGATGATTACCAGAACAAGTATCGTGGTCCAACAAGGCTATCGAACCACTTGATTTCGTTTCCCAATTACTCTGATCACTATACCTCCCTATTTGAGTCGGCACTAATGGCAGATGAGGGATTTGTATATCCCCATTCCGACTTTCGAGCATTTTGACAACTTCACTCATCGATGGCCGATCAACCGGGCTCATCTGTATGCACCACAAACCAACTACTGTCATCTTCCTTTTTATTCTTTTCTCATTCCCATCATTGTTATCGTCTTCTTCTTCTTCAATATGATCATCATATCCCGTTTCAATGTCCTTTCCTTTGTTGATGCGATTGTAAATCCAGTCTGGGAAATATAGGCTCGACTCTCCCTCATTCGCCTTTATGTCCCGATTTTGTCCCGCCATTTCCATCAGCAGCATTCCAAAGCTATAGACGTCAGCCTTATATGAAACCCTTCCGATGCTTCTGTTGATCAGTTCAGGAGCCACATAACCTATTGTTCCTCGAGCAGCAGTGAGAGTCAACGTATTTTTTTCAATGGCATACAATTTGGCAAGACCGAAATCCGATACCTTAGGCGTGAAATTATCATCGAGAAGTATGTTGTGAGGCTTGATGTCGAAATGCAGGATTTGAATGTCACAACCAGTGTGTAAATATTCGATCCCACGAGCCACTCCAACTGCAATCTCGTACTTCCTCTCCCAGCTCAGTGGGTCCGGACTTTGTCGGTTAAGGATGTACTTCTCTAGAGAGCCATTAGGCATGAAGTCAAACACGAGGGCACGTTTATTAGAAAATATACCGGCGTAAAATCCGACAAGTTTAACAATATTTACGTGGTGGATCCTTCCGATGGTTGCGATCTCGTTGATGAAGTCTTGCCCGTTTTCTTTAGGTTTGGTGAGAAGTTTGACTGCCACAATGCGGCCGCTGCGAAGCTTGCCTTTGTAAACGGAACCGTAACCTCCTTGGCCCAACTTCTCTCGAAAACCTTTCGTCATTCGTTTAATGTCTGTGTAGGAGTATCGGATTGGATTGAGGTTGTTGTTGCTTTGTAAGAAGCCTTCAATTGTGTCAAAGGTTGACCGCTGCCTTCTCCGAAGAACATAGATTAGAAGCCACATGCAAGTTGGAATTCCTATGATGATTCTCAGGGCAATATTTGCCATAATTACACGCACTTGAAAAGATCAAGGTTCACTTAATTAGTATCCTGCACACTATACACGTTGGACCTTATGCTTTTATATAAGTGATCAAATCAAAGTGTGGCCTAACTCTCTCAGTTCCTGGAGATTAATTTTAATTAGGGTGTGCATGTTATTTTTAAATGATTTAAAAAAGTAAGTGTGAATAATTTTATAGGAGGGAGAATGTAGAGTATAATTTTTTGATGTTAATCACAACTAGGAATATAAATGAAAAACATAGGAAAAGAAAGGAGAAATCAAAGTGCTCACATGTAAATTCATCAAGAGCGAACGAAGTATCTGCACATAATTCACATATGGATGTTAAAATTCAAGAGGAAAATTAATTAAGCAATTCAATAAGAAAAGTAAGCTATTTGTTTGAATACACAAAAAACATTTTAAATAAATAGTCTTAGGAATGAGTTGTAGAGTTCTTACTGTTAAAAATAGAATAAAACCAATCTGGCAAGTCACCTGCTTTACATTTGTTTGTGGACTTGAGAAATAATGTCATCATAATTGATAATAATAAAAACATATGCAAATGCAACTGAGTCTAGTCGTCGTCTTACCACAGAGAAACTGAAAACCCAGGAAAAAATAACACCGTCTGAAACATTTGGCTCTTTTTCCGTCAAAGTTACAATTTGAACACTCGCCATGACAGAGCACGTTCCATGGAAGTTGAAACCCATTGAGAAGAGAGGCGTGGATTTCTGAAATGGAGACGACAGTACCACTCTTCTTACTATCCATTAACGATGGCGTTGGCGTCATCAGTAGATGGAGGTCTATGGTGCACATATCCCTTATATCCGATATTTTGAAATGGCCAAACATTATGTAGAGGTGGCTGCGTTTCTTATCTGCAGTAATGTTGGTGTGACCACACGAATCATCAACTACTTCCACAAAAAATGAGCTGTTCACAGGATACGGGCAGCTCATTAAAGTAATGAAGCTTGATGATATGGGCATCCTGCTTATTATGGTATAAGGTGTAGAGTGAGTTGGAAGAGAGCAGCTGTTGCTTTGCAACATGGAAGGATCTATGAGGTGGATAGTCTGGTTTGTATAACTGATCTCTCGCACAACGTAATATTTGAATAAAGTGTCGTCGTTATTATAAAAATATATTCCCAAGGTTGTATTGTTTTCGCAAGTTAGTTCACATTTCGGATCGCCACAATGTGGAGGGTCATTTTTTAGTCGGAAAGGGGGACTAATAATGGGAATGTTGCCGCAGGAAGAAGGTGTACAATTCCGGGCGATGCAAATTCTGAACATCGCCACGAAGCAATAAAAAAGGGTTGTGTGGCTGAACATGATTCTAATTAGCTAGCTTAATTATGGTTTTGCTGATAGTACTACTCTACTTATCTTATCCTTCTGGTTTTAATTTGTAGAGGACGACAATGATATACACCTATTACATCCGGCCCTACTCAATAGAGAAAACAATTCAATCAGTATCCACAATTGACTGGACAACGTACTTGCCACGGCCAAGGAAATTATCACCTTCTTTCACCACTTGACTATGACCACAACCTTGGGGTTATGGAAGTTTGATCAGTTCTACCCACGAAAAAATATCTATTCCCAATACAATACTTGATTTTCTACATAATTATTAGAAATCGAGAACTCTATAGTACAACACCAGATTGTACTACCATACTCAACACAGGAGATCATACATATTGTAAGAGCTGCACATCCGGGCCGAACCGGCCGGTTCCGGACTATCCGGTTCAGGTTCATAAGGTTCAGGTTCGGAGTTTCGATGAACCGAACCCGAACCGGTGAAAACACGTTCAAGGTTCAGGTTCAACCCGGTTCAGGTTCAGGTTCTGAACCGACATGTTCAGGTCCGAACCTTGAAATCGGGCTTTTTTTTTCTTAACTCTATAGGTTTTTAGTCTTTAAAAATGTTTTTGAGAATTAACTTTTTTAGAAAGGTTTTTAAAAAAAAATAAAAGGAGTTTTTAAAAATATTTTTGAGAATTAATTTTTTTAAAAAGGTTTTTAAAAAATATAAATGGTTTTAGGTAGTTAACTTATTTTTAAAAATAATGTGAAAAAATAAAAGTTAAATAAAAATATACTAAAGTTTAATTTTAATTATCTTATCCTTCTGGTTTTAATTTAATTTGTAGAGGACGACAATGATATACACCTATTACATCCGGCCCTACTCAATAGAGAAAACAATTCAATCAGTATCCACAGTTGACTGGACAACGTACTTGCCACGGCCAAGGAAATTATCACCTACTTTCACCACTTGACTATGACCACAACCTTAAGGCTATGGAAGTTTGATCAGTTCTACCCATGGAAAAATATATATTCCCAATACAATACTAATACTTGATTTTCTCCATAATTATTAGAAATCGACAACTCTATAGATTATACCTAATAGTATTTTAGTATCAATACGAGGCTTTAGAAGACAATAGACAAGAAACAATCCACATATAAGAAACGATACATAACACGAGATTGTACTACTATACTCAACACACGAGATCATACATATTTACACTACATTACTATAACGTGTAGGATCATTTGAACTAAAATTTGTATTTGTTTGTATTATTGATTAATTACTGAATAATATTCCGTATTATTTTGGAGATAATATTTGGAGAGAAAATATATTTCTAAAATATTTTTTAATTATTTTTCATAATAAAATTGATTTCTAGAGGTGCATACATATAGCCATCATGACTCCTCTCTTCGAGGTAAAAACCATCGTTAGTAGGCTCCTCTCTACGAGGTAAAAACCATCATTACTGACTTCACACCTTACTAGGTTTATACTATCATTAGTAGTTTTAATAATAATAATAAAATAAAATATATGATGTGGATAAAGAAAAGATCGTATTTTACTCTCCAAGCTATCTTTATTTTATTTATTTATTTTATTAGGGTTTTTAGTACTATTTATATTCTCTTCTTGACATTGTGTTAATCAGTTGAATATTGATATGAAATAAAAAGGTTCCACTATTGAGGTTTTTATCAGATTTTGGTATTCTTCGGAATCAACGAAAGTTTGATGTTTTAATTCTCGGTATTCCTCGGAATTAACGAGTTTTAATATTATTCTTATTGCTTCCCTGCGTCAGTTGGTATCAGAGCCGAACGATGACTCCCTGTCCCCGGCCTGCTCGCGAATCCGCCGTTGAGGCCGCAGCCCGTCGCGACGCCGACGTCGCCGCCTTAAGCCGTCAAATCGCATCCCTCGCCGTCGATCTCGAGGAGCTCCGCCTTGCTGTTTCCAACAAGCTATCGTCACCTCCACGCCGACCGATCCCCGCGCTTGAGCGCACCCTTGTTGATAAACTCGATCCATATGATGATTTGGAAGACGAATCGGCCTCGATCTGGGATGACGAACCGATATGGGATGAGGAGCCAATTTGGGATGCCGAGCCAATCTGGGACACCGAGCCTACCGAGCCCGCCGAGCCAATCTGGGATGCCGAGCCTGCCGAGCTAGTCGAGCCGATGTGGGACGCCAAGCCCGTCGAGCCGATGTGGGACGCCATGCCCGTCGAGCTGATTTGGGACGCCAAGCCCGTTGAGCTGATTTGGGACGTCGAGCCACTTTATCAATCCACTACCCATGAGCCGACTCTCCCTGTTGTCGCTACCCCTACGTCGCTTCATCAAGTCGCTGCCCCGAAGTTGAATCATGAAGTTGCTGCCCCAACGCCTTATTGTCATGTTGCGGCCTTCTATAGTTTCTACCGTGTTGAACATGACCAGTTGGCTGCTTCCATAACAGTGTACAAGGTCACCCCTACTAAGGATAGTTGGTTGGTGTTTGATCCCGGCGGATGTGCTCGATCTTTCAGGTTCGCGGTCGAACCTTCTCCTAAAGGGGAGAATGATATGGATAAAGAAAAGATCGTATCTTACTCTCCAAGCTATCTTTATTTTATTTATTTATTTTATTAGGGTTTTTAGTACTATTTATATTCTCTTCTTGACATTGTGTTAATCAGTTGAATATTGATATGAAATAAAAAAGTTTCTCTATTGAGGTTTTTATCAGATTTCGGTATTCTTCGGAATCAACAAAAGCTTGATGTTTTAATTCTCGGTATTCCTCGGAATCAAAGAGTTTTAATATTGTTCTTATTGCTTCCCTGCGTCAAATATCGTTGATTCCTAAGAATACCGAAATTCGACAAACTTCAAGAAAACTTGAAGAACGAGAAAGACTCTCTTTTTTATTTCATATAAAAAACAAGTATTCAATGAATGAAAGTACTTGACATATAAATAGTACTAAAACCCTAATAAAATAAATATAATAAAATAAAATAACTTTGACAATAAGGGTAACGCCCCAGAAAATTCAAAGGCTTAAAGGAATTGAATATGCTACTCATACCAACATATGAATCTACTTTTTTGGGCATCCTCCTATAAGAACTCCAAAGTTAAACGTGCTGACTCTGGAGTAATTCTAGGATGGGTGACCCCCTGGGAAGTCTCCCGGGTGCGCACGAGTGAGGACAAAGTGCGCTGGAAAAGACAAGTGTTGGTACAGTGGGGCCAGGATATCACTCTCGACGGCAGTCATTGGTAACCGAGCCGGCCCATTAGGGTCGGGCTTCGACCCCTCAACGGGCCGGGGCGTTACAATAAGAAACAATCTTTTACTTAATAATTAAATATATATCCGCATCATTCTCCCCCTCTAGGAGAAGGTTCGACCGCGAACCTGAAAACCGAGCACGAAGATGCCGGGATCAAACACCAATCGACGATAACCCTGAGGGCGCGACGCAAGGGCAGCGACACAATGAGGCAACGCATGAGCAGCAGCACATGATGTCACAAAACTAATAATCTTCGCAACTGGGAAAGAAGTGATGAGTCCTATCATTGGGGGGCTTGAAAGATTATGTCCATCCTCTTGTGCAACCTTAGTTTCAAAGAGATAGTCATCAGGAACAAAATTTCGATCGACACGTTCCTCGTCTTCCCCAATATCACTAGCATGTACAATAAATTGGGAATCAAACAAACACAGAAAAATACCGTTTGCGTTCTCGGAATTTTCCACATCCCAAAGTACGAGCTCTTCATCAAATTTAGGGGGACCATCATAATTGGATGACTCTTCATCCACACTTAACGTGTGAGGGTGAGAGAACGAGCAAGTCTCATGACGGGGGCCGGTCGCGCCACACTCAAAGCAGCGTACTATGGCCGAAGCCGATGGCGATTCCACGTTGACGGCGTGGGCTCCAAGAGTCGAGAGGGGTATGTGTTGTTGGCGAGGAAGACAATCGCCAAGGGTGCGATCAAGCGCCGGGATCGGTGGAGGTGATGATAGCTTGTTGGAAACAGCAAGGCGGAGCTCCTCGAGATCGACGGCAAGGGCTGCGATTTGGCGACTTAAGGCGGCGACGTCGGCGTCGCGACGGGCTGCGGCCTCAACGGCGGATTTGCGAGCAGGCCGGGGACGAGGAGGCATCGTTCGGCTCTGATACCAAACTGACGTAGCGGAAGCGTAAACAACAATATTAAGACTAGTTGATTCTAAGAATACCCGAGAATTAACACATCAAATATCGTTGATTCCTAAGAATACCGAAATTCGACAAACTTCAATAAAACTTGAAGAACGAGAAAGACTCTCTTTTTATTTCATATAAAAAACAACTATTCAATGAATGAAAGTACTTGACATATAAATAGTACTAAAACCCTAATAAAATAAAATAAATAAAATAAAATAACTTGGACAATCAAAAACAATCTTTTACTTAATAATTAAATATATATCCCTGACCTGGCGGCTCAAGGCAGCGACTTCGGCATCACGACGGGCTTCGGCCTCAGCGGCGGGGTCAGGGATAACGGGGTGATGACGAGGAGGCTGTAGGTACCGGTATACCGATCCGATCGATATACCGTGTGTGCGGAAGCGTGTAAAGCGATAGATCTACTATGCCATGATCTTAGTGCACACTTAATGTGTATAAGAACACATATAAACATATATATATACACATCCAATATATATATATATATATATATATATATATATATATATATATATATATATATATATTGTTGTTGAGGTGGTGTTGAGTCGATTGAACCACCTCAAATGGATCAGCCTCTCGAAGCTCTCCTTGTGAATGACCTCGTCACTCCTTTAGATCGTCCGGATGTGGAAGCCGCACAAATGGCCCGGCCTCTACGTGTTGCACACGAACCCGGATAATGAACACCTTGCTTGCTTGAGAATGAATCTCCAAGATCACCTATTTTCTCTCTATTTGAGTGGAATTTCGTGGCTGATGCTCTTGTGTGATGAAAATCTGATTTTGATCCATATAAGTGCATCATTATGCATCCCATTACACCCCTTTGTAACCTACAACATAATGGGCATCATAATGCACCATAATCATGCAAAGGGGTTACAAAGGAGGTGAAAGGTCATGCCACATACACATGCCACTATGCATTGTATGTGGTCCCACTTGCTTGTGTGGCATGCCATGTCACACTATGTGACATGCATCCATGCAAGCCATGCATCCCATGCATGTTAATTAATTCCACGTAAATATTGATTCTAAATCAATATATTTATCAAGCAACGTACATCATATTTGAGTCCGTGTGTGACCCTGTAGGTATGATTTAATTGATCAATATTATATTGTTCCCAACAATTAATATTATCGAATAATCATTTAACATCCTTAGACGACCTTATGACTTTATCGATTGCACACGTAGGATCGAAGGACATATCCCAACAATCTCCCACTTGGCCTTCAGAGCCAGTGTGCTGCCAATTTCCTGTTGTCACTTTATGTCTAAGTTTGAACTTGAGGCAAGACTCGAGTCATCCTCAATCGGTTCAAACCTTTCTTGGACTTTGAGACAGACTGTAAAACCAGATTTATCACTATGATACGAATCTGGACGTGGCCACGTATTTTCCACAGTCTCGACTCTCCAAGTGGCCGGTAAGACATGTATCCCATTATAAAATGGAGGACAATCCCATCTTGTCAATCCAAGCTCTCCCACTTGCTTCCTGATATACCCAATAACAAGTTTTATAACCTCCTTTTACGAAAGGCGTTTACTTGTATCAAAGTACACCATTTCACAATGGAATCACTCTGGACTACTCAGGTCAGAGGAAATTGCTCGACAGTCAATGAAATAGTATTATGACTCGAAATCTTAAATACTATTCCAGTCGGGTCTGTTCGATCATTAGCTCCCAGCTAATATCTATGTAATTGTACTTGATGTCCCACATCACTAGACCATGAAGCGGCGCTATAGTACACATTACAATCTAGTTCTTTGTATTATCGGTTTGTCCGCACTCGATTATACGAACCAGGAACAGCTATATGATTCAAGTATATCAGTTCAACCATTGGGACTTCATTATGCGGTAAGTCGACCTCATAACCCAATTGATATAACTTAATCATTTGGACAATTCATATAAATTAAACCATATTTATATGAAGAATTATGTATTATACATATGAGTGAATGTTTACCAATTCTCCAAAAGTATCTAATACAGTAATAGAAATCACAACCCATCTCTAAGATGTTTGATCTCTATTGCAGTCGTGAAAGCCTCAAGCTTAAACTGCTGGAGAGGTTTAGAAAGCGGGTTTGCAACCTTACCAAAAGTTGCAACTTTATTATCTCGATGTCTCCACAAAACTATCTCCTAGATAATGTGGAACTTCCTGAGCACCAGTTTTAGACTTGTGGTGCTTCCTAGCTCATTGGCTTGCGCGATAACTCTACTATAAATAGAGAACTATCAGATGGGCTGAGCTAGTTACGCCACCTAGTTCATTCAAGAACTTTCAAATCCTAACTGCCAACATTACTGCATCCAATGCAATACTGTGCTCAGCTTTTGTAGTTTAATCAGCTATATTGCATTGCATGGAACTATTCCAGCAAATATCACCTCTAACCAGACAAAAGATATAACCAGATTAAAATCGGAAATTATCTTAGTTTGTTTTGAAGTTAGCATTCAAACAGCTTGTTAATATCAACTCTTTTTGTCTTCCAAAGACAACAAAATTCTTTTGTCCATCTAAGGTACATAAGAATATTCTTGGTCGCAGTCTAATGCGCCTCACCTGGATTTCCTTGAAATTGACTCGTCATGCTCAAAGCATACGATACGTCCGGTCGTGTACATATCATGGCATACATTATAGACCATATTGCCAAAGCATAAGGAATGTTTTCCATCCTCTTTTGCTCATCAAGTCCCGTAGGGCCTTGCATCTTGCTAAGAGATGTGCCATGACTCATTGGAATGAGACCCTTTTTGGCGTCTTTCATTCTGAACTTATCAAGTACCTTATCAAAATAGGTCACTTGACTAAGTCCAAACATCATTTTCGATCTGTTCCGACAGATCTTGATGCCCAATATGTACTGTGCTTCTCCAAGATCCTTCATTGAAAAACAATTCCCAAGCCATTAAGCATAGAAACATTGTTTCCAATAAAGTGTATGTCACCGACATACAACACAATTAATACAACGTAACTCCCACTGATCTTCTTGTAAAACAAGACTCTTCCGAGTTCCTCTGAAATCCAAATCCCAGTATGGATTCATTGAACCGAAGATTGCTACTCCGATATGCATTCTTTATTCCATAAATAGAACTATAAGCTTGCATAATTTCTCAGCCTTATTAAGATCGATAAAACTCTTTGGCTGTGTTAAAACACAGCCTCTTCTAGAATCCAATTCAAGAAGTTAGTTTTAACATCCAATATTACCATAACTCATTATCAAGATGAGTAGTAATGGCTAAGATAATCTGATGATTTAATCAAAGCAATTGGTGAAAGTTTTTCCATAATCCACCTCGTGAATAAAACTTTTACCATCAACCTTGCTTTGAAAACCCTAGGTTTTCCATATGTCTGTTTAGATCTTAAAGATCTATTAGCATTCATTGGGTCTAACCCTGTGATGCAAATATATCAAGTTCCAAACTTGATTATCAGATATTGATATCATCTCAGATTTCATGGCACCATGCCAATTTTCAGTAGCTGGACTCGTCATAGCTTGGAATTAGGTCGAAGGTTCACCGCTTTCCAAAAGCATGAATTCATATCTCTCATTGGTCACAATATCTAAGTATTTGAATAATAGAGATAGATTTATGCTTTTCGGACCTACGAGGGCTGGTATGGCTTCCAAAACCATAAGAATACTCTCAACCCAGTCTTGAGTATTCATCGTTGGTTGTTTCACTTGAACCTCGTTCAAGACAACCGAGCTCCCACTTACTTTCTTGGAAAGATATTCCTTTTCAAGAAATACACCATCTCGAGCAACAAAGACTTTGTTCTCAGATTGGTTGTAAAAGTAGTACCCTCGTGTTTCTTTTGGACATACCATAAGGAAACTTTTATCCCATTTGAGTTCAAGCTCTATAGAGATAAATCTCGTCAGAGAAGCTTTTAGAACCTCAAATTTTGATGAAAACAATTTAGGGACCCTCCCTTTCCATACCTAGTATAGTGCCTTATCAACAGCTTTTGACAGCTTCCTATTCAGTGTATAAGTTGTGTTGGAAATCGATATCCCGGAATTAATAAATTAATTAAAATTAATTATCTAATTAATTCCGACCGAAATCCTTTGGAGATCGAATATCCGGAATTGTCAAAATTGCGGAACCGACAACTCCAATCGACTCCCGGAACATGTACATGACCATACGAAAAAGTTACGCGGGAAAAACACGAGAGAACTCGCGTGAACTCGCGAAACCCGCAGCAGCCACGCGGGGTGACTCGCAGCAGCCCGCAGCAACCCGCAGCGAGTCGCCTGACTCGCCGCTGCTGGGACCCTGCTGGATCTCTGCGGGTCAGCTGCGGGAAATCCCACAGCACCCAGCGAAATCCCCGTAGCAGCCCACAGCAACCCGCAGCGAGTCGCCTGACTCGCTGCTGCTGAGCGCTACGAGTCGCTGCGGGAAAACCCGCAGCAGGCAGCTGATCGCTGCGGGAAAACCCGCAGCCGATCCGCGTATCGAGCCCTAGGCTCGATTTTTCCCCGCGCGATCTTCGTCCAGCCGAGCCGTCGAGCCGCCGGCGGTCCGGTGGTCCGACCACCACCGCCCGGTTCGACCTCGTCTCGTGGGTCCGTTCCTCGGATCTTGGTTCAAGGTATTTTTACGATAATTAAACGATAAAATCATAAAGAGGGTTTTACGATTTACCTCGTTCTCGTTGTTCGGAAAAACGAAGAACTCAATTTGACGACCTTGAGATCTTCCCACGTATTCCTTGCACTAGCTCGGACGTCGTGTGGGCGACGATCTACCGAACTCCATGGATCTCCCTCTCTACTTTCTCTCTCTAGAATTGTGATCTTCAAGTTATGAGAATAGAGAAGACCATGTAGTGCTTTTATAGGCTACGTAGGGGATCTTAAGGAGGTGGAATATTGGGCTTCCAATATTAATGATTAAATTGAGCCCAAGCCCAAATCTATTAATCCATTAATATTAATTAATTCTATTTTCCACTATATAAAATTAATTGCACTCCCAATATTAAACCATATTATATCAAATAATATTTCTCCGGTAGTATTATTTATTCCGTGTATTTAAGATATAAATATCCATGAATAAAATTAATTTATTGCTAATTAATTTATTCATCTCTTATATCCGAGACTAGTACCATTCAACCTTAATTATTATGCGGAACGAATCCACCTGCAGGGTTTACATAATAATTCCTTATGAACTCATCTCGGGGATATTATCAACCCTTCCGGGATACACTTTCCCGTCAAGTATTCACGGCATGTCATATATAAAATATAGTGACCCAACTTAACCGGTAATTAACCCAATAATTAAATCGGTTAATTCCTTTGGTAAATCAAAGTAACTTATATTAAATATACACACCCGCAATAGTTTCGGGGATTAAGAATAAAATACACTGAGACTCGAATCGATTATCGCCGGCAATCCTAATCGATGAATCTCAACGATCCGCTCAATACACCAAGTGTACAAGTGTGATAAAATAATTAAGACAAATTATTTTCTCTCTCACACAACGACTATACCGATGGATTGGTCCGTGTCCATCTAGGTCGTGAGCAACTGTTCGATTAAATACGAGTAACCGATAGTATGATCTTCTGTGTGACGTCGCACACCATACTAACTACAACGTATATAATCCAGGACTATAATTTGCATATATTTAATTATAAATAATTAAACGCAAATAATTGTTTATTTAATTAAATAGATTAATGGCAATGGATCGTGAGTTTCTGTCACTTAAATCTAGACATTAAGTACACAACTCCAACAATCTCCCACTTGTACTAAGGTCTAGTCATTTCCTCCAAACTCCCGACTCCCATACTCATCACGTGCTTAAGTTGTACTTCCAAGAAGTACTATGTGAATGAGCACTCTAGGTTGCCGCTCTGAAGTTATCTTGGTGACTACAGCGTCGTCTCCCTCGACGATGACTCGTATCAGGTGGTACTTGCACTATGTGTTATCTTACACTTATGGACTAGTGATTTCTTCCCATTTGCCATTGCACCGCTATTTACATAGCCTTTGGCAAATTAAGAATCACATCTAAGCCCCAGAGATTATCCCGGAGTTTTACCAAAACTTCCGCTGCCTCTGAGGCCGCTATTTGGTTACCCATGGATACAAGCTGTTTGTATCACGAATTCAATGCTTTGTTCCAATCCATAAATGGATCAACTAAGCTTGTACTCTAAATGATATCGCCTCTTAGCAATAATCCTTATTGCTCTCCAAGAAGACACATTTAGATCTAGTACGGTCTTCATGTAGATCTAGGGATCGATTTCATGTATACTAGGTCCAGAGTCCGAAGACTCTCCTAGTCTTATGAATATCTCCGGTTGTCCCACAACCTCCCACTACAATGGCATTCCGGTGTATAAACAGTGATAACAGTAGGTGCAGTTAGTGGTGTACCGCTACTCGGTTCGGCTGGCTCTAAGTCTTAATCTTTCTTTCTCATTTCAAAGTATTACGTCACCTTGGGCTTGTGGTTCATTATATAGTCTTTCTCTAAGAACCGGGCGTTAGAACTTATAACGTCCTTCTGGTTCATAGTACTATTGAACACACATCTTTTGTTCTTCTAGGATATTCTACAACCGCATTTGAATGCGCCGTTGTTTCCAGACATATCCATAGAACACAGGTAGTTCCGTATAACTCATCTTTTACTATCTCTATAAGAGTTCCATTTCTTATTTACGACACACCATTTCTTACACAAAAGTGTATGGTGTAGTCATTTGGGATCAAATCCCAATCTCTGATCAGTATGCCATGCATTCCTCAGACAGGTACTTGCCTCCGCGATCAAATCGCAGTACAAATGGATATACCTTGATGGTTCTCCACAATTGCTTAGTGTCCATTGACTTGTCAAAACACTTGTTTTTGTGGCACATCAGGTATTCTAATCCATTTCTCGAGTAATCATCAAATGAAGTACTCGTACCTTATTGTCTGAGTAGACATAGGTCTGCATACATCAGAGCCAATCAATTCTTATACTTGTCCGGATCTTACATCTTATATCCATAAAGGATTGCTTAGTCACATTATCTTCCAAATTAGATTCTTAGGTCGGAAGGTCCACTCCTTCAACTTAATTGATCAAAATATCAATTTTCGACCCTTGAACTTCTTATTTGAATAAACATGACTCAGCATAAGAATCCACAAGTATAATTGATAAAGAAATCTCTTATTAGTAAAACGAGTTTCATACTACGGTTCGTTGCATCATGGTGGACTCAGGATTCATCATTTATATATTGCTAGCTAATGTACCAGAATAGATAATATCATTATTTCTTCTTATAACCATCAAATGATTAAAAGAAATAAAATATCCATTCAATAGAAATCCAGAACAAAGTTCTTTCTAATATGAAAAGTACATAAAAGCAATAACTCAAAATGAAATCCTATAAAATGTCCTCCACTGCAACTGCTGCCTCCTCCACAGCATTGCCCATGTAGACTACGATCTTTTCTTTTCCAAGTCGTTAGGTTTCCTGGAACCTCTCGCATTTAAAATGCACATACCGTCAGTGGTTCCATATCTACACACCAGGTTCCGGTAGATAATACCACTGACTATGTTTTACGACTAAAGAAGAATTTCGTACTTTCTTTGAGAGGATAATCAGACTTCCAGTACCCAGACTGTTTGCATCGAGAACTCTTGCCTCATGGCTTTCTCGTCCCATCTCGTGGTCCAAGAAACCTAGGACCACTGGGTTTCTTTGCTTGCTTTTCCTTTCCCCCGATTTTTCCCTTAGGTTCGAAACCTTTGGCATTGGCTACAAGAGCTTGCGATTTCCGTCTCAACTCGTCTAAAAGGTTAATCATCTCAAAAACGTGTTTAAGCGTTTCCTCGAAGCGACTGGCCTTTATGAGTATCCTCATCGCTTCTTGTCTAGCCGCCTATGTCAATAGGCTCGGGAGGACAAAGCTTACTGAGTACTAACCAGTACTCTTCAACAGTCTGGACAATGTCTAGATCTCTATTCCAATCATTACATTTAGGGACCAATGAGTTTAAAATCCTTACGTATCACAGAAAGTGGGTTCAAAGCCATATCCTAATCTATGAGCACATATAACAACAAACAATCGATTTAATCTCCGATATTATCTCCCTCAAATAATATCATTAAACCACTAATCACATCTAAAATCCCATCAGATATGGCAAGCCACGATAGTGTGGACGTTTACCTATCCAAATGATTTAGCAATTAGATTTCCTTCGGTCGTACATCATCATTAGCGTTACTTCGATGGGAAGAATACTAAGAAGCGTACCTAAGTGTAAACCATTACTCAGTATCTAAGAAGATTGTTTGGGACACGCATATTCACCGCAAGCCACGATAGTGTGGACGTTTACGTTAACATACGCTCCTTTACTCCCTTCTATAACTGTCTACATCAATCGTTCCAAAATCCCATTCAATGTAGCAAGCCACGATAGTGTGGACGTTTACTACACCAAAAGACTTTTACAATTGACTCCCAATTACTTGATTCATTTAATCTTGTAAATCAAGACGCGGAGAATCATAAGTGAAACTCGAAGTTTCTAACCAGTGATTCACCATGCGAACAACCCTATCTCTAATAAATGAGGGAGCCGAGCAGACAATCGATCTAGTCATCAAATGACACGAAAGTCTCTAATTTGTGTCCTCGACATGACCAAGTGGCTTTGGCTCCATTCCACTCCCCGGGGTGAGAATGAGTCGACTTGAAATCAGTTTTGGAAAGACAAATTAGGCATTGTTTGATAAACTTAATCAATGTTTCTCGTAAGAGGAATTACAAGAATTCTCCTCCAATGACTTGTCTATACGAACTTCAAAAGTCCATAAAAGTCACCAAGAGAACAGCAATGGAGACCATGGATATGTTTCCATACCCTCTCCCACTTAGCTTTTTACAATAAAGGGATACGCTATCTAATGCATAATTAAATACACATAAGCATGCATACATGAAATAAAGCACATAGAATATTATCACATAATCAAAATAATACTAGAATATTATTTTCCGACTATTATGGCTTTATCGCATCCCCGTACGCATCTTCTAGTCTTTAGTCTTCGTTCTTGAATGCTCTATGTGACGGGAATATTAATTCCAATATTTAAATCTATTTATTTTCAATTAATCCAAAAGTTACTTAATTCGAAAATTAAGTCAATCGAATATATCAAAAATAAAATTAAATATTATTAATATTTTTATTATTTTTTATTTTTCCCTTTCTACTTCATTAAATCTCTAGAATAATCTATCCAGGACCCACTTGGAATATTCTAGAAGACTTCTATAATGAAATAAGGAAATAAAATAATTTATTTTATTTTCCCTTTCTACTTCATTAAATCTCTAGAATAATCTATCCAAGACCCACTTGGAATATTCTAGATGATTTCCATAATGAAATAAGGAAATAAAATAATTTAGGACTCCTAGTCCTTCCAAATTAATTCCTTTCCTAATCCATTAAAAATTCCATAAAGGAATAATTAAATAAGGAAAAATTAATTTAGGACTCCTAAACTTTCCAAATTAATTATTTTCCTAATTCATTAAAAATTCCATAAAGGAATAATTAAATAGGAAAAATAAATTAATTTATAAATTTATTCCTTTTCCTAATCTATGAAAACTCCCAAGAATAGGAATAATCAATAAGGAAAAATAAATTTATTCTAAATTTATTCTTTTCCTATTCCATGAGAATTCCCAAAAATAGGAATACTCAAAATAGGAAAACCGAATAATTTAGGAAAGTAAATCTCGGTAAGGAGTAGCACGGAGTGGGGATCTCCGCACCACCCCCAACCGATCGACCACCACCGAGGAGGAGCACCGCCGCCGCCCCCAGCCGGCGCGCCACCACCACCGATGGCTAGGCGTGGCCGAGAGCCTCCCGCGGCTGCCCCCTCTCTCTCGGGTCGATCCTGCATGGATCGATCATGGGGATGATCGATCCGAGTCCTCCCTCTCGTTCGTCTCCTCCGTCACACTTTTCCGGCGGTCGTTTCGGAATTGATCCAACGTAAATAATTTTACAAAAATAATTTACAATTATCCGGCATCGATTCTCTACATGAAATCGACCTCATACAATTTCCGGAAAAATAAGAACAAGCATTCACCACACAAGAACAAATATTGACATCACCGGGAGTTTAATAATCAAGAACATTATTATGACATTAATTAACAAAATTAAATCTAGCCATAATAATCGGAAACCCTGCAAGGTAGAACAATTTATCGAAAAATACCATGAACTAAAACCAACGCTCTGATACCAATTGTTGGAAATCGATATCCCGGAATTAATAAATTAATTAAAATTAATTATCTAATTAATTCCGACCGAAATCCTTTGGAGATCGAATATCCGGAATTGTCAAAATTGCGGAACCGACAACTCCAATCGACTCCCGGAACATGTACATGACCATACGAAAAAGTTACGCGGGAAAAACACGAGAGAAATCGCGTGAACTCGCGAAACCCGCAGCAGCCACGCGGGGTGACTCGCAGCAGCCCGCAGCAACCCGCAGCGAGTCGCCTGACTCGCTGCTGCTGGGACCCTGCTGGATCTCTGCGGGTCAGCTGCGGGAAATCCCACAGCACCCAGCGAAATCCCCGTAGCAGCCCACAGCAACCCGCAGCGAGTCGCCTGACTCGCTGCTGCTGAGCGCTACGAGTCGCTGCGGGAAAACCCGCAGCAGGCAGCTGGTCGCTGCGGGAAAACCCGCAGCCGATCCGCGTATCGAGCCCTAGGCTCGATTTTTCCCCGCGCGATCTTCGTCCAGCCGAGCCGTCGAGCCGCCGGCGGTCCGGTGGTCCGACCACCACCGCCCGATTCGACCTCGTCTCGTGGGTCCGTTCCTCGGATCTTGGTTCAAGGTATTTTTACGATAATTAAACGATAAAATCATAAAGAGGGTTTTACGATTTACCTCGTTCTCGTTGTTCGGAAAAACGAAGAACTCAATTTGACGACCTTGAGATCTTCCCACGTATTCCTTGCACTAGCTCGGACGTCGTGTGGGCGACGATCTACCGAACTCCATGGATCTCCCTCTCTACTTTCTCTCTCTAGAATTGTGATCTTCAAGTTATGAGAATAGAGAAGACCATATAGTGCTTTTATAGGCTACGTAGGGGATCTTAAGGAGGTGGAATATTGGGCTTCCAATATTAATGATTAAATTGAGCCCAAGCCCAAATCTATTAATCCATTAATATTAATTAATTCTATTTTCCACTATATAAAATTAATTGCACTCCCAATATTAAACCATATTATATCAAATAATATTTCTCCGGTAGTATTATTTATTCCGTGTATTTAAGATATAAATATCCATGAATAAAATTAATTTATTGCTAATTAATTTATTCATCTCTTATATCCGAGACTAGTACCATTCAACCTTAATTATTATGCGGAACGAATCCACCTGCAGGGTTTACATAATAATTCCTTATGAACTCATCTCGGGGATATTATCAACCCTTCCGGGATACACTTTCCCGTCAAGTATTCACGGCATGTCATATATAAAATATAGTGACCCAACTTAACCGGTAATTAACCCAATAATTAAACCGGTTAATTCCTTTGGTAAATCAAAGTCACTTATATTAAATATACACACCCGCAATAGTTTCGGGGATTAAGAATAAAATACACTGAGACTCGAATCGATTATCGCCGGCAATCCTAATCGATGAATCTCAACGATCCGCTCAATACACCAAGTGTACAAGTGTGATAAAATAATTAAGACAAATTATTTTCTCTCTCACACAACGACTATACCGATGGATTGGTCCGTGTCCATCTAGGTCGTGAGCAACTGTTCGATTAAATACGAGTAACCGATAGTATGATCTTCTGTGTGACGTCGCACACCATACTAACTACAACGTATATAATCCAGGACTATAATTTGCATATATTTAATTATAAATAATTAAACGCAAATAATTGTTTATTTAATTAAATAGATTAATGGCAATGGATCGTGAGTTTCTGTCACTTAAATCTAGACATTAAGTACACAACTCCAACAAGTTGAAGTCTAGAATTGTGTGTTCCCAAAAGAGACCAGTAGTTCATTTAGACCTCTCATCGAATGGTCGAACTATATCTAATATAGTTTGTTTTCTCTTTTCCGAAACATAACCTTCATGTGCTTGTGAACTAATAGGTTCCACATACATCAGTATGGATCATCCCTAATTACTCACATGTTCTCCTTGTTGATGATTTAAGTGAAATCATTGTCCATTTAATGTAATTGGATTCATACAAAGTTTCGGTAATGATCCTAAAGCACTACAATATGATTTAGGCGAAGTGCGGAGTGCACGGTTGTATAAAAGTGATAACGGATCATTGTTTGGTTAAGTGAATGTTGGTGTTGATTTATTGTGTGTAAATTAGCATGAAATATATGTTAATTTCATGGTTTGCATGGTTGTAATATGCAGCCACGAAATTGCATGCATGGCACCTAAAGAAAGTGATTTCGAAGAGGTGTGACCATTCTTAAAGGGTGCAACTCTTCCCAAAGGGTGCAGCCCTTCATGAAAGGGTATTTTCACTATCCAAAGGGGTGTTTCAACACCTATATAAGGGTGTTGAAAATCAGATTCTAAGACCCACGAAAATTAAGAGCTTTGTGTTAACGAAGTATAGCAAATAAACATTCTATAGTATACTTGTTTCTACGCCAAAGAACAAGTGCGGTATTGTCTTATCCTAGAAGAAGTTTCGTGATACCTTGGCTGTTATAGGGTCGAAATATTCTTTAAGGAAAACGTGTAAACGTGATTCAATATTTTCCAAAGCCTCCACATTCAGAAACACACAAAAGAAACAACAATCTTAAAGAATATTTACTATTCTGAACGATGGAGTCGGTTCGTGAGATGAACAGCAAATTCGGAAAATTGGAGAAGTTCGAAGGCGTAGACTTTCGAAGGTGGCAAAAGAAGATGCATTTCTTGCTAACAACGTTGAAGGTGGTGTACGTTCTAAGTACTCCACAACCAGAAGCAGCAGACAACGAATCGCCGGAGGAAACTCGGAAACGCTGCAAATGGGAAAATGACGACTATATATGTCGTGGGCATATATTAAACGGTATGTCTGACTCTCTCTTCGATATCTATCAAAATGTGGAGTCTGCTAAGGCCCTTTGGGATAGCCTTGAATCCAAGTACATTGACGAGGACGCTTCTAGTAAGAAGTTCCTAGTTGGTAATTTTATGAATTACAAGATGTGCGACGGAAGGCCGGTAATGGAGCAATATAATGAATTGCTCCGGATATTGGGTCAATTTACCCAACATAATATGAAGATGGACGAGTCCATCTCGGTGTCTAGTATTATAGACAAATTACCGCCGTCGTGGAAAGACTTCAAACACACCTTGAAACATAAAAAGGAAGAGTTGTCTTTAGTACAACTCGGTAGTCACTTGCGCATAGAGGAATCTCTAAGGGCGCAAGAGGGTGAAAAACCCAAGGACAAGGAACCGATAAGGTCTGCAACTATCAATATGATGGAAGCAGGGGAGAGTTCGTATAAGAACCGAGGGACAAAGCGTCCCTACAACAACAACAACGGCAACAATGCTGGGAGTAAGAAGCCTAAGGGCGCTTGCTGGATATGCGGAAAAACGGGTCACTTTAAAAGTGATTGTCGTGCGAACAAGAATAAAAAGGGAACGATGAATAATCGCTCGGGACAAAGGTCTAATAACCAGGGTCCGGACACCAATCAAGGTGAGACTACTATACATAATTTTGATGTAAATTTAAATTATGTCCCTATAGTTTCTGAAGCATTTTATGTGCAGGATGATTCGGTGGCATGGTGGATTGACTCGGGTGCTACTAAGCATGTTTGCAAGGATCGTCATTGGTTTCAAAAGTATGAACCAGTTGTAGATGGATCAGTGCTTTACATGGGAAACGAGTCAACAGCCCCTATTCTTGGTCGCGGCGAAGTGTTGTTGGAATTCAGTTCCGGAAAGTCCTTAGTATTATTAGATGTATTACATGTACCTGGAATAAGGAAAAATCTTGTATCCGGTAGTGTTTTATCCAAGTATGGATATAAACAAGTATACGAATCTAATAAATATGTATTGACTAAGAATGGTGTATTTGTCGGTTTTGGATACCAATGTAACGGGATGTTTATGCTTAATATTATGAATAAAGTTGATGATTCTGTTCTTATGGTTTCTTCTAAAGTGAATGATTCATTATTGTGGCATGCTAGACTAGGACATGTTCATTATAAGCGCATGATTGATATGTCAAACTTGAATTAATCCCTGCTATGAACATAGAAGAAGATAAGTGTAATACATGCATGCTAACTAAAATCGTTAGGCAGCCTTTTAAAGATGTTCAACGTGAATCTTGTATGCTTGAACTTGTGCATAACGACTTATGTGATTTCCATGCTACACCTTCGTTGGGGAATAAGAAATACTTAGTAACTTTCATAGATGATTATTCTAGATTTTGCTATGTATTTCTGCTAAGTACTAAAGATGAAGCGCTAGAAAAGTTTAAAGTATTTAAAACTGAAGTTGAACTACAACAAGAGTGCATGATTAAAAAGTTGAGAACCGATAGGGGAGGTGAATATTATGATCCTGTTTTGTTTGAATCATGTGGTATTATTCATGAAATAACTGCGCCCTATACTCCTCAACAAAACGGTATATCCGAAAGGAAGAACCGTGTACTAAAGGAAATGGTGAATTCCATGTTATCCTATTCGGGTTTGAATAGTGGATTCTGGGGAGAAGCCGTGTTAACAGCTTGCTATTTATTAAATAGGGTTCCTAACAAAAGGAACAAAGTTACCCCCTACGAACTTTGGTACAAAAAGAAGCCGAACCTTAATTATCTTAAGGTTTGGGGCTGTCGGGCTGTCGTAAGACTACCGGATCCCAAAAGGAAAACTTTGGGAGAAAGAGGCATTGATTGCATCTTTGTTGGATATGCTGTGCATTCCAAGGCATATCGATTCTACGTGATTGAGCCGAATGATTCAGTAGCGATTCATTCTATCATAGAATCGAGGGACGCCATATTTGATGAAACTAGATTTTTATCAATGGTTAGGACCAAGGATCTGGTGCCTAAGGTGGCTGAAAGCAAAGAATTAACTTTGCCCGAGCCTGAGTCGCTTGAACCTCGTCGAGGCACGAGGATAAGGACTAAGAAATCGTTCGGTCCTGATTTCCAGACCTTTCTGGTTGAAGGATCAAGGGACGAAGTTGGATTTCAATACTCGTATAGTTATCATGTTGATGATGAGCCTAAAACATACGAGGAAGTCTTGAAATCGCAAGATGTTGCATTTTGGAAAGAAGCCATCAATGATGAGATGGATTCCATTATGGGAAACAACACTTGGGTGCTTGCTGATTTACCTAACGGTTGTAAACCATTAGGATGCAAGTGGATCTTTAAGAAAAAGATGAAAGTCGATGGTTCAATTGACAAGTATAAAGCCCGATTAGTCATTCAAGGCTTTAGGCAAAAGGAAGGTATTGATTACTTCGATACCTATGCTCCTGTTGCGCGAATAACTACGATTAGATTATTGATAGCCTTGGCTGCAATACATAATCTAGTGATCCATCAAATGGATGTAAAAACAGCATTCCTTAACGGTGAGTTAGAGGAGGAAATTTACATGAAACAACCCGAAGGGTTCGTTATGCCTGGTAATGAGCATAAGGTATGTAAACTTGTTAAATCCTTGTATGGATTAAAACAAGCACCTAAGCAGTGGCATCGGAAATTTGATGAAATAATTTTATCGAATGGTTTTAAGTTAAACCAATCGGATAAATGTGTGTATAGCAAATTCGATGACTTTGGTAAAGGAGTCATTATTTGTCTATATGTTGATGATATGCTTATCTTTGGTACTGACCAAAGACAAGTGGATTTGACTAAGTCATTTTTATCATCAAACTTCGATATGAAGGATATGGGGGAGGCGGATGTGATTTTAGGAATTAAAATCATTCGTGAAAACAATGCCATTACTTTAACTCAATCTCATTACATTGAGAAAGTGTTAAAGAAATTCCATTGTGATGACTATTCTACGGTCAGTACTCCATATGATTCGAGTGTAAAACTCATGCCCAATATGGGTGTTGCTGTGTCCCAGTTGGAATACTCCAAGGTAATTGGGTGCCTTATGTATGCTATGACTAGCACAAGGCCAGACATTGCATTTGCGGTAGGCAAACTAAGTAGATACACAAGTAATCCTAGCACGCATCATTGGCAGGCTGTTAGGCGTGTATTAAAATACTTAAAGGGAACCAAAGACTTTGGTTTGACATATGTCGGATATCCTTCGGTAATAGAAGGGTATTCTGATGCGAGTTGGATAACCAATATAGAGGATCATTCCTCTACTTCTGGTTGGGTTTTCCTACTCGGAGGCGGTGCTATAAGTTGGGCTTCAAAGAAGCAAACTTGTATTACGAGTTCCACTATGGAATCGGAATTTATAGCACTTGCGGCAGCTGGTAAAGAAGCTGAATGGTTAAGGAATTTGGTTTATGAAATTCCTTTGTGGCCAAAGCCTATTTCGGCGTTTTCAATTCATTGTGACAGTGCAGCCACTTTGGCTAAGGCATATAGTCATGTTTATAATGGCAAGTCAAGACACTTGGGCGTTAGACATAGCGCGATCCGTGAGCTGATCACTCAAGGAGTAATCTCTATAGATTTTGTGAGATCACAACATAATCTTGCTGATCATTTGACCAAGGGATTAGCAAAAGACTTGGTAGTAAAGTCGGTGATTGGGATGGGTCTGAAGCCTCTTTGAATCTTCAAATATGGGATACCAAATTCATTTCTAATTGTATTAGAACCAGAATTCAATTGGGAAGCCTATATTTGAGATTGAAACACATGGAAATTATCCCAAAGGTATGTGTTTGAACCTGCATGTTAAGGTTGAAGTTAATTCTTAATGAATCATTTGATAAAGTGCATTTTGCAGGTGCACGAAGAAATGATTCACCTATATGAGTGGGAAGTGTGGCAGCTTCAAGAGTCGTGGCTAAGCTCTATATACACTCAAGAATGGATGGGATACAAGGCCTAATTTTGTATCGGAAATCATTATAGAATGTATTTGGAATTATGTGTGTATTATCTTTTATGTATTCAGATGGGTTGAAGAGTTCAATCTTTTAAGACACTCTGATTCTCGAATATATAAGTTGTATATAACACTAAGATGAAAATTCAATCTTCAAGACATTTTCATTTTATGCATAATTCTGGCTGTTATTGTTAACATAAGTGATTCAAGGATTACACTTAAATGGGGGAGGAATGTTGATGATTTAAGTGAAATCATTGTCCATTTAATGTAATTGGATTCATACAAAGTTTCGGTAATGATCCTAAAGCACTACAATATGATTTAGGCGAAGTGCGGAGTGCACGGTTGTATAAAAGTGATAACGGATCATTGTTTGGTTAAGTGAATGTTGGTGTTGATTTATTGTGTGTAAATTAGCATGAAATATATGTTAATTTCATGGTTTGCATGGTTGTAATATGCAGCCACGAAATTGCATGCATGGCACCTAAAGAAAGTGATTTCGAAGAGGTGTGACCATTCTTAAAGGGTGCAACTCTTCCCAAAGGGTGCAGCCCTTCATGAAAGGGTATTTTCACTATCCAAAGGGGTGTTTCAACACCTATATAAGGGTGTTGAAAATCAGATTCTAAGACCCACGAAAATTAAGAGCTTTGTGTTAACGAAGTATAGCAAATAAACATTCTATAGTATACTTGTTTCTACGCCAAAGAACAAGTGCGGTATTGTCTTATCCTAGAAGAAGTTTCGTGATACCTTGGCTGTTATAGGGTCGAAATATTCTTTAAGGAAAACGTGTAAACGTGATTCAATATTTTCCAAAGCCTCCACATTCAGAAACACACAAAAGAAACAACACTCCTTTCTCCAAGAAAGATGACATTGTTATCTTTTCAATCACACATCATTCACATGTATCAAATTACTCCAAGTCAAATGATTCTAAAATTCCTTCTAAAAGAAGCTTCGTTACATGTTTAGATTTTGATTTGATCTAATCAACAATGTTTCAGTTATGTCTCATCGATACTTATTCGATTTGGCCTTTGGTCTTAATGATATATATATGATTTGTCAAGTTTAAAGTATACATAAACAATATAATAATCGTACCAAAACAAAGAATAATTCACAATTAAAATAGTTACCAAACTATTTAATAGTGAAAAACTAATCCATCAGTATCCAATACTGAACCAATATTCATTGTTTATTGAAGGTACGAAATTACATAGTTATAATACTAAAACAAGGCCCTAAGGCAAAACAACATCATATGATCATACGGCTAATGCAGCGACCTTCGCTCCATTTCTTGCCCGTAGATCGACATCTCTACTCACCAAACTTACACTTCTATGTAGTTCCTCCACATACAAATGTGAGAACCACATTTGGCATCCAATACCCAAGAAGTAGAATTTGTGAAGTTTAATGTCTATATCATTAATACTTGAAGATGAAGCAACCCCGTTCTTCACATCTTCTTTGAACTTTGGGCAAATTCAATTATTCCCAATAATTGAGTCTCATTCAAATTTCTCATTCAAAATTATCTCAATGTCAAAACGTGATAAATCGTAAGTGAAAAGTCGAACTTTTCTAACCAGCGATATTATCATGCAATTGAAGCCCTATCTCTCATAAAATATGAGGGAGCCAACCAGACAATCGATTCACGCCATCCAATGGCTCGAAAGTCTCTAATTTGTGTCATTGATGAACTTAAGTGTTTTGGATTAAATCACTCCCCGAGGTGTAAATAATCCTAACCTTATAATCCATCAAATGAAAGACAAATTAGGCATTTGTTTTGAAATTGAATAAAATATGAACTTTTATATGTTTGCAAGTAGTGTCCAACACTTTTGCAGTAGACGCATTGAGATTCCCTAGGAACCCTAGTAGCCTTCTTGCCCATGCTCTTTTGAATACCCTATCCCATATCATAAGAATTTCCCTCTTAGGGTCCTTCTCTATCGCCGGCTCAGGAGCCTTGAGCATCCCGTGGAGCTCACGAATCGATTTCTTCAAACCATTCATATGGAAAATTTAGCCTAAAGGCATTATAACCATCATGAGATTGAAGTATGAAATCGGTTGCCAAATAATCATCATAGGAAAAATCTAGGCGGTCACTTGAAGCAAATAATCCAATCATTTGTTGCACATGTGATTCCATAGATTTCCATTTTTCCAGCCTAGCTGAAGCGATGACCTTGGTCATACCGAACCGCTCAATCATAGTATGTTCCCCGAACATGCTATTGAGTTGTTCAATGATATCATAGGAATTGGTAATCTAACACATTCTCATTGTATTCGTATTTGAGGACCATCCTCAAATTCCGTTGTCAATCAAGAAAATTTGTGTTGTTCAATTTTTCACAATCAAGAATTGAACCAAACTTGAATTGAGTTGATATTTGACATGATAAACTACAAAAGTAAGATACATAAAATATGTAAACATCCACAAAGCGGTAAACTAATAAGGTTGTCTAACAATTGTACTTATTTATTTCATTTTGTTCAATTGATCATTGTCCCTTAGAACAAAACGATCCCGAGATCCTCATCTTGTAAATCATTAAGCCGACTGAGTCCGCACTTAAGTATTTCAAGATAGGTAGACATACCCATGTCAATGATATCTAATATCACTCTCGGTCGACGAGAATCCCATTCTCATATCATGTCTCGATAGCCACGCCTGCAGTGGATCTATCGATGAGAAAACCAAATTCACATGTAAAGGGCTAACCCTTACTCCCACTTATCCCAAGATAACAAGTAGTACCCCGCTGAGGCGGACCTACCAACTTATGATCGAGGGCTTTATGGGTGTGATGTTTTGGACAAGACATTATACTCATTATTTTGGGAATTTGCATGCATAGGTTTGTTTATATGTAAGTTGAACATTTATAACATAAAACAACCTATAACTAGCAAAGCAAATAAATACGAAATCGAAAGGCCCCTAGAACCTCACAACTCTCAAACGAAAAGATTAAAAGCAACAAAATAGGCCTTGAACATCTTCTGGACTGGTCCGCGCCCGTCGTTTCAGTTCCGCGCTCGCCGATTTTGGTCAAAACAAGTCATTACCCCAAAAACCACGAACAGCGCCCGCCGTTTTACAACCAGCGGTCGCTGAACACCACCGGCGGTCGTCGTTTCCAAAACGGCGCCCGCCGAAAGGGTAAAAAACCAATCTGACCCAAAATCAGCATTTCGACTGTCGTCGTTTCCAAAACGACGGTCGTCAAATCAAAACGACGGTCGTCAAATAAAAACGTCTGTCGTCGTTTTTCTCTGACAGCCCCGGTTTTGCCCGTTTTGCTTCATTTTGCTTCGTTTCTTCTCGTTTTCGCCCGAGAGACGATATCCAACGTCGATCCATGGATTCAATCCATTGCTTACACATTGAACAATACATTTTTGAATATAAAAAACCTATCAATTACAAAAGATTCCAAGGGACGCAGCCCTCCAAAACTATGGCCAATCGTACGTAAAAAACGACAATTTCATTCACCCGACCACTAACGGTGGCCGGCCTTACATCTAATCACATAATCACAATTAAACAATTAATCCAATTATGTTGATTAAACTTCTTGTGTCCAACACAAAAGTGTGCACGAGCCCTAGGCTCTGATACCAATTGTAGGTACCGGTATACCGATCCGATCGATATACCGTGTGTGCGGAAGCGTGTAAAGCGATAGATCTACTATGCCATGATCTTAGTGCACACTTAATGTGTATAAGAACACATATAAACATATATATATACACATCCAATATATATATATTGAAGGTACCGGTATACCGATCCGATCGATATACAGTGTGTGTGGAAGCGTGTAAAGCAATAGATCTACTATGCCATGATCTTAGTGCACACTTAATGTGTATAAGAACACATATAAACATATATATATACACATCCAATATATATATATGTATATATATATATATATATATATATATATATATATATATATATATATATATATATATATATATATATATATATATATATATATATAAGGTTCAACGATTACTTACTTTTGTGACGAAGTGATTCGTTGATGTCGTTGAGGTGGTGTTGAGTCGATTGAACCACCTCAAATGGATCAGCCTCTTGAAGCTCTCCTTGTGAATGACCTCGTCACTCCTTTAGAAAGCCGCACAAATGGCCCGGCCTCTACGTGTTGCACACGAACCCGGATAATGAATACCTTTGCTTGCTTGAGAATGGATCTCCAAGATCACCTCTTTTCTCTCTATTTTAGTGGATTTTCGTGGCTGATGCAATTGTTAGAATGAGACATGAAAATCTGATTTTCATGCTCATTATACCCCTTTTACTTCACATGTAACCCCCACCATAATGTGTGTGTCATAACCACACATAATGGGGTGTTATGGTGAAGTTCAAAAGTCATCTCCACATAATCATGCCAAATCATGATATGTGGTCCCATTGGCTTGTGTGGCATGCCATGTCACACTATGTGACATGCATCCATGCAAGCCATGCATCCCATGCATGGGAATTAAATCCACGTAAATATTGATTCTAAATCAATATATTTATCAAGCAATGTATATCAATATCGAGCTCGTGTGTGACCCTGTAGGTATGATTTTATCGATCAATATTATATTGTTCCCAACAATTAATATTATCGAATAATCATTTAACATCCATAGACGACCTTATGACTTTATCGATTGCACACGTAGGATCGAAGGACATATCCCAACAATCTCCCACTTGGCCTTCAGAGCCAGTGTGCTGCCAACTTCCTGTTGTCACTTTATGTCTAAGTTTGAACTTGAGGCAAGACTCGAGTCATCCTCAATCGGTTAAAACCTTTCTTGGACTTTGAGACAGACTGTAAAACCAGATTTATCACTATGATACGAATCTGGACGTGGCCACGTATTTTCCACAGTCTCGACTCTCCAAGTGGCCGGTAAGACATGTATTCCATTATAAATGGAGGACAATCCCATCTTGTCAATCCAAGCTCTCCCACTTGCTTCTTGATATACCCAATAACAAGTTTTATAACCTCCTTTTACGAAAGGCGTTTACTTGTATCAAAGTACACCATTTCACAATGGAATCACTCTGGACTACTCAGGTCAGAGGAAATTGCTCGACAGTCAATGAAATAGTATTATGACTCGAAATCTTAAATACTATTCCAGTCGGGTATGTTCGATCATTAGCTCCCAGCTAATATCTATGTAATTGTACTTGATGTCCCACATCACTGTTGGAGTTGTGTACTTAATGTCTAGATTTAAGTGACGGAAACTCACGATCCATTGCCACTAATCTATTTAACTAAATAAACAATTATTTGCGTTTAATTATTTATAATTAAATATATGCAAATTATAGTCCTGGATTTTATACGTTGTAGTTAGTATGGTGTTGTATGGACACACAGAAGATCATACTATCGGTTACTCGTATTTAATCGAACAGTTGCTCACGACCTAGATGGACACGGACCAATCCATCGGTATAGTCGTTGTGTGAGAGAGAAAATAATCTATCTTGATTATTTTATCACACTTGTACACTTGGTGTATCGAGCGGATCGTTGAGATTCATCGATTAGGATTGCCGGCGATAATCGATTCGAGTCTCAGTGTATTTTATTCTTAATCCCCAAAACTATTGCGGGTGTGTATATTCAATATAAGTGACTTTGATTTACCAAAGGAATTAACCGATTTAATTATTGGGTTAATTACCGGTTAAGTTGGGTCACTATATTTTATATATGGCATGCCGTGAATACTTGACGGGAAAGTGTATCCCGTAAGGGTTGATAATGTCCCCGAGATGAGTTCATAAGGAATTATTATGTAAACCCTGCAGGTGGATTCGTTCCGCATAATAATTAAGGTTGAATGTTACTAGTCTCGGATATAAGAGATGAATAAATTAATTAGCAATAAATTAATTTTATTCATGGATATTTATATCTTAAATACACGGAATAAATAATACTACCGGAGAAATATTATTTGATATAATATGGTTTAATATTGGGAGTGCAATTAATTTTATATAGTGGAAAATAGAATTAATTAATATTGATAAGGATTAATGGACTTGAGCATTGGGCTCAATTTAATCTTCAATATTGGAAGCTCAATATTCCACCTCCTTAAGATCCCCTACGTAGCCTATAAAAGCACTACATGGTCTTCTCTATTCTCATAACTTGAAGATCACAATTCTAGAGAGAGAAAGTAGAGAGGAGGATCCATGGAGTTCGGTAGATCGTCGCCCACACGACGTCCGGGCTAGTGCAAGGAATACGTGGGAAGATCTCAAGGTCATCATAAGATCTCGTTTCTCCGCACAACGAATCGAAAGGTGAATTAAATAATTGCTATTTAATTCTTGTTTTATTGAATCAATTATCGAAGAACAAAGATCCAAAAGTTCGAACCCCGGATTAGACGACGAACGCGTGGTGGCGATCTAGGATCGCCGGACCACGGCGATCGCCGCCTAGGGTTTCGGCGTGCGCGCATGGAGCGAACCCCGGCTGGACGCCGGGGCTGCGATCGATCCAAGGATCGATCGCCGGCAGCGGGCTGGGCCCCGCGACGGCCCAGCTGGAGGCGGGCCGACCTCCTATGCGGCGGCGAGTCGCCGGACTCGCCGCGGGGGCTGCTGGGTAGCCCCATCGATCATGATGATCGCACGCGATCATCAATCGCGTGAACCCCGTCTCGCGGGGGTTGTATGAGAATTAATGCATGGGCTGTGCATCGTTCGATTGGGCACGAACCTAGATGATTCGAGCGGGTCTCGTTTTTTGTTCGTCCCGGTAAATCCGATCTTTCCGGAAATAATTTAATCTTTCTAATATTATTTAATTTAATTTTGGAATTAATTCAAATTCTATTTGGATTAGATTTCTTAATTATGGAATTAAATAATAGAATTAGATGGAGAATTAAATTAGGAAAGAAAATCCTAGTTTCTCTAGATATCCTATACCGACTTGGAACAGAAGTCTTAAGAAGAATCAAAATTCGATTTTGATTAGGATTCTTGAGATCTAATCTAAATAGGATTGAGAAATTATTAAAATATTGATTTTATTTAATTTAAGTATTTTATTTAAAATCATTAGATTAATTCAAAATTTATTTTGAATTGGAAAATCTTGGATTTTATTTAGAATAGAATTAAATATGGAAATCAATGGATTTTAATAAAATTGATTTTATTTAATTTAAGTATTTTTTTAAAAATCAATAGATTAATTCAAAATTTATTTTGAATTGGAAAATCTTGGATTTTATTTAAAATATAATTAAATATGGAAATCAATGGAATTGATTTTATTTAATTGGAGTAAAATTAAATATGAGAATCAAAGAATTTTTCCGTCGCTCGGCAAAGTATTCAAGACGTAGAATGAAGACTCAAGACAAGCATGCAGGAATTCATCAAGGTACGAATAGTCGAGAAATAATTTTACTTGAGCAATTATTTGATTATTTGTGTACGTACTTGCATGAAATGTATGTTTGTTATTATGCTTATGTGTATTTAATTATGCATTAGATAGCGTATCCCTTTGTTATAAAAAGCTAAGTGGGAGAGGGTATGGAAACATATCCATGGTCTCCATTGCTGTTCTCTTGATGACTTTTATGGACTTTCGAAGTTCGTATAGATAAGTCATTGGAGGAGAATTCTTGTAATTCCTCTTACGAGAAACATTGATTAAGTCTATCAAACAATGCCTAATTTGTCTTTCCAAAACTGACTTCAAGTCGTCTCATTCTCACCCCGGGGAGTGGAATGGAGCCAAAGCCACTTGGTCATGTCGAGGACACAAATTAGAGGCAGTCGTACCATTTTTTTTAAGGTGGATCGATTGTCTGCTCGGCTCCCTCATTTATGAGAGATAGGGTTGTTCGCATGGTGAATCACTGGTAAGAAACTTCGAGTTTCACTTATGATTCTCCGCGTCTTGATTTACAAGATCGAATGGATCAAGTAATTGGGAGTCAATTATAAAGATCTCTTGGTGTAGTAAACGTCCACACAACGTGGCTTGCTATGCTGACGGATTTTGGATTAATTGATGTAGACAGTTGTAAGAAATTGTGAAGAGTTGTGAAGTTATCGTAAACGTCCACACAACGTGGCTTGCGGTGATATAGCAATTCCAAACAATTTACTTTGGTGCTGAGTAATGGTTTACACTTAGATACGCATTATAGTATTCCTCCCAACGAGGTTCCGCTATAAGTGATGTATGACCAAAGAAAATCTAATTGCTAAGTCGTTTAGGTGGGTAAACGTCCACACAACGTGGCTTGCCTTACCTGATGGGATTTTAGAGGCGATTAGTGATTTAATGATATTATTAAAGGGAGATAATATCGGATATTAAATCAATTGTTTGTTGTTATATGTGCTCATAGATTAGGAAATGGCTTTGAACCCACTTTCTGTGATACGTAAGGATTTTTAAACTCACTGGTCCCTAAATGTAATGATTGGAATAGAGATCTAGACATTACCCAAACTGTTGAAGAGTACAAGGTTGTACTCAATGAGCTTTGTCCTTCTGAGCCTATTGACATAGGCGGCTAGACAAGAAGCGATGAGGATACTCATAAAGGCCAGTCGCTTCGAGGAAATGCTTAAACACGTTTTTGAGATGATTGACCTTTTAGACGAGTTGAGACGGAGATCGCAAGCTCTTGTAGCCAATGCCAAAGGTTTCGAACCTAAAGGCATGAATCGGGGAAAAGGAAAAGAAAGCAAAGAAACCCAGTGGTTCTAAGATTACTAGAACTACGAGATGGGACGAGAAAGCCAAGAGGCAAGAGTTCTCGATGCAAACAGTCTGGGTACTGGAAGTCTGATTATCCTCTCAAAGAAAGTACGAAATTTTCTTTAGTCGTAAAACATAGTCAGTGGTATTATCTACCGGAACCTGGTGTGTAGATATGGAACCACTGACGGTATGTGCATTTTAAATGCAAAGGTTCCAGGAAACCTGACGACTTAGAAAAGAAAAAGATCGTAGTCTATGTGGGCAATGCTGTAGAGGAGGCAGCTGTTGCAATGGAGGACATTTTATAAGATTTCATTTTGAGTTATTGCTTTTATGTACCTTTCATATTAGAAAGAACTTTGTTCTGGATTTCTAATAAATGGATATTTTATTTCTTTTAATCATTTGATGGTGATAAGAAGAAATAATGATATTATCTATTCTGGTACATTAGCTAGCAATATATGAATGATGAATCCTGAGTCCACCACGATGCAACGAACCGTTTTATATAACTCGTCTTACTAATAAGAGATTTCTTAGTTAAATCATTTTACTTGTGGATTCTTATGCTAAGTCATATTTATTCAAATAAGAATTTCAAAGGTCGAAAATTGATTGTAAGATCAATTAAGTTGAAGGAGTGGACCTTCCGACCTAAGAATCTAATTTGGAAGATAATACGACTAAGCAATCCTTTATGGATATAAGATATAAGATCCGGACAAGTATAAGAATTGATTGACTCTGATGTATGCAGACCTATGCCTACTCAGACAATAAGGTACGAGTACTTCATTTGATGATTACTCGAGAAATGGATTAGAATACCTGATGTGCCACAAAAGCAAGTGTTTTGACAAGTCAATGGACACTAAGCAATTGTGGAGAACCATCAAGGTATATCCATTTGTAGCCTGCGATTTGATCGCGGAGGCAAGTACCTGTCTGAGGAATGCATGGCATACTGATCAGAGATTGGGATTTGATCCCAAGTGACAACACCATACAGTCCTCTGTAAGATTGGTGTGTCGGAAATAAGAAATGGAACTCTTATAGAAATAGTAAAAGCATGAGTTAAACGGAACTACCTATGTTCTATAGATATGTCTTGGTAAAAACGGCACATTCAAATGTGGTTGTAGAATATCCTAGAAGAACAAAAGATGTGTGTTCGATAGTACTATGAACCAGAAGGACGTTATAAGTTCTAACGCCCGATTCTTAGAGGAAGACTATTAGATGAACCACAAGCCCAAAATGACGTGATACTTCTGAAAAGAGAGAAAACGATAATGACTGGAAGCCAGCCAAACCGAGTAGCGGTACACCACTAACTGCACCTACTGTTATTACTGTTTATACACCGGAATGCCGTTGTAGTGGGAGGTTGTTTGACAACCGGAGATATTCATAAGACTAGGAGAGTTTCGAACTCTGGACCTAGTATACATGAAATCAATCCCTGGATCTACATAGAGGCGGTACTAGATCTAAATGTGCCTTCTTGGAAAGCAATAAGGATTATTGCTAAGAGGCAAGATCATTTAGAGTACAAGCTTAGTTAATCCATTGATGGATTGAAACGAAGCTAGAGATCGTGGAACTTGCGAATTGATGAGATAGTCCATTTGATGGATTCATCAAAAGGCATTGACGAATCGTGTGTATGGGAAACGTGATGGAAACAAGGTGGTGTTTCTCGGAGGTTTTATGTAGATAACATTTTATCATTGGTAACAATGTAAAGATGTTTTCAGACATAAAATGATGGTTGTCTAGAAAAATCGATATATGAGATAAAGAAGAAGTTAGAGCATGTTCTTAAGATCTAGGATCTCAAGAAAAGAACATTGTACTTCTCTAGATATCTTGTACGATTATGGTTCGTTTTAACATGCAAGATTCCGAGAAAGGTTCGTTACCTTTCAGAGACGGAATGCATCTATCTAAGGATATGTGTTTTAGAACACAAAAGGAGATAGAAGCAATGAAAGCAGATTCCTACACTTTGAGTGTGGAAAGCTTAATAAATGCATTGTTGAAAACGAGAACCTGATATCGGCTATGCGGTTAGCATAGTGGGAGGATATCAAGGTAATCCTGGAAAGGAATATTCGACTGCTGTAAAAGTACTTTCGAAGTACTGTTCTAGACTACGAAGCAGACGAGCATTTCCTTTGGATTACATTCTCTTAGATTTCTAATCAAATGAGGACCGGTGTAAGTCGATATCAGGCTATGTGTTTCACTATTGAAGGAGAAGGAGTTTTAACATGGAAGAGTGATAAGCACGATGCTTTTCGGACTCTGCCATGGGTAACCAAATAGCGGCCTCAGAGGCAGCGGAAGTTTTGGTATAACTCCGGGATAATCTCTGGGACTTAGATGTGATTCTTAATTTGCCAAAGGCTATGTAAATAGCGGTGCAATGGCAAATGGTAAGAAATCACAAATCCAGAAGTGTAAGATAACACATAGTGCAAGTACCACCTGATACGAGTCATCGTCGAGGGAGACGACGCTGTAGTCACCAAAATAACTTCAGATCGGCAACCTAGAGGGCTCATTCACATAGTACTTCTTGGAAGTACAACTTAAGCACGTGATGAGTATGGGAGTCGGGAGTTTGGAGGAAATGACTAGACCTTAGTACAAGTGGGAGATTGTTGGAGTTGTGTACTTAATGTCTAGATTTAAGTGACGGAAACTCAAGATCCATTGCCACTAATCTATTTAACTAAATAAACAATTATTTGCGTTTAATTATTTATAATTAAATATATGCAAATTATAGTCCTGGATTTTATACGTTGTAGTTAGTATGGTGTTGTATGGACACACAGAAGATCATACTATCGGTTACTCGTATTTAATCGAACAGTTGCTCACGACCTAGATGGACACGGACCAATCCATCGGTATAGTCGTTGTGTGAGAGAGAAAATAATCTATCTTGATTATTTTATCACACTTGTACACTTGGTGTATTGAGCGGATCGTTGAGATTCATCGATTAGGATTGCCGGTGATAATCGATTCGAGTCTCAGTGTATTTTATTCTTAATACCCGAAACTATTGCGGGTGTGTATATTCAATATAAGTGACTTTGATTTACCAAAGGAATTAACCGATTTAATTATTGGGTTAATTACCGGTTAAGTTGGGTCACTATATTTTATATATGACATGCCGTGAATACTTGACGGGAAAGTGTATCCCGTAAGGGTTGATAATGTCCCCGAGATGAGTTCAAAAGGAATTATTATGTAAACCCTGCAGGTGGATTCGTTCCGCATAATAATTAACGTTGAATGGTACTAGTCTCGGATATAAGAGATGAATAAATTAATTAGCAATAAATTAATTTTATTCATGGATATTTATATCTTAAATACACGGAATAAATAATACTACCGGATAAATATTATTTGATATAATATGGTTTAATATTGGGAGTGCAATTAATTTTATATAGTGGAAAATAGAATTAATTAATATTGATAAGGATTAATGGACTTGAGCATTGGGCTCAATTTAATCTTCAATATTGGAAGCCCAATATTCCACCTCCTTAAGATCCCCTACGTAGCCTATAAAAGCACTACATGGTCTTCTCTATTCTCATAACTTGAAGATCACAATTCTAGAGAGAGAAAGTAGAGAGGAGGATCCATGGAGTTCGGTAGATCGTCGCCCACACGACGTCCGGGCTAGTGCAAGGAATACGTGGGAAGATCTCAAGGTCATCATAAGATCTCGTTTCTCCGCACAACGAATCGAAAGGTGAATTAAATAATTGCTATTTAATTCTTGTTTTATTGAATCAATTATCGAAGAACAAAGATCCAAAAGTTCGAACCCCGGATTAGACGACGAACGCGTGGTGGCGATCTAGGATCGCCGGACCACGGCGATCGCCGCCTAGGGTTTCGGCGTGCGCGCATGGAGCGAACCCCGGCTGGACGCCGGGGGTGCGATCGATCCAAGGATCGATCGCCGGCAGCGGGCTGGGCCTCGCGACGGCCCAGCTGGAGGCGGGCCGACCTCCTATGCGGCGGCGAGTCGCCGGACTTTCCGCGGGGGCTGCTGGGCAGCCCCATCGATCATGATGATCGCACGCGATCATCAATCGCGTGAACCCCGTCTCGCGGGGATTCGGCTGGGGGCGGGCCGCGTGCCTTCGGGTGCGTGGTCTCCAAAGGCTGGACTCCGGCGGATGAGTCGGCGTTCATGTGATCTCCGGCGAAGGGTTTGATCGGGTTATTGGTTTCCGCAAATTTTAATAACCCGGGATATCGAATTCCAACAATCACTAGCCCATGAAGCGGCGCTATAATACACATTACAATCTAGTTCTTTGTATTATCGGTTTGTCCGTACTCGATTATACGAACCAGGAACAACTATATGATTCAAGTATATCAGTTCAACCATTGTGACTTCATTATGCGGTAAGTCGACCTCATAACCCAATTGATATAACTTAATCATTTGGAAAATTCATATAAATTAAACCATATTTATATGAAGAAATATGTATTATACATATGAGTGAATGTTTACCAAATCTCCAAAAGTATCTAATACAGTAATAGAAATCACAACCCATCTCTAAGATGTCTGATATCTATTGCAGTCGTGAAAGTCTCAAGCTTAAACTGCTGGAGAGGTTTAGAAAGCGGGTTTGCAACCTTACCAAAAGTTGCAACTTTATTATCTCGATGTCTCCACAAAACTATCTCCCAAATAATGTGGAACTTCCTGAGCACCAGTTTTAGACTTGTGGTGCTTCCTAGCTCATAGGCTTGCGCGATAACTCTACTATAAATAGAGAACTATCGGATGGGCTGAGCTAGTTACGCCACCTAGTTCATTCAAGAACTTTCAAATCTTAACTGCCAAGATTACTGCATCCAATGCAATACTGTGCTCAGCTTCTGTAGTTTAATGAGCTATATTGCATTGCATGGAACTATTCCAGCAAATTTCACCTCTAACCAGACAAAAGATATAACCAGATTAAAATCGGAAATTATCTTAGTCTGTTTTGAAGTTAGCATTCAAATAGCTTGTTAATATCAACTCTTTTTGTCTTCCCAAGACAACAAAATATTCTTTTGTCCATCTAAGGTACATAAGAATATTCTTGGTCGCAGTCTAACGCGCCTCACCTGGATTTCCTTGAAACTGACTCGTCATGCTCAAAGCATACGATTCGTCTGGTCATGTACATATCATGGCGTACATTATAGACCCTATTGCCGAAGCATAAGGAATGTTTTCCATCCTCTTTTGCTCATCAATCCCTGTAGGGCCTTGAATCTTGCTAAGAGATGTGCCATGAGTAATTGGAATGAGACCCTTTTTGGCGTCTTTCATTCTGAACTTATCAAGCACCTTTTCAAAATAGGTCGCTTTACTAAGTCCAAACATCCTTTTCGATCTGTTCCGACAGATCTTGATGCCCAATATGTACTGTGCTTCTCCAAGATCCTTCATTGAAAAACAATTTCCAAGCCATTCTTTAATAGAATTAAGCATAGAAACATTGTTTCCAATAAGGAGTATGTCACCGACATACAACACAATTAATACAACGTAACTCCCACTGATCTTCTTGTAAAACAAGACTCTTCCGAGTTCCTCTGAAATCCAAATCCCAGTATGGATTCATTGAACTGAAGATTGCTACTCCGATATGCATTCTTTATTCCATAAATAGAACTATAAGCTTGCATAATTTCTCAGCCTTATTAAGATCGATAAAACTCTTTGGTTGTGTTAAAACACATTCTCTTCTAGAATCCAATTCAAGAAGTTAGTTTTAACATCCAATATTACCATAACTCATTATCAAGATGAGTCACAATGGCTAAGTTAATCCGAATGAATAAATCACAACAACTGGTGAAAAAGATTGATCATAATCCACCTCGTGAATATAAAACTTTTACCACCAAAATTGCTTTGAAAACCCTAGGTTTTCCATTCATGTCTATATTGATCTTGAAGAACTATTTGCACTCAATAGGTCTAACCTCTTGATGCAAATCTATCAAGTTCCAAACTTGATTACCAGACATTGAAATCATCTCGGATTATATGGCACCATGCCAATTTTTAGTAGCTGCACTCGTCATAACTTGGATATAGTTTGAAGGTTCATCGTTTTTCAAAAGCATGACTTCATATCTCTCATTGATCACAATACCTAAGTATCTGACTAAAAGAGATATATGCCTTCTGGACCTACAAGGGCTGGTATGGTTTCCAAAACCATAGGAATACTCTCAACCCAGTCTTGAGTATTCATCATTGGTTGTTCCACTTGAACCTCGTTCAAGATAACCGAGCTCCCACTGACTTTCTAGGAAAGATATCTCTTTTCAAGAAAATAACCATCTCGAGCAACAAAATATTGTTCTCAGATAGATCGTAGAATTTGTACCCTCGAGTTTCATATGGACATACCATAAGGAAGCTTTTATCCCATTTGAGTTCAAGCCCTGTAGAGATAAATCTCTTCATAGAAGCTATAGAACCTCAAATCTTGATGAAAACAATTTAGGGACCCTCCCTTTCCATACCTAGTATGGTGTCTTTATCAACAACTTTTGACAATGTCCTATTCAGTGTATAGGTTGAAGTCAAGAATAGTGTGTTCCCAAAAGAGTTCAGTAGTTCAATTAGACTCATCATCGATAGATCGAACTCTATCTAATAGAGTTAGTTTTCTCTTTTCCGAAACATAACCTTCATGTGCTTGTGAACTAATAGGTTCCACATACATCAGTATGGATCATCCCTAATTAATTACTCACATGTTCTCCTTTCTCCAAGAAAGATGACATTGTTATCTTTTCAATCACACATCATTCACATGTATCAAATGACTCCAAGTCAAATGATTCTAAAATTCCTTCTAAAAGAAGCTTCGTTACATGTTTAGATTTTGATTTGATCTAATCAATACAATGTTTCAGTTATGTCTCATTGAGACTTATTCGATTTGGCCTTTGGTCTTAATGATATATGTGATTTTGTCAAGTTAAAGTATACATAAACCATATAATAATCGTGCCAAAACAAAGAATAATTCACAATTAAAATAGTTACCAAACTATTTAATAGTGAAAAACGAATCCATCAATATCCAATACTGAACCAATATTCATTGTTTATTGAAGGTACGAAATTACATAGTTATAATACTAAAACAAAGCCCTAAGGCAAAACAATATCATATGATCATACGGCTAATGCAGAGACATTCGCTCCATTTATCGCCATAGATCGACATCTCTATTCACCAAACTTATACTTCTATGTAGTTCCTTCACATGCAAATGTGAGAACCACATTTGGCATCCAATACCCAAGAAGTAGAATTTGTGAAGTTTAATGTCTATAACATTAATACCTGAAGATGAAGCAACCCCGTTCTTCACATCTTCATTGAACTTTGGGCAAATTCAATTATTCCCAATAATTGAGTTTCATTCAAATTTCCCATTCAAAATTATCTCAATGTCAAAACGTGATAAATCGTAAGTGAAAAATCGAAGTTTTCTAACCAGCGATATTATCATGCAATTGAAGCCCTATCTCTCATAAAATATGAGGGAGCCAACCAGAGAATCGATTCACGCCATCCAATGGCTCGAAAGTCTCTAATTTGTGTCATTGATGAACTTAAGTGTTTTGGATTAAATCACTCCCCGAGGTGTAAATAATCATAACCTTATAATCCATCAAATGAAAGACAAATTAGGCATTTGTTTTGAAATTGAATAAAATATGAACTTTTATATGTTTGCAAGTAGTGTCCAACACTTTTGCAGTAGACGCATTGAGATTCCCTAGGAACCCTAGTAGCCTTCTTGCCTATGCTCTTTTGACTACCTTATCCCATATCATAAGAATTTCCCTCTTAGGGTCCTTTTCTATCGCCGACTCAGCAGCCTTGAGCATCCCGTGGAACTCACGAAGCGATTTCTTCAAACCATTCATATGGAAAATTTAGCCTAAAGGCATTATAACCATCATGAGATTGAAGTATGAAATCGGTTGCCAAATAATCATCATAGGAAAAATCTAGGCAGTCACTTGAAACAAATAATCCAATCATTTGTTGTACATGCGATTCCATAGATTTCCATTTTTCCAGCCTAGCTGAAGCGATGACCCTGGTCATACCGAACCGCTCAATCATAATATGTTCCCCGAACATACTACTGACTTGTTCAATGATATCATAGGAATTGGTAATCTAACACATTCTCTTTGTATTCGTATTTGAGGACCATCCTCAAATTACGTTGTCAATCAAGAAAATTTGTGTTGTTCAATTTTTTTTTTACAATCAAGAATTGAACCAAACTTGAATTGAGTTGATATTTGACATGATAAACTACAAAAGAAAGATAACTAAAGTATGTAAACATCCACAAAGCGGTAAACAAATAAGGTTGTCTATCAAAACTACTTATTTGTTCCATTTTGTTCAATCGATATACAATATCTATGTTCCCTTGAACAAAACGATCCCAAGACCCTCATCTTGTGAATCCTTAAGCCGACTTAGTCCGCACTTAAGAAATCCAAGATAGGTAGACATCCCATGTCAATGAAATCTAATGTCACTCTCGGTCGATGAGAGTCCCATTCTCATCTCATGTCTCGATAGCCACGCCTGCAGTGGATCTATCGATGAGAAAACCAAACTCACGTGTAAGGGTCTAACCCTTACTCCCACTTATCCCAAGATAACAAGTAGTACCCCGCTGAGGCGGACCTACCAACTTATGATCGAGGGCTTTATGGGTGTGATGTTTTGGAGAAGACATTATACTCATTATTTTGGGAACTTGCATGCATAGGTTTGTTTATATGTAAGTTGAACATTTATAACATAAAACAACCTATAACTAGCAAAACAAATAAATACGAAATCGAAAGGCCCCTAGAACCTCACAACTCTCAAACGAAAAGATTAAAAGCAACAAAATAGGCCTTGAACATCTTCTGGACTGGTCCTCACCCGCCGTATCAGTTCCGTGCTCGCCGATTTAGGTCAACCTTAGTCCGTACCCCAAAAACCACGAACGGTCGTCGAACACCACTGGCGGTCGCCGTTTCCAAAACGGCGGTCGCCAAAAGGGTATAGAACGGGGCTGACCTAAAACCAGCCTTTCGGCGGTCGCCGTTTCCAAAACGGCGCCCGCCGAATACATTCGGCGCCCGCCGGAGCACAAACGGCGCCCGCCGTTTTGCTCCAGCAGCCCGGGTTTCGCCCGTTTAGCTTCGTTTTGATTCGTTTCTGATGGAGTTATATTCTAAATGTCTAGTTTAGTGACAATATGGAACTCCTTATCTGTGTTTTACATTATCTAATAATCAAACTGTCGGCATTTTTAGTCTATCTTATACTTGAATGCAATAGTCCTAGATATATACGTTGTAGACAGTATGGCGTGAGGAGACACGCGGAAGATCATACTGTCGGTTACTCGTATATTATCGAACAGAGGCTCACGACTTAGATGGACAGGGACAATCCATCGGTACGTCGTAGTGTGACTGGGTAATAGTTGGTCTTGACTATTATGTTACACTAGTACACTTGGTGTATTGAGCAGGACCACGGGAGGGCGTTCGATTTATACTAATCGACGTAATCGAACTAGACCTCAGATATTACGGATAAACGAATTCCTAATCCCTATATAATTATAGGTGCGTTTGTCCAATTCTCGGTTCTTTAACTTGCCAATGAGTGAGACTAATTGATTAGTCGAGATACTCGGTAAATTGGGAATCGGAATTGTACACACGGCATGCTATAGATAATAGACAGGAAACCGTGTCCCGTTTATCGGGTTGATGACGTCCCCGAGATGAGCTCATAAAGTTTATCATGTAAACCCTGCAGGTGGATTTGTTCCACATGATAATAAGGATGAGTGGTACTAGTCTCGGATAATAAGAAACGAATTAATTTAATTATTAGTAATTAAATAAATTCGTGGACGTTCGATATCTTAAACACGGGGAAGGTCGTTTATGTAATTTCGGCGGAATTATTATTGTTGAAATAATATTAAATAAATTTCGGGAATTCAATTATTATTATTTAGTGGAATTAATAATAATTAAAAATGTAATTAATTAAGGATTTCTTTTTAAGGACTCCGAGTTAATTAATATTGCATTTTAGCCTTGAATTTATTTACCTAAGAGGTCCCTAGTGTAACTCTATTTAAACCCCCCCCCCCCCTTGCCCTCTCCTAAACCTAACATTCGCCGCATTTATTTTTGCAGCAGAAATTAATTGCGTTAACGCAAATATAATTTCTTCTGTAAAAATTAATAAAGCTTTGCGCAATTATTTTACACAGAAAAGTAAAAAGGATATTGCGGTGGTTTTTCAGAGAAGCAGAAAAGGGAGACCCAACGGATCGTTGCCCACACAGCGGTTGGAGTCAAGGGCAGAGTCATACACTAGCAATCGCTAAGGTCTCAACAATTGACCGAGAGGTATGAGATCGATCTTCTATTCCGCATATTCATTCGATCTTTATTCTCGTTGATCATACATGAACGTAGATCGGGTTCCGGGGTCGTGGATCGTATTCCTCGACTACTGGGGGTTCTAGGACCTCCAGAATGGTAGTCGGATGAGGAAAAACGACCCGGAAACGAGCCCGGAACAGCAACGTCGAGTTGCTGTTCGCGTAAAAAACGGCGGTCGCCAGAGGGCAAACGGCGGTCGCCGTTTGCAGTTCCTCCAGCGACCGCTGGACTGAATTCGGCGGTCGCCGAAATGGTACAGTCCAGTCTCGTTTCGCGCGGTGGTCCTCCGGGGCTACGGCTGGGCGTGATTCGGGATATAAGCTGTTACGTGAACGAAGTAGCGACTTCGGATGTCGACTGGGATGGTTCGGATGTTCGAGCGATCGAACGAACGCATCCCGGGTAGTCGATTTCCAACAATTGGTATCAGAGCCGGTTTGTGCGTTCTTGTATTGTTTGCGAGTTTTGTTTTGCAGGATAACCCGATTATTATGGTCATATGTTTATGTACTGTTTATTGTGGTTTGTTAAACTCTCGGGGTTGTCGAGATTTTTGGTTTTGACGTTGCTTGTTTGTAATAGTTTAAAACGACGGGTTGAGTCGTTTAGGGTTTTTCGTTTTTTCGTTTTATCCGGGTGTATAGGATCGATCATTCCTGTATAGGATCGATGCCGGAAGTAGTTAGTTTACATATGTAATGTTGCTGCTGCTTGGTGATTCGAGACGAGATCGAGGGCCGGACGAACGAGGGTCGAGAAGTCGAACCCGCGGCTGCTGAAGGGCAAACGGCGGTCGCCGTTTTTCAAACGGCGGTCGCCGTTTCGGTGTTTTCTTGGCAGCAGCTTGCGGGGGTTCGACGGACATCACGGATCGCTTGTCGAGGGCCCGGGATGATACTCCAGTGGGAGGAGTTCGTCTCTTGGTCCTTAGACGAGTCGGTGGTGGATCGAGACCTAGACGAGCAACGAGACGAAGATCCGAGGAGACGTGCATCGAAGATTTTAAAGGCCATAATAATCGGGCCACGTTAATTGCTTTTTGTGTGTTTAACGTGTTTTATTATGCTTTAATTTCTATATGCATGTGCTTGAATATCCCTATATCGTAAAATACTAAGTGGGAGAGGGATTGGAAACAATCCCGCGGTCTCCATTCTCTGTTTTGATAGTGATGTGTGTCGCTTACGAGTTGGCTTTAGTGTCATCCTCCCTATCGGATAAAGTTGACACACGGATATCACTGGATCAAAATTCGAATTCAATTCCATTTATAGAATTGAACACTTAAGTTTTTCAAAGAAATGCCTAATCTGTCTTTCAAAGACTAATTTCAACTCGACTCATTCTCACCCCGGGGAGTGGAATGGAGCCAAAGCGCTTGGTTATGTCGATGACACAGATTAGAGACATTCGAGTCATTTGATGACTAGATCGATTGTCTGGTTGGCTCCCTCACTTTGTGAGAGATAGGGCTCAATTGCATGATTGATCGCTGGTTAGAAACTTAGAGTTTCACTTACGAGATATCAAGCTTTGATTAACGAAATTGTGAAATTTATTAAATGGAATTCAATTAACAAAGTTGTTTGTTTAGTAAACGTCCACACTATCGTGGCTTACTAGACGGAAACGGAACTTTGGGTTAATTGAGGCTCGACAGTTATAGGAAATCGTAAAGGGACCGCATGTCAACGTAAACGTCCACACTAACGTGGCTTGCGGTGGGCGTGTAGTTTCCGAGCGGTTAACTTAGTACTGAGAAATGGTATACACTTAGGTACGCTTTACAGTATCCTCCCCATCGGAGTCACTGCTGTAATGATGTACGACCGAAGTAAAAGTCCAGTTATAAAATCGTTTGGACTAGTATACGTCCACATGAACGTGGCATGCTAGTCTGATGGGATTTTAGGATTGATTGGTAAATTTAATGATATTAATTAAGGGAGTTAATATCGAATTAAATTTGACAGTTTGATTTGTCTCTTTTATAGATATAGCACTTAACCCGCTGTCTATACTAAAAGAAAACAAGCTCACTGGTCCGAATGATAATGATTGGAATGGAAACTTGGACATTGTCCAGACTATTAAAACTTCTACTCCCACTGAAGTCTTAACTGATGAGGACATTGAGGATGAACTCAGGAAGATGTTAAGACATAGTGCGGAAGCCGGACAAGAGGTGATTAATTTACTCAAGAAATTCGGTCCTCTTATGGAATTACTTAAAAATGATTCCAAAAGAATGGAATTTGTGAGTGAGTTAAGAAAATCACAAGTGCTTGCGGCTATGAAGTTGGATCTTTCTAGGCCTCCGGGCGGCAAAAGAAAGAAGAGGCAGCAACGGAAACCCAGTGGACCCAGAAATGGTGGACCACAGATTGGAGTGAACCAGCCTAAGGGCAAGTGTTTCCGTTGCAAGCAGTCTGGACATTGGAAGTCTAATTGTCCTCTCAGACAAGGAGGTACGAACTTTTCCTTAGTCACTGAAACATGTTTAGCGGTGTTATCCACCGGTACCTGGTGTGTGGATACGGGAGCCACTGATCATGTCTGCAATTCTTTGCAGGGGTTCCAGGAAACCCGGCGGCTTAGAGAGGGAGAGATCACTATCTACATGGGCAACGCTACGAAAGTGGCGGCAGTTGCAGTGGGAGATATTCATTTGTCTTTTAATAATAAAGTTTTGGTATTGAATAATTGTCTTTATGTACCGAATTTTAGAAAGAACCTTGTTTCGGTTTCTAAGTTGGTTTTGAATAAATATTCTGTTTCTTTTGATAGTTCTGTTATTATCAAAAAGAATGGTGAGTATATCTGTTCTGGTACATTGATAGGCAACTTATATATACTTAATCCTGATTATTCCACGTTGCAACGAGTAGAGTCAAATAACACATCTAGTACCAATAAGAGAAAGGAGCCTTCTAGGATGAATCAAAAGTACTTATGGCATCTTAGGCTAGGTCATATTAACTTGGGCAGGATTCAAAGGTTGATAACTGATGGAATACTCAGTGGTGTGAAAGATGAGGACTTTCCAACCTGCGAATCATGCCTGGAAGGAAAAATGACCAAGCGACCCTTTAGTGATAAAGGGTATAGATCCAAGGAAGTACTAGAGTTGATTCACTCTGATTTGTGCGGGCCTTTATCTGTCCAAGCGAGAGGAGGTTATGAATTTTTCGTAACCTTCACTGATGATTACTCAAGGTATGGTTTTATATACCTGATGCGCCGCAAGAGCGAGTGCTTTGACAAGTTCAAGGAGTACAAAGCTCTTGTGGAGAACCTTCATGGTAAAACCATAAAGACTCTACGATCTGATCGTGGAGGAGAGTACCTCTCGGGAGAGTTTAAGGCGTACTTATTAGAGAATGGGATTGATTCCCAGATGACTGCACCATACACGCCCCAGCAGAATGGTGTAGCAGAAAGAAGGAATAGGACTCTTATGGAAATGGTAAGATCTATGATGAGTTATTCAGAACTACCAGTTTCGTTCTGGGGATATGCCTTGGAAACAGCGGCGTATATCCTGAACTTAGTTCCTTCTAAATCAGTCCCTAAGACGCCCTCGGAATTGTGGACCGGGCGTAAGCCGAACTTGAAACACATTCGGATCTGGGGTTGTCCAGCACATGTGCTGAAGCATGGGGCTGATAAGTTGGAATCTCGTTCAGATATTCGGTTGTTTATAGGATATCCTAGAGGAACGAAAGGTGGTCTATTTTATAGTCCTCAGGACCAGAAGATCGTTGTTAGCACCAACGCTCGGTTCTTGGAAGAGGATTATATAATGGACCACAAGCCCAAGAGTGAGATAATACTGAACGAACTGAGAGGGGACGATCAAGGCTTAGATCCAACCGAACCGAGTGATACGCCACCACAGTCTGCACCTGTGGTTACTGAGGTTACACCGGAGCGTCGTCGTAGTGGGAGGGTTGTTCGACAACCCGATAGGTTCATGTTTATAGGTGAGTCTTCGGACTTGTTACCTGGAGAACATGAAGCCGATCCCTGGACCTACGGCGAGGCGCTTAAAGATCAAGATGCTCAGTCTTGGCAAAAAGCGATGAAATCTGAGATTGAATCTATGGATTCAAATCAGGTCTGGAATCTTGTAGCACCGCCCAAAGGTGTAAAAGCCATTGGTTGCAAGTGGGTGTACAAGAGGAAAAGAGGGTCTGACGGGAAGGTTGAAACCTTCAAAGCTAGGCTTGTTGCGAAAGGGTATACTCAGAAAGAAGGGATCGATTATGAGGAAACCTTTTCGCCGGTAGCTATGCTAAAGTCGATCCGGATTCTTTTGTCTATAGCAGCTCATATGGATTATGAGGTGTGGCAAATGGACGTCAAGACAGCATTCTTGAATGGGAATCTTGACGAGACCATTTACATGAGACAGCCAGAAGGTTTCATTAAGAAAGGCCAAGAGCATCTAGTGTGTAAGCTAAACCGATCCATTTATGGATTGAAGCAAGCTTCTAGATCTTGGAACATGCGGTTTGATGAGGTTATCCAGTCTTATGGATTCATTCAAAGCATGGACGAATCGTGTGTATACCGGAGATGTGACGGAAACAGTGTGGCGTTTCTCGTGCTTTATGTAGACGACATCCTTCTAATTGGCAACAATGTGAAGATGTTGTCGGACATAAAGGGATGGTTGTCCAAGCAATTCGATATGAAAGACTTAGGACAAGTTGGGCATGTTCTTGGGATCAAGGTTATAAGGGATCGCCGGAAAAGAACATTAAGCTTGTCCCAGGCTTCATATATTGATACGATTCTGGCTCGTTTCAACATGCAGAATTCCAAGAGAGGTGCTCAACCTTTCTGCCATGGAATTCATCTATCTAAAGACATGTGTCCCAAAACACAAAAGGAGATAGATTACATGAAGAAGGTTCCTTATGCTTCGGCAGTAGGAAGTCTAATGTATGCCATGTTGTGCACGAGACCTGATATCTGCTATGCCGTGGGCATGGTAGCTAGATATCAGAGTAACCCTGGACAGGGTCACTGGACTGCTGTAAAGAACATACTTAAGTACCTGCGAAGGACTAGGAATTATGTTCTGAGTTACAAAGCGTCCGAGTTGATTCCTATTGGTTACACAGACTCGGATTTCCAATCTGATAAGGATCAGCGAAAGTCTACATCAGGCTATGTGTTCACATTGGGAGGTGGGGCAGTCTCATGGAAGAGTGTTAAGCAGAAATGCATTTCGGACTCTACCATGGAAGCCGAATATGTAGCAGCCTCTGAGGCAGCTAAAGAATCGGTGTGGCTCCGGAACTTCCTTATGGACTTGGATGTGGTTCCTAAAATGCCTAGAGCTATCACAATTTATTGTGACAATAGCGGTGCAGTGGCAAATGCAAAGGAACCACGAGCCCACAATGCGAGTAAACACATAGATCGCAAGTACCACCTGATTAGAGACATCGTCAGGAGAGGCGATGCGGTTGTCACCAAGATTGCATCAGCGGATAACCTGGCTGACCCCTTTACGAAGGCACTTCCAGCGGAAGCGTTCAAGAGACACGTGAAGGGGATGGGTATCGGATGTATGGTAGAGGGCAACTAGAGATTTAGTATAAGTGGGAGATTGATGGAGTTATATTCTAAATGTCTAGTTTAGTGACAATATGGAACTCCTTATCTGTGTTTTACATTATCTAATAATCAAACTGTCGGCATTTTTTTGTCTTTCTTGTACTTGAATGCAATAGTCCTAGATATATACGTTGTAGACAGTATGGCGTGAGGAAACACGCGGAAGATCATACTGTCGGTTGCTCGTATACTATCGAACAGAAGCTCACGACTTAGATGGACAGGGACAATCCATCGGTACGTCGTAGTGTGACTGGGTAATAGTTGGTCTTGACTATTATGTTACACTAGTACACTTGGTGTATTGAGCAGGACCACGGGAGGGCGTTCGATTTATACTAATCGACGTAATCGAACTAGACCTCAGATATTACGGATAAACGAATTCCTAATCCCTATATAATTATAGGTGCGTTTGTCCAATTCTCGGTTCTTTAACTTGCCAATGAGTGAGACTAATTGATTAGTCGAGATACTCGGTAAATTGGGAATCGGAATTGTACACACGGCATGCTATAGATTATAGACAGGAAACCGTGTCCCGTTTATCGGGTTGATGACGGCCCCGAGATGAGCTCATAAAGTTTATCATGTAAACCCTGCAGGTGGATTTGTTCCACATGATAATAAGGATGAGTGGTACTAGTCTCGGATAATAAGAAACGAATTAATTTAATTATTAGTAATTAAATAAATTCGTGGACGTTCGATATCTTAAACACGGGGAAGGTCGTTTATGTAATTTCGGCGGAATTATTATTGTTGAAATAATATTAAATAAATTTCGGGAATTCAATTATTATTATTTAGTGGAATTAATAATAATTAAAAATGTAATTAATTAAGGATTTCTTTTTAAGGACTCCGAGTTAATTAATATTGCATTTTAGCCTTGAATTTATTTACCTAAGAGGTCCCTAGTGTAACTCTATTTAAACCCCCCCCCCCCCCCCCCCTTGCCCTCTCCTAAACCTAACATTCGCCGCATTTATTTTTGCAGCAGAAATTAATTGCGTTAACGCAAATATAATTTCTTCTGTAAAAATTAATAAAGCTTTGCGCAATTATTTTACACAGAAAAGTAAAAAGGATATTGCGGTGGTTTTTCAGAGAAGCAGAAAAGGGAGACCCAACGGATCGTTGCCCACACAGCGGTTGGAGTCAAGGGCAGAGTCATACACTAGCAATCGCTAAGGTCTCAACAATTGACCGAGAGGTATGAGATCGATCTTCTATTCCGCATATTCATTCGATCTTTATTCTCGTTGATCATACATGAACGTAGATCGGGTTCCGGGGTCGTGGATCGTATTCCTCGACTATTGGGGGTTCTAGGACCTCCGGAATGGTAGTCGGATGAGGAAAAACGACCCGGAAACGAGCCCGGAACAGCAACGTCGAGTTGCTGTTCGCGTAAAAACGGCGGTCGCCAGAGGGCAAACGGCGGTCGCCGTTTGCAGTTCCTCCAGCGACCGCTGGACTGAATTCGGCGGTCGCCGAAATGGTACAGTCCAGTCTCGTTTCGCGCGGTGGTCCTCCGGGGCTACGGCTGGGCGTGATTCGGGATATAAGCTGTTACGTGAACGAAGTAGCGACTTCGGATGTCGACTGGGATGGTTCGGATGTTCGAGCGATCGAACGAACGCATCCCGGGTAGTCGATTTCCAACAGTTTCTTCTCGTTTTCGCCGGAGAGCCGAGATCCTCCATCGAACCATGGACCAAGTCCATCGCTTACAAGTAGTACAATACATATATAATAGAAAAACCTATCTATTACAAATGATTCCAAGGGACGCAGCCCTCAAAAGACTATGGCCAATCGAAACGTAAAAAACGACAATTTCATTCACCCGACCACTAACGGTGGCCGGCCTTACATCTAATCACATAATCACAATTAAACAAATAATCTAATTATGTTGATTAAACTTCTTGTGTCCAACACAAAAGTGTGCACGAGCCCTAGGCTCTGATACCAATTGAAGGTACCGGTATACCGATCCGATCGATATACAGTGTGTGTGGAAGCGTGTAAAGCAATAGATCTACTATGCCATGATCTTAGTGCACACTTAATGTGTATAAGAACACATATAAACATATATATATACACATCCAATATATATATATATATATATATATATATATATATATATATATATATATATATATATATATATATATATATATAAGGTTCAACGATTACTTACTTTTGTGACGAAGTGATTCGTTGATGTCGTTGAGGTGGTGTTGAGTCGATTGAACCACCTCAAATGGATCAGCCTCTTGAAGCTCTCCTTGTGAATGACCTCGTCACTCCTTAGATCGTCCGGATGTGGAAGCCGCACAAATGGCCCGGCCTCTACGTGTTGCACACGAACCCGGATAATGAATACCTTTGCTTGCTTGAGAATGGATCTCCAAGATCACCTCTTTTCTCTCTATTTTAGTGGATTTTCGTGGCTGATGCAATTGTTAGAATGAGACATGAAAATCTGATTTTCATGCTCATTATACCCCTTTTACTTCACATGTAACCCCCACCATAATGTGTGTGTCATAACCACACATAATGGGGTGTTATGGTGAAGTTCAAAAGTCATCTCCACATAATCATGCCAAATCATGATATGTGGTCCCATTGGCTTGTGTGGCATGCCATGTCACACTATGTGACATGCATCCATGCAAGCCATGCATCCCATGCATGGGAATTAAATCCACGTAAATATTGATTCTAAATCAATATATTTATCAAGCAATGTATATCAATATCGAGCTCGTGTGTGACCCTGTAGGTATGATTTTATCGATCAATATTATATTGTTCCCAACAATTAATATTATCGAATAATCATTTAACATCCATAGACGACCTTATGACTTTATCGATTGCACACGTAGGATCGAAGGACATATCCCAACATATATATATATATATATATATATATATATATATATATATATATATATATATAAGGTTCAACGATTACTTACTTTTGGTGATCGTTGACTTTGGTTAATGTCGTTGAGGTGGTGTTGAGTCGATTGAACCACCTCAAATGGATCAGCCTCTCGAAGCTCTCCTTGTGAATGACCTCGTCACTCCTTTAGATCGTCCGGATGTGGAAGCCGCACAAATGGCCCGGCTTCTACGTGTTGCACACGAACCCGGATAATGAACATCTTGCTTGCTTGCGAATGAATCTCCAAGATCACCTCTTTTCTCTCTATTTGAGTGGAATTTCGTGGCTGATTCTCTTGTGTGATGAAAATCTGATTTTCATCCATATAAGTGCATCATTATGCATCCCATTACACCCCTTTGTAACCTACAACATAATGGGCATCATAATGCACCATAATCATGCAAAGGGGTTACAAAGGAGGTGAAAGGTCATGCCACATACACATGCCACTATGCATTGTATGTGGTCCCACTTGCTTGTGTGGCATGCCATGTCACACTATGTGACATGCATCCATGCAAGCCATGCATCCCATGCATGTTAATTAATTCCACGTAAATATTGATTCTAAATCAATATATTTATCAAGCAACGTACATCATATTTGAGTCCGTGTGTGACCCTGTAGGTATGATTTAATTGATCAATATTATATTGTTCCCAACAATTAATATTATCGAATAATCATTTAACATCCTTAGACGACCTTATGACTTTATCGATTGCACACGTAGGATCGAATGACATATCCCAACAGAGGCATCGTGTCTGGAACCTGATACCAACTGACGCAGGGAAGCAATAAGAACAATATTAAAACTCGTTGATTCAGAGGAATACCGAGAATTAATCGATCGTAGATCGTTGATTCATATGAATACCGATAAATGATAAAACAAAGAGAAACTCTTTTATTCAATGTCAAAAACAACTGACGAATAAATGAATGAAACGAAATATAAATAACTAAGAAACCCTAAACATGTTGGGCTTTATTAAAACGATAAGTAATAACCTAATTAAATATTGGGCCTCCAGTATCTACATAAATATATTTGCTGCACATTATCTACAATTCTCCTCCTTAATGTGCTGGTCCATGACTCCAAGAAGCTCTCTTAATTTAAAGAACTTCTCTTTAGGAAGTGACTTGGTGAATATGTCGGCAAGTTGATCTTCGGACTTGCAGAACGTGAGATGCACTTCACCTTCTTCAGTGGCCTCTCGAATGAAATGATACTTGATGTTAATATGTCTTGTACGACTATGAAAAATTGGATTTTTGCTCATAGAAATTGCTGATTTGTTGTCACCAAATAGCTCTGTAGCTTCATTCTCCTTCATGCCAATGTCTCCAAGAATTTTTCTTAACCAAACCACTTGAGATGTAGCCATAGCTGCTGAAACATACTCGGCCTCCGCGGTTGATTGTGTCACGCTTTCTTGTTTCTTTGAACCCATGAAAATACACTTGAACCAAGGGAAAATGTAAATCCCGTAGTACTTTTCATATCATCCAAGCAATCGGCCCAATCGCTATCACAATAGTCTTGCAAATTAACTTGAGCACCTTTGAAATATTTAATCCCAAAACCTTATCGTGCCTTTGATATACCTAAGTACTCTCTTTTCTGCCCCAAGGTGAATTTGACTCGGATTTGTCATGAATCGTGAAAGCAAACTCGAAGAAAACATGATATTCGGTCGTGTCGCACAAAGATCAACAAACTCCCAATTATGCTTCGATAGATAGAAGCATCAACCTTCTTTTCACCATCCTCTTTTCCATTTTTTCATTCACCACCAAAGGAATTTGAGTAGGATTGCAATCGGACATACCAAATTTCTTTAAAATATTTTCAGCATATTTTCTTTGGCTAATAAAAACTCTATCATTTTCTTGGTAAACTTCCATGCCCAAAAACTGATGTAGCAGCCCCATATCACTCATCTCATATTTTTTTCATCATCTCATTTTTGAAGTCATGTATCATCTTCTCATTATCCCCAGAAAATAATAAATAATCAACATAAAGTGCAACGATGAGTGTAGATGTACATTGAGTCTTGACGTATAAAGTCAACTCGCTTTTACTCCTCTTGAATCCATGTTCAATATATATGAATCAATTTGGCTATACCAAGCTCTTGATGCTTGCTTGAGCCCATACAAAGCCTTTTTTAATCGGTAGACTTTTTCTTCGGCACCTTCGATGACAAAGCCTTGTGGTTGCTCAACATAAATTTACTTTGTCAATTCTCCATTTATGAAGGCTGATTTTATGTCAAGTTGGTACAGCAAACACCCCTTTTGAGCCGCAAGAGCAATCAACATCCGAATTGTATCCAAACGTGAAACCGGTGAAAAAGTTTCGTCGTAGTCAATTCCGGGTTGTTGCGTGTAACCTTTAGCTACAAGTTTTGCTTTTGTTTCTTTGAAATGATCCATCTTCATTCACATTCACTTTGTAGACCCATTTCACTTCAACAACTTCTTTCTCTTTTGGCTTATCGACCATATCCCATGTTTTATTTTTTTTCGATCACTTCGATATCTTCTTGCATAGCTTTTTGCCACGCCTCTTGCTTCATTGCTTCATCAAAAATCTACAACTGAAGAAATGTGGATATCCAGGTTGTGAAACATATTCATATTCACTTACTCGCCTCGACTATATTAATCGGGACATTGGAAATTGTTGGCTACATTCCCAACAAACGTTTTTACACATTGATGCATAAAACAAAGAGTTCTGATCCCTTGTTTAATTACTTACTAGCAAAATACAACATTAAGGCATCCACATCTACAACACACTCATAAACTAATTAAGTCATTTCAATACAGTTACTGAGATGATCACCAGAATAAGCATCATCATCACCCAATAAGGCTATCGAACCGCTTGATTCTGTTTCCCAATTACTCTGATCACTATATCTACCTATCTGAGTCGGCACTGATGGCCGAGGACGGATTTGTATATCCCCATTTCGACTTTCCAGCATTTTCACAACTTCACTCATCGATGGCCGATCGACCGGACTCATCTGTATGCACCACAAACCAACTACTGTCATCTTTCTTTTTATTCTTTTCTCATTTCCATTGTCGTTATCTTCTTCTTCATCTTCAATATGATCAGCATCTCCCGTTTCAATGTCTTTGCCATTATTGATGCGATTGTAAATCCAGTCTGGGAAATATTGGCTTGACTCTCCCTCATTCGCCTTTATGTCTCGATTTTGTCCTGCCATTTCCATCAACAGCATTCCAAAGCTGTAGACGTCAGCCTTGTAGGAAACCCTTCTGATGCTTCTGTTGATCAGTTCAGGAGCCACATACCCTATTGTTCCTCGAGCAGCTGTGAGAGTCATACAATTTGGCAAGACCGAAATCCGATACCTTAGGCGTGAAATTATCATCGAGAAGTATGTTGTGAGGTTTGATGTCGAAATGCAGGATTTGAATGTCACAGCCAGTGTGTAAATATTCGATCCCACGAGCGACTCCAACTGTAATCTCGTACTTCCTCTCCCAGCTGAGTGGGTTCGGACTCTGTTGATTGAGGATGTACTTCTCCAGAGAACCATTAGGCAGAAGTCGAACACGAGGGCCCGTTTATTTGAAAATATACCGGCATAAAATCCGACAAGTTTAACAACATTTACGTGGTAGATCCTTCCGATGGTTGTGATTTCGTTGATGAAGTCTTGCCCGTTTTCTTTGGGCTTGGTGAGAAGTTTGACTGCAACAATGCGGCCGCTGCGTAGCTTTCCTTTGTAAACGGAGCCGTAACCTCCTTGGCCTAGCTTCTCACGAAAACCTTTCGTCATTTTCTTAATTTCTTTGTAGGAATATCGGATTGGCTTGAGGTCGTTATTGCTTTGTAGGAAGCCTTCAATTGTGTCGAAGGTTGACCGCTGCCTTCTTCGAAGTGTATAGATCAAAAGCCAAATGCAAGCTGCAAATCCTAATATGATCCTTATAGCAAGGTGGCACACTACAAAAAATGTCAATACTGAATTAGCATTACAATGAAATAGTATAAATGAAAAACATAAGAAAAATAAAGGACAATTGAAGCGCTCACTTGTGACTAACACCAAAAGAACGACCGCGATAACTTTCGCGATAACTTTAAAATCTACAATTAGAGAAAAAAAAATCTTAAATGTAGGATTATGAAAAACAAGCAAAGGTCATCAAAAAGACGATAAGCAAATTAAATATAAGCAACACACAAGATTTACAATAAATCGTTCAATAAATTATCTACATTTTTTCTCGGTTCAATTTTAGAGATTTTAACTCATAATAGGATTCAACATGAAAAATATTTAGGAAACTTTGAGCTCAAGAGTCAAGACATATCCTCCTAACATAATCTTTAAAAATGTTATCGACTTGGGAAAGAAGATGAAAATCTAACAAAAAAGCCCCATGAATGCCCCGGCCTCCTAAGAAACATTTATTTTTCATTGCTTACCATAGGTTTTATCTTGCACCGGTACCGGCCCTGACCCTGGCATTGTATGTACGTATATACGGTATTTGTTAGAAGTCGGTCAGAACTTAACAACTTTTAAAATAACTAGTGTTGTAGGGTGGAAGTTCTTACCATTGCGAGATGTAATGATATACAACTTTGGCATTGCACCTGCATTAATTTCAATGATCAGATCTCATCATAATTGATACAGCTCCTTTCGTCCCATAAGGACGATTTCAGTTTCTTTGTAATTTATGGGACATATATATAGGTAGGGTGCAAGTAATTCTTACGATAAAGAGCCTCGAGGAACCAATATGGCAAGCCACCTGCATTTCAATCTCATCATATATAAATTGTGAGTATGTATGTATATCAAATTAAGTGCAGTTGAGTACTTTAGTCGTCTTACCGCAGGGCATCGACCAAATAACATAAAAGTTACAACTGTAAACACACAGGCCCGTACAGGAATAAGTATACTCGAACCATGAAAGTTGAAACCCATTGAGAAGAGAGTCGTGGATTTCTGAAATGGAGACAGTACCTCTCTTTTTACTATCCACTAACGATGGCATCGGCGTTGATAGTAATTGAAGGTAGACCGTACACATCTCCATTATATCCGATGGATAATAATCTCCCAACATTATGTAACTGCTGAGTTTTGTATCGGTCATGTTCGTGTGACCACACGAATCATCGACTTCCATAAGTAACGAGCTGTGGTTCACGGTATACGGGCAGCTAATAAATGTAATCAATTGATTACTCGACAATATACTTCTGAAAGGAAAAGTAAATAAGGCCGCAGATGTAGAGTTATTTGGGAGGGAGCAGGTGTTGTTTTTTGATACGGAAGGATATGCTACAAGGATAGTTGTGTTGAGATAATCGATTTCTCGCACAATGAATTTGTAGTGAACATGGTCAATATATTTGTATGAGTAGGAGTGGTGATCAATATATAGTACCAAGGTTGTGTTGTTTTCGCAAGTTAGTTCATAGTTGGGATGACCGCAATTCGGAGGGTAGTTTGTGAGTCGGAAAGGGGAGCTAATATTGGGAATATTGCCGCAGGAAGAAAGTGGACAAATCTGGGCAACACACAATTGGTACGTGAAGATGAAGAAGTAACAAAAAAGGGTCGTGAGCATCGTGATGGATCGATGATTCTAATTAGCTCTTAGCTAGCTTATGGTTATGGTTGTGACTTGTGATGCCCAGCTGACACTTTGATATAATGGACAAAACTACATATCCACTTGATTGGAAAATAATCGCACTTCCATATAAAACTAGAATATAAGTTTGATATAATGGACAAAACTACATATCCACTTGATTGGAAAATAATCGCACTTCCATATAAAACTAGAATATAAGATTTTTTATTTTTTTTACTTTGTTGGTTAAATAAATGTGTTGCAATGTTGCCATGAAGTACAGTTGAACACGGCGCCTTGAAGTGTCTGTTGTGTTGACTTGACTCAACTTACTAACAAACAGTATAATTTGATTTGATTCAGATAGTTTTTCATCTTGCAAACACCATGTTTGTCTACCTCGTTTTTTGCTGCTTCTCTTTTTTATTTGGTCATGTGCTCGGACAAGAAGAATTAATAGATGATTGCAAGCCGGCGTATTGCAGGAAACACGGGCCGACAATCAAGTTTCCTTTCAGAAACAAAAATCTACAACCGCAGAGATGTGGGTATCCCGGATTTGTTGTATTTTGCGACAGTCGAAATGAGACGGTTCTTGTGCTGCCTTCTGCCGTACACGTTGCTGTAAAGAGCATTAGCTATGTGGAACAAATAGTCCACCTTTATGATCCTGGATATTCTCTTGCCGAAAAGCTACTAGTACCAAACCTCAACTTATCTGCCTCCCCATTTCATTTCTTTTCAAAATCCAAAACTAACTATACACTCTTTAATTGTTCTAATTCGAAAAGTATCCAATATTTTACTTCTGACATACAAATGAATTCTTATTATGATCTTACGTCTTGCATGAATATTGGTAACACCACATCTGTCCCGGAGGAAATGTTGGATGAAAATAATGTTCTGTTGAAGTGGTCTGAACCTGCAGGCCACCAATACAAAACACAAGAGATTATAAAGACAGGTATGTATATATAGTGGTATATATTATTTGTTCGTGAAGCCCTTTTATTGGAAACTAAATTCATTCCTTTGTTGTAAGTGAGCTCTAATTTCAACAATGCATATTTATTGAAACCGACAGAAACATCGTGACGAGTTTTGTTGATCTGTAGGTGTGATCTTATGTTCTGTTATCATCCTACTAGCTGCTTTTGTCCTTCTTTGCATCTTAATTTGGACAAACAGAAAGAATCACTTGATGATTGAAAAGTTTCTGGAAGATCACAAAGCTATGAAGCCCACAAGATTCTCTTACTCCCATTTAAAAAGAATCACACTCAACTTCACTGAAAAATTGGGCGAGGGAGGTTACGGAATTGTTTACAAAGGCAAGTTAACGAACGAAATAAATGTGGCGGTCAAAGTACTCAACAACTTCAAGGGTGACGGTAAAGAGTTTGTGAATGAAGTGAGCACAATAGGGAGAATACACCACATCAACGTGGTACGTTTGGTTGGATTTTGTGCCCAAGGATCCAAAGAGCTTTGGTTTATGAGTTTCTCCCAAACGACTCCCTCGAGAAGTTCATTTTCCAATCATCAAGTTCCAACAAAAAATCTCTCGAATGGAAAAAGTTACAAGACATTGCAAAAGGAATAGCTAAAGGCATTGAGTATCTCCATGAGGGTTGCGATCAGCAAATCCTCCATTTCGACATAAAGCCGCACAACATTTTGTTAGACCAAAACTTCAATCCCAAGATATGTGATTTTGGTTTGGCCAAGTTGTGCTCCAAGGAGCAAAGTGGCGTGACGATGACGGATGCTAGAGGAACAATGGGGTACATAGCCCCCGAGGTAATGTCGAGTGTCCTATAAGTCTGATGTTTATAGCTTCGGAATGTTGCTACTTGAAATGGTCGGTGGGAGGAAGAAGACTGATTCTAACGTAAATACGAGCCAAGTTTACTTTCCACAATGGGCTTACGAGTGTTTACATTTAAATGATGGTGATGACTTTTGGGCAGAGATCGCGGAAGGTGAAGATGGGAATATAGCAAGGAGGCTCACTATCGTTGGGCTGTGGTGCATCCAATGGGGTCCGACCGATCGTCCGTCAATGAAAGAAGTCGTTCAAATGTTGGAAGGAGATGATGAACAAAGTCTTGCGATTCCTCCAAATCCATTTCCAGCTACAAATTGTATTTCAAGAATGATACCTCCAGAAAGTCATGATCAAATAGAGTTGGCACTCATAGCAGAATAAAAGGTATACCGCCTGGATTTTCCATTCTGGGCTGCCTAGGCGGGTATAGACTATTTTGGACACAAAAATATTAAAATAATATAATAATAAAAACTTTTATAAACAATAAAAGTTTTTATTGTTTATAAATTTTTTAAAATAATATAAAAATATGAATTATTCTATATTGCTAAAATATACATATAAAAGATTGTGCCTAATTAAATATTAATTAATTTGATTAATTAAAGTTTAATTATTGTGTATATATTATATAGTTTATAATATATGTATTTTATACATTACATGTACATATTGTATGATATATTATATATGAATTATGTATGTATATATAATTGTAAATACGCGTTGCTGAACATATAATTATATGTAATACATATAAATATATATGTATTGTGTAGTGTTATGATTATAATTAAGATTATGCTTATGGTTGTGATAATAATAGGTACTGTGTAGTGTTATACTTGAGTGAATTGGAGTTGGAAAATTGAGAGGACCACCGCCGATCACATCCGTCCGGCCCTACATGATTACGAATGAATAGAGAGAGGACAATCAATTCTACGTTGATTTTTTTTTTGTTTCCTTGGATCAATCAATTTTAGGTTGATTTGTTCTACTATATTGAACTGTCCGAAGATGCTTCCTCCAAATATATATATATATATGATTCATCCCTTTTTTAATCTTTGGTTTATTTGAAATGTCATCACCTAATTTTTGAACTTGTTAAAAAAAAGAACAATTTAGGAAGAACGGTAGAATAGTTTATATTATTTTAATTTATACCTCATAAATTTACGTTTAGAATTTAATGTTTGTTATGAATATTATTAATTAATAAATGACTAGTTTACCCTTTCTTGAACTTGTTAAAAAAAAGAACAATTTAGGAAGAACGGTAGAATAGTTTATATTATTTTAATTTATACCTCATAAATTTACGTTTAGAATTTAATGTTTGTTATGAATATTATTAATTAATAAATGACTAGTTTACCCTTTCTTGGTGAACAAGACAGAAACCCTACTTTTGTATCCTATATAAAAGGGTTTCCCCATATGAATGGAATAACCATTCATAACAATTCTATTCTTCTCTCATATTGTCTCTCTTTCTAATATATTATTCTCTCTCAATTTCTCTTGAGTTTATAACAATGTTTATTTTTTTATGTTTTTTTATAAATAAGTGTTGTTTATTTTTTTATGTTTTTTTATAAATAAGTGTATTTTAAGAATATAATTATTGATAGGTGTAATAACCGTATGCCTCATATTATTAATAATAATAGATAACCGTTGTGTAAATTAATAAAAGTGAAATAATATTAGTTAAAGTGCTCTTATTAATAATTAAGATAAACTAAGTTATTTATTTCTAATTAAATTTTAAAATTTTCCCTTTATAAAAAATCACCAAAAAAAAAAATCCTAACTAACTAGAACTAGTGGGCTATTCATGTGTTTATCGAAATCATGAATTGCAGGTGAAATTTCATGACTTGATTCTTATTGAAGTATATACTGTACTTAATTGTTGAGAGGCGCAAAAAAAAAAATGATTTTTATCTCCAAAGGCTGTGATCCCTTTATTAAGTACAAGCAAAATACAACATTCGTACACACAAGAAAAACACACTTAAATAAACTAATTAAGTCGTCATTTCAATATATGATTTACTGATATTATTATCACTAGAATTAGCACCATGGCCCAGCAAGGCCATCGAACCACTTGGTTCAGTTTCCCAATTACTCTGATCACTGTACCTCCCAATCTGAGTCTGCACCGACGGTCGAGGAGGTATTTGTATATCCCCATTCTGACTTTCGAGCATTTTGACAACTTCACTCATCGATGGCCGATCAATCGGGCTCATCTGTATGCACCACAGACCAACTACAGTCATCTTTCTTTTTATTCTTTTCTCATTCCCATTAATCTGATCGTCTTCGTCTTCTTCAATATGATCAGCATCTCCCGTTTCAATGTCCTTTCCCTTATTGATGCGGTTGTAAATCCAGTCTGGGAAATATTGGCTCGACTCTCCCTCATTTGCCTTTATGTCTCGATTTTGTCCTGCCATTTCCATCAGCAGCATTCCAAAGCTATACACGTCTGCCTTGTATGAAACCCTTCCGATGCTTCTGTTGATCAGTTCAGGAGCCACATACCCTATTGTTCCCCTAGCAGCAGTGAGAGTCAACGTATTTTTTTCAGTGTTGTACAATTTGGCAAGACCGAAATCCGAGACCTTAGGAGTGAAATTATCATCGAGAAGTATATTGTGAGGCTTGATGTCGAAATGCAGGATTTGAATGTCACAGCCAGTGTGTAAATATTCGATTCCACGAGCCACTCCAACTGCTATCTCGTACTTCCTTTCACAGCTGAGTGGGTTTGGACTCTGTCGATTGAGGATGTACTTCTCCAGGGAGCCATTAGGCATGAAGTCGAACACGAGGGCCCGCTTATTAGAAAATATACCGGCATAAAATCCGACAAGTTTAACAACATTTATGTGGTGAATCCTTCCGATGGTTGCGATTTCGTTGATGAAGTCTTGCCCGTTTTCTTTGGGCTTGGTGAGAAGTTTGACTGCCACAATGCGGCCGCTGCGAAGCTTTCCTTTGTAAACGGAACCGTAACCTCCTTGGCCTAGCTTCTCTCGAAAACCTTTCGTCATTCGTTTAATGTCTTTGTAGGAGTATCGGATTGGAGTGAGGTTGTTGTTGCTTTGTAAGAAGCCTTCAATTGTGTCGAAGGTTGACCGCATCCTTCTCCGAAGAACATAGATTAGAAGGCCCACCATGCATGTAATCCCAATAATGATTCTTATTGCGAGGTGCGCCATAATTCCCAACTCTAAAAAAATGAATGCAAAACATTTTACTCCAAATAGGCTAATCAATACATTGAGTATAAAATATTATTTTAGGATATAGAGTAAAATATTTTGATGTTATGCACAACTCATAATGATAATATGTACATAAAAAAACATAGGAAAATAGAAGAGAATGCAACCGCTCACCTATGAGCCATCCGAAAATATAGAAACCAACTGCACGTAATTCACATATGGATGTTAAGTGAACACTCAAAAGGAATTTTAAGCAATTCAAGAGTAAATAAAATTGATATATATATATATATATATATATATATATATATATATATATATATATATATATATATATATATATATATATTATACTCTTTTTGTCTCGTACTTATAGACACAAATGGTTAAAGTTGAATTTTTTTGTCCATTCAATAAATATGATAAATAATATAAAAAAATTATAAAAAAATAACTAAAATAAAATTTATTTAAATTTTATTTTAGTTATTTTTTTCATAATTTTTGTATATTGTTTATGGAAGGATAAAAAAATAAACTTTAACCATGTGTTTATTGCGGGACAAAAGGAGCATTTGTTAAAATACGATCTAAACTTTTTGCATAAATATATAGTCTAAGAATGAGCTGAAGTGTTCTTACTCTCAAAATAAAATCTCAACCAATTTGGCATCCCACCTGCAAACGAATTATACATAGTATAGCATTACATTTTCACAAAAGAATAATGTTTTGGGAATTGAAATGATCTGATGCATATATAATAAAAATATGCAAATCCAAGTGATGAGTCAAGTCATCTGACCACAGTAAAACGAAAATGGACAAATAAAACATAACGCGCTTAAGCATGTAGCTCTTTTTCCATCAAAGATACAATCTGGACACATCCTTCCATAGAGCACTTTGATCCATGAAAGCTCAAAGCCGTTGAGAAGAGATGCGTGGATTTCTTCGGGAGACATTACTCCTCTTTGTTGGATATTATTCGAATATGATTTGGATTGTGTCCATAATTAAAGATTTCCTATTAATTAGGAGTAGATATACTTTGATTATGTTTTCTAGTTTTCGAATTTTGCTATAATTAGTTAGGATACTTTATTTTAGGAGTTTCTTCTCTTCCAAGTTTGTAAGGCTATATAATAAGGCCATAGTCAGTCTATTATTTTCGTGCATTGGAAGAAGATTAATACAAATAATATTCCCAGAGAAAATCTTTGTGTTCAATTTGTTGAAGTCCACTTGTGAGTTGTCCCACATCGAATAATTGTGAGAGGGGAGTCTATGATATAAGCCTAGGGAGTTCTCCTACTTAGTACCATATGGTTTTGAGATAGATTGAGGCTCTCTAGTGCATATTCAAGCTCCCGCTCTCGTGTGTGCGCTAGGCGTGGGACCGCACTTGAACACCCCCATTTGGAATTTAACATGGTATCAGAGCAGGTTTCGATCCTGTTTGTGAGTGGTTATAACCACCCTTTGACTAGGACTCACAAGTGGAGGGGGTGTGTTGAAGGCCACTTGTGAGTTGTCCCACATCGAATAATTGTGAGAGGGGAGTCTATGATATAAGCCTAGGGAGTTCTCCTACTTAGTACAATATGGTTTTGAGATAGATTGAGGCTCTCTAGTGCATATTCTAGCTCCCTCTCTCGTGTGTGCGCTAGGCGTGGGACCGCACTTGAACACCCCCATTTGAATTTGACATGGTATCAGAGCAGGTTTCGATCCTGTTTGTGAGTGGTTATAACCACCCTTTGACTAGGACTCACAAGTGGAGGGGGTGTGTTGAAGTCCACTTGTGAGTTGTCCCACATCGAATAATTGTGAGAGGGGAGTCTATGATATAAGCCTAGGGAGTTCTCCTACTTAGTACCATATGGTTTTGAGATAGATTGAGGCTCTCTAGTGCATATTCAAGCTCCCGCTCTCGTGTGTGCGCTAGGCGTGGGACCGCACTTGAACACCCCCATTTGGAATTTAACACAATTTATTTTTTGTTCTTTCGAAATTTTATGATCTGTTCCAGAAATTCAGTTTTTCTGTAGTCCCGTGATTGAATAGTCTATGTGACTGAGCAGTGTACGTGACTATTTTCTCTGCGGTCTCGTAACTGAACACAGAAAACTATGTTTGAAGTACAGTACATGTACTTCATAGATCTGTGACTTTTAAGTCAACGTTCCTTGCAGTACTCAACAGTCTTCCTGACTGTCGCAGTACTCTGCATTCTTCGTGATTGTTTTCAACACACTTTTCTAGGGATGATGGCATTGACGTGTACATCACTAGTTGGATGTCTATGCTACACATATCCAATATTAAATTCGATCCGTTCAAATGGCCAAACTTTATGTAGCGGTGGATAGTAATATTGTTGGTGTGACGGCCACACGAATCATCGACTACTTCTAGAAGAAATGAGTAGTTCAGAGGATACGGGCAGCTCATTAAAGTATTGACGTTTTGCTGTATATGACTCGAAGCAGCCCAGCGGAAGGCGTCGGCTGACAGCAAGGGAGTGTCGGCCGACAATTCCTGTTTTTCCAACCCGTTCGAGCTGAACTTCAGAGGCTATGGCGCGAACTCGTCAGATGTGTCGGCCGACACCGTCAGACCGTCGGCCGACAAGAAGCAGATTTTTCAGCGCACAGCGTTGCTCTAAGTTTATTCACGTGAGGGGATTTTTGCGTGGGTTATTTGTTTAATTAGGGAATTATAATTATATTGAATATAATTATATTTCTTATTAATTTAGGAGTCATAAATTAGGAAAATAATTTATTCCTAATTCTAATAGTTTCCAATTTGATAGGTTTGCTATACCTATAAATTGAAGTTCTCCGGTAGACGAAAATTATAGAGTGCATAGAGTGAATTATTGTAAGCATCAACGATGTAGTGGATTGGTTTTTTCTTCCCGTGGTTTTTTCCCATGTTTTGGGTTTCCACGTATATTGTGTGTTCTTTCTTTTCGTTTATCTTTTTTCTTCGTATCTAATATTTATTTCAGGAGCCGTGAGGGATTTATTTTTCAATATCGCAACAAGTGGTATCAGAGTATCGTTAAAGCATAACAAGTGGTATCAAAGCTAGGTTACGATCCTGTGACCTGTTATCAAGATCTTTCGTTGGGGATCCCGGACGCGGAATCCATACGAGGCGGGCGTTGCAGATATTGGTGTTCTAGATCCGGGTGGAGCTCGAGAATATTTTGGGAGATGGCGACGATGGTTGATATTCGGTGTTAGATCGGAACATGTGGTTCTCTTCATGTCGATTCAAGCTGGAGTTGGTTCAGTGGTTCTAACCAACATGGATCTTGATGATGTGTTGCTGAGGCATGACAAGATGTCAAGCGCGATGGAGCTAGAAGAGAAGGTATGGAAGAATAGAAAGGTGAGGTATAATTGCACTATATCCCTCCGATGATTTGTTTCATGCGGTCGCGGCTTTGCGATCGAGGGAGACGATGAAGGAGGTTTTGAGTAGTGAAAACCCGGGGAATGTCTTGATGTCCATGGTTGGGCAAAGTTGAAGATATTCCAGGGGGTTTGTCATTACTACAAGAAAAAAGGGGGGAGTGGTGAAAATCTAGGTAAATTTCTTAATGTCCAAGGTGGAGCATGGAACTAATTCTAGGGGTTTGTCACTACTACAAGAAAAGGGCCACGTGAAGGGGGATTCTCAGGCCTTGAAGAATCGGAGAAAGGAATCGAAGGTGGCCGATTCCGGAGAAGGAGGTTTCATTGATGGGGAACTTCTGGTTGTCACTGATTTGGGGAACGAGTGAGGGTAGATCTTGGATTCTGGATGTTCTTATCATATGTGTCGAAACAAGGATTTGTTTGACAAGTTTGATTAGAGTGTCAGTGGAACAGTGGCCATGGGGCATGACACATCGTGTGAAATACGCGACACGAGAACTCTGAGAATCAAGATGTTCGATGGGCATATTCGAACCCTCGGTACTGCAAGGTACGTTCCGGTCCTGAATGGTAATCTTATCTCTCTCAGACCTTAGATCTGAATGGGTACCAACTTCGGTAAATGTGGAGTGTTGAAAGTAAGTTAGGGTGACTCATTTTGCGAGGCGAGAGAAAGATTGGTGGATTGTATGGGCTATGCGACAACACAATTTCCATGTGGACAACTGCATCTGCCGAAGGTAGTCATTCGCTGAAAGGTGAGTGTGGTTCACCTTTTAAAGTCATGCATGTGTGATGGTGTCGAGGACATCGGGAATACTAACCCGAATAGTATTCGGAAATCGGAGATCGAGCCTACGCGTACTATGGATAACACTGAATAAATAGCGAATGCAGGGGGTGCTGATAGTAGTGGGAAAGCGTGATTTGAGAATGGAGATTGTGTGGTGGTCATGGAGCTTGGTGGTACCCAAGGGATGATCGGTGCAACTTCGCATTCTTGTACTAAGTTTGGTGCAGTTCAAACTTAGGTTGCTCATGGTTTGAGTTAGTCCTGCGGGGCTGGGTGGAAGGAAGAAAAATTGGTCTATGATCGTTGGAGGTTGGGGCGGCTTGGAGTCGCGGGGATTTTCGTCAAGGTGGAGATTTGTTGTATATGACTCGGATCAGCCCAGCGGAAGGCTTCGGCCGACAGCAAGAAAGTGTCAGCCGACAACTCCTATTTTTCCAACCCGTTCGCGCTGAACTTCAGAGGCTGTGACGCGAACTCGTCAGATGTGTCGGCCGACAAGAAGCAAATTTTTCAGCGCACAACCCTGTGCTAAGTTTATTCTCGTGAGGGGATTTTTGCGTGGGTTATTTGTTTAATTAGGGAATTACAATTATATGGAATATAATTCTATTCCTTATTAATTTAGGAGTCATAAATTAGGAAAATGATTTATTCCTAATTCTAATAGTTTCCAATTTGATAGGTTTGCTACACCTATAAATTGGGGTTCTCCGGTAGATGAAAATTATAGAGTGCGTAGAGTGAATTATTGTAAGCCCTAACGATGTAGTGGATTGGTTTTTTCTTCCCGTGGTTTTTTCTCGTGTTTTGGGTTTTCACGTAAATTGTGTGTTCGTTCTTTTCGTTTATCTTTTTTCTTCGCATCTCATATTTATTTCGAGAGCTGTGAGGGATTTAGTTTTCAATATCGCAACAAGTGGTATCAGAGCATCGTAAAAGCATAACACGTTTGTTATGTCAATAAGCTGCATGTCTTGCGCCCTCCTTATTGTAGTGTTGTAGATGCCAATGGTACATATCCCATCAGATATGTATATAGTAGGTTGGGAGAGGCAGCTGGTGTTGTCTCCCAATATGGAAAGATCAATGAGGCGGATAGTGTAGTTCGCATAATTGATTGCTCGCACAATATATTTGTATGATAAGGAGTGGTGATCAATATATAGTGTCAAGGTTGTGTTGTTTTCGCAAGTTAGTTCATAGTTGGGACGACCGCAATTTCGAGGGTTGTTTGTGAGTCAGAAAGGGAAGCTAATATTGGGAAAGTTTTCGCAGTAAGAAGGTGGACAATCCTGGGCAACACACAATCGACTCATGATGATGATGGTGAAGAAGCAACAAAAAATGGTAGTCGTGAGCTCATCTCAGAGACATTATCAACCCTTATTGTGACAAATTTTCCCTTCTAGAATTCACAGCATTTCATACGAATAACACGATGACCCAATTTACCTGGTATCGACCAAAGTACATTTTAGTCTCTCCCATTGGCAAGTCAAAGATACTAATGCTAATCGCACACGCCCGTAATTATATCGAGGATTAAGATTTTGATGCACTGATGTTTAGTTCGATTATCTAATACAATTCTAATCGAATAACCTCAAGCGGTCCACTCAATACACAAAGTGTACAAGTGTAACATAATAGTTAAGACAAACTATTTACCTGTCACACCACAACTATACCGATGGAGAGTCTCTGTCCATCTAGATCATGAGCTACTGTTTGATTATATACGAGTAACCGATAGTATGATCTTCCAGGAGTCGTCGCACGTCATACTAACTACAACGTGTATAATCTAGGGCGATTGCACATATTTAATTAAACATAAATAAAGGTAATAATTGTTTATTATATTAAATAGGAAAAATGACTTTACTAAAATCTTATGATACTTAAATCTAGACATTAATTATACAACTCCATCAATCTCCCACTTATACTAAGGTCTAGTCGTCCTCTTCCAAACATCTGACTCCCATACCCTCCACGGGCCTACCAAACGATTTCGCTGGAAGGGCCACTACAAAAAATTCGCGAATCCCCTACGGCCATTCCCGTAGGGAAATTCGCAAAAATCCGTAGGGAACAGGGTTCCCTACGGCATCCCCTACGGGAATCAAGCCGTAGGGCTTGCCTCGTAGGGAACAGATCCCCTACGGGATTTTAAGAGCCGTAGGGGAGATCCCTACGAGCTGGCCGTAGGGGAATTGCTTTCCCGTAGGGGACGCCTACGGGGCTGTCGTAGGTTCGCCCGTAGGGGATCCCTACGGCTTATCCCCGTAGGGAATAAGTTTTAATTAAAAAACGAGAGCACCAAGCGGCTCGAGCCACCAGCCTGACCCAGGATCCGAGGCCCGACAAAGCCCAACAACATCCCACCATTACAAGGCCCAACACAAGCCCAGCCCTCAATTGAGGGCTTTGTAATAATTATTCATGAATATTGAATAGTCCAGGGTTTGAACCCTTGACCTTATGAATGAAGAGGAGGATGATAACCGTTAGGCTATCGGAGTTATATGTCCAATTCTTAAAAGATAATATATATGTATCATTAAATTATATTTATTATGTAAGTATAATATAAAATACAATCAATATATATATATATATATATATATATATATATATATATATATATTGGTTTAAAAAAAAGATAATTTTAAATAAAAGGGAGTTTAAATACATTTAATTAAATAGAACTCTCAATATTTTTTTATTAATTTATAAAGTCTTTTATTTTTTAACTTTTTTGCTTTACAAGTTTTACGTAGATTTAAATATTATTTAGTAGTAGTTTTTGAAATTTGTTTAGACTATAATACCTTTTTATTATTTATTGCGTAATTGCAATATTTTTTTTAATTAATTATTTTTATAAAATTGCGTAATTTTTTGCCTAATTGTAATTAATTATTTTTATAAAATTATAATTGCATAATTGCGTAGTTGCGTAAACAGTTTAAAAAACTTTAATAGTAATTTTATTATTTAGTAAAATAATGGTTTAAAATAATTTAACTTAATTTTATAATAATATTTAATTAATTTACTAATATATAAATTAATATTTTTTTAAAAAAATACTCCCTACGGCATTTGCCGTAGGGGACCCCTACGGGAAAAATACCCGTAGGGTATTTATTTAACTGCGTTTAAAAAAAAATACTCCCCTACGGCATTTGCCGTAGGGGACCCCTACGGAAATAATACCCGTAGGGGATTTATTATTCCCTACGGGGGGTTTGCCCGTAGGGACAAGTTCCCTACGGCGAGCCGTAGGGGATCCCGTAGGCCTCTTGGAGGGATGTATGCGCGCGAATTCGCGCGTAGTCCCCTACGGGAATTCCCTACGGGAGTCACCCCTACGGCTGGGGCCGTAGGGAATGCCGTAGGGGAACTCTGAATATAATTCCCGTAGGGAATGGCGTAGGGAATCCCTACGGGAAAAATGCCATAGGGAATCCCCGTAGGGGATCCGCAGTTTTTTTGTAGTGGGCCTTAGTGAACGACCCTGCAAGGTTGTCCTCTGATGCTATCTTGGTAACGACTACTTCGCCTCGCTTAACAATTTCTCGAATCAAGTGGTACTTGCTCTATGTATTTATTCGCACTGTTGACTCGTGGTTCCTATGAGTTTTACACTGCACCGCTATTGTCACAATAAATTGTGATAACATTGGGCAAACCTGGTACCACATCTAAGTCCGGGAGGAAACTCCACAGCCACACCGACCCTTTAGCTGCCTTAAAGGCTGCTACCTATTCAGTTTCCATGGTAAACTCCGTAATGCATTGCTTTACACTATTCCATGTGACTGCTCCACCTCTTAGTGTGAACACACAACCGATGTCGACTTTCGATTGTCCCTATATGATTGGAAATCTGAATCTGTGTAACCCACAGGAAACAACTCGACTACTTTGTAACTTAAAACATAATTCCTAGACCTTCGCAGGTACTTCAAAATGTTCTTTACAGCAGTCCAGTGTTCCTTTCCAGGTTTACTCTGATATCTCGCTACTATGCCTACGACATAGCAGATATCAGGTCTCGTACATAGCATAACATACATTAAGCTTCCCACAGCCGAGACGTAGGAAATTGCTTTTATGTCATCTATCTACATTTGCGTTTTAGGAAACATATCCTTAGATAGATGGATTACATGTCTGAAAGGTAGAAAAAACTTTCTTAGAATTTTGAATGCTGAAACGAGCAAGATTCGTGTATATGTATGAGGCTTGGGATAGTTGCAATGTTCTTTATTTGCGATCCCTTATAACTTTGATCCCAAGAACATGTCATACCTCTCCTAAGTCCTTCATATCGAATTGTCTGGACAACCATCCCTTTATGTCTGATAACATTTTCACATTGTTGCCAATTAGAGAATGTCGTCTACATAAAGAACGAGAAACGCCACTTTGTTTACATCACGTTTCTTGTACACACACGATTCGTCCATGCTTTGAATGAATCCATAAGATTGGATTACCTCATCAAACTACATGATCCAAGATCTAGAAGCTTGCATCAATCCATAAATGGATCGATTAAGCTTGCATAACAGATGATCTTTCCCCTTTTCAATGAATCCCTCTGGTTTCCTAATATAGATGGTCTCGTCAAGACTTCCATTTAGGAAAGTTGTCTTGACATCCATCTGCCACACCTCATAATCCATATGAAATGCTATAGATAGGAGAATCCGAATGGACTTTAGCATGGCTACCGCCGAAAAGGTCTCCTCATAATCGATTCCTTCTTTCTGAGTATATCCTTTCGCAACAAGCCTCGCTTTGAAGGTTTCGACCTTCCCGTGAGATCCTATCTTTCTCTTTAGAACCATTTACATCCGATGGCTTTTACGGCTTTTGGTGGTTCTACAAGATCCCAGACTTAATTAGAATCCATATATTCTATTTCAGATTTCATCGCTTTTTCCCAAGAAGGCGCATCTTGATCTTATAGTGCTTTGTTGTAGGTCCAGGGATCGACTTCATAGTCTCCATGTACCAAGTCCGGAGACTCACATATTCCCTTAAATATTTCCGATTGTCTAGCAAACCTCCCACTACGACGGAGTACCGATATGCCATTAGTGATTGTAGGTGCAGAATCTAGTGGTGTACTACTCGTTTGGCTGGTTCTAAGTTATGATTGTTCTCTCTCAATTCTTCAAGTATTATGTCACTTTTGGGCTTGTGGTCCATCACATAGTCTTCTTCTAAAAACCGGGCGTTAGTGCTAATAACGACCTTTTGGTCCGTTGGACTATAGAAAATACCACATTTAGTTCCTCTAGGATATCCTATAAACATCCGAACATCTGTACTAGGTTCCAACTTATCGGCTCATTGTCTCAACACATGTGCTGATCATCCCTAGATCCGAGCTTGTTTCAAGCTAGGCTTGCGCCCACTCCACAGTTCCATGGGTGTTGTAGGGACCGTTTTAGATGGAACTAAGTTCAGAATGTAAGCCGTTGTTTCTAACGCATATCCCCAAAACATAACAGGTAAGTCCTAATAACTCATCATCGATCGCACCATTTCCATAAGAGTCCTATTTATTCTTTCTGACAAACCATTTTGATGAGGAGTATATGGTGCAGTCACTTGGGAGTTAATCCCATTCTTTGATAAGTATGCCTTGAAAATCCGAGACAGATATTCGCCTCAACGATTCGATCGTAGGCATTTTATTGATTTACCGTGAAGGTTCTGCACAAGAGCTTTGTACTCTTTGAACTTGTCAAAGCACTCGCTCTTGTGGCGCATCACGTACACAAATCCATATCTAGAATAATCATCAGTAAATGTGATGAAGTACTCGTACCCTCCTCTTCCTTGGGTAGACATAGGTTTTCATACATCAGAGTGAATGAATTCTAATACTTAATCGGATCTATACCCTTTATCCTAAAAAGGTCACTTGGTCATTTTACCTTACAAACATGATTCACAGGTTGGAAGGTCCTCTCCTTCAACATCGCTAATCAGACCATCAACTTTCAACCCTTGAATCCTATTTGAATTAATATGACCTAGCCTAAGATTCCATAAGTATAATTGATTCATCCTAGAAGATTTCTTTCTCTTATTGGTGTTAGATGATGTTACTAGTTTCGGTTTTGTTGCATCGTGGTAGATTAAGGATTTAATATGTACAAGTTGCCTATTAATGTACCAGAACGGATAATATCCCCGTTTTCTTTTCTGATAACTACAAAATTTTCAAAGGAAACAGAATATTCATTCAGAACCATTTTATAAACTGAAATCAAATTCTTTCTAAATCCAGGTACATAAAGACAATTGTTCAAAATTAAAATCCAATAATTACTAAAGCGTAAATAAACATCTCCCATTGTAACAGCCGCCACCTTCGCAACATTGCCCATGTAGATGAAGATATCTCCCTTTCTAAGTCTTCGGGTTTCCTGGAACCCCTGCAATGAACTGCAGACATGATCAATGACTCTCGTATCTACACACCAGGTGCTGATAGATAACACCGCTGAAAATATTTCAGTGACTAAGGAAAATATTGAACTTTGCCTTTTGAGAGGACAATCAAACTTCCAGTGTCCATACTGCTCACATCGAAAGCATTTTCCCTTATGCTTGCTCGTCACATCCAAAGGGTTGTTATCCCTTTATTAATGAACAACCAAAATACAACATTCATTAAGGCACACACAAGAAAAACACACTGAAATAAACTAATTAAGTCGTCATTTCAACATATGATTTACTGATATTATCTATCGAATTGCTTGATTCAGTTTCCCAATTACTCTGATCACTATACCTCCCTATCTGAGTCGGAATTGAAGGCCGAGGAGGGATTTGTATATTCTCATTCGGACTTTCGAGCATTTTCACCATCTCAATCATCGATGGCCGATTGAACAGAATCATCTATATGCACCACAAACAAACATCCGTCATTTTTCTTTTTATTCTTTTCTCATCTCAATCGTCGTTAATATCGTCTTCGCCTTCAATATCAGCATCTCCCATTTCAATGGCCTTCCCCTTAATGATGCGATTGTAAATCCAATATGGGAAATATTGGCTCGACTCTCCCACATTCGCCTTTAAGTCCCGAATTTGTCCAGCCATTTCCATCAACAGCATTCCAAAGCTATAAACGCCAGTCTTATACGAAACCCTTACGATGCTTCTGTTGATCAATTCATGGGCCACATACCCTATTGTTCCTAGAGCAGCTGTGAGAGTCAACTTGTTTTTTTCAATGGCGTACAATTTGGCATGATCGAAATCCGAGACCTTAGGCGTGAAAATATTATAGAGAAGTATGTTGTGAGGCTTGATGTCGAAATGCAGGATTTGAATGTCACAACATGTGTTTAAATATTTGATCCCACGAACCACTCCAACTGCAAACTCGTACTTTCTTTCTCAACTGAGTGGGTGTGGACTCTGTCGATTGAGCATGTAATTTCTCCAGGGAACCATTAGGAATGAAGTTGAACACGAGGGCCCTCTTATTATAAAATATACCGGCATAAAATCTGACAAGTTTAACAACATTTACGTGGTGGATCCTTCCGTTGGTTGCGATCTCGTTGATGAAGTCTTGCCCGTTTTCTTTAGGCTTGGTTAGAAGTTTGAATGCGACAATGTGGCCGCTGCGAAACTTGCCTTTGTAAACGGAACCGTAACCTCCTTGGTCTAGCTTCTCACGAAAACCTTTCGTCATTTTCTTAATTTCTTTGTAAGTGTATCAGATTGGCATGAGGTCATTATTGCTTCGTAGGAAGGCTTAAATTGTGTCGAAGTTTGACTGTTGCCTTCTCCGAAGTGTATAGATAGAAATCCAAATCCAAGGTGAAACTCCTAATATGAACCTTATAGATGTTGAAAATTAGTCAAGTACACTGTTCAGTCACGAGACTGCAGAATTTTTTTGAAAGAATGGAAAAAATAAATTGAAGATGGAGATTTTCTGTGAATATTTTATGTATTCATCTTGATTAATGTACGAAAATAATAACTACGTATGGCTTAATTATATAGCTTTTCTAAACTTGTTGAAGAAGAAACTCCTAAAAATAAAGTACACTAACTAAAGTAAACTCTTAAGTAAAGTAACAAAATCAAAACAAATATATTCCTAATAAATAGTCAATCTAATAATTATAGATAATATTTCACACAGTATCCGAACTTCCATCTCCGAGTTCCTTAACTCCAAGTATCTCGCGCATTTCTCCAAACTTGACTCTAGCTAAAACTTCGGTAGTAATATTCGCTCGTTGTTCGTCGGTACAAACATGCTTGACAACGATGTCACTCCTCTTAATACATTCACGTATGAAGTGAAAACGAACATCAATGTGTTTATTTCTCCCATGAAACACCGGATTCTTCATCAAAGCGATTGCTGATATGTTATCAACATATATAGTAACTAGATTGTCTCCGAGTTTTGTAACTGGCTTAACTCCCAGTTATGCAACTGACTTGACAGTAGAGTCGTCACGACACTGCATCAGTCCTGCAAGTAAACCCTTCAACCATATTCCTTGACATGCTGCTGTTGTGGCTGCCATAAACTCGGCTTCACACGATGAAAGTGCTATAGTACGTTGCTTTTGTGAAGTCCAAGTAACTAGACTTCCATTAAGATAAAAAGCCATACCACTAGTACTCTTCCTGTTATTGACATTTCCAACAAGGTTGTTGTCTGAGTACCCTGTCAAGATGTACTAACCTTCTCCCCTTGTGTACTCCAGACCAAAATTAAGAGTTCCCTTCAATTACTAAAACATATGTTTCACAACTTGCTGGTGTAGTACAATAGGTTTCTCCATGAACATGCTCACATTGCCCACGGCATACGACAAGTCAGGCCGAGTGTGCGTTAACTACAGTAAACATCCCACTATGCATCTGTACTCAGTTGAGTCAACCGGCGTACCATGTTCAACTTTGGTGAGTTGGAGTTTTGGCTCCATCAGATACTTTGCAAGATTGCAGTCCATCATCCCAGCTTTCTCCAATATTTTCTTAGCGTATGCAGTTTGCTGCAGCGTGACACAACCACTCATTTGATGTACCTAAACTCCGAGGTAGTATGCCAACAAACCAAGATAGCTCATTTCAAACTCTTTGATCATTTGTGATTTAAACTCCATGATTTCAGCAGTGCTCATCCCAGTAACAACCAAGTCATCAACATAGACACCAATGATGAGTGTCTCAACACCCTTATGTCTTGTGTACACATACGCCTCTTGGGGACACTTTTTGAAGCCAAACCTCTTCAAACACTTATCATGACATGCATTCCACGCCCTTGGTGCTTGTCGTAGACCATACAAGGTTTTAGACAACTTGTAAACCTTGTGTTCTTGGTTCTTTATCACAAAACCCTCCGGTTGAGAAACATAAACCTCTTTTAGAAGTTCTCCGTTAAGGAACACTGACTTCACATCAAGATGGTGATCCTCCCATCCATCTTTAGCTGAAAATGCAAGTATAAACCTCACAGTTTCGATACGTGCCACTGGAGCAAACGCTTCTTCATAATCAATTCCATGTCGCTGAACATAACCCTTCGCGACTAGTCTCGCCTTGTACTTAAACAAAATTTCCTTGAGTATCTTTTTTCACTTTGTAAACCTATTTCAGCCCAATAGGTTTGTGACCAGGTGGTAATTCAGTTAGGCTCCAAGTCTTGTTGTTCTCGATTGCCTCCATTTCAGTCTTCATGGCGTTCTGCCACTCAAATTTTTTTGTTGCTTCACGGTACATTGACGGTTCATTAACTCCATGAAATAGTAGCTCATCATCGAGCTCAACCTCCTCTATATCTCTATAAACACTACTAAGACGCCTATATCTCTTTGGTGTACCGTCGCTCGACTTACTGGATGCAATAGGTGTACTAACACTTGATGTACTGCTCAAGTCTCCAAACGGGATTGGAGTAAGTGTACTGACAGAAGAACCTGTGGAGTACCCATCAGGAGATGTTGAATCAGAATCGGTTATAACACCTGTTCTTTTCTGGGGTGTGTCATGTTCAACCTCATGTTCTTCTTCATCATGAGTACTTGACTCGTCTCCATCAACAAAAAATGGTGTAAAGTACTTTGAAGTCTCAGCAACACCGTGGTCCCATGACCAACATTTGTTTTCATCAAAAACAAAATCTCTACTAACATGTACCTTACCATGTTGGGGATCGTTGAGTCGATATTCCATGCTTCCCGGTTCTGTACCAAGGTACACCATAGCTTTACTCTGATTATCAAGCTTCCTTATATGAACACTCGGAAGTTTCATATACGCCACACATCCAAACACTCTAAAGTGTTCTAGATTTGGCTTTCTCTTACACCATGCTTCATATGGAGTCACACCGGTCAATGCCCTTGTTCGTATACAGTTTAGAAGGTAGACCGCATGTCTAACCGCATCTCCCCAAAGGTACGATGGAATTTTCATGCCTTTCAAAAGACTCTGTGCCATTTCCACCACGGTACGGTTTCTTCGTTCCACAACTAAATTCTGTTGTGGAGTGTACGATGCTGTGAGATTTCTTAGAACTCCACCTTCTTCACAATGTTTAGTGAACAGTTGTGAGGTGAACTCCCCCCCCCCCCCCCCCCCCACGATCTGTTCTCAACACCTTCACCTTGCGGTTCAATTTCAGTCTCCACAAGGACTTGAAACTTCTTGAAGGCACCCAATGCTTCATCCTTTGAGTTTAACATGTACACCTACAATATTCGATTATAATCATCGATCAACAAGAGGAAATACCTATTTCAAGCAGGTGTCGGAGGTGAAATAGGACCACAAAGTTAACATATACTAACTCCAAAGTATTCTTAGCACTATAGACTGCCTGTTGAGAGAACTTCTTCCTTGTTTGCTTAGACATGAGACAACCTTCACACACTTGTGTAGGCTGTTCAAGTTCGGGTAGTCCACGTAGTGTATCCCTTGAGTGCATCATCTTAATCGCTTGAAAGTTGACATGACCCAATCTTACATGCCACAACCTAGCTTGTTCCACCCGTCTAGTCAACAAACTTATAGACTTGCAGTCCTCAAGTATGATTTTGTACAGCCTGTTCGGTGACTTCTTCACCTTCATAAGTAACTTCCTAGTCTTGTCACGAACCCATAGGGATTAAACCATGGAGGACAACTTTGTTTTTGTTCTCTGACAATTGTCCAAGACTGATGATATTACTACAAAAATCCGGTATGTAATAAACCTCTTGCAGCAGTCTCTTCTTTCCATTCATGCATTGAAAGAGAATGAACCCCTTTCCTTCAATTTGGACTGTTGACCCGTCACCAAACTTGACTTGACCTGTGATGTTTATATCAAGGTCCTTGAACTTCGATTGTTGGCCCGTCATGTGATTGCTTGCACCATTGTCTAGGTACCACACATTAGACTTCTGTCATCCCTTGCTGGTTGGACCTCAGATTCGGCACAACATTATGTTCAGTTAACAGAATCGTGTTCAGGTCTCGTGGCATGTTCTGGTCTATAACCATTACTGTGTTTCTTGGTTTACTACATTGAGCCATCAGCAGCGTTGGCTCATCATCCTTCACTCGAGTCAGGTTGGACTCCTGGTTACGTTCCCGTCGAGGCTTGCGACACTCCGACGCATAATGCCCCATAATGTCACAGTTGTAACATTTTGTTTTGCTCTTGTCTTTAGTACGACTATTCTCAGTCTCTTTACTGTTGGTGTTGTCATGACCACCACTTCGACCACCACGATTTCTGCCACGTCCACAGTCACCACCTATTCCGTGACTACTGGTTTTGGAGTTTGAGGAGGACTCACTGTTGCCTTCTTTCTTCGATCTTACTAGCCACTTTGCCTGAGTGAGTAGAAGATGAATTCCACTGTTGTCATCATGACCACGAAGTCTCTCTCCGTGTGCTTTAAGACGTCCGATTGTCTCCTCAACGGACATGTTCTTCAAGTCTCAAAACTGGTCAATCATTGACGTAATTCGCAAGAACTTTGCTGGTACAGCACGAAGAAGTTTCTTGACCACATAGGCCTCATCGATCTTGTCACTCAACGCTCTTATGTCATTGACCAGGTTGTTTAACTTCATGCCAAAATCATCAATTTTCTCTGTTCCCTTGATGTGGAGGATCTAAAACTCAGCCTTCAGTGTTTGGATCTTCGCTACCTTTACTCACTCTGCACCCATGTACATTATCTTCAAGGTTTCACATACTTCCTTCGTTGTCTGCTTCTCTGCAAGCGACAACTACATATCTTCAGGAATTCCTTGATAAATAACCGCCATAGCCATCATATCTTTCCTGGTCTCCACGTCGGCCTTCTCATCAATTGGCTCGACATCGTCCCAGACGCCTTGGGCTTGCATGAACACTTTCATCTTTATCGCCCAAGCGGTGTAGTTGTTCCTTTTCAGCATCGAATAATGAAGTGAGACTAGTCCTTCCTTGTTCTTAGATGCATCCATGTGTGTGTCACGAGGCTGGTACTTTGGCATCCACTACGAACCCTGAGCTCTGATACCAAATGTTGAAAAACAGTCAAGTACACTGTTTAGTCAAGAGAATGCAGAAAAACTTCGAAAGAACGGAAAAAATAAATCAAAGATGAAGATTTTCTGGAAATATTTTATGTATTCCTCTTTATTAATGCACGAAAATAATGACTGTGTATGGCTTTATTATCTAGCCTTACAAAACATGTTGAAAAGAAACTCTTAAAAATTAAGTACTTTAACTAAAGTAAACTCTGAAGTAAAGTAATAAATTAAAACAAATGTATTCCTAATAAATAGTAAATCTAATAATTATATATTATATCTCACACTTATTTCCAACAACTGCAAGGTGGCACGCTACTAAAAATGTCACGACTGAATTAGCATTACAATGCAATAGTATAAATGAAAAACATAGGAAAAGTAAAAGACAATCGAAGCTCTCACTTCAGTCACTTGTGACTAAAAACAACTTTATCTTAAATTTTGTGCCAAACTCTCTAAGCAAACATTGAAGAGACGAATTTAGTATTTTTTTCCCTCTATTTAATTAAAAGAGAAAATGATTTCTTAAAGTAAAATAGTAAGAGTATTACTGTAATCTGTATATGCGTTGTAAGTAAAATCGGATTCAACATGAAGAATATTTAGAAAACTTTGAGCTAAGACATAGTCTCAACATAATCTTTAAAAATGTCATTGACTCAATTTCAATATATATTATATGTATATGAAATTAAACAACTTGGAAAAGAAGATGAAAATCTCGCAAAAAAAGCCCAAAAACAAATAAACTAGGCCCATCAATGCCCTGACCTCCTAAGAAACATTTATCCTTCATGCAAAATAATTCATCGCTTACCATAGGTTTTTTCTTGCACCTCTGACCCTGGCATTGTTTGTATATATTTTTTAGAAGTTAGAACTCAAATGCAGTAAAATCTTTCTAAATAAATATTCTTGTAGGGTGGAAGTTCTTACGGCTAGATGTGATAAAGGTAATGGAGTACACACTTGGCATTGCACCTGCATTTCAATTATCAGATCTCATCATAATTAATACTCCCTTCATCTCGATCATATGAAATAAACAGTCAAGTAGCAAGGGTGCAAGTTCTTACTAGAAAGAGCACCGACGAACCAATTTGGCCGGTCATCTGCATTTCAATCTCATCATATATAAATTGTGAGTATGTATGTATATATATCAAATTAAGTGCAGTTGAGTACTGTAGTAGGCTTACAGCAGGGCATCGACCAAATGACATAAAAGTTACAACTGTAAACACACATGCCCTCACAGGAATTAGGATAGTCGCCCCATGAAAGTTCAAACCCATTGAGAAGAGAGGCGTGGATTTCTGACAGGGACACGCTGCTCTTATTATTACTATCCAATAAGGATGGGATCCGCGTTGATAGTAATTGAAGGTACACCCTACACATCTCCATTATATCTGATGCATAAAAATCGCCCAAGATTATGTAGCTGCTGCGTTTTGTATCGGTGATCATGTTCGTGTGAAGTCCACACGAATCATTGACTTCCAGAAGAAACGAGTGGTTCACGGTATACGGGCAGCTAATAATAGTAATCAATTGATTACTCGAATTGTCATAAAGACTAGGAAATAAGGAATCAGTTGTAGAGTGATTTGGGAGGGAGCAGGTGTTGTTTTGTGATAGGTTCGGATATGCTAGACGGATAGTGTTGTTCAGATAATTGATTGCTCGCACAATATATTTGTATGAGGAGGAGGAGTAAAGTGCCAAGGTTGTGTTGTTTTCGCAAGTTAGTTCATAGTCGGGATGACCGCAATTTGGAGGGTCGTTTGTGAGTCGGAAAGGGTAGCTAATTACGAGAATATTGCCGCAGGAAGAAGGTGGGCAATCCCGGGCAACGCAAAATCGGCAAATGATGAAAAGGAAACAAAAAAGGGTCATGAACTTATGGCTGAGCATCGTGATCGATGATTCTAATTAGCCTATGGTTATGGTTGTGATGCCCAGCCGACACTTCTAATGTCTTTTTGTTTATGCAGAAAATTGAGAGGACGATATCTATGGAGAAAACAATTTTAATTAATTCAGGTATATATCCACTTGACCGGAAATTAAACGTGGTGGCGGGGCCATGGAAATGGAAATGGAAATTGTTGAGCACTTTCCCCACTTGGCCACACTCGGCCTTTCTCTAAGTTTTCACCAAGTTTTCAGATAATTGATCACTACTTTTTCGTGGTTGCTTCTTTTCTACCTAATTAAGAGCATCTCCAAGGATGTAAGTTTTGGGTGATAAATACACGTGCACCAACTCATATTTTTTCTACTTTTACCCAAAAACACTTTTAACTCATTCAACCATTCTACCCAAAAATAAGTAAATTGAAGGTAATTGAAAGTACACCGTGTTGGGGAATATACGCTTCTTAAGCCGATATATCTCCGTCGATCGTCAAAGGGTAGGTTCGATTTGTGTGAATAAAGCGGAATAAAAAAGGAAGACAAGAATTACGTGGTTCAGCCAAGAATGCCTACTTCCACGGACATCACACCCAATATTATTCGATAATAATATTCCTGTGTACAGGACCGGATCTCGATAGATCTCTTTTCAACTCACTATTTCGTGTTCTATGTGTTCTCTAGGTTATACATAAAATAGGGGAGGAGATCCTTTTATAGATAGGAGGTCAAAACCCTAACCCAATCTCCAAGAAACCGAAGTCAAAACGCGGTCAAACTTCCGCTGGGAACGCCTAGGAACGCGCCGGTGTACCACCCACCGTCGAGACTCCTCAGGATGGTTTTTCTTCTGGTCGTTTCGCTCGTCTTTGACTCGTCCCGATGGTTTGGCTCCACCTCTAACACTCCTCCGATGCTTTTAATCCGAATAAGGGTTGGACTCCCAACACACCGTACACATCTCCATTATATCCGATGGATTAAAATCGCCCAACATTATGTAGCTGCTGCGTTTTGTATCGGTCATGTTCGTGTGACGTCCACAAGAATCATCGACTTCCAGAATTAAAGAGTTGTGGTTCACAGGATATGGGCAGCTAATAAATGTAATGAATTGATTATTCGACAATCTACTTCTAAAAGGAGAATATAATGAGATTGTAGAGTGATTTGGGAGGGAGCAGGTGTTGTTTTGTGATAGGTTTGGATATGCTAGACGGATAGTGTTGTTCAGATAATTGATTGCTCGCACAATATATTTGTATGAGAAGATTGACACATGATGATGAAGATGATGACGAAGCAACAAAAAAGTGTCGTGAGCTTATTGCTGAGCATAGTGATTGATGATTCTAATTATAGCTCTTAGCTAGCTTATGTTTGTGATGCCCAGCACACTTCTAATAAAGAAAACTATTTCCACTTTACAGGAAATTAAATGCACTTTCCCCACTAGCCTTCTTTGACTACGTTTTCAGGTAAATTGATCACTTTTACTGTAAAATGAATTTTCTTGTTGCTTGCTTCAATTTCACACATTTGAAGGAAGCCTGCTCAAAGGAGAGAAGATAAGATTTTTTTAGACTTTTAAAATTTAAAAGAATTCAATTAAAATTCTATAAAAATCTTTAAAGTATTCCCAATTAATTATGAATTGTATTTTTTTCAAATGTGTCAATTATTAAGGGACCCTACAAAAATGAAAATTTGTCAACTATCTTGGGACATACAACTATCTTGGGACCAAATGAACTATATAAATAAATTTCACATTCCAATTTTTTTATGATTAGTAAGAGTTCTACGTATTACGTATTAACTAGTTTGTGTAGTTGTAACTTAACTCGTGCATTTACCATAAAAAAATGAAAAATATCACACCACATAAATGTTATCACTTCCAGCTAATAAATAAATGTGTTGCCAAGTTGGCATGAAGTACAACACGGCGCGCGCCTTGGTGTGTCTGTTGTGTTGACTTGACTCAGCTAAGTAATAAACAGTTTGATAGTTTTTCATCTTGCAAACACCATGTCTGTCTATCTCGTTTTTTGCTGCTTCTCTTTTTTATTTGGTCACGTGCTCGGACAAGAAGAATTAATAGATGATTGCAAGCCGGCGTATTGCAGGAAACACGGGCCGACAATCAAGTTTCCTTTCAGAAACAAAAATTTACAGCCGCAGAAATGTGGGTATCCGGGTTTCGATGTATTTTGCGACAGTCGAAGTGAGACGGTTCTTGAGCTGCCTTCCGCCGTACACGTTGCAGTAGAGAGCATTAACTATGTGGAACAAATAGTCCACCTTTATGATCCTGGAGATTGTCTTGCCAATAAGCTACTAGTACCACACCTCAACTTATCCGCCTCCCCATTTCATTTCATTTCAAATTACAAAACAAACTATACACTCTTTAATTGTTCTAATTCTCCAAGTATCCGATATATTCCTTCTGACATGATAATGAGTTCTGTTAGTGATCTTACGTCTTGCATAAATATTGGTAACGGCACATCTGTCCCGGAGGAAATATTTGAATATAGTGTCGCGTTGAAGTGGTCTAAACCTGCAGGCTGTGGCAGATGTGAAGCTAAAGGGAAAAGATGCATCTTTATAGATCACACCAATATCCACTGTGTTGTCCACCAAAACAAAACGCATAAGATTATAAAGACAGGTAAGTAGCTATCCATATTATTAACATCAATAGCTTCTCTTGTTACTCAAGCCTTGTTATTGGACCCTTTTATATTTACTTTAATCGACTGAACATATCGTGATATCTGCAGGTGCAATTTCATTTTCTGTTGTCATCCTACTGGTTGTTGTTGTCATTCTTTGCATCTTAGTTTTGACAAACAGAAAAAATCACTTGAGGATTGAAAAGTTTCTGGAAGATCACAGAGCTATGAAGCCCACAAGATTCACTTACTCCGATTTAAAAAGAATCACACTCAACTTCAATGAAAAATTGGGTGAGGGAGGTTATGGAATTGTTTACAAGGGCAAGTTAACAAACGAAATAAATGTGGCGGTGAAAGTACTAAACAACTTCAAGGGTGACGGGAAAGAGTTTGTGAATGAAGTGAGCACAATAGGGAGGATACACCACATCAACGTGGTACGTTTGGTTGGATTTTGTGCCCAAGGATCCAAAAGAGCTTTGGTTTATGAATTTCTCTCAAACGACTCCCTCGAGAAATTCATTTTCCAATCATCGAGTTCCAACAAAAAATCTCTCGGATGGCAAAAGCTGCGAGACATTGCAAAAGGAATCGCTAAAGGCATCGAGTATCTCCACGAGGGGTGCGATCAGCAGATCCTCCATTTCGACATAAAGCCACACAACATTTTGTTAGACCAAAACTTCAACCCCAAGATATGTGATTTTGGTCTGGCTAAGTTGTGCTCCAAGGAGCAAAGTGGTGTGACGATGACAGATGCAAGGGGAACAATGGGGTACATAGTCCCCGAGGTAATGTCGAGGACCTTTGGGAGAGTGTCCTATAAGTCTGATGTTTATAGCTTCGGAATGTTGCTACTTGAAATGGTCGGTGGGAGGAAGAACACTGATGCTAATGTAAATACGAGTCAAGTTTACTTTCCACAATGGGCTTACGAGCGTTTACATTTAAATGTTGGTGAAGACTTTTTGGCAAATATTGCGGAAGGTGAAGATGGGAATATAGCAAGGAGGCTCACTATCGTTGGGCTGTGGTGCATCCAATGGGGTCCGACCGATCGTCCGTCAATGAAAGAAGTCGTTCAAATGTTGGAAGGAGATGATGAAGATAGTCTTTCGATCCCTCCAAATCCATTTCCAGCTACAAATTGTATTTCAAGAATGATACCTCCAGAAAGTCATGATCAAATAGAGTTGGCACCCATAGCAGAATGAAAGTATTTTATTGAATAATGTAATCGAGGCTTTTGATTCTTGAAACAATACTAGTAACAATATTTAAATGTATAATATAGTAAAACATCTATAAAAAATTAACATTTTTTAATGGCCACACTTTCTTTGTAATTTAAAAAAAAATGTGACCGTTAAAAAAGATCGAATGGAGTATTAATATATTGATAAATTAATATTTTATTAAATAAAATAGAGATGTTTTAAATAGAGATTCATGTATATCAACCATTATATTGTAATTACTTAATATATTCAAGTATAATATAAAGGAGAATTTATAATTCTAATTACTATTATATTCATTGAATTATATATTTATTAAATAAATTATAATATATATATATATTTCAATATGAAAATAAATTAATTCATAATTCCAAATCATGTCTTCTAATTATCTAAAAGACATCACAAAATCATCTATGAATGATCAAATGCCTAATACATTACGTGAATATAAAATAAGTCATCCCACACGTGCACTCAAAAAAACCACACGTGCACTCAAAAAAATTTATAAGTGATTTCATGAAAAATATGGTTTGAAATTAGATATAAAATTCAATTAATTTTAAATTTTATGAAAAATCAAGTAGCAATAAATTCATATTTTATTAAATTACCATAATATTTATAATTATAATATTTACAAATTATTAATTTAGCTTTTTGATGATGAGACCTAATACTACTTATAAAGTGTTTTTCCAAAAAATTATTATTATATTATCTTCGAATTCGATTATTTTTTACAAAGCCCTGAGTCGGGACCAAATTATTTTATTATTTTAAAGATTTTATTAATTTATCGACTTTTAATTTATAGATGTTATAGTGTAGTTCAATTCTATAAATATGTGCCATATTTCAAAGTTAAATTTATACTCTATTGAGTAGGGGTGACTATTCGGGGTCGGGTATTCGGGTTTGTACCGAAATATCCGCACCCGTTTGGGTTTTTGGGTACCCGTACCCAATAAATTTGGGTAAAGGGGCGGGTTATGGAATTTAGTTTTAAAAATATTGGGTATTAGGGTATCCAATTACCCGTTCGGGTATACCCGAAATACCCGATTAATTATTTAAATTAAAATAATAAATATTTTAATATATTAACTATAAATCTATAACATTATATATAATAAATGATATTTTTTTATTGTTTTTGTATTGCAATTTTGAACTTTAAGTGATATTTTTTGAGCCATTACTACCGTAATCTATATGTATGATAAATACAAAATAAATGATTGAATAATTATTAATGAATATTATTTTGATGAATAATAAATATTTTTGTAAATGATGATTTATGTTTTATGTTATGATTATTTTAATTTTTGTGAATGAATACTTATTTTTAGTACAAAGTATGATAGACATAGTATATATGATTGAATAATTATTAATGAATATTATTTTGATGAATAATAAATATTTTTGTAAATGATTATTTATGTTTTATGTTATGGTTATTTTAATTTTTGTGAATGAATACTTATTTTATATTTTATTTTGTATTTTTTGTATTTGTAGTTAATAATGATTATTCATTTTCACAATGAATCATGTAATGAATTTTTATATTTATTTAGATTTTGTGTAAAATGTATATATTGTAATTTTTATTGTTGGTCGGTTAAAAATAAACTAATATTGAATTTGTATATTATTATTGAATTTTTGTTAATTAATAATTTAGGGTAATTTTGGGTACCCGATTACCGTAATCGATTACCCGGCCCGGGTATTGGGTACCCGATTAACTAAAGAGAGTCGGGTTATGGGATGAGTTTTTTTATTTTTTAGGGTACGGGTACCCGAAAAATTCGGGTGCGGGTACCCGTCCGTACCGAATAGTCACCCCTACTATTGAGTCATTTTTTGAAAGTAGAATTTTTATTTTGATCCCATAAAAATTGTTCAGTCTCGATTTGGTCCTACTTACTATTTAGGTAGGACCAAATCGAAAATTGACAATTTTTATGTGATCAAAATAAAAATTCGTTCATTTTTTTATCATGAAAATTGAGAAAATGTCATATATAAAAAATATAAAAAATAGAAGGGAGTATTCATGGAAGAAACATATCACGTGGCCTCAAATTTGTGTGGACTACTATCAAAGACTTTGAATTGTTTTGGGTGAAATAAAAAACAAAAAGACCATGATTATGGCTGACTGGCTGTGACTGATGATAATACGTACAGTATACTTGGGTGAATGTGCATGGTTACCTGAAATGGTTGGAGGGAGGAAGAACACCGATGCTAAATACTAGTCAGATTTATTTTTCCAAATGGGCTTACGAGCGTTTACATTTAAATGTTGGTGAAGACTTTTGGGCAGAGATTGCCGAAGGTGAAGATGGGAATATAGCAGAGAGGCTCACTATGGGGTCCGACCGCCATGAAAGAAGTCGTTCAAATATAGTACTCCATTTCTTGTGTCTAGTAAATTTAAATTTACATTATTAGAGAATATGTTCCACCAACTATAAATGTCAAGTCACTCAATTTTTCTAAAAGTTAGGGCTTCTAACATACATAATATTATTATATTAATCCTAACATATTTAAAGATATTTTATAATAAAATAAACAAGTAATATTTTTTAAATGAGAAAACAAGTCTCATTAAAAAACAAAAAGATTATATCGGGTATATTCGTTTAAGACTCTGTATGGATTTTTTGGACTTTGAAAGTCTATAAGTATTTAATCCGAATTTTAAAAGTTTATTATAATCGTATTTAATACGAATTTTAAAAAATTTTAAAAAATATATAGGTATTCAAAAGTCAATAGATTTTAAAATTTTATGTATTTTTATGGATTTCATCTCTAAAATTTAAAAGAATTCAACTATTTAAAATTTCTCGTAAATACATGAGATTTATATAGATTTCGATTTTAATTTACTAATTTATTATTAAAAAAATAATAATACTTAAAAAAATATATGAAAAATAATGATAAAATTAAAAAACCAACTATTTGAAATCTCTTGTAAATACATGAGATTTCTATAAATTTTGATTTTAATTTACTAATTTATAATTAAAAAAATAATAAAACTTAAAAAATATATAAAAAATAATAAAAAATTAAAAAATGTGAAAAAAATAAAAGTACAATAAAAAATTCAAGAAAATAATATATTATTAGTAAAATAATAATATATGTAATATATATACATACATATAATATATATAAGTAATATTAAAATATTGAATATATTGATAATTTTTTATTAGTAAAATAATTATATTTATATTAAAATTGTAAAAATAAATAAATTTATTTATTAAATTATTTAAAAAATATATATCTATTTTTTTAATTTAACCATTACATACAATCATTATATACAATCCGTATAGATATAAAATACAATATACATAAGTAGAATACAATATACATAGGTTACACACAAACTACACACGTTCTATATATACTGACGTATACATATTAGCTCTGTATATATATTATTTACTACTTCAAAGTTGTAATTATATGAAAAATAGAAGTTTAATTTTTCTTGAATCCAAAATAAATTTAAAATTTAATCAATTGATTATTTACTACTTCGAAATTGTAATTATATCGAAAAATAGAAGTTTAATTTTTCTTGAATCCAAAATAAATTTAAAATTTAATCAATTGATTTTTATGTACGCTTTGAATTTTGAATATATATTGAAATCTATACATATATAAAACGAGAAGCGTTGCCTCCCAAAGTGACCAATGATTCACACTACAAATTATATTAATTTTTTATTCTTCAAAAAAATATTAAAATCAAATATAAAATATTAAGTTTTTATTCCTTTTCCCTAACCCAATCCAGACAGCTAGACAACTGTAAATTGATTGCTTCTCCATAAAGCTTTCATAAATTTTTCATTTTCCCAGTAAAACAATAAAAGTTCTCCATCCCCAGATGACCTTCCTAATTCCGCCTAATTTTTTTTCTTTTTTTCATCATCGTACTCTTTCTTTTTTTCATCATTTATTTTTGCCTTTTAATTCTCTACATTAATGGTGCAAATTAATTTTAAATAATAAATTACAAATTTATTGTTATTTCCTTATTTATTATGATTGATAAATCCAATCTTATTCTCCAATTAAATCAATACAAAAACAATCTTCTATATATTTTTAAATTTGCATTAAATGTTTCAATTTAATATTTTTTTATTAATGTATTTTTGTTTTTTAATTCGGTAATAATAAAAAATGAAAAATAATTTTCTACACAAGTATTTTTGCAAACTATCAATTCCTACATGCAATTTATTTTTCCTTTTTAATTCTCTACGTGAAAATTAATTTTAAATAATAAATAATAAATTTATTGCTATTTCCTTATTTATTATGATTGATCAATATTTAAATGCAACCTTATCCTCCAATTAAATCAATGCAATTTTGAAAATAACCCTCTATATATTTTTAAATTTGCGTTAAATGTTTCAATTTAATGTTTGTATTATGTAAATAAATAAATTCTAACGAAATATATTTTTGCTTTTTTATTCTATAAATTAATGGTGCAAATTATTTTTAAATAATAAATTACAAATTTATTGCTATTTCCTTATTTATTGGGATTGATCCATATTTAAATACAACCTCATCCTCCAATTAAATCAATTGCAATTTTGAAAATAACCCTCTATATATTTTTAAATTTGCGTTAAATGTTTCAATTTAATGTTTTTAGGTAATATTAGGCTATGGGGCAGATTGCTTTTTAATATTATTTTGAACACCTATATTTTTTTCACCTCATTTTTAGGAGTTGTATATTTTTTACTTTTTTATTTATTAGGGAATTTGTATTTTTTAAATACTAACTAGGGGCATTTTTTAAAATGTATAAAGTCGTAAATATCCCTACACCGTAACATATTAATTTATTTACTATATACATATATAAATATATTTGCTTAAGAATATAAATATATTTGCGCAAGAATCAGTAAATTATATAATATTTGCGCAACATTATATATATATATATATATATATATATATATATATATATATATATATATATATATATATATATATATATATATATATATATATATGAATAGATATCTATAGATTTACCACATACCACTAATATCTATTATAGATATGTCATAAATATGTCATATGTATAGATATCTATCATAGATATAGATATGTCGTATAAATAGATATGTGGTAAATCAATATTTGAGATGCGCAACCTTTTTGAATAGTCTAAATCCAAATTCAACTAAAATTTTCCCAAATTGATTAAAATGCAAAATGTGAAATAAAAAATCTAGAAATTTAACACACCTAATTCTAACAAATATACAAATATGGACCTGTTAATATTTCATGTTTAGATATGTATTTCATGTTTAGATATTTAACACACTTAATTCTAACAAATATGCAAATATGGATCTGTTAATATTTCATGTTTAGATATGTATTTCATGTTTAGATATGTTATAATACCAGGTGTCTAGCGTAGTTGTTTAAAATCTCAGCGGATGATATTAGATATGTAGTTATATTAATTACTAATATACTTGAAAAGGTTAATAATGGAACAATGCCCTATATCAAAATTAGGAAAAAATATAGGTACTGTTTATAATTCTATCTTAGAGATGCCCCGGTCCATGATTCCCCCATGTTTTTATTATGTAAATAAATAAAAAAATTCTACACGTAATGTATTAACGTATTTTTGCAAGCTATCAATAACTACACGCAATGTATTAAGGTATTTTTGCAAGCTATCAATAACTACACGCAATGTATTTTTGCTTTTTAATTCTGTAAATTAATGGTGCAAATTAATTTTAAATAATAAATTACAAATTTATTGCTGTTTTCTTATTTATTTTGATTCATCCTCTAATTAAATCAATATAATTTTGAAAATAACTCTTTATTTATTTTTAAATTTGAGTTAAATGTTTCAATTTAATGTTATTTATTCTAATTTACATTCGATTATTTATACATAAATATTTATATAATGAGGAATTAATTTTGGAAGTGTCTACACACAAACTATTTTCTATAAGCAAATTCTTTTTGTTTCCCGATGCAAAAAGCTGATTATTTTTGCTTCTCCATTAAGCTTTCAATTTCCCAATGTATTTTCTCATCCCAATAAAAGTTCTCCACCTCTTTTCATCCCTATAAAAGCTCTTCCCCTCAAAATCTTTTCATATTTCCAACAACCCATTTTTTGTTCTTCTCTTTTTTCATCATCTTCTTTCCATCAACTCTTGCTCTTTCCAGTCACCGGTGAAATGTTTCTCCTACTCCATCAACAAAGACCATATGCGACGCTGTGAAACGGTTAACATAATTCAGATTCTATATTGGCTGGATTTTTTTTCCTTTTTCCAATCCGCTTAATTTTTCTTCTTCTCTTTTTTCTGGATCGTCTTACGTTCATCTTCGTCTTCCAGCAACCATCGTCGTTTATCATGTGCATGCCGATGACTCCCCTCCGCACTCCGACTACTCCATAATTCAGATTCTATATTGGCTGGATTTTTTTTCCTTTTTCCAATCCGCTTAATTTTTCTTCTTCTCTTTTTTCTGGATCGTCTTACGTTCATCTTCGTCTTCCAGCAACCATCGTCGTTTATCATGTGCATGCCGATGACTCCCCTCCGCACTCCGACTACTCCGCCGCTCGCCTTCTTCCTATTCCAATTGAGGTATGCTTATTTCGTGTTTTTTTTTTATTTTCTGCAAATTTCGCTCCCTCAAATCAGATGCGGAGAAACTCTTCCAAGTCTCCAATTTGTTCCCCACATTTTTTTTCCATATTAAACTGATTTAATTCTATTTAAAATCCTTTTCATAAGTTATTAATTTTTTTTATGCAATTCAATATTATTAAAGCTTTTTTCTCTGCAATTCAATATTTTTAAAGCTATTTTAATTGATGATTTCTTTTTATTTTGCAGATGCCAAGTCTCCGCGTTTATTTAATTGCGTTAATTTCTTTTGCAATTATTTTAATGTTTTTCTTAATTTCTAATTATATGAGATTTTTTTTGTTTTGCAGATGTTATCTTGCGTTTATTAATTTGTTCTGTAATTATTTTAATATTTTTTCTTAATTTCTAATTTGATTGTTTATTTTTTTGGTTTGCAAATGATTGTAAATTTTTATTTATTGTTCTGTACGTTCTATTATAATTTCATTTACATCCAAAGTTTTTTGTTTGATTTGTTCACAGCTCTAAAGGTAAGTATCTCTTTTATAATTGTTGAATTAATTTATTTTTTTGTTTTTTTTTGTTTTGCAGATGTCAACCTTTTAAAGGTAAGTATCTCTTTTATAATTGTTGAATTAATTTTTTTTTTTGTTTTTTTTTTGTTTTGCAGATGTCAACGTTCATATCTCCGTTTATTAATTTCTTCTTCAATTATTTTAATATTTTTTCTTAATTTCTAATTTGATTGTTTTTTTTGTTTGCAATCCATTGTAAGTTTTTATTTATTGTTCTCTATCTTCTATTATAATTTCATTTACAACCAAAGTTTTTTGTTTGATTTGTATCTCTTTTATAATTGTTGAATTAATTTATTTTTTTGTTTTTTTTTTGTTTTGCAGATGTCAACGTTCGTATCTCCGTTTATTAATTTCTTCTTCAATTATTTTAATATTTTTTCTTAATTTCTAATTTGATTGTTTTTTTTGTTTGCAATCCATTGTAAGTTTTTATTTATTGTTCTCTATCTTCTATTATAATTTCATTTACAACCAAAGTTTTTTGTTTGATTTGTTCACATTATCTCTTTATATATAATCGTATTTCTTTGAATTAATCAAATTTATTGTATAATTTTATGATCACTGTTTTTTATTTGTTTGCAGCTCTCAATGTAAGTTTCTGTATTTATGAACTTCATATGCATTTTTTTTAATTTTTTTCTTTGTTGTAATGTATTTAATTATTTTATTATTCTTTATTATAAATAATTCTAACAACTTTATATGATATTGCTATTTTTCTAGGTTTGCAGTGTAATAAGCTAATAATAGCTTCTTGCCAATTTTATGATCACTGATTTTTTTTTATTTGTAGTTTTTATTTATTGTTCTCTACGTTCTATTATAATTTCATTTACAATCAATTTTTTTTGTTTGATTTGTTTACACCTTTAAAGTATCTCTTTATAATTGTATTTCTTTGAATTAATTTATTGTATAATTTTATGATCACTGTTTTTTTATTTGTTTGAAGCTCTCAATTAAGTTTCGGTTGTGCTCTTTACGATCCTCTGACACCACTTGTTGCGATATTGAAACTAAATCTCTCACGGCTCTCGAAATATATATAAGATGCGAAGAAAAGATAAACGAAAAGAACGAACACACAATTTACGTGGAAACCCGAAACACGGGAAAAAACCACGGGAAGAAAGAACCAATCGACTACATCGTTGAGGCTTACAATAATTCACTCTATGATTTTCGTCTACCGGAGAACCCCAATTTATAGGTGTAGCAAACCTATCAAATTGGTAACAATTAGAATTAGGAATAAATCCTTTTCCTAATTTACGACTCCTAAATAATTAAGGAATAGAATTATAATACATATAATTCTAATTACCTAATTAAATAAATCCACGCAAAAATCCCAGTGCAAAAAGTCACGCAAAAAAGCTCAGCGCAATCGCGCACAGAAAAAAATCCCGCTGGGACAAAATGGCGATCGCCATTTTCATTCGGCGACCGCCATTCTCATTTGGCGGGCGCCAAATCATAATCGGCGGGCGCCGAAAGCCCGGAAAAATTCCCAGCCCTGATTCTTGATATTCGGCGGTCGCCGAAACCCTCTCCGGCGCCCGCCGAAACCTCCTTCGGCGATTTTGACCTCTTTTGCGTTCCGATTCGAGTCATAAACAACAAATCTCCACCTTGACGAGAATCCTCGCGACTCCAAGCCGCACCAACCTCCAACGATCATACACCAATTTTTCTTCTTCCACCCAGCCCCGCAGGACTCACTCAAAACATGAGCAACCTAAGTTTGAACCGCACCAAACTTAGTACAAGAATGCGAAGTTGCACCGATCATCCCTTGGGTACCACCAAGCTCTACGACCTCCACGCAATCTCCATTCTCAAATCTCGCCTTCCCACTACTATTAGCACCACCTGCATTCGCCAATACTCCAGTGCTATCCATAGCATGCCTAGGCTCGATTATCCAAATTTTGAATACTATTCGGGTTAGTATTCCCGGTGTCCCCGACACCAACACACATGCACATGACTTTTAAAAGGTGAACCCGACTCACCTTCCAGCGAATGACTTCATTGGGCAGAGGCAGTTGCCCACTTGGTAATTGTGTTGCCGCATAGCTCATACAATCCACCAAATCTTTCTCTCGCTTCGCAAAAATAAGTCGCCCCGACTTACTTTCAACACTCCACCTTTACCGAAGTTGGTACTCATTCGGATCTAAGGTCTATGAGAGATAAGATTACCATTCAGGACCGGAACGTACCTTGTAGTACCGAGGGTTCGAATATGCCCATCGACCATCTTGATTCTCACAGTTCCCGTGCCGCGTATCTCACACGATGTACCATGCCCCATGACCACCGATCAACCGACACATCGAACATCTAGAATCCAAGATCCACCCCTCACACGTTCCCCAAATCAGAGACAACCAGGAGTTCCCTATCAGGAAAACCTCCTTCTCCGGAATCGGCCACCTTCGATTCCTTTCTCCGATTCATCAGGGCCTGACAGTCCCCCTTCACGTGGCCTTTTTCCTTGCAGTAGTGACAAATCCCCTAGAATTTCTCCCATGCTCCACCTTGGCCATTAAGAAATTCACCTAGATTTTCACCACTCCCTTTTTCTTTGTAGTAATGACAAACCCCCAGGAATTTCTTCATCTTTGCCCAACCCTGGACACCAAGATATTCCCCCGGATTTTCACTACTCAAGACCTCCTTCATCGTCTCCCTCGATCGCAAAGCCGCGACCGCATGAAACAAATAACCGGAGGGATAGAGTGCAATTATGCCTCACCTTTCTATTCTTCCATACCTTCTCTTATGGCTTCATCGCGCTTGACATCGTCCATGCCCCAGCAACGCATCACCAAGATCCATGTTGGTTAGAATCACTGAACCAACTCCACCTTGAACCGCCATGAAGAGAACCACGTGTTCCGATCTAACACCGAATATCAACCATCGTCGCCATCTCCCAAAATATTCTCGAGCTCCACCTTGATCTAGAAACACCAATATCCGCAACGCCCGCCTTGTATGGATTCCCCGTCCGGGATCCCCACGAAAGCTCTTGATAACAGGTCACAGGATCGTAACCTAGCTCTGATACCACTTGTTGTGCTCTTTACGATCCTCTGACACCACTTGTTGCGATATTGAAACTAAATCTCTCACGGCTCTCGAAATATATATAAGATGCGAAGAAAAGATAAACGAAAAGAACGAACACACAATTTACGTGGAAACCCGAAACACGGGAAAAAACCACGGGAAGAAAGAACCAATCGACTACATCGTTGAGGCTTACAATAATTCACTCTATGATTTTCGTCTACCGGAGAACCCCAATTTATAGGTGTAGCAAACCTATCAAATTGGTAACAATTAGAATTAGGAATAAATCCTTTTCTTAATTTACGACTCCTAAATAATTAAGGAATAGAATTATAATACATATAATTCTAATTCCCTAATTAAATAAATCCACGCAAAAATCCCAGTGCAAAAAGTCACGCAAAAAAGCTCAGCGCAATCGCGCACAGAAAAAATCCCGCTGGGACAAAATGGCGACCGCCATTTTCATTCGGCGACCGCCATTCTCATTTGGCGGGCGCCAAATCATAATCGGCGGGCGCCGAAAGCCCGGAAAAATTCCCAGCCCTGATTCTTGATATTCGGCGGTCGCCGAAACCCTCTTCGGCGCCCGCCGAAACCTCCTTCGGCGATTTTGACCTCTTTTGCGTTCCGATTCGAGTCATAAACAACAGTTTCTGTCTTTATAAACTTCATATTTCTTTGTTATAATGTATTTAATTATTTTATTGTTTTTTATTATAAATAATTCTAACAACTTTATATGTTCTTGCTATTTTTCTAGGTTTGCTGGTGTAATAAGCTAATAATAGCTTCTTGCCAATTTTATTATCATTGGTTTTTTTATTTGTTTAGCGTAAGTTTCAGTCTTTATTAATTTGTTAATTGTATTTAATTATTTTATTGTTTTTCATAAATCATTCTAATGTATTAACGCTATCTTAATTGATGATTTTTTTTTGTTTTTGCAGATGTCAACTTAAGTCTCCCGCGCTTATATTTAATTGTGTTAATTTCTTTTGCAATTATTTTAATGTTTTTCTTAATTTCTAATTATATAAGAATTTATTTTTTTGTTTTTTTTGTTTTGCAGATGTCATTAATTTCTTCTCCAATTATTTTAATGTTTTTTCTTAATTTCTAATTTGATTGTTTATTTTTTTGGTTTGCAGATGCATTATAAGTTTTTTATTTATTGTTCTCTGCGACCAAGTTGTTGTTTGTTTGATTTGTTCACAACTCTAAAGGTAAGTATCTCTTTATAATCGTTGAATTAATTTATTTTTTTTTTGTTTTGCAGATGCGTTAGTATTGCATTTATTAATTTCCTCTGCAATTATTTTAATGTTTTTTCTTAATTTTTAATTTGATTGTTTATTTTTTTGGTTTGCATATACATTGTAAGTTTTTATTTATTGTTATCTACCTTCTATTATAATTCATTTACAACCAAGTTTTTTGTTTGATTTGTTCACATGTAAGTTTTTATAATCGTATTTTTGTGTAATTTTATGATCACTGTTTTTTTTGTATTTGTTTGCCGTAAGTTTCTGTCGAGAATTACTTCAAATTTGCAAGGTAATTAGCATCTCTGGATGTGACCTAGCATCAATGAACACCTATCCGAGCTCTCTATCGACGTTGTACCGATGCCGAGAATAATTAAGGTTTTCATTTTTTACTATATTTCTCTTTATTTTATAAATTATACATCATTTAATTATTTTTACCAATTTTGTGTTCATGTGTTAATTTTTCAGGTTAAAAGTACTTATTATCTTTATGTTCTTAAAAAACAATTGAAATAATTGAGTAATGTGTTTAGCAAATTTTCCCTTTTCATGTTCTTAAAATACATTTTTTAATGTATTAATTTTATTTTATTTTCATTGTGCAGATTGAGGTCGGTTTCGTCGAATATTCAATCTCAGATCCTTTGTAAACTGATTCAGGTTGTATGTTATTTTTTCATTGTGCAGATCCAGGTACATTGTTTTTTTCCCTTTTCATCTTAGTTAATACATTTTGTATGGCTGTTTGTTTATTTGTCATTCCTGTAATTTTTTGCAATCTCTGGGTTTCAGTAATGTTCCTCCTCATTTTTGCAATCTCTAGGTTTCGGTACGTTAGTTTTAAGTGCATATACAAACTCTTTTACTGTTTCCAGTTCTAATACGGTTGTTCTTCAACGATGTTGTGTGTCAACCCAGAACTTTATTGTCAAGCAATGACACTCAGACATAATGGTGAATGCGATTTTGAGGATTGTCCATCTCATATTGTGAGTGCGATTTTGATTCTTTAGTTTATACTATACATCATACTATTGGTACAACTTTCTATTGCCTCTGGAACAGGTTTTTTTGTTGTTTAATTGTCTTTTTGTTGTTTCGATTTTTATAGGTGTTTGTGTTAGAATCATCATCTAAAAATGCGATTTTTCCAGGTGAAGTATAATTTGAACCTCATTGATTTTTCAAAGATCCCTTGATTGCTTGCCAAAGAAAATAGACCGCGATAGCCTGTTGATTACACTGTGCTACAACAGCTTTTTAGCATTTGTCATCATCAATCGCTTTTAATTCCTTTCAGGTATAGTAATTAAACATCTACTACAACTTAAGTGTGTTGTTTCTGAGAGGCTGAGAGTATTTTATTACGTATACTCATTCAAATTTTTGGTTACAGCTTTTCTATTCTGTTGGAAGTAATATTTGAAAATAGTTTTCCTCCGCAAATTTTCAATGGTGTTTTTGCACTGTAAATTTTGTTTCGACAATGTCCTTCAGCTCTTTGAGTACAGTGAAGACAATGATGTTCACTTCTTTTCAACTGCTCTCATTGATATTGGGAACTCACCTTGCGTCGTTGTCACATTAATGTATGTTAAATATTGTTCCCTTGATTTGAGTAGTAATTTATAAAGTACATTTTTTCTTTGTTTGAATATAATCACATGAACCAGTTTAATATCTTAATGTGTCTTTTTTCAGGACATTAAGTATTAATTTGTTATTTGTATTTATATTTTGGTTTATGATTAAATCATTGAAATATGTTTGTATTATTTGTTGTTTAATTGTCTTTTTGTTGTTTCGATTTTTATAGGTGTTTGTGTGTTAGAATCATCATCTAAAAATGCGATTTTTCCAGGTGAAGTATCATTTGAACCTCATTGATTTTTCCAAGATTCCTTGATTGCTTGCCAACGAAAATAGACCGCGATAGCTGTTGGAAATCGATATCCCGGAATTAATAAATTTAAATAAATAAATTATCTAATTAATTCCGACCGAAATCCTTTGGAGATCGAATATCCGGAGTTGTCGAATTGCGGAATAACAACTCCAATCGACTCCCGGTTGCCGGAACCCCGCCACGAACTTCCACGGGGATAGCCTAATCAAACAAACCCGCCACGGGGATAGCCCGTGGCTTGTTCGATCGAGCCACCACGCGTGGGCTCGCGGCTGTTCGTGACAGCCGTGCGGGGCTGCTCGTAGCAGCCCGCGTGAGTCCCGTGCGACGCGTACGGGAGGAGGGGCTGCTCGCCGTGCGAGCAGCAGCGGCACCAGCCCGCTGCCCACGCGATCGAGCACGCGCTCGATCGCATCCCCGGCGTCCAGCCGGGGTCCTTCGTGCGTCGCCGGCGGTCGAAGCCTTAGGGCTTGACCGCCACCCTCGGCGTCCAGCCGAGGGTTCGTCCTCTCGATCCCGGCGAGGATCTCTCGACCTCCCGCGGTCCGGTGATCCTCGATCACCACCGCGAGGTCGATCCTCGTCCCCGGGTTCGTACGTCCCTTGGATCTTGGTTCATGATATTTTCACGATAAATAAACGATAAAATCATAAAGAGGGTTTTACGATTTACCTCGTTCTCGTTGTTCGGAAAAACGAAGAACTCAATTTGACGACCTTGAGATCTTCCCACGTATTCCTTGCACTAGCCCGGACGTCGTGTGGGCGACGATCTACCGAACTCCATGGATCCTCCTCTCTACTTTCTCTCTCTAGAATTGTGATCTTCAACTTATGAGAATAGAGAAGACCATGTAGTGCTTTTATAGGCTACGTAGGGGATCTTAAGGAGGTGGAATATTGGGCTTCCAATATTGAAGATTAAATTGAGCCCAATGCTCAAGTCCATTAATCCTTATCAATATTAATTAATTCTATTTTCCACTATATAAAATTAATTGCACTCCCAATATTAAACCATATTATATCAAATAATATTTCTCCGGTAGTATTATTTATTCCGTGTATTTAAGATATAAATATCCATGAATAAAATTAATTTATTGCTAATTAATTTATTCATCTCTTTATATCCGAGACTAGTACCATTCAACCTTAATTATTATGCGGAACGAATCCACCTGCAGGGTTTACATAATAATTCCTTATGAACTAATCTCGGGGATATTATCAACCCTTACGGGATACACTTTCCCGTCAAGTATTCACGGCATGCCATATATAAAATATAGTGACCCAACTTAACCGGTAATTAACCCAATAATTAAATCGGTTAATTCCTTTGGTAAATCAAAGTCACTTATATTAAATATACACACCCGCAATAGTTTCGGGGATTAAGAATAAAATACACTGAGACTCGAATCGATTATCGCCGGCAATCCTAATCGATGAATCTCAACGATCCGCTCAATACACCAAGTGTACAAGTGTGATAAAATAATTAAGATAAATTATTTTCTCTCTCACACAACGACTATACCGATGGATTGGTCCGTGTCCATCTAGGTCGTGAGCAACTGTTCGATTAAATACGAGTAACCGATAGTATGATCTTCTGTGTGGGCCCGACACACCATACTAACTACAACGTATAGAATCCAGGACTATAATTTGCATATATTTAATTATAAATAATTAAACGCAAATAATTGTTTATTTAATTAAATAGATTAGTGGCAATGGATCGTGAGTTTACGTTACTTAAATCTAGACATTAAGTACACAACTCCAACAATCTCCCACTTGTACTAAGGTCTAGTCATTTCCTCCAAACTCCCGACTCCCATACTCATCACGTGCTTAAGTTGTACTTCCAAGAAGTAATATGTGAATGAGCACTCTAGGTTGCCGCTCTGAAGTTATCTTGGTGACTACAGCGTCGTCTCCCTCGACGATGACTCGTATCAGGTGGTACTTGCACTATGTGTTATCTTACACTTATGGACTTGTGATTTCTTACCATTTGCCATCGCACCGCTATTTACATAGCCTTTGGCAAATTAAGAATCACATCTAAGTCCCAGAGATTATCCCGGAGCTATACCAAAACTTCCGCTGCCTCTGAGGCCGCTATTTGGTTACCCATGGCAGAGTCCGAAAAGCATCGTGCTTATCACTCTTCCATGTTAAAACTCCTTCTCCTTCAATAGTGAAACACATAGCCTGATATCGACTTACACCGGTCCCATTTGATTAGAAATCTAAGAGAATGTAATCCAAAGGAAATGCTCGTCTGCTTCGTAGTCTAGAACAGTACTTCGAAAGTACTTTTACGGCAGTCGAATATTCCTTTCCAGGATTACCTTGATATCCTCCCACTATGCTAACCGCATAGCCGATATCAGGTTTTTGTTTTCAACAATGCATTTATTAAGCTTTCCACACTCAAAGTGTAGGAAACTGCTTTCATTGCTTCTATCTCCTTTTGTGTTCCAAAACACATATCCTTAGATAGATGCATTCCGTCTCTGAAAGGTAACGAACCTTTCTCGGAATATTGCATGTTAAAACGAACCATAATCATATATGTAAGATGTCCAGGAAAAGTACAATGTTCTTTCTAGAGATCCAAGATCTCAAGAACATGTCCAACTTCTTCCTTTATCTTTCATAATGATTCATCTAGACAACCATCATTTTATGTCTGATAACATCTTTACATTGTTGCCAATGATAAGAGTGTCATCTACATAAAACCTCCGAGAAACACCACCTTGTTTTCCATCACGTTTCCAATACACACAATTCGTCTATGCTTTTGATGAATCCATAAAATGGACTATCTCATCAATTTGCAAGTACCACGAACTCAATGCTTTGTTTCAATCCATAAATGGATCAACTAAGCTTGTACTCTAAATGATCTCGCCTCTTAGCAATAATCCTTATTGCTCTCCAAGAAGGCACATTTAGATCTAGTACGGCCTTCATGTAGATCTAGGGATCGATTTCATGTATACTAGGTCCAGAGTCCGATGACTCTCCTAGTCTTATGAATATCTCCGGTTGTCCCACAACCTCCCACTACAATGGCATTCCGGTGTATAAACAGTGATAACAGTAGGTGCAGTTAGTGGTGTACCGCTACTCGGTTCGGCTGGTTCTAAGTCTTAATCTTTCTCTCTCATTTCAAAGTATTACGTCACCTTGGGCTTGTGGTTCATTATATAGTCTTTCTCTAAGAACCGGGCGTTAGAACTTGTAACGTCCTTCTGGTTCATAGTACTATTGAACACACATCTTTTGTTCTTCTAGGATATTCTACAACCGCATTTGAATGCGCCGTTGTTTCCAGACATATCCATAGAACATAGGTAGTTCCGTATAACTCATGTTTTTACTATTTCTATAAGAGTTCCATTTCTTGTTTACGGCACACCATTTCTACACAACAGTGTATGGTGTAGTCACTTAGGATCAAATCCCAATCTCTGATCAGTATGCCATGCGTTCCTTAGACAGGTACTTGCCTCCGCGATCAAATCGCAGGCTACAAATGGATATACCTTGATGGTTCTCCACAATTGCTTAGTGTCCATTGACTTGTCAAAACACTTGCTTTTGTGGCACATCAGGTACTCTAATTCATTTCTCGAGTAATCATCAAATGAAGTACTCGTACCTTATTGTCTGAGTAGACATAGGTCTGCATACATCAGAGTTAATCAATTCTTATACTTGTCCGGATCTTACATCTTATATCCATAAAGGATTGCTTAGTCACATTATCTTCCAAATTAGATTCTTAGGTCGGAAGGTCCACTCCTTCAACTTAATTGATCAAAATATCAATTTTTCGACCCTTGAACTTCTTATTTGAATAAACATGACTCAGCATAAGAATCCACAAGTATAATTGATAAAGAAATCTCTTATTAGTAAAACGAGTTTCATACTACGGTTCGTTGCATCATGGTGGACTCAGGATTCATCATTTATATATTGCTAGCTAATGTACCATAATAGATAATATCATTATTTCTTCTTATAACCATCAAATGATTAAAAGAAATAAAATATCCATTTATTAGAAATCCAGAACAAAGTTCTTTCTAATATGAAAGGTACATAAAAGCAATAACTCAAAATGAAATCTTATAAAATGTCCTCCACTGCAACTGCTGCCTCCTCTACAGCATTGCCCATGTAGACTACGATTTCTTCTTTTCCAAGTCGTTAGGTTTCCTGGAACCTTTGCATTTAACATGCACATACCGTCAGTGGCTCCATATCTACATACCAGGTTCCGGTAGATAATACCACTGACTATGTTTTACGACTAAAGAAGAATTTCGTACTTTCTTTGAGAGGATAATCAGACTTCCAGTACCCAGACTGTTTGCATCGAGAACTTTTGCCTCATGGCTTTCTCGTCCCATCTCGTGGTCCAAGAAACCTAGGACCACTGGGTTTCTTTGCTTGCTTTTCCTTTCCCCCGATTTTTCCCTTAGGTTCGAAACCTTTGGCATTGGCTACAAGAGCTTGCGATTTCCGTCTCAACTCGTCTAAAAGGTCAATCATCTCAAAAACGTGTTTAAGCGTTTCCTCGAAGCGACTGGCCTTTATGAGTATCCTCATCGCTTCTTGTCTAGCCTCCTATGTCAATAGGCTCGGGAGGACAAAGCTTACTGAGTACTAACCAGTACTCTTCAACAGTCTGGACAATGTCTAGATCTCTATTCCAATCATTACATTTAGGGACCAATGAGTTTATAATCCTTACGTATCACAGAAAGTGGGTTCAAAGCCATATCCTAATCTATGAGCACATATAACAACAAACAATCGATTTAATCTCCGATATTATCTCCCTCAAATAATATCATTAAACCACTAATCACATCTAAAATCCCATCAGATATGGCAAGCCACGATAGTGTGGACGTTTACCTATCCAAATGATTTAGCAATTAGATTTGCTTCGGTCGTACATCATCATTAGCGTTACTTCGATGGGAAGAATACTAAGAAGCGTACCTAAGTGTAAACCATTACTCAGTATCTAAGAAGATTGTTTGGGATACGTATATTCACCGCAAGCCACGATAGTGTGGACGTTTACGTTAACACACGCTCCTTTACTCCCTTCTATAACTGTCTACATCAATCGTTCCAAAATCCCATTCAATGCAGCAAGCCACGATAGTGTGGACGTTTACTACACCAAAAGACTTTTACAATTGACTCCCAATTACTTGAATCATTCAATCTTGTAAATCAAGACGCGGAGAATCATAAGTGAAACTCGAAGTTTCTAACCAGTGATTCACCATGCAAACGACCCTATCTCTCATAAAATGAGGGAGCCGAGCAGACAATCGATCTAGTCATCAAATGACACGAAAGTCTCTAATTTGTGTCCTCGACATGACCAAGTGGCTTTGGCTCCATTCCACTCCCCGGGGTGAGAATGAGTCGACTTGAAATCAGTTTTGGAAAGACAAATTAGGCATTGTTTGATAAACTTAATCAATGTTTCTCGTAAGAGGAATTACAAGAATTCTCCTCCAATGACTTGTCTATACGAACTTCAAAAGTCCATAAAAGTCACCAAGAGAACAGCAATGGAGACCATGGATATGTTTCCATACCCTCTCCCACTTAGCTTTTTACAATAAAGGGATACGCTATCTAATGCATAATTAAATACACATAAGCATGCATACATGAAATAAAGCACATAGAATATTATCACATAATCAAAATAATGCTAGAATATTATTTTCCGACTATTATGGCTTTATCGCATCCCCGTACGCATCTTCTAGTCTTCAGTCTTCGTTCTTGAATGCTCCATGTGACGGGAATATTAATTCCAATATTTAAATCTATTTATTTTTAATAAATCCAAAAGATACTTAATTCGAAAATTAAGTCAATCGAATAAATCAAAAATAAAATTAAATATTGTTAATATTTTTATTTATTTTATTTTCCCTTTCTACTTCATTAAATCTCTAAAATAATCTATCCAAGACCCACTTGGAATATTCTAGAAGACTTCCATAATGAAATAAGGAAATAAAATAATTTATTTTATTTTCCCTTTCTACTTCATTAAATCTCTAAAATAATCTATCCAAGACCCACTTGGAATATTCTAGATGATTTCCATAATGAAATAAGGAAATTAAATAATTTAGGACTCCTAGTCCTTCCAAATTAATTCCTTTCCTAATCCATTAAAAATTCCATAAAGGAATAATTAAATAAGGAAAAATTAATTTAGGACTCCTAAACTTTCCAAATTAATTATTTTCCTAATCCATTAAAAATTCCATAAAGGAATAATTAAATAGAAAAAATAAATTAATTTATAAATTTATTCCTTTTCCTAATCTATGAAAATTCCCAAGAATAGGAATAATCAATAAGGAAAAATAAATTTATTCTAAATTTATTCTTTTCCTATTCCATGAGAATTCCCAAAAATAGGAATACTCAAAATAGGAAAACCGAATAATTTAGGAAAGTTGGATCTTGCCGGGAGAGCACGAGATCACGAGGACCCCGCGCCCCACCACCATCGCCGGCCGAGAGGAGAGCCACCGCCACCGCCCAGCCGATCAGCCGCCGTCGCCGGCGACATCATGGCCGAGAAGGCCGCGGGCAGCCCCCTCCCCCTTCGATCGATCCTTCCTTCGGGGATGATCATGGGGATGATCGATCCCCGGAATCCTCCCTCTCTATCGTCTCCTCCGTCACACTTTTCCGGTCGTCGTTTCGGAATCGATCCAACGTAAATAAATTACAAATTTATTACTACGCTATCCGGTATCGATTCTCTACGTGAAAACGACCTCAAACAATTTCCGGAAAAATTAAGAACAAGCATTCACCACACAAGAACAAATAACATCACCGAGAGTTTAATAATCCAGAACATTATTATGACATTAATTAACAAAATTAAATCTAGCCATAATAATCGGAAACCCTGCAAGGTAGAACAATTTATCGAAAAATACCATGAACTAAAACCAACGCTCTGATACCATTTGTTGGAAATCGATATCCCGGAATTAATAAATTTAAATAATTAAATTATCTAATTAATTCCGACCGAAATCCTTTGGAGATCGAATATCCGGAGTTGTCGAATTGCGGAATAACAACTCCAATCGACTCCCGGTTGCTGGAACCCCGCCACGAACTTCCACGGGGATAGCCTAATCAAACAAACCCGCCACGGGGATAGCCCGTGGCTTGTTCGATCGAGCCACCACGCGTGGGCTCGCGGCTGTTCGTGACAGCCGTGCGGGGCTGCTCGTAGCAGCCCGCGTGAGTCCCGTGCGACGCGTACGGGAGGAGGGGCTGCTCGCCGTGCGAGCAGCAGCGGCACCAGCCCGCTGCCCACGCGATCGAGCACGCGCTCGATCGCATCCCCGGCGTCCAGCCGGGGTCCTTCGTGCGTCGCCGGCGGTCGAAGCCTTAGGGCTTGACCGCCACCCTCGGCGTCCAGCCGAGGGTTCGTCCTCTCGATCCCGGCGAGGATCTCTCGACCTCCCGCGGTCCGGTGATCCTCGATCACCACCGCGAGGTCGATCCTCGTCCCCGGGTTCGTACGTCCCTTGGATCTTGGTTCATGATATTTTCACGATAAATAAACGATAAAATCATAAAGAGGGTTTTACGATTTACCTCGTTCTCGTTGTTCGGAAAAACGAAGAACTCAATTTGACGACCTTGAGATCTTCCCACGTATTCCTTGCACTAGCCCGGACGTCGTGTGGGCGACGATCTACCGAACTCCATGGATCCTCCTCTCTACTTTCTCTCTCTAGAATTGTGATCTTCAACTTATGAGAATAGAGAAGACCATGTAGTGCTTTTATAGGCTACGTAGGGGATCTTAAGGAGGTGGAATATTGGGCTTCCAATATTGAAGATTAAATTGAGCCCAATGCTCAAGTCCATTAATCCTTATCAATATTAATTAATTCTATTTTCCACTATATAAAATTAATTGCACTCCCAATATTAAACCATATTATATCAAATAATATTTCTCCGGTAGTATTATTTATTCCGTGTATTTAAGATATAAATATCCATGAATAAAATTAATTTATTGCTAATTAATTTATTCATCTCTTTATATCCGAGACTAGTACCATTCAACCTTAATTATTATGCGGAACGAATCCACCTGCAGGGTTTACATAATAATTCCTTATGAACTAATCTCGGGGATATTATCAACCCTTACGGGATACACTTTCCCGTCAAGTATTCACGGCATGCCATATATAAAATATAGTGACCCAACTTAACCGGTAATTAACCCAATAATTAAATCGGTTAATTCCTTTGGTAAATCAAAGTCACTTATATTAAATATACACACCCGCAATAGTTTCGGGGATTAAGAATAAAATACACTGAGACTCGAATCGATTATCGCCGGCAATCCTAATCGATGAATCTCAACGATCCGCTCAATACACCAAGTGTACAAGTGTGATAAAATAATTAAGATAAATTATTTTCTCTCTCACACAACGACTATACCGATGGATTGGTCCGTGTCCATCTAGGTCGTGAGCAACTGTTCGATTAAATACGAGTAACCGATAGTATGATCTTCTGTGTGGGCCCGACACACCATACTAACTACAACGTATAGAATCCAGGACTATAATTTGCATATATTTAATTATAAATAATTAAACGCAAATAATTGTTTATTTAATTAAATAGATTAGTGGCAATGGATCGTGAGTTTACGTTACTTAAATCTAGACATTAAGTACACAACTCCAACAATAGCCTGTTGATTTCCCTGGGCTACAGCAGCTTATCAGCATTTGCCATCATCAATCGCTTTTAATTTCTTTCAGGTATAGTAATTAAACTTCAACTATAACTTAAGTGTGTTGGTCCTGAGAGGCGGGCTACATCAGCTTATCAGCATTTGCCAACATCAATCGCTTTTAATTTCTTTCAGGTATAGTAATTAAACTTCAACTATAACTTAAGTGTGTTGGTCCTGAGAGGCTGAGAGTATTTTATTACGTATACTCATTCAAATTTTTGGTTACAACTTTAATCATTACTGCTGGAAGTAATATTTGAAAATAACTTCCCTTTTGACCAGCTATAACTTGGAAGTAATATTTGAAAATAATTTCCCTTTTGACCAGCTATAATAATATGCCGGTTGTCGTTTTTGCTCCGTACTCGAATAAAGTGAAAGGATATGTTGACATGAATAAGTATAACAGATTAAATCAGCCAATTGTTATTTTACAGCTTTATCAAGGGATGAAATTTCAGTGTATTTTGTCTACTGAATCTTTATATATTAATTTCTTTAGTAATTAAGATCACTTCTTTGACAATAATATTGAATTTCTGTTTGTCAGGTGAATTTGTTCTTCTTGACACTTACATATTCTTCGTGACACTTACATGTACACCAGAATACTTCTTTACGACAAGTAAAATATTCTTCGTGACAGATGTAAATAACATAGTAACATTGCTGCTACTATTCTGTTTTGAAGTTTAAGTTTTTGAGTATGTTGAAACATTGATTTTGATATTTGGAAATATCTTTTGAAGTAGCAACCTTCCGGGTTTATTGCGCAGCCTCATTTAATACTTTGTATGTTGTTGAAGTCTTTTGTTACCAGATGAAAATATCAATGTCAATGTGACACATGTAAACAACATTTCACCATAAAAACCCAAGAGGACTGAAACCGGATGAACTGAACTGAACTTAAGCGATCTGAACTGAACTGAACTTAATAATATTGTCACATTAATTGGAATGTATGCTTAAAATTATTGATTGAAATTAATTTTTATTTAATTTATATTAATTTATTTGGAAACGAACTTTATCGAAGCTGAACTGAAGCGATCTGAACTGAACTGAATTGGTTTGAACTGAACTGTAATGGATGGAAATTAGATCAAAAGAACAGGTCCTAATTATTTTCTTGAAGTCTAACGAATTCCCGTCTAGATCTCTACACAAATACGTTCCTGAACCAACCAACATGTTCGAGTTAGTTCTTTAATTGCAATTAGTGTATGTTCTATGTATACAATATGATTGATTTTCACATAAAAATTTCAATATTAATTTTTTTTGATAATGTTTTCTTCACTCTGATATGCATATGATTTATTTTGTTCACTTTTTATTTATACTTTATTGTAATTTATAAATATTTACCAATATTTTATGAGAAAACTAACTATTGTATAATTAATTTTATTATTTTTTTAACATTTATAGAAATAAATATTTATTAAAAGATACAATCAATTAAAACATTAAAATTTAAAAAAGAAAATTTTAGTTTTCTGTATCTATTGTTGGATGCATATTTATTTATAGGAATGATACTTTTATAAATATTAAAACAACCGATGCGTCATGCGTCGTTCCTATTAAATTAATCAAAACGTATTTAATATATACTCCTAATTCCAATAGATTTTCGTTATTAAGTATTAAATTAAGGAATATGTATCTGTGCTGTATAAATCAAAGATTTGTCTTTCACTTATCCATATATAATATTCTATAAAGAATCCCTTTTCGCTTCAACTCTTCATCTTCTTTGTTCGTCCTTTATCAGTTGTTGCTAATATTTGTTTTATACATATATTTATTCGTATTTCATATTAATAACAACATATCAAGTACAAACCTATGGCTGGTCATGATCTGTTGTGCGGGCTAACTACGATTGGAACAAACTGGGACATTGTTGTCAGGATTTGTCGAAAATGGTTTTCGCCCGACGTCGATTCCAATAGAAATACGATGCATGTCGTGATGATTGATCTCATGCTTAGAAAACTAATTTGCAAATATATACTTCCGTTTTCTTGGATATTTTTTTTTGTACATACTGAATCTTACTAATAACTTATAATCATTATTCATCGGATGTAATATTTGTTGTTTCAGGGAGATCAAATTCTTGCATTCGTTAAGCCAGATCTAATCGATTACTTTAACAGTTTAACAGTAAGATTGTTGAAGGTGAACTCTACAGCGTTAAGCATTTTCGTGTGGTCCCGTCTTTTGAAAGAAAAATGATTGCCGACAATAAACATGCTATCATATTTTTGAAAAGAACTCATGTTCAACCAACATGGTATCGAGATTTCCCTAAATACGTTTATAATTTCCGTCCTTGGTTTTGTATCAACGAGCACAACTTTCCCTCTGATGGTCCTCTGCTAGGTATGTTATGGCTTTTCTTTACGATTATTTTTGTTAGTTTATATAGTATATAATAATTTATTTAGAATAACTTTAAATATTTTAAATTTTGTATTTGTTTTACAAGACATCATTGGTCACATTGTTGAAGTTGATTGTAACTCAAACATTAATGGAGTTTATGGTCAGGGAGCTGAGTTTGTTCGTATTCGTGTTGGCGATCTACAGTAAGTTTGTTTGTTATATATTTAGATAGAAATGAGGAACTATATTATGTTTCCATCTTAATCAATTGATAATTTATATGCAATTTCAGTTTTAAGATTCTTGAATTCGTCTATTTTGGTCCCTTTGCTACTGAGATAACCGAGTTGATCAATATGGCGAGTAATAATCGATTGGGTCATGCTGTTATAATAATTCAACTTGCCGCAACCATGATATTTAACGGTATGTTAACTTTTTTCCAACATAATTGTACGATGAAATCCCAATTATTTGATTTATTTTGTTAAAAATCTTATGCTTTAAAAATTGAAGGTGAGTTTGTTTTGCAGAACTCGGGCACAGCAACAAAGGTTAAGATTTATCACCATATCGACGAAGCCATTGAATACCGTCAAAGGTATATATTATAACTATATAATGTATTTATTTAAATTATATAGACTTTAATATTTTATCAATAAAATACAAATAATCAAATTTTATAACAAAATTGTTTGTGCAATAGGTTTGAAGAGCTGTGGGCCACTGCGTGAGAGATTTGGAGTAATGTTCAATATGTCAAATTCCTTAATCAAGTGATTTTGTATATATAAAATAATTCATGTACTTTTCATAATTTGTTATGACAATTTTCTTATTGTTTGTTTTTTTTATGTCTCCTTATAAGGTACTTCTTCTTTTTGACATTAAATTCCCAAGTGATTTTGTATATATAAAATAATTCATGTACTTTTCATAATTTGTTATGACAATTTTCTTATTGTTTGTTTTTTTTATGTCTCCTTATAAGGTACTTCTTCTGTTTGACATTAAATTCCCAAGTGATTTTGTATATATAAAATAATTCATGTACTTTTCATAATTTGTTATGACAATTTTCTTATTGTTTGTTTTTTTATGTCTCCTTATAAGGTTCTTCTTCTTATTGACATTAAATTTAGTCCCGTCAAATTTCCCATATTGTCTTTCTTCTTGAATTTTTGTTCGAAATGATATTTAAATTAGGAATTTTAATAACAAATATTATTTGTTTTAAATTATTTGTATGTCATGATGTAATATATTATTTACTGAGGTTGTTTAATTTGAAAAAAATAATTTAAAAAATGTCTTTAGTAATTCTATAAATTAAAAAAAAAAAATCTTTTGTAATGATACTTTATCTTTTCAATTTCTTGACAAAATAACTTAGAAAGTATATGACTTATTTTTCCATGAGCACATTTTATGTTTTGTGTTATAAATTAATTTTTTCAATTTAAAATCTACTAAGAACCTGATCTTTTGTACTGAAAACGACTGAACTGAACCAAACTTAACTGCTTTTGGACTGAAATCGAATTATCTGAATTTAAGTGATCTGAACTAAATTGAGCTGAACTTAACCGATTTGAACTGAAATAAACTATTTATTTATAAATATAATAATTATTATTATTATAAATTAGTTACTATTTTTTAAAAAATATTAATAATATCGTGACATTAACTAGAATGTATACTTCAAATTATTTATTCAAATTATTTTTTATTTAATTTATTTTAATTTATTTGGAATCGAACTTAATCGAAGCTGATTTGAAGCGATATGAACCGAAATGAACTGAACTGAAGCGATCAAAACTGAACTGAAGTTGACTGAAATTAAGTTCAAAAGAACAAGTAATATAAACCATATTGGTAATTAAATAAAAACATCTTGGTAATTAATTCAACATGCTTATTGGATATTATTACTTTTTATGTCTCATATTATAATCATCAATTAGGTTTTTGTAAATTTTAGTGAAATCTTTAATAACCAATAATTTCTTTAAATGGTAGTAGTATAATTAATTTTGCAGTTGTTTTTTACAAGAAAAGTTATCTATAATAATATTGCTATGGGTTAATGTATTTGTTTTAACTATTTTTGAAATTACTATTGTACAACCCACGTTTCCCAATGTTGCATTATAATTAATCATTGTGTAGAAGAATATCCTACTTTACATTGCGTAAAATAGCAGTGCAATCAACATGCTATATGGGAAACTACAAGAAGGAAGCTTCCATTACACACTTTTTCAAAAACCGCTGCCTTTTCATCTTCTTTTTTCATCTTCTTCCTTTTCTTTTCTCCAGTGAGAATGGCCGTCCGTGCATCTATTTCTCAACTGAATTGTTCGACGAGGTTCTGGAGCATAGTCGTTCGATGCACCCGGAAATTTATCAGGGAAGGCTTTAACAAAGTCGAATCCAGCGTCGATTTCGTGCTAATGGACATGGAGATTTACTTTATATGATTTTTGTTTTAATGTATTTTAGTTATTTCGAAAGTACAGATTATAGATCTTAAAATACCCGAATATATAGATTACGGAATTTGGTTTTTTTAAACTGCTGTGTTGATGTATTATTACTGTACTCAAAATCGTAATCCTTTTTAATAAATGGGTTTACTTGAATATCAGACTGTACTCAAGATCGCAATCCTTTTTAAATCCGTGTTTTTAGGGTTTTCTTCTATTTAATTGAAAAATTAATTGTCAGGGCAATCAAATACATGTTGCAGTTGAAAAATATTTTATCGGTCGTTTCCGTGACCAAATTCATGAGGGAGAAGCTTACAACATAAGAAGATTTCATGTTGTAAAAAGCCCACTGATAAATCCGCTTTTGGTTAACCCTGTTATGATATATTTTGATCCGGACATGTCTGTTATCAACGTTGTTGACCGAGGTATTCCAGTATCTCCGTACAAGTTCGTCTCTTTTGATCGAATAACTGAAAAAACTTTTCAAAGTCTGGACCACTCTTCGGTATGTATCATTCAACATTGCTAACTTGCATTCATACTTTTAATGTTCTGTTATTTACTTGAGTTATATCTTATTTGTTCATAAACCATGTTTGTGTTAGGATGTGTCCTTAGATCCTACGTGTGCAATCGATAAAGTCATAAGGTCGTCTATGGATGTTAAATGATTATTTGATAATATTAATTGTTGGGAACAATATAATATTGATCGATAAAATCATACCTACAGGGTCACACACGAGCTCGATATTGATATACATTGCTTGATAAATATATTGATTTAGAATCAATATTTACGTGGATTTAATTCCCATGCATGGGATGCATGGCTTGCATGGATGCATGTCATATAGTGTGACATGGCATGCCACACAAGCAAGTGGGACCATCTAATGCCATGTGGCATAATGAGGTGGAAATGTCCATTCAAATTCACCATAATCACACCTTAATGTGTGATAATGATGGGGCATCAATATCACCATCAAGGAGGGGGTTACAAGGTGGTTTTGATGGCATTTTAAGGTGAACAAATGCTGATTTTTCAGCATAATTTTTCACCCACGAAATTCACAAAAGATAGAGAGAAAAGAGGTTGTTCTTGGAGAATCAACTCGATCAATCAAGCAAGTCATCATCCGGGTTCGTGTGCAACACGTAGAGGCCGGGCCATTTGTGCGGCTTCAACATCCGGGCGATCCAAAGGCGTGACGGGGTCATTCCAGAGGTTAACAATCCGTGGCTGATCCATTAAGGTGGTTCAATCTACTCAACACCACCTTAACCAATTTCAACGATCACCAAATGTAAGAACTCGTTGATCCCCATATATATATATATTGGATGTGTATATATATATATTTGTATGTGTTCTTATACACATTATGTGTGCACTAAGATCCAAGCATGATAGATTTATATGCTTTACACGCTTCCGCACACACGGTATATCGATCGGATCGGTATACCGGTACCTACAATTGGTATCAGAGCCAGGTTCGTGCACACTTTTGTGTTGGACACAAAAAGTTTAATCAACATAATTGACTTATTTGTTTAATTGTGATTATGTGGTTAGATGTAAGGCCGGCCACCGTTAGTGGTCGGGTGAATGAAATTATCGTTTTTTACGTTTCGATTGGCCATAGTTTTGGAGGGCTGCGTCCCTTGGAATCATTTGTAATAGATAGGTTTCTATTTCAATTTGTATTGTTCAAACTTGTAAGCGATGGACTTGGTCCATGGTTCGATGGAGGATCTCGGCTCTCCGGCGAAAACGAGAAGAAACGAAGCCAAACGAAGCAAAACGAAGCAAACCGGGCTGCTGGAGCCAAACGGCGGTCGCCGTTTGAGCTCCGGCGGGCGCCGAATGACCTGTTTTTGGGGCAGATTTTTCCGAACCCTTTCGGCGGGCGCCGTTTTGGAAACGGCGACCGCCAGTGGTGTTCGGCGACCGCTGATTGTGAATTGGCGGGCGCCGTTCGTGGTTTTTTGGGTACGGAATGGATTTGACCAAAATCGGAGGGCACGGTACTGATATGGCGGGCGAGGACCAGTCCAGAAGATGTTCAAGGCTTTTGTTGTTACTTTAATTCTTCTGTTTTGAGAGTTGTGAGGTTCTAGGGGCCTTTCGATTTCGTATTTATTTGCTTTGCTAGTTATAGGTTGTTTTATGTTATAAATGTTCAACTTACATATAAACAAACCTATGCATGCAAGTTCCCAAAATAATGAGTATAATGTCTTGTCCAAAACATCACACCCATAAAGCCCTCGATCATAAGTTGGTAGGTCCGCCTCAGCGGAGTACTACTTGTTATCTTGGGATAAGTGGGAGTAAGGGTTAGACCCTTACAAGTGAGTTTGGTTTTCTCATCGATAGATCCACTGCAGGCGTGGCTATCGAGACATGAGATGAGAATGGGACTCTCATCGACCGAGAGTGACATTGGATGTCATTGACATGGGATGTCTACCTATCTTGGAGTTCTTAAGTGCGGACTCAGTCGGCTTAAGGATTCGCAAGATGAGGGTCTTGGGATCGTTTTGTTCTAATTTATTAAAATGTCAAAAACCAATGCCTAAATTGTTTTTTCAAAGACTAAGTTCAACTCGACTCATTCTCACCCCGGGGAGTGGAATGGAGCCAAAGCGCTTGCTTATGTCGATGACACAGATTAGAGACATTCGAGCCATTGGATGGCGTGAATCGATTGTCTGGTTGGCTCCCTCATTTTAAATGAGAGATAGGGCTTCAATTGCATGATAAGATCGCTGGTTAGAAAACCTCGAGTTTTCACTTACGATTTATCACGGTTTTGATATTAAGATAATTGGGAACGACGATATTGGATATCGAATGAACAAAATGAAACAAATAAAGTAGTTTTTCTAGACAACCTTATTTGTTTACCGCTTTGTGGATGTTTACTTACGTTATTTATCTTTCTTCTGTAGTATAATATGTCTGTCTCAACTCAATTCAAGTTCAGCTCTATCTTGGATAGAGAAAAGTTGAACAACACCAATTTCCTTGATTGACAACGTAACTTGAGGATAGTCCTCAAATACGAAGAAAAGGAAAGTGTGTTGGACAAACCCCTTCCCGTGCTTCCCGCTGATGGGGGCACGGATGTCCAAAAGGCAGCATATGCCCTTGCTAAGAAAGCCTCGAATGAGGTGACATGTTTGATGTTGGCATCCATGGTACCCGAGTTGCAAAAACAATTCGAGTTCATGGAAGCCTATGACATCATAGAAGAGCTCAAGAGCATGTTCGGGGAACAGGCTAGGATTGAGCGCTTCGGTGTCACCCGGGCTATAGCAATAGCTAGGCTGGAAAAGGGTAAACCCGTGGGACCACATGTGCAGCAAATGATTGGATTATTTGCTTCAAGTGCTCGCCTCGGTTTTGCATATGATGACGAGTTGGCTACCGATTTCATTCTCCATTCTCTTCATGATGGTTATGACGCCTTTAGGCTGAATTTCCACATGAATGGACTGAAGAAATCGCTTCATGAGCTCCATGGGATGCTTAAGGCTGCTGAGCCGACGATTAAGAAGGACCCTAGGAGGGAAGTTCTTATGATTCGGGAAGGAGGTACCAAAAAGTTCAAGGGGATTAAGAAACCAGAAGTGAAAGGCAAAGGGAAAGGGAAAGTTGTGGCAACTCCTTCCAAAAGGTTCTTGAAAGCTTCTAAGGTTCCTGGGGAATCTGAGTGTTTCTACTGCAAGGGTGTTGGACACTACAAGCGGGATTGCCCCAAGTTCAAGGAGGATGTGAAGAACGGTGTCGTTCCTTCATCTTCAGGTATTTATGTCATAGACATAAACTTTACAAATTCTTCTTCTTGGGTATTGGATACCGGATGCGGTGCTCACATTGTTTCACATGTGCAGGGACTGCAAAGAAGTAGAACTTTGGTAAAGGGAGATGTCGATCTGCGGGTTGGAAATGGAGCGAGGGTCGCTGCATTAGCCGTAGGATCTTATGATTTGTGTTTGCCTTCGGGCCTTGTTTTAGTATTGAATAATGTTTATTTCGTTCCAAGTATTACCAAGAACATCATTTCTATTTCAGTATTGGATACTGAAGGATTTTCCTTCACTATAATAAATGGTTTATTTACTATTTCAAAAAGTGGAGTGTTCTATGGTTCGGCACGATTAGAACATGGTTTATATATACTTCAACTTGACAATCATATATATAACATTGATACCAAAAAGGCCAAATCGAATGAATTCAATGAAACATACCTTTGGCATTGTCGATTAGGCCACGTCAACATTAAACGTGTAGAGAAACTTCTTAAAGAAGGTATTCTCAAATCTTTTGACTTGGAGTCATTCGATACATGTGAAGGATGTTTGATGGGAAAAATGACAAAGTCACCTTTTCTAGGAAAAGGAGAACGTGCAAGTGATCTATTGGGTTTAATCCATACTGATGTATGTGGTCCAATGAGCTCACAAGCACGTGGAGGTTATTTCTACTTCATAACTTTTACCGATGACTTAAGTAGATATGGTTATGTCTATTTAATGAGGCATAAGTCGGAAGCCTTTGAAAAGTTCAAAGAATTCCAAAATGAAGTTGAGAATCAACTTGGTAAGAAGATAAAAGCCATTCGATCGGATCGAGGTGGTGAATATCTTAGCCAAGAATTCGATGATCATCTTATGAGTTGTGGTATTTTATATCAACTCACTCCACCTGGAACACCCCAGATGAATGGTGTTTCCGAAAGGAGGAATAGAACCTTATTGGATATGGTTCGATCGATGATGAGATTTAGTGAACTACCAAAATCTTTTTGGGGACACGCACTTTTAACAGCGGCCTATACACTGAATAGGACACCGTCAAAAGCTGTTGATAAGACACCATACGAGGTATGGAAAGGGAAGGTCCCTAACTTGTCTTATATCAAGATTTGGGGATGTGAAGCTTATGTGAAGAGAAATATCTCTACAAAGCTTGAACCCAAATCGGATAAATGTTTCTTTGTGGGTTATCCAAAAGAAACACGAGGGTACCACTTTTACAACCAATCTGAGAACAAAGTCTTTGTTGCTCGAGATGGTGTATTTCTTGAAAAGGAATATCTTTCCAAGAAAGTAAGTGGGAGCTCAGTTGAATTGAACGAAGTTCAAGAAAACTTGAACGAGGTTCAAGAAGATCAAACTGAGATGGACACTCAAGACCAAGTCGAGAGTGCTCCAATGGTTTTGGAAACCACACCTAACCCTCGAAGGTCCGGAAGGATTAGATCTCAACCTGACAGATACTTAGGTATTCTGACAAATGAGAGCTATGAAGTCATGCTTTTAGAAAGCAATGAACCTTCGACCTATATCCAAGCTATGACGAGTCCAGATTCCGAGAAATGGCAGGGTGCCATGAAATCCGAAATGGAATCAATGTCTGAAAATCAAGTTTGGAACTTGGTCGATTTGCCTAAAGGGGCTAGGCCCATTGGATGCAAATGGATTTACAAAATAAAAACAGACATGAATGGAAAACCTAGTGTTTTCAAAGCAAGGTTGGTAGCAAAAGGATATAAACAAATTCACGGGCTGGATTATGATGAAACCTTTTCACCAGTTGCTATGATTAAATCCATTCGGATTCTCTTAGCCATTGCTGCTCATTATGATTATGAGATATGGCAAATGGACGTTAAAACCGCCTTCTTGAATGGGATTCTAGTAGAGGAAGTGTTTATGACACAACCAGAGGGTTTTATCGATCCTAATCAGGCTGAGAGAGTATGCAAGCTTAATAGATCCATTTATGGATTAAAGCAAGCATCTCGGAGCTGGAATCTTCGGTTCGATGAATCCATACAAGAGTTTGGATTTCAAAAGAACATGGAAGACTCTTGTGTTTACAAGAAAGTCAGTGGGAGTTACGTTGTATTCATTGTGTTGTATGTCGATGACATACTCCTCATTGGAAACAATATTCCTATGCTTAATTCTGTTAAAGAATGGCTGGGAAGATGGTTTTCAATGAAGGATCTTGGAGAAGCACAGTACATATTGGGCATCAAGATCTGTCGGAACAGATCACAAAGGATGCTTGGACTTAGTCAAGCAACCTATATTGATAAGGTACTTGACAGGTTCAGAATGAAAGACGCCAAGAAGGGTCTCATTCCAATGACTCATGGTACATCTTTGAGCAAGAGGCAGTGCCCTTCGGGACCTGATGAGCAAATGAGGATGGCAAATATTCCTTATGCTTCGGCAATAGGATCTATTATGTACGCCATGATATGTACACGACCGGATGTATCGTATGCTTTGAGCATGACGAGTCGGTTTCAAGGAAACCCAGGTGAGGCGCATTGGACTGCGGCCAAGAATATTCTTAAGTACCTTAGAAGGACTAAAGATTATTTTCTTGTCTTTGGAGGACAAGAAGAGTTGGTTATGACAGGCTATACGGATGCAAGCTTCCAAACAGACAGAGATGATCTCCGGTCTCAGTCCGGTTTTGTCTTTTGTCTGAATGGAGGTGCGGTGAGCTGGAAGAGTTCCAAGCAACCCACCATAGCTGATTCTACTACAGAGGCTGAGTACATTGCTGCATCTGAAGCAGCAAAGGAGGCCGTTTGGATGAGAAAGTTCTTAGATGAGCTCGGTGTCGTACCTAGTTCGGCCCATCCGATAGCTCTCTATTGTGATAATAGTGGAGCTATCGCGCAAGCCAAGGAGCCTAGGGAGCACCACAAATCCAAACATGTGCTCAGGAAGTTCCACATTCTCAGGGAGATAGTTAGTCGTGGAGACATCGAGATAAATAAAGTTGCAACTGATGATAATGTTGCAGACCCTTTAACTAAACCACTCCAGCAGTCAAAGCATGATGCTCATACGACTGCAATAGGGATACGATATCTTAGAGATGGATTGTGATTCCTATTACTGTATTGTCTACTTTTGGAGTTTATGTAAACATTCACGTATCTTTTATGATATTCAATAATTTCTTCATATAATTGTGGTTTAAATTGTATGAATTGTCCAAATGATTAAATTATATTAATTGGGTTATGAGGTCGATTTACCACATAATGAAGTCCCAACTGTTGAACTAATATAATTAAATCATAAATTGTTCCTAGTTCGTATCATCGAGTACGGACAAACTGATGATGCAAAGAACTAGATTGTAATGTGTACTATAGCGCCGCTTCATGGGCTAGTGATGTGGGACATCAAGTACAATTACATAGATATTAGCTGGGAGCTAATGATCGAACAGACCCGACTGGAATAGTATTTAAGATTTCGAGTCATAATACTATTTCGTTGACTGTCGAGCAATTTCCTCTGACCTGAGTAGTCCAGAGTAATTCCATTGTGAAATGGTGTACTTTGATACAAGTAAACGCCTTTCGTAAAAGGAGGTTATAAAACTTGTTATTGGGTATATCAGGAAGCAAGTGGGAGAGCTTGGATTGACAAGATGGGATTGTCCTCCATTTTAATATGGATCATATGTCTTACCGGCCACTTGGAGAGTCGAGACTGTGGAAAATACGTGGCCACGTCCAGATTCGTATCATAGTGATAAATCTGGTTTTACAGTCTGTCTCAAAGTCCAAGAAAGGTTTGAACCGATTGAGGATGACTCGAGTCTTGCCTCAAGTTCAAATTTAGACATAAAGTGACAACAGGAAGTTGGCAGCACACTGGCTCTGAAGGCCAAGTGGGAGATTGTTAGGATGTGTCCTTAGATCCTACGTGTGCAATCGATAAAGTCATAAGGTCGTCTATGGATGTTAAATGATTATTTGATAATATTAATTGTTGGGAACAATATAATATTGATCGATAAAATCATACCTACAGGGTCACACACGAGCTCGATATTGATATACATTGCTTGATAAATATATTGATTTAGAATCAATATTTACGTGGATTTAATTCCCATGCATGGGATGCATGGCTTGCATGGATGCATGTCATATAGTGTGACATGGCATGCCACACAAGCAAGTGGGACCATCTAATGCCATGTGGCATAATGAGGTGGAAATGTCCATTCAAATTCACCATAATCACACCTTAATGTGTGATAATGATGGGGCATCAATATCACCATCAAGGAGGGGGTTACAAGGTGGTTTTGATGGCATTTTAAGGTGAACAAATGCTGATTTTTCAGCATAATTTTTCACCCACGAAATTCACAAAAGATTGAGAGAAAAGAGGTTGTTCTTGGAGAATCAACTCGATCAATCAAGCAAGTCATCATCCGGGTTCGTGTGCAACACGTAGAGGCCGGGCCATTTGTGCGGCTTCAACATCCGGGCGATCCAAAGGCGTGACGGGGTCATTCCAGAGGTTAACAATCCGTGGCTGATCCATTAAGGTGGTTCAATCTACTCAACACCACCTTAACCAATTTCAACGATCACCAAATGTAAGAACTCGTTGATCCCCATATATATATATATTGGATGTGTATATATATATATATTTGTATGTGTTCTTATACACATTATGTGTGCACTAAGATCCAAGCATGATAGATTTATATGCTTTACACGCTTCCGCACACACGGTATATCGATCGGATCGGTATACCGGTACCTACAGTTTGATGATTGTGCAAGATGTTATTGGTCATCTGATTGAAGTTGATGATACGATGATGTATGGTGATGGTTCCGGTGGAGATGAATACGTTCGTTTTGAAATTTTTGATCTCAAGTAAGAAATGTATATTACTTTGTGTGTTAGGTTTACGTCTGTATGTAATTGTGATTAACGTTATATTTCTTATATTCTCTTAATAGCAACATTCAAAAGAGTTTCTGTGTGTTTGCCCCATACTCCAATGAGATCTTGGCATATGTTGACATGTGGTGGGAGTACAGGCTATACGGATCTGTTGTGACCATACAGCTGTGCAACACGACTTTTGTCGATGGTACTTATCTATTGAAGTTTTCTTTGTGAAATTGTATTAGTTATGTACCTGATTGTTTATAATTCATTTTCCTTTACAGGGAAGTTTGTACTGTGCAATACATCTAAGGCTACCCGAATGACTCTGTATCATCAGTGTCCGGATGCGATAGATTATCAACAGCGGTACTATCTTTTAACATTTCATTAATCAATATTGAATTGTGTACTTATTCTGTTTAAGCTAAGTAAAATAATCTGTTTCCTGTGCATTGTTGTATTTATTTAGTTTTGTTGTTAAGGTTGCCTTGGAATTAGCATTTGACTTCAGAAGATGATCAAAGTTCGACGCGGTTTGACGGATGCACAGTGCTGACTTTTGAAAAATTAATTGGAGGGCATAATAGTATGAAACAATGATTGAGTTTTTGTTTAGTATGGACAATTTATGATGTTTGTTTATCTTTAGTATTTCTGAAAAATTAATGTTGTCTTTTGACTACATTTTGGCCTTATGTTTTAACAGTTAACATATGGTTTAATGTTTTGAAGCATGAAGTAATTGTATGAACTTAGTATGTTATTATATCTAAGGACTAATTATATACTCTTAACAGGTTGCTTAAATGTAAATTTACTGTGAATGTGATATGCGATCTCTTTAAAAGCAAGTTCCATAGTGAACAATCTTTATAACAAAGTAAATTTTAATGTTTTGTGCTACAATTATAGTTCTATTCCTTTCTTTTAAAGCAAGTTGCATAGTGAACAATCTCTCTATAACAAAGTAAATTTTAATGTTTTGTGCTACAATTATAGTTCTATTCCTTGCACATAAACATAAACTAATAATCTTTCTTCAGTTAAATTTTACATGTTTTATAGATTGTACGTCATTAAACAAGAAAAAATTATCTTATTAATGGTGGTCATGATCTTACGTAAACTTATTCGTATTTCATATTAATAACAAAATATCAAGTACAAACCTATGGCTGGTCATGATCTGTTATGCGGGCTAACTAAGATTGGAACAAACTGTGACATTGTTGTTAGGATTTTTCGAAAATGGTTTTCGCTCGGCGTCGATTCCAATAGATATACGATGCATGTTGTGATGATTGATCTCATGGTTAGGAAACTAAATTGCAAATATATACCTCCGTTTTATTGATATTTTTTTTTGTGAACATGTTGAATCTTACTAATAATTCATAATCATTATTCATCGGATGTAATATTTGTTGTTTCAGGGAGATCAAATTATTGCATTTGTTATGCTAGATCTAATCGAATACTTTAACAGTAAGATTGTTGAAGGTGAACTCTACAGATCTAATCGATTAACAAATATTATTTGCTTAAAATATTTTTTATGTCGTGGTGTAATATATTGTTTACCGAGGTTGTTTACTGAAACCGATTGAACTGAACTTAAGCAATCTGAACTGAACTAAACTATTTAAGGGAACTGGAAAATATATTTAAAGTATTACAGTGAAACCTCTATAAATTAATCTGAACTGAACTAAACTATTTAAGGGAACTTGAAAATATATTTAAAGTATTATTTCCATGATTATATACTTCCCTCCTATAATTGTACCTCTTTAAATTCATAGCGCCGATCAGTTTCTTGGAAAAGGAAAAAACTGCACAAATATCTTTTCGGTTCTCCGTAAGTTTTAATCTCTCTTTATCACGTATCTCTTACTCAAGGTTCTTTTTTTAGTTCTCCGATACATATATTCACCGGTTGCGTACATAGATTTCTATACTCTGCATCAAAAAAAATTCTCTGTCTTAATCCAAATCCATGGCTCCTTGCGATACGATTTCAAAAATTAACGTATCTAAGGAATCTTGGGTTTTGCGTGTTCGTGGGTTTCTGAAGACCCTGATAGCGACGCTGATCAGATGGAAGTTCTTCTAATGAATTTTGAGGTTTATTTCTGACGATTTTTATGAGTATTGCATGATATTTTGTTTCTAATATTGAGTGTCCTTTTCATCGCATTCGATTCATATGACTAGGGTTTTGCAATTTCAACTGTTTGGTTAATTTCTATATTTGGCTTTTAATTTTTAGATTCTGATATCTCAATTGATTTGTGTCAATAGATATTTATAGCAGTTGGAGTATGTTGGTAGTTAGTCGTAGCATTTACTCTGAGAATTTCTTATTTTAGTAATGTGTATTTATTTATTGTAATGTAGTTGCAAATTCGATATAAAAGGTGTTTCAAAAACTGTACTTTATACTCTGTTTTTTGTCCATATATGATTCTCACATGTCAGTATCTATTTATATACTTCAAGATTTTGTCTTTGTTCCTGTCAACTTTGTATTTTGTATGTGGTTTTGTTTATAAAAGTGATTTTGAAATTAAGTAAAACAATTTCCTTTTGGAGTATATAAAGTAGTAGAGTGATATCTAAATGGTTAATTTTGAATACTTTTTGTCACTGCACCTTTACATGTGTTTGTCCTTTCTAATCTTCTTATGCTCTTACAACCGTTTTAATTAATATGATATTCATGCTAAAATCAATTTATACATGTTTAATTTGCAGAGACAATTTATTCATGCAACTATTTGCATTGAGATCCTGTATAAGTTTTATAGTCGGCTTATCGTAGGGCAAATATATGAGTTGTCGGATTTTCGAGTGATTCCTACCTTTCCCCAGCAACCTGTCACTTTCAATCGTAATAGGATTCTGTTCTTGAGCAACACGTCGATGCGGCCCGTGCTTCATTCGCGTTTTCCCAAGACGATTTATAGTTTCGTTGATTTCTTTTATCTCATTGACAGAGATACTAATGGGCCGTACCTTGGTACGTACACTTTACGTAACACGTGGAGTAATATCTATTATCTGCATTTAATATGATTTTTTACATAGAGTTTCATAATTTATGGAGATTATGGGGTTATTGTCCTTCGATTTTTCTTATCCAGATATTTGTTCTTTTTTCTTTGTTGTCTTTTATTCTTTTGATACCAGATGCAATTGGTCGCGTTGTTTCTGTTGATCGATCTTTGATGAGGGTTCATCCTGACGATGAAGGGCCAGACATTATAATTTTATTATTACTCCAAGACTTTGAGTATGTTTTTATTTCTTTCTGTTTAAAAGTGCCATACTAACATGCGTTTTTTCCAATAATCAATTGATAACAAAATAACTCTTACTCTTTTCAACAATTATTTTTTTTATTTTATCTTTGGGTTGTTGATTCTCTTATTTTATTCTATAACAGAGAGACGTTTGCGCGATGTGTGTTGGTCGGCCCATTCTCTGATTATATCTTGAGCTATGTTGGGCATGAATTATTTGTTGCAAGTGGTAACCTTTGGGTCGTAGTTCAACTCGGTGCTGCTACAATTTTCAACGGTCCGTTTTTATATCCTGCCAATTTCTTTCTCTTTGAAACTCAGTTTATATTTATCGAGATGTCTAATAATACTCATGTTTCAGATGAGATTGTTATTTATACGACCGAGTATGCTACTAAAGTCACTTTCTATACTATTATTGATAAGTTCATTGACTACTTAAGAAGGTATTATGATCCTTTTGTGAATCTATTCTATTATATATGTTGTATTGTTTTATCTTTAATTAAATTGATTTCAGATAAAATTATTAAATTCATATTTCACCATCAAATCAGTTTATTACAACCTCTACATTGTTACATTTTTGCAGGTTTCTTTGAATGATTAAAAGGAGTTGGAAGCGGCTAATGAAAAAGAAGCAAATCCTACTATGTATAATATCAAATGTAAATGATAGATTTTTGTATTCCTGATATCTTTTATAAAAGAGAATGAACTTTTTTGGAAATCATTCCATAATGTTCATTAATTTTTGTAAATTTAAGCTTTTTGTCCATGTATATTTTGAATGTTCAATGTCGTATTTATGATTTTTTTTCCATGTTTATAAATGCATTTTTTTATTTACAAACACTAATTATCTTAATCTATCTAAAATTGGGAGTTTATATAATATTGCTAATTAAGGTTTTATTTTTCCTATATTATTAATTAATTGTGAGGAACAACTCACTTAATTTTCTTTAATTTCTTGATTATATTGCCTTGAAGTAAAAATTTTAAAACGAAAACATATGTTAATCCTTATTCTATTATGTGAAAATAATTAACATACGTAATCGATGATCAATAATTATATAATTTCAATAATTAATACAAAGTATTTTATTAGAAATATAAAAAATTTCGTTCGATCATCGTTTAGAATTCAAATTGTATGAAAATATATTTAGTAATATGTTAGATTAAATAATAATCTACAAAATTAAATAGTTCTGTAACTTCAGCCTCTCAAAAGAGTCGCGGCCAAAATATGTGAATTGTATATTTCGTAGAACATCATTGCCGTTCGTCGAACGATCAATGGTCTTTAACAAAATTTACCAAACTTTGGTTGATTGTGTATGCAGTTGTTGTATTTCAACACTTTCACAATGCATCAATTTCAAGAACCCTCGATCTAAATTTTTCTATGAAACTTATATTTATCACATAATTAAACAGAAGTTTGTATTCAAAACGCAACATAAACTTTATGAATCACTTCTCATTTATATATATTGAATATTTTCTAATTCGTAGTATTAAATTACTAATGCATTGTCCTTTACTTATACTCGATAATAGGATGCCTATGAATATAGAAGCTCATTCGTTTGATGGATCAGAATTTTCTACGCCGTGTGTGATGAGTGCTGAAAAGGAATTGCAGAGCAACTCGCCAAAGGTCTTATCTCTATTTTGTCTTAAACTTTGTGGGAAGGTATATTAATATGATAATGTGTATTAAACATGTATACTGTTGTCTTTTCAACTCGGGTTACTTATGCTTTTATTTTGGCTTCCTGAAGAGAAGAAACATAATCCTTTTCTATATTATTACTATAATAATTATGTTTGAATTTGAATTATTATTATTTATAATTAGCTATTTTCTTTTTTTTAATTAAATGATATTATTATTTAAGGAAATCATCCAAAAACAAAATTTTAATTATAATTTAAAAATATTCCTTAATTATAGGTCGTGTGAAATTTATTTGAAGATATTATTAATTAAGGACTTTAGTGTAAAATAAATTCACAATAGTCAATTATTCTTCAATTATAGGTTTATTATTGCGTCTATAATTTAAATAAATCACCATGCAACTTAGTATGTGTGCTTCTTATGTTTGTATGAACTTAGTATGTTATTATATCTAAGGACTAATTATATACTCTTGACATGTTGTTTAAATGTAAATTTACTTTGAATGTGATATGCGATCTCTTTAAAAGCAAGTTACATAGTGAACAATTTCTATAACAAATTAAATTTTAATGTTTTCTGCTACAATTATAGTTCTATTCCTTTCTTTAAAAGCAAGTTGCATAGTGAACAATCTCTATAACAAAGTAAATTTTAATATTTTGTGCTACAATTATAGTTCTATTCCTTGCACATAAACATAAACTAATAATCTTTCTTTCAGTTAAATTTTACATGTTTTATAGATGTACGTAATTAAACAAGAAACAATTATCTTATTAATGATGTATACTTCAATTATTTTTCTTTTTATAATTATTTTTTCATGTATATTAATAAATATTTGTATTATTTATACAATATTTATATAAGGCAACCACGCTTTTTGTACTTCTTAAACACCGTATACTGTCGTCTTCAACTCAATTCTAGGTTTACTCATCCTTTGATTTCGGCTTCCTGAAGAGAAGAAACATAATCCCTCTATTTGAATCCGGTATGAAACAATATTTATGGTAATCTATATATTTAAGTTTGATTCTGTCTTTATCACCAAAGTGTACTCCTTAGAAACTGTAAAATGATTGTTTGAACTCAATTCTAGGGTTACTCATCCTTTCGTCTCGGCTGTTTAACAGAATAAAAATAACCCATTTACTTTAATCACCTATGAAACAGTAGTTTATACTATGTACTTCCGTGTAATATTGATTATGTCTTACTGAGTATTATTCTCAACAATCGGGTTCGATTAAATTCCATCATTTTCTCCATGTTTTAATGTCTCTATGATGATAAGCATATTTTTATATGTTTATCAGAGTGTTATTTCACAATACAGACAATTAATTTGGAATATCCCAACCTTAGAATGGCAGGTAGCAGTTCAAATCGCGGCAACAGCGATGCCGATCAAGATGATTGTTAGTGTTCTCTCATTTGTTATTTTTTATTTAAGGTCTTTCTGTTTATGGTATGTACGGATTTATTTATGATTGTTTTTTAATCAAATGTTTGTTATTGTTAAACAAAATAATTTGATCCTAAGATTTTGTACAAGAATATACAATTATTTATTAGTTATTTATTATTCTAGGTTTTCTATGATTACAGTGATAAATCGAATTTTCTTTTACTTTGTTGACATAATAATATGTTTTTTAAGCAGTTTATTTTCATCTAACTTTGTCAACTAATAATTCTGTAGTAAGAAGAGGACCACCTTGCGCTCCCCGAGTTATTAAAAGGGTCGGGCCTTATGATATCGAAAATATTGGAAGTATCAATTCTATACTGATGCTTTTTCGATAAATATTGTATTGACCAATTATGTATTTTTTTAGTGTCTTCCTTCAGAATTTATTGGAAAGATCACTTACCAGATGCCACTGTCCACCAATCTCAATACTCCGGACGGTCTAATACATCCTATTGTTTTAGGTGAAGACGATTGTCGTTATGTTCTTATAATTAGCGGTTGGGTTCAATTCAAGGAAAAATATAATATTAAGTATGGATATATGTTGTCATTTCAATGGGTCTGTCCATCGCACATCAATATAAACATTTTTGACGAATCTCATGTTGAGATATCCTATAATGTTGAAAATATCCGACGTATGCCTGTCCGACATATATTGTCTCTACGTCACAGCTTTGCTCAAATAGTGGAAGACCATCACCGTTATCGACTGGTAAGGTCTACTTCATAAATTTTTAAATTTTTACTTGATGATGCTTTATAATATAAATAAATGTACAATTGTTCATTTGTAGACGATACCTAAACATTTTGCTGAGGACACAGGCATTGATCGACTGTTAGAGTTGACCGTGTCCAACACTAGAGGAAATCAGATTGTCGTGCCTTTGGAGAAACGAGATGGTAGAAATAGCATTTATCTCGGACGAAAATGGAGATCGTTCTATGATCAGAATCATTTTCAAGAGGGCATGCGTTTGGAATTCTACTATGATAAAACTACTACGATATTGTACGTCGGAGAAGAATTTTTATGATTTTGCTTATTATTAGTATTGAACGACCAATTTCGGCGAAGATTGTGTAATATTATTCCTCCTAGATTTTTAAAAAATTGCTACAATTTAAATCCTACTTTTGTATATTTATTAATTTTCCTCTCTATATAGAGGTGATGTTTTTCTTATATTGAGGTTGCTGATTAATTTTAATTTTGTATTTGTGCTGATTAATTTAAAGATACAACAATGTAATAAATCTTATGGTCTCCTTATTTAGAAACAATTTATATACTGTATTTCTGTTAATAGTTACAAAATATGAATATATCATAATACTTTTAATATTTTTGCAATTTTACAAATTTTTAGAAATTTGTTTTGAATTTTATAAATAATTTGAGGACTACTATTATTAGATTACTGCTAAACTTATACATTTATATAATTAAGTACATGAACGGCAACAATTAATTTAGTGTGCGAGTACTAAATCTCTATATCATCCGTTTTATTTGTAGAAAAGTATTATATTATTTAATGAAAAACATAAATTTAATTAAATAATTAAATAAATAAATAATTGTATTAAAGAATAAGATTTTTCTTAAAAGTATTTTACTTTATAAACTTTTTATATCGGCGTTTTGAATTGAAATCTAGGGTTACGCATTTTTTGATATCTGCTTCTTGAGGAGAAGAAAACTTATCGTTCAGCATAAACCAGGTATGAAACAATATCTTTCGTGTTTTTACATTTTCACCATTCTCTATAGCTTGGGATCGTACTCTTCTAGAATATCATGTTCTGATTCTATTCAATAATGGTTTTTTTTTTCATGATTAATGTTTAATTATTTTCTCTATTGGTTTTCTTACACTTTGTTTATTCTATAGGATAACTTTGCTTTCAGTGTATTCTGCAGATAATTAATTTCTAGGGAGGATCTAAAATGTCTGATAACGGTAACAACAAAGGTCACGGGGGGAGTGTTCTTGATGTAGATAATTGTAAGTTTTTTTTTTCAATTTTCAGTTTGTTTGTGATGTTGATTTTTAATTCTATGATATTGTATTCAATTTACTCAAAAGTGATATTTGAATAAGGATACTATGTGTTAATTCAATTTAATACATATGGTTTGTTGTTACTTGAGTGTATTGAATTGTTTGTAATCTTTCTTTGTTATTTTTTGTATTTTCTTTTTTGTTTTGTCTATTTTTAATCTGACGCTAAGAATAAATTATGTAGTCAGGATGGGGCTCAACTACACACCAATATTCCATGTTACTCTAGAAGATGAAAATAACCCCGTGATTGTAAGTACACTCAATACTCTTGGGCATCCTTTTTGTCTATGTAATTTATATTATCACATTGTTTTGGTTTACTGCCTAATGAATATTGTAGACAGGTTTTTCCCTTAGAATTCCGGCAGAGATGCACGTGTGAAATTCCACTGATCACATATTTCAAAACACCTAATGGTCCAATGATGCATGTTAAGTTAGATGTAGATTTCAGGCAACGGTTTTATGTGCGTAGGGGGTGGCCTGAATTCATGGCAAGATATCAGATTTCTGAGGGTGATTTGTTGACATTCCAGTGGATTCATCCATCACACTTCAATGTACACATTTATGATGTGGGCATCATTGAAATAAATTATGCTCCTGATTTACTCCCAAGTAGGTTTGAGTTAAGTGTCTCTGATCTCTCTTCCAGTTTTACTGTAACCATAAAGACACATCACCAGTATCGCCTGGTAAGTTCTATTTTAAATTCTATAATCTGCCTGTGTGTATTGCTTAATTTTACATTACCCAGCGTGTTTGAATTTCTTATTCAAACCATCCCAAGGCAGTTCGCAAAGGATACTGAGATTGAGCATGAGTCAAAATTGGTTCTCTCCTATGGTAGAAGTGTAAAAATTCCAGCCCATTTGCGAAATGGAAAAGGAACCGAACGCAACCGTCTTTTTCTCTATTATGAGTGGTCCTCATTCTATTATACGAATAAATTTAAGGAAGGCATGAAGTTGGTGTTCACGTACGATCGTTCTTCTACTTCATTGATTGTGAAAATATTAGCTGCTGAAAATGTTTCTTCGTATTTCTAACATACTGGTATGGGATTATTGATGTATTCTTTCTCGGATATTGAAATGTATCTTCTTATCGGATAATATGCATGTGTGCTTCTTATGTTTTTATTTTGGAATACTTATATGAAACTTCATCCATTTCTGTACTATTCAACATATATGTTTCAATTTAATATTTTTGTTAATATGAACAACTTGCAACAATAAGAAGTATGTTTAATTAACATATGCAAAATATATAAATAAACATATGCAATTTTCTTCAATTTACTTTGATTTGTTATTTATTTAATAAAATTTATAATATTTTTTTAATTGATATTTTTCTATTTATTGTTATAAAGATCACGTGTATTTTTTATATATTTTTTAATTCGACACAATGAATTGTTAAGTTTTAATTAAAACAAGTTAGTTATTATTATGTTTATTTTTTATTTTTTTAATTACTTTAAATAAATTAAAGTTGAATTTATTCAATTTATTTAAAATCTCTTCAGATAACTTTGTATTTTCGTTCTGGATTTTTTTTATATATCTAACAATAATAATTATTCTAATTTAATTAATTAACCGTGTTTTAATTATGTACAGTTACTGATTCCTTAATCAATTAGTTAACTATTTAAGTAACAAAATAAACTTTATGTTATCTAATTATCTCTGATTTTGAATTATAATTTATAATTAACGATGTTATTTTTAATATAAATACTATAAAATGAAAAATCCATATATATTATATTATTAATTATATTAATATCTTGGATATTATTTTATGTACTTTTAAATACACTATAAATTAGGAATATGAAGAGTTTTTTTTTTTCCCGCCGGCTCTTTACTTAACTCTAACTTAATTTTCAAATTTTCAAACAAATTTGGGCCAAATAAATCTGCAAAATCTTAATCTCGATTCATTGATTTTGTACTCCTCTCGCTAATCAGGTTTGAATCAGTAACCCTAAATATATGTCTATTTTCAAATTAACAGTGACATGTTTTTTTATTTGTTCCTGCTTATATTTTCCTTAGATTGATTGATTACAATATTTTATTCGTACTACAGGCATGAATTGCAGTATATATTCCGGTTGGTCTTCGAAAGAAGGTCGTCGCAAGATCAATGATGTTGCAATTAGATGTGAGACTTTTATCCTATTAATACTTTGATAAATCATATGTCGCCGATTCCTTATTTTAACTGTGTTCGTGTTCACTGTTTATGCAATTAGGGTTAGGTCTTCTGATAGCTCGAGAGATTTAATTTTTTTATTTGTGTATGCAATTAGTGTTGCGGTTTCTATCTGCTTGGTCGATTACTGGATTAACAAACTGTTTATTAAGTTAGGGTTAGGGTTCGAAGCTGCTTGATAGATTGATTTGTTTGTATTATTTATTATAATTATCCATTAGCTGTGTCTTTTTTTGGTTTCTATCATTGAATCAATTAACTGAATTTTGTCCAAAATTGTTTTTGATTTTGTTATAACACTATTCTGATCATATTTGTTCTCTTCTTTTATGATTTTTATTCTGAAGCAACAAGAAGAATACCCTGCCCCATGAGATTTCCCTTTACTATATACGGTGGAGATATGGATAATATTGTAAGTATATATACTATGCTTGGTTCATATTTTTTTTTTCCTTTTGTAATTCTGTGTTTTGATTTATTAATTCTTTTGCTAGATTATACCAACATCTTTTGTTGCAAAGTGCACGTACAGTATGCCATTGTTCACCAATCTCAAGACACCACGTGCTCCAATGCATCCTGTTGCGTTGGGTAAAGATGAAGAAGGTCGTCTTCGAATAACGAGCGGTTGGCCGGAATTCCGGAAAAAATACAATATTACGAAAGGGCAACTGTTGACATTCTGTTGGATCTCTGACTCCCACTTTAATGTACGCATTTACGGTGTTGATAGGGTTGAGATAACATACGATGTTGATGTCATCCGAAGTGGTCCGGAAGTAGATTTCTCCAGTCTTCCTAACAAGTTTTCTAAAAAACTTAAACAGCATCAGAAATACAAATTTGTAAATGGTAATACTAACTCTTTTACTATTTCCGTTAGTTTATCATTTATTATTAAGTTTTAATTTTCATTCGCAGACGATTCCTAGAAAATTTGCCCAGGATACTGGTATTGAGAATAAATCTGAACTTACGCTGTCCAATGGAAGAGGAGAAAAAATGTCCGTCCTTTTGCGAAGAAAAAGTGCACCTGACAAAAATAAAAGCATGTTTCTCGGCAATGGATGGACAGCATTTTATGTTAAGAATAAATTTGAGACTGGCATGACGTTGGAGTTCACTACGATGTTGATTCAACGACGTTGTGTGTCAAACCAGAACTTGAATTGCTTTCCGATTCTGATATGGAGCGATAGACCGTAGTGTGTTTCGATTAGCACATTTTGTTTTAATATGAACTGTTCTAGATTTTAGTTTCAACTTTTTTTTTTTGGCTGCATTTCTTTCTATTCACCACTTTAAGTTGGTGCATTATGTGGTACTGCCCTTTTGACTTTTTCTCTCATTTTTATTATCGGATAATATGCATGTGTGCTTCTTATGTTCTTATTTTGAAATACTTATATGAAACTTCGTGCATTTCTGTACTTCTATTCAACTTAATAGTTTTCGGTTTTGATTATCCAAATTTTGTTATGTTTGTGATAACAATCATATTTAATAACACTTGAGCAACATGAAGTATGTTTCAATTTAATATTTTTGTTAATATGAACAACTTGCAACAATATGAAGTATGTTTTTAAGTATATTATTTTTGAATATTATTAACTTATTAGCTCATAAATGAAACAAACATACTTTGCGAATCTTAATAAAATATGATATTTAACTTTGTCACTCAGATGAAAATATTTAGAATCCTATAGGCATTCTTTAATAAAATTGTAAACATATGCAATTTTTTTTATTATAATATAAATAACACACATTTTCAATATGTCTATATATAAAGGTTTCATTCACATCCTTTTACTTGCATACGGGAGTCAAAATACACACCAAAAATTAATCCTTTTAAGCTTTTACAAAAAATGTCTTTGCATGTTAACCACACCATCCAAGAACCTCCCTTGGCAACGGACGTGATCTGGGCGGCGGAGAGTCTTTGCATGATCTCTCTTGGCGTCCGTCGTCTGCCGTTGTCCACAGAATATGATCCTACTGCTACTGTTGCTGTGCCGAAGAAGCCCTCTATTACTTTCCGTATCAAGAAAATCCACATTATATCTTCCTCGAGGCCGCCGTTTGTAGGTACCGGTATACCGATCCAATCGATATACCGTGTGTGCGGAAGCGTGTAAAGCATATAAATCTATCATGCTTGATCTAGTACACACAATATATGTATAGACACATATATATATATATATATATACACATCCAATATATATATATATATATATATATATATATATATAAGTTTCAACGAGTTCTTACATTTGATAATGAATGGATTCGTTGATGTTGATTAAGGTGGTGTTGAGTCGATTGAACCACCTTAATGGATTAGCAACTTGAAGCTCTCCTTGTGAATGACCTCGTCACTCCTTTGAATCGTCCGGATGTTGAAGCCGCACAAATGGCCCGGCCTCTACGTGTTGCACACGAACCCGGATGATGACTTGCCTGATTGATCGAGTTGATTCTCTAAGAACAACCTCTTTTCTCTCTTTCTTTTGTGAATTTCGTGGGTCAAAAATTATGCTGAAAAATCAGCATTTGTTCACCTTAAAATGCCATCAAAACTCCCTTGTAACCTCCTCCTTAATGGTGATATTGATGCCCCATCATTATCACACATTAAGGTGTGATTATGGTGAATTTGAATGGACATTTCCACCTCATTATGCCACATGACATTAGATGGTCCCACTTGCTTGTGTGGCATGCCATGTCACACCATGTGACATGCATCCATGCAAGCCATGCATCCCATGCATGTGTATTAAATCCACGTAAATATTGATTCTAAATCAATATATTTATCAAGCATTGTACATCATCTTTGAGTCCGTGTGTGACCCTGTAGGTATGATTTATTGATCAATATTATATTGTTCCCAACAATATAATATTATCAAATAATCATTTAACATCCATAGACGACCTTATGACTTCATCGATTGCACACGTAGGATCGAAGGACACATCCTAACAATCTCCCACTTGGCCTTCAGAGCTAGTGTGCTGCCAACTTCCTGTTGTCACTTTATGTCTAAATTTGAACTTGAGGCAAGACTCGAGTCATCCTCAATCGGTTCAAACCTTTCTTGGACTTTGAGGCAGACTGTAAAACCAGATTTATCACTATGATACGAATCTGGACGTGGCCACGTATTTTCCACAGTCTCGACTCTTTGTCGTGGAAGCTAACGCGGTCAAAATAAATTTATATTCTGCCAAACTAAACACTAAGGAGTATAGTGATAAGTGTGGGGTCGGGCCCACGAGGAAGCAATTGCAATAAGTGATCTCGGCTAGCCCAAACTGTTGTCACGGTTTAAAAAGGTTTTTAATGGTTGCTGTGGTCACAGCGGTTTAATCAAACTACTAACTAACGCAAACACTTTGACCAAACTAAGCTAACAGAAAACAGTAAATCAAACTGGACTCAATTAAAGGAAAACAGACTTCTGGGCATACAGCTTCTCTTTGGGTAATCTGGGCAAACTACCGATCCCTGGCACTAATGGTTTTAACTGATGGTTTGTCAATCGGTTATAGGATGTCGAACAAAGTGAAAGCAGTCCTATTAAGTCACGCCTACAGTCACCCCACCCCATCCGTCCTTACTGGGTAAAGAAAAGGCAAGGTATACTTATGCCTAATCCCCTGAGTCTAGTCAATTCGATACCTATGTGGTCGCATGGATCTAGTTTGCCCAAACTCGCATTACTCTCTCGACGAACCCAATTCGGCCAATAGCATGTCCGGAAATCCGAATCATACGACCGCTACTCCAACACGTTCTAGCGCTATGCCCGTAGTACAACAAGATACTATTTCTCGGTTTGATCAATCGCCAGTATCTCAAAGCGTAAGGGTTTCCTAACGACCAAATTAGTCCGCCCAAACCTGAAAGAATAAAGTTATTCCTCAACTGTGTAATCGGGAACAAACCCCAGGCAGTTAACTAAGCCCTATCAACCTCACGGTTCTATCTTAGCCCAGAGTCCCCTTCGATCTGCCTTTGCCCAGAAGCAGTAAACTAGCTACGCATAATCAAACTGAAAATAAATAAAATAAAAACGAAACTAAACATGCTGGAATTAAATTGAAAATCAAACTAACAATTGTTTAGAACATTCAGAAATTAATAGACGAAATAAAAAACATGAAATCGAAACGAATTTGCCACGCTTTGCCCGAAGGCAGAAAGCCGGCGAGAACTCGACTCCGTCTTCTTCAACCCATCAATGGCGTCTCTATATATTTTCTGGTGTTTAATTTCGTCCTCTCTCTCTTGGTGTGCTGATTGTAGGGTTTCACGTGTTGTTTTATAGGTGTAAGAAGTCTTGGACACCAAGGAAAATCGGGGTCAAGATTTTGTCTTTGAGATAAGGAAAGAAAAGATTCTTTCCTTATTCTTTTCTTGGTAATAGAATCCTGATTCGTATTTGCCCATAGTCCGCCATAGTCCGTCTCTGGTCAACTCTTGTCTCTAGTGTGCCCGATACCCGATGTTTGCCCAAAGTGGTGACTTTGCCCAAAGTTTGGACTTTGCCTCCTTGGGTCAAACTGCTCAAGTCACTTTGGCTCGAATCCGCGCGTTTGCCCAAAGTGGAACATTTCTTTGCCTTTTCTGCACAATCTCCACTTCTGACCTGCAACCTGCATACTTTGCCCAAACACTCCAATGTGCCCTCCCAGACACACAAAACGACTCAAAGTGACTCAACAATGACTCTAAAAAGGCTCAAAGATGAGCAAATAAAATGGCTCATCAAACCGCACACACTTGAAGTACGCTTGTCCTCAAGCGTAGGGTATGACTTACCAAACTCAAGACCGAAGTAAAAAAAAAGAAATCAAGGTTGGGGGGGAACAAAGTAAACAGAGACTCAAAGGACTTTAGCATGACTAGAGAATATAAAGTAGGCAAAGCGAATACAGACAAATCAAAATTCAAGTTAGAGGCATAAAAATTCGGTCAAGATTCTGTACTAGGACTTTGGGTCACTCCCTCACAAGTGTATCTCTCTTTTCAGTGTATGGGTATAATGTCACTCATTTTCTGCTGTGAATCTACTTTGCCCAAATTTGACAGTTTGCTGATCAAGTTATTCTGACTAAGTGGGGGTCTCATCATAGGGGCTTTTATTGGGTTGTAATGTAGGCTCTTTGGGTGGATTTTGAGGAGTAGGCTCTTTTTGGGCAGAGGGCTATATATTTTGGGTTTAGCCTTTCTCTACCACTTTGCCCCTTTCTTACGGGCCTAAGCACACAACCACTTATTACTATTTTTTTTCTTTTTTTTTCGTTTTTTTTTTTTTTTTTTTTGCTGAACATCAATCTCTCTACCCTCATACATTTTCAGGTGCCTATGGGCATAGCACCAGACTGGTATACAAGAAAATCAATCAGGCTCAAAGGGCTAGCAAGGGGTTAATGTAATTTATTTAGTCAAACTGAAAGAAATGCCCTAATCATATAATAGCTCCACTTAACAAAACTACTTATCACAGCAAATAGGCAAAGTCAGGCATCATAAATATCACAACAGACTCTCAAGAAAGAAACTTCAATTCAATGTATGGCTCAAATCTCACAGTTTGCCTAGTACAGTTCCATCGTCCCTATTTCATGCCTTTAACTACAAATTTGGGAGTTGCTGTAAAAATTTCATGCTCTAAGTTAGCCCAAAGTATTCACACAATCATGCTGACAACGATTAGACACAGAGGTTTGCCCTTTCCCTTTCCCCCCTCATACACTTTGCCTTGGCAAAGTGGGTGAAAGTAATAAGATCAGTAGAGGCTGCCTCGACCAAAAATCCAAACAACAACGAACATACTGAGTATGGTGAACCTCCTCACACACTTTGCCTAGGCAAAGTGTGTCAATGAAAAGATCACCCCATGACTCGAAGTGACTCAAAGAAAAGACAAGAAAAGAAAAGAAAAGAAAAGAAAAGAAAAGAGACTATAGGGAGGACAACTTAGGAGGAGGTAGATGCAAGGTAAAACCTGAATTATGCATGGGCAAAGTGGACTATTAATGTGTTCAGCAGCTCCGCGAAGCCTTTTTACATGTTGCCTTGTCGCCTTAGGACTTTTCCCAGAATCAGTAGCGTGAGCACGTCTGCCCAGACCTTGACTTCGTTCCAGGGGTCATCCTTGCAACTTTAGGGAGCTCATCCATCTTCTAGCGTAGTCTGCAGTTTGACCAAGTACCTGGTATACCCACACCGCTGCCCTTTCGCCCTCCTTAACCTGCACCTCAAAAACAAACAAACCCTTTCCCCTTATGGGATCAAACAAGTCAAAGTCCTCCATTCGATTTCTTTCAAAATGCAATAAAATAAAAAAAACTAAAATAATGGAAAAAAGATACCAGGTTGCCTCCTGGTCAGCGCCTTAGTTATCGTCATGGGCATGACGTGATGTATGCTCACCATTCTTCATGGTGCGAGGTTTAAGCTTCTCCTCGTTGTGCCCATAAGAGGCCTTCAGACACTTGAGTAAATCTGAAGAGTTGCTCATCATCCATCCTTTTAAAGTATCAAGAGCTTTGCCCAAACCAAATGGTATTCGCATGTTGGTGGTGGGCGTCTTCCTCTTGTCTTCTGGATGCTGGGCAAACGAATCATGGGCTTTCCTTTCTGCACTTCGACGTGACTCATCACTGCTGATTTCGGAGATTTTATTCACTTGTCCTAGGTAGAGATATTTGATAAGTTTATGCAACTTCTTCAACTCTTGCTCGGGTGCTTGCTCAAAGGGCGACACCAATCTCTCCTCTGGGACAAATTTATAAGTTGGGCTCGTGGGGGTGAAAGTAATAGATGGTTCTAGGATTCCAATATGTAGTACCGCCTCCATCTTCTCTTCCATTTCGTCATCTTTGGCAAACTGTTCAACATTCGCCACTTTGCCCAAACCGGTTGCTACGTTTAGACCTGCTTCTCTGCCCAGGCTATCAGGTGTGCCCAAATGTGTGTCTTCTGATCTATTGACCTTTGCTAACCTTCCTGGAAATGGAGGTTTGATCACTATAGTCTGTGGTTTGGGCTTTGACTCCTTGATTTGGGCAGACTTGTCTTCACGTTTGAAAAGTCTCTTCAGGGCTTCAAATTCTACCATGTCTCGGTTTGGTCTCTTTCTCTTCTCTGGAAGTATGTCTTTGCTCTTCATTTGGACGGTACTTTGTTGCGCCTCTAGGGCAGATTGCTCCTCTTGGGCAGACTGCTCCTCACTTTTCTCTTCCAATCTTGCCACAGTTTGGGCAAGCTGTGATATGTGGGCGTTAAGATTCTGAATTCCTTCCACCATCTCCTTCTTGAAATTTTCGTTCTCTTGTTGAGCTTTTATGCTCTCTTGTTGAGCTTTCATGGTCTCCATCATTACACGGTTCACAAGCTCGGATAGAGATGATTTTCTATTTTCATCAAATTGTTGGGGTTCAAAGTATTGTTGATCGTGCTCTTGGCTTCTCTCTTGATAGTTGTCTTGCCCATACCCAAAATTTTCATGATATCTCCGTTCTGGTATGCTGGTATGGGCATTCGGATCATAGTAATCCATTCTGCTTTGCCCAAAGCTGTTAAGTTCACATCTATCGACTGACTTGAGTGGTTCTGCAGCCATATGCTCCATGAATCTCTCAATGGTGCTGCAAAGCTGATCGATTTTATTTTCGGTTGCTATGGGCATAGCAACTGTCTGTTTGGGCAAATCGTACTCATCTTCATGGGATTCTTCAGCCAACTATTTAAATATTTTGAACGCCTCACTTGCACTTTTATTCATAATAGAACCCCCACATGCTGCACGAATTATCATTCTCTCTTGTCCCCTTAGCCCGGATACGAAATAGTGAACCAATTCGTGATCTGGAATCTGGTGGTATGGGCAAAGCGCTAGAATTTTTTTGAATCGAACCCAATAGTCATGGAACGATTCTTCGGTGCCCATTTTGATGTTATAAATTCTCTTCTTCATTTGCAAGACTCGAGACATGGGGAAGTACTTCTTCAAAAACTGATGTTGTAATTCTTGCCATGTTGTAATTTGGCCTTTGGGCAAACTGTAAATCCATTCTCTTGCCTCATCAGCAAGGGAGAAGGGAAAGGCTAACAGTCGAATGTATTCTGCCAGTTTGCCCATAACACGTATAGTACCACATGCCATCTCAAAATCCTTCAAATGTCGTTGAGGGTCCTCCCAGGGCATATCGCTGAATTTGGGCAAGATCTGAATAAAATTGTGCTTCATCTCCCAATCTGCAGTGATTCTGGGCAAAGTGATGCCCAGAGGTCTGAAGCTCAAATCGGTGGGGAACATCATTCCCTCAAGGTCTGGACTACTGGTGGGTCGTACTGGTCACCCATCTCTCTTCTCTAGTCAAAAGGGTACTGCTCTCTTGCTCTTCACTTGGACTGCACGTGCTCTTTGCCCTGCTCCTCTCGTTCTGCCCCCCTTTGCCTTGTACGGTCAAACTGGAGCAAAAACAAAAATAACAAGTCAAATAGCACAGAAGACTTATTGCTGGAATATTGCCTCCCCGGCAACGGCGCCAATTTTGACGACGCGAAAACTTTGTCGTGGAAGCTAACGCGGTCAAAATAAATTTATATTCTGCCAAACTAAACACTAAGGAGTATAGTGATAAGTGTGGGGTCGGTCCCACGAGGAAGCAATTGCAATAAGTGATCTCGGCTAGCCCAAACTGTTGTCACGGTTTAAAAAGGTTTTTAATGGTTGCTGTGGTCACAGCGGTTTAATCAAACTACTAACTAACGCAAACACTTTGACCAAACTAAGCTAACAGAAAACAGTAAATCAAACTGGACTCAATTAAAGGAAAACAGACTTCTGGGCATACAGCTTCTCTTTGGGTAATCTAGGCAAACTACCGATCCCTGGCACTAATGGTTTTAACTGATGGTTTGTCAATCGGTTATAGGATGTCGAACAAAGTGAAAGCAGTCCTATTAAGTCACGCCTACAGTCACCCCACCCCAATCCGTCCTTACTGGGTAAAGAAAAGGCAAGGTATACTTATGCCTAATCCCCTGAGTCTAGTCAATTCGATACCTATGTGGTCGCATGGATCTAGTTTGCCCAAACTCGCATTACTCTCTCGACGAACCCAATTCGGCCAATAGCATGTCCGGAAATCCGAATCATACGACCGCTACTCCAACACGTTCTAGCGCTATGCCCGTAGTACAACAAGATACTATTTCTCGGTTTGATCAATCGCCAGTATCTCAAAGCGTAAGGGTTTCCTAACGACCAAATTAGTCCGCCCAAACCTGAAAGAATAAAGTTATTCCTCAACTGTGTAATCGGGAACAAACCCCAGGCAGTTAACTAAGCCCTATCAACCTCACGGTTCTATCTTAGCCCAGAGTCCCCTTCGATCTGCCTTTGCCCAGAAGCAGTAAACTAGCTACGCATAATCAAACTGAAAATAAATAAAATAAAAACGAAACTAAACATGCTGGAATTAAATTGAAAATCAAACTAACAATTGTTTAGAACATTCAGAAATTAATAGACGAAATAAAAAACATGAAATCGAAACGAATTTGCCACGCTTTGCCCGAAGGCAGAAAGCCGGCGAGAACTCGACTCCGTCTTCTTCAACCCATCAATGGCGTCTCTATATATTTTCTAGTGTTTAATTTCGTCCTCTCTCTCTAGGTGTGCTGATTGTAGGGTTTCACGTGTTGTTTTATAGGTGTAAGAAGTCTTGGACACCAAGGAAAATCGCGGTCAAGATTTTGTCTTTGAGATAAGGAAAGAAAAGATTCTTTCCTTATTCTTTTCTTGGTAATAGAATCCTGATTCTTATTTGCCCATAGTCCGCCATAGTCCGTCTCTGGTCAACTCTTGTCTCTAGTGTGCCCGATACCCGATGTTTGCCCAAAGTGGTGACTTTGCCCAAAGTCTGGACTTTGCCTCCTTGGGTCAAACTGCTCAAGTCACTTTGCCTCGAATCCGCGCGTTTGCCCAAAGTGGAACATTTCTTTGCCTTTTCTGCACAATCTCCACTTCTGACCTGCAACCTGCATACTTTTCCCAAACACTCCAATGTGCCCTCCCAGACACACAAAACGACTCAAAGTGACTCAACAACGACTCTAAAAAGGCTCAAAGATGAGCAAATAAAATGGCTCATCATGCTCCCTAGGCTCCTTGGCTTGCGCGATAGCTCCACTATTATCACAATAGAGAGATATCGGATGGGCCGAACTAGGTACGACACCAAGCTCATCTAAGAACTTTCTTATCCAAACGGCCTCCTTTGCTGCTTCAGATGCAGCAATGTACTCAGCCTCTGTAGTAGAATCAGCTACGGTGGGTTGCTTGGAACTCTTCCAGCTCACCGCACCTCCATTCAGACAAAAGACAAAACTGGACTGAGACCGGAGATCATCTCTGTCTGTTTGGAAGCTTGCATCCGTAAAGCCTGTCATAACCAACTCATCTTGTCCTCCAAAGACAAGAAAATAATCTTTAGTCCTTCTAAGGTACTTAAGAATATTCTTGGCCGCAGTCCAATGCGCCTCACCTGGGTTTCCTTGAAACCGACTCGTCATGCTCAAAGCATACGATACATCCGGTCGTGTACATATCATGGCGTACATAATAGACCCTATTGCCGAAGCATAAGGAATATTTGCCATCCTTATTTGCTCATCAGGTCCCGAAGGGCACTGCCTCTTGCTCAAAGATGTACCATGAGTCATTGGAATGAGACCCTTCTTGGCGTCTTTCATTCTGAACCTGTCAAGCACTTTATCAATATAGGTTGCTTGACTAAGTCCAAGAATCCTATGCGATCTGTTCCGACAGATCTTGATGCCCAATATGTACTGTGCTTCTCCAAGATCCTTCATTGAAAACCATCTTCCAAGCCATTCTTTAACAGAATTAAGCATAGGAATATTGTTTCCAATAAGGAGTATGTCATCGACATACAACACAATGAATACAACGTAACTCCCACTGACTTTCTTGTAAACACAAGAGTCTTCCATGTTCTTTTGAAATCCAAACTCTTGTATGGATTCATCGAACCGAAGATTCCATCTCCGAGATGCTTGCTTTAATCCATAGATGGATCTATTAAGCTTGCATACTCTCTCAGCCTGATTAGGATCGATAAAACCCTCTGGTTGTGTCATAAAAACATCCTCTACTAGAATCCCATTCAAGAAGGCGGTTTTAACGTCCATTTGCCATATCTCATAATCATAATGAGCAGCAATGGCTAAGAGAATCCGAATGGATTTAATCATAGCAACTGGTGAAAAGGTTTCATCATAATCCACCCCGTGAATTTGTTTATATCCTTTTGCCACCAACCTTGCTTTGAAAACACTAGGTTTTCCATTCATGTCTATTTTTATCTTGTAAATCCATTTGCATCCAATGGGCCTAGCCCCTTTAGGCAAATCGACCAAGTTCCAAACTTGATTTTCAGACATTGATTCCATTTCGGATTTCATGGCACCCTGCCATTTCTCGGAATCTGGAATCATCATAGCTTGGATATAGGTCGAAGGTTCGTTGCTTTCTAAAAGCATGACTTCATAGTTCTCATTTGTCAGAATACCTAAGTATCTGTCAGGTTGAGATCTAATCCTTCCGGACCTTCGAGGGTTAGGTGTGGTTTCTAAGACCACTGGAGCACTCTCGACTTGGTCTTGAGTTTCCATCTCAGTTTGATCTTCTTGAACCTCGTTCAAGTCTTCTTGAACTTCGTTCAATTCAACTGAGCTCCCACTTACTTTCTTGGAAAGATATTCCTTTTCAAGAAATACACCACCTCGAGCAACAAAGACTTTGTTCTTAGATTGGTTGTAAAAGTGGTACCCTCGTGTTTCTTTTGGATAACCCACAAAGAAACATTTATCCGATTTGGGTTCAAGCTTTGTAGAGATATTTCTCTTCACATAAGCTTCACATCCCCAAACCTTGATATAAGACAAGTTAGGGACCTTCCCTTTCCATACCTCGTATGGTGTCTTATCAACAGCTTTTGACGGTGTCCTATTCAGTGTATAGGCCGCTGTTAAAAGTGGGTGTCCCCAAAAAGATTTTGGTAGTTCACTAAGGCTCATCAACGATCGAACCATATCCAATAAGGTTCTATTCCTCCTTTCGGAAACACCATTCATCTGGGGTGTTCCAGGTGGAGTGAGTTGATATAGAATACCACAACTCATAAGATGATCATCGAACTCTTGGCTAAGATATTCACCACCTCGATCCGATCGAATAGCTTTTATCTTCTTACCAAGTTGATTCTCAACTTCATTTTGGAATTCTTTGAACTTTTCAAAGGCTTCCGACTTATGCCTCATTAAGTAGACATAACCATATCTACTTAAGTCATCGGTAAAAGTTATGAAGTAGAAATAACCTCCACGTGCTTGTGAACTCATTGGGCCACATACATCAGTATGGATTAAACCCAATAGATCATTTGCACGTTCTCCTTTTCCTAGAAAAGGTGACTTTGTCATTTTGCCCATCAAACATCCTTCACATGTATCAAATGACTCCAAGTCAAAAGATTTGAGAATGCCTTCTTTAAGAAGTTTCTCTACACGTTTAATGTTGACGTGACCCAATCGACAATGCCAAAGGTATGTTTCATTGAATTCATTCGATTTGGCCTTTTTGGTATCAATGTTATATATATGATTGTCAAGTTGAAGTATATATAAACCATGTTCCAATCGTGCCGAACCATAGAACACTCCACTTTTTGAAATAGTAAATAAACCATTTATTATAGTGAAGGAAAATCCTTCAGTATCCAATACTGAAATAGAAATGATGTTCTTGGTAATACTTGGTACGAAATAAACATTATTCAATACTAAAACAAGGCCCGAAGGCAAACACAAATCATAAGATCCTACGGCTAATGCAGCGACCCTCGCTCCATTTCCAACCCGCAGATCGACATCTCCCTTTACCAAAGTTCTACTTCTTTGCAGTCCCTGCACATGTGAAACAATGTGAGCACCGCATCTGGTATCTAATACCCAAGAAGAAGAATTTGTAAAGTTTATGTCTATGACATAAATACCTGAAGATGAAGGAACGACACCGTTCTTCACATCTTCCTTGAACTTAGGGCAATCTCGCTTGTAGTGTCCAACACTCTTGCAGTAGAAACACTAAGATTCCCCAGGAACCTTAGAAGCTTTCAAGAACCTTTTGGAAGGAGCTGCCACAGCTTTCCCTTTCCCTTTGCCTTTCACTTCCGGTTTCTTAATCCCCTTGAACTTTTTGGTACCTCATTCCCGAATCATAAGAACTTCCCTCCTCGGGTCCTTCTTAATCGCCGGCTCAGCAGCCTTAAGCATCCCATGGAGCTCATGAAGCGATTTCTTCAGTCCATTCATGTGGAAATTCAGCCTAAAGGCGTCATAACCATCATGAAGAGAATGGAGAATGAAATTGGTAGCCAACTCGTCATCATATGCAAAACCGAGGCGAGCACTTGAAGCAAATAATCCAATCATTTGCTGTACATGTGGTCCCACGGGTTTACCCTTTTCCAGCCTAGCTGTTGCTATAGCCCGGGTGACACCGAAGCGCTCAATCCTAGCCTGTTCCCCGAACATGCTCTTGAGCTCTTCTATGATGTCATAGGCTTCCATGAACTCGAATTGTTTTTTCAACTCGGGTACCATGGATGCCAACATCAAACATGTCACCTCATTCGAGGCTTTCTTAGCAAGGGCATATGATGCCTTTTGGGTATCCGTGGCCCCATCAGCGGGAAGCACGGGAAGGGGTTTGTCCAACACACTTTCATTTTCTTCGTATTTGAGGACTATCCTCAAGTTACGTTGTCAATCAAGGAAATTGGTGTTGTTCAACTTTTCTCTATCCAAGATAGAGCTGAACTTGAATTGAGTTGAGACAGACATATTATACTACAGAAGAAAGATAAATAACGTAAGTAAACATCCACAAAGCGGTAAACAAATAAGGTTGTCTAGAAAAACTACTTTATTTGTTCCATTTTGTTCATTCGATATCCAATATCGTCGTTCACAATTATTTCAATGACAAAAACGTGATAAATCGTAAGTGAAAACTCGAGGTTTTCTAACCAGCGATCTTATCATGCAATTGAAGCCCTATCTCTCATTAAAATGAGGGAGCCAACCAGACAATCGATTCACGCCATCCAATGGCTCGAAAGTCTCTAATTTGTGTCATATTGATAAACTTAAGTGTTTTGGATTAAATCACTCCCCGAGGTGTAAATAATCCTAACCTTATAATTCATCAAATGAAAGACAAATTAGGCATTTGTTTTTGAAATTTTAATAAATTAGAACAAAACGATCCCAAGACCCTCATCTTGCGAATCCTTAAGCCGACTGAGTCCGCACTTAAGAACTCCAAGATAGGTAGACATTCCATGTCAATGACATCTAATGTCACTCTCGGTCGATGAGAGTCCCATTCTCATCTCATGTCTCGATAGCCACGCCTGCAGTGGATCTATCGATGAGTTAACCAAACTCACATGTAAGGGTCTAACCCTTACTCCCACTTATCCCAAGATAACAAGTAGTACCCCGTTGAGGCGGACCTACCAACTTATGATCGAGGGCTTTATGGGTGTGATGTTTTGGACAAGACATTATACTCATTATTTTGGGAAGTTGCATGCATATGTTTGTTTATATGTAAGTTGAACATTTATAACATAAAACAACCTATAACTAGCAAAGCAAATAAATACGAAATCGAAAGGCCCCTAGAACCTCACAACTCTCAAACGAAAAAATTAAAAGCAACAAAATAGGCCTTGAACATCTTCTGGACTGGTCCACGCCCGCCGTTTCAGTTCCGCGCCCGCCGATTTTGGTCAAAACAAGTCATTACCCCAAAAACCACGAACAGCGCCCGCTGTTTTACAATCAGCGGTCGCTGAACACCACCGGCGGTCGCCGTTTCCAAAACGGCGCCCGCCAAAAGGGCAAAAACCCGTCTGCCCCAAAAAAAGGGCTTTCGGCGGTCGCCGTTTCCAAAACGGCGCCCGCCAAAACAAAACAGCGCCCGCTGGAGCATCAACGGCGCCCGCCGTTTGGCTCCAGCAGCCCGGTTTTGTCCGCTTTGCTTCGTTTTGCTTCGTTTCTTCTCGTTTTCGCCTGAGAGCCGAGATCCTCCATCGAACCATGGACCAAGTCCATCGCTTACAAGTTTGAACAATACAAATTGAAATAGAAAACCTATCTATTACAAATGATTCCAAGGGACGCAGCCCACCAAAACTATGGCCAATCGAAACGTAAAAAACGACGAAATCATTCATCCGACCACTAACGGTGGCCGGCCTTACATCTAATCACATAATCACAATTAAACAAATAATCCAATTATGTTGATTTAACCTTTGTGTCCAACACAAAAGTGTGCACGAGCCCTAAGCTCTGATACCAATTGTAGGTACCGGTATACCGATCCAATCGATATACCGTGTGTGCGGAAGCGTGTAAAGCATATAAATCTATCATGCTTGATCTAGTACACACAATATATGTATAGACACATATATATATATATATATATATATATATATATATATATATATATATATATATATATATATATATATATATATATATAAGTTTCAACGAGTTCTTACATTTGATAATGAATGGATTCGTTGATGTTGATTAAGGTGGTGTTGAGTCGATTGAACCACCTTAATGGATTAGCAACTTGAAGCTCTCCTTGTGAATGACCTCGTCACTCCTTTGAATCGTCCGGATGTTGAAGCCGCACAAATGGCCCGGCCTCTACGTGTTGCACACGAACCCGGATGATGACTTGCTTGATTGATCGAGTTGATTCTCTAAGAACAACCTCTTTTCTCTCTTTCTTTTGTGAATTTCGTGGGTCAAAAATTATGCTGAAAAATCAGCATTTGTTCACCTTAAAATGCCATCAAAACTCCCTTGTAACCTCCTCCTTAATGGTGATATTGATGCCCCATCATTATCACACATTAAGGTGTGATTATGGTGAATTTGAATGGACATTTCCACCTCATTATGCCACATGACATTAGATGGTCCCACTTGCTTGTGTGGCATGCCATGTCACACCATGTGACATGCATCCATGCAAGCCATGCATCCCATGCATGTGTATTAAATCCACGTAAATATTGATTCTAAATCAATATATTTATCAAGCATTGTACATCATCTTTGAGACCGTGTGTGACCCTGTAGGTATGATTTATTGATCAATATTATATTGTTCCCAACTGTTGGAATTCGCTATCCCGGGTTATCAAAATTGCGGAACCGATAACCCGAACGAACCCTTCGCCGGAGATTATACGAACGCCGACTCATCCGCCGGAGTCCGGGCTTTGGAGACCATGCATCCGAAGACGCACAGCCCGCCCCCACCCGAACCCCCGCGAGCCGGGGTTCATACGATCGAGGGATCGATCGCGCGCCGGCGATCGATCGGGGTGGGGCTGTTCCGACAGCCCCCGCGGCGGGTCCGGCGACCCGCCGCCACCAGGAAGCCCCCGCCTTCACGGCGGGGTAGGGCACGGCTCCAGCCCGTGCCCAGCGATCGACCTTCGTGGTCGATCGCACACCCTCGGCCCAGCCGAGGGTTCGCCCCCATCGCCCCTCGCCGAAACCCTAACGAGCGTACGCCGCGGTCCGGTGGCTTCGCCACCACCGCGCGTTCGTCCGTCTATTCCGGGCTTCGATTCTCGGATCTTCGTCCTACGGTATTCTCGATAAAACAAATCGAACAATTAACAAGGGGGTTGAGAATTGTACCTACGATTCGTTGTTCGGAGAAACGAAATCGACGACCTCGTGACCTTCCCGCGTATTCCTTGCACTCGTTCGAACGTCGGGTGGGCGACGAGCTATCGAACTTATGGATCCTCTTCACTCTCAGAACTTTATTGTTGGCGTAACGTAGGTTAGTAAAAGTGAAGACCACGTAGTGCTTTTATAGGCTACGAAGGGGATCAAAAGGAGAATAAATATTGGGCTTCAATATTGAAAATTAAATTGGGTCCAACCCAAATCTATTAATTCTTATCAATATTAATTTTATTTATTTTCCACTATATAAATAAAATTGCACTCCCAATATTATTCATATTATATCAAATAATATTTCTCCAACTTAGTATTATTTATTCCGTGTATTTAAGATTTAAATATCCATGAATAAAATTTATTTATTGCTTAATAAATTTATTCATCTCTTATATCCGAGACTAGTACCACTCAACCTTATTTATTATGCGGAACAAGTCCACTCGCGAGGTTTACATAATAAATCCTTATGAGCTCATCTCGGGGATATTATCAACCCTTACGGGATACACTGCCCCTTCAAGAATTCACGGCATGCCATATATAAAATATAGTGACCCAACTTAACCGGTAATCAACCCAATTATCAAACCGGTTAATTCCTTTGGTAAATCAAAGTCACTTATATTAAATATACACACCCGCAATTATTTCAGGGATTAAGAATAAAATACTCCGAGTCTCAAATCAATTATCGCCGAGCAATCCTAATTGATGAGTCTCAATCGATCCGCTCAATACACCAAGTGTACAAGTGTGATAAAATAATTAAGATAAATTATTTTCTCTCTCACACAACGACTATACCGATGGATTGGTCCGTGTCCATCTAGGTCGTGAGCAACTGTTCGATTAAATACGAGTAACCGATAGTATGATCTTCTGTGTGCCCATGCAACACCATACTAACTACAACGTATAAAATCCAGGACTATAATTTGCATTAATTTAATTAACAATAATTAAAAGCAAATGAATGTCTGTAATTAATAGGTAAATGAAAGTGCATACAGAGTTCAGAATACTCAAATCTAGACATTAAGTATACTACTCCATCAATCTCCCACTTATACTAAGGTCTAGTCTTATCCTCCAAACTTCTGACTCCCAAACCCTCCAAGTGCTTGAAATATACTTCCTTAGGAAGTATCTTGGTGAAAGGGTCCGCTAGGTTGTCCTCCGAAGCTATCTTGGTGACTATCGCATCGCCCCTCTTGACGATGTCTCGAATCAGGTGGTACTTGCGCTCTATGTGTTTCATAGCACTATGGGACCGTGGTTCCTTACTGTTTGCCACTGCACCGCTATTATCACAATAAATTGTCATAGCCTTGGGCAAACTCGGAATCACATCTAAGTCCTGGAGGAAATTAAGGAACCAAACTGACTCTTTCGCTGCCTCTGAGGCTGCAACGTATTCAGCTTCCATGGTAGAGTCTGAAATGCACTTTTGCTTAACACTCCTCCATGATACGGCTCCACCTCCCATAGTGTACACATAGCCTGATGTCGACTTTCGCCGGTCCTTATCAGCTTGGAAATCCGAATCCGTATAACCCAAAGGAATCAGATTGTCTGCCCCGTAACTTAGAACATAATCCTTAGTATTTCGAAAATACTTGAAAATGCTCTTTACGGCAGTCCAATGAGCCTTTCCAGGGTTACTCTGATATCTCGCTACTACGCCAACTGCATAGCAGATATCAGGCCTCGTACATAACATTGCATACATTAAGCTTCCCACAGCCGAAGCGTAGGGAACTGCTTTCATTTCATCTTTCTCCTTTTGTGTCCGAGGACACATATCCTTAGAAAGATAAGTTCCTTTACTGAAGGGTAGCTCACCCTTCTTGGAATTTTGCATGTTAAAACGAGCCAGAATCGTGTCCATGTAAGATTGCTGGGATAGGTACAATGTTCTATTCCGGCGATCCCTTATAACCTTGATCCCTAGAACATGTCCGACTTCTCCCAAATCTTTCATATCGAATTGTCTAGACAACCATCCCTTTATGTCTGATAACATTTTCACACTGTTGCCAATGAGAAGAATGTCGTCTACATAAAGCACGAGAAACACCACTTTCTTTCCATCACGTTTCCAATACACACACGATTCGTCCATGCTTTGACTGAATCCAAAAGATTGGACCACTTCGTCAAACCGCAGGTTCCACGATCTCGAGGCTTGTTTCAATCCATAAATGGATCGATTAAGCTTGCACACTAGATGATCTCGCCCCTTAGCAATGAATCCCTCTGGTTGTTTCATATAAATCGTCTCGTCAAGACTTCCATTAAGGAAAGCTGTCTTGACATCCATTTGCCACACCTCATAATTCATATGAGCTGCTATGGATAAGAGAATCCGGATCGACTTTATCTTGGCTACCGGCGAGAAGGTCTCCTCATAATCGATTCCCTCTTTCTGAGTATATCCTTTCGCAACAAGCCGAGCTTTAAAGGTTTCAACCTTTCCGTCAGATCCTCTCTTTCTCTTGTAGACCCATTTACACCCAATTGGCTTCACGCCGCTTGGTGGTTCTACAAGATCCCAGACTTTATTAGAATCCATAGATTCTATTTCGGATTTCATTGCTTTCTTCCAAGAAGGCGCATCTATATCTTGTACCGCCTCATCATAGGTCCAGGGATCGATTTCATGAACTCCAGGTCCAGAGTCCGAAGACTCACCCAGTCCAATCCATCTATCTGGTTGTTTAACAACCCTCCCACTACGACGGCGTTCCGGTGTATTAACAGTGACAGTATTAGGTGCAGGTTCTAGTGGTGTATCTATACTCGGTTCGGCTGTATCCAGGTCTTCCTCGTTACCTCTCAACTCATCAAGTATTATGTCACTTCTGGGCTTGTGGTCCATGACATAGTCTTCCTCTAGGAACCGAGCGTTAGTACTTATAACGATCTTCTGGTCCGTAGGACTATAGAACATGCCACCCTTAGTTCCTTTCGGGTATCCTACAAACAGCCGTATTTCTGATCTAGGTTCTAACTTATCGGCGCCTTGTCGCAACACATGTGCTGGACAACCCCAGATCCGAATGTGTCCCAAGTTAGGCTTACGCCCACTCCACAATTCCATGGGTGTGGTTGGTACCGTTTTGGTCGGAACCCTATTCAGAATGTACGCCGCTGTTTCCAAGGCAAGTCCCCAGAACATAACAGGTAAATCCGAGTAACTCATCATCGATCGCACCATCTCCATAAGAGTCCTATTCCTTCTTTCTGACACACCATTCTGCTGAGGAGTATATGGTGAGGTCAGCTGGGATTCAATCCCATTTTCTGCCAAGTATGCCTTGAATTCTCCAGACAGGTACTCGCCTCCGCGATCAGATCGCAGGCATTTTATGGATTTACCACGAAGGTTCTCCACAAGAGCCTTGAACTCTTTGAACTTGCCAAAGGATTCGCTCTTGCGGCTCATCAGGTATACATATCCATATCTTGAGTAATCATCAGTGAAAGTGATGAAGTACTCGTACCCTCCCCTTGCCTGAGTAGACATAGGTCCGCATACATCAGAGTGAATCAAATCCAATACTTGTTCAGCTCTTCGTCCTTTACCAGAAAAAGGACGTTTAGTCATTTTTCCCTCTAAACAGGATTCGCAGGTTGGAAGGTCCTCTCCTTCAACGCCAGTGATTAAATCATCGGCTTTCAACCTTTGAAGCCTATTTGAGTTTATATGACCTAGCCTTAGATGCCACAAGTATAATTGATTCATCTTAGAAGGTTCCTTTCTCTTATTGGTGTTCGTAGATGTGTTATTACTCTCGGTTAGTTGCATCGTGTTAGACTCAGGATTTAGCACATACAAATCGTCTATCAATGTACCAGAACAGATAATTTCACTATTTCTTCTTATGATCACAGAGTGGTCAAAAGAAACAGAATATCCATTCTTAATAAGTTTAGAAACTGAAATCAAATTCTTTCTAAAGTTGGGTACATAAAGACAATCACGTAAAACTAAAACCCTATCACTACTGAAACGTAAGTGAACGTCTCCCACTGCAACAGCCGCCACCTTCGCGGCATTGCCCATGTAGACCACGATTTCTCCCTCTCTAAGTCTCCGGGTTTCCTGGAACCCCTGCAATGAATTGCAGACATGGTCAGTGGCACCCGTATCTACACACCAGGTGCTGGTAGATATCACCGCTGACAATGTTTCAGTGACTAAGGAAAATTTCGTACCTTTGATGAGAGGACAATCAGACCTCCAGTGCCCAAACTGTTTGCATCGATAGCACTTGCCTTGCGGCTTGCTTTTCCCACTCCGTGGTTTGGAACCACTGGGCTTCTTTGCTTGCACTTCCATCTTAGCCACAAGAGCTTGTGATTTTCTGACCATACTTATAAGTTCAGCTCTTTTCAAATCGTTTTTAAGTGACTCTCTAAGAGGACTGAATTTATAGAGTATGTCAATCACTTCTTGTCCGGCTTCCACGCTATGCCTCAACATCATTCTGAGGTCATTCCAAATGTCCTCATGAGTTGGGTCATCAGTGGTTTCAGAAGGCTCAACAGTCTGGACAGTGTCCAGATTTCGTTCCCAATCATTACCATATGGAACCGGTGAGTTTTCATCTTTAAGTATATCACAAAGTGGGGTCACAGTCATTCCTAACCTATAAGCACATAAAACAAACAAACAATTTAATATCCGATATTATCTCCCTTAAATAATATCATTAAATCACTAATCACATCTAAAATCCTATCAGGTAAGGCAAGCCACGTGGTGTGGACGTTTACCCACCCAAATGATTTAGCAATTAGATTTTCTTTAGTCATACATCGCTTATAGCGGAACCTCGGTGGGAGGAATACTATAAGGCGTATCTAAGTGTAAACCATTACTCAGCACCAAAGTAAATCGTTTGGAATTGCTACATCACCGCAAGCCACGTTGTGTGGACGTTTACGATAACTTCACAACTCTTCACAATTTCTTACAACTGTCTACATCAATTAATCCAAAATCCGTCAGTACAGCAAGCCACGTTGTGTGGACGTTTACTGCACTAAGAGATCTTTATAATTGACTCCCAATTACTTGATCCATTCGATCTTGTAAATCAAGACGCGGAGAATCATAAGTGAAACTCGAAGTTTCTAACCAGTGATTCACCATGCGAACAACCCTATCTCTCATAAATGAGGGAGCCGAGCAGACAAACGACCCATCTATAAAAGTATGGCACGAAAGTCTCTAATTTGTGTCCTCCACATGACCAAGTGGCTCTGGCTCCATTCCACTCCCCGGGGTGAGAATGAGTCGACTTGAAATCAGCTTTGGAAAGACAAATTAGGCATTGTTTGATAAACTTAATCAATGTTTCTCGTAAGAGGAATTACAAGAACTCTCCTCCAATAACTTATCTATATAAACTTCAAAAGTTTATAAAAGTCACCAAGAGAGCAGCAATGGAGACCATGGGTATGTTTCCATACCCTCTCCCACTTAGCTTTTTACAATAAAGGGATACGCTATCTAGTGCATAAAAGTAAACACATATAGCATGCATACATGTAATAAAGCACATAGTATTATCACATAGTCAAAATAATACTAGAATATTATTTTCCGACTATTATGGCTTCAGCACATAGTACGCATCTTCTAGTCTTCAGTCTTCGTTTCTTGAATGCTCCATGTGACGAGGACATTAATATCCAATATTTAAATCTATTTATTTTCAATTAATCCAAAAGTTACTTAATTCGAAAATTAAGTCAATTGAATATATCAAAAATAAAATTAAATATTATTAATATTTTTATTTATTTTATTTTCTTTTTCTACTTCATTAAATCTCTAGAATAATCTATCCAAGATCCTCTTGGAATATCCTAGATGATATCCATAATGAAATAAAGAAATAAAATAATTTAGGACTCTTATACTTTTCCAAATTTATTTTATTCCTAATCCATGAATATTCCCATGAGTAGGAATAATCAAATAGGAAAAATAAATTTAGTACTAAATTAATTCTTTCTCTATTTTTCTAGAATATTCCATAAAGAAATAATCAAAATAGGAAAAACCGAATTAAAATAGGAAAGTATATTTCCGGTAGGAGTAGCCCGGGTTGGGGAACCCCGAACCACCCCCACCATGTTCGATTGCCGCCTAGGGCACGCCGCCGCCGCTCAGCCCACGCGCCACCACCACTGGTGGCCGGCGTGGCCGAGGCTCCCACGGACAGCCCGCCTAGGGCCGCGGGTCGATCGATCCCCTCGGGATCGATCATGGGGATTGATCGATCCCGGTCCTTCGTCTCCTCGTCACTTCGTCTTCTCCGGCGGTCTTCGATTCGTCGATCCAATCGCAAAATAAATTTACAAAAATCTAAATTACAATTCCGGTATCGATTCTATACACGAAATCGACCCTATACATTATCCGGAAAAACAACGAACATAATAATAAATCCTAAATTCGGTCAACCCCCGAATTTTTACTATTACAAGCATTCACCACCAAAAACGAATCTCGACATGTCCGAGAGTTTAATAAAACCAACAATCACATGACAAAATAATTAAACGAATAATCATCAAGCCATAATAGTCGGAACCCTGCAAGGTAGAACAATTTTATCGAAAATACCGCGAACGTAAACCACGCTCTGATACCAATTGTTGGAATTCGCTATCCCGGGTTATCAAAATTGCGGAACCGATAACCCGAACGAACCCTTCGCCGGAGATTATACGAACGCCGACTCATCCGCCGGAGTCCGGGCTTTGGAGACCATGCATCCGAAGACGCACAGCCCGCCCCCACCCGAACCCCCGCGAGCCGGGGTTCATACGATCGAGGGATCGATCGCGCGCCGGCGATCGATCGGGGTGGGGCTGTTCCGACAGCCCCCGCGGCGGGTCCGGCGACCCGCCGCCACCAGGAAGCCCCCGCCTTCACGGCGGGGTAGGGCACGGCTCCAGCCCGTGCCCAGCGATCGACCTTCGTGGTCGATCGCACACCCTCGGCCCAGCCGAGGGTTCGCCCCCATCGCCCCTCGCCGAAACCCTAACGGGCGTACGCCGCGGTCCGGTGGCTTCGCCACCACCGCGCGTTCGTCCGTCTATTCCGGGCTTCGATTCTCGGATCTTCGTCCTACGGTATTCTCGATAAAACAAATCGAACAATTAACAAGGGGGTTGAGAATTGTACCTACGATTCGTTGTTCGGAGAAACGAAATCGACGACCTCGTGACCTTCCCGCGTATTCCTTGCACTCGTTCGAACGTCGGGTGGGCGACGAGCTATCGAACTTATGGATCCTCTTCACTCTCAGAACTTTATTGTTGGCGTAACGTAGGTTAGTAAAAGTGAAGACCACGTAGTGCTTTTATAGGCTACGAAGGGGATCAAAAGGAGAATAAATATTGGGCTTCAATATTGAAAATTAAATTGGGTCCAACCCAAATCTATTAATTCTTATCAATATTAATTTTATTTATTTTCCACTATATAAATAAAATTGCACTCCCAATATTATTCATATTATATCAAATAATATTTCTCCAACTTAGTATTATTTATTCCGTGTATTTAAGATTTAAATATCCATGAATAAAATTTATTTATTGCTTAATAAATTTATTCATCTCTTATATCCGAGACTAGTACCACTCAACCTTATTTATTATGCGGAACAAGTCCACTCGCGAGGTTTACATAATAAATCCTTATGAGCTCATCTCGGGGATATTATCAACCCTTACGGGATACACTGCCCCTTCAAGAATTCACGGCATGCCATATATAAAATATAGTGACCCAACTTAACCGGTAATCAACCCAATTATCAAACCGGTTAATTCCTTTGGTAAATCAAAGTCACTTATATTAAATATACACACCCGCAATTATTTCAGGGATTAAGAATAAAATACTCCGAGTCTCAAATCAATTATCGCCGAGCAATCCTAATTGATGAGTCTCAATCGATCCGCTCAATACACCAAGTGTACAAGTGTGATAAAATAATTAAGATAAATTATTTTCTCTCTCACACAACGACTATACCGATGGATTGGTCCGTGTCCATCTAGGTCGTGAGCAACTGTTCGATTAAATACGAGTAACCGATAGTATGATCTTCTGTGTGCCCATGCAACACCATACTAACTACAACGTATAAAATCCAGGACTATAATTTGCATTAATTTAATTAACAATAATTAAAAGCAAATGAATGTCTGTAATTAATAGGTAAATGAAAGTGCATACAGAGTTCAGAATACTCAAATCTAGACATTAAGTATACTACTCCATCACCAACAATATAATATTATCAAATAATCATTTAACATCCATAGACGACCTTATGACTTCATCGATTGCACACGTAGGATCGAAGGACACATCCTAACACCGTTTCCCTATCAGTGCGATATCTGCGGCGCGTCCTTCCGCTCATACCAATCCCTAGGCGGCCACAAGACCAGCCACCGCTCATACAATAGTAAATTTTATTTTTATCTCTTTTGTAGGAGAATATCATTTGTCCAATTTTGTCAATGCAACTAATGTGGTATTTTCTCCCGAGGTTAAGGAAATTGAGGATTTCAGTAAGAGGTATTCATAATATTTCAATGTTTTTTATACTCTGATTACTATGTATTCAATTCTTTTATGAATTCAAATTGAATTATAAATAAATAAATTTATTGTAGCATGTTTGGTTCTTCTTCTTTTGTCGATGTTTTGGATGGATGTTTTGCTAGCGACCCTGTTTATGTCCCTGCGGAGAAGGAGTTGTCTGGTAAATCGGCTGCAGTAGTCCCTTTGACCGCTCTCCTTTTTTGTAATCAGGTATGTTTATATTATTACTTTACTTTGTTAATTCTTTTAAGTAAACAAATTGGAGTATAAAATGGTATCTAATGCTGTTGTCTTATATGCATATGGTCACGTATACTATAGATTATGCTCTTATTTATATATTCATGTATGTTTACCTACTGGTAAGAATAGTATATATACATATGCTGTGTATCCATATATTTTTAAACAATCAAGTACATGTGCACACGCACACAGTCACATACCAGTGAAGTATGTTCATGTTTGTAACCCCACATCGACAAGAATTTTTATATGATTTTATTTTTGATTCGTTTGTTAGCCTAGGATGGTTTGGATTGCTGGAACTATTACTGATGTTGTGAAGGAAAGAGGATGGTTCCATGCAGTTTGCCCGGAGTGCAAGTAAATCTCTGTTGATTTAAATTCAAGGCTTTGTTGTTCTTCGTGTGGAGATTATATCATTCCACATGCAATGTTCAATATTTATGTCCGTGTTTCTGATGGCTCTCACGATTTCCTCCTCTTATTGAAGAATAATTTATGCTTGAGGTTGATTGGAAACTCGGTGGAAGGTGTTTTTGATTCCATGATTTTGGTAATTTATTATTCATTATTAATTTTCATTGTTATATTAATCTTGAAAGTCTTATGATTATCAATTTTTTTTATAATGAAATTTTTCAGGATGACGAGTTTGTTGGAGTTGTGTACTTAATGTCTAGATTTAAGTAACGGTAAACTCCCGAACATGGCATTTAATCTATTAAATTAATAAACAATTGTTTGCGTTTAATTATTTATAATTAAATATATGCAAATTATAGTTCTGGATTTTATACGTTGTAGTTAGTATGGTGCTGCATGGGCGCACAGAAGATCATACTATCGGTTACTCGTATTTAATCAAACAGTTGCTCACGACCTAGATGGACACGAACTAATCCATCGGTATAGTCGTAGTGTGAGAGAGAAAATAATTTATCTTAATTATTTTATCACACTTGTACACTTAGTGTATTGGGCGGATCGTTGAGATTCATCGATTAGGATTGCCGGCGATAATCGATTCGAGTCTCAGAGTATTTTATTCTTAATCCCCGATATTATTGCGGGTGTGTATATTTAATATAAGTGACTTTGATTTACCAAAGGAATTAATCGATTTAATTATTGGGTTGATTACCGGTTAAGTTGGGTCACTATATTTTATATATGACATGCCGTGAATAATTGACCGGACAGTGTATCCCGGAAGGGTTGATAATATCCCCGAGATGAGTTCATAAGGAATTATTGTGTAAACCTCATGAGTGGATTCGTTCCGCACAATAATTAAGGTTGAATGGTACTAGTCTCGGATTAAAGAGATGAATAAATTAATTAGCAATAAATTAATTTTATTCATGGATATTTATATCTTAAATACACGGAATAAATAATACTACCGGAGAAATATTATTTGAAATAATATGGTTTAATATTGGAAGTGCAATTAATTTATATAGTGGAAAATAAATTAATTAATATTGATAAGGATTAATGGACTTGAGCATTGGGCTCAATTAAATCTTCAATATTGGAAGCCCAATATTCCACCTCCTTTAGATCCCCTACGTAGCCTATAAAAGCACTACATGGCCTTCATAATTCATAACTTGAATAAGACAAGATTATCATACTTGATATTCTAGAGAGTTGAAGGAGATCCATAGGAGTTCGATAGATCGTCGCCCACCCGACGTTCGAACGAAGTGCAAGGAATACGTGGGAAGATCGTAAGGTCATCAACGTTTGATTTCGTTTCTCCGCACAACGAATCGAGGTATATAATCGTAAAACCCCCTCTATGATTATATGATTTAATTGTGATATGTACATGAACAAGACGATCCGGGAAACGTCGAGACCGGGATACGGGGATCGTCGCGATCCCCGTCGGGATCGAACGAGGGGCGGCCGAACCCTAGGGTTCGACCGCCGGGACCGCGCGACGAAGGGAGCCCCGGCTGGACGCCGGGGCGAGCGATCGACGGGAGTCGATCGCTGGGGATGCCACGGGCTGGTGCCGTGGCGGATCCCCGCCCCTCGACGGCGGCGTGCAAGGAGGGAGGCCCCGGCTAGACGCCGGGGCGTGCGATCGAGCGAGGCTCGATCGCTGGGCAAGCCGCGGCTTGGCCGCGGTGGTCAGCGGGGCTGACCGCCCCTCCCGGTGGCGACGGCGGTGAAGTCGCCGGACTCACCGCCATCCGGGGCTGCTCCATGCAGCCGGCGATCGCCATGCACGGCGATCGCGAACTCCGCGTGGAGTTCGGCTAGGGTTTCGCCCTTGTGGCGATTCTCTCGTCGGACTCCGGCGACGTGGTGTTCGTGATCGGTTTCCGGCGACGGGATTTCGGTCGGGGTTATCGGTTCCGCAATTTTTTGATACCCCGGGATATCGATTTCCAGCAGAGTTTGATGATGCCGATGTCACACTAGATCCTTCTATTCCCTTGGTTGTGAAAGATCTGATTAAAAATGATCTTTTATTCCAAGTATCTATTCAAGGGAATGAGGATTCCAAAAGTGAAGTCGTTTTCTTAGTTAACAATATCTGTTATGACAATAATTTAGTGTCAATGCACATGTCGAAATTGTACAGGGTTAAATTAGAGCCTAAATTTCCAGTGGGAGGTGATCTGTCGGTGTCTGAAAGTTGTGACTCCAGTGATGATACTGACCAGATCATGCATGATCTCAGCCTTGTCTGGTGAACATGTTGCCGACAATGATGAAGTAGGGTCAGAGGAAGACGTTGCCTGCGGCTGCAAGAAGAAAAAGAAAAATGAAGGATCCTCATCCCAAGTCCATTCAGAAGATTCTGGATCCGAGTGATGTGGAATTTATTCGTTGAGCACTTTTTAAATTATCAAGTTTTTAATGCTTTTGCTTTTTGTTGGATTTTTTTGTTTTGAAAACTCTTTGAATATTTTGTGCTGTGGATATTTCTTGCTTTGTTGAATTTTTTTTGTGTGTTTGTAAACTGAAAACTCTTTTGGTTATGTGCTCATGCTTTGTCGTTTTGTTGAAGTTTTTTGATAACTCCGTTTCAATATTTCTATCAGAATGGTTCCCTGAAAAGTTCATCCTAGATGTTGAGTTTCTCGATCTGAAACTCGCATCTCCGAGTTTAAGTTTTCAGTGCCCGTTACGGAAGAACTTCAAAGGGTTTCTCTTCAAAAACAACAAGGCTTATAGATTCCGGTGATGTTGATAAGAAACATGGATCACTCGGCAGGACTGTGCAATGGAACTCGATTGGTGGTAACCAAACTTGGGACTTATGTTATAGAGGCACGAGTCTTGGGAGGCAAAAACGCGAATGAAATTGTGTATATTCCCAGGATGACGCTTTGTCCTTCTGATTCGAGGATTCTTTTTAAATTTCAACGAAGACAATTCCCGTTGATAATATCGTATGCAATGACGATCAATAAAAGCCAAGGTCAATCGTTGACAGATGTTGGTGTATTTTTTAAGAAACGGTTTTCACTCATGGGCAACTGTACGTTGCTGTTTCAAGGGTGACGAATAGAAGTGGTTTAAAAATTTTGTGTTGTGACGAGAATGGTAAACTTACAAACAAAACAAATAATGTGGTGTTTAAGGAAGTCTTTCAAAATTTGTAATAAAAGTTTAGAATTTTACCTTTTAATGTTTCCTTTAGAGAATATAAATGAAGTTCAAACATGTATTTACTATTGTAATTTATGTTTTAAACGAAAACAAATTATTTTAAACGATATTGTAGAGAGCTATGTACGTAAAATCACGAGCACCGCAAGATCAAGGGTACATTAAAACATCAAACACGGAACGTCATATCCCGTGCATCGCACGGGTGTTACACTAGTTTATAGAAATCAATAAAAAAATGTAACACAAAATATGAAAATCTATATAAATCAATAAAAAAAAAATCAAGTCAAACTCTATAAAAATCCATGTAAATCAATATAAAAAGTGAATTTTCTAAATCCATGAAACTTGATAGGTTTTTTACAGTTAAAAAAAATCCAAACAAAATTCTAATTGAATACATCCTCTTAAGATTATGCTTATTACTGTGATAATAATAGGTATTGTATAGTGTATATACTTGGATGGACTGGATTTGAAAATTTTAGAGGACCACCGCTCGATCACATCAGTCCGGCCCTACTCGATTACAAATGAGAAGAGAAGACAATACGGACCCGGGGGCATGAAATTTATTGAGGACTTTCCCACCGGACATTGTTTCTGTGGAATTCTACGTTGATTTGTTTGTTTCCGTAGATAGGCCAATTCTACGTTGATTTGTTCTACTATTGAACTTTCCAAAGATGCTTCCTCCAAATAATTTATCACAACAAAATTTACATTATAAATCTAATCTGTATATGCCTCATCCTCTTCTTTAGTATTTGGTTTATTTGAAATGTCATCACCTAATTTTTAAACTTATTACAAAAAAACCTAACTAACTAGACTTGAATTGCAAGTGGAATTTCATGGCTTACTCTTATTGAAGCATTAAGCATATACACTTAATTGTTGAGAGGCTCAGAAGAAAAATGATTTTTATCTCCAAAAGTTGTGATCTCTTTATTAAGTACAAGCAAAATACAACATTCTTTAAGGCCCACACAAGAAAAGCACACTGAAATAAACTAATTAAGTCGTCATTTCAATACATTTACTGATATAATGATCCCCAGAACAAGCATCATGGTCCATCAAGGCTATCGAACCACTTGATTCTGTTTCCCAATTACTCTGTTCACTATACCTCCCAATCTGAGTCTGCACGGACGGCCGAGGTGGGATTTTTATACCCCCATTCGGACTTTCGAGCATTTTCACAACTTCACTCATCGATGGCCGATCAACCGGACTCATCTGTATGCACCACAGACCAACTATAGTCATCTTTCTTTTTATTCTTTTCTCATTCCCATCATCATTATCCTCTTTTTCTTCTTCAATATGATCATCATCTCCCGTTTCAATATCCTTGCCTTTATTGATGCGATTGTAAATCCAGTCCGGGAAATATTGGCTCGACTCTCCCTCATTCGCCTTTATGTCCCGATTTTGTCCTGCCATTTCCATCAGCAGCATTCCAAAGCTGTAGACGTCAGCTTTATACGAAACCCTTCCGATGCTTCTGTTGATCAGTTCAGGAGCCACATACCCTATTGTTCCTCGAGCAGCTGTGAGAGTCAACGTGTTTTTTTCAGTGGCGTACAATTTGGCAAGACCGAAATCCGAGACCTTAGGCGTGAAATTACTATCGAGAAGTATGTTGTGAGGCTTGATGTCGAAATGCAGGATCTGAATGTCACAGCCAGTGTGTAAATATTCGATCCCACGAGCCACTCCAACTGCTATCTCGTACTTCCTCTCCCAGCTGAGTTGGTCCGGACTCTGTCGATTGAGGATGTACTTCTCCAGGGAGCCATTAGGCATGAAATCGAACACGAGGGCACGCTTATTAGAAAATCTCCCGGCATAAAATCCGACAAGTTTAACAACATTTACGTGGTGGATCCTTCCGATGGTTGCGATCTCGTTGATGAAGTCTTGCCCGTTTTCTTTAGGTTTTGTGAGAAGTTTGACTGCGACAATGTGGCCGCTGCGAAGCTTTCCTTTGTAAACAGAACCGTAACCTCCTTGGCCTAGCTTCTCACGAAAACCTTTTGTCATTTTCTTAATTTCTCTGTAGGAGTATCGGATTGGCATGAGGTTGTTATTACTTCGTAGAAAGCCTTCAATTGTGTCGAAGGTTGACCGCTGCCTTCTCCGAAGTGTAAAGATCAAAAGCCAAATGCAGGCTGGAATTCCTAATATGATCCTTATAGCAAGGTGGCACACTACAAAAAATGTCCCACGACTGAATTAGCATTACGATGCAATAATATAAATGAAAAATATATAGGAAAATTAAAGGACAATCGAAGCGCTCACTTGTGACTAACACCAAAAGAACGACCGCGATAACTTTAAAATCTACAATTAGAGATAAAAAAAAATGTTAAATGTAGGATAATGAAAAACAAGCAAATGTCATCAAAAGGACGATAAGCAAATTAAAAATAAGCAACACACAATATTTACAATAAATCTTTCGATAAATTATCTACATTTTTCCTCTGTCTAATTGTAGATTTTAACTCATTATAGGATTCACCATGAAAAATATTTAGGAAACATTGTGCTCAAGACGTATCTTCTTAACATAATATTTAGAAATGTTATTGACTCAATTTCAATATTATTTTTCATGCAAAAAATAATTCATCGCTTACCATTGATTTTATCTTGCACCTCTGGCCCTGGCATTGTATCTATATACATACAGTATTTGATAGAAGTTAGAACTCAAATGCAGTAAAAACTTTTAAAATAAATAGTGTTCATGTAGGGTGGAAGTTCTTACCACCGCTATATGTAATGTCATACAACTTTGGCATTGCATCTGCGCGCATTTCAATTATAAGATCTCGTCATAATTGATACAGCTCCTTCCGTCCCATAAGGACAGTTCCACTTTTTTTGTAAGTTAGATAAGAAGTGTTTTTTTTTTTTTTTTTTGTAATTACATAAAAAGTGTGATCATTTTTATGGAAAATAGGTATATAGTATATTAAATAAACAGTGTAGTAGGGTGCAAGTTCTTACAATAAAGAGCCGTGAGGAACCAATCTGGCAGGCCACCTGCATTTCAATCTCATCATATATATATATATATATAAATTGTGAGTATGTATAAATATCAAATTAAGTGCAGTTGAGTAGTGTAGTCGTCTTACCGCAGGGCATCGACCAAATGATATAAAAGTTACAACTGTAAACACACAGGCCCACACAGATATTAGGATAGTCGCCTTCCCATGAAAGTTGAAACCCATTGAGAAGAGAGGCGTGGATTTCTGATAGGGACACACTGCTCTTATTATTACTATCCAATAAGGATGGGATCGGCGGCATCCATAGTAATTGAAGGTACACCGTACACATCTCCATTATATCTGATGCATTAAAATCGCCCAACATTATGTAGCTGCTGCGTTTTGTATCGGTGGTCATATTCGTGTGACCACAAGAATCATCGACTCCCAAATATAAGGAGCTGTGGTTCACGGTATACGGGCAGCTAATAAAAGTAATCAATTGATTACTCAACAATGGATTCCTATGAAGACCATAAAATAAGGCATCAGTTGTAGAGTGATTTGGGAGGGAGCAGGTGTTGTTTTGTGATAGGGAAGGATATGCTAAACGGATAGTGTTGTTGAGATAATTGATTGCTCGCACAATGAATTTGTCATGATCGATATATAGAGCCAAGGTTGTGTTGTTTTCGCAAGTTAGTTCATAGAAGGGATAACCGCAATTTGGAGGGTCGTTTGTGAGTCGGAAAGGGAAGCTAATATTGGGAATATTGCAGCAGGAAGAAGGTGGACAATATTCCCGGGCAACGCACAATTGGTACATGATGATGAAGAAGCAACCAAAAAGGGTAGTCGTGAGCTTATTGCTGAGCATCGTGATTGATGATTCTAATTAGCTCTTAGCTAGCTTATGTTTGTGATGCCCAGCAGACACTTCCGATATAATTAATGGACAAAACTATATTCCACTTGACCGGAAATTAAACGCACTTTCCCCACTGGCCTTTGACTACGTTTTCTACTGTAAAACTAATTTTCTTGGTTGCTTCCTCCTAATAATGTGTCAAAGTCTAAATTTCATACGTTTGAAGGAAGCCTGCTTAAAGGAGAGAATTCAAATAAAATTCTATAAAAATCTTTAACCCAAGTAATTATGAGTTAATTAACAAGTAATCTTTAAAATTGTATTTGTTTTTTTCAAATGTGTCAATTATTAAGCCACACTAAAAAAATGAAATTTTGTCAACTATCTTGGTAACAAATGAAGTATATAAATAAATTTCACTTTACAATTTTTTATGATTACTAAGAGTTCTACGTATTCACTAGTTTGTGTAGTTGTAAATTAACTCATGCATTTACCATTAAAAAATGAAAAATATCACACCACATAAATGTTATCACTTCCAACTAATAAATAAATGTGTCTATTGTGTTGACTTGACTCAGCTAATAAGTAACAAACAGTTTGAGTTGATTCAGATAGTTTTTCATCTTGCAAACACCATGTCTGTCTACCTCCTTTTTTGCTGTTTCTCTTTTTTATTCGGTGTGATAGGAGCAAAAGAAAAAGATGATTGCAAGCCCACACATTGCAGGAAACATGGGCCGACAATCAAGTTTCCTTTCAGAAACAAAAATCTACAGCCGCAGAAATGTGGGTATCCCGGATTTGTTGTATTTTGCGACAATCGAAGTGAGACGGTTCTTGAGCTGCCTTCCGCCGTACACGTTGCAGTAAAGAGCATTAGCTATGTGGATCAAATAGTCCACCTTTATGAACCTAGAGATTTTCTTGCCGAAAAGCTACTAGTACCGCACCTCAACTTATCAGCCTCCCCATTTCATTTCTTTTCAGAATACAAAACAAACTATACACTCTTTAATTGTTCTAATTCTCCAAGTATCCGATATTTTACTTCTGACATACAAAGGCCTTATGATGATCTAACGTCTTGCATGAATATTGGTAACGGCACATCTGTCCCGTTGGAAATATTTTATGAAAATAATGTCCAGTTGAAGTGGTCTGAACCTGCAGGCTACCAATACAAAAACAAAACACAAGAGATTATAAAGACAGGTATTTATATATAGTAGTATATATTAGTTTTGCGTGAAGCCCTTTTATTGGAAACTAAATTCATTCCTTTGTTGTAAGTGATCTCTAATTTCAACAATGCATATTTATTGAAACCGACGGAAAACATCGTGACGAGTTTTGTTGTTCTGTAGGTGTGATCATATGTTCTGTTATCATCCTACTGGCTGCTTTTGTCCTTCTTTGCATCTTAATTTGGACAAACAGAAAGAATCATTTGAAGATTGAAAAGTTTTTGGAAGATCACAGAGCTATGAAGCCCACAAGATTCTCTTACTCCGATTTAAAACGAATCACACTCAACTTCACTGAAAAATTGGGCGAGGGAGGTTACGGAATTGTTTACAAAGGCAAGTTGACCAACGAAATAAATGTGGCGGTGAAAGTACTAAACAACTTCAAGGGTGACGGTAAAGAGTTTGTGAATGAAGTGAGCACAATAGGGAGAATACACCACGTCAACGTCGTACGTTTGGTTGGATTTTGTGCCCAAGGATCCAAAAGAGCTTTGGTTTATGAGTTTCTCCCAAACGACTCCCTTGAGAAATTCATCTTCCAATCATCGAGTTCCAAAAAAAAATCTCTCGGTTGGAAAAAGTTGCGAGACATCGCGAAAGGAATAGCTAAAGGCATCGAGTATCTCCATGAAGGGTGCGATCAGCAAATCCTGCATTTCGACATAAAGCCGCACAACATTTTGTTAGACCAAAACTTCAACCCCAAGATATGTGACTTTGGTTTGGCCAAGTTGTGCTCAAAGGAGCAAAGTGGTGTGACGATGACAGATGCAAGGGGAACAATGGGGTACATAGCCCCCGAGGTTATGTCGAGGACCTTTGGGAGGGTGTCCTATAAGTCTGATGTTTATAGCTTCGGAATGTTGTTACTTGAAATGGTCGGAGGGAGGAAGAACACTGATCCTAACGTAAATACGAGCCAGGTTTATTTTCCGAAATGGGCTTACGACCGTTTACACTTAAATGTTGGTGAAGGCTTTTGGGCAGAGATTGGGGAAGGTGAAGATGGGAATATAGCAAAGAGGCTCACTATGGTTGGGCTGTGGTGTATCCAATGGGGTCCGACCGATCGTCCGTCAATGAAAGAAGTCGTTCAAATGTTGGAAGAAGATGATGAACAAAGTCTTGCTATTCCTCCAAATCCATTTCCAACTACAAATTGTATTTCAAGAATGATGCCTCCCGAGAGTCATGATCAAATAGAGTTGGCACTCGTAGCAGAATCAAAGTATTTTATTGAATAATGTAATTAATTAAGGCTTTTGATCCTTGAAACAATATACTAGTAATAATATTTAAATGTACAATAATAGTTCAATTAAATAAATGTATGCCATATTTCGAAGTAAAATTCATACTCTCATGAGTCATTTTTGTATGTACAATTTTTTTTTTGTCTCATAAAAATTATCAAATTTGGATTTGGTGCCAATTTCTACATAGGACCAAATCAAAAATTGACAATTTTTACTGGACCAAAAATAAAAATTCTCCTTTTTTAGCAATAAAATTGAGAAATATAGGAGTAATCCATTTCTCGTGTTTAGTAAATTCACGTACATTAATTATAAATGATTTAAATGGTATTTTAAAATAAAATAAACAAGTCTATGAAATTTTGAAAAAGACTGAATACATAAAGAAACATATCACATGGCCTCAAATTTGTGTGGACTACTATCAAAGACTTTGACTTGTGTGTTGGGTGAAATAAAAAAACAAAAAGACTAGAACTAAAAGACCATGATTATGGCTGATTGACTGTGACTGTGACTGTGAATGTGATGATGAAACGTGCCTTATACTTGGGTGGATTAGATTGGAGTTGGAAAATTGAGAGGACTCATGGGTAGCCAAGAATTAACCACCGATCGATCACATCCGTCCAGGTCAGCCCTACTCGATTACGAATGAATAGAGAGGACAATACGGGCCATGAAATTCATTTGTAACTTTCCCACCGGACATTCTTAGAGTATGACCACACCTGCTATGAATCAATTCATTGATCAATTCTACATTGATTACTTCAACTATTCTACTTTTCAAAGATGCTTTCCCCAAATAAATTTTCACTCTAAAATTCACATTTTAAATCTAGGGGCACAATTAACACGATTCATCTCCTTTTTTTTGTCTTTGGTTGATTTGAATCGTCGTCACCTAATATAAAAACCAGTGTTCTAAAAATTGGCCCGCATTCTGGACGGATTAGTCGGGGGATTAGGTGGGTTTAAGTAGTTTCATACACAAAAATATTAAAATAATATTATTTTTGTCTCGTTGCGAATTTATGATTTTTATTATTTACAAGAACTTAAAAAATAATATTTTATGGGTGAGGGAGGTTAATAAATGAAATTTGATGTCAAGTTTATTAGCTCAGTTGGTTGAGCACCTAAGGATGTAAGGTTCAAGAGGTTCGAACTCAATGTTGATGATTTAAGTGAAATTATTGTCTGGTTAATGTGATTGGAATCATTCAAGGATTTGGATTAATCCTAGTCAATATTTTATATGAATTTGGAGAAGTGTAGAGTACACGTTCATATAAAATTGATACTGATTTATACTTTGAATAAGCATGTTGATGCATGTCGAGTTTAATCTCGTGGTTGCATGGTTTGCATGGCTAGATAATGATCTAATATCATATAATGTATGCAAATTCGAAATTGCATGAATAGCCATGAAACACAACATGAATTGGCGTACTCCTCCTGTTCGAACCGAGGTTTGAAACCAAGCCTCTCCTCAGGAGGATAGATGGGGCGATTTGGGTGAGATCCAATGTAGATCCAACTTTCGATTCACTCGTGGGATCCGGGCGGTCCGGGGGGGACCACCACGGCTCCTCTCTTCTCGAGAATCCATACATCCCTTATCAGTGTATGGACAGCTATCTCTCGAGCACAGGTTTAGGTTTGGCCTCAATGGGAAAAGAAAATGGAGCACCTAACAACGCATCTTCACAGACCAAGAACTACGAGATCACCCCCTTCATTCTGGGGTGACGGAGGGATCGTACCATTCGAGCCGTTTTTTTCATGCTTTTCCCGGAGGTTCCGGGTGTCTTAACCGACCCGGATTGAGGAGACTATCAAAAGGCAAAGCCTCGGATCGATCGATAAACAAGGGATGCGAGTTGACCATAATTTATTAGAAGGCGGACAATGCGCGGAGGGAGAGAACGGTGCAATTGCCCTGGCGAAATAAAGGTTGTAATAGAAGCTATATTCATCATGCCCCTCGACTAGTCTCTAGTAGCGTGGCTCGTTGATGAAACCCTGCTTTTGCGAGAACTGAGCCCCTGTCTTTATTGGGACGGGCCTAAATGAAGGATCTCCAATCGAGGTCTCCGTTGAAGCATATGAAGAGATGTCAAAGCAAAGCGCTTCGCCTTACGTTTCTTACACGAGCTTCCCCTTTCTTTTTTCTATCTATTTCTCGATCAATTGACAGGCTTAAGGAAGTAGACTGAAAAGCTAATCTAAGATGGAGATCTAAAAGGTACCTATTCAACTAAAGGGTGCTTACGTTCAAAGGAGGGTGTCTAAAACCTATATAAGGAAGTGGAAATTCATTTTCAGAATACACACAACATCTCCTACGAAATTAAGAGCTTTGAAGCAACAAATAATACATAAAGTTCCATAAGTTGCTCGTGTTCTAAGCCTAAGACGCGAGTGTCGTTATTGTCTTATCCTGCGAGGGATTTCGTGATACCCAGGCTAAATAAGGGTCGAAATACTCTTTAAGGAAAGCGTTCTACGCGATTCAATAAATATCCAAGCCTCTCTCTTCTTTCAGTAACCCAAAATTACAACATTCTTAAAGAGTATTTCCATATACTGAAATATGGATGCGGTTCGAGAAATGACCAACAAATTCGGCAAGTTGGAGAAATTTGAAGGCGTAGACTTTAGAAGGTGGCAAAAGAAGATGCATTTTATGCTCACAACATTGAAGGTGGTGTACGTGTTGAGCACTCCACAACCGGAAGCAAAGGATAACGAAACAACAGAGGAAACTCGGAAAAGGTGCAAATGGGAAAACGACGACTATGTATGTCGTGGGCATATATTAAACGGTATGTCTGACTCTCTTTTCGACATATATCAAAACGTTGAATCTGCTAAAGAACTCTGGGATAGTCTTGAATCCAAGTATATTGACGAGGACGCTTCTAGTAAGAAGTTCTTGGTTGGTAATTTTATGAATTACAAAAATGTGCGACGGAAGGCCGGTAATGGAGCAATATAATGAATTGTTGCGGATATTTGGTCATGTGCTCGGAGCAGAAGAATTAATAGATGATTGCAAGCCCACACATTGCAGGAAACATGGGCCGACAATCAAGTTTCCTTTCAGAAACAAAAATCTACAGCCGCAGAAATGTGGGTATCCGGGTTTCGATGTATTTTGCGATAGTCGAAAGGAGACGATTCTTGAGCTGCCTTCCGCCGTACACGTTGCTGTAAAGAGCATTAGCTATATGGATCAAATAGTCCACCTTTATGATCCTGGAGATTGTCTTGCCTATAAGCTTCTAGTACCACATCTTAACTTATCCGCCTCGCCTTTTCATTTCGTTTCAAATGACGAATCTAACCTTACACTGTTTAATTGTTATGGGTCGCCGAGTATATATTATTACGCAATGATCAATTGTTCGGATAATTCCGACCACAATCATACGTACGCCATTCCTTCTTACAGTGATACAAATGATTATGAGCTTACTTCTTGCATGAAGATTCGTGAAACCACATCTGTCCCGAGGGACATATTTTGGAAAAATAGTGTGCCGTTGAAGTGGTCTAAACCTGCAGGCTGTGGCAGATGTGAAGCTCAAGGGAAAAGATGCAACTTTATAGATCACACCATCCGCTGTGTTGTCCACCAAAACAAAACGCATAAGATTATAAAGACAGGTAAGTAGGTATCCATATTATAATCAAAAGCCTAGCAACTCTTGTTATTGGAACCTTTTATATTTACTTAAATCGACTGAACATATGGTGATATCTGCAGGTGCGATCTTATGTTCTGTTTTCATGCTACTGGCTGTTGTTGTGATTCTTTGCATCTTAGTTTGGACAAACAGAAAAAATCACTTGAGGATTGAAAAGTTTCTGGAAGATCACAGAGCTATGAAGCCCACCAGATTCTCTTACTCCCATTTAAAAAGAATCACACTCAACTTCACTGAAAAATTGGGCGAGGGAGGTTATGGAATTGTTTACAAGGGAAAGTTAACGAACGAAATAAATGTGGCGGTCAAAGTACTCAAAAACTTCAAGGGTGACGGGAAAGAGTTTGTGAATGAAGTGAGCACTATAGGGAGAATACACCACGTCAACGTGGTACGTTTGGTTGGATTTTGTGCCCAAGGATCCAAAAGAGCTTTGGTTTATGAGTTTCTCCCAAACGACTCCCTCGAGAAATTCATTTTCCAATCATCGAGTTCCAACAAAAAATCTCTCGGATGGCAAAAGCTGCTAGACATTGCAAAAGGAATAGCTAAAGGCATCGAGTATCTCCACGAGGGGTGCGATCAGCAAATCCTCCATTTCGACATTAAGCCGCACAACATTTTGTTAGACCAAAATTTCAATCCCAAGATATGTGATTTTGGTTTGGCCAAGTTGTGCTCAAAGGAGCAAAGTGGTGTGACGATGACGGATGCTAGGGGTACGATGGGGTACATAGCCCCCGAGGTTATGTCAAGGACCTTTGGGAGAGTGTCCTATAAGTCTGATGTTTATAGCTTCGGAATGTTGCTACTTGAAATGGTTGGTGGGAGGAAGAACACTGATGCTAATGTAAATACGAGCCAGGTTTACTTTCCACAATGGGTTTACAATCGTTTACATTTAAATGATGGTGAAGACTTTTGGGCAGAGATTGCCGAAAGTGAAGATGGGAATATAGCAAGGAGGCTCACTATGGTTGGGCTGTGGTGCATCCAATGGGGTCCGACCGATCGTCCGTCAATGAAAGAAGTCGTTCAAATGTTGGAAGGAGATGATGAAGAACGTCTTGCGATTCCAGCTACAAATTGTATTTCATGAATGATACCTCCAGAAAGTCATGATCAAATAGAGTTGGCACTCATAGCAGAATGAAAGTATTTTGTTGAATAATGTAATCAAGGCTTTTGATTCTTGAAACAATAATACTAAAAAACTAGAAAATATCTATGACCCTTCCCTAGAATGAAAGTATTTTGTTGAATAATGTAATCAAGGCTTTTGATTCTTGAAACAATAATACTAAAAAACCAGAAAATATCTATGACCCTTCCCTACTGCTTGATTGCCGTAGAGGTGTCCCTACGGCATTCCCTAAGGCCACCATAGAGATTTTTGGCGCAAGCTCTCCCCTGGGGACTAGACGCGAATGGTTCCTTCCAAAAAATTAGAGGTTCCCTAAGGCTCACCATTGTAGAAATTAATGTAAAAATATTACCTACCGGCGTAAATTCATAGAGAAATTGTTTTTATTAATTTTAGTTATTTTAATTTAATTGTTTTACCAATAATTTATAAATTAATAATAATAAATTAATTAAGTGTTATTATAAAAATATAGGTAATATTAGGAAATGGGGCCGATTGGATTTTAATATTATTTTGAACATCCATTCTTTTTCACTTCATTTTAAGGGGTTGCATATTTTTTACTTGTTTATTTATTAGGATATTTGTATTCTTTAAATACTAAGTAGGGACATTTTTTAAAATATATAAAGTCGTAAATATCCCTACAATAACGTTAACATATTAATTTATTTAATATTCACTAATATTACATCGTTACTATATATATATATATATAAATATACAGTATTTGCGTAAGAATGTAAATATATTTGCCTAAATATATTTGTGTCAGAACCAAGTAAATTATATATATATATATATTCTAGAAAACATTACTCACCTTGTTTTTCTTTTTTGCTTTAGATTATCGATGAATGTCGAAGGTTTTTTTGTTGGGGTTCGTTCGCCGTTGTCGAGTTTGGGATTTGTGGGAGCTGTTTGAGATATTAACATAGAATCTACCGCAGTTATTTCATATCTCATATATATTAAAAATCTTTTTTTTGGTATTTTATGTTTAGATACGTAGTTATATTAATTAATAAACATTGAAAAAGTTAATAATGAAACATCCATATATCAAAAATTGGAGAAAATATATGTAGTATATGTAATTGTACTCTTACAAATGCCCCGAATCGGGGCCCCCGATCCATGATTCCCCAAAAATATATTTAGAAATTTATAATTTCCATCAATAAAATAAACTACCTAATAAAATTACAATCAAATTTTTTTACTTTATTTAATTAATTAAAATATTATATTATTTGTAATAAATTTAAGTTTATTAAAATTTTAAATTAATTATAATATTATATTAATGTAATAACTTTAGATTGAAAATGTTAAAAAAGTAATTCATTTTTAATCATAATTATAATTAAAAATTTAATTGTTGTTAATTTTTTTTTTTAAAACTTATAAATGTTTCAAAAAAAAAAAATATTATTGTATTAGATATTATTATTACAATATAATACCTAATAAATATAAGTAAATGATATAGTAATATTATATTTTATTAATTGTACATATAATTCAAAAAAAGTCTTAACGCTATCCTCTTCTTCTTCTTCAGTTCATGTTCAAATCTTGGGCTAAACAAAATCTACCACTATAAAAAAAATCAGTAGTGATCAGAATCCATAGGGATTTTTTGTAGTGTATCAATTTAAACATGTATTAATATATGTATAAATTAATATTTTATTAATTAAAAGAGAAATATTTTATAAATTTAAGTACAATAAAATAATTGATTAAGATTCATATTTTAAATATATTTCAATATGAAAATAAACTAATTCTTCATAATTCAAAATTATGTCTTATAATCATTTAAAAGACATCACAAAATCATCTATAAATGATCAAATGCGTAAAACATTATGCGACTATAAAAGAGATCATCCCACATGAACTCAATTTTTTTTTATAAGAGTAAGTTCATAAAAAATATTGTTTGAAAGTTAGTTAAGGTACAATATCAAACACTTTTAAATGATAATCAGAATAAGCTAATTTTGAGAAATGTGAGAGTATTAGAAAAAATTAGAGATAAATCAAGTAATAATAGATTCATATTTTATAAAATTACCATAATATTTATAATTGTAATATTTACAATTATTAATTTAGATTTTTTATGAGATTTAATACTTATAAAGGGTTTTTTCAAAAAAATTATTATCATATTATCTTATCGAATTCGATCATTTTTTATCAAAGCCCGAGTCGAGACTAGATAATTTTATCATTTTAGAAAAATTATTAATTTACCGAGTATTAATTTATAAGAGTTCTACTGTAGTTCAATTCTATAAATGTGTGCCATATTTGAAAGTTAACTTTATACTCTCATGAGTCATTTTTTTAAGTAAAATTTCTTTTGATCTAATAAAAATTGTTCAATCTCGATTCGGTCCTACATAATATTTATTTATGTAGGACCAAATCGAAAATTGACAATTTTTATGTGAACAAAATAAAAATTCTCCATTTTTTATCATGAAAATTGAGAAATATAGTTCTCTCCCATTTTTAATATTTGAAGTTTTGGCTTTTTAGTTTTTTTGGCAATTTAGATAATGTTTTAGAATATTTAATGATGAAATTACTTTAATTTAAAGAAAATTTTAATTTTATATATAGTTTTGTTTTCAACCAATCATTTTAAATTGTTTTTCTAAATATTCATTTTTTTAAGTCATATTAATTACAATAAATTAGTTTTAGTTTCTTAAATAATATGTCAAAGCCTAGGATGTCATATAAAAAAAATAGAAGTGAGTATTCAATTTCACGTGTTTAGTAAATTCATGTACAATAAATATAAATGATTGAATGATATTTTATAATAAAATAAACAAATCTATGAAATTTTGAAAGAGACTGAATACATGGAAGAAACATATCACACAAGGTTCTAAAAAGCGGTAGGCGCTAATCGGGCGGTGACTAGGGGTCTTGCGCCTAGAGGGATTAATCGGGGACTAGGCGGAGATTAATCATTTTACATTTTCATATTTAATTAATTAATATTATATTTTAAAAATATTTTTATACATAATAAATCAATATTTTGAACAAAATAATCAATAAATAATCTAAATATAGTATTAATCACAAGTTTAACATAATAAAATAATAAAAATAATTTATAAATTTAAAATTTGAGATCATTTTCATTATATATTTAATATTTTTTTTCAAATTTTGGTGTCGTACCTAAAAATTTATCATAAAATCATTTATTTTATTTGATTTATCAAAATTTGCATCTAATTGATTATTCAGTTAAATCTGCTCGAGAACCGTCTAAGTAAGTAAAGACAAAATTAATTGAACTTAGGCGGTTCAAAGCGGATTTAGGCGGGTCTGGGAGGGTTTAGGCGGGTTAGGGGTTTAGAGCCTAAAATCGAGGCGGTCGAGTACAGCCTAGGGCCTAGGCGGTCGAGTATAGCCTAGGGCCTAGGCGGGGATTAATCGGAGCTAGGCGGGGATTTTTAGAACAGTGATATCACATAGCCTCATATTTGTGTGGCCTACTATTTGTGTTCCGATTTGTTTCACAAAAAACAGTCGGTTTCATTTAGTCTCTAAAATTATAAAATATAGTCAATTTAGTTAAATTTAATAAAATTCAAATTTATTCACAATGTTAATTATGCACATCTCATAATACTTTAGTAGATTCCACATGGCAAATTATTACTTGGACCCCTACCCCATGCTAATTTACATGGTCCCCTTTTTTATTATATAAACCCCCTTTTTTTTCCTCCCATTTTTTCCTTTTTTTTTTTCCTCTTCTTTTTTCTTTCTCCTCCCTTGCGTAATATAAACAAACAAACAAACACAATAACCACCTCCGCACCAGCGATTTCACTCATCGATTTTGATCGGATATCATGGTGAATTGCAGAGCACGTTGATACCGGCGATTGTAGATGGCGATTGAAGAGCACGGTGAATTTGACGACGATTGTAGACGGGCCTGCACCTTTGCGTGAAGTGACGGCAATTGTGAACGACCATCTCCGCGATTCGACGGCGATTCTAGCACCGCGCTTCAAGCAGCCCGATTCCACAGCGATTCCACGGCGCTTCAAAATTAGGTATATCGAAATTAAAGTTTCTCTGTAATTCTCCTGTCGATGGTGCAATTATTTGATAATTACTACTCGATTACATAATTAGGTTTCTAATTTGAGTGGTTTGTGAGATATGAGATTCTGCTATGTTTTCAGTTATTTACAATTTCAGATTTCATGATTTGGGTGCTATTTTGCTTTGTGTTGTCTGCTTGTAGGCTTCTGTTTATGTGCATGAGGCTTGTATTTTGTGTATGTGCATGAGGCTTGTTAATGTCAAATCATGATTCTGTAATTTGTTCTGGTTGATTGGTAGTGATGGTAGACTCTATATTGTGCAGGTTTGAGAAACTACCAGTCGAGTATTCATAAAAACAGGTTTGGCTTTAAATTCATACATAATAAGCATGAATGGGACTAAGACAAAACCACTGATAATTAGCCCTCATCACTAAAGTCCCGGTTTCAGTTTTGTCGTGTTAGGTTTCTTTGTATATGCTTCTGTATGTTGTATTAGATTAACTTATATATAACTTTCAGATTTCCCTGAGATGGATGCTATTGATTTGGATGAATTAACTTTTGATGGTATGGATTTTATTTTTATGATCTATATGTTATTATATTTTTTATTCATCGATCTGTTTTATGATTTTGTTATTTTTATGCATTTTTCCAGTTGATTTCACTGGTGCTGTAGAAGGATAAATTATTCAGATTGATTCTACACAAGAACTCATTGATGGTATGCAATCATTTGTTTTAATGCTGCTACATTTCTTCATGAATTCTATTCTATTGAATTCTGAATTCTACTCTATTCAATCATAGTTGAATCTGATCTTTCTAATGTCCCTGGTGATGGAGTTCCCATTCCTCGTTCTGAAATCATTATTAATAATGATGCTGAAGAAGGTAATAATGATGTTGAAGAAGGTAATAATAATGATTTTTGTACTCTTTAGTACAGTGCTTTCTACTCTGTAGTGCAGTGATTTCTATGTGGTTTCTGATTCTTTTTCTCTTAACATTGCAGGGGAAAAATTAGAAGAATATGACTTGGTTGGTGTTGTTGTTAAATCTGAAGAGGAGGCATATCAGATGTACAATGACTATGCATTTAAGCTTGGGTTTAGTGTTCGGAAGTCAAAAATGAAGTGTAGAGCAGATGGTTCTTTATCTATGAGACGGTACTTGTGCTCTCAAGCCAGTTTGAAGCAGCAAAAGACCAAACCTGATGTATCCTTTACGAAGCTGGATGTGAGGTCTAATTGTGAAGCTCAAGTGCAGTTCCAAATAGATAAAGACGACACCTGGATTGTTTCAAATTATGTCAAAGAGCACAGTCATGCCTTATGCCCACCATCCGCTAGCCACCTTTTGAGATCGCATAGAAGGATTAACCAAAACCACATTGTGTATTTGGAGGAGTTAAGGAAAGGTGGAGTTGAGGTTGCTGATGGTTATCGGGTTTTGAAGAATCAGTCCGGTGGATCACCGTGCTTAGGGTTTGGACTTAGGGATGCTTACAATGCATTGAACAACCCTAAGATTCTCGATGGGACGGACTCCAGCAGGTTATTAGATATGCTTAGGAATAGACAGGCCACAGAGAAAGACTTTTTCTTTGATTTTCAGCTTATTAGCCAGTCCCGGTTGTGTAGTTTATTCTGGAGGGATGGACGCATGTTGGAGGACTACAAGGTATTCGGTGACCTGGTTGTGCATGACACAACTTACCGGACTAACAAATATGGAATGATCTGTGGGCCGTTTGTCGGTATGAACCACCACAGACAAAATGTCATGTTTCGATGTGGTTTTCTGATGAACGGGACTACTGAATCTTTTGAGTGGCTGTTCAAGACCTTCTTGCGAGCTATGTTCGGTTTTCCTATCACTTTCATGACTGATCAGTCTGCTGCTATGGCTGCTGCTATTGCAAAGATATTTCCTCATTCTCGGCATCGTCTTTGCATTTGGCATATTGGGGAAAATTCGAAGAATCACATCATGGCACTTAGGATTCGATTGCTGAGTTCGAGACAAAGTGGTTGGAGTAAGTTTTCATTATTCTCAATAATTCATTTTTTTATCGCTTTGATTATTATATAAGGAATTCAACTATGTTGTGAACAATTCTGCTGTGTTTGTTAGGTAATTCTGCTCTGATACATGACATATTCTTCTCTGTTTGTTTTGTAGGCTGACTTCCAAATATGATTGTGCAAGCAATAAATGGTTGTTGAGGCTATATGGCATTAAAGAGAAATGGTGTCCTGCTTTCAACAAGGGTTATTTCTCTGGTGGTGCACTGTCTTCACAAAGAAGTTAAAGCACTAATCACGCTCTCTCTAAGAAATTGTCAAAAACTTCAGGGCTATGTGACTTTTACCATTGCTTTGAAGGTGTTGTCGCAGAATGGAGGAGCAATGAGAAAGCTCAAGATGTGGCTTGCCTTATCGGTAAGCGAACTATGTCTACAGATGAGCCTCAAATGCTTTTGCATGCTAGCGAGGTTTATACATTGAAGGCGTATGACATTTTTGAGCATGAATACAAGAAAGGTTCTACTTCTTTTCAGCTTCTTGTTAGTGCTGATTCTTACACTGTTACATACCATGTTTGGCGAGAAGGTCACGAGAAAATAAAGCACACAATGTCTTATGAGCTTATTGGTATAAGTGTGAGTTGCACATGCAAGTTATTTACTGAAATTGGAATCCTTTGCTCGCATTCCATGAGAATCATGAATATCCATTGTGTTTCTGCCATTCCTGAGTTCTACATATTGGATAGGTCGCGTAAAGTTGTTGATAAAGATCGTTTCATGGAGAGTGGTGTTCCTTCATTGACCTCTCGGTCTGAAGATTCAACGACATCATCTTTGTGGAGAACTCAAGCAAGTAGGAAGGCTTTGAATTTGATTTCAACTTGTGAAAATAATAGGGAAGCTCAGTTGAGTTGGGACACAGGTTTTCAGAGTATTAGAGAGGATGTTATTCATATTGTTGGGTCAGTTACGGATGAGGGCTGTTTGGATGACATCTTCAAGAAGTGACATTGTTCAAAATCCAGAAAGTACAAGCTTGAAGTATACGCGAAGAAGGAGAGTGAATCCTACAAAGGAGAAGATATGCAATAAAATAAGAGGTGGAAAGAAGAAATCAAAAACCGCCGAGTTAAAAGACAAGATTGCTGTTCGGAATTTGAAGGTAATGAAATTCTATTTGTTGTGTTCTTAATTATGATTTTTACTCAGTGTTAGAATGAATTATTTCTTTGTTTTTGTGTTGCTTTTAGGATGACGATGGTCGTTACGTTGTGCATCCTGTTTCTGGAGGTCAAAGTTTAGAAGTTCTATCCCCAAATACAAGTTCTAGATTTCCTTCAGTGTTATATGATACTATCCCTTGATTGTCATTGTTGGTTGATTTCCTACAGTGTTATTTATGTCGAGATTACATTTATAATAACATGGAGAATTATGTGTTGGTATTTTTTTATTAATGTACCAGATGTTGATTTCCTTCAGTGTTATTTTCTGGAGGTCAAAGTTTAGACATTCTGTTGTTGGTTTTTATTTATGTCGAGATTACGTTTATAATAACATGGAGAATTATGTGTTTGTATTTTTTTATTAATGTACCAGATGTTGTTTACTAATACAGTGTAAGTCATGACTAAATTGAGTAGAATATGCATGAAAACATAGTAGAATGCACACTGAAATGCAGTAGAATTCATTAGGTTTTTGGTTTTTAGAATTTAGGGTTCATGGTTTTAGAATTTAGGGGTGTTAGAATTTAGGGTTCATGGTTTTAGAATTTAGGGGTGTTAGAATTTAGGGTTTAGGGTTTAGGGTTTTAGAATTTAAGGTTTTAGAAATTAGGGTTTAGTGTTTTGGGTTTGGGGTTTTAGAATTTAGGGTTTAGGGTTTTATAAATCAGGGTTTTAGGGTTTAGGGTTTAGGGTTTTAGGGTTTTAGAATTTAGGGTTTTAGAATTTAGGGAATTTAGGGTTTAGGGTTTTAGAATTTAGGGAATTTAGGGTTTAGGGTTTTAGAATTTAGTGTTTAGGGTTTAGGGTTTTAGAATTTAGGGTTTTAGAATTTAGGGGTTTAAGGTTTTAGAATTTAGGGTTTAGAATTTAGGGTGTAAGTCATGACTAAATGGAGTAGAATATCCATAATAACATAGTAGAATTCACACGTAAATGCAGTAGAATTCATTAGGTTTTTGGTTTTTAGAATTTAGGGTTTTAGAAATTAGGGTTTTAGAATTTTGGGTTTTAAGGGTTTAGGGTTTAGGGTTTAGGGTTTTGGGTTTTAGAATTTAGGGTTTTGGGTTTAGGGTTTTAGAATTTTGGGTTTTAGAATTTAGGGTTTAGGGTTTTGGGTTTTAGACTTTATAGGGTTTATGATTTTAGAATTTTGGGTTTTAGAATTTAGGGGTTTAGGGTTTTAGAATTTAGGGTTTTAGAATTTAGGGTATAAGGGTTTAGGGTTTAAGGTTTTAGGGTTTTAGAATTTAGGGTTTAGGGTTTTAGAATTTAGGGAATTTAGGGGTTTAGGGTTTAGGGTTTAGGGTTTAGGGTTTTAGAATTTAGGGGTTTAGGGTTTTAGAATTTAGGGTTTAGAATTTATGGTGTAAGTCATGACTAAATGGAGTAGAATATCCATAAAAACATAGTAGAATTCACACGTAAATGCAGTAGAATTCATTAGGTTTAGGGTTTAGGGTAGAATATACTACTAAAGAGAGTAGAATTACCTAACTAATTCTGTAGAATTTAGTTTTTGACACATTAATTTATTAATCAAGAGAGTAGAATTCATTTACCAACTCATTAGAATTCACTAAATGGAGTAGCTGTTCAAAAGTTCACAATTCACACAAGAGAATACACCTAACCGACTTATCACAATTCAGAATTCACAGAATTCACAATTTAGAATACACCTAATTCATCAATTTCAATACTACAATCAGCAAATCACAATTCACAAATCACAACTGCATTTTCTTTGGCCTTTCTTTCTACTTGTTTCATGACCTCATTCTCCCTCATCATCAGAATGGCTGAACAATATTTTATACGAAGGACCTTCATGAACTCATCATCCTGTTCAAAAGTAAAACATTATTCTTAAACATTAATTTTAAGAATAATGAATCCACTGCATTTTGTAAGAAATATTCAACAAAATTACCTTCTCCTTTAAAAATCCAGTGTTCCAGTCATCTCCTCCGCCTTGATATGTTTCCATATGCCTCATACAATAAATGCCGCAGTCAGTATTGTTCTTAATGTTGCGCCATTTCATTTTCAGCATTCGGAGCTTGAAGCTGGCTACATCATCCTTCTTTTTCAGGTTCTTTTTATTTAAATACCCAACAAACTTCAACTTCTGAAATCATAACAATAGTATTCATTAGACATCTGAATACTATGTATGAGAAACACAGGAGATTTATTTACTTTTAAAAGTAGAATTCAATAATAAATATTCAATAATTAGTTGTGAAACATACCACATCATCTGAAATTTCTCCATATTTTTCAGTTGCTGAGGTTCCTGGTACAAGAGGCTTGTTGTCCATCACCTCCATTGTACCATTCTTGAAGTTGAAGCAAATCACCCAATAATGTGCTTGATTAAAAACAGGGAAGAATATCTGTAATTCAAAATAGTTCACAATTTTTAGTTAAAGGCTGTAATTCCTCAAAATAATTAGATAAGCTTCATTTTTTACCAAATCAGCATCTTCAATGTCGACGTTCAGAAGCTCTGAATCTATTCCTGCAGCAAACTCCTTTTCTTCTTTTGCATTGATAAGCACTCTCTGTAATTTTTAAATAATATTAGTTTTTGATTCATTTATTACTATCTGATATAAAGTATAGTACTTACTATTAATAAGACCGAAAAGAATATCCTTTTAGGCTTGCCAGGTACTCTTCTCATGTTTTCATAGTTGAGCTTATGACACCATATGTCTATTACATTGCTAACAACCCATGTTTTTGGAAGGAGTGTTTCAAAATCAGATTTGAAACCATACATTTCTTTCTCTTTAAATAGGCACTCCCTGTAGAATTCAGTCAAATAAACATGAAATTTCAGTTACATAAGCACCATATAACTGTATAATTTGACTTTAAAACAGATTTCTATAAAGGCAAAAGCCCAAAGTAGTAAAATGAATATAATTCAGAGATGAAATACCCAAAAAAACATATACAGAAATTTTACCCTTTGTTGTCGTCATTTGTTGGGAGGAAAGCATAATCAGCAATGAGTTGTTCCTTCTTGCTGACAACGTCCACGTGTGTTTTCACTTCTTTCCAGAAGGGTGACCGGAGATTGATCGGAAGATTTCTGAATTTGCGGGTTTTTAATTTCCGAGTCATGACATCCTCCGATTTATCCTCCGACTCATTTAACAACCTGCTTCAATAACAAATGGAATATGTCATGTGAATAACCTATTATATTATATTAATTTAAAAAAAATAGTATTTGAACTTACTCTTTGAATTCAAACTCATCAATTATTCGCGTTTTCATTGCGAAAAATTGTTCAGCTTTTTCAGCAGCCTGTGAATCTTCAGCAGATACCATAAATATTGTATCCTCCACAATCGTATCTTCTGAAGATTCTTCTGAATCGATACCCGAAATCCCAAGGTTGAAGCTGGGGAAGGTTTGATCCTTTTTCTTCTTTTTCCTTGCATTTAGGACATCTTCCACCATTTTGTCCATGGCCTCGAACATCTCAGAAGTGAAGTAATCATCATCTAGTGGGTTTAGCTCTACAGCCACGGTGTATGTTTTGATTGGTGTTGGCTGCACTGGTTCCTTGTGGCTTTCATCCAAACTACCCGACTCCTCCATAGCCGTCTCCAACTGCTTTTTCTCTTCCTCTTTTTCTTCTTGTTGGTCCTCATTCATCAGAATCTTCACTAAGTCATTTTTTAGAATGCCAACCATCAGCTCTTCTTTACCCATCTTTTTCAGTGTCGTTAAGCACTCCAGAACTCCATCAGCAATTCGACCAAGACCCAGTGTCAAATCTGCTGTATATTCCTTGTTTAGTTCAGCTGCAGCACCAGAAGTATTTTTTGGAGGTCATCAGCATCATGAACAGGGTTCTCTTGAGGGATATCTGCGACATCAGCTGGTTTTTCTTGGGCCCCATCATCTTGTTCTTCATCTTCTTCTCTGGCAAGATCATCTTGAGGGTCCATGTTTTGGGGAGCATAATGTGGGGCACCTTGTTGACCCCCAGATGGTCTAGAAAACCTCTTCCAAATCTTCCCAAAACCAAACTTACATTCCAGGCCTAGGGCTTTGCTATGATCCTTCTCAACTTTCACTCTTTCATTTATTTTTTCAAAATCCCAATTCGAGCAAATTGGGAATTGCCTGGATACTGTTCGGGCTTTGAAGACAAGCCTGTCCAGGTAGCAAAGCTGAAAGTAATTGATGAGCCATTTTATTTGCTCATCTTAGAGCATTTTTACACCTTTTTTTGAGTCAGTTTGAGTCGGTAACGTGTCTGGGAGGGCACAATTAGGTGTTTGGGCAGAGTGTGTATGGATGCAGGTAACAGGTGGCGCACTGGGCAAAAGAGGCAAGGAAATCCCCTTCTTTGGGCAAATCAGATTCTGGAGTGGTAGTGACATGCAACAGTTTGACCACATCGGGCAAATGGGTAAAGTCACGAAGCAGAAGACCTAGAATTCTTACCAAGTACCGTGCCTGGTCCGACCATCTGTGGAGGAGAAGAAATACCTGCGGAATTCAGTTTGGGCAGAAGACGCTGCAAACAGGAGATTCGCTGCGGGCAAGCTGGCAGCATACCATGAAGGTTTTCGATGTCGATCCAATCGCTCGATTACCTTGTTCGTGTGTGCGGAAGCGTGTAAAACAATAGAACACGAACAACATGAAGATCTAGGCACACATTATATGTATAGACACGTTTATATATATACATCCAATATATATATATATAGGGATTAACGAGAACACTTACAACCGGTGTAGCGTGCCTCGTTGATGTTGATGAAGGTGGTGTTGAGTCGATTGAACCACCTTCATGGATCAGCCTTGAGAATGACCTCGTCACTCTTCTTGTCTAGATCGCCCGGATGTTGAAGCCGCACAAATGGCCCGGCCTCTACATGTTGCACACGAACCCGAATGACGAACACTTTGCTTGATTGATTCGGTTCTCCAAGAACACTCTATATTCTCTCCTTTTGGTGTGAATTTCGTGGGTAAGCATAAAGTATGATGAAAATCTGATTTTCATCCATATTATAACCTCATTATTCACCACATTACTCCCCTTTGTAACCTACAACATAATGGGCATCATAATGCACCATTAACATGCAAAAGGGGTTACAAAGGAGGTGAAAGGTCATATGCCACATACACATGCCACTATGCATTGTATGTGGTCCCACTTCCTTGTGTGGCATGCCATGTCACACTATGTGACATGCATCCATGCAAGCCATGCATCCCATGCATGTTTATTAAATCCACGTAAATATTGATTCTAAATCAATATATTTATCAAGCAACGTACATCATCTTTGAGTTCGTGTGTGACCCTGTAGGTATGATTTATCGATCAATATTATATTGTTCCCAACAAATAATATTATCAAATAATCATTTAACATCCATAGACGACCTTATGACTATATCGATTGCACACGTAGGATCGAAGGATATATCCCAACAATCTCCCACTTGGCCTTCAGAGCCAGTGTGCTGCCAACTTCCTGTTGTCACTTTATGTCTAAGTTTGAACTTGAGGCAAGACTCGAGTCATCCTCAATCGGTTCAAACCTTTCTTGGACTTTGAGACAGACTGTAAAACCAGATTTATCACTATGATACGAATCTGGACGTGGCCACGTATTTTCCACAGTCTCGACTCTCCAAGTGGCCGGTAAGACATGTATCCCATTATAAAATGGAGGACAATCCCATCTTGTCAATCCAAGCTCTCCCACTTGCTTCCTGATATACCTAATAACAAGTTTTATAACCTCCTTTTACGAAAGGCGTTTACTTGTATCAAAGTACACCATTTCACAATGGAATCACTCTGGATTACTCAGGTCAGAGGAAATTGCTCGACAGTCAATGAAATAGTATTATGACTCGAAATCTTAAATACTATTCCAGTCGGGTATGTTCGATCATCAACTCCCAGCTAATATCTATGTAATTGTACTTGATGTCCCACATCACTAGCCCATGAAGCGGCGCTATAGTACACATTACAATCTAGTTCTTTGTATTATCGGTTTGTCCGTACTCGATTATACGAACTAGGAACAAGCATATGATTCAAGTATATCAGTTCAACCATTGGGACTTCATTATGCGGTAAGTCGACCTCATAACCCAATCGATATTACTTAATCATTTGGACAATTCATATAAATTAAACCATATTTATATGAAGAAATATGTATTATACATATGAGTGAATGTTTACAAAATCTCCAAAAGTATCTAATACAGTAATAAAAATCACAACCCATCTCTAAGATGTCTGATCTCTATTGCAGTCGTGAAAGCCTTAAGCTTAGACTGCTGGAGAGGTTTAGAAAGCGGGTTTGCAACCTTATCAAAAGTTGCAACTTTATTATCTCGATGTCTCCACAAAACTATCTCCCAGATAATGTGGAACTTCCTGAGCACCAGTTTTAGACTTGTGGTGCTTCCTAGCTCATTGGCTTGCGCGATAAATCTACTATAAATAGAGAACTATCAGATGGGCCGAGCTAGTTACGCCACCTAGTTCATTGAAGAACTTTCAAATCTGAACTACCAACGTCACTGCATCCAATGCAGTATTGTACTCAGCTTATGTAGTTTAATTAGCTATATTGCATTGCATGGAACTATTCCAGCTAATTTCACTTCTATCCAGACAAAAGATATAACCAGATTAAAATCGGAAATTATCTTAGTCTGTTATGAAGTTTGCATTCAAATAGCTTGTTAACATTAACTCTTTTGTCTTCCAAAGACAACAAAATATTCTTTTGTCCATCTAAGGTACATAAGAATATTCTTGGTCGCAGTCTAACGCGCCTCACCTGGATTTCCTTGAAACTGACTCGTCATGCTCAAAGCATACGATACGTCCGGTCGTGTACATATCATGGCGTACATTATAGACCCTATTGCCGAAGCATAAGGAATGGTTTTCATCCTCTTTTGCTCATCAAGTCCCGTAGGGCCTTGCATCTTGCTAAGAGATGTGCCATGACTCATTGGAATGAGACCCTTTTTGGCGTCTTTCATTCTGAACTTATCAAGTACCTTATCAAAATAGGTCACTTGACTAAGTCCAAACATCATTTTCGATCTGTTCCGACAGATCTTGATGCTCAATATGTACTGTGCTTCTCCAAGGTCCTTTATTGAAAAACAATTTCCATGCCATTCTTTAATAGAATTAAGCATAGAAACATTGTTTCCAATAAGGAGTATGTCATCGACATACAACACAATGTATACAACGTAACTCCCACTGATCTTCTTGTAAAACAAGACTCTTTCGAGTTCCTCTGAAATCCAAATCCCAGTATGGATTCATTGAACTGAAGATTGCTACTCCGATATGCATTCTTTATTCCATAAATAGAACTATAAGCTTGCATAATTTCTCAGCCTTATTAAGATCGATAAAACTCTTTGGCTGTGTTAAAACACAGCCTCTTCTAGAATCCAATTCAAGAAGTTAGTTTTAACATCCAATATTACCATAACTCATTATCAAGATGAGTAGTAATGGCTAAGATAATCTGAATGATTTAATCAAAGCAATTGGTGAAAGTTTTTCCATAATCCACCTCGTGAATAAAACTATTACCATCAACCTTGCTTTGAAAACCCTAGGTTTTCCATCTGTCTGTTTAGATCTTAAAGATCTATTAGCATTCATTGGGTCTAATCCTGTGATGCAAATATATCAAGTTCCAAACTTGATTATCAGATATTGATATCATCTCAGATTTCATGGCACCATGCCAATTTTCAGTAGCTGGACTCGTCATAGCTTGGAATTAGGTCGAAGGTTCACCACTTTCCAAAAGCATGAATTCATATCTCTCATTGGTCACAATATCTAAGTATTTGAATAATAGAGATAGATTTATGCCTTTCGGACCTACGAGGGCTGGTATGGCTTCCAAAACCATAAGAATACTCTCAACCCAGTCTTGAGTATTCATCGTTGGTTGTTTCACTTGAACCTCGTTCAATACAACCGAGCTCCCACTGAATTTCTAGGAAAGATAACTCTTTTCAAGAAAATCACTATCTCGAGCAACAAAATATTGTTCTCAGATAGATCGTAGAAGTTGTACCCTCTAGTTTCTTATGAATACCATAAAGAAACTTTTATCCCATTTGAGTTCAAGCTCTATAGAGATAAATCTCGTCAGAGAAGCTTTTAGAACCTCAAATTTTGATGAAAACAATTTAGGGACCCTCCCTTTCCATACCTAGTATGGTGTCTTATCAACAGCTTTTGACAGCGTCCTATTCAGTGTATAAGTTGAAGTCAAGAATTGTGTGTTCCCAAAAGAGACCAGTAGTTCATTTAGACTTCTCATCGAATGGTCGAACTATATCTAATATAGTTTGTTTTCTCTTTTCCGAAACATAACCTTCATGTGCTTGTGAACTAATAGGTTCCACATACATCAGTATGTATCATCCCTAATTACTCACATGTTCTCCTTTCTCCAAGAAAGATGACATTGTTATCTTTTCAATCACACATCATTCACATGTATCAAATGACTCCAAGTCAAATGATTCTAAAATTCCTTCTTAAAGAAGCTTCGTTACATGTTTAGATTTTGATTTGATTTAATCAACAATGTTTCAGTTATGTCTCATTGATACTTATTCGATTTGGCCTTTGGTCTTAATGATATATATGATTTGTCAAGTTTAAAGTATACATAAACAATATAATAATCGTACCAAAACAATGAATAATTCACATTTAAAATAGTTACCAAACTATTTAATAGTGAAAAACTAATCCATCAGTATCTAATACTGAACCAATATTCATTGTTTATTGAAGGTACGAAATTACATAGTTATAATACTAAAACAAGGCCCTAAGGCAAAACAACATCATATGATCATACGGCTAATGCAGCGACCTTCGCTCCATTTCTCGCCCGTAGATCGACATCTCTACTCACCAAACTTATACTTCTATGTAGTTCCTCCACATACAAATGTGAGAACTACGTTTGGCATTCAATACCCAAGAAGTAGAATTTGTGAAGTTTAATGTCTATAACATTAATAACCGAAGATGAAGCAACCCCGTTCTTCACATCTTCTTTGAACTTTGGGCAAGTTCAATTATTATCAATAATTGACTCTTATTCGAATTTCCCATTCAAAATTATCTCAATGTCAAAACGTGATAAATCGTAAGTGAAAAATCGAAGTTTTCTAACCAGCGATATTATCATGCAATTGAAGCCCTATCTCTCATAAAATATGAGGGAGCCAACCAGACAATCGATTCACGCCATCCAATGGCTCGAAAGTCTCTAACTTGTGTCATTGATGAACTTAAGTGTTTTGGATTAAATCACTCCCCGAGGTGTAAATAATCATAACCTTATAATCCATCAAATGAAAGACAAATTAGGCATTTGTTTTGAAATTGAATAAAATATGAACTTTTATAAGTTTGCAAGTTGTGTCCAACACTTTTGCAGTAGACGCATTGAGATTCCCTAGGAACCCTAGTAGCCTTCTTGCCCATGCTCTTTTGAATACCCTATCCTATATCATAAGAATTTCCCTCTTAGGGTCCTTCTCTATCGCCGGCTCAGCAGCCTTGAGCATCCCGTGGAGCTCACGAAGCAATTTCTTCAAACCATTCATATGGAAAATTTAGCCTAAAGGCATTATAAGCATCATGAGATTGAAGTATGAAATCGGTTGCCAAATAATCATCATAGGAAAAATCTAGGCGGTCACTTGAAACAAATAATCCAATCATTTGTTGCACATGTGATCCCATAGATTTCCATTTTTCCAGCCTAGCTAAAGCGATGACCCTGGTCACACCGAACCGCTCAATCATTGCATATTCTCTGAACATGATATTGAGTTGTTCAATGATATCTTAGGATGTGGTTATCTAACACACTTTCCTTGTCTTCGTATTTGAGGACCATCCTCAAATTACGTTGTGAATCAAGAAAATTTTGTTCAATTTTTTCTTAATCAAGAATTGAACCAAACTTTAATTGAGTTGATATTTGACATGATAAACTATAAAAGAAAGATAACTAAAGTATGTAAACATCCACAAAGCGGTAAACAAATAAGGTTGTCTAACAATTGTACTTATTTATTTCATTTTGTTCAATTGATATCCAATATCATTGTCCCTTAGAACAAAACGATTCCGAGATCCTCATCTTGCAAATCTTTAAGTCGACTGAGTCCGCACTTAAGTATTTCAAGATAGGTAAACACACCCATGTCAATGATATCTAATATCACTCTCGGTCGATGAGAATCCCATTCTCATCTCATGTCTCGATAGCCACGCCTGCAGTGGATCTATCGATGAGAAAACCAAAGTCACGTGTAAGGGTCTAACCCTTACTCCCACTTATCCCAAGATAACAAGTAGTACCCCGCTGAGGCGGACCTACCAACTTATGATCGAGGGCTTCATGAGTGTGATGTTTTTGGAAAAGACATTATACTCATTATTTTGGGAACTTGCATGCATAGGTTTGTTTATATGTAAGTTGAACATTTATAACATAAAACAACCTATAACTAGCAAAGCAAATAAATACGAAATCGAAAGGCCCCTAGAACCTCACAACTCTCAAACGAAAAGATTAAAAGCAACAAAATAGGCCTTGAACATCTTCTGGACTGGTCCGCGCCCGCCGTTTCAGTTCCGCGCCCGCCGATTTAGGTCAACCTTAGTCCGTACCCCAAAAACCACGAACGGCGCTCGCCGTTTCACAAACGGCGGTCGCCGAACACCACCGGCGATCGCCGTTTCCAAAACGGCGGTCGCCAAAAGGGTATAAAACGGGGCTGACCCAAAAACAGCCTTTGGGCGGTCGCCGTTTCCAAAACGGCGCCCGCCGAATCCATTCGGCGCCCGCTGGAGCACAAACGGGGCCCGCCGTTTTGCTCCAGCAGCCCGGATTTTGCCCGTTTTGCTTCGTTTTGCTTCGTTTCTTCTCGTTTTCGCCGGAGAGCCGATATCCAATGTCGATCCATGGATTCAATCCATTGCTTACACATTGAACAATACATTTTTGAATAGAAAAACCCTATCTATTACAAAAGATTCCAAGGGACGCAGCCCTCCAAAACTATGGCCAATCGTACGTAAAAAATGACAAAATCATTCACCCGACCACTAACGGTGGCCGGCCTTACATCTAATCACATAATCACAATTAAACAAATAATCCAATTATGTTGATTTAACCTTCGTGTCCAACACAAAAGTGTGCACGAGCCCTAGGCTCTGATACCAATTGAAGGTTTTCGATGCCGATCCAATCGCTCGATTACCTTGTTCGTGTGTGCGGAAGCGTGTAAAACAATAGAACACGAACAACATGAAGATCTAGGCACACATTATATGTATAGACACGTTTATATATATACATCCAATATATATATATAGGGATTAACGAGAACACTTACAACCGGTGTAGCGTGCCTCGTTGATGTTGATGAAGGTGGTGTTGAGTCGATTGAACCACCTTCATGGATCAGCCTTTAGAATGACCTCGTCACTCTTCTTGTCTAGATCGCCCGGATGTTGAAGCCGCACAAATGGCCCGGCCTCTACGTGTTGCACACGAACCCGGATGACGAACACTTTGCTTGATTGATTCGGTTCTCCAAGAACACTCTCTATTCTCTCCTTTTGGTGTGAATTTCGTGGGTAAGCATAAAGTATGATGAAAATCTGATTTTCATCCATATTATAACCTCATTATTCACCACATTACTCCCCTTTGTAACCTACAACATAATGGGCATCATAATGCACCATTAACATGCAAAAGGGGTTACAAAGGAGGTGAAAGGTCATATGCCACATACACATGCCACTATGCATTGTATGTGGTCCCACTTCCTTGTGTGGCATGCCATGTCACACTATGTGACATGCATCCATGCAAGCCATGCATCCCATGCATGTTTATTAAATCCACGTAAATATTGATTCTAAATCAATATATTTATCAAGCAACGTACATCATCTTTGAGTCCGTGTGTGACCCTGTAGGTATGATTTATCGATCAATATTATATTGTTCCCAACAAATAATATTATCAAATAATCATTTAACATCCATAGACGACCTTATGACTATATCGATTGCACACGTAGGATCGAAGGACATATCCCAACATACCAGAATCCCTGGATTTGGGGGATCTGACTTATCCCCCAACTCATTGACCGCTAACTCCTATTCCTTAGGGAGGAGAAACAGCCGCGTTTTCAAATTCAAATTGAAGTCTATAAAATCCGAGGCGCGGTGGGCAGCAAAGACGACACAACAATACGCATCGAGAAATCGAGAGAGCCGCCGGTCCCGAAGCTCATCGCCGCTGCCGGAGTAGTCGCCGGAGAGAGATCGGAGCTGTTCGTCCGAGTCTCTTTCTTTGTTTTGAGTAGATCCAGCCTTCGGGCTGAGAAACAATTTACTTTAATGTTTTGTTTTTAAGTTTTTCAATTCCTTTTTTGATTCCTTTCAAAAACGTCTTACGATTTGAAGGCATGCATAATATAGTTCGATTTCCCTTAATTATTTTGTCTTTTATTTTCTGTATGATTGGCTAAGTTATTCGTGCATCTGGGCAGGGGCGGATCGAAGGTGAATTTAGGGTTTTAGTTAAGCCGCGAGGTCGATGGGGCTAGAGTAGCCGGTTGGGGGTTTGTTCCCGAAGCAAAGTTGGTTGAGGATTATTTCTGGGGAGTTTGGGCAAACTAGGACGACCACTAGTGAACCTTTACAAACTGGGATACTGGTGATTGGCAAACCGCATAGATGTACTTTTGTAGTAATGTTGCGGGCATAGCACTAGAACTTGCTGGAGATTGCGGTCGTATGACTCGGAGTTCCGAGCATGCTATTGTCCGAGCGGGCCTGTCTAGGGAGTAATGCAGGTTTGGGCAAACTAGATCCATGTTTGGTCGCATAGGTTATCGAATTGTCCAGATCTAGGGGTTTAGGCATAACGTTAGCTTGCCTTCTCTTTAAACTGTAAGGATAGATAAGGGATGGGAAAATTGTTGGGCGTGACGCAATAGGACCACTGTTGTCTTTTTAAAGCACCCTATAACTGCTGGCAAACCGCTGGTAGAAATCCTTAGTGCCTATGACCGGTAGTTTGCCCTAATGATCCTGAGCGAAGTCATCTGCCCGGATGCCTTGTTTATCATTTGATTTAAGTTTCATTTTAAGTAATCCGTTAGATCTGAGTGTTTGCTTTGTTTACTTTTTAGATCTGTTTTATTTGCATGTTAGGTTAAAGTGTTGAAACGATTGCAAAACCGCTGTGCCCACAGCACCCAAACCCAAAATCTTTTTGTGACAACCCCCTTGGGAAAAGCCGAGATCACCTACTGTAATTGCCTCCTTGTGGGACCGACCCCACGTACTTGCCATTATCTACATTTTGTAGTTATAAGAGTACTGGCTAAATATAAATATCATTTTTACGGCGCGTTTTCCCTAATGACAAGCTTACGTGCTCGTCAGTAATAAACAGAAAACAATACGTCATTGTCAAATTAAGAAGATTTTATCGATTAACTCAGGAGCATATATTTCTCATAATTTATCTAAAATGTTAGAAGAATATTTACCAAAAGCAGGGTCACTGGTCCAGTGAATGTAGATTGTGTTCCTAATTTCCATTTCTCTGCTGCAAGCACAAGTGACTTGATCGTGAAATTGCACCAGTCTAGGTTTCGTATCTGATCAACATTCCTCAAAGAGTACAGGACGTTGTAGTATGCATAGTTGTCTTGCTTCCCTTTCAACAAGGTGCTGACAACTAATACTACAAAGTCCTGCTTGAATGTGTCTCCACTTTCATTTGTGAGTATCAATTCATCTGCCATAGTTTGTGTAGAGGGTCCCCCTGTTTAATGAGAAAAATCATTAGAATTCATTATGTGCAATAGAGAACAGTTTATGAATCAAATATGACTCAATAGTTTACATACCTGCTCTTCCACCCCATCAGTCCCTCCAGTCTTTTAGGAATGCCGTGAACCCTGTTGGAAATCAATATCCCGGAATTAATAAATTTAAATAAATAAATTATCTAATTAATTCCGACCGAAATCCCTAGGAGATCGAATATCCGGGTTGTCAAATTGCGGAACGACAACTCCAATCGACTCCCGGTTGCCGGAACATCCCGCCACGAACCACCACGAACCGGACTCAACCAAACAAGCCGCCGCGGGGATAGCCCGCGGCTGTCCGGTCGACCCCCGCATGGGGCTCGCGGATGTACACGGCAGCCGCCTAGGGCTGCTCGTAGCAGCCCGTGCGGGACAGCCCGCATCGCCCCGTGCAGCAGCTCGCATCGCGTGCGAGTCCGCTACGGGACCACCCGTAGCTCGCTGCGAGCATGCACAAGGCTGCCCAGCTACGCCCCCGATGATCGCAGCCCGCCACGATCCATGTCGTTGCTAGCGATCATCCCAGCCGCCGCCGTGCGAGCGGCGGTTCCACCGCGCGAGCGGCAGCCCCTCCGCGTGAGCGGAGGCAGCGCCGTGCGAGCGGCGCTAGGCGTCCAGCCGGCATCTCGCCCTTCGACCCTCCAGCCCGAGCCGACAATCCGCCGGCGGTCCGGTGGTCTTCGACCACCACCGCCCGGTTCGTCCTCGTCATGGGTCGCGTCTTTCGGATCTTGGTTCACGATATTTTTACGATAATTAAACGATAAAATCATAAAGAGGGTTTTACGATTTACCTCGTTCTCGTTGTTCGGAAAAACGAAGAACTCAATTTGACGACCTTGAGATCTTCCCACGTATTCCTTGCACTAGCCCGGACGTCGTGTGGGCGACGATCTACCGAACTCCATGGATCCTCCTCTCTACTTTCTCTCTCTAGAATTGTGATTTTCAAGTTATGAGATATATGATAATAGAGAAGACCATGTAGTGCTTTTATAGGCTACGTAGGGGATCTTAAGGAGGTGGAATATTGGGCTTCCAATAATAGTGATTAAATTGAGCCCAAGCCCAAATCTATTAATCCTTACTATTATTAATTAATTCTATTTTCCACTAAATAAAATTAATTGCACTCCCAATATTAAACCATATTATATCAATTAATATTTCTCCGGTAGTATTATTTATTCCGTGTATTTAAGATATAAATATCCATGAATAAACTTAATTTATTGCTAATTAATTTATTCATCTCTTATATCCGAGACTAGTACCATTCAACCTTAATTATTATGCGGAACAAATCCACCTGCAGGGTTTACATAATAATTCCTTATGAACTCATCTCGGGGATATTATCAACCCTTCCGGGATACACTTTCCCGTCAAGTGTTCACGGCATGCCATATATAAAATATAGTGACCCAACTTAACCGGTAATTAACCCAATAATTAAATCGGTTAATTCCTTTGGTAAATCAAAGTCACTTATATTAAATATACACACCCGCAATAGTTTCGGGGATTAAGAATAAAATACACTGAGACTTGAATCGATTATCGCCGGCAATCCTAATCGATGAATCTCAACGATCCGCTCAATACACCAAGTGTACAAGTGTGATAAAATAATTAAGATAAATTATTTTATCTCTCACACAACGACTATACCGATGGATTGGTCGTGAGAAACTGTTCGATTAAATACGAGTAACCGATAGTATGATCTTCTGTGTGCTCATGCACATCATACTAACTACAACGTATAAAATCCAGGACTATGATTTGCATATATTTAATTAATAATATTTAAACGCAAATAATTGTTTATTTAATTAAATAGATTAGTGGCAATGGATCGTGAGTTTCCGTTACTTAAATCTAGACATTAAGTACACAACTCCAACAATCTCCCACTTGTACTAAGGTCTAGTCATTTCCTCCAAACTCCCGACTCACATACTCATCACGTGCTTAAGTTGTACTTCCAAGAAGTACTATGTGAATGAGCACTCTAGGTTGCCGCTCTGAAGTTATCTTGGTGACTACAGCGTCCTCTCCCTCGACGATGACTCGTATCAGGTGGTACTTGCACTATGTGTTATCTTTCACTTATGGACTAGTGATTTCTTACCATTTGCCATTGCACCGCTATTTACATAGCCTTTGGCAAATTAAGAATCACATCTAAGTCCCAGAGATTATCCCGGAGTTATACCAAAACTTCCGCTGCCTCTGAGGCCGCTATTTGGTTACCTATGGCAGAGTCCGAAAAGCATCGTGCTTATCACTCTTCCATGTTAAACTCCTTCTCCTTCAATAGTGAAACACATAGCCTGATATCGACTTACACCGGTCCTCATTCGATTAGAGATCTAAGAGAATGTAATCCAAAGGAAATTCTCGTCTGTTCCGTAATCCAGAACATAGTTTCTAGTACTTCGAAAGTAATTAGAATGTTCATTACAATAGTCGAGTATTCCTTTCCAGGATTACCTTGATATCCTCCCACTATGCTAACCGCATAGCCGATATCAGGTTTTCGTTTTCAACATTGCATTTATTAAGCTTTCCACACTCAAAGTGTAGGAAACTGCTTTCATTGCTTCTATCTCTTTTTGTGTTCCAAAACACATATCCTTAGATAGATGCATTCCGTCTCTGAAAGGTAACGAACCTTTCTCGGAATCTTGCATGTTTAAAACGAACCATAATCATTTATGTAAGATGTCCAGGAGAAGTACAATGTTCTTTCTAGAGATCCAAGATCTCAAGAACATGTCCAACTTCTTCCTTTATCTTTCAAAATGATTCATCTAGACAACCATCATTTTATGTTTGATAACATCTTTACATTGTTGCCAATGATAAGAGTGTCATCTACATAAAACCTCCGAGAAACACCACCTTGTTTTCCATCACGTTTCCAATACACACAATTCGTCTATGCTTTTGATGAATCCATAAAATGGACTATCTCATCAATTTGCAAGTACCACGAACTCAATGCTTTGTTTCAATCCATAAATGGATCAACTAAGCTTGTACTCTAAATGATCTCACCTCCTAGAAATAATCCTTATTGCTCTCCAAGAAGGCACATTTAGGTCTAGTACTGCCTTCATGTAGATCTAGGGATTGATTTCATGTATACTAGGTCCAGAGCCCGAAGACTCTCCTAGTCTTATGAATATCTCCGGTTGTCCCACAACCTCCCACTACAATGGCATTTCGGTGTATAAACAGTGATAACAGTAGGTGCAGTTAGTGGTGTACCGCTACTCGGTTCGGCTGGTTCTAAGTCTTAATATTTCTCTCTCATTTCAAAGTATCATGTCACTTTGGGCTTGTGGTTCATTATATAGTCTTTCTCTAAGAACCGGGCGTTAGAACTTATAACGTCCTTCTGGTTCATAGTACTATTGAACACACATCTTTTGTTCTTCTAGGATATTCTACAACCGCATTTGAATGCGCCGTTGTTTCCAGACATATCCATAGAACATAGGTAGTTCCGTATAACTCATGTTTTTACTATTTCTATAAGAGTTCCATTTCTTGTTTACGACACACCATTTCTACACAACAGTGTATGGTGAAGTCATTTAGGATCAAATCCCAATTTCTGATTAGTATGCCATGCATTCCTCAGATAGGTACTTGCCTCCGCGATCAAATCGCAGGCTACAAATGGATATACCTTGATGGCTCTCCACAATTGCTTAGTGTCCACTTACTTTTCAAAACACTTGCTTTTGTGGCACATCAGGTATTCTAATCCATTTTTTGAGTAATCATAAAATGAAGTACTCGTACCTTATTGTCTGAGTAGGCATAGGTCTGCATACATCAGAGTCAATCAATTCTTATACTTGTCCGGATCTTATATCTTATATCCATAAAGGATTGCTTAGTCATATTATCTTCTAAATTAGATTCTTAGGTCGGAAGGTCCACTCCTTCAACTTAATTGAGCAAATATCAATTTTCGACCTTTGAACTTCTTATTTGAATAAACATGACTTAGCATAAGAATCCACAAGTATAATTGATTCATTACAGAAACATCTCTTAAAAGTAAAACGAGTTATATACTACGGTTCGTTGCATCGTGGTGGACTCAGGATTCATCATTTATATATTGCTAGCTAATGTACCAAAATAGATAATATCATTATTTCTTCTTATAACCATCAAATGATTAAAAGAAATAAAATATCCATTTATCAGAAATCCAGAACAAAGTTCTTTCTAATATGAAAGGTACATAAAAGCAATAACTTAAAATGAAATCCTATAAAATGTCCTCCACTGCAACAACTGCCTCCTCTACAGCATTGCCCATGTTAGACTACGATTTCTTCTTTTCTAAGTCGTAGGGTTTCCTGGAACCCTTGCATTTATAATGCACATACCGTCAGTGGTTCCATATCTACACACCAGGTTCCGGTAGATAATACTACTGACTATGTTTACGACTAAAGAAAATTTCGTACTTTCTTTGAGAGGATAATCAGACTTCCAGTACCCAGACTGTTTGCATTGAGAACACTTGCCTCTTGGCTTTCTCATCCCATCTCGTGGTCCAAGAAACCTAGGACCACTGGGTTTCTTTGCTTGCTTTTCCTTTCTCCCGAGTTTGCCCTTAGGTTCGAAACCTTTGGCATTAGCTACTAGAGCTTGCGATTTCCGTCTCAACTCGTCTAAAAGGTCAATCATCTCAAAAACGTTTTTAAGCGTTTCCTCGAAGCGACTGGCCTTTATGAGTATCCTCATCGCTTCTTGTCTAGCCGCCTATGTCATGTCTTAACACCAACTTGAGTTTGAACATGATATCATAATCAGTGGTCATTGCATAAGCATTCCCACTTCTTAAGATCAGTCCTTTCCTCATTAGTCGAGACATTAATAGGCTCGAGAGGACAAAGCTCACTGAGTACAAACTTGTACTCTTTAACAGTTTGGACAATGTCTAGATCTCTATTCCAATCAATACATTTAAGGACCAGTGAGTTTAAAATCCTTACGTATCACATAAAGTGGGTTCAAAGCCATTTCCTAATCCATGAGCACGTATAACAACAAACAATCGATTTAATCTCCGATATTATCTCCCTCAAATAATATCATTAAACCACTAATCACATCTAAAATCCCATCAGATATGGCAAGCCACGTTGTGTGGACGTTTACCTATCCAAATGATTTAGCAATTAGATTTGCTTCGGTCGTACATCAATTATAGCGTAACTTCGTTGGGAAGAATACTATAAAGCGTACCTAAGTGTAAACCATTACTCAGTACTAAGGTGAGCCGTTTGGAACCGCAACATCACCGCAAGCCACGTTGTGTGGACGTTTACGATAACTCACAATCCTTCACAACTCCCTATAACTGTCTACATCAATTAATCCAAAATCCGTCGATATAGCAAGCCACGTTGTGTGGACGTTTACTACACCAAGAGACTTTTATAATTGACTCCCAATTACTTGATTCATTTAATCTTGTAAATCAAGACGCGGAGAATCATAAGTGAAACTCGAAGTTTCTTACAGTACTAGTGATTCACCATGCGAACGACCCTATCTCTCATAAATGAGGGAGCCGAGCAGACAATCGATCCACCTTCAAAAGGATGGTACGAAGGTCTCTAATTTGTGTCCTCGACATGACCAAGTGGCTTTGGCTCCATTCCACTCCCCGGGGTGAGAATGAGTCGACTTGAAATCAGTTTCAGAAAGACAAATTAGGCATTGTTTGATAAACTTAATCAATGTTTCTCGTAAGAGGAATTACAAGAATTCTCCTCCAATGACTTGTCTATACGAACTTCAAAAGTCCATAAAAGTCACCAAGAGAACAGCAATGGAGACCATGGATATGTTTCCATACCCTCTCCCACTTAGCTTTTTACAATAAAGGGATACGCTATCTAATGCATAATTAAATACACATAAGCATGCATACATGAAATAAAGCACATAGAATATTATCACATAATCAAAATAATACTAGAATATTATTTTCCGACTATTATGGCTTTATCGCATCCCCGTACGCATCTTCTAGTCTTCGGTCTTCGTTCTTGAATGCTCCATGTGACGAGAATATTAATTCCAATATTTAAATCTATTTATTTTTAATAAATCCAAAAGTTACTTAATTCGAAAATTAAGTCAATCGAATAAATCAAAAATAAAATTAAATATTATTAATATTTTTATTATTTTTTATTTTCCTTTTCTAATTCCATTAAATCTCTAGAATCCTATCCAAGACCCACTTGGAATATTCTAGAAGATTTCCATAATGAAATAAGGAAATAAAATAATTTAGGACTCCTAGTCCTTTCAAATTAATTCCTTTCCTAATCCATTAAAAATTCCATAAAGGAATAATTAAATAAGGAAAAATTAATTTAGGACTCCTAAACTTTCTAAATTAATTATTTTCCTAATCCATCAAAAATTCCATAAAGGAATAATTAAATAGGAAAAATAAATTAATTATAAATTTATTCATTTTCCTAATCTATGAAAATTCCCAAGAATAGGAATAATCAAAAAGGAAAAATAAATTTATTCTAAATTTATTCTTTTCCTATTCCATGAGAATTCCCAAAAAAAGAAATACTCAAAATAGGAAAACCGAATAATTTTAGGAAAGTTGGATCTCGGTAGGAGAGCACGGGTTGGGGATCCCCGCGCCCCCACCATCGATCGCCGGTCGAACCGAGGGGAGACCACCGCCGCCACCCCAGCCACGCGCCACCACCACCGGTGGCTAGGCGAGGCCGAGAACCGCGGGCAGCCCCCTTCTTCGCCATCGATCGATCGATCCTCCTTGGGGTTCGATCATGGGGTTGATCGATCCCCGGAATCCTCCCTCTCATCGTCTCCTCCGTCACACTTTTCCGGTCGTCGTTTGGTCCTCGATCCAACGTAAAATAAATTACAAATTTATTACTACGCTATCCGGTATCGATTCTCTACACGAAAACGACCTCAAACAATTTTCCGGAAAAATTAAGAACAAGCATTCACCACACAAGAACAAATATCGATATCACCGAGAGTTTAATAATCAAGAACATTATTATGACATTAATTAACAATAATTAAATCTAGCCATAATAATCGGAAACCCTGCAAGGTAGAACAATTTATCGAAAAATACCATGAACTAAAACCAACGCTCTGATACCAATTGTTTGAAATCAATATCCCGGAATTAATAAATTTAAATAAATAAATTATCTAATTAATTCCGACCGAAATCCTTTGGAGATCGAATATCCGGGTTGTCAAATTGCGGAACGACAACTCCAATCGACTCCCGGTTGCCGGAACATCCCGCCACGAACCACCACGAAGCCGGACTCAACCAAACAAGCCGCCGCGGGGATAGCCCGCGGCTGTCCGGTCGAGCCCCCGCATGGGGCTCGCGGCTGTAAACGGCAGCCGCCTAGGGCTGCTCGTAGCAGCCCGTGCGGGACAGCCCGCATCGCCCCGTGCAGTAGCTCGCATCGCACGCGAGTCCGCTACGGGACCACCCGTAGCTCGCTGCGAGCATGCACGAGGCTGCCCAGCTACGCCCCCGATGATCGCAGCCGCCGTGCGAGCGGCGGTTCCACCGCGCGAGCGGAGGCAGCGCCGTGCGAGCGGCGCTAGGCGTCCAGCCGGCTTCTCGCCCTTCGACCCTCCAGCCCGAGCCGACAATCCGCCGGCGGTCCGGTGGTCTTCGACCACCACCGCCCGGTTCGTCCTCGTCATGGGTCGCGTCTTTCGGATCTTGGTTCACGATATTTTTACGATAATTAAACGATAAAATCATAAAGAGGGTTTTACGATTTACCTCGTTCTCGTTGTTCGGAAAAATGAAGAACTCAATTTGACGACCTTGAGATCTTCCCACGTATTCCTTGCACTAGCCCGGACGTCGTGTGGGCGACGATCTACCGAACTCCATGGATCCTCCTCTCTACTTTCTCTCTCTAGAATTGTGATTTTCAAGTTATGAGATATATGATAATAGAGAAGACCATGTAGTGCTTTTATAGGCTACGTAGGGGATCTTAAGGAGGTGGAATATTGGGCTTCCAATAATAGTGATTAAATTGAGCCCAAGCCCAAATCTATTAATCCTTACTATTATTAATTAATTCTATTTTCCACTAAATAAAATTAATTGCACTCCCAATATTAAACCATATTATATCAATTAATATTTCTCCGGTAGTATTATTTATTTCGTGTATTTAAGATATAAATATCCATGAATAAAATTAATTTATTGCTAATTAATTTATTGCTAATTAATTTATTCATCTCTTATATCTGAGACTAGTACCATTCAACCTTAATTATTATGCGGAACGAATCCACCTGCAGGGTTTACATAATAATTCCTTATGAACTCATCTCGGGGATATTATCAACCCTTCTGGGATACACTTTCCCGTCAAGTATTCACGGCATGCCATATATAAAATATAGTGACCCAACTTAACCGGTAATTAACCCAATAATTAAATCGGTTAATTCCTTTGGTAAATCAAAGTCACTTATATTAAATATACACACCCGCAATAGTTTCGGGGATTAAGAATATAATACACTGAGACTCTAATCGATTATCGCCGGCAATCTTAATCGATGAATCTCAACGATCCGCTCAATACACCAAGTGTACAAGTGTGATAAAATAATTAAGATAAATTATTTTCTCTCTCACACAACGACTATACCGATGGATTGGTCCGTGTCCATCTAGGTCGTGAGCAACTGTTCGATTAAATACGAGTAACCGATAGTATGATCTTCTGTGTGCCCATGCACACCATACTAACTACAACGTATAAAATCCAGGACTATGATTTGCATATATTTAATTAATAATAATTAAACGCAAATAATTGTTTATTTAATTAAATAGATTAGTGGCAATGGATCGTGAGTTTCCGTTACTTAAATCTAGACATTAAGTACACAACTCCAACAAACCCCTCTTCATCATCTTTTATTTTCAGTCCTTCATGAATGAACATCATTACAGAGTCAGTGTATTTGTAGAACAGAACATAGTAGAACTAAGTGTAACAAACTAAGAAAGTAAAACAAGTAAAAATGAAAATTAAAGTTCAGTTGTTTACCTGTTGATTCGAGCACTGGCAGGTGGCCCTTTGGCAGATCGAAGATTGATACAACGTCATCTTCACTGATATCAATTTTTCCACTTTGTAGAATGATTGAACATTCACAAATATCAAAATTTTGAATCAAAAATGTTGTTAATTCATTTCTATTCATTTTGATGTTCAGATTGAGTAATCCTCCGAAACCTATGTCTCGGACAGCTTGTCTTTGTTGTTCATTCATAGCTTCAACGACATTGGAGACGTGGATCGGTGCCATTCGAGTCGAAATGTTAGGATTCTTCTTCTTTTCTTCTTTCTTCTTCTCTTTCACTTCCTTCTTCTGATTTTTCTTTTCTGCCTTCTTCTCCATCTCATTGTCAGAAGTTCTCCTTTTCTTCGGAGCTTTCTCCTGTTCCTTCTCTTTCTGAGCTGGTTCCTTCTCCTTCTCCTCTTTCTGTTTAAACAAGATTTAATTAAAATGTCAGCATTATTGAGAATGAATTAAGTATCAATCAGAGTTCAATTAAGTATCAACCTTTTTTGTTAGAAGGTTCTGTGCTGCTTTCTCTTTCTTATCCTTCACCTTGTCAGTCGCATTATTTTTCTCAGTCTTCTTATTCTTCTCAGTCTGTTTCTTTTTCTCATCTTCTTTCTCCTGAAAACAGAGGATTATAATAACAGATATATTTACTAGACATAAATGAAAATATGAAACATAGCAGATTCCATTATCAAACATCCATTTTTATCATACCTTCTGCTTTTCATAATCTGTTAGAGCTTTCTCCTCCTCCTTCTCTTTCTCTTTGTCCATCTCCATCTCCATTTCATCTTTTTCAAGATCATTCTTCTTATCCTCCTTTTTTTTCTGCCATTTTCATCAAGATATTTTTTAGTGTATTCATAAGAATCAGAGGAAAGTGCATTCTATTAGAAGTTGCTCAATTACCTTTTTCTGATTCGCCAATTCATTTCAATCAGCCTTTCTCTTAATTGGAGCCTTTACAGCTAGCAAAATTTCTTCAGCCTGTATAATACCATTTTCAGATTAATCTTTTGTTTTTAATTAAGAAATATACAGATAGGGCATTGAAATAATCATGAATGAGTTTACCGTTTTTGCAGGAATTTCAGCCTGTCTTCTCGGGCTTCTTCTTACAATCTGAGTTATTCGAGATTGTTTTTTGGTCTTCTTCTGTCATTATGATTGTAAAAAGGATAATGTATTAGTGTGAGAATATTATAGTTTACTATTATCATAAATTAATGCAAGAAGAATTCATAAACTTACAACAGGGGGTGTTGGTTGAATTGGTTCAACTTCTGGATTCTGTAAGAAATCTGTTGCAGCAGTTTCAACCATCTCTGGTGCAGCAGGTGCATTCTCTGTGATTGTTGGGATGACAGGTTCAACTATCTGATCCTTCTTAGTTTTCTTTTTCTTCTTCTGTTCATTATGATTGGAAAAAGGATTATGTATTACTGCGATAATATTATACTTTACTATTATTGTAGATGAATTGAGCAGTAATGCAAGGAGAATTCATTAATATAGTAAGTAGAAACCTACAGGAGCTGGTACACTCTTTGTGGGTATTGGTACCACCGGAGTTTGGAAGACATCTTCTTCATCATCTTGATGTCTTGTTTCAACCAAAGGACTTTGTGTTTCCTGTTTATTTCAAAAAGTGCTGGATAATTCACTAATAGAGTGCTGGATTAATTTAATATGGAAACAAACCTTCTGAGGACTTTTATTTATATCAGCTTCTGGGGTGGTTGAACTCACCCTCCTTGGGCTTGTTCTTCTTGTAAGTACATCAACATCTTTTTGTTTCTTATTCTTTTTGTTGTGAACATTTTAAATTTTTAAAGGACTCCATTTTCTAAAAAGCATATATAAAATTTCTACATAATTAATCCTCTCCCCCCCTCAATTCTAATAAAATAGTCGACCTTCCCACGTCTCTTTCTTCCAAAGATCAACTTGACCCGTTGACCATTGATTATTGCACGTACTGTTGGTATTTTCCCCATATTATGTGTTAATAGTGGTTTTCTATTATGTTAGTATTAAGATATATTGTGTTAACAAATGGTTTATTTACCTACTTCAATATCAAAATTTCCTAGAAAACAGGAAATTTATTTACTTTTTAAAGTAGAATTCATTAGACATCAGAGTACATACTAATCAAAACATCAGAGTAGACATCAAAATATTAGTTACAATGTTCAGAGAACATTACCCACTCAAATCATCATACCAAATACAGAAGAATTCTTAAGAATTTATAGTATAATCTAGCATATAAATGAGTTGATATTTAATTCATGCAAATCACAGAACATGCAAAACAGAGGAGAATTGTTCAAAATTCCCAGAAACACAAGAAATTTATTTACTATTTAAAGTAGAATTCATTAGACATCAGAGTAGATACTAATCAAAACATCAGAGTGGACATCAAAATATAAGTTACAAAGTTCAGAGAACATTACCCAGTGAAATCATCATACCAAATACAGAAGAATTCTTAAGAATTCATAGTAGAATTTAGCATATAACTCAGTTGATGTTACATTGTTTTTAACTTAATTCATGCCAGTCATGCAAATCACAGAACATGCAAAACAGAGGAGAATTGTTCCAAATTCCCAGAAGCACAAGAAATTTATTTACTTTTTAAAGTAGAATTCATTAGAAATCAGAGTAGATACTAATCAAAACATCAGAGAAGACATCAAAATATTAGTTACAAAGTTCAGAGAACATTACCCACTCAAAACATCATACCAAATACAGAAGAATTCTTAAGAATTCATAGTAGAATCTAGCATATAACTCAGTTGATGTTACATTGTTTTTAACTTAATTCATGACAATCATGCAAATCACAGAACATGCAAAACATAGGAGAATTGTTCCAAATTTAGAGTAGAACTTTACCTGTATTTTTGGAGAACCATGCTGTTCTATGGTTCCTTTGGCTAACATATTAAATAATTCCTGAAGAAAAAATAAAAAAAAAATCATAAATATAAGAATCAATCAATAAAACTCGTAATATTTTTTAATAGAAACTTAATTTTCGATTTCTATTATGTCTGTCCTGATCTTCTGATGGATTCATTGCAGAAAACAACTGAACAAATCACAGTAGAACCTAACAACATATCACAGTAGAATTCATAACAAATCACGGTAGAACCTATAAACATATCAAACATAACAGACAAGTTCAAAAGTCACAGTACAATCTACTCTGTTGAATCAGTTTTGAACAAAGCAAATATAAGAAACAGTTTGTATAGTTTTCAATCAAACATAAGTCTCAAAAAACCACATACAAATCAGAGTTGATTAAAATCATGTACTACTCAATATATGAGAACTGAACATAACCAAAATCATTAAAACAGATAGGATGAAGAATTCAGATGAAGAATTCCATGGTTTACTCATCTATAAAACATGCAATTACACTGAAATTCTATTGTGAAATTGAAATTCGAAAAACTAGGGTTGAACATGCAATTTCCTGTTTCTATTTCAACATGCAATAGAATTTAGGGTTGAATTTAGGGTTCTACTTACTGAAGTTAGGGTTCTGGTGATTCGCGGTGGCTGAATCGGTCAAGCAGATGGCAGACTCAGGTGCGGTGTGAGGGTGTGAAAATCTTCTGTCGTCGGCGGACTCAGATGCGGCGGACGTTCGAGCGGAGGTACGGAGGTGCGGTGGTGAGGTGGTTTGCGGTGTTTTATCTCTGGCGCGGAGGAGTGGTTTTGTCGAACAGTTTGCGCGGAGAAGAGAAAGAGAGACTGAATTCGATGTTTGGGCAGTTGGGTGTTTTGGGCTGGAGTCCCGTACGCGGGATTTTTTTGGGCCTGTTTTCTTTTATATTTGGGCTGGGGACCATGTAGATGGTATGTGCGGTGGTTTGCGGTGTTTTCTCTCTAGCGCGGAGGAGTGGTTTTATCGAACAGTTTGCGCGGAGAAGAGAAAGAGAGACTAAATTCGATGTTTGGCCAGTTGGGTGTTTTGGGCTGGAGTCCCGTACGCGGGATTTTTTTGGGCCTGTTTTCTTTTATATTTGGGCTGGGGACCATGTAGATGGTATGTGCCCCTGAGCCATGGTATAGGCTCCCCATTTTGATAGATGTCAAAAAGACAGTCAGAAATACCATTCAATATATGCCCATTGTTGGAGTTGTGTACTTAATGTCTAGATTTAAGTAACGGAAACTCACGATCCATTGTCATTAATCTATTTAACTAAATAAACAATTGTTTGCGTTTAATTATTTATAATTAAATATATGCAAAACATAGTCCTGGATTATATACGTTGTAGTTAGTATGGTGTGTGGGGCCCCACACAGAAGATCATACTATCGGTTACTCGTATTTAATCGAACAGTTGCTCACGACCTAGATGGACACGGACCAATCCATCGGTATAGTCGTTGTGTGAGAGAGAAAATAATCTGTCTTGATTATTTTATCACACTTGTACACTTGGTGTATTGGGCGGATCGTTTGAGATTTATCGATTAGGATTGCCGGCGATAATCTATTTAAGTGTCAGTGTATTTTATTCTTAATCCCCGATACTATTGCGGGTGTGTATATTTAATATAAGTGACTTTGATTTACCAAATGAATTAACCGATTTAATTATTGGGTTAATTACCGGTTAAGTTGGGTCACTATATTTTATATATGGCATGCCGTGAATACTTGACGGGAAAGTGTATCCCGTAAGGGTTGATAATATCCCCGAGATGAGTTCATAAGGAATTATTATGTAAACTCTGCAGGTGGATTTATTCCGCATAATAATTAAGGTTGAATGGTACTAGTCTCGCATACAAGAGATGAATAAATTAATTAGCAATGAATTAATTTTATTCATGGATATTTATATCTTAAATACATGGAATAAATAATACTACCGGAGAAATATTATTTGATATAATATGGTTTAATATTGGGAGTGCAATTAATTTATATAGTGGAAAATGAATTAATTAATAATAGTAATGATTAATAGATTTGGGCTTGGGCTCAATTTAATCACTATTATTGGAAGCCCAATATTCCACCTCCTTAAGATCCCCTACGTAGCCTATAAAAGCACTACATGGTCTTCTCTATTCTCATAACTTTAAGATCACAATTCTAGAGAGAGAAAGTAGAGAAGGAGATCCATGGAGTTCGGAAGATCGTCGCCCACCCGACGTTCGAGCTAGTGCAAGGAATACGTGGGAAGATCTCAAGGTCATCAAAAGATCTTGTTTCTCCGTACAACGAGAACAAAGGTAAAATCATGAAAACCCTCTTTATGATTTTAATAATTAATTCGTATATGCATATGAACGAAGATCCGAGGGACGTACGAACCCGGGGACGAGGATCGACCTCGCGGTGGTGATCGAGGATCACCGGACCGCGGGAGGTCGAGAGATCCTCGCTGGGATCGAGAGGACAAACCCTCGGCTGGACGCCGAGGGTGGCGGTCGAGCCCTAGGGCTTCGACCGCCAGCGATGCACGAAGGACCCCGGCTGGACGCCGGGGATGTGATCGAGCGCGTGCTCGATCGCTTGGGGTGGCGGGCTGGTGCCGCTGCTGCTCGCACGGCGAGCAGCCCCCTCCTCCGCGGACGGCGAGTCGCCGGACTCGCCGTAGGGTTGCCGTGCGCAACCCAGCGATCGGTGCGATCGCGAGCCCCTTGCGGGGGCTCGGCTAGGGTAGCCGCGGGTTCATTCCGCGGCGGGTGTTCTTGGCCGGGTTCCGGTTCGTGAGGTAGTTCGTGATGTTTTCCGGCGAAGGGATTTTGATCGGGTTATTATTTCCGCAATTTTAATAGCCCGGGATATCGATTTCCAACAATTGGTATCAGAGCGTTGGTTCTAGTTCATGTGTATATGCGATAAATTGTTCTACCTTGCAGGATTTCCGGTTATTATGGCTAGAATTAATTTTTGTTAATTAATGTCCATAATATTGCTCTTGATTAAACTCTCGGTGATGTCGAGATTCGTTTTTTGTGTGGTGGATGTTTGTTTTATTTTTCCGGAAATTGTGAGGTCGATTTCATGTAGAGAATTGATACCGGATAATTGTAAATTAATTTTGTAAAATTATTTACGTTGGATCGATTCCGAAACGACCGCCGGAAAAGACGTGTGACGGAGGAGACGAACGAGAGGGAGGACTCGGATCGATCAACCCCATGATCGATCCATGGAGGATCGACCCGAGAGAGAGGGGGCAGCCGCGGGAGGCTCTCGGCCACGCCTAGCCACCAGTGGTGGTGGCGCGCCGGCTGGGGGCGGCGGCGGTGCTCCTCCTCGGTGGTGGTCGATCGGTCGGGGGCCCGGGGATCCCCAACCCGTGGTTCTCCGGCCGAGATTCAACTTTCCTAAATTATTCGGTTTTTCTATTTTGAGTATTCCTATTTCTTGGGAATATCCATGGATTAGGAAAAAGGAATAAATTTAGAATTAATTTGGTCTTCCTAATTGATTATTCTTTTTTTTGGAATATTCATGGATTAGGAAAAGAAAAAATTTTGAATTAATTTATTTTTCTTATTTCATTATTCCTTTATGGAATTTTTAATAGATTAAGAAAATAATTAATTTGGAGAGTTTTGAAAGTCCTTCATTAATTTTTCCTTATTTAATTATTCCTTTATGGAATTTTAAATAGAAAATGAAAGGAATTAATTGAAAAGGATTAGGAGTCCTAAATTAATTTTTCCTTATTTAATTATTCCTTTATGGAATTTTTAATGGATTAGGAAAGGAATTAATTTGGAAGGACTAGGAGTCCTAAATTATTTTATTTCCTTATTTCATTATGGAAATCTTCTAGAATATTCCAAGTGGGTCTTGGATAGGATTCTAGAGATTTAATGGAATTAGAAAAGAAAAATAAAAATAATAAAAATATTAATATTATTTTATTTTATTTTTTATTTATTCGATTGACTTAATTTTCGAAATAAGTAACTCTTGGATTTATTAAAAAATAAATAGATTTAAATATTGGAATTAATATTCCCGTCACATGGAGCATTCAAGAACGAAGACTAAAGACTAGAAGACGGATACGGGGATGCGATAAAGCCATAATAGTCGAAAAATAATATTCTAGTATTATTTTGATTATGTGATTATATTCTATGTGCTTTATTTCATGTATGCATGCTTATGTGTATTTAATTATGCATTAGATAGCGTATCCCTTTGTTATAAAAAGCTAAGTGGGAGAGGGATTGGAAACAATATCATGGTCTCCATTGCTGTTCTCTTGGTGACTTTTATGGACTTTTGAAGTTCGTATAGATAAGCCATTGGAGGAGAATTCTTGTAATTCCTCTTACGAGAAACATTGATTAAGTTTATCAAACAATGCCTAATTTGTCTTTCCAAAACTGATTTCAAGTCGACTCATTCTCACCCCGGGGAGTGGAATGGAGCCAAAGTCACTTGGTCATGTCGAGGACACAAATTAGAGACCTTCGTACCATCCTTTTGAAGGTGGATCGATTGTCTGCTCGGCTCCCTCATTTTATGAGAGATAGGGTTGTTCGCATGGTGAATCACTGGTAAGAAACTTCGAGTTTCACTTATGATTCTCCGCGTCTTGATTTACAAGATTGAATGATTCAAGTAATTGGGAGTCAATTATAAAGAACTTTTGGTGTAGTAAACGTCCACACGAACGTGGCTTGCTATACTGAATGGGATCTTGGATTAATTGATGTAGACAGTTATAGAAGGGAGTGAAGGAGCGTATGTTAACGTAAACGTCCACACGAACGTGGCTTGCGGTGAATATGCGTATCCCAAACAATCTTCTTAGATACTGAGTAATGGTTTACACTTAAGTACGCTTTATAGTATTCTTCCCAACGAAGTAACGCTATAATTGATGTACGACCGAAGCAAATCTAATTGCTAAATCATTCGGATAGGTAAACGTCCACACGAACGTGGCTTGCCATATCTGATGGGATTTTAGATGTGATTAGTGGTTTAATGATATTATTTGAGGGAGATAATATCGGAGATTAAATCGATTGTTTGTTGTTATATGTGCTCATAGATTAGGATATGGCTTTGAACCCACCTTATGTGATACGTAAGGATTTTAAACTCACTGGTCCCTAAATGTAATGATTGGAATAGAGATCTAGACATTGCCCAAACTGTTGAAGAGTACAAGTTTGTACTAAGTAAGCTTTGTCCTCCCGAGCCTACAAATGTCTTAACTGATGTGGAAAGGACTGATTTTAAGAAGTGGGAAAATGCTTATGCAATAACCACCGATTATGATATCATGTTCAAACTCAAGGAGATGTTTAGACATGATGAAGAGGCTAGACAAGAGGCGATGAGGATACTCATAAAGGCCAGTCGATTCGAGGAAACGCTTAAACACGTTTTTGAGATGATTGACCTTTTAGACGAGTTGAGACGGAAATCGCAAGCTCTTGTAAGCCAATGCCAAAGGTTTTGAACCTAAGGGAAAAATCGGGGGAAAGGAAAAGCAAGCAAAGAAACCCAGTGATCCTAAGTTTCTTGGACCACGAGATGGGACGAGAAAGCCAAGAGGCAAGAGTTCTCGATGCAAACAGTCTGGGTACTGGAAGTCTGATTATCCTCTCAAAGAAAGTACGAAATTTTCTTTAGTCGTAAAACATAGTCAGTGGTATTATCTACCGGAACCTGGTGTGTAGATATGGAACCACTGACGGTATGTGCATTTTAAATGCAAAGGTTCCAGGAAACCTAACGACTTAGAAAAGAAGAAATCGTAGTCTACATGGGCAATGCTGTAGAGGAGGCAGCTGTTGCAGTGGAGGACATTTTATAGGATTTCATTTTGAGTTATGCTTCTATGTGCCTTTCATTTTAGAAAGAACTTTGTTCTGGATTTCTAATAAATAGATATTTTATTTCTTTTAATCATTTGATGATTATAAGAAGAAATAATGATATTATCTATTTTGGTACATTAGCTAGAAATATATAAATGATGAATCCTGAGTCCACCACGATGCAACGAACCGTAGTATAAAACTCGTTTTACTAATAAGAGATTTCTTTATCAATTATACTTTTGGATTCTTATGCTGAGTCATGTTTATTCAAATAAGAAGTTCAAAGGTCGAAAATTGATATTTGATCAATTAAGTTGAAGGAGTGGACCTTCCGACCTAAGAATCTAATTTGGAAGATAATATGACTAAGCAATCCTTTATGGATATAAGATATAAGATCCGGACAAGTATAAGAATTGATTGACTCTGATGTGTGCAGACCTATGTCTACTCAGATAACAAGGTACGAGTACTTCATTTAATGATTACTTAAGAAATGGATTAGAATACCTGATGTGCCACAAAAGCAAGTGTTTTTGACAAGTCAATGGACACTAAGCAATTGTGGAGAACCGTCGAGGTATATCCATTTGTAGCCTGCGATTTGATCGCGGAGGCAAATACCTATCTGAGGAATGCATAGCATACTGATCAGAGATTGGGATTTGATCCCAAATGACTACACCATACACTGTTGTGTAGAAATGATGTGTCGTAAACAAGAAATGGGACTCTTATAGAAATAGTAAAATTATGGGTTATACGGAACTACCTATGTTCTATGGATATGTCTGGAAACAACGGCGCATTCAAATGCGGTTGTAGAATATCCTAGAAGAACAAAAGATGTGTGTTCAATAGTACTATGAACCAGAAGGACGTTATAAGTTCTAACGCCCGGTTCTTGAAGAGAGACTATATGATGAACCACAAGCCCAATGTGACGTAATAATTTGGAATGAGAGAGAAAGATTAAGACTTAGAACCAGCCGAACCGAGTAGCGGTACACCACTAACTGCACCTACTGTTATCACTGTTTATACACCGGAATGCCATTGTAGTGGGAGGTTGTGGGACAACCGGAGATATTCATAAGACAAGGAGAGTCTTCGGACTCTGGACCTAGTATACATGAAATCGATCCCTGGATCTACATAAAGGCCGTACTAGATCTAAATGTGCCTTCTTGGAAGAGCAATAAGGATTATTGCTAAGAGGCGAGATCATTTAGAGTACAAGCTTAGTTGATCCATTTATAGATTCATCAAAAGCATAGACGAATCGTGTGTATTGGAAACGTGATGGAAAACAAGGTGGTGTTTCTCGGGTTTTATGTAGATAACATTTTATCATTGGTAACAATGTAAAGATGTTGTCAAGACATAAAATGGTGGTTGTCTAGATAAATCATTATGAAAGATATAGGAAGAAGTTGGACATGTTCTTGAGATCTTGGATCTCTAGGAATGAACATTGTACTTCTCCTGGACATCTTACATATATATGATTATGGTTCGTTTTAACATGCAAGATTCCGAGAAAGGTTCGTTACCTTTCAGACACGGAATGCATCTATCTGAGGACATGTGTTTTGGGAACACAAAAGGAGATAGAAGCAATGAAAGCGGTTTCCTACACTTTGAGTGTGGAAAGCTTAATAAATGCAATGTTGAAAACGAGAACCTGATATCGGCTATGCGGTAAGCATAGTGGGAGGATATCAAGATAATCCTGGAAAAGAATATTCGACTGCTGTAAAAGTACTTTCGAAGTACTATTCTAGACTACGAAGCAGACGAGTTTTTCCTTTGGATTACATTCTCTTAGATTTCTAATCGAATGAGGACCGGTGTAAGTCGATATCAGGCTATGTGTTTCACTATTGAAGGAGAAGGAGTTTTGACATGGAAGAGTGATAAGCACGATGCTTTTCAGACTCTGCCATAGGTAACCAAATAGCGGCCTCAGAGGCAGCGGAAGTTTTTGTATAACTCCGGGATAATCTCTGGGACTTAGATGTGATTCTTAATTTTCCAAAGGCTATGTAAATAGCGGTGCAATGGCAAATGGTAAGAAATCACAAGTCCATAAGTGTAAGATAACACATAGTGCAAGTACCACCTGATACGAGTCATCGTCGAGGGAGACGACGCTGTAGTCACCAAGATAACTTCAGAGCGGCAACCTTGAGTGCTCATTCACATAGTACTTCTTGGAAGTACAACTTAAGCACGTGATGAGTATGGGAGTCGGGAGTTTGGAGGAAATGACTAGACCTTAGTACAAGTGGGCGATTGTTGGAGTTGTGTACTTAATGTCTAGATTTAAGTAACGGAAACTCACGATCCATTGCCATTAATATATTTAACTAAATAAACAATTGTTTGCGTTTAATTATTTATAATTAAATATATGCAAAACATAGTCCTGGATTATATACATTGTAGTTAGTATGGTGTGTCGGGCCCCACACAGAAGATCATACTATCGGTTACTCGTATTTAATCGAACAGTTGCTCACGACCTAGATGGACACGGACCAATCCATCGGTATAGTCGTTGTGTGAGAGAGAAAATAATCTGTCTTGATTATTTTATCACACTTGTACACTTGGTGTATTGGGCGGATCGTTTGAGATTTATCGATTAGGATTGCCGGCGATAATCGATTTAAGTGTCAGTGTATTTTATTCTTAATCCCCAATACTATTGCGGGTGTGTATAATTAATATAAGTGACATTGACTTACCAAAGGAATTAACCGATTTAAGTATTGGATTAATTACCGGTTAAGTTGGGTCACTATATTTTATATATGGCATGTCGTGAATACTTGACGGGAAAGTGTATCCCGTAAGGGTTGATAATATCCCCGAGATGAGTTCATAAGGAATTATTATGTAAACCCTGCAGGTGGATTTATTCCGCATAATAATTAAGGTTGAATGGTACTCGGATACAAGAGATGAATAAATTAATTAGCAATGAATTAATTTTATTCATTAATATTTATATCTTAAATACACGGAATAAATAATACTACAGGAGAAATATTATTTGATATAATATGGTTTAATATTGGGAGTGCAATTAATTTATATAGTGGAAAATAAATTAATTAATAATAGTAAGGATTAATAGATTTGGGCTTGGGCTCAATTTAATCACTATTATTGGAAGCTCAATATTCCTCCTCCTTAAGATCCCCTACGTAGCCTATAAAAGCACTACATGGTCTTCTCTATTCTCATAACTTGAAGATCACAATTCTAGAGAGAGAAAGTAGAGAAGGAGATCCATGGAGTTCGGAAGATCGTCGCCCACCCGACGTTCGAGCTAGTGCAAGGAATACGTGGGAAGATCTCAAGGTCATCAAAAGATCTTGTTTCTCCGTACAACGAGAACAAAGGTAAAATCATGAAAACCCTCTTTATGATTTTAATAATTAATTCGTATATGCATATGAACGAAGATCCGAGGGACGTACGAACCCGGGGACGAGGATCGACCTCGCGGTGGTGATCGAGGATCACCGGACCGCGGGAGGTCGAGAGATCCTCGCTGGGATCGAGAGGACAAACTCTCGGCTGGACGCCGAGGGTGGCGGTCGAGCCCTAGGGCTTCGACCGCCGGCGATGCACGAAGGACCCCGGCTGGACGCCGGGGATGCGATCAAGCGCGTGCTCGATCGCTTGGGGTGGCGGGCTGGTGCCGCTGCTGCTCGCACGGCGAGCAGCCCCCTCCTCCGCGGACGGCGAGTCGCCGTACTCGCCGTAGGGTTGCCGTGCGCAACCCAACGATCGGTGCGATCGCGAGCCCCTTGCGGGGGCTCGGCTAGGGTAGCCGCGGGTTCATCCCGCGGCGGGTGTTCTTGGCCGGGTTTTGGTTCGTGAGGTAGTTCGTGATGTTTTCCGGCGAAGGGATTTTGATCGGGTTATTATTTCCGCAATTTTAATAGCCCGGGATATCGATTTCCAACACCCATGACATATAAAGTCGTCGTTCTCAGACTTCCACCGTTTACGAGTTGCTTAGAACTTACACCTTCCAAAATTCACGCCTTCAAATTTCTCCAACTTGCCAAACTTGCTGGTGTTGTAGAATCGGACGATGTATAGTATGAGAATATCAAGAATACCGAATAAAAGAAATCAACAATAAAGTAGAGAAGACAAAAATTTACGTGGAAACCCAAATCGGGAAAAACCACGAGAGGAACGACGAACAAATCACTATAATATTGTTACACGATTCGTAGGATCGATATACGCTCAAAACCCTCAAATCTCACACGATAGTTATAGCTAGAATAATTGGTGTGTTATATATGGAGAAGCTCTCATTATATAGGGGGGTTCTAGTTATTGTATAGATACAATAACTCTTGTCCATAAGAAACCAGGTAGAAGAAGGAAACCAAAACGGACCAAAAATAGGTGTTTTCCAAAAATACCAAGACTGCCACATTCGGCGAAAGCCGTTTGCAACCGGCGGTTGCGGGACCCATTTCGGCGGGAGCCGAAACACCCCAAAATCGTGCAGTCCCGATACGTCGCTTCGATCGTAAAACCGACTCAAATGGCGATCGCGGTTTCTTTCTGGCGGGCGCTGAAGATGCATCGTAGCTTCGATGCTCCAGATGACGTAAACGGCGGTCGCTGCCACCTTTCCGCGGTCGCGGAACGTCCACCGACGACCGCCAATTCCAAATGGCGGTCGCCAATTCCTTCGGCGTGTTTCCTCTTCTCGGTTTCGTGACAAAACTCTACAGCTGGTCATCTCTTGAACCAACTCCATCTTTCAGTATATGAAAATACTCTTTAAGATTTTTGTATAATTAGGGTGTTACTGAAAGATAGTAGAGACTTGGATAAATATTGAATCGCGTGAACGCTTTCCTTGAAGAGTATTTCGACCTATAAGCCTGTGTATCACGAAATCTCTCGCAGGATAAGACAATATCTACAGTCGAGTCTTAGACTTAGAACACGAGCAACTTATGAAATATTTCGCTTTATTTGTTTGCTTCAAAGCTTCTTATTTTCGTAGGTAAATTCAAGTGTATTCATCAAATGAATTTTACTTCTTTATATAGGTATCAGATACCTTTTCATTTGGATTTAAGCACTATTTGGTCGAATAGGTACCTTTAAAAAAATATACATTTTCATTCGACACCTATTCATGTATAGGTACTTTTTATTGAAGATACCCTTTCACTTTGTTAACTATTCATGTTGTTTTGCATGAGAAGACGTGCAATTTCGAATTTGCATCAATTGTATGATATAATATCATTTTTCAGCCATGCAACCATGCAACTACGAGATCACACTCGACATGCTGTTAATATGATTATCCAAATACTTAAATCATATCAATTTAATATAACCGTGTACTCCACACTAGTTATCCGAAGTTTGAATGATTCCAATTACATTAAATGGACAACGATTTCACTTAAATCACCAACAGAGTATATTGAATGTACATAAATGGCTATAACAGTGTTTTTGTATTAACAGCTACTTTACGATTGATGTTTTTATGCTCCTACCTATTATCTTTTTTGGATATACTGTACCAAGAAAGACGAAAAACACAGTAAAATAAACTAAGTTGTCATTTCAATACATTTACTGATATTATGATCCCTAGAACAAGCATCATGGTCCAACAAGGCTATCAAACCACTTGATTCCGTTTCCCAATTACTCTGTTCACTATACCTCCCTATCTGAGTCGGCAATGACGGCCGAGGAGGGATTTGTATATCCCCAATCCGACTTTCGAGCATTTTCACAACATCACTCATCGAGGGTCGATCAACCGGGCTCATCTGTATGCACCACAAACCAACTACTGTCATCTTTCTTTTTATTCTTTTCTCATTCACATCATCAATATCGTCTTCTTCGCCTTCAATATGATCAGCATCTCCCGTTTCAATGTCCTTGCCTTTGTTGATGCGATTGTAAATCCAGTCCGGGAAATATTGGCTCGACTCTCCCTCATTCGCCTTTATGTCCCGATTTTGTCCTACCATTTCCATCAGAAGCATTCCAAAGCTATACACGTCAGCCTTATACAAAACCCTTCCGATGCTTCTGTTGATCAGTTCGGGAGCCACATACCCTATTGTTCCTCGAGCAGCAGTGAGAGTCATCGTATTTTTTTCAATGGCATACAATTTGGCAAGACCGAAATCCGAGACTTTTGGCATGAAATTATCATCGAGAAGTATGTTGTGAGGTTTGATGTCGAAATGCAGGATTTGAATGTCACAGCCAATGTGTAAATATTCGATCCCACGAGCCACTCCAACTGATATCTCGTACTTCTTCTCCCAGCTGAGTGGGTTCGGACTTAGTTGGTTGAGGATGTACTTCTCCAGAGAGCCATTAGGCATGAAGTCAAACACGAGGGCACGTTTATTAGAAAATTTTCCGGCATAAAATCCGACAAGTTTAACAACATTTACGTGGTGGATCCTTCCGATGGTTGCGATCTCGTTGATGAAATCTTGCCTGTTTTCTTTAGGTTTGGTGAGAAGTTTGACTGCCAAAATGCGGCCGCTGCGAAGCTTTCCTTTGTAAACAGAACCGTAACCTCCTTGGCCAAGCTTCTCTCTAAAACCTTTTGTCATTTTCTTAATTTCTCTGTAGGAGTATCGGATGGGCATGAGGTCGTTATTACTTCGTAGAAAGCCTTCAATTGGGTCGAAGGTTGACCGCTGCCTTCTTCGAAGTGTACAGATTAGAAGCCAAGTGCAAGCTGCAATTCCTAATATGATCCTTACAGCAAGGTGGCACACTAAAAAAGATGTCACTACTGAATTAGCATTACAATGTTATAATATAAATGAAAAACATAGGAAAAATAAAGGACAATCGAAGCTCTCACTTGTGACTAACACCAAAAGAACAACCGCGATAACCTTAAAATCTACAATTAGAGAGAAAAACAATGTCAAATGTAGAATTATGAAACACAAGCAAATGTTATCAAAAAGACGATAAGCAAATTAAAAATAAGCAACACACAAGATTCAATTACAATAAAATTGTTCGATAAATTATCTACATTTTTTCTCTGTCTAATTGTAGATTTTAACATTAACTCATAATAGGATTCAACATGAAAAATATTTAGGAAATTAATTGTAGAGGTTTTATCTATGTTACACTAGAACTGATACTCAATGCACTTAGTGACCATAGATTTAAAATAATTTAATATAACTTCACACAAAATCACACACACCCCATGTATTGTGTATGCATTCAACAATTGATAAATAAATATCTTATATGATATTTCTAGGAATAATTCATCGCTTACCATAGGTTTTATCTTGCACCGGCCCTGCCTCTGGCATTGTATGTATATAGAGTATAGGTTAGAAGTTAGAACTCAAATGCAGTAAAAACTTTATAAATAAGTAGTGTTGTAGGGTGGAAGTTCTTACCATTGCGAGATGTAATGATATACAACTTTGGCGTTGCACCTGCATTTCAATTATCAGATCTCATCATAATTGATACAGCTCCTTTCGTCCCCATAAGAACGGTTCCACTTTCTTTATAATATTTACATACGAAGTGTGATCATTTTTATGGGACATACGAAGTGTGATCATCATATTAATAAACAGTCTAGTAGTAGGGTTCAAGTAATTCTTACGATAAAGAGCCACGAAGAACCAATTTGGCAGGCCACCTGCATTTCAATCTCATCATATATATAATTTGTGAGTATGTATATATATCAAATTAAGTGCAGTAGTCTTACCGCAGGGCATCGACCAAATAACATAAATGTTACAACTGTAAACACACATGCCCCTACAGGAATAAGTACCGCACCTCAACTTATCCGCCTCCCCATTTCATTTCTTTTCAAATTCCAAAACTAACTATACACTTTTTAATTGTTCTAATTCGGGAAGTATACAATATATTCCTTCTGACATACAAATGAATTCTTATTATGATCTTACGTCTTGCATGAATATTGGTAACGCCACATCTGTCCCGGACGAAATATTTGATCAAAATAATGTCCGGTTGAAGTGGTCTGAACCTGCAGGCCACCGATCCAAAACACAAGAGATTATAAAGACAGGTATGTATACATATATTAGTTGTTCGTGAATCTTTTATTGGAAACTGAATTCATTCATTTTCTTGTATATGGAATATACTTATTAATATAGTTTGTATGTTGTTGTATCACTTGTATGTGATCGAGCTCAAAAACATTAATTCAGGCTACAGTACTATCAAAATACAAGTCCAAGATTTAATTATTAATCTTAGATATGCATTTCAACAACGCATAATTATTGAAACCGACGGAAAACATCGTGACGAGTTTTGTTGTTCTGTAGGTGTGATCATATGTTTTGTTATCATTCTACTGGCTTCTATAGTCATTCTTTGCTTCTTAATTTGGACAAACAGAAAGAATCACTTGAAGATTGAAATGTTTTTGGAAGATCACAGAGCTATGAAGCCCACAAGATTCTCTTACTCTGATTTAAAAAGAATCACACTTAATTTTAGTGAAAAATTGGGTGAGGGAGGCTACGGAATTGTTTACAAAGGCAAGTTAACGAACGAAATAAATGTGGCGGTGAAAGTACTCAACAACTTCAAGGGTGACGGGGAAGAGTTTGTGAATGAAGTGAGCACAATAGGGAGAATACACCACGTCAACGTCGTACGTTTGGTTGGATTTTGTGCCCAAGGATCCAAAAGAGCTTTGGTTTATGAGTTTCTCCCGAACGACTCCCTCGAGAAGTTCATTTTCCAATCATCGAGTTCCAAAAAAAAATCTCTCGGTTGGAAAAAGTTGCGAGACATCGCGAAAGGAATAGCTAAAGGCATCGAGTATCTCCATGAAGGGTGCGATCAGCAAATCCTGCATTTCGACATAAAGCCGCACAACATTTTGTTAGACCAAAACTTCAACCCCAAGATATGTGACTTTGGTTTGGCCAAGTTGTGCTCAAAGGAGCAAAGTGGTGTGACGATGACGGATGCTAGGGGTACGATGGGGTACATAGCTCCAGAGGTAATGTCGAGGACCTTTGGGAGGGTGTCCTATAAGTCCGATGTTTATAGCTTTGGAATGTTGTTACTTGAAATGGTCGGAGGGAGGAAGAACACTGATGCTAATGTAAATACGAGTCAAGTTTACTTTCCGCAATGGGCTTACGAGCGTTTACATTTAGATGTTGGTGAAGACTTTTGGGCAGAGATTGCGGAAGGTGAAGATGGGAATATAGCAAAGAGGCTCACTATCGTTGGGCTGTGGTGCATCCAATGGTGTCCATCCGATCGTCCATCCATGAAAGAAGTTGTTCAAATGTTGGAAGGAGATGCTGAAGAAAGTCTTGCCATTCCTCCAAATCCATTTCCAGCTACAAATTGTATTTCAAGAATGATACCTCCCGAGAGTCATGAACAAATAGAGTTGGCACTCATAGCAGAATAAAAGGTAAACTGCCCGGAATTTCCATTCTGGGCTGCCTAGGCGGAGATTAGACGGGTCTAGGGGATTTCGGACACAAAAATATTGGACACAAAAATATTAAAATAAGAGGGATTTTCAAAATGGGTAAATATCTTACTCTGAATTATACATTAAGATCAATGTTTACACTATTTATAAAAAAACTAAATTTACCTAAACAGCCCTTTTAATTATTGAAAACTATGTAATATATTTCTTTATTAACCCATTACATAATATCTCTTAATTGATACTATTATACTCTTACCATATAAAATCTTACACTATCAAAAAAAAATAGTTAAGGAATTAAATATAGATCTCATAACTAAAGCTTCTAAGAATACACAGTGTATATCCTTCAATGCGTAAACACTAACATAAAAATCACCTCTTGTGCAAATTTGTGATTCTCTCGCTGGTGTCGTCGTGGTGGTGTCTCCTCTCAAACCTCGAAGCGTCCTAGTGTTAAGGTAAGTTTTCTCAATTCATTATCATTGTAATTGAAATTAATGGGTGAATAGATTGCCTACCTGATTTAGGGATTTTGGATTTGGTGTTTGAATCTACCGAGAATATTAGTTATTAGGTTTGAATTGACATAATGTACTATTCAAAACGATTGCATGTTTTAAGAGTACTTTACAATCGACTCAAATTTGCAAATTTTAGTTTGAATTTTATTTTGTGTTCCAGTACAAATAATTTCATGAAATTCAGCTTGGACCCAATAACACAATCAAAATTTGAGTACTTTTATTATTTTTTTTATTTTTCGACATTTTTCGGTACGATAAGTTCGGTATTTCGATATTTCGATATTTTTTCCCACCCCTACCTCCGATGCAGGGGCGTTTGCAAGCTTTGTTGTTGCCTTTCTTGTGTAAGAGCGTCAATTCATCAATTATATACAAGCCCCTTTATTCCTATTCTTATCTTTTTCAAAACAATTAATCATGTATTATATTAAGGTTAAATAAGTGGAAGTTCAGCCGCTGTGTAGGTGGATTTGATATTTGTTAATCCTTGCTCACTTTAATTTTGTAGTATTTTTTTAATAGGTGACTTATTAAAGAATTAAAGGGTAGTTTGAACAAAAGTTTTTTTACAATTAGTAATAAGGTGTGTATCTTTAACTGTTGATACCGAAAAAGGTTTATTATATATGAACACGGTTAAACGTCTAGCTTATGCAACATCCATAAGGTTCTTTTGGGATGTATAATTATTTTGATTCGGCGTATGTTTATAAATTGTACGAAAAATTCAAATCATGTTTATAGATTGGTCCTATAAATTTTACAAATACAATATGTTGTTGTTGAGTTAGCCACGAAACCGAAGGAGAAGGCACGCTGAAGCCTTTGGCGACCGCCGTTTGGAAATGGCGGTCGCCGGTGGACGTTCCCCGATCGCGGAAGGAGGGCAGCGCCCGCCGTTTATGTCACCTGGAGCATCGAAGGTTTGATGAGGCTTCGGCGCTCGCCGGACAGCTGCTGCGCCCGCCGAAGGATTTCCGCGACCGCCGTTTTGGAAATGGCGGTCGCCGTTTCACGTCAAGTTGACGATTTCGGGACTGCACCAAATCAAGGGTTTCGGCGCCCGCCGATAGGTTTTCGGCGACCGCCGAAATGGTTCCGCGACCGCCGGTTGCAAACGGCGGTCGCCAAAAGTGCCAGGCGCGGGGGATTTTTGGAAAGTCCTATTTTTGGTCCGTTTTGGTTTCCTTCTCCTACTAGGCATACTATGGGCGAGAATTAATGTTTCCATACATTAATTAGGACTCTCTCCTATATAAGAGAGCTTCTCCATAGACATAAACACATCAATTATAAGTCTATAGCTATTGCGTGAGATTTGAGGGTTTAGAGCGTATATCATCCTTGTAATCGTGAAGCAATATTATAGTGAATTGTTCGTCGTTCCTCCCGTGGTTTTTCCCAGTTGGGTTTCCACGTAAATTCTTGTCTTCTCTATTTTATTGTTGATTTCTTTTCTTCGGTATTCTCGTTTTCTTCATACTATACATCGTCCGATCGTCAACAAGTGGTATCAAAGCTAAGGATCTATGACGAGCGTGAAGTATGACATACCGATGCTGGATCTCAACACAAGGTTCCCGATTTGGCAATACAAGATGATGTTAGTTCTACGATCCCTGAAGCAAGAGATCGCCCTCAACAATATTGACAACATGCCGGTTCATATGGAGCATGACGAGCGTGTGTCGCTCGATCAGATGGCTATGGCGACCATAGGGCTCCATGTATCGAACAGTTTGGCTGAGGACATCATGGAGATGAAGACAGCAAAAGAATTGTGGGAGAAGCTTGAAGAGATGTGCATCACCAAGACGGTGTCAAGTAAGCACAATCTGAAGAGGAGTCTATATTTCCTCAAGATGGCGGAGGGATCCTCGATCCAAGCGCACGTAGCGAAGTTCAAGGAGAAGGTTGCCGACCTCGGCAACATTGGCGTGAAGATCGAAGATGATGATCTTGCGTTTTTGGCTCCTAATTTCTCTACCCCCTTCTATGGCGACCTTCCGTGATACTCTCCTATATTCCGCTCGAGAGAGTCTCGCGTTTAAAGACGTTACTGCGGCTCTCTCATCTAGAGATAATAATATGATAATGGAGAATCCTAATTCGGGAGAGACGCCAAGCGAAGGGTTGAATGTCCGTGGGCGGACAACTCAGAAATCGAGCCAGAGGTCTCGATCGAAGTCACGACATAGTAACAAGGTTTGCAACTATTGCAAGAAGAAGGGTCACATCAAAGCCGATTGCTACGCCTTGAAAAATAGGTTGGAGAGAGAAGGCGGCAACAACAACAACAATAATTCCAGGAAGAGTTCCGGTGAAGTTGGTGTAGCCGAGAATTATTGTGATCTCCTTATGGCTTTGGGTGAGGTCTCCAAATCAAGCGAGGAGTGGATTCTAGACTCGGGATGTACGTTCCACATGTGCCCGAATCGTGAGTGGTTCGAGTCTTTTGAAAAGGTGGAGCAAGGTGCGGTGACTATGGGCAACAACGCGTCATGCAAGATCGAAGGGATAGGAATTAAGCATCCGGATCAAGATGTTTGACGGCGCGATCCGCACCCTAAGCGAGGTTAGATTCGTCCCCGGCTTAAAGCGGAATTTGATTTTGCTTAGTACTTTGGAGCTTAAGGGTTACTCGTTCACCGGAGAAGGTGGAGTCGTGAAGGTGGCCAGCGGTTCGTTGGTCGTTATGAGAGGCGAACGTAAGTCAAATAGGCTTTACGTTCTTGCAGTTACCACGGTGAAAGGCGAAGTAGCCGTGGGCGATTCCAAGGTCCAGGATGTCGATACGACTAGACTTTGGCATATGCGTCTAGGGCATATGAGTGATTCCGAAATGGCCGAGTTGAGTAGACAAGGGCTTCTGGGGATAAGGGCTTGTCGAAGTTAGAGTTCTGTGAGCAGTGCGTCTTTGGGAAGCAAACGAGGGTGAAGTTCACCACTGGCGCTCACACAACGAAAGAGATACTCGGGTATGTTCATTCCGATCTATGGGGACCATCCCCGGTCCCCTCCACTGGAGGTTCTTACTACATGCTTACCATCATCGATGACTATTCCCGAAAGGTTTGGTCGTTCTTCTTGAAACACAAGAGCGACGTGTTTTCTACTTTCAAAGATTGGAAGGTGATGATAGAGAAACAAACCGGGAAAGTCGTGAAGAACCTACGTACGGAAAATGGCCTAGATTTTGTGTCCGAAGAATTCAACCAATTCTGTAAGGGTTCGGGGATTGTGAGGCACCGCACTGTGAGATACACGCCGCCCCAGCAAAATGGAGTAGCCGAGAGAATGAATCGCACGATTATGGACAAGGTACGTTGCTTGTTGGCAACTTCTGGGTTGAGTAAAGGTTTTTGGGCTGAAGCGGCTTCTTTAGCATGTTACCTTATCAACCGATCCCCGTCCATGGCGATTAATAAGAAGACTCCACAAGAATTGTGGAAGGGATCTCCGGCGAATTATGAGGACTTGAGGGTGTTTGGGTGTCCGGCCTACATGCATGTCAACGACGGAAAATTGAGTGCACGTTCTAAGAAGTGCATATTCGTTGGCTTTAAGGAGGGAGTTAAAGGATACAAGCTTTGGTGTCCAGAGACGAAGAAGATCATTCTAAGCCGTGATGTAGTCTTTGATGAGGCTTCTATGATTGGTGATCGGGCGTCTAATGGGAATCTCGAGGTTCCAAGTACTCCCATTGAGGTGGAGCCGGACAGGGTGCAAGAGGAAGATGATGGGTCAAGTTCCCCGACCGATATGGCGAGTTGTTCAACTACTCCGGAAGATCCAAAAGAGGTGGAGCCGCAATGCATAGCACGAGATAGGCTAAGACGTGAGACTCGACCACCCAAAAGGTTAGCCGAGTATGAGTTAGTTTCCTATGCTCTAAACGTAGCCGATGAAGTTGATTCGTATGAGGAACCTTCCTCATATGCCGAGGCGGTTACGTGTGATGACTCAAGTAAGTGGGTCTTGGCTATGCAAGAAGAGATGGAGTCTCTTCATAAAAATGGCACTTGGGAGTTGGTTGATCTCCCTAAAGGCAAGAAGGCCATAATGTGCAAATTGATCTTCAAGAAGAAGGAGGGCATCCCTGAGGTTGAGGACGAGAGATACAAGGCGAGATTGGTGGTTAAAGGTTTTAGCCAAATTCCCGGAGTAGATTTCAATGATGTGTTTTCACCGGTGGTCAAGCATAGCTCGATTCGAGCAATTCTAGGCATTGTGGCAATGCATGATTTGGAGCTTGAGCAAATGGATGTGAAGACAGCCTTTCTACATGTGGAGCTCGATGAAGATATCTACATGGTCCAACCCGAGGGGTTCGAGGGTTCAAACCAAGGAAACAAGGTGTGTTTTCTCAAGAAGTCCTTATATGGTTTGAAACAGTCTTCTAGACAATGGTATAAACGTTTCGACACATTTATGATCAAGAATGGTTTCCGAAGGAGCTCCTACGATAGTTGTGTATATTTCCGGAAAGGCCGTGATGGGTCTTTAGTCTATCTTCTCCTCTACGTCGACGATATGTTGATAGCGGCTAAGGATAAGTCGGAGGTGGAGAGAGTAAGGCACAACTTAGCAAGGAGTTCGAGATGAAGGATCTAGGTGCGGCAAAGAAGATCCTTGGTATGGAAATCACTAGAGATCGAAAGGATGGCAAGTTGTATCTTGGCCAAAAGGGGTACATAGAGAAGGTGCTACGTCGATTCAACCTTGAGAATTCGAACCCGGTAAGTACTCCCCTTGGAACACAATTTAGACTTACCTCTGCTTACTCTCCGACTACGGAGAAGGACATCGAGGATATGGCTCGAGTCCCCTATTCCAATGTCGTGGGCTCTTTAATGTACGCCATGGTGTGTACTCGTCCGAATTTGGCCCACGCCGTGAGTGCCGTGAGTCGGTATATGGCGAATCCCGGAAGAGAGCATTGGAAGGCGGTGCAATGGGTGCTGCGCTATTTGAGAGGTACGTCTAACAAGAAGTTGGTGTTCGGGAGGAATCAAGATGATGTGCGAGGGTTCGTGGATTCCGACTATGGCGGTGATCTAGATAAAAGAAGATCTCTTACCGGGTATGTTTTTACCATTGGTGGGTGTGCTATAAGTTGGAAAGCTATCTTGCAAAGTACGGTGGCCTTATCGACTACCGATGCGGAGTATATGGCGGTTACCGAGGCATGCAAGGAGGCTCTATGGTTAAGAGGTTGGTTTAGAGAACTCTCGAAGAGTTCTAAGACGACGTCAATCTTTTGTGATAGTCAAAGTGCTATTTGTCTCACAAAAGATCAAGTGTTCCATGAGAGAACAAAGCACATAGACATTCGTTATCACTTTGTCCGTGAGGTGATCGCCCGAGGCGACATTAAGGTGAGTAAGATTAGTACTCACGACAATCCGGCGGACATGTTGACGAAGAGTTTACCCGCAACCAAGTTTGAGCATTGCTCTAGCTTGGTTGGACTTCGATCGAGAGATTAAGCCCTTAGGGGCTTTTGGAAGAAGACGAAAGGCGAAGGAAGTTCGCGGTTTAGTGCCAAGGTGGAGATTTGTTGAGTTTGCCACTAAACCGAAGGAGAAGGCACGCTGAAGCCTTTGGCGACCGCCGTTTGGAAATGGCGGTCGCCGGTGGACGTTCCGCGATCGCGGAAGGAGGGCAGCGCCCGCCGCTTACGTCACCTGGAGCATCGAAGGTTCGATGAGGCTTCGGCGCTCGCCGGACAGCTGCTGCGCCCGCCGAAGGATTTCCGCGACCGCTGTTTTGGAAATGGCGGTCGCCGTTTCACGTCAAGTTGATGATTTCGGGACTGCACCAAATCAAGGGTTTTGGCGCCCGCCGATAGGTTTTCGGCGACCGCCGAAATGGTTCCGCGACCGCCGGTTGCAAACGGCGGTCGCCAAAAGTGCCAGGCGCGGGGGATTTTTGGAAAGTCCTATTTTTGGTCCGTTTTGGTTTCCTTCTCCTACTAGGCATACTATGGGCGAGAATTAATGTTTCCATACATTAATTAGGACTCTCCCCTATATAAGAGAGCTTCTCCATAGGCATAAACACATCAATTATAATTCTATAGCTATTGCGTGAGATTTGAGGGTTTAGAGCGTATATCATCCTTGTAATCGTGAAGCAATATTATAGTGAATTGTTCGTCGTTCCTCCCGTGGTTTTTCCCAGTTGGGTTTCCACGTAAATTCTTGTCTTCTCTATTTTATTGTTGATTTCTTTTCTTCGGTATTCTCGTTTTCTTCATACTATACATCGTCCGATCGTCAACAATTGTGCAATCGACTTTCATGTGGTGTTCAGTTGGTCCATGTTTACACATATTTAAGTGTAACCAACATACTAGCTTAACAACTAGTTAGGTATAATAGCTAAACTCAAAATGTTGAATTAATAGTTTCGCAAATAAGATTATTTAAAGCTAAAACATGGTTTTGTTCAAACATAGTTAACTGGTTATTATGTTTTTAAAGGTACGGGTGAAAAACATGTATGATGTATTGATTGTTCTTTGGCTTGGTGGACATATTTTCTGAGAGACATTACTCGTATATGATAATAGTGGTTTTGCATATATTTTGAAGTGGTGATTCACCTTATAGATTGGTCATTAGTTTGAACTGTGAATTATGAAGCTTGTACAACAGTATGATATTTTTTTCTTGCCTATTTTGTAACATGACTTTGCTTTGTGCGTGGGAAGAGCTTTAACATAGAACTAAACATTAATTGTTACCATAGAATCATGTTCAGTGCACATATGGTAATCTGTAATTGAGAATTCATTAGAAAAGTGACAAAGCTTTAAAGTTATGTCATTCGGGATGAATTATTGCATGAGATTAACCTGCAATATGGCTTTGATAGTAGTTTTTTAGCTTGATGTTTGAACTAGGCTTCTATATTATTTTATTTCATTAGTTTTGATTGACTGATGTGATATTCTTGTTAGTTAGTCAGCTTGCAACCCATTTTATTTGTGTAATTAAGTAGTAGTGGTTTTTTAAGGGATATAAATTCAAATTGTCATCAATCAACTTGATAGTAATTCAAATACTAGTCTTTATACAATTGTTTTTTTTTTTGCTTTCTTGTGTGGTTTTGAAGTTATTGTAGTAAACTACATGTGTGTAAACGATTAAACCACTTTATGAATCTAGAACTACAAAATACACAGTGCAAAAAAGTACAGTGTTTGTAATAGATTCTGAAATTTATTTATTACACTACTAAATACTTGTTTGTTAAATAATATCTCAACTTATGAATTCAGAACTACAAACTACACTGTTAAGGTACAGTGTTTGTTATGTCCATGAACTTTTAGTTAGTGAAACTATTAATATAGTAAACTACATGTGCGTAAACGATTAAAGCACTTTATTAATTTAAAACTACAAAATACACTGTGCAAAAAGGTATAGTGTTTGTAATAGATTCTGAAATTTATTTATTACACTACTAAATACTTGTTTGTTAACTAATATCACAACTTGTGAATTTTGAACTACCAACTACATTGCACAGTAATAGGTGTTATGTCTATCACCAAATTATAATTATTGTAACTCTGAAGCAATTAAAACACTTGTTCGTAAACTATTAATTCACTTTATGTATTTTGAACTACCAACTACACTGCACAACTAGGTAAAGTGTATGTACTAGATTCTGACTAGAAGTTAAACTATCACGAATAAATCAAAGATCATTGGTTAATCAATGTTACATCAGACTAGTTTACACGTTATCAGATTGCAAACTATACATAATTTTAATGGACAATCACCATAATACATTGTATAAAAGATACAAACCATAAAGTGGGTGCAAGAATACTACAAAACTTATTTCCCTATTAAAGACGAGTCTAAAAATGTCTTTGACACTTAATAACTTTGACACTTTTCATGAAACTGAACAATAGATTGTCTTGTACTTACCCTAAATTATTTTGAAATTGTTGTAGGGTTGAGTGAGGCGTATACGTCATGCACTACATGCAAACACTCACGAAAGAGCGGAACTTGTAAAGAGATTTGCAGGTAGTTCAGAGTGTTGGATAGCTGGCCAATAAACAATTCAACGGAGAGATTTGTAAGTAGTTCAAAGTGTTGGAGAGCTGGCCAATAAATAATTTAACGGACGGCGTTGTGATATTAGGATGTTTCTTAACACTTCTCTTTTTTGACGCACAAATAAATGTTAACCAGCATAATTTTGATCCATTCCCACCATAACTCTTGATTATTTTACTTGATATTTTGGATGATGATTGTTTGTCTTTTGAGCTTTAGAAATTGGTATTTTTCATTGTACATGAAACAACTATTGATAGTTTGCTTCCATTCACTGTTAATACTTGATAGTCAGTAAAACATTTATTGTTAATTTGTCACAACACATAATATGGGGCCATGTCGTAACAAACTTTCACATAAACATGATGGCTATTTTGAGTTTTTTTGGGTGAATTATTTTGATTTGAATATTTTTTATTTGACTGTTGTCATCTTTGTTTTTGTCAGATGACATATATTGTTATAGCAAATACTATCGGGGAATGCTTTTAAAAACCTATCAAATAAACATATTTTATTGTGATGACGATTTGTGTTATGACTGTGAATCGGATGACATATTCTTTTAGTATTTTTAACAACACATATAACATAAGCCTACTTCAAATTGCTTTTATAAACAATCACTATTAAGTATTTGAATCATTTTGACACTACAACCAATAAACAATGAAGTTGCCGATTACCAAACAATGGACATGTTATTCACACGTTATAAATTAATCTCATCAGCAACACTATTATGACATACTCAAAAAGTTGACATTTACAATAGTATCAAGATGAATACCAAACGAATATGTAAATTGTTTCAACAAAATAACCATTGTTCATATTCAATCTCGTTTGAAAAACATCAACCTACTGTCTTAAATTGGTGAAACTAAACAAAACAAGACGATTTCAAGTGCGTTGTCATAGAAATTTGGAAAACACGTATCGAAGCTAATCCAATGACCACAGACTAAATTACTTCTTTACATGTTTTCCTGTTATGACCACACATTTTTTTACATCGACTGCATTTAGTTATCCGTTTCACCTCATTCTTGTTCTTGTACCTAGTATTTATCCATTTCACCTCATTCTTGCTCTTGTACCTAGTATTTTTTGGTTTGTCGGCCGATCATTTTGTCATTATGTAACTAGCATATAAATTGTGATATTAAACGACGAACAAACTACAAATTCCAAAACTACAAAACATGACCGCAAGAAGGTTAGTCTCCTTGGCGCATCCCCCATCGTGTTTGAAATGTCTTGTGCTCGAAGGAATGCATCTGATGGACCCAATTTCAAACACGACCACTTTCCATAATACCTAGGCCTGCATTGATTTACACAAAAAAACATTATAGAAACACAAAATTAAGGCAAGATTTACCATTTTAAAAGATTTGTGTATGCCAATATTGGAAATTTACCACCCAAATCTTTCTGCAATTTACGAATAATTTCAAACACGATGGGGGATGCGCCAAGGAGATGGAAACCCGGTAATTCTTTCTGCAGAAAGGAGATGGAAACCCGGTAAATTTCCAATCTTTCTGCAATTTACGAATAATTTCAAACCCGGTAATGTCTCTCTCTTACCAGGGAAAGTAAAATGTGTAAATAGCTAAACCTCTAACTATTCCAATATCAAAAGGCGATAATCGTGCCACGACAGAAGGCGATAATTGTGCCCCTTCATGTCCACATCCTCCTCAAGAAACCTCTCCGACCTGAACTTCGAGGGGCTCTTCCACACTTTGGGGTCACGAGCCACGACCCACACGTTGACGTGCACGTTTGATCCCTTAGGGATACCGTAGCATCCTATCTTCACGTCAGCGTTGGCTCGATGAGGGAGCATCATAGGAGTCGGGGGTGGATCCTCAGAGCCTCCTTGGCCACGCACAGGAGGTAGGGGGGTTCAAGAAGTAGAGCTCCATCATCACTCGTTCGTGCTCGATCACTCGATCCAGCTCCTCCTGCGCCCTTCTCTGGACCCTCAGGTTCTTGATCAGCTATAGCCATGGCCCACTCGACGGATATCGCTGTCGTGTTTATTTCCACTGTGATCACGTCCTGTGTACAAACGAGCTTTAGCATTACGCTTTCGAAACACTTGATATTTCGAGAATCGGAACTCGACTCACCGAAAGAAGCCCGATTAGGGTGTCCTCGCTGAGATCGTAGTTATCCTAGAGCATGAACAAGGCGTCGAAAAAGTGCTGATTGGCCCCTCCGGTCTTGGGACGAGCAAAGAGTGTGCTCTTTCTGCAATTTACGAATAATTTTGGGTTGATTGATCGAATAGTTAGAAAAGAATTACTGGGTTCAAGCAAAAATAATGAAAAAAAAAACGAATTAAATGCAAGTTACAGACGAAACACTACCTTGATCAAACTTAAACTACCACCGTAAAAAGATTCCTTGATTGATATGAAAAATCTTGAGCTAAAACGTTTAAGATTTCATATGCAATAAAACGTATATAATAAATTGATGGAGATGAAGTTGGAGCATGAAGAGTTGTTACATTTAATTAATTTAGTATTTAATTACAATGTCTTATAAAATTCTAAAGGATGATTTAACTATAAATAATGTATTAAGGGTCATTTGGAAGGATATGAAGAATTTATGAAAATATAGTATTTGCTAAGAAATTATTCTTAACGTTGTTTTGTGTTCACCGACATCTTATTTGAGAGATCAACGGTTTTCACTAGAGCTCCTGCATCATTTTGTATCAGAGCTTGCAACGATGTCTTCTCGTCGTCAGCCTATCCCCGACCCCGTCGCTGAGACCGCAGCTCGTCGTCGCGCTGACGTCGTCGTCTTGAGTCGCCAGGTAACGGCTCTTACGGTTGAACTAGAAGAAATCCGACTTGCTCTCGCCGATGTTCTACCGAAAGCTCAACAACAACAACAACCAATTCTAATGCTTGGGCGCACCCTTGGTGATGAGCTCAATCCATATGATGCTCCTATCTGGGATGACGAGCCGATCTGGGATGACGAGCCAATATGGGATGACGAGCCGATCTGGGACGACGAGTCGTTGCCTCAAGCCGCTGCCTCGACATTGAATCTTGATGTCGTTTCTCCTGACCCACATCAGAATGTTATTGCCCTGGCGCCACTGCCTTCAGCTGATGCCCTAGCATTGAGTCCTGAGGTTGTTGCCTGTTGTGATGCGTCAAAACTTGTGATAGGGGCTGTCCGTGGTCAAGAAGTGCGGCCTTTTGCGTTTTTCAGTGAAAAACCATTCGGAGCTTGTGTTCGGTATTCTACATACGACGTGGAGTTTTATGCAATAGTACGATCAATCCTAAAGCCTATCAAATTCGTTTACCAGAACATATTCGTACTTTCGATGTCTTTAATGTCAAACATCTTATTTCGTATATCGGAGAAAATACGATGGAAGATGAAGTTAGAAGAGATTCGAGGTCAAATCGTTTTCAACCGAGTGAGAATGATGGAGATGAAGTTGGAGCATGTAGAGTTGTTACGTTTAATTAATTTAGTATTTAATTACAATGTCTTTTAAAATTCTAAAGGATGATTTAACTATAAATAATGTATTAAGGGTCATTTGGAAGGATATGAAGAATTTATGAAAAATATAGTATTTGCTAAGAAATTATTCTTAACGTTGTTTTGTGTTCACCGACATCTTATTTGAGAGATCAACGGTTTTCACTAGAGCTCCTGCATCATAAATGGAAAATATCAATAATATAATAAAAAGGTTAAAATAGGCAAATCAAATTTGAAAAACTTACCTTCATTATGAATACAATTAATATAAATACACTAAATTATATATACTCAATAAATTAATTACTTTTTTTACTAGAGAGAGGTAAACTATGATACTTATTTCAAAATCATAAACTTATTTTAATTTTTTTTCTAAATTACTCTTAAAATAATGTTATTTTCACCTTGTTGCAAAACTCGTTAGGAATTAAAAAATTAAATTTAATGGCTATTATTGATTATATGTATCATACCCCATACCACAAATGTAGTAGACGAGATGGTATACCTTACACCCTAGGATCAAGATGGTCATCTTGATCCAGGCCCACAATATAAAAACAAACTAGAATCAATTTCAGCCCAATATCACTTCTTACGTCATACAATACGTCACATCCCTCTTCAATAGGTCTTTCACGGTTTCATCACGAAAAAAAACTTCTCTCGCTCGTCCACCGCACTCCGCTGCACTCCGCCATCGCTCGCCGTCAAACCGAATCAACTATGCGGCTCGGATATAGTTCTTTCTCCTCACTGCCTCCAAGCTTCAATACGAGCTACCGTCGACGGTGAAACCGAATCAACTCGGCGGCTGAACAACCTAATTGGAATTCGAATCAAACCGGAGAAAACGAATCAACGTCGCTGTGAGATTTATTTGATAACCCTAGGTAATTCCCTTCTGATAATTTCATGAAATTTCTAACAAGGATTTGTATGATAACCCTAGGTAATATTAATTAATTATTGATATTGATTCCACTACATTTTGAACTTCATCAACATTGCCATACTTTTCATTTTGAAGTCACGGCTGTATTCGTGTTCATGACTGGAGATGCAACTACACATTTTAAACTGATGGTGTTTCATGTTTCATGTATTAGAGATGATGTTTCATGTTTCTGATTGTGTTTCATGTATATGAGATAATGTTTCATGTTTCATGTTTCAAGTATTGAAGATGATGTTTTAGGTTTCTGACTGTGTTTCATGTATAGGAGATAATGTTTATGTTTCATGTTTCATTTATTGGAGATGATGTTTCAGGTTTCTGATTGTGTTTCATGTTTCATGATTATGATTGTGCTTTTATCTTGTTACTTTCAGTTTTTAGGATCCTTTACATTATGTATACTATTTTCAATTTTTAGGATCATTTACATTATGTATACTATTATATATATATATATATATATATATATATATATATATATATTCTACCCCGTCTTTCAAATTTTCAAGTGATTATAATTTATGTCACTCTTCTTTGTAGGGTAAGGATATACAATTGTATTTGTAGCTAGTTCATAGTTAATTTCAAATGGTGTGTTGACTCGAAATTAATATTGCACGTGTTTAAATTGAGTGACCGCAGGTTCGTTATACTACAACCGATGGTACCACTTATTCTACCAGTACAACTCGGACTCGGCGGTGTGGGGCAACATCACGTGGGCCCACGCGGTGTCGAAAGACCTAGTCCACTGGCTCCACCTCCCCATCTTCATGGTCCCCGACCAATGGTACGACATCAACGTTGTTTGGTCCGGGTCTGCCACAATCCTCCCCGACGGCCGGATCGTCATGCTCTAAACCGGGAGCACCCACCACTCCGTCCAGGTCCAGTGCTTCGCCTACCCCGCCAACCTCTCCGACCCCCTCCTCATCCACTGGGTCAAGGACCCCAACAACCCCATCCCCATCCTGGTTAAGGAAGTTGAGAGCTTGAGATCAGACAGTCAGCGACTTCTACCCGGTCTCGCTGAGCGTGTCGAACGGGCTTGACACGTCAGCGAACGGTTCGGGGATTAAGCACTTGATGAAAGCGAGATTTGGATGATGATAGGAACGATTACTATGCGCTCGAATTTACGACGCGATTAACAACACGTCGGCTACGTATGTCCCGGAGCAGCTGGACGCGGGGATCGGGCTTAGATATGACTACGGGAAGTACTATGCGTCGAAGACGTTTTATGACCAGAATAAGCAGAGGAGGATTTTGTGGGGATGGGTCAGAGAAACCGATGCCGAAGAACTTGATATTTTGAAAGGATGGTCTGGTGTTCAGTCGATACCGAGGACCATCGTGTTCGACAAAAAATTGACAAAAAGACGGGTAGCAACATACTGCAGTGGCCGGTTAAGGAAGTTGAGAGCTTGAGATCAAACAGTGTTGAGTTTAATGATGTGAAGCTTGGTCCAGGATCAACTACACCATTTAAAGTCGACTCTGCATCCCAGGTTTTTGTATATGTATGTGTGGTGAAACAATTGCATCTGTTATTGCAGATGAAAGCCAAGTGCAACAGTCAATTTACCAACAAGCTCGAAGGAATGTTCAAGATATGGATAAATGTTGGAGTTTTCTAGTGTTAATTTATTTTAATGGAAAATTTTCATTTACAATTCTTTCCCGTTAATAAATCTCAACTCTTTGATGGAAAAATACACAAGTACTTGCATTTTGTTCAAAACGAAAATGAAGTTTAATAATCTGCAATTTGAAGTATCAAACCTTTAAAAATGAAGCATCATCATTTTAAAATGTAGTGTCACCATTATTTAAAGTATCACAATTTGAAGTATCATCATTTTAAAACAAAAATGATGATTAATAATCTGCAATTTGAAGTATCACGGAAGATTAATAATCTTCAATTTGAAGTATCACACCTTAAAAAATGAAGCATCATCATTTTAAAATGTAGTGTCACCATTATTTAAAAATGAAGCATTATTATTTAAAAACTGAAGCATAATCACTTAGAAATTGAAGTATCACACCTTTAAAAATTGAAGTATCACACCTTTATAGATCGAAGTGGCAATCTATAATCGAAGTGACGAACTATAATCGAGGGCGGCGAACGATCGGGGCCACCTTCGGTAGCTCCGGTGGTTTACATTATTGGTGCGAGATAAATTAAGAAAAGCGTCTATTTGAGATTGTATTTTCTTTTATGTAGTATGTCTTTTCTTCATATATTTTGCAAAAGCTTATTCATGCTACACTGACTGCTCGACACAAAAAAAGAAAAAAATAAGCAACGATAATTGCAGTTGGACTAGACTAACTATCCGAGTAAGCAACACAAAGTAATCAAAAGAAAACCGATCCATAAATCCTTTCCGAGTCTATTACACAAACTTTTTATTCCCTCGATGAATTTGCGAATAAAAATAAACGTATACGAAATGTTGGAACTGGAAACCTCATACCTTGCGCGCCACAAAGATGTTCTCTTCAGGTAATCGACAGTCTCTTGTCCAGCCTTAAAACAAGAACTCGACCAGCAGGCTACATGTGGTGGTTGGTTCTGGGTAGAGTCCCAAAACATGCTCCCACATGAAATCATGTCTTGTCAAGATTCCAACAACAGGTGATCTCTAGAATATAATTAAAAAAAAATCACACCCAACTATCTTTCAACATTAACAAATATCTCCGGCCTCCCCGTATATTTTGTAGTTTTACAGATTGACCCCTCTGTAGGAGATAGTATTTGTTAAGAAAATTTAAGGTAAAAAAAAATAATGTTGCTTATCCTTTGTGTTTTGGGGACGACACACAAGTGTCTGAGGCCAAGTTTTCTAGACAAGACGGCAGCTTTAGCGAGACTCGAGAGACATGGTTTCCACCACCATATGCGGCGACGTGTTAGTAATCGGTGTAGATCGACATACACGTCCATTTCCTCCTCATTCAAATACAAATCATCGACCTTCATCCCCTTTCCCAGTCCCGCCTTCGAAAAATCAAACGCGTGAAAAGCCTTCAAAACTTCCGATCCGGACAACACCCTGTTCTTTGTGAACTTCTACCCTTTGAGCAAAACTAACAAATGGGACCTCATAACAAGTCCGCACAGCTCGGGCGCATCCGTAAAGGGAGACTCGTCGACAATCGGGAAACCATTATGCCTAGTCATCTGCAGAGCATGCATAATGTTAACGACTTTCTCAACTCCATAAAACGTGATCAACGGACCAAAATGAAAGTTGACACAGAAAGAAATGAAGGTTGACAGAGTGGAAAATGAATGTCAGCATCAATATGAGAATAACCAGGAATTTGAGAATTTAGGATTTCATCATAAAAAACAACTTGATTCTGAGTCAATTGAATCCAAAAAACACATACCCTATATAAAAAATATACAATTCGAAATAAAAAATATCAAAAAATTGGGGGAATTGAAGTGCATACCTTCGACGAGAATAGATGACAAATCTAATAAATCTTCCACAATCAAACGATCGAGCAAATTAAATTCCAATAAACAATGGAGACGTAACAATCTCTGATTTCAAGTAAAGAGCGACGTTCACTACAGGCAATCGCGGAATTGAAGACACGGAGGTGAACGACGATGAACGGCGGCGACAATCAATCGCGAAATCGAATTTGAACGGGGACGATCTCAAGCAAACGAGGAAGAAGATGAAACGCAGCTCGGTGATGATGGTGGTGAGTTGCGGCGGTAGCGATGGCGTGAATTGCAGCGGTGGTCGTGGTGGTGAATCGCTGTGCGGTTGTGTTCAGCTGAGAAGTGACCATTTTCCGCTAGAAGAGAAAAATTGAAAAAAAAAAGGGAAAAGAATCCCTAAACTAATTGACTGATAATTATATAGCGTTGACCAGGTGTAAGATGTGTATCTTACATTGGGGAGTAAGATATAAATTGTCGTAGTAGACATCTATGTTTTGATTTTTTATTTTTATTTTTTGATATTTTTTACTAAACATTAATGTATCATAATACTCTCTTCCACAATTGAAAATGTATTTTTTTGTTAGAGCACAAAAATTGAGAAATATAGTACACTCCATTTCACGAGAAATGGAAAATTAACATGATATTATTAGAGACCTTAATTCTAATTTATTTAAAGATATTTTATAATAAAATAAACAAGTAAAAATCTTTTAACGATACAACAAGTCTCATTAAAAAACAAAAAGATTGGCACTGAGATTATGCTTATGGTTGTGATAATAATAGGTATACTTGGGTGGATTGGAATTGGAAAATTGAGAGGACCACGGGACGATCACATCAATCCGGCCCTACTCGATTACGAATGAATAGGGAGATGACAATACCGATAGGGGCCACGAAAATTATTGGGGGCTTTCCCACCGGACATTGTTTCCCTGGATCTACCAACGTTGATTTGTTTGTTTTCTTGGATCGACCAATTCTACATTGATTTTTTCTACTATTGAACTTTCCAAAGATGCTTCCTCCAAATAATGTATCACTCCAAAATTCACATTTTAAATTTAATACTGGTGCCTTGAATGTACCATACTTTGCTTTCTACTTCAACCCTCAGATTTAGTTATATAACAATGAGCCGTTAGATTTTGTTTTAGCACGTTTTATCCGGGTAGTAAGATACGGGGCTGGGCTGTGTACGGAGGGTTGGAGAACGATACTAATACATGTAAATTTATATTTGGAGAAAGGGTTGAGCTAGATCTAGAAAATAACAAAGGTTTGAGCTCGAAGCTTCTTCTGATTGGATTTTTATTATCCAGACTTTTAATATCGTGTTATATTTACTAATTAGTGCCGCCTCCTAAATCGAAGGGATAAAACACTTATTTATAGTGTTTATTCGAATCATTACATGCAGACCACGTCCTAAGTCTATAGCATTAAATGGAGCTACTCGTGACCCGGGGTCCGGGATTCGGTTTGTGGATGAGGCTGGTGGGCTCGCATGGGCGACGTCCCGCTCCCTTCGAGGAGGAGTTCTCCCCACGATGATCCTACAGTTTCAATACCTCGTGACTCGGAATCGAGACCACGACGATTCACTCCTCAACATTCCGAACGAAATCTGATCTGAAGATAGCGGTGAGGATGTATCACATGGAGCATATGGTAGAGTGTGCCACTAAACGCTCGACCTTTGAACGGGTAGCGTTCGTTTGCAAGCGAAACCCTGATAATTGCCCGTTCAAATTGTGTGCTACTAGGAATGAAGAAACACTCTGGAAGATTACGAGGCTGAACTTGAATCACGAGTGTGTCAATAATTTGGATCAGACTACCGATCGACATGTGTCGAGCAAGGTTGCCGCTACTTACTTTGCACGTCAGTTAGTCGACGATGAGATCACATTAAAGCCGAAGACAATGATACATGATCTGAGGAGATTGTACGGAGTTCACATCGATTAAAGCTTCGCCCTGCGGACGAGGAACTTGGCCGTTGAAATGAAGTACGACAACTATCAGGATTCATATCAGATGCTCCCGTCATATCTGCACGTGCTGAAAGAATGTAATCTAGGGACTCGGTATGATATTCAGACGACTAGTGAGGGCGTGTTCTGTCACATGTTTGTTGCACTTGGGCAGTGCATTAGTGCATTTCAGCAGTGCACTCTGCGTCCTGTCATAGTACTCGACGCCACTCATTTGAAGGGAAAAAATAGTGGTGTGTTATTTGTTGCCGTCACAAAGGACGGAAATGAGCAGATTTTCTCGCTTGCCTTTGGTATCGGTCCGATTGAGAATGACCTGGAGTGAACGTGGTTTCTAGAGCACCTCAGGCTTTGCTACGATGCAGACGATCTGCTCATTGTGTCCGACCAGCATAAGAGCATCGCGAATGCTATTCTGAGTGCCTATCCCCACGCAACCCGTGCGTTGTGCTGTCACCACCTCGAGAAGAATCTAGCAATGTACCGCTCTCATGTGATCACAATTGTACACAAAGCTGCCTATTGTTATGGAGTGGATGAGTTTGAAAAATATTTATCTGATTTGGAGAAAATCAGTGGAGACGGTGCTTATAGGCGCCTCGTTGGAATCGATGTTGAGACCTGGGCAAGGTCAAAATGTGTTGCACGACGATATGGTTTCATGACATCGAATTCCGCCGAAGTCTTCAACAGTGCTATCAAATGGCCACGACGATTACCTGTTTGTGTTATGCTTGAGTCGATTCGTGCGATGATTGAGAGATGGTTTGACGAGAAACGAAGGAAGGCTATTGAGAGAGAGGATGAGCTGGCCGAAGAGGCATTCGCAAAGATGTCTAATCAGAATCAGTTGAGTCATCATCTTACTGTTCGGGAGGTCAATGTGGGGACCGTGTTTAGAGTTGAGAAAAACGGCAGTACCTATCTCGTGGATATCACGAGACGCATGTGTGATTGTCGGGAGTTCGACTTAGACTTAATGCCGTGTTGTCATGTTGCTACCGCTATACGATATGTTATCGGTTTTCTTACATCTTTTAAATTTTAAACAATCAATTAATGCCACTTACTTGATACTTTATGTAGACGAGCTAGATTTTCATTGTTACGATTTCGTCGGCCCCTATTTCAAGCAAAGCAGCTTGAGAGAGATGTATGCGACTCCTATTGTGCCATTACCACACGTTGATGATTGGGTTGTCCCTCCAGAAATAGCTTCGTACGTGTGTCTTCCACCAGAAGTGGTTAGCCAGGCTGGACGTCCGCGGCTGAATCAGGTTCATTCTGCAGTTGAGGGCTCTGCGTCTGCTCGTTGTGCACAGGTTTGTTCTTCGGACCTAATACTGTGTCGTCATTAGTTTGATAAAAGACCTAATATCGTGTCGTTGTGTGCAGGAGTGTACGAAATGTAAAGGCGTAGGACATAACAGACGCGTGTGCAAAGCTTACATCCCTCCAGAAGGCGTTTATTTGAATGTCCCTCCGGAAGCCTCAGGAACGCAGGAATCGAGTCGAAGAAGGCAGAAGAAAAAGTGCAGCATTTGCAGAACCGAGGGCCACACAAAAAAAAAATGTCTGATGCGTGTGGATTGATGGCTTTTCTTGTGTTTGGTTGATTTAATTATCTTGCTCTAGACATATGCTGTGTTTCTTTGGATATTTGCAGTGGTTTTTGGTATAACTATGTGATAAGTAGGTCAGGGTATGTAAAGAAAAACAGTAAGCACATTCTGCATATTCAGTACTCCATCGAGTAACCCATTCGAGTAACTCATTCGATTAACCCAATCTTGTAACCCATTCGATTAACCTATTCGAGTAACCCATTCGATCAACACATTCTTGTAACCCATTCGAGTAACCCAATCTTGTAACCCATTCGATTAACACATTATTGTAACCCATTCGATTAACCTATTCGAGTAACCCAATTTTGTAACCCATTCGATTAACATATTCTTGTAACCCATTCGATTAACCTATTCGAGTAACCCAATCTTGTAACCCATTCGAGTAACCCATTCTTGTAACCCATTCGATTAACCCATTCGAGTACATTAGGGTTTGCATCGAGTACATTAGGGTTACCATCGAGTAACCATTGTGTAGTTAAGGATGCCCCATCGAGTAACGAAGAACATGACCCATTTTTTTTCAATTTTAAGGTCGTTCTTCAATTTCTAAGTGTGTATTTGCGTATGTAACTTCATTTTAATGATAAAAAACATTCATTAAACATGTTTGATGTTCAATTTTGGAGTTCTAATCCATAGCATGTCAACATTGAACAATATCATAATTTGTTTGTTGTAAACTTACTTAAGATATTTAGAAAAATAAGACTAATGTTCCACATTTCACTTGTTTTCACTCTAAATGAATCAATTGATCATCTAACCTGTTTTATTAATGTTTTAAGTCTCTAAATTGAACTTATTAGTGTAAATAACAACTTAATTATCTAAACAAAAGGCCAAAAAAATACTAATTTTACATCATTACCCGATGGTTAGTCGATGGTCATTCGAGTAACAGCCCATCGACTAACCAGGGAGATTTATGATTACAGGATTCAGGCCATTCGAGTAACCTTTTCCAGTAACTCATTCGAGTAACCCAATTCGAGTAACCCATTCGAGTAACCCATTCGATTAACACATTCGAGTAACCAATTCGATTAACACATTCGAGTAACGTTTTTAAAGTACTCTGCAGATTCCAGGCCTGATTCTACATTACACGATGGACATGCTCATGGTTACTCAATGGTTACTCGATCGCACCAGACGATCGAGTAATCTCTAGGCAGATTGAAAAAAATATTTTTTTACACATTTAAACACCCAAACCTGCAACCTTCTTATTAATCAAACACCTTTCCAAGACAGAAATACCAACAAATAATTATAGTTTGAAACACTCTAATCCAAAACAAATACCAACAATACTAAACAAGTCTCTAAAGTGTCGAGAATAAATCATCTTAACGATACTCTTCATTCGTGTATCCTTCCTGTGCTAACCAATAAATCATCCTAGCAATATAAGCTCTGTACATAACGATGTAAGCAATGTCAATAGTCTTCTCCTCGTGAGTTAATTTTTCGTTGAACAAGCGATCCAGGTACATGCAACAAATCGGCCCACACGAGCTCTCGTCGTCTTGCAATATTTGTCGATCCGTGGGCATCAGCTTAACCTTGAAAGCACACTTCTTACGCTCCCTGAAACATAAAAATTGAAACCACACGTCAATATCATATAAGAAAAAATATAAAACACATAATGAAATCAATGAACATACCTGAGACTGTTATGTTCCCACCATGCCAGGCTGCGCTTTTCAACAATCGAGGTAACAAATCTGTCAGGGGCTTCAGCTGTTTAACTCTGATCTTGGGATTTGGGAGAGTATGCAACAATGAATCATACAATTCGACAGTCCAGGTGTCGAAAACAATGACCACCACGATCCAGTGAAAGTTATCCAAGTTGCAAACCAAGGCCACCTTACATACAAACAATGAAAATATAAGAAATCAAAGAGAACGCAGTTTATTCAAATTCAGTTAACATACCTGATGGATATTGTACCAACTATGACCACCACCACCCGGACCCGATACAACTTTTCTCATATCCAAAGGTGGGATCCAATTCTTGTATCTCTGCTCGAAATCAGGTGACGTCTGTATGCTTCAGTTTCCCGTATTCGAGGCACAAATTATTCTTTGGAAAGGAAATAAATATTGAATTTTATGTCAGTAAAAACATGATAAAAATAAAATACAACAAACATAGATAAAAGACATTCACTTACAAAGAAGCTGGGACCGAAGATCTGTTGCGAATGATCCTGCACGTAACGCTTCACCCCTTTCCTATTTCTAATTTTTTGTTTCATGAACGCAATATACAAGTCGAGTTCCTGAATATTGAGACGTTGTTAATATTTAAACATAAATTAATAAGGTTATAATTTAAAACATTACCTGAGAAGTGAACCAAATAGAGGGACTTTCCACATCGTCGAAGAATTTTTGATCAAGAATCAGATCATCACAGCATTTCAGCTTAATGCAGGAATCGGGCCTCGAGTTTTTGTACACCTTGTACATCTTCATGCTTCTTTTACCGCGTTCCCTGCTAAACGCTCGGATGAAAGGGCTATGCAAGTACTTGGAAGTATAAACAACACGAGGTCAGAGGCTGCTCTCCCCGTCATCATCGGGCACCTCATCCACGTCGCCCTCATCCTCGTCAGTGAAGCACAAGGGCACCTCATCCTCGCCATCATCATCGTCATCAGCAGTTGGCTCTGAGAAGATATCAAAGTTCCACTCCGGATTGAGGGAGTTGTATACTAAATGTCGATATTTAGTTATATGAAACTCTTAAGTGATTGCCTTATTCCTATTTATGAAGCGAACAATGATTGCACTTAAATAGTAGTTAAAACTATACTAGCAATTGTCCAAGATTATATACGTTGTAGTTAGTGTGGTGGGCGACGACTCACGGAAGATCACACTATCGGTTACTCGTTATAATCGAACAGTAGCTCACGACCTAGATGGACGGGACTATCCATCGGTACAGTCGTAGTGTAATTGGAAATAGTTTGTCTTAACTATTATGTTATACTTGTACACGTGGTGTATTGAGCGGACCGTTGAGTAAAAGTTCGGTTAGGATTGCCTTTGATAATAGAACTAAAACTCAGTGCGTTATATTCTTAATCCCCGATATAATTGCGGGTGTGTGCGTATAATATTAGTGACTTTGATTTTCCAAAAGAATTGACTGATTAGAATATTCGGTCAATTACCGGCAAATTTGGGTCACTGTATTTTATGTATGACATGCTGTGAATTATAGGAGGGACAGTGTGTCCCGGAAGGGTTGATAATGTCCCCGAGATGAGCTCATAAAGTTTATCATGTAAACCCTGCAGGTGGATTTGATCCGCATGATAATAAGGTTGAGTGGTATTAGTCTCGGAAATAAAAGAGGTGAATTAATATAATTTGCAATAAATTCAACTTAATTCAAGGACATTTATATCTTAAATACACGAAATAGATTAATGCTAAAAAAAGGAAAATATTATTTGATATAATATGAATTAATATAATTTGCAATAAATTCAAATTAATTCACGGATATTTATATCTTAAACACACGAAATAAATTAATGCTAAAAAGGAAAATATTATTTGATATAATATGGATTAATGTGGGAGTATTTATAGAAATAATAATATGAAGATTGCATATAATGTAAATATGGTATAGATAATATCCTAGCCTCTATTGTAGAGATTAGTTGCCTTAAATTAGGATACGTTTCTTGTATATATTCTGGCTGTATTTTTCTTCATTCAATAAGAATTTGGGTTTTACTCCTTTTCATGGTATCAGAGCTCTAGGTCTATTATCAAACACAAAAAAAAAAAAAAAAAAAATTATTAAGCAAGGAGCCATGCCAGGAGACGAAGGCAAGGGCTCGAAAGGCAAAATTATTCCGACAAGTTCTCCTCTGTACCTTCATCCATCAGATAGCCCTAATCTCATGTTGACACAAATCGTTTTTGACGGGGATAATTATGATCTATGGGCTCCCGCCGTAAGGAATGGTTTGGATGCAAAGAACAAGTTGAGTTTTGTTGAAGGAAAGGTTAAAAAGCCGATCGTTGAAGGCGAAGAGGATGATATTGAATCCGTGGCTTGGAGACAATGCAATGCCATGTTGAAAGCATGGTTGCGGAATGTAATTACTCCAAAATTACATCCAAGTATTACTTTTGAGCAAAATATCTCAGAAGTATGGGAAGAGTTGAAAAATAGGTACTCTGCCGGAAACGCACCAAGGGTACATCAATTGAAAGGAGACCTTGCGGAGTGCAAACAAGGGAGATTGACAGTGGTAGAATACTATACAAAATTGAAGACAATTTGGGACGAACTTGCAAACTATAGCAAGATCCCAAATTGCACTTGCGGAGCAGCAGTCGAGATGGCTAAGGAACGGGAAGAGGAGAAGGTCCATCAATTTTTAATGGGTCTTGACAAGAATTTGTACGGACATGTACGTACAAATTTGCTAATGGAAGACCCCATTACGAGTCTATCCCGTGCCTATGCGCTGATTCTGCGTGAGGAAAGACACTCGAATGTGATAAAAATTAAGGAAGAAAGTAACGAGGCAGCCATGGCTGCAAGGCACGTTGGTACAGGAAGGGGAAGAGGCTACTCAAATCAGGACCAAGGTGAAGAAGAGGAGTCGCCACCACCCAAGTGTACCCATTGTGGTAAGTTTTATCATACAGAAGAAAACTGTTACGATAAACACGGGTATGAAACCGTGAAGAGCAGAGAAAGGGGAAGAGGCCGTCGTGGAGGCAGTGGACGCGGGCGCGGGAGAGGACGTTCGCAAGGTCGTGGACAGCAAGGGAACCACCAAGCTAACGCAGTAGGAAATGCTACATGGGCAAAGGAAGGTGAAGGATCAAGGCAAAACACGCCATTCACTAATGAGGAAATCGAAAAGATTCGTTATTTGCTCAATGCCAGTCCCGAAGGTAATGACAAGCTAGCAGGTATGCGCATCAATATTGATAAAAAATGGCTAATTGATAGTGGAGCGTCACATCACATGACGGGAAGGAGAGATTACCTTACGAACGTGTGGGTCGAGGACCCGTCGTTTGTAGGGCTGCCCGATGGACGAAGTGTAAAGGCCAGTGAGCATGGCGAAGTTATTTTGAGTGAAAAATTCACTTTAAAGGATGTGCTATATGTCCCTTCATTGACTTGTGACTTAATCTCCGTAAAACAGTTGATCCATGAAAACAATTGTGTAGTAACATTCTTTCCCGACTATTGTGTAATGCAGGATCAGGTTACGAAGACGGAGATTGGTAGAGGTGAGCACAGTGATGGGGTTTATTATTTTCAAGCAAATAAAGTTGAGCAAGTAAAGAAGGTGTCGATGACAAAGGAGGGCGAGTTGTGGCATAGACGACTTGGTCACCCGTCAAGTAATAAATCGTCTTATTTTTCTGCATTAATTGGTTGCAATTTAAGTTGGAATATTGGTCAAATTTGTGATCCTTGCTGTAGGGCTAAGCAGACACGTTCGTCTTTTAGCCTTAATGATAAGCGTTGTGATACTTTATTCGGTTTAATTCATTGCGATATTTGGGGAAAATATCATGTTGCTAGTTTGTCGCGTGCACAATATTTTTTGACCATAGTAGATGATCATAGTAGGGGAGTGTGGATATACCTTATGAAAGAAAAAAGTGAGGCTGGACATTTGATGAAGGTTTTCTGTCAAATGGTCAAAACTCAGTTCGGGAAAAACGTTAAAATAATACAGAGTGACAATGGAACCGAACTTTTATCTGGGGCGATGCGACATTATTATGAAGATAACGGAATTTTATTTCAAACTAGTAACGTGGAAACACCTCAACAAAATGGGAGAGTAGAGCGAAAACATCGACACATTCTCGAAAAAGCTAGAGCTTTGAGATTTGCTGGTAATTTGCCTTTGCATTTTTGGGGGGAATGCGTTTTGACAGCAGCATACCTTATTAATCGAACACCAACGCCCTTGCTCCAAAATAAAACCCCATATGAGATATTGTATCATAAACAACCTGATTTGAAAATTTTACGTGTGCTAGGATGTTTATGTTACGTTCACAATAAAGATAAACCTCGTGACAAATTTGGGGAACGGGGAAAGCGATGTGTATTTTTAGGGTACCCACATAGCAAAAAAGGATGGAAAGTGTACGATTTAAAGGAAAAGCGATTGTTTGTCTCGCGGGATGTGAATTTCTTTGAGCATGTTTTTCCCTTTTATACGTCCATCGATTCGACCGATCTAACGAAGCATATGGACCAAGATGATAATCATGTTGAAGTCTTTGATGAAGAAAGTAATGAGCAGCCACATGGGAACTTGGGGATTGAAACACCCCCTGCTGATGACGTGGTCCTCAACTCTGATAGTAGCGAAAGTCGAGACCCGACAACTACTATGATAGAAACAACAGTGGTTACACCTGAAAGTGTGGAGGCTGAAAATGTTGGTCGAGGAGCAAGGGAGAAACGAGAGCCATATTGGAGAAAAGATTACGTGTGCAAGTCTATGAGAATTATAAAACCCATCACAAAAGCTCACCAAGATCAATCGAAGTCTCCGCGATCAGGTACTCGTTACCCTTTAGTTAACTATGTTATTACAAATTGTTTTTCCAACACTCACAGGTCATACATGGCAAAGCTAGACGAAGTACAAGAACCTAGAAACTACCGTGACGCAGTAGGTGACCCAAAGTGGCGAGAAGCTATGCACAAAGAAATCACGGCTCTCGAAACGAATGGGACATGGAAGGTAGTCGATTTACCGATTGGAAAGAAAGTACAAATGGGTGTACAAAGTGAAATACAAGGCCGACGGATCAATTGAACGATATAAAGCTAGATTAGTAGCTCAAGGTTTCACGCAAGTGGAGGGGATCGATTACAATGAAACTTATGCACCAGTCGCGAAAATGACCAGTGTTCGATGCTTGTTGGCCGTGGCAGTTGCAAAAAAGTGGCATATTGACCAATTGGATGTCAACAACGCCTTCCTACATGGAGATTTGGAAGAAGAGGTTTATATGAGGATTCCTCAAGGGTTTGAACGAAAGGGGGAGAACAAAGTTTGTCGACTATTGAAGTCATTATATGGCTTGAAGCAAGCGTCGCGAAATTGGTTTGCCAAACTTGCGGAGTCCTTAAAGAGGTATGGTTTCGTTCAATCTCTAGCCGACTACTCCTTGTTCACTTATAATAATGGAAAGACCTTCATTAGGGTATTGGTATATGTGGACGACATGATAATTGTTAGTAATGACAATATCGCAAGCACCAAATTTAAAGAGTTTCTTGATAGGCATTTTGGAATTAAAGACCTGGGAAAGCTAAAATATTTCCTAGGAATTGAAGTTGCACATGGGCAAAAAGGATTATTTATAAATCAACGAAAGTATGCTTTGGGGATAATCGAAGAAGTGGGTATGAGCGGAGCAAAGCCAGTGTATACGCCTATGGAGACTAATCATCAGTTGGAGCTAGCAAATGGTCATTTACTCAAAGATGCAATGAAGTATCGAAGGTTGGTAGGTCGTTTGGTTTATCTGACGATAACACGGCCAGACTTGGTGTACGCTGTACACATACTGTCACGATTCGTAAGCAACCCGAGAAGAGAACATTGGGATGCTGCATTGAGAGTAGTTAGATACATAAAGTCTAACCCGAGCAAAGGAATTGTTTTAAGCAAAGACTCAGATTTGGAGTTACGAGGCTACTGTGATTCAGATTATGGAAGATGTACGATAACTAGAAGATCCTTGAGCGGTTATTATGTTTCCCTTGGTTCATCTCCTATTTCATGGAGAGCAAAGAGGCAGGCCACCGTATCGAGATCCACTGCGGAGGCAGAGTACCGTGCGATGGCTAGTGCTGCGAGTGAATTAATTTGGCTCAAATCGTTCTTAGCCTCGTTGGGAGTTTTTCATACAAAGCCGATGACACTATATTGTGATAATCAAGCGGCAATCCATATTGCAAAAAATCCGGTATTTCACGATAGGACGAAGCACATCGAAATCGATTGCCACTTCATTAGGCAACACCTCATCGAAAATACCATAAAGACGATACATGTACGCAGTAAGGAACAAGTGGCGGATTTGTTCACTAAGGCACTCGGAAGTGAAGCGTTCAATCATTTGCAACGCAAGTTGGGACTTGGACTTCCAAGTGGTCCAACTTGAGGGGGAGTATAGAAATAATAATATGAAGATTGCATATAATGTAAATATGGTATAGATAATATCCTAGCCTCTATTGTAGAGATTAGTTGCCTTAAATTAGGATACGTTTCTTATATATATTCTGGCTGTATTTTTCTTCATTCAATAAGAATTTGGGTTTTACTCCTTTTCAGTATTCAATTATATTAATTTAGTGGAGTTTAATATAATTTATGGAATTTTAATTAAAGTCTTTTGAGCTTGAAGACTGTGTTAATTAAAAGTCCATTAGAAGCCCACTCCTAATCCTCCTAAGGGTCCCCAATGTATCCTATAAATACACCATTGATGATCTCAGAATCTCGAACCCTAGTAATATGAGATGGACGAAAATTACAAAAGAGAGAGAGAGAGAGAGAGAGAGAGAGAGAGAGAGAGAGAGAGAGAGAGAGAGAGAGAGAGAGAGAGAGAGAGAGAGAGAGAGAGAGAGAGAGAGAGAGAGAGAGAGAGAGAGAGAGAGAGAGAGAGAGAGAGAGATAGATCAAGTCATCGGTAGATAATCGCCCACACGATTTCCGAAGGCTGGTGAAGGATATACATTGGAAGTTTCGTAGGTCTTCAATAGATTTATTTTCCGACAAATAAATCGAAGGTAAATTAAATAATTCAGCTATTTAATCTATGTATGTTCATCGAAATATTATCGAAAAACAAGATCCGACAAACGGGGATCCAAACCGGGACGAGTCGGGAGGTAGCGTTCGTGGACCGCCGGACCGCCGGCGACTCGAGGACCCGGCTGGACGGATCACCGCGAGGAGCCCTCGGCTGGGCAGCCCAACGCCCGCCTGGGCGGCGGGTGAGCGCTCGCGGATGGAGCAATCGAGCGGTTGCGGCTTCGCCGTGGCTAGGTCTCGATCGGGCTGCTCCTCCGCGACAACTCCGGGCTGTTCGGTCGTGGTTTCCCGGAAGTCGATCGGAGTTAGTTTTACGACCTCCGGGTGATCTATTTCCAGCACAGATGGCTCGCAACATCGATCACAACAGCTGGTGTCGGCGTGCTGGACGTCCCGATATCAAAAGGATTAATCGACAGAGGCGTGCGATAACTCGAGGACTCAAATGGATAGGCCGGTGGCGGCATCTAGTAACCCTAAAATGGAAAGACTGGACCCTGGAATGGAAATACTAGACCCGGCATCTGGTAACTCTCGAATGGAAATACTGGAGCCTGCATGCGGTAATGCATCCATGCGTCAGCGTCTCCAAACGAATACTGAGGGGGGTCAGGCACCGCCGACGTCGAGAATCGAGGAGGTACTCTGAGCACAGTAGTATCAGGAATGTCCTCGCAGTGGTAGGAATGACGAGGAGGTGAACTCTGAGGGGGCGAGGTAGGCTCATCGTACACTGGCATCGAAGGATAAGGCCGTGGCTGAGAGTGTCTTTTTGTTGGAGTCGTGTACTTAATGTCTAGATTTAAGTAACGGTAACTCCCGATCATAGCATTTAATCTATTTAATTAATAAACAATTGTTTGCTTTTAATTATTCGATAATTAAATATATGCAAAATATAGTCCTAGATTCTATACGTTGTAGTTAGTATGGTGTGCGGGCCCACACAGAAGATCATACTATCGGTTACTTGTATTTAATCAAACAGTTGCTCACGACCTAGATGGACATGGACCAATCCATCGGTATAGTCGTTGTGTGAGAGAGAAAATAATTTGTCTTAATTATTTTATCACACTTGTACACTTGGTGTATTGGACGGATCGCTTGAGATTTATCGATTAGGATTGCCTTGGATAATCGATTCAAGTCTCAGAGTATTTTATTCTTAATCCACGATACTATTGCGGGTTTGTATATTTAATATATGTGACTTTGATTTTCCTAAGGAATTAACCGATTTAATTATTGGGTTAATTACCGGCTAAGTTGGGTCACTATATTTTATATATGACATGCCGTGAATACTTGACGGGAAAGTGTATCCCGTAAGGGTTGATAATATCCCCGAGATGAGTTCATAAGGAATTATTGTGTAAACCTCATGAGTGGATTTGTTCCGCACAATAATTAAGGTTGAACGGTACTATTCTCGGATACAAGAGATGAATAAATTAATTAGCAATAAATTAATTTTATTCATGGATATTTAAATCTTAAATACACGGAATAAATAATACTACCGGAGAAATATTATTTGATATAATATGGTTTAATATTGGGAGTGCAATTAATTTATATAATCGAAAATAAATTAATTAATATTAATGGGATTAATAGATTTGGGCTTGGGCTCAATTTAATCATTAACATTGGAAGTCCAATATTCCACCTCCTTTAGATCCCCTACGTAGCCTATAAAAGCACTACATGGTCTTCACAATTCAAGACGTCAATCATAAGATTATCATACTTGATATTCTAGAGAGTTCGTGAAGGAGATCCATAAGGTTGGAGGATCGTCGCCCACACGACGTTCAAGCTAGTGCAAGGAATACGTAGGAAGATTCAAAGGTCTTCAATTGATTTCGTTTCTCCGCACAACGAATCAAAGGTAAAATCATAAACTCCCTTGTATGAATTTATGTGAATATAATTGTGATATATACATGAACATACGATCCGGGAAAACGACGAACCTCGGGGACGGGGATTCGAGATCCCCGGCGAGGATCGAGAGGGGCGGCCGAACCCTAGGGTTCGACCGCCGGTACGCGCGGCGAAAGGGGAGCCCCGGATGGACGCCGGGGCATGCGATCGACTTCGGTCCTTCGACGGCGGCGTGCGCACGGGGAGCCCCTTCGACGGCGGCGTGCGCACGGGGAGCCCCGGCTGAAGCCGGGGCGGGCGATCGAGCTGGGCTCGATCGCGATGGGCAGCCGCGGGCTGGTGCCGCGGCCGGGCGCCCTCCTCCTCGTGTGGCGGTGGCGGTGGCGGTGCCGCGGCCGGACTCACCGCCGACGGGTGCTGGTCGAACAGCCCCGCGGGGATGCACCCCGCATCCCCGGCGATCGCCATGCACGGCGATCGCGAACCCCGCGTGGGGTTCGGCTAGGGTTTCGCCCTCGCGGCGATTCTCTCGTCGGACACCGGTGACGTGGTGTTCATGATCGGTTTCCGGCGACGGGATTTCGGTCGGGGTTATCGGTTCCGCAAATTTTGATACCCCGGGATATCGATTTCCAACAATTGGTATCAGAGCGTTTGGTTTCGTGTTCATGTATGTGTTCAATTATCGTTCTACCATGCAGGGATTCCGACTATCATGGTTTAATTACTTGTTAATTATTTTTTTACCATGATTCGAGATTCGTTTTGTGTTGATGAATGCTTGTAATAGGAAAAATTCGGGGGTTGACCGAATTTAGATTTATTATTATTGTTCTATGTTTTCCATAAATTGTATAGGGTCGATTTTATGTATAGAATCGATAAAGGAATTGTAATTTAAATTTTTGTAATTTATTTACGTTGGATCGATGCCGATACGACCGCCGGAAAACACATGTGACGAAGGAGAAGATGTGAGGGAAAACTAGGGCTCGGGATCGATCATGAGATCGATCCCATGGTGATCGATCAAGGGGGCGTGGGGGCTGCCCGCGGGAATCCTCGGCCACGCCGGCCACCGGTGGTGGTGGCACGTGGGCTGAGGTGGCGGCGGCGCTCCTCCCCGGCCGGCGATCGATGGTGGGGGACGCGGGGTCCTCGTGATCTCGTGTTCTCCTACCAAGATTTACTTTCCTAATTAATTCGGTTTTCCAATTTTGAGTATTCCTATTTTTGGGAACTCTCATGGAATAGGAAAAGAATTAATTGGAATTAATTTATTTCCTTATTTTATTATGGAAGTCTTCTAGAATATTCAAGTCTTACTTGAATAGGATTCTAGAGACTTAATAGAATTGGAAAGGAATAATAATTAATTTGGAATTAATTTATTTCCTAATTGATTATTCCTATTTTATGGGAATTTTCATAAACATGGAAATTAATTAATCTTGGAAAGTAGAAGAGTCCTAATTTATTTTATTTCCTTATTCTATTATAGAAGTCTTCTAGAATATTCCAAGTCTTACTTGGATAGGATTCTAGAGATTTAATAGAATTAGAAAGGAAAATAAATAAATAAAAATATTAATAATATTTAATTTTATTTTTGATTTATTCGATTGAATTATTTTTCGAATTAAGTATCTTTTGGATTTATTAAAAATAAATAGATTTAAATATTGGAATTAATATTCTCGTCACATGGAGCATTCAAGAACGAAGACTGAAGACTAGAAGATGCGTACGGAGATGGAATAAAGCCATGATAGTCGGAAAATAATTTTCTAGTATTATTTTGACTATGTGATACTATGTGCTTTATTACTTGTATGCATGCTATATGTGTTTACTTTATGCACTAGATAGCGTATCCCTTTATTGTAAAAAGCTAAGTGGGAGAGGGGATGGAAACATTCCCATGGTCTCCATTACTGTTCTCTTGGTGATTCTTATGGACTTTTGAAGTTCGTATAGATGTGTCATTGGAGGAGAATTCTTGTAATTCCTTTTACAAGAAACATTGATTAAGTTTATCAAACAATGCCTAATTTGTCTTTCTGAAACTGACTTCAAGTCGACTCATTCTCACCCCGGGGAGTGGAATGGAGCCAAAGCCACTTGGTCATGTGGATGACACAAATTAGAGACCTTCGTACCATCCTTTTGAAGGTGGATCGATTGTCTGCTCGGCTCCCTCATCTAATGAGAGATAGGGTTGTTCGCATGGTGAATCACTGGTTAGAAACTTCGAGTTTCACTTATGATTCTCCGCGTCTTGATTTACGAAAATCGAATGGATCATGTAATTGGGAGTCAATTATAAAAGTCCCTTGGTGTAGTAAACGTCCACACCACGTGGCTTGCTATACTAACGGATTTTGGATTAATTGATGTAGACAGTTATAAGTAATTGTGAAGAATTGTGAAGTCGTCGTAAACGTCCACACCACGTGGCTTGCGGTGATGTAGCAATTCCAAACGATTTACTTTAGTGCTGAGTAATGGTTTACACTTAGATACGCATTATAGTATTCCTCCCCACGAGGTTACGCTATAAGTGATGTATGACCAAAGAAAATCTAATTGCTAAATCATTTGGGTGGGTAAACTTCCGCACCACGTGGCTTGCCTTACCTGATGGGATTTTAGATGTAATTAGTAATTTAATGATATTATTTGAGGGAGATAATATCGAATATTAAATTGATTGTTTGTTTAAATGTGCTTATAGGTTTAGAGTATAGCTATGAATCCACTTTCTGTGATACTCAAGGAATTCAATGCACTGGTTCCATACTATGTTGGATGGAATAAAGAGTTAGACATTACCCAGACTATTGCTGAGTACAAGTTAGTCCTCAGTGAACTTTGTCCTCCTGAACCTACAAGTGTCTCAACTGTTGAGGAAAAAGTTGATTTTGAGAAGTGGGGAAATGCTTTTGAATTAACCACTAATCATGATATCATGCTGAAACTCAAGCTAATGTTTAGAGACAACGTGAAGGTTAGAAAAGAGGCGATGAGGATACTCATAAAGGTCAGTCGCTTCGAGGAAACGCTTGGACACGTTTTCGAGATGTTGGACCTTTTGGATGAGTTGAGACAATCGCAAGCTCTTATAGCCAAGGCCAAAGGTTTCGAACCTAAGGGCATGGATCAAGAAATGGAGAAGCAGACAAAGAAGCCTAAGGTACATGGACCACAAGATGGGGTGAGAAATCCTTTGGGCAGACATTCTCAAAGAAAACATTCTGGGTTTTGGAAGTCTATATTTTCTCCCGGGATAATTGTAGGTTAGTAGCTGAACTATAGGCAGTTTTGTACATTCGTTACCCAACTTGCAATTGGTACATCCGACTAGCTGAACTTTGACGAAATTGCACTTTAATTTAAAAATGAGTAGTTTCCGGCAACATGTTGTTGGAGTTGTGTACTTAATGTCTAGATTTAAGTAACGCAAACTCACGATCCATTGCCATTAATCTATTTAATTAAATAAACAATTATTTGCATTTAATTATTTATAATTAAATATATGCAAATCATAGTCCTGGATTTTATACGTTGTAGTTAGTATGGTGTTGCATGGGCACACAGAAGATCATACTATCGGTTACTCGTATTTAATCGAACAGTTGCTCACGACCTAGATGGAAACGGACCAATCCATCGGTATAGCCGTTGTGTGAGAGACAAAATAATTTATCTTAATTATTTTATCACACTTGTACACTTGGTGTATTGAGCGGATCGTTGAAATTCATCGATTAGGATTGCCGGCGATAATCGATTCGAGTCTCAGTGTATTTTATTCTTAATCCCCGAAACTATTGCGGGTGTGTATATTCAATATAAGTGACTTTGATTTACCAAAGGAATTAACCGATTTAATTATTGGGTTAATTACCGGTTAAGTTGGGTCACTATATTTTATATATGACATGCCGTGAATACTTGACGGGAAAGTGTATCCCGGAAGGGTTGATAATATCCCCGAGATGAGTTCATAAGGAATTATTATGTAAACCCTGCAGGTGGATTCGTTCCGCATAATAATTAAGGTTGAATGGTACTAGTCTCGGATATAAGAGATGAATAAATTAATTAGCAATAAATTAATTTTATTCATGGATATTTATATCTTAAATACACGGAATAAATAATACTACCGGAGAAATATTATTTGACATAATATGGTTTAATATTGGGGGTGCAATTAATTTTATATAGTGGAAAATAGAATTAATTAATAATAGTAAGGATTAATAGATTTGGGCTTGGTGGGCTCAATTTAATCACTATTATTGGAAGCGCAATATTCCACCTCCTTAAGATCCCCTACGTAGCCTATAAAAGCACTACATGGTCTTCACAATTAGACAAGACAAGATAATCATACTTGATTAGTCTAGAGAGTTCGTGAAGGAGATCCATGGAGTTCGGTAGATCGTCGCCCACACGACGTCCGGGCTAGTGCAAGGAATACGCGGGAAGATCTCAAGGTCGTCAAATTGAGTTCTTCGTTTTTCCGAACAACGAGAACGAGGTAAATCGTAAAACCCTCTTTATGATTTTATCGTTTAATTATCGTAAAAATATCGTGAACCAAGATCCGGGATTTGGGATCCTCACCGGGGTCGAGCCGAGCGGTGGCGATCGAGGATCGCCGGACCGCCGCGGCTGGAGCGACCCGGCGGCAAGGATCGCGCGCACCCGCTGCCTGGGGAGGCAGGCGACCGCCTGGGGGGCCAAGCGCCCGCCTGGTGGTGGTCGCGAGCGGCCGCCCGGCAGGCTGGCGGGCGCTTCGTGCGGCTGGCAGCGGTGGATCCGCGGGGCTTCGCCGGGGCTGCACGGGGCTGAACGGACTGAACCCTAGCGCACGTCCGGTGACGTGCGCATGCCTTCATCGAACAGCGGTGGCTCGGGCTGCTGCTAAGGTTCGACGAGGGGCTGTCCGCGGGGGTTCGGGGATGTTCGATGGGCTGCCAAGGGCAGCCCTAGGGGGCTGCTGTGATCAGCCGCGAGCCCTATGCATGGGCTCGACCGAACAGCCGCGGCTTAGCCGCGGTTAGGGTTTGGACGAGTCCGGATATGCGTCGTGGTTCGTGGCGAGATGTTCCGGCAACCGGGAGTCGATTGGAATTGTCGTTCCGCAATTTTGACATTCCGGATATTCGATCTCCAAAGGATTTTGGTCGGAATTAATTAGATAATTAATTTATTAATTCCGGGATATCGATTTCCAACAATTGGTATCAGAGAGTTGGTTTTAGTTCATGGTATTTTTCGATAAATTGTTCTACCGTGCAGGGTTTCCGATTATTATGGCTAGATTTAATTTTGCTAATTAATGTCATGATAATGTTCTTGATTATTAAACTCTCGTTGATGTCAATATTTGTTCTTGTGTGGTGAATGCTTGTTCTTATTTTTCCGGAAATTGTATGAGGTCAATTTCATGTAGAGAATCGATACCGGATAACGTAGTAATAAATTTGTAATTTATTTTACGTTGGATCGATTCCGAAACGACGGCCGGAAAATTGTGACGGAGGAGACGAAGAGAGGGAGGACTCGGTTCGGCCAACCCCATGGTCGAACCATGAAGGATCGAGCGCGTGGGGGGCACTCGACCGCACCCTCGGCCGTGCGATGTCACCGGCGGTGGTGGCGCGCCGGTTGGGTGGTGGCGGTGGTGGCGTGCTCCTCGGCCGAACTCGGGGATAGACCGGAAATCCCCATTCCGTGTTAATCCCGGTAAAGATCCTATTCCTAATTTAATTCGGTTTTCCTAATTTAATTATTCCTATTTTAGGGAATTTTTAATGGACTAGGAAAAGAATTATTTTTCCTAAACAAATTTATTTTTCCTTATTGATTATTCCTATTCTTGGGAATTTTCATGGAATAGGAAAATGAATAAATTTATAATTAATTTATTTTTTCTATTTAATTATTCCTTTATGGAATTTTTAATGGATTAGGAAAATAATTAATTTGGAAAGTTTAGGAGTCCTAAATTAATTTTTCCTTATTTAATTATTCCTTTATAAAAATTTTAATGGATTAGGAAAGGAATTAATTTGGAAGGACTAGGAGTCCTAAATTATTTTATTTCCTTATTTCATTATGGATTTCATCTAGAATATTCCAAGTGGGTCTTGGATAGATTATTCTAGAGATTTAATGAAGTAGAAAGGGAAAATAAAATAAATAAAAATATTAATAATATTTAATTTTATTTTTGATTTATTCGATTGACTTAATTTTCGAATTAAGTAACTTTTGGATTTATTAAAAATAAATAGATTTAAATATTGGAATTAATATTCCCGTCACATGGAGCATTCAAGAACAAAGACTGAAGACTAGAAGATGCGTACGGGGATGCGATAAAGCCATAATAGTCGGAAAATAATATTCTAGTATTATTTTGATTATGTGATAATATTCTATGTGCTTTATTTCATGTATGCATGCTTATGTGTATTTAATTATGCATTAGATAGCGTATCCCTTTATTGTAAAAAGCTAAGTGGGAGAGGGTATGGAAACATATCCATGGTCTCCATTGCTGTTCTCTTGGTGACTTTTATGGACTTTTGAAGTTCGTATAGACAAGTCATTGGAGGAGAATTCTTGTAATTCCTTTTACGAGAAACATTGATTAAGTTTATCAAACAATGCCTAATTTGTCTTTCCAAAACTGATTTCAAGTCGACTCATTCTCACCCCGGGGAGTGGAATGGAGCCAAAGCCACTTGGTCATGTCGAGGACACAAATTAGAGACCTTCGTACCATCCTTTTGAAGGTGGATCGATTGTCTGCTCGGCTCCCTCATTTATGAGAGATAGGGTCGTTCGCATGGTGAATCACTGGTTAGAAACTTCGAGTTTCACTTATGATTCTCCGCGTCTTTATTTACAAGATTAAATGAATCAAGTAATTGGGAGTCAATTATAAAGATCTCTTAGTGTAGTAAACGTCCACACCACGTGGCTTGCTATGCTGACGGATTTTGGATTAATTGATGTAGACAGTTGTAAGAAATTGTGAAGAGTTGTGAAGTTGTCGTAAACGTCCACACCACGTGGCTTGCGGTGATGTAGCAATTCCAAGCGATTTACTTTGGTGCTGAGTAATGGTTTACACTTAGATACGCCTTATAGTATTCCTCCCCACGAGGTTACGCTATAAGTGATGTATGACCGAAGGAAATCTAATTGCTAAATCATTTGGGTGGGTAAACGTCCACACCACGTGGCTTGCCTTACCTGATGGGATTTTAGATGTGATTAGTGGTTTAATGATATTATTTGAGGGAGATAATATCGGAAATTAAATCGATTGTTTGTTGTTATATGTGCTCATAGATTAGGATATGGCTTTGAACCCACTTTGTGTAATACTTGAGGATTTTAAACTCACTGGTCCCTAAATGTAATGATTGGAATAGAGATCTAGACATTGCCCAGACTGCTAGAGAGAACAAGTTTGTACTCAGCGAGCTTTGTCCTCCCGAGCCTACAAATGTCTTAACTGATGAGGAAAGGACTGATTTTGATATCACGTTCGAACTCAAGGAGATGTTTAGACATGATGTAGGCGGCTAGACAAGAAGCAATGAGGATACTCATAAAGGCCAGTCGCTTCGAGGAAACGCTTAAAAACGTTTTTGAGATGATTGACCTTTTAGACGAGTTGAGACGGAAATCGCAAGCTCTTGTAGCCAATACCAAAGGGTAAAATCGGGGGAAATGAAAAGCAAGCAAAGAAACCCAGTGGTCCTAAGTTGCTTAGACCACGAGATGGGACGAGAAAGCCAAGAGGCAAGTATTCTCGATGCAAACAGTCTGGGTACTGGAAGTCTGATTATCCTCTCAAAGAAAGTACGAAATTTTCTTTAGTCGTAAAACATAGTCAGTGGTATTATCTACCGGAACCTGGTGTGTAGATATGGAACCACTGACGGTATGTGCATTTTAAATGCAAGGGTTCCAGGAAACCCGACGACTTAGAAAAGAAAAGATCGTAGTCTACATGGGCAATGCTGTGGAGGAGGCAGCAGTTGCAGTGGAGGACATTTTATAGGATTTCATTTTGAGTTATTGCTTTTATTTACCTTTAATATTAGAAAGAACTTTGTTCTGGATTTCTAATGAATGGATATTTTATTTCTTTTAATCATTTGATGGTTATAAGAAGAAATAATGATATTATCTATTCTGGTACATTAGCTAGCAATATATAAATGATGAATCCTGAGTCCACCACGATGCAACGAACCATAGTATGAAACTCGTTTTACTAATAAGAGATTTCTTTATCAATTATACTTGTGGATTCTTATGCTGAGTCATTTTTATTCAAATAAGAAGTTCAAAGGTCGAAAATTGATTTTTGATCAATTAAGTTGAAGGAGTGGACCTTCCGACCTAAGAATCTAATTTGGAAGATAATATGACTAAGCAATCCTTTATGGATATAAGATGTAAGATCCGGACAAGTATAAGAATTGATTGACTCTGATGTATGCAGACCTATGTCTATTCAGACAATAAGGTACGAGTACTTCATTTGATGATTACTCGAGAAATGGATTAGAGTACCTGATGTGCCACAAAAGCAAGTGTTTTGACAAGTCAATGGACACTAAGCAATTCTGGAGAACCATCAAGGTATATTCATTTGTAGCCTGCGATTTGATCGCGGAGGCAAGTACCTGTCTGAGGAATGCATGGCATACTGATCAGAGATTGGGATTTGATCCCAAATGACTACACCATACACTGTGGTGTAGAAATGGTGTGTCTTAAACAAGAAATGGAACTCTTATAGAAATAGTAAAATCATGAGTTATACGGAACTACCTGTGTTCTATGGATATGTCTGGAAACAACGGCGCATTCAAATGCGGTTGTAGTATATCCTAGAAGAACAGAAGATGTATGTTCAATAGTACTATGAACCAGAAGGACGTTATAAACGCCCGGTTCTTAGAGAAAGACTATATGATGAACCACAAGCCCAAAGTGACATGATACTTTGAAATGAGAGAGAAAGATTAAGACTTAGAACCAGCCGAACCGAGTAGCGGTACACCACTAACTGCACCTACTGTTATCACTGTTTATACACCGGAATGCCATTGTAGTGGGAGGTTGTGGGACAACCGGAGATATTCATAAGACTAGGAGAGTCTTCGGACTCTGGACCTAGTATACATGAAATCGATCCCTAGATCTACATGAAGGCCGTACTAGATCTAAATGTGCCTTCTTGGAGAGCAATAAGGATTATTGCTAAGAGGCGAGATCATTTAGAGTACAAGCTTAGTTGATCCATTTATGGATTGAAACAAAGCCTTGAGTTCGTGGTACTTGCAAATTGATGAGATAGTCCATTTTATGGATTCATCAAAAGCATAGACGAATCGTGTGTATGGAAAACGTGATGAAAACAAGGTGGTGTTTCTCGGAGGTTTTGTGTAGATGGCATTTTATCGTTGGTAACAATGTAAAAATGTTGTCAGACATAAAATGATGGTTGTCTAGAAAAATCGATATATGAGATGAAGAAGAAGTTAGAGCATGTTCTTAAGATCTAGGATCTCAAGAAAAGAACATTGTACTTCTCCTGGACATCTTACATATATATGATTATGGTTCGTTTTAACATGCAAGATTCCGAGAAAGGTTCGTTACCTTTCAGAGACGGAATGCATCTATCTAAGGATATGTGTTTTGGAACACAAAAGGAGATAGAAGCAATGAAAGCAGTTTCCTACACTTTGAGTGTGGAAAGCTTAATAAATGCATTGTTGAAAAACGAGAACCTGATATCGGCTATGCGGTTAGCATAGTGGGAGGATATCAAGGTAATCCTGGAAAGGAATATTCGACTGCCGTAAAAGTACTTTCGAAGTACTGTTCTAGACTACGAAGCAGACGAGTTTTTCCTTTAGATTACATTCTCTTAGATTTCTAATCGAATGAGGACCGGTGTAAGTCGATATCAGGCTATGTGTTTCACTATTGAAGGAGAAGGAGTTTTAACATGGAAGAGTGATAAGCACGATGCTTTTCGGACTCTGCCATGGGTAACCAAATAGCGGCCTCAGAGGCAGCGGAAGTTTTGGTATAACTCCGGGATAATCTCTGGGACTTAGATGTGATTCTTAATTTGTCAAAGGCTATGTAAATAGCGGTGCAATGGCAAATGGTAAGAAACCACTAGTCCATAAGTGTAAGATAACACATAGTGCAAGTACCACCTGATACGAATCATCGTCGAGGGAGACGACGCTGTAGTCACCAAGATAACTTCAGAGCGGCAACCTAGAGTGCTCATTCACATAGTACTTCTTGGAAGTACAACCTAAGCACGTGATGAGTATGGGAGTCGGGAGTTTGGAGGAAATGACTAGACCTTAGTACAAGTGGGAGATTGTTGGAGTTGTGTACTTAATGTCTAGATTTAAGTAACGCAAACTCACGATCCATTGCCATTAATCTATTTAATTAAATAAACAATTATTTGCGTTTAATTATTTATAATTAAATACATGCAAATTATAGTCCTGGATTCTATAAGTTGTAGTTAGTATGGTGTGTCGGGCCCACACAGAAGATCATACTATCGGTTACTCGTATTTAATCGAACAGTTGCTCACGACCTAGATGGACACGGACCAATCCATCGGTATAGTCGTTGTGTGAGAGAGAAAATAATTTGTCTTAATTATTTTATCACACTTGTACACTTGGTGTATTGAGCGGATCGTTGAGATTCATCGATTAGGATTGCCGGCGATAATCGATTCGAGTCTCAGTGTATTTTATTCTTAATCCCCGATATTATTGCGGGTGTGTATATTTAATATAAGTGACTTTGATTTACCAAAGGAATTAACCGATTTAATTATTGGGTTAATTACCGGTTAAGTTGGGTCACTATATTTTATATATGACATGCCGTGAATACTTGACGGGAAAGTGTATCCCGGAAGGGTTGATAATATCCCCGAGATGAGTTCATAAGGAATTATTATGTAAACCCTGCAGGTGGATTCGTTCCGCATAATAATTAAGGTTGAATGGTACTAGTCTCGGATATAAGAGATGAATAAATTAATTAGCAATAAATTAATTTTATTCATGGATATTTATATCTTAAATACACGGAATAAATAATACTACCGGAGAAATATTATTTGACATAATATGGTTTAATATTGGGAGTGCAATTAATTTTATATAGTGGAAAATAGAATTAATTAATAATAGTAAGGATTAATAGATTTGGGCTTGGTGGACTCAATTTAATCACTATTATTGGAAGCCCAATATTCCACCTCCTTAAGATCCCCTACGTAGCCTATAAAAGCACTACATGGTCTTCACAATTAGACAAGACAAGATAATCATACTTGATTAGTCTAGAGAGTTCGTGAAGGAGATCCATGGAGTTCGGTAGATCGTCGCCCACACGACGTCCGGGCTAGTGCAAGGAATACGCAGGAAGATCTCAAGGTCGTCAAATTGAGTTCTTCGTTTTTCCGAACAACGAGAACGAGGTAAATCGTAAAACCCTCTTTATGATTTTATCGTTTAATTATCGTAAAAATATCGTGAACCAAGATCCGGGATTTGGGATCCTCACCGGGGTTGAGCCGAGCGGTGGCGATCGAGGATCGCCGGACCGCCGCGGCTGGAGCGACCCGGCGGCAAGGATCGCGCGCACCCGCTGCCTGGGGAGGCAGGCGACCGCCTGGGGGGCCAAGCGCCCGCCTGGTGGTGGTCGCGAGCGGCCGCCCGGCAGGCTGGCGGGCGCTTCGTGCGGCTGGCAGCGTTGGATCCGCGGGGCTTCGCCGGGGCTGCACGGGGCTGAACGGACTGAACCCTAGCGCACGTCCGGTGACGTGCGCATGCCTTCATCGAACAGCGGTGGCTCGGGCTGCTGCTAAGGTTCGACGAGGGGCTGTCCGCGGGGGTTCGGGGATGTTCGATGGGCTGCCAAGGGCAGCCCTAGGGGGCTGCTGTGATCAGCCGCGAGCCCTATGCATGGGCTCGACCGAACAGCCGCGGCTTAGCCGCGGTTAGGGTTTGGACGAGTCCGGATATGCGTCGTGGTTCGTGGCGAGATGTTCCGGCAACCGGGAGTCGATTGGAATTTTCGTTCCGCAATTTTGACATTCCGGATATTCAATCTCTAAAGGATTTCGGTCGGAATTAATTAGATAATTAATTTTAATTAATTTATTAATTCCGGGATATCGATTTCCAACACATGTGAGATGCACGTGATCAGTTTTGCCAAATGTCACATTTTACTTGGATTGAAGATGCAAATAACAATAATAACCCTATAGTCATTTTTACAATTTAAATTTCTTCTTCAATTCTTAATAAAATTTCTGGATTAATCGAATGAATAAATACATCATCTTATTCATGTTCTTATTTCTATACAAGTTTCAAACAACAATTTTTACAAAAAAAATAAATTTCAAAAAGTCAAAACATAAAATCAGTTGCATTAAATTTAAAATTTAAACAAAAAATTATTATAAATTACAACACAAAATTAAAACATCAGATGAAAAAAAAAAATCTGTAAATTACTGTACAAAATTGAAAATAAAGCACAAAGGATTCCAGGCGCTCGAATCTCCGTCGACAACCCATTTCTCAAATCATTTGTAGGCGAGCGATGCGTAGATCTGGATTTTTGAGGGTGAACACTTTTTGCCGAAACCAGCGAGATCTGAGATTTTGAGGGTGAACACGAAGATCTTGAGGGAGGACTTACGGATTTTCGGATCGAGATCCAAGTGAAACACCCTTCAACATACAGAAAATTACATTTAAGAGAAGGTCAATAATTAATTTTGCATACGAGAACCAGTGGTGGCCCAGAGTTGTAGCTCGCCGGATTCGTAATAGGCCTCGGGGCGGGCGGAGACGAGAATCAGGTGATCCCCTTTCCGGATCAGGTTGTCCACAACCCATTTCAGGGCTTTCTTACTGGACGGAGAAAAATCCATTGCCACGCCCACTTGCTGCAATCTCCCATTTTCTTTTTTCCAAAGAGTTGGTGATAAAGAGTTGGTGATAATTACGATGATGATAAGCAAAGAGGTCTACCTATTTTACTTTTTTACCTTTTCATTTATTTTGATTTATTAATAAAAGGAAATGTCGAAAATATCCTTTATTAGCTTATTAAAAAAAATAACTGGTCACATGCATCTCACATGTCGCCGGAAATCGCCAATTTTTGTATTAAAGTGCAATGTCGTCAAAGTTCAGCTAGTCGAGTGTATAAAATGCAAGTTGGGTAACCAATGTACAAAAGTGTCTATAGTTCAGCTACTAACCTACAATTATCCCTTTTCTCCCAAAGAAGGTATGAGATTCTCTCCTTAGTCTTTAAAACATAGTCAGCGGTGTTATCTACGAGAAACCTGGTTAGTAGATATGGAACCACAGACGGTATGTATGCATTTTAAATGCAGGGGCACCAGGATACCAAGAGACTTGGAAAAGGAAGAATTTTCAAGGGAAATGCTGTGGTGAAGGCAGCTGTTGCAATAGAGGCTTTATCTATGAGTAGTTATAGGATTTCATTTCAAATTTATTGCTTTATGTACCTTTTAATTTTAGAAAGAACTTTGTTTTGGATTTCTATTATTTATGAATGGATATGTTATTTCTTTAATCATTTAATGATTTTGATAAGAAATAATGGTGTTATCTATTCTGGTACATTAGATAGCAATATATGTATGATAGATCCTAAGTCTACCACGATGCAACAAACCGTTCTATAACTTGTTTTACTTATTAGATATATTTCTTTGCTGAATCATTATACTTGTGAATTCTTATACTTAGTAGTATTTATTCAAATAAGATTCAAAGGTCGAAATTGATTTTGATCAATTATAATTGAAGGAATGGACCTTCCGACCTAAGAATTAAATTTGGAAGATGATACAACTAAGTAAACATTTCTGGGTAAAGGATAGAATTCGGACAAGTATTGAGATTGATTAAATACTGATAAATGCAGACAAATGTATAATTAGAAAGGTACGAGCAATTCTTTTAAAGAATACTTCAAAGATGGATTAGAATACTTGATGTGCCATAAAAGCAAAGTGTTTTGACTAGTCAATGGACACAAAGCTATTATGGAGAACCTTCAAAGTATATCCATTAGAAGCCTGCGACTTGATCGCGGAGGCTACCACCTATCTAAATAACACATAGCATAATTAAAGATTGGGATTAGATCTTAAAAGACTAAACCATACATTCACGTGTAGAAATGGTGTGTCGGAGATAAGAAATGGAAATCTAATAGTAAAAGAACAAGTTGTTCAGAACTACCTGTGTTCTATGGATATTCCTGGAGACAACGGCACATTCTATGTGGTTGTAGTATATCCTAGATGAACAAAATTTTTTGTGTGTTCAATAGTACTATGAATCAGGTTCTTAGAGGAAGACTATTAGATGAACCACAAATCCCGAACTGACGTAGTACCTTGGAATGAGGGAAAGGACAAAGACTAGGAATCAGCCAAACCGAGTAGTAATACACCACACTGCACCTACTGTTATTACTGATTATACACTGGAATGCCAATGCAGTGGGAAGTTGTTGGACAACCGCAGATGCTCATAAGACTAGAAGAGTTTCGAACTCTGGATCTAGTAAAGATGAAATCGATCCCTAGCTCTGCACAAGGGTAGTACTAAGTCTAAATGTGTCTGCTTAGAAAGCAATAAAGATTTATTGTTAACAGACAAGATCATTTAGAGTACAAGCTTAGTTAATCCACTTATGGATTGTTACAAAGCTAAAAATCGTGGAACTTGCGAATTGATGAGATAGTCCATCTGATGGATTCATCAAAAGGCATAGACGAAAGGTGTATTGGAAACGTGATGGAAACAAGGTGGTGTCTCTTGGAATTTTTATGGAAATAACATTTTATCATTGGCAACAATGCAAAGATGTTATCAGACATAAAATGATGGTTGTCTAAAAGAATCGAGATATAAGATTGAGCAGAAGTTAGAACGTGTTCTTAAGATCTTTTGATCTAGGGATAAGAACATTGTACTTCTCCTGGATATCTTATACGATTATGGTTTGTTTTAAACATGCATAGTTCTGAGAAAGGTTATTGCCTTTCAGACACAGAATATACATCTATCTAAGGATATGTGTTTCAAACACATGAATGAGATAGATGAGACAAAGCAGTTTCCTACACTTTAAGTGTGGAAAGCATGATGAATGCAATGTTGAAAAACGAGAACTTGATATCAACTATGCAGTTAGCGTAGTGGGAGGATATCAAAGTAATCTCAAGCAGGAGATATTCGGATGCTGTAAAAGTACTTTCGAAGTACTGGATTACAAAGCAACGCGAATTCTTCTTGGATTACATATTCTCAGATCTCAAATCAAAGAAGGACCAGTGTAAATCGATATCAGGCTATGTGTTCACTTTTGAAGAGGTGGAACCTTAAAAAAATGAAAGAGTGATAAGCATGACGCTTTTCGGACTCTCTCATAACCGAATAGCAGCCTCAGAGGCAGCGGAAGTTTTGGTTAGGTTCCAGGATAACCTCTAGACTTGGATATGATTCTTAGTTCACCAAAGGCTATTTTATAACGGTGCGTGGTGAACTGGAAGAAATCATAAGTCTAAAAGTGATGATAACACTGTTGGAAATCGATATCCCGGAATTAATAAATTTGAATAAATAAATTATCTAATTAATTCCGACCGAAATCCTTCGAATATCCGGATTGTCTAAATTGCGGAACCGTGAACCCAATCGAAAAAAAAACCCTTCGCCGGAAACCACCGCGAACCACCACACGAACCGGGCCCGACCAAAGCAACACCGCCGCGGGATAAACCCCCGGCCAGCCCTATCCGAGCCCCGCGTGGGGCTCGCGATTGCACACGGCAATCGCTGGGGATGCATCGAGCATCCCCCGGGGCTGCTCGTAGCAGCCCCCTGACGCTACCGTCGTGGAGTAGCGCAAAATAATATTTATAAGTCCTAAACTCTTTACTAATACAAGTACTAGTAGCAAGTATAGGGTCGATCCCACGAGGAGGCGATTTAGCTTATAGTTTTCCCGGCTTTGAATGCTCAATTGGGTTGTCACGTTTGAAAAGGTTTTGTTTTGTAAAGCAGTTGGGCACTGCCGAACCGTGGTCACCGTGTTTACTTGACTGAAAAATAACAAATACTTAAACAGAAATAAAACTAGCATGCAACCTAATTAATAAACTTGAGCAATTAACAGACTCGACTAAGTAAATAAGATGTAACAAATAAAGACTAAAGTATCCAGGCATTGACTCCCCTGACTTCCCCCTTGACCTATGTGCTGCCGATCATCGGTACGTATGTCATTTTGCTAACAGTTTTGTCTTCCAGTTATAGACCCCAAGTATTAACATCCCTATAATGTCACGCATATTAATACCCCGAACCCTTATTCGCTCTTATGTTTAAGTCCTGCTAGATCTCTCTCAACAGGTCTCCTGACGTTGACCAATTCGACACTATGTGACCGCATGAGTCTAAGTTGGTCAAGTCGCCTTCATCCTCCAAGCAAACCCGGAATGGCCAATAGCATGCCTGGACAGACCCAAGTCATACGACCACATCTCCAGCAACATGTTGTACTTCGCGGACGCCCAGTCTCCCGGTCGCGTTGATCCACGTACTCCTGTGTTAGGCAAGTCGGGGTTCCCACTGGTCACTGTAGGATTGCCCAAGTCCCTAACATGCTTAAGTTACTACCCTGTTGAATCGGGAACAAAACTCAGCTAGTTGCTGTCTTCACTAAGCCTCCCGGCATGGTCACGTCTTAGGGTTGGTCAGGTTCTGTCTTTGCCCAGATACAAACAGATTAGCTACTTATCATATTTAAAACGGAAAATAAAGTAGAATCAATAAGACGAACTGAACTTTGCATTGGAACGGGAAATTGTTCAAAGGGAAATAAAACTAAGTACGAAATCAAAAACATAAAAACATAAAGTAAATTGTTTCTAGCCCGAGGGCTTAACATAAAATAAACGCCGGCGAGTGGTGTTGCTCACGCGGCCGCCTTCTTCTTCGCTGGACAGGTTAGGGTTCGATCCGGGTTCTTCGCTGCTCATGCGTCGTCGGGTTTCTTCATCAGTCGGTCTTCTTATGTAGACGGGCTTGGATGGATAAGAGACGTGAGGGGGAAATACCTCTAAGACCGGACGAGAGTCCTTCTTAGGCGGGAGTGTGAATCTGGTCCTCTTTAAAAGACTCCACAGAATTCAGGACTCCTGGTACACCGCATGCCCAACGTTCCGTCTCCGTCAATGATAGCGCTTGCCCATGTACTTTCTTCTCTGACTGATTGAGGTAGCGGACCATGTGCGGTACTTGATCGAGCTCAAGTCTTGCTCCACCTGCTGACGGCCTAGTTGCTTGATCAACTCTGCTGGATCCTTTTCGTCAGTCTGGCTTGCTCAACGGATGCTCTTGACCATGGAAGGTGATTTCCTTGCCTCTTTCACACAGTGCGCTCCTCTTTTCCCTCCTTTACCTGCCCACCTGCAAAACTTGCCCAAGTACCCAAACGTGCCCTCCCAGACACAAACAAAGTAAAAACAAACTAAAGACTCGATATACTTGACTCTAAAAACCTAAAAATGAGCCAAAAAATATGGCTCATCACACGCACACACTTTACTTTGCTTGTCCTCAAGCGTGCACGGTGACTTGCCTGCTCAAGCAGAAAACAAACAGGGGATAGAGATAGAAAGAAAATAGAAGACTCGAGGACAGCATGCTTATCAAAATACAGAGAGTTGATTAAGTGAACAGATAGTCAAAATCATAGTCAATGGAATGCATAAAAAACGGTCAAGAGTTTGCAACAGGATTTTGGGATTCTCACTAAGTGTTTCTCTCTATGTAGTGGATGGGTAGTGTTTCGCTCAATGCTGTTTTAAAAGAAGTTCTTCTTTGGGCTTGACCAAGTTCTATCCTGTGATATTTTCAATTGAGTTGGGCAGTATCATTAGGGCTTTCTAGGGTGACTGTATAGGCTAGCTTGGGCAATGCCCAGAATTGATCTTAGGTAGGACATGCATTTTACTTAGCAAATTTCCTCCTAATTTCTTCTCTTTCTTACGGGCCTTAGCACACCCTTTTATTGGTAGATCTATTTTTTTCTTTTTCTTTGTTTTTCTCTTTTTTTTTTCTTTTTTTCTTTTTTTTTTTTTTCTAGAGAAGACTTTACCCTGACCTTGCTCTTTTTATGTAATTAAGCATATTTGCAGGTTGGTCAGGGCAGTGGGAGTTTTCCCCCAGGTGATCAAGAAATTTTGGCTCGGCTCAAGGGGCTAACAAGGGTCTTCTTTTTATTTTTAGTGCAGAAAGAAAATGCCTAAATCATTTACTACTCAACTCAATTTTCAAATAATCACAATGGTCAGAACTTGGGCAAGCTTCAGCATCACAAACATTTTAAACAGCTACTCTCATGAAAGAAATTTTCACACACAATGTAGGCTCAAATCCTCACAGCTTACCTAGTTGCAATTCCATCGTCCCTAATATTTTTCATGCATAGACTATTAATTTTGAAAACTGTTCAGGTTGATCAAGGTATTTATCAAGCATGCGACTCGATCAAACTATGGGGTTGCTCTTGTCCTTCCCCCACTCACACACTTTGCCTCGGGCAAAGTGTGCAAACGGTAATAAGTTGGGCAAGCATCCCCCCTGACTCCGACTCCAACGATGTTGGCGCACCTTCCCACATACACACTTTGCCTTGGGCAAAGTGTGCAAATAAAGAGGTCGACCCCATCAGACATGAGTCGGGCAGACTCAAGACCAAATAAAAAAACAAAAAAACGAAAATAAAATCCTAAACTACTAAAACGAAAAGGGAGGGTACATTTAGGGTTTGGGTTCAGGTGGGTACCTGAAACCAACGTGGGCGAAGTAGGCAAGTAGGGCAGCGTGCATCTCTTCCTGCTTCTCTCCAATCCGGTCCTGCTTCTCCTCGAGGACATCCAATTGCTCAAGGATCTCCTCCTTCTGCGACTCGACCCTCACACTTGGTCGACTCACAGGCTCGGTCTTCACTTTCGCCTTGGCTGCCATTGCCAAGGCCTTCACTTCCTCTGGGTTTGTGAACACCCACTCCTCTCCATCAACTCTGATATCAGCAATCCTATTCAGACATGCGTGGTCAAACTTCTCCTCTGGCATCATCTCCATCAACTCAAAATCAAGCTTCAACTCCATTCTCTGGGCATAGACTCCTGGAAAGTGGGCAAGGGACAACCTCTGTGCTGGCTTGCTCAAGATGTTCTTCAGTTGTGCGCACAGGAAAGCTCCAAAGTTGACCTTGATCTTCTTGGTCATGCACCACAGTAGATCAAGCTCGGTTAGGGAGACGGTGTTGCTGTTGTCCTTCTTTCCGTAAAAATTGTAGGCCAGGATACGGTGACAGATGCGCAAGGCGTCGTCCTTCAGCTGGAAATTTTTAGCCTCCTGGGATTTGAAGATTTTCTCCTTGCTCAAGGCTTTCCAGATCTCGTTCCTCTCCTTCTGTGTGCGCTCGGGTGGTGTGGTCAACCTGTCCTGGTACTCCTTTGAAAACTTGTCCTTGAAACTGGCCGCTCCCATGGCCATGTTGATCTCGAAGATGCTTGCCTCATTATACGATCCCATCAATTTGAAAGAAATGCCCAATGGCCCACCATCCTTGCTCGTTCTCACCTCCAGATCTTCATAGAACTCCTTGACCAACTTCTCAGAGACTTGCCCTGGCCAGGTCAAGAAGTCCTCCCATCCTATAGCTGCAAAATAACCCTTAACTTGATCAACAATATTCAAATCTTTAAGGGTCTCAAAACATACCGTCTTGGGCACGACAACTGCCCTTTTTTGGATGTTGGATGGGGTAGGTGCTGGTTGCTTGCCCTTGCCACGGGTGACTCGGGTCGTCGCCGGAGTTTTGAATTTTTCAGAAGGGGTGACCGGAATAGAGTGCTCCGACTCCTCTTTTACCTCAGTTTCTTCCTCGCCGTCTTTTTCTTCCTCGCCGCCGGCAGTTGACATGTCGTCGGCCTTTTCGTCAGATGACGATTCCATGGTGGCGACCGGCGAAGCTTCACGGGGCTTCTTGAACTTACCTTTCTCCTCGGCCGTGAACTTCCTTTTCTTCACGACGTCCTCACTCGGCTCAGCGCTGTGGCTCGACGGGTTTGACTCCTCTGATGGCTTCGGGGTCGTGTCGAGGTCGGAAAGTTTTGGGGCTTCAATTTCGGCCGTCAATTGATCTACCAGGATGGTATTGATGGGGGTCGGGCTTGCTTCACGCGTCGGGCTTGGCGACGGCGTGCTCGCCTTCTTCGGTGATGGGTTTTTTTCCGGTGGTGGCGGTGGTGTTTTCTCCTTCGCGGCTGCAGCAGCGACGGCGACCTTGGATGACTTTCCTCCGGCCATCTTTCTCGATGATGGTGGTTGTGGGCTGGTGAGGTCGATGTGGGTACCGGTTGGGATTTTGTTCAGCTTGGTGTTTTTGGTGCGGGTGGAAACCATAATCGGGGTTAGTGTTATGGGGTAGTGGTGATAGTGGGGGAAGTTGAGGGGTTGTGCGGTTTTAGAAGTAGAGGGGTAGTGGTGGGATTTTGTGTTGGAAATCGACTACCCGGGACATGTCCGTTCGACTACTCGAACATCCGGACAAGCCCAGTCGACATCCAGTGTGCCCACTGTGTTCACGACGAAGCCCCTGACCCGTATTGCACCCAGCCATCGCACCCGAGGCACGACCGCGCAAAACGAGAGGCTTCTGGCCTCTCTGTCGTCCGACACTAGAAGGTGTCGTCCGACAAGCCCGTCCAATGTCGTCCGACACCAGAAGGTGTCGTCCGACATGCCTGTCGGCCGACAGTCAAACATGTCGTCCGACACCCGTCGCGAACAGCGGCGGGTTTCGCCCGTTCTGGCCTTTCCGATGCGTTTTTCTCGATCCGACTGCCATGCCGGAGGTCAGAAACCTCCCAGCAGTCCGAGAATATCACATCCAAACCACGGAGCCCGATCGTACGTTCAAAGTATGATCAACGAATTATGAGATCGAATAAATTGCGGAAAAAGGAATCGATCTCATACCTTCTCGGTCGATTGTTGAGACCTTAGAGATTGCTAGTGTATGACTCCTCCCGACTCCAGACGTTGTGTGGGCAACGATCTACTGGGTTCGTCCTTTTCTGCTTCTCTCCTTTCCAAGACCAGCGTATAAACTATTCTGTGAGAATAATTTTATTTGCGTTAACTAATTAATTTAAACAGAGAAAAAATCTTAATTGCGCTAACACAATTATTTTTCTCTGCTGAAATGAATTGTTGCGGCGAATGTTAGGTCTTAGGAGAGGGCAAGGGGGGGGGGGGTTTAAATAGAGCTACACTAGGGACCTCTTAGGTAAATATATTCCGGGCTAAATTGCAATATTAATTATCTAGGAGTCCTTAAAAGAAAACCTTTAATTAATTACAATTTTAATTATTATTAATTCCACTAAATAATAATAATTGAATTCCCGAAATAAATTTAATATTATTTCAACAATAATAATTCCGCCGAAATTACATATACGACCTTCCCCGTGTTTAAGATATCGAACGTCCACGAATTTATTTAATTACTAATAATTAAATTAATTCGTTTCTTATTATCCGAGACTAGTACCACTCATCCTTATTATCATGTGGAACAAATCCACCTGCAGGGTTTACATGATAAACTTTATGAGCTCATCTCGGGGACGTCATCAACCCGATAAACGGGACACTGTTTCCTGTCTATAATCTATAGCATGCCGTGTATACAATTCCGATTCCCAATTTACCGAGTATCTTGACTAATCAATTAGTCTCACTCATTGGCATATTAAAGAACCGAGAATTGGACACACACACCTATAATTATATAGGGATTAGGAATTCGTATATCCGTAATCTCTGAGGTCTAGTTCGATTACGTCGATTAGTATAAATCGAACGCCCTCCCGTGGTCCTGCTCAATACACCAAGTGTACAAGTGTAACATAATAGTCAAGACCAACTATTACCCAGTCACACTACGACGTACCGATGGATTGTCCCTGTCCATCTAAGTCGTGAGCTTCTGTTCGATAGTATACGAGTAACCGACAGTATGATCTTCCGCGTGTCTCCTCACGCCATACTGTCTACAACGTATATATCTAGGACTATTGCATTCAAGTACAAGATAGACAAAATGCCGACGGTTTGATTAATAGATAATGTAAAACACAGATAAGGAGTTCCATATTGTCACTAAACTAGACATTTAGAATATAACTCCATCAATCTCCCACTTATACTAAATCTCTAGTTGCCCTCTACCATACATCCGATACCCATCCCCTTCACGTGTCTCTTGAACGCTTCCGCTGGAAGTGCCTTCGTAAAGGGGTCAGCCAGGTTATCCGCTGATGCAATCTTGGTGACAACCGCATCGCCTCTCCTGACGATGTCTCTAATCAGGTGGTACTTGCGATCTATGTGTTTACTCGCATTGTGGGCTCGTGGTTCCTTTGCATTTGCCACTGCACCGCTATTGTCACAATAGATTGTGATAGCTCTAGGCATTTTAGGAACCACATCCAAGTCCATAAGGAAGCTCCGGAGCCACACCGATTCTTTAGCTGCCTCAGAGGCTGCTACATATTCGGCTTCCATGGTAGAGTCCGAAATGCATTTCTGCTTAACACTCTTCCATGAGACTGCTCCACCTCCCAATGTGAACACATAGCCTGATGTAGACTTTCGCTGATCCTTATCAGATTGGAAATCCGAGTCTGTTTAACCAATAGGAATCAACTCGGACGCTTTGTAACTCAGAACATAATTCCTAGTCCTTCGCAGGTACTTAAGTATGTTCTTTACAGCGGTCCAGTGACCCTGTCCAGGGTTACTCTGATATCTAGCTACCATGCCTACGGCATAGCAGATATCAGGCCTCGTACACAACATCGCATACATTAGACTTCCTACTGCCGAAGCATAAGGAACTGTCTTCATGTAATCTATCTCCTTCTGTGTTTTGGGACACATATCTTTAGATAGATGAATTCCATGGCAGAAAGGTTGAGCACCTCTCTTGGAATTCTGCATGTTGAAACGAGCCAGAATCGTATCAATATATGAAGCCTGGGACAAGCTCAATGTTCTTTTCTGGCGATCCCGTATAACCTTGATCCCAAGAACATGCCCAACTTGTCCTAAGTCTTTCATGTCGAATTGCTTGGACAACCATCCTTTTATGTCCGACAACATCTTCACATTGTTGCCAATTAGAAGGATGTCGTCTACATAAAGCACGAGAAACGCCACACTGTTTCCATCACATCTCCGGTATACACACGACTCGTCCATGCTTTGAATGAATCCATAAGACTGGATAACCTCATCAAACCGCAGGTTCCAAGATCTAGAAGCTTGCTTCAATCCATAAATAGATCGATTTAGCTTACACACTAGATGCTCTTGGCCTTTCTTAATGAAACCTTCTGGCTGTCTCATGTAAATGGTCTCGTCAAGATTCCCATTCAAGAATGCTGTCTTGACGTCCATTTGCCACACCTCATAATCCATATGAGCTGCTATAGACAAAAGAATCCGGATCGACTTTAGCATAGCTACCGGCGAAAAGGTTTCCTCATAATCGATCCCTTCTTTCTGAGTATACCCCTTCGCAACAAGCCTAGCCTTGAAGGTTTCAACCTTCCCGTCAGACCCTCTTTTTCTCTTGTACACCCACTTGCAACCAATGGCTTTTACACCTTTGGGCGGTGCTACAAGATTCCAGACCTGATTTGAATCCATAGATTCAATCTCAGATTTCATCGCTTTTTGCCAAGACTGAGCATCTTGATCTTTAAGCACCTCGCCGTAGGTCCAGGGATCGGCTTCATGTTCTCCAGGTAACAAGTCCGAAGACTCACCTATAAACATGAACCTATCGGGTTGTAGAACAACCCTCCCACTACGACGACGCTCCGGTGTAACCTCAGTAACTACAGGTGCAGACTGTGGTGGCGTATCACTCGGTTCGGTTGGATCTAAGCCTTGATCGTCCCCTCTCAGTTCGTTTAGTATTATCTCACTCTTGGGCTTGTGGTCCATTATATAATCCTCTTCTAAGAACCGAGCGTTGGTGCTAACAACGATCTTCTGGTCCTTAGGACTATAAAATAGACCACCTTTCGTTCCTCTAGGATATCCTATAAACAACCGAATATCTGAACGAGATTCCAATTTATCAGCCCCATGCTTCAGTACGTGTGCTGGACAACCCCAGATCTGAATGTGTTTCAAGTTCGGCTTTCGCCCGGTCCACAATTCCGAGGGCGTCTTAGGGACTGATTTAGAAGGAACTAAGTTTAGGATATACGCCGCTGTTTCCAAGGCATATCCCCAGAACGAAACTGGTAGGTCTGAGTAACTCATCATAGATCTTACCATTTCCATAAGAGTCCTATTCCTTCTTTCTGCTACACCATTCTGCTGGGGCGTGTATGGTGCAGTCATCTGGGAGTCAATCCCATTCTCTAATAAGTACGCCTTAAACTCTCCCGAGAGGTACTCTCCTCCACGATCAGATCGTAGAGTCTTTATGGTTTTACCATGAAGGTTCTCCACAAGAGCTTTGTACTCCTTGAACTTGTCAAAGCACTCGCTCTTGCGGCGCATCAAGTATATAAAACCATACCTTGAGTAATCATCTGTGAAGGTTACGAAATATTCATAACCTCCTCTCGCTTGGACAGATAAAGGCCCGCACAAATCAGAGTGAATCAACTCTAGTACTTCCTTGGATCTATACCCTTTATCACTAAAGGGTCGCTTGGTCATTTTTCCTTCCAGGCATGATTCACAGGTCGGAAAGTCCTCATCTTTCACACCACTGAGTATTCCATTAGTTATCAACCTTTGAATCCTACCCAAGTTAATATGACCTAGCCTAAGATGCCATAAGTACTTTTGATTCATCCTAGAAGGCTCCTTTCTCTTATTGGTACTAGATGTGTTATATGACTCTACACTTTGCATCGTGGGATTCAGTATATATAAGTTGTCTATCAATGTACCAGAACAGATATAATCACCATTCTTCTTGATGATAACAGAATTATCAAAAGAAACAGAATATCCATTCAAAACCAACTTAGAAACCGAAACAAGGTTCTTTCTAAAATTCGGTACATAAAGACAATTATTCAATACTAAAACTTTATTATTAAAAGATAAATGAATATCTCCCACTGCAACCGCCGCCACTCTCGTAGCGTTGCCCATGTAGATAGTGATCTCTCCCTCTCTAAGCCGCCGGGTTTCCTGGAACCCCTGCAAAGAACTGCAGACATGATCAGTGGCTCCCGTATCCACACACCAGGTACCGGTGGATAACACCGCTAAACATGTTTCAGTGACTAAGGAAAAGTTCATACCTCCTTGTCTGAGAGGACAATTAGACTTCCAATGTCCAGACTGCTTGCAACGGAAACACTTGCCCTTAGGCTTGTTCACTCCATTCCGTGGTGCACCATTTCTGGGTCCACTGGGTTTCCGTCCTTGCTTCTTCCTCTTAATCCCCGAAGGGCCAGGAAGTTTCACAGCCACAAGTGCCTGAGGCTTCTTAAAGATTCCCTCTGCCGCCTGGAGTTCAGTCAGGAGTTCCGCCAACGAGTATAACCTCTTGTTCATGTTATAGTTCAGGCGGAACTGCTCAAAACTCCTAGGCAGAGACTGGAGCACTATATCGATCTGGGTTTCCCCATCGATAGCTCCTCCCATAATCTCTATCTCATTCAGATAGCCAATCATCCTAAGAACGTGATCCCTTACGGGCGTTCCTTCGGTCATGGTGGCTGTCATGAGTTGCCTCATAGCATCTTGCCTGGCTGCCCTATCCTGACTACCAAACATCTCCTTGAGGTTAAGCATCATATCATAGGCAGTGAGCATGGCTTCATGCTGATGTTGCAGCACATTTGACATAGAAGCCAAAATGTAGCACCGCGCCATCTGATCAGCCTTGACCCACTTCCGATGAGCTTCCTTTTCCTCAGGAGTGGAGGTATCAGTAGGTTCATCAGGACAAACCTCATGGAGTACAAATTTGTACTCCTCAGCAGTTAGGACAATGTCCAAGTTTCGCCTCCAATCAACATAATTTGGACCAGTGAGTTTGTTTTCTTTTAGTATAATGGACAGTGGGTTGAGTGCCATATCTATAAAAGAGACAAATCAAACCGTCAAATTTAATTCGATATTAACTCCCTTAATTAATATCATTAAATTTACCAATCAATCCTAAAATCCCATCAGACTAGCATGCCACGTTCATGTGGACGTATACTAGTCCAAACGATTTTATAACTGGACTTTTACTTCGGTCGTACATCATTACAGCAGTGACTCCGATGGGGAGGATACTGTAAAGCGTACCTAAGTGTATACCATTTCTCAGTACTAAGTTAACCGCTCGGAAACTACACGCCCACCGCAAGCCACGTTAGTGTGGACGTTTACGTTGACATGCGGTCCCTTTACGATTTCCTATAACTGTCGAGCCTCAATTAACCCAAAGTTCCGTTTCCGTCTAGTAAGCCACGATAGTGTGGACGTTTACTAAACAAACAACTTTGTTAATTGAATTCCATTTAATAAATTTCACAATTTCGTTAATCAAAGCTTGATATCTCGTAAGTGAAACTCGAAGTTTCTAACCAGCGATCAATCATGCAATTGAGCCCTATCTCTCACTAGGTGAGGGAGCCAACCAGACATTCGATCCAGTCATCGAATGACTCGAATGTCTCTAATCTGTGTCATCGACATAACCAAGCGCTTTGGCTCCATTCCACTCCCCGGGGTGAGAATGAGTCGAGTTGAAATTAGTCTTTGAAAGACAGATTAGGCATTGCTTTGAAAAACTTAATTGTTCAATTTTAAAATTGGAATTTCATTCGAATTTCGATCAAAGTGATTTCCGTGTATCGACTTTATCCGATAGGGAGGATGACACTAAAGCCAACTCGTAAGTCAATACACATCACTCTCGAAACAGAGAATGGAGACCGCGGGATTGTTTCCAATCCCTCTCCCACTCAGTATTTTACGATTTAGGGATATACATGCATAAAATAATAAGCATAATAAAACACGTAAATCACACAAAAAGCAATTAACGTGGCCCGATTATTATGGCCTTAAAATCTTGAATGCACGTCTCTTGGAACTCGAACTCGTTGCTCGTCTCGACTTCGATTCTCGTTCCTCCGGGCTTCGATCTCATCTCGATCCAATAGCAGAAATTAATTACAAAATTATTCTACTAAGTCCGGTATCGATCCTATACATTTTGATCGACCCTATACAAGTCCCGGATGCAACGAAAAATAAATAAACCTAACGACTCAACCCGTCGTTTTTATCTATTACAAACAAGCAACTTTCCAAAATAAAACGATCTCGACAAGCCCGAGAGTTTAATCAAAATCACACACACAGCACAAAATACCAAAAAATAAATTGGCCATAATAATCGGGTGATCCTGCAAAACAATTCTCGCAAACAATACAAAGAACGTATATAACCGGCTCTGATACCAATTGTTGGAAATCGACTACCCGGGACATGTCCGTTCGACTACTCGAACATCCGGACAAGCCCAGTCGACATCCAGTGTGCCCACTGTGTTCACGACGAAGCCCCTGACCCGTATTGCACCCAGCCATCGCACCCGAGGCACGACCGCGCAAAACGAGAGGCTTCTGGCCTCTCTGTCGTCCGACACCAGAAGGTGTCGTCCGACAAGCCCGTCCAATGTCGTCCGACACCAGAAGGTGTCGTCCGACATGCCTGTCGGCCGACAGTCAAACCTGTCGTCCGACACCCGTCGCGAACAGCGGCGGGTTTCGCCCGTTCTGGCCTTTCCGATGCGTTTTTCTCGATCCGACTGCCATGCCGGAGGTCAGAAACCTCCCAGCAGTCCGAGAATATCACATCCAAACCACGGAGCCCGATCGTACGTTCAAAGTATGATCAACGAATTATGAGATCGAATAAATTGCGGAAAAAGGAATCGATCTCATACCTTCTCGGTCGATTGTTGAGACCTTAGAGATTGCTAGTGTATGACTCCTCCCGACTCCAGACGTTGTGTGGGCAACGATCTACTGGGTTCGTCCTTTTCTGCTTCTCTCCTTTCCAAGACCAGCGTATAAACTATTCTGTGAGAATAATTTTATTTGCGTTAACTAATTAATTTAAACAGAGAAAAAATCTTAATTGCGCTAACACAATTATTTTTCTCTGCTGAAATGAATTGTTGCGGCGAATGTTAGGTCTTAGGAGAGGGCAAGGGGGGGGTTTAAATAGAGCTACACTAGGGACCTCTTAGGTAAATATATTCCGGGCTAAATTGCAATATTAATTATCTAGGAGTCCTTAAAAGAAAACCTTTAATTAATTACAATTTTAATTATTATTAATTCCACTAAATAATAATAATTGAATTCCCGAAATAAATTTAATATTATTTCAACAATAATAATTCCGCCGAAATTACATATACGACCTTCCCCGTGTTTAAGATATCGAACGTCCACGAATTTATTTAATTACTAATAATTAAATTAATTCGTTTCTTATTATCCGAGACTAGTACCACTCATCCTTATTATCATGTGGAACAAATCCACCTGCAGGGTTTACATGATAAACTTTATGAGCTCATCTCGGGGACGTCATCAACCCGATAAACGGGACACGGTTTCCTGTCTATAATCTATAGCATGCCGTGTATACAATTCCGATTCCCAATTTACCGAGTATCTTGACTAATCAATTAGTCTCACTCATTGGCATATTAAAGAACCGAGAATTGGACACACGCACCTATAATTATATAGGGATTAGGAATTCGTATATCCGTAATCTCTGAGGTCTAGTTCGATTACGTCGATTAGTATAAATCGAACGCCCTCCCGTGGTCCTGCTCAATACACCAAGTGTACAAGTGTAACATAATAGTCAAGACCAACTATTACCCAGTCACACTACGACGTACCGATGGATTGTCCCTGTCCATCTAAGTCGTGAGCTTCTGTTCGATAGTATACGAGTAACCGACAGTATGATCTTCCGCGTGTCTCCTCACGCCATACTGTCTACAACGTATATATCTAGGACTATTGCATTCAAGTACAAGATAGACAAAATGCCGACGGTTTGATTAATAGATAATGTAAAACACAGATAAGGAGTTCCATATTGTCACTAAACTAGACATTTAGAATATAACTCCATCATTTTGAAATTGTTAGGACTCTGCAAATTCAGAGTCGATAGGACTCTTTTGCGGATTCCCGATAATCCCGCAATCATCACAGCTGGCCTCTCCTACTTATTGCTCAATTACCGCAGTTGCCCACTCAATTTTCTTGCTTCCTGAAAGCAAAGACAGACCAAAAACCTTTCCTGCCCAAGGCTACTCCTTGGCGTGGTGAATTTATTAATAAAATGAAATAATTGAAAAGCATAGTATACATACCGAGTTCGCCTTCGGTATTTGCCTCTATTTATTGTCATGGGCCTGACTTATTTTTCTTGCTTTGCTTGGTCAAGCGGCTGGCTCAGGGGGTATCATCCCCTTGAGGTCCTCATTCCCATAGTAAGCCTTGACCCTCTGCCCATTCACTTTAAAGATATGATCGTTACCTGGCTTAAATAGCTCAACCGAACCATTTGGGCAAACGGCATGGACGATGAATGGCCCTGCCCATTTGGTGGATAGCTTTTTAGCTTTGAACTTAAACTTGGTTTGGTAAACCAGAACCAGTTGACCAGGCTCGATCTTCTTTTTCTTGATGATTTTGTCGTGGGCTCTTTTTGTCCGTTCCTTGTAGTTGACCGCGTTATCATACGCCTCAATCCTTATCTCCTCCAGCTCAGTTAGGTCAAGCTTACGTCCTTCGCTGGCTGCATCCCAGTCGAAATTGACCTTGTTCACTGCCCAATGCGCCTTGTGTTCGATTTCCACAGGCAAGTGGCATGACTTGCCAAACACCATGCGGTAGGGAGAGATCCCTAAGGGTGTTTTGTAGGCGGTTCTGTAGGCCCAAAGTGCATCATCGAGCTTGTCGCTCCAATCCTTACCTTCTGGCTTGACCGTCTTCCTCAAGATGGTCTTGATGATACGATTGGATAGCTCGGCTTGCCCATTGGCCTGGGGGTGATAAGCTGTGGAGATTCTGTGGTGTACTCCATACTTCCTGAGCAACCTTTCAATTATATAGTTGCAAAAATGTGTACCTTGATCGCTGATCAATGCGCGGGGTACCCCAAATCTGCTGAATATGTCGCCCTTGAGGAAGGTGGCCACTACTCTAGAATCATTAGTTGCTGTAGCCTTGGCCTCGACCCATTTGGATACATAGTCAACTGCCAAGAGTATATACTCCTTTCCTCTGGAGTTGGGCAGTGGTCCCATGAAGTCGATGCCCCATACGTCGAAGACTTCCACGGGCATGATGGGCATCATGGGCATCTCATCTCTCTTGGTCACGTTCCCCTCTCTCTGGCACTTGTCAAAGCTCCTGCACCACTCAAAACAATCTCTCAAAATAGTTGTCCAATACAAGCCACAGTCAAGTACCTTTCTTGCTGTACGTCGGTGGCCGAAATGTCCTCCGCAGGCTTGCTCATGGCAGTGCTTTAGAATATCTGCTTGCTCAACTTCAGGGATGCAACGCCTAAGCACTTGGTCTTCTCCCCTCTTCCACATGTAGGGATCGTCCCAAATGTACTTCTTGCTCTCCCGCTTGAGTTTGTTCTTACCGTAGAGGGTCATGTCTTCCCTTATATCCCCCGTGACTATGTAATTGGCCAAGTCTGCATACCATGGCTCCCCCGAGTGGGTTGAAATTTGATATAAGTACTCATCCGGAAAAGTCTCTGTGATGGGCATGCCTTCTTCTCGCTGGATTATCCTGCTCAAGTGGTCAGCCACTAAGTTTTGGTTACCTGACTTGTCTCTGATTTCGATGTCGAACTCTTGTAGCAACAAGATCCATCTTATCATCCGTGGCTTGGTTTCCTTCTTGACCATCAAGTACTTCAGCGCGGCGTGGTCAGTGTAGACTATGGTTTTGCTCCCGAGCAAGTAGGATCTGAACTTCTCGAATGCAAACACCACAGCCAGTAGTTCCTTTTCTGTGGTCGCGTAGTTGCATTGGGCAGGGTTCAAAGTCTTGGATGCATAGTAGATTACATGTCGTTCCTTGCCCTTCATTTGCCCAAGTACAGCTCCGACGGCATAACCGCTCGCGTCGCACATAAGCTCAAATGGCATTCCCCATTCTGGTGGTTGGATGATGGGGGCAGTGACCAACCTTTCCTTGAGGTGGTTGAAAGCAGCTTGGCAGTCATCATCAAAGTTCCAGTCAACCTCATTTTGCAACAGCCTGGTCAGGGGTTGGGCAATCTTTGCAAAGTCTCTCACGAACCTCCTGTAGAACCCAGCGTGCCCAAGGAAACCTCTGACTTGCTTGACATTCCTTGGATAAGGCAGCTTTGATATGGTCTCTATTTTGGCTCGGTCAACTTCAATTCCCTTGGCAGAAACTACGTGCCCAAGGACTATCCCTTCCTCGACCATAAAGTGACATTTCTCGTAGTTAAGTACCAAACTTTTCTCCACACATCTGCTGAGGGCCAACTCCAGGTTGTTCAAGCATGTCTCGAACGAGCTGCCATATACAGTAAAGTCATCCATGAAGACTTCTATTCCTTGCTCAAGTAGATCAGCGAAAATGCTCATCATGCATCTCTGGAAAGTCCCAGGGGCGTTGCATAGACCAAAGGGCATGCGTCTATATGCGAATGTACCGTATGGGCAAGTAAAAGTAGTCTTGTCCTGGTCTTCCGGGGCCACCCAAATTTGCATGTAGCCGGAATATCCGTCAAGGAAGCAAAAATGTGTCTTCCCAGCTAACCTCTCGAGCATTTCGTCAATGAAAGGTAGTGGAAAGTGGTCTTTCTTTGTCACCTTGTTCAACTTCCTGTAGTCTATGCACACTCTCCATCCGGTTTGAAGTCGAGTGGCTATCTGCTCCTTCTTTTCGTTCTCAATCACTTGAATCCCTGACTTCTTGGGCACCACATGGACTGGACTGACCCATTTGCTATCTGAAACAGGGTAGATAATGCCCAGGTTAAGCAGCTTGAGTATCTCCTTGAGCACCACCTCCTTCATGGCAGGGTTCAGTTTCCTCTGTGGATCACGTACTGGATTTGACTCTTCCTCGAGCAATATGTGGTGTTGGCATATGGTGGGGCTGATTCCCTTGATGTCGTCTAGAGTCCACCCAATGGCTTGCTTGTATTGGTCAAGGATGTATCTCAGCCTGTTCTCTTCTTCCTTCTTTAATTTCGAGCTAATGATCACGGGCAAAGTATCATTATGCCCAAGAAACATGTACTTGAGATGTGCAGGGAGTTTCTTCAGTTCTAATTCCGGTGGTTTTTCCAGGGATGGAACCATGATCGTGATCTCCTGGGGTGGTAACTTGCTCATGCCCATGGGATGATTCTCCAGAGATCCCAGTTGCTCAACTATCTGTTGAACTTCAAGTTGCTCATCCTCTGCATCTTCCCTGGTCAATCCCCTTTGTATCACCAGATCTACTTTGTCAGAAACTCCATATCCCAGAGCTTGCTCCTCGATCAATTCATCAATCTGATCAACATAATGCACTTGCTCGGTGTCTTCTGGGTGCTTCATTGATTTGAACAAGTCGAATGTGACCGTTTCTCCTTCAAACTTGCAGGTTAGCTTTCCAGTCTCGCAGTCAATGTGTGTCCTTGCTGTCTTCAAGAATGGTTTTCCCAAGATCATTACTGGCTGCTTGCTTGATCTCCCCATGTCCAGGACATAGAAATCGGCAGGAAAGATGAGCTCCTCCACCTTGACCAATACATCTTCCAGAATTCCCTCGGGGTATACATTTGATCTGTCTGCCAACTGGATTACAACCCTTGTTGGTTTCATTGGCCCTATACCCAAGTCTTCGTACATTGACTTAGGCATAACATTGATCGATGCTCCCAAGTCGAGCATGGCTTTTTCTATGTTCATGTTGCCTATTATGCAGGGAATATAGAACATTCCAGGGTCTGCACATTTCCTTGGTACATTCCTCTGGAGCACCGCTGAAACATTCTCTCCTACTTCGAACTTGGCGTCATCTTGGTATTTCACTTTTTTGGTGCACAGCTCCTTGAGGAATTTGGCGCACCTGGGCATGGATTTCAGGATGGTCAACATAGGCATGTTGATTTCCACCTTTTTGAACATCTGGAACATCTCATTCGTGTCTTCCTTCTCTTTCTTCTTGCTCAATCTGCCTGGGAAAGGCGGGTAGATTTTTGGTGGTGTCACCGCTTGAGCAGGTACTGATGTTTCCTTCTGTTCGGGTGGTGTTAGCTCAAGTTCTTCCTCTGACTCTTCTTCCTCGTTGACCTCTTCAACAATTCCTTCCACTCGAGATGGTGAAGTTGATTTCTTGGGTGCTTCGGCCAGGACCTTTCCACTCTTGAGGTGGATTGCATTCAGTTGGGCGTTATTGAGTTCAATTTGGGGAGGTAGACTGTTGGTCTTCTTCTTCATTTCGGTCATAGCCTGGGTCAAGTGCGCCAGTTGGGCATTGATGTTCTGGAATTGCCCACGTGACTCAAGCATTTGAGCATTGATATTCTGAAGTTGACCTCTAGTCTCGACCTTGTACTTCTCATTGTCCTGTTTGTACCGGTCATTCTCCTGTTGGGCTTTGATATTTTCAGTGACCAAGGTCTGCATCATGTCTGCCAAAGTCGGGCCATTGCTCTGGTTCTGCTGGTTGCCCTGATTTTGATAGTTATTTCTCTGGCCGTGATATTGCTGGCCTTGGTTTCCTTGGTTTCCTCCGCCCTGGTAGTTGTTGTTTCCATACCGGTTGTTATCGTGATTTTTCCAGTTGTTTGAGTTGTACGTGGGTCTCTGTCCGTTCCCATTGTTCTGCATTATCACCTTGACCTCTTCATCAAATAGCTCAGGGCACTCGTCAGTGGCATGGTTACTTTCCTTGCAGATTTGGCATGCCTTGACTCCTCTCTTCTGCCCTGGGTTTTGGTTGAGTACCAGTTGCTCAACTATGTTACAGAGTTTGTCCAGCTTGACTTCAGTTGCAGATGGTACGGGCAAGTTGTTCCTGGGTAAGTCACTGCCGTCCTCCCTTGTCTCTTCAGCCATTTCCTTGAAAATTTTGAATGCTTCGTTGGCCCTTTTGTTCAATATGGATCCTCCACATGCTGCATTGATCCATGTTCGCTCTGTTTCTCTCAATCCGGAGACAAAGTACTGGACCAGATCATGGTCAAGGATCTGATGCTGTGGGCACTTGGCCAACATCTGTTTGAACCTGACCCAGTAGTCGTGGAAGTTCTCTCCTCCTCCCATCTTGATGCTATTTATCTTCTTCCTCATCTGCTGGATGCGTGCAGCTGGGAAATACTTCTCAAGGAACTTTTGTTGGAGTTGACTCCAAGTGGTCACTTCTCCGGGTGGTAGAGTGTAGAGCCACTCTCGGGCACCTTCAGCTAGTGAGAAAGGAAAGGCTAGGAGTCTGATGTACTCCCCTAGCCCTTCACTTGCTCGAATGGTGCCACATGCCAATTCAAAGTCTTGGAGGTGTCTCTGTGGGTCCTCCAACGGCATGTCACTAAACTTGGGCAAGATCTGGATGAAGCCATGCTTAATTTCCCAATTATTGTTCTCCACCCTGGGCAAGGTGATGCCCAGTGGCTTCAGATTCAAGTTCTCAGGGAACATCGTGTCCCTTAACGTCTTGGTTCCTTCTTCTCCCATCCTTGATCGCGTAGGTGACCTGGATGCTTTCGGTGAGTCTTCTCTCGATGTGTTCGAGATCGGCTCTCCTCCCTCAGTTATGGTCAACTGAGTTACTTGAGCGGCACGTGCTAGTGCTTTTTTCTGCCTTGCTGCTTTTCGATTCTTTCTTGCGGTTCGCTCGATTTCAGGATCGAAGAGTAGCCCTGTATCCTTGCTTCCCGATGAGTCAGAATCCTGCATACAAAGGTAGGTCAAGCGTTAGCACGGAAAACTATTGGCCTGGAATATTGCCTCCCCGGCAACGGCGCCAATTTTGACGCTACCGTCGTGGAGTAGCGCAAAATAATATTTATAAGTCCTAAACTCTTTACTAATACAAGTACTAGTAGCAAGTATAGGGTCGATCCCACGAGGAGGCGATTTAGCTTATAGTTTTCCCGGCTTTGAATGCTCAATTGGGTTGTCACGTTTGAAAAGGTTTTGTTTTGTAAAGCAGTTGGGCACTGCCGAACCGTGGTCACCGTGTTTACTTGACTGAAAAATAACAAATACTTAAACAAAAATAAAACTAGCATGCAACCTAATTAATAAACTTGAGCAATTAACAGACTCGACTAAGTAAATAAGATGTAACAAATAAAGACTAAAGTATCCAGGCATTGACTCCCCTGACTTCCCCCTTGACCTATGTGCTGCCGATCATCGGTACGTATATCATTTTGCTAACAGTTTTGTCTTCCAGTTATAGACCCCAAGTATTAACATCCCTATAATGTCACGCATATTAATACCCCGAACCCTTATTCGCTCTTATGTTTAAGTCCTGCTAGATCTCTCTCAACAGGTCTCCTGACGTTGACCAATTCGACACTATGTGACCGCATGAGTCTAAGTTGGTCAAGTCGCCTTCATCCTCCAAGCAAACCCGGAATGGCCAATAGCATGCCTGGACAGACCCAAGTCATACGACCACATCTCCAGCAACATGTTGTACTTCGCGGACGCCCAGTCTCCCGGTCGCGTTGATCCACGTACTCCTGTGTTAGGCAAGTCGGGGTTCCCACTGGTCACTGTAGGATTGCCCAAGTCCCTAACATGCTTAAGTTACTACCCTGTTGAATCGGGAACAAAACTCAGCTAGTTGCTGTCTTCACTAAGCCTCCCGGCATGGTCACGTCTTAGGGTTGGTCAGGTTCTGTCTTTGCCCAGATACAAACAGATTAGCTACTTATCATATTTAAAACGGAAAATAAAGTAGAATCAATAAGACGAACTGAACTTTGCATTGGAACGGGAAATTGTTCAAAGGGAAATAAAACTAAGTACGAAATCAAAAACATAAAAACATAAAGTAAATTGTTTCTAGCCCGAGGGCTTAACAGAAAATAAACGCCGGCGAGTGGTGTTGCTCACGCGGCCGCCTTCTTCTTCGCTGGACAGGTTAGGGTTCGATCCGGGTTCTTCGCTGCTCATGCGTCGTCGGGTTTCTTCATCAGTCGGTCTTCTTATGTAGACGGGCTTGGATGGATAAGAGACGTGAGGGGGAAATACCTCTAAGACCGGACGAGAGTCCTTCTTAGGCGGGAGTGTGAATCTGGTCCTCTTTAAAAGACTCCACAGAATTCAGGACTCCTGGTACACCGCATGCCCAACGTTCCGTCTCCGTCAATGTTAGCGCTTGCCCATGTACTTTCTTCTCTGACTGATTGAGGTAGCGGACCATGTGCGGTACTTGATCGAGCTCAAGTCTTGCTCCACCTGCTGACGGCCTAGTTGCTTGATCAACTCTGCTGGATCCTTTTCGTCAGTCTGGCTTGCTCAACGGATGCTCTTGACCATGGAAGGTGATTTCCTTGCCTCTTTCACACAGTGCGCTCCTCTTTTCCCTCCTTTACCTGCCCACCTGCAAAACTTGCCCAAGTACCCAAACGTGCCCTCCCAGACACAAACAAAGTAAAAACAAACTAAAGACTCGATATACTTGACTCTAAAAACCTAAAAATGAGCCAAAAAATATGGCTCATCACCCCCCGACGGTGAGTCCGACGACTCACCGCCGCCGTCGATCGGAGGAGGGGGCTCCTGCCGCGGCTTCCCCCAGCGATCGACCGAAGTCGATCGCTCGCCCGGCGTCTAGCCGGGGCCCTTCGACGTGCATCGGCGGTCGAAGCCCTAGGGCTCGACCGCCACCCTCGACGACCAGCCGAGGGTTCTCTTTGCGCGCGATCCCCGCCGGGGATCTCTCGGCCTCCGCGGTCCGGTGATCTTCGATCACCACCGCGAGGTCGATCCTCGTCCACGGGGTTCGTCCCTCGGATCTTGGTTCATGGTATTTTCACGATAATTAAACGATAAAATCATAAAGAGGGTTTTACGATTTACCTCGTTCTCGTTGTTCGGAAAAACGAAGAAGTCTATTTGACGAATTTGAGATCTTCCCGCGTATTCCTTGCACTAGCTCGGACGTCGTGTGGGCGACGATCTACCGAACTCCATGGATCTCCCTCTCTACTTTCTCTCTCTAGAATTGTGATCTTCAAGTTATGAGAATAGAGAAGACCATGTAGTGCTTTTATAGGCTACGTAGGGGATCTTAAGGAGGTGGAATATTGGGCTTCCAATAATAGTGATTAAATTGAGCCCAAGCCCAAATCTATTAATCCTTACTATTATTAATTAATTCTATTTTCCACTATATAAAATTAATTGCACTCCCAATATTAAACCATATTATATCAAATAATAATTCCTTATTAACTCATCTCGGGGATATTATCAACCCTTACGGGATACACTTTCCCGTCAAGTATTCACGGCATGCCATATATAAAATATAGTGACCCAACTTAACCGGTAATTAACCCAATAATTAAATCGGTTAATTCCTTTGGTAAATCAAAGTCACTTATATTAAATATACACACCCGCAATAGTATCGGGGATTAAGAATAAAATACACTGAGACTTAAATCGATTATCGCCGGCAATCCTAATCGATAAATCTCAAGCAGATCCGCTCAATACACCAAGTGTACAAGTGTGATAAAATAATCAAGACAGATCATTTTCTCTCTCACACAACGACTATACCGATGGATTGGTCCGTGTCCATCTAGGTCGTGAGCAACTGTTTGAGTAAATACGAGTAACCGATAGTATGATCTTCTGTGTGTCTATACACACCATACTAACTACAACGTATAAAATCCAGGACTATGATTTGCATATATTTAATTATAAATAATTAAACGCAAATAATTGTTTATTTTAATTAAATAGATTAGTGGCAATGGATCGTGAGTTCTTGTTACTTAAATCTATACATTAAGTACACAACTCCAACAATCTCCCACTTGTACTAAGGTCTAGTCATTTCCTCCAAACTCCTGACTCCCATACTCATCACGTGCTTAAGTTGTACTTCCATGAAGTACTATGTGAATAAGCACTCTAGGTTGCCGCTATGAAGTTATCTTGGTGACTACAGCGTCGTCTCCCTCGGCGATGACTCGTATCAGGTGGTACTTGCACTATGCGTTATCTTACACTTATGGACTTGTGATTTCTTACCATTTGCCATTGCACCGCTATTTACATAGCCTTTGGCAAATTAAGAATCACATCTAAGTCCCAGAGATTATCCCGGAGTTATACCAAAACTTCCGCTGCCTCTGAGCCCGCTATTTGGTTACCTATTGCAGAGTCCGAAAAGCATTATGCTTATCACTCTTCCATGTTAAAACTCCTTCTCCTTCAATAGTGAAACACATAGCCTGATATCGACTTACACCTGTCCTCATTCGATTAGAAATCTAAGAGAATGTAATCCAAAGGAAATGCTCGTCTGCTCCGTAATCCAGAACATAATTTCTAGTAATTTGAAAGTACTTAAAATGTTCATTACAGTAGTCGAGTATTCCTTTCCAGGATTACCTTGATATCCTCCCACTATGCTCACCGCATAGCCGATATCAGGTTCTCATTTTCAACATTGCATTTATTAAGCTTTCCACACTAAAGTGTAGGAAAGCGCTTTCATTGCTTCTATCTCCTTTTGTGTTTCAAAACACATATCCTTAGATAGATGCATTCCGTATCTGAAAGGTAACGAACCTTTCTCGGAATTTTGCATGTTAAAACGAACCATAATCATATATATGTAAGATGTCCAGGAGAAGTACAATGTTCTTTCCTAGATCCAAGATCTCAAGAACATGTCCAACTTCTTCCTATATCTTTCATAATGATTCATCTAGACAATCATCATTCTATGTTTGAAAACATCTTTACATTGTTGTCAATGATAAGAATGTTCTCTACATAAAACCCGAGAGACACCACTTTGTTCCATCACGTTTCCAATACACACGATTCGTCTATGCTTTGATGAATCCATAAAATGGACTATCTCATCAATTTGCAAGTACCACGAACTCAATGCTTTGTTTCAATCCATAAATGGATCAACTAAGATTGTACTCTAAATGATCTCGCCTCTTAGCAATAATCCTTATTGCTCTCCAAGAAGGCACATTTAGATCTAGTACTGCCTCCATGTAGATCCAGGGATCGATTTCATGTATACTAGGTCCAGAGTCCGAAAACTCTCCTAGTCTTATGAATATCTCTGGTTGATTCACAACCTCCCACTACAACGGCATTCCGGTGTATAAACAGTAATAACAGTAGGTGCAGTTAGTGATGTACCGCTACTCGGTTCGGCTGGTTCTAAGTCTTAATATTTCTCTCTCATTTCAATGTATCATGTCACTTTGGGCTTGTGGTTCATCATATAGTCTTTCTCTAAGAACTGAGCGTTAGAACTTATAACGTCCTTCTGGTTCATAGTACTATTGAACACACATCTTTTTGTTCTTCTAGGATATTCTACAGCCGCATTGAATGCGCTGTTGTTTCCAGAATTATCCATAGAACATAGTTAGTTCCGTATAACTCATCTTTTACTATCTCTATAAGAGTTCCATTTCTTGTTTGCGACACACCATTTCTACACAACAGTGTATGGTGTAGTCATTTGGGATCAAATCCCAATCCCTGATTAGTATGCCATGCATTCCTCAGACAGGTACTTGCCTCCGCGATCAAATCGCAGGCTACAAATGGATATACCTTGATGGTTCTCCACAATTGCTTAGTGTCCATTGACTTGTCAAAACACTTGCTTTTGTGGCACATCATGTATTCTAATCCATTTCTCGAGTAATCATCAAATGAAGTACTCGTACCTTATTGTCTGAGCAGACATAGTGAAGGTATCGGTACACCGATCCGATCGATATACCGTGTGTGCGGAAGCGTGTAAAGCATATAAATCTATCATGCTTGGATCTTAGTGCACACATAATGTGTATAAGAACACATATAAACATATATATATACACATCTAATATATATATATATAGGGATCAACGAGTTCTTACATTTGTTGATCGTTGACGTTGGTTAATGTGGTGTTGAGTCGATTGAACCACCTTAATTGATCAGCCACGAATTGTTCACCTTTGGAATGACCCCGTCACGCCTTTGGATCATCCGGGTGTTGAAGCCGCACAAATGGCCCGGCCTCTACGTGTTGCACACGAACCCGGATGATGAACACTTTGCTTGATCGAGTCGGTTCTCCAAGAACACTCTCTCCTTTCTCTCTATTGTGTGGATTTCGTGGTTCAATGGTATGTTTGATGAAAATCTGATTTTCATCCATATATTAGCATCATTATGCATGCCATAACACCCCATTGTAACCTCTAACATAATGGGCATCAATTATGCACCATTAACATGCAAAAGGAGTTACAAAGGAGGTGAAAGGTTATCCCACATACACATGCCACTATGCATTGTATGTGGTCCCACTTGCTTGTGTGGCATGCCATGTCACACTATGTGACATGCATCCATGCAAGCCATGCATCCCATGCATGTGAATTAAATCCACGTAAATATTGATTCTAAATCAATATATATATATATATATATATATATATATATATATATATCAAGCATCGTACATCATCTTCGAGTCCGTGTGTGACCCTGTAGGTATAATTATCGATCAATATTATATTGCTCCCAGCAATTAATATTATCGAATAATCATTTAACATCCATAGACGACCTTATGACTTTATCGCTTGCACACGTATGATCAAAGGACATATCCCAACAATCTCCCACTTGGCCTTTAGAGCCAGTGTGCTGCCAACTTCCTGTTGTCGATCACTTTCATGTCTAAGTTTGAACTTGAGGCAAGACTCGAGTCATCCTCAATCGGTTCAAACCTTTCTTGGACTTTGAGACAGACTGTAAAACCAGATTTATCACTATGATACGAATCTGGACGTGGCCACGTATTTTCCACAGTCTCGACTCTCCAAGTGGCCGGTAAGACATATATCCCATTAAAAAATAGAGGACAATCCCATCTTGTCAATCCAAGCTCTCCCACTTGCTTCCTGATATACCCAATAACAAGTTTTATAACCTCCTTTTACGAAAGGCGTTTACTTGTATCAAAGTACACCATTTCACAATGGAATCACTCTGGACTACTCAGGTCAGAGGAAATTGCTCGACAGTTAATGAAATAGTATTATGACTCGAAATCTTAAATACTATTCCAGTCGGGTCTGTTCGATCATTAGCTCCCAGCTAATATCTATGTAATTGTACTTGATGTCCCACATCACTAGCCCATGAAGCGGCGCTATAGTACTCATTACAATCTTGTTCTTTGTATTATCGGTTTGTCCGTACTCGATTATATGAACTAGGAACAAGCATATGATTCAAGTATATCAGTTCAACCATTGGGACTTCATTATGCGGTAAGTCGACCTCATAACCCAATCGATATTACTTAATCATTTGGACAATTCATATAAATTAAACCATATTTATATGAAGAAATTGTTAGAAATCGACTACCCGGGATGCGTTCGTTCGATCACTCGAACATCCGAACGCTCCCAGTCGACCTCCAGGTCCGTTACTCCGTTCACGTGCCAGCTCGTGTCCCGATTCACGCCCAGCCATTGCCCCGAAGGACAACCGCGCGAACCAGAGCCGGCTGCCCGAAAAACAGCGAAACGACGACCGCCGTTTGTCCTCTGGCGACCGCCGTTTGTCCGCGAACAGCAGCGCGACCTGCTGTTGGAGTTGTGTACTTAATGTCTAGATTTAAGTAACGGTAAACTCCCCGTCATAGCATTTAATCTATTAAATTAACGAACGATTGTTTTGCTTTTAATTATTATTAATTAAATATATGCAAACCATAGTTCTGGATTTTATACGTTGTAGTTAGTATGGTGTGCATGGGCGCACAGAAGATCATACTATCGGTTACTCGTATTTAATCGAACAGTTGCTCACGACCTAGATGGATACGAACTAATCTATCGGTATAGTCGTTGTGTGAGAGAGAAAATAATTTATCTTAATTATTTTATCACACTTGTACACTTGGTGTATTGAGCGGATCGTTGAGATTCATCGATTAGGATTGCCGGCGATAATCGATTCGAGTCTCAGTGTATTTTATTCTTAATCCCCGATATTATTGCGGGTGTGTATATTTAATATAAGTGACTTTGATTTACCAAAGGAATTAACCGATTTAATTATTGGGTTAATTACCGGTTAAGTTGGGTCACTATATTTTATATATGGCATGCCGTGAATAATTGACCGGACAGTGTATCCCGTAAGGGTTGATAATATCCCCGAGATGAGTTCATAAGGAATTATTGTGTAAACCTCATGAGTGGATTCGTTCCGCACAATAATTAAGGTTGAATGGTACTAGTCTCGGATTAAAGAGATGAATAAATTAATTAGCAATAAATTAATTTTATTCATGGATATTTAAATCTTAAATACACGGAATAAATAATACTACCGGAGAAATATTATTTGATATAATATGGTTTAATATTGGGAGTGCAATTAATTTATATAGTGGAAAATAAATTAATTAATATTGATAAGGATTAATGGACTTGAGCATTGGGCTCAATTTAATCTTCAATATTGGAAGCCTAATATTCCACCTCCTTTAGATCCCCTACGTAGCCTATAAAAGCACTACATGGCCTTCATAAATCATAAGACAAGATTATCATACTTGATATTCTAGAGAGTTGAAGGAGATCCATAGGAGTTCGATAGATCGTCGCCCACCCGACGTTCGAACGGAGTGCAAGGAATACGTGGGAAGATCCAAAAGGTCTTCATCTTGATTTCGTTTCTCCGCACAACGAATCAAAGGTACGATCATAAAACTCCTTGTGTGATTTTATGAGAATTAAATTTTGATATGTACATGAACACAAGATCCGGGAAACGTCGAGATCGGGATACGGGGATCGTCGCGATCCCCGTCGGAATCGAGAAGGGGCGGCCGAACCCTAGGGTTCGACCGCCGGTTGCGCGCAGACGAGGGAGCCCCGGCTAGACCGCCGGGGCACGCGATCGACGTGAAGTCGATCGCGGGGAGGTTCGCCGTGGGCTGGTGCCACGGCGGATGGACCTCCCAGCCGCCCCTCGACGGCGGCGTGCAAGGAGGGAGGCCCCGGCTGGACGTCGGGGCGTGCGATCGAGCTAGGCTCGATCGCTGGGCAAGCCGCGGCTTTGCCGCGGTTGTCAGCGGGGCTGACCGCCCCTCCCGGTGGCGACGGCAGTGAAGTCGCCAGACTCACCGCCACCCGGGGGCTGCCGGAGCAGCCCCATGCGATCGCCATGCACGGCGATCGCGAACCCCGCGTCGGGGTTCGGCTAGGGTTTAGCCGCGGGTTCATCCCGCGTCGATACTCTTGTCGAGCCCGGTTCTTCGTGGCGTTCGTGATCGGTTTCCGGCGACGGGATTTCGGTCGGGGTTATCGGTTCCGCAATTTTTTTGATACCCCGGGATATCGATTTCCAGCAATTGGTATCAGAGAGTTTGGTTTCGTGTTCATGTGTGTGTTCAATTGTGTTCTACCTTGCAGGGATTCCGACTATCATGGTTTAATTAATTGTTAATTACTCGCTTAATTAATTGCTATTTAATTTACCATGATTATTCGTTTATTAAACTCTCGGACATGTCGAGATTCGTTTTGTGTGGATGAATGCTTGTAATAGTAAAAATTCGGGGGTTGACCGAATTTAGATTTATTATTATTGTTCTATATTTTCCGGAAAGTGTATAGGGTCGATTTCATGTATAGAATCGATACCGGAATTGTAAATTTATTTCTTGTAATTTATTTACGTTAGATCGATGCCGAGATGACCGCCGGAGAACGCGTGTGACGAAGAAGACCAAGAGGACGAAAGACCGGGGATCGACCAAACCCCTTGATCGACCCCAATCGATCAACCCAAGGGGAGGGGGCCGATCGCCCTCGGCTGGGGCTGCCGTTGGCGGTGGTGGTGGTCGGCCGGCTGAGGAGGCGGCGGCGGTACCCTCCCGGTGATGATGGCCGGTCGAAGGTGGGGTGGCGTGGGGTCTCCCGATCTCATGCTACTCCTACCAAGATACTACTTTCCTAATTAATTCGGTTTTCCTATTTGAGTTTTCCTATTTTTGGGAATTCTCATGGATTAGGAAAAGAATTAATTGGAATTAATTTTATTCCTTATTCTATTATGGAAGTCTTCTAGAGTATTCTGAGTTCTACTTGGAATTGGATCCTAGAGATTTAATAGAATAGGAAAGGAATAAGAGTTAATTTAGGATTGATTTATTTCCTAATTGATTATTTCTATTTTATGGGAATTTTCATAGTAATGGAAATTAATTAATCTTGGAAAGTAGAAGAGTCCTAATTTATTTTATTTCCTTATTCTATTATAGAAGTCTTCTAGAATATTCCAAGTTTTACTTGGATAGATTATTCTAGAGATTTAATAGAGTTAGATAGGAAAATAAATAAATAAAAATATTAATAATATTTAATTTTATTTTTGATTTATTCGATTGACTTAATTTTCGAATTGAGTATCTTTTGGATTTATTAAAAATAAATAGATTTAAATATTGGGATTAATATTCTCGTCACATGGAGCATTCAAGAACGAAGACTGAAGACTAGAAGACGCATACAGAGATGAAATAAAGCCATGATAGTCGGAAAATAACTGTTCTAGTATTATTTTGACTATGTGCTATGCGCTTTATTGCTTGTATGCATGCTATATGTGTTTACTTTATGCACTAGATAGCGTATCCCTTTTTTGTTATAAAAAGCTAAGTGGGAGAGGGGATGGAAACATTCCCATGGTCTCCATTACTGTTCTCTTGGTGACTCTTATGGACTTTTGAAGTTCGTATAGATGTGTCATTAGAGGAGAATTCTTGTAATTCCTTTTACAAGAAACATTGATTAAGTTTATCAAACAATGTGAAATACTCATTACGGCATCTAATTTTGTTGTTGCCGTGTTAAGTTTTACAAAAGTATTGTTAGCAACTTCGAGTTTTCCATTTACACGATTAAAGTCAATTTTTAGTTTTTCGGCCTCCATATCCTTTCTGGTGAGTTGGACATCAAGTTTCTTCAATCGTTCTTCAAACGTGTTATTCTCTACGAGCATTTGTTCAATTGCCATGGCCTGCTTCTTCAATTTTTCTTCATATCCGGCTTTGGTTGAAGTAAGCATCTTCATCATCTTTGTCTGCCGGGCAAATTCCATGCGTAGCTCATTGAAACTTTCTTTGAGCTCGATGAAAAGATCAATGGGAATGGTCTCCTCTTCAGATTCATACCCATTGACTGAGTGATGAGCCATTTTATTTGCTCATCTTGAGCCCCTTTTTGAGTCAGTTTGAGTCTATTTTATGTGTCTGGGAGGGCACAGTAGAGTGTTTGGTCAGAGTGTGCAGGCAAACAGGTAGCAGGTGGCGCACTGGGCAAAAGAGGCAAGGAAAACCCCTTCTTTGGGCAAACAACGATTTGGAGTGGTAGTGACTGAACATACTTGGCCTCGACAGGCAAACCAAACCACTCAGGGTTGAGTCATGAAGCAAAAGACCCAAATCGACTACTAAGTACCGTGCCTGGTCCATTCACCTGGGGAGGAGAAGAATACCTGTAGAGAGTTTGGGAAGCGGATTGCCAGCGAACAAAGTCAAAGGCGGCTGGAGCTAAAGATGGAAAGTACTTAGCGGCGCCTGGAAAAGGAAACCCATGCAGCGGCCCATGCAACAGCGATTCCGCAACCCTAATTCAAGCCTATATAAGGAAGAGAAGCTGGAGAAGACAAACACACAATCCACAACCACGTTCAAGGAGCAGCCGCCGGCGATTGGAGCTTGGAGACTTCCGACCAAGTTCTATTTGTTTTGAAGTTGATCGAGCCTTCGGGCATTAAAACAATTTATTGCTTTATGTTTTTATTGCTTTGTTTTGTTATTCCGGTTTGAACAATTCCAGCTTTTAATAGTTATGAATTTTAGTTTCGTTTTCCAATTTATTTCTTGCTTTATTATTTCGCATATGAGTAGCTAAATTTGCAGGGCGACTGGGCAAAGGCAGATCGAAGGGAAATCTGGGCTAAGATAGAACCGTGAGGTTGATAGGGCTTAGTTAACTGCCTGGGGTTTGTTCCCGATACATAGTTGAGGTTTAACTACATTCTTGCAGGTTTGGGCAGACTAATTTGGTCGTTAGGAAACCCTTACACTTTGAGATACCAGCGATTGATCAACCGAGTATTCCGCGTTAGATGTACTACGGGCATAGCGCTAGAACGTGTTGGAGCTTAGCGGTCGTATGATTCGGATTTCCGGACATGCTATTGGCCGAATTGGGTTCGTCTAGAGATTTATACAAGTTTGGGCAAACTAGATCCATGCGACCACATAGGTATCGAATTGTCTAGGCTCAGGGGATTAGGCATAAGTATACCTTGCCTTTTCTTTACACCGTAAGGACGGATTGGGTTGGGGTGACTGTAGGCGTGACTTAATAGGACTGCTTTCACTTTGTTCGACATCCTATAACCGATTGACAAACCATCAGTTAAAACCATAAGTGCCAGGGATCGGTAGTTTGCCCAGAGAACCCAGAGAGAAGCCAAAGCCCAGAAGCCTACTTTTCTTTATTTGATTTCAGTTTGATTAATTGTTTTCTGTTTCCAGTTTGGTCAAAGTATTAGTTTATTATTTCTGCATGTTAGTTTGGGTTAATTAGTTTACTTATTTCTGTTAGTCGGTAGTTTGATAAAACGCTGTGACTCAGCAACCAAACTTAAAACCTTTTTATTGTGACACTATTTGGGCAAAGCCGAGATTAACTAAATTGCAATTGCTTCCTCGTGGGATCGACCCTATACTTATCACTTGCTATCTTGTGTTGAGTTTAGGAACTTTATAAATTTATTTTGGCCGCGTTAGCTTCCACGACAAAGTTTTCGCGTCGTCAAAATTGGCGTCGTTGCCGGGGAGGCAATATTCCAGCTTTTTAGTATTTCTGTGCTAACTGTTTTGCTTTACTTCTTTGATCAGGTACTATAAACGCGGTGGAAGGCGATACGGGACTACTCTTTGACCCAAAGATCGAGAAAACCGCCAAAAGACTAAGAAAAGAAGCAAAGAACAAGGCGTTAGCACGTGCAACCCAAGGAGAGAATTCTGCCAAAGCACCAAGGGCAGAAAAGGCAAAGAGCAAGAAGACCATACCAGTTGACACTCCTAGTCAACCTACACCAGAGAAGATGGGAGCAGAAGCACCACGGACTTTGAGGGACATGATGTTCCCGTCAGAGATGAACTTGAGGCCACTGGGCATCACTTTGCCCACCATTCCTACCCCCTGGGAGATGAAACACAACTTCATACAAATCCTGCCAAAGTTCAGCGATATGCCCGGAGAGGACCCACAGAGGCATCTACAGGACTTTGAACTAGCATGCGGGACGATTCAGGCAACCGGAGTACTAGCACAATATATACGACTCCTGGCTTTTCCTTTCTCTTTGACTGATGGGGCCAGGGAGTGGCTGTATACGATTCCGGAGGGCGAAGTGACCACCTGGGCGCAACTACAAAAGAGGTTCCTGGAGAAATACTTCCCAGCGGCACGAATCCAACAAATGCGCAAGAAAATCAATAGCATCAGGATGGGAACCAACGAAAACTTTCAAGACTATTGGGCAAGATTCAAACAACTGCTAACGAAATGCCCCCAGCACCAGATCCCGGACCACGACCTCATCCAATACTTTGTGTCCGGATTAAGACATCATGAGAAGACCCTACGCCAGCGGAGGATCTCTACTCAACAAAAGTGCTGCCGGGGCATTCAAACTTTTCAAAGAGATGGCAGAGGAATTAGGCGAAGACACCGATTTGCCCAGACAAAGCCTGCTGGTACAATCCCCCTCTGACTAAAAAATTGACAAGCTGTGCAGTGCCATGGAAAAATTCATGACCAATATGGCGGGAGGACCAAAGAAGGCAGTCAAAGCGTGTCAGATTTGTCAAGAGATAGAGCACGCCACTGATGAATGTCCTTCTTTATTCGATGAGGAGCTCAAAGCGATGGGACAATTCAATGGAAACGGTCAAGGGAGAGGGAGGCCGCACTTTGACCCATACTCAAATACCTACAACCCAGGATGGAAGCACCATGAAAACTTCAGGTATGGGAATAATAACAATCAAGGAGAAGGATATCAGGGCAACCAAAACCAGAACCGGTACAACCAACAGCAACAAGGGAACTCCCAGCAGAATCAGGGCAAAGGGGCATCACTATCGGACATGATGGAGACTTTGGTCAGAGAGAACGTAAAGTTCCAGCAAGAAAACATGAAAGCCATGCAAGAAAACGAAAAATTTAAGCAGGAAACCAGAGGGCAACTGAATAACTTGGGAGCTCAAATGGCCCACTTGAACCAGGTCGTGGCAAAGCTGGAACAGAGGAATGGGAACTTACCTCCACAAGTCGAAGTGAAGAATGCCCACTGCAATGCCATCCTGCTAAAGAGTGGAAGAATCTTACCAGAAGTCAAAGCGCCAGTCCAGGGCAGACAATCTAAAGAAACAGATCCCATAGAGATAGAGGACGTAACCGCTGAGGATGAACAGGAGAAAGTGGAAGAGACAGTCAGGGCAAAGAGAGACAAATCACCACCACCAAACATCCGAGTCCCCTTTCCAGGAAGGCTAAGCAAGAATAAAGAAAGGGAAGAGACTTACGAGATGTTCCAAATGTTCAAAAAGGTGGAGATCAATATGCCGCTACTGACCATACTGAACACTATGCCCAGGTGTGCCAAATTCCTCAAAGAGCTATGCACAAAGAAAGTGAAATATCAAGACGATGCAAAATTCGAAGTGGGTGAAAATGTCTCAGCAGTGCTCCAACGAAACGTACCTACCAAGTGCGGAGACCCAGGCATGTTCTATATACCTGATGGAGTTATATTCTAAATGTCTAGTTTAGTGACAATATGGAACTCCTTATCTGTGTTTTACATTATCTATTAATCAAACCGTCGGCATTTTGTCTATCTTGTACTTGAATACAATAGTCCTAGATATATACGTTGTAGACAGTATGGCGTGAGGAGACACGCGGAAGATCATACAGTCGGTTACTCGTATACTATCGAACAGAAGCTCACGACTTAGATGGACAGGGACAATCCATCGGTACGTCGTAGTGTGACTGGGTAATAGTTGGTCTTGACTATTATGTTACACTTGTACACTTGGTGTATTGAGCAGGACCACGGGAGGGCGTTCGATTTATACTAATCGAAGTAATCGAACTAGACCTCAGATATTACGGATAAACGAATTCCTAATCCCTATATAATTATAGGTGCGTTTGTCCAATTCTTGGTTCTTTAACTTGCCAATGAGTGAGACTATTAGATTAGTCGAGATACTCGGTAAATTGGGAATCGGAATTGTACACACGGCATGCTATAGATTATAGACAGGAAACCGTGTCCCGTTTATCGGGTTGATGATGTCCCCGAGATGAGCTCATAAAGTTTATCATATAAACCCTGCAGGTGGATTTGTTCCACATGATAATAAGGTTGAGTGGTACTAGTCTCGGATAATAAGAGACGAATTAATTTAATTATTAGTAATAAAATTAATTCGTGGACATTCGATATCTTAAACACGGGGAAAGTCGTTTATGTAATTTCGGCGGAATTATTATTGTTGAAATAATATTAAATAAATTTCGGGAATTCAATTATTATTATTTAGTGGAATTAATAATAATTAAAAATGTAATTAATTAAGGATTTCTTTTTAAGGACTCCAAGTTAATTAATATTGCATTTTAGCCTTGAATTTATTTACCTAAGAGGTCCCTAGTGTAACTCTATAAAAACCCCCCCTTGCCTATCCTAAACCTACAGTCCGCAGCTTTTTATTTTTCTGAGAAAAATTATTGCGTTAGCGCAATTAAGATTTTTCTCTGTAAAAATAAATTGTATAGCGCTAATATTTTTCTCTCAGAGAGAAAAAGAATATTACGCTGGTAGAGAAAGGAGAAAGCAGACAAGGAGACCCAACGGATCATTGCCCACACAACGGTTGGAGTCGGGGAAGAGGCATACGCTAGCAATCGCTAAGGTCTCAACAATTCGACCGCTAAGGTATGAGATCGGATCTTTAATTCCGCAAATTATTCGATCTTAATTTTATCTCGTTGAACATACATGAACGTAGATCGGGTTCCGGGGTCGTGGATCGTATTCCTCGACTACTGGGGGGTCTAGGACCTCCGAAACGGTAGTCGGATGAGGAAAAATGACCCGGAAACGAGCCCGGAACAGCAACGTCGCGTTGCTGTTCGCGGACAAACGGCGGTCGCCAAAGGGCAAACGGCGGTCGCCGTTTGCAGTCCCTTTCAGCGACCGCTGGACTGCTTTCGGCGGTCGCCGAATTGATGCAGTCCAGTCCCGTTTCGCGCGGTTGTCCTTCGGGGCGATGGCTGGGCGTGAATCGGATCAAGGCTTGTCGGGTGAACGAAGTAGCGACACCGGAGGTTGAGTGGGAGTGTTCGGATGTTCGAGCGATCGAACGAACGCATCCCGGGTAGTCGATTTCCAACAATTGGTATCAGAGCCGGTTTGTGCGTTCTTGTATTGTTTGCGAGTTTTGTTTTGCAGGATAACCCGATTATTATGGTCATGTTGTATGTACTGTATTTTTTGTGGTTTGTTAAACTCTCGGGGTTGTCGAGATCTTTGTTCTTGAATCGTTGCTTGCTTGTAATAGTTAAAACGACGGGTTGAGTCGTTTAGGTTTTATTTTTCGTTTTTCGTTTATCCGGGTGTATAGGATCGATCGATATGTATAGGATCGATGCCGGAAGTAGTTAGCTTTATCATGTAATGTTGCTGCTGCTTGGTGGATCGAGACGAGATCGAAGGCCGGACGAACGAGGGTCGAGAAGTCGAACCCGCGGCTGCTGAAGGGCAAACGGCGGTCGCCGTTTCTCAAACGGCGGTCGCCGTTTCGCTGGACTTCGGGCAGCAGCTACGCGGGGGTTCGACGGACATCACGGATCGCTTGTCGAGGGCCCGGGACGATACTCCAGTGGGAGGGGTTCGTCTCTTGGTCCTTAGACGAGTCGGTGATGGATCGAGACCGAGACGAGCAACGAGACGAAGATCCGAGAAGACGTGCATCGAAGAATTTAAAAGCCATAATAATCGGGCCACGTTAAATGTTTTCTTGTGTGTTTAACGTGCTTTTATTATGCTTTAATTTTTATATGCATGCTTGTTATCCCTTTCGTAAAAACTAAGTGGGAGAGGGATTGGAAACAATCCCGCGGTCTCCATTCTCTGTTTTGATGGTGATGTGTGTCGCTTACGAGTTGGCTTTAGTGTCATCCTCCCTATCGGATAAAGTTGACACACGGATATCACTGGATCAAAATTCGAATTCAATTCCATTTATAGAATTGAACACTTAAGTTTTTCAAAGCAATGCCTAATCTGGTTTTCAAAGACTAATTTCAACTCGACTCATTCTCACCCCGGGGAGTGGAATGGAGCCAAAGCGCTTGGTTATGTTGATGACACAGATCAGAGACATTCGAGTCATTTGATGACTAGATCGATTGTCTGGTTGGCTCCCTCACTTTGTGAGAGATAGGGCTCAATTGCATGATTGATCGCTGGTTAGAAACTTCGAGTTTCACTTACGAGATATCAAGTTTTGATTAACGAAATTGTGAAATTTATTGAATGGAATTCAATTAACAAAGTTGTTTGTTTAGTAAACGTCCACACTATCGTGGCTTACTAGACGGAAACGGAACTTTGGGTTAATTGAGGCTCGACAGTTATAGGAAATCGTAAAGGGACCGCATGTCAACGTAAACGTCCACACTAACGTGGCTTGCGGTGGGCATGTAGTTTCCGAGCGGTTAACTTAGTACTGAGAAATGGTATACACTTAGGTACGCTTTACAGTATCCTCCCCATCGGAGTCACTGCTGTAATGATGTACGACCGAAGTAAAAGTCCAGTTATAAAATCGTTTGGACTAGTATACGTCCACATGAACGTGGCATGCTAGTCTGATGGGATTTTAGGATTGATTGGTAAATTTAATGATATTAATTAAGGGAGTTAATATCGAATTAAATTTGACGGTTTGATTTGTCTCTTTTATAGATATGGCACTCAACCCGCTGTCCATTATACTAAAAGAAAACAAACTCACTGGTCCAAACTATGTTGATTGGAAACGAAACTTGGACATTGTCCTAACTGCTGAGGAGTACAAGTATGTACTCCATGAGGTTTGTCCTGATGAACCTATTGATACCTCCACTCCTGAGGAAAAGGAAGCTCATCGGAAGTGGGTCAAGGCTGATCAGATGGCGCGGTGCTACATTTTGGCTTCTATGTCAAATGTGCTGCAACATCAGCATGAGGCCATGACCACTGCCTATGATATGATGCTTAACCTCAATGAGATGTTTGGTAGTCAGGATAGGGCAGCCAGACAAGATGCTATGAGGAAACTCATGACGGCCACCATGTCCGAAGGAACGCCCGTGAGGGATCACGTTCTTAGGATGATTGGCTATCTGAATGAGATAGAGATTATGGGAGGAGCTATCGATGGGGAAACCCAGATCGATATAGTGCTCCAGTCTCTGCCTAGGAGTTTTGAGCAGTTCCGTCTGAACTATAACATGAACAAGAGGTTATATTCGTTGGCGGAACTCCTGACTGAACTCCAGGCGGCAGAGGGAATCTTTAAGAAATCTCATGCACTTGTGGCTGTGAAACTTCCTGGCCCTCCGGGGACTAAGAGGAAGAAGAAGCAAGGACAGAAACCCAGTGGACCCAGAAATGGTGCACCACAGAATGGAGTGAACAAGCCCAAGGGCAAGTGTTTCCGTTGCAAGCAGTCTGGACATTGGAAGTCTAATTGTCCTCTCAGACAAGGAGGTATGAACTTTTCCTTAGTCACTGAAACATGTTTAGCGGTGTTATCCACCAGTACCTGGTGTGTGGATACAAGAGCCACTGATCATGTCTGCAATTCTTTGCAGGGGTTCCAGGAAACCCGGCGGCTTAGAGAGGGAGAGATCACTATCTACATGGGCAACGCTACGAGAGTGGCGGCGGTTGCAGTGGGAGATATTTATTTGTCTTTTAATAATAAAGTTTTGGTATTGAATAATTGAATTTATGTACCGAATTTTAGAAAGAACCTTGTTTCGGTTTCTAAGTTGGTTTTGAATGGATATTCAGTTTCTTTTGATAGTTCTGTTATTATCAAAAAGAATGGTGATTATATCTGTTCTGGTACATTGATAGGCAACTTATATATACTGAATCCTGATTATTCCACGATGCAACGAGTAGAGTCAAATAACACATCTAGTACCAATAAGAGAAAGGAGCCTTCTAGGATGAATCAAAAGTACTTATGGCATCTTAGGCTAGGTCATATTAACTTGGGTAGGATTCAAAGGTTGATAACTGATGGAATACTCAGTGGTGTGAAAGATGAGGACTTTCCGACCTGCGAATCATGCCTGGAAGGAAAAATGACCAAGCGACCCTTTAGTGATAAGGGGTATAGATCCAAGGAAGTACTGGAATTGATTCACTCTGATTTGTGCGGGCCTTTATCTGTCCAAGCGAGAGGAGGTTATGAATATTTCGTAACCTTCACTGATGATTACTCAAGGTATGGTTTTGTATACCTGATGCGCCGCAAGAGCGAGTGCTTTGACAAGTTCAAGGAGTACAAAGCTCTTGTGGAGAACCTTCATGGTAAAACCATAATGACTCTACGATCTGATCGTGGAGGAGAGTACCTCTCGGGAGAGTTTAAGGCGTACTTATTAGAGAATGGGATTGACTCCCAGATGACTGCACCATACACGCCCCAGCAGAATGGTGTAGCAGAAAGAAGGAATAGGACTCTTATGGAAATGGTAAGATCTATGATGAGTTACTCAGACCTACCAGTTTCGTTCTGGGGATATGCCTTGGAAACAGCGGCGTATATCCTGTACTTAGTTCCTTCTAAATCAGTCCCTAAGACGCCCTCGGAATTGTGGACCGGGCGAAAGCCGAACTTGAAACACATTCGGATCTGGGGTTGTCCAGCACATGTGCTGAAGCATGGGGCTGATAAATTGGAATCTCGTTCAGATATTCGGTTGTTTATAGGATATCCTAGAGGAACGAAAGGTGGTCTATTTTATAGTCCTAAGGACCAGAAGATCGTTGTTAGCACCAACGCTCGGTTCTTGGAAGAGGATTATATAATGGACCACAAGCCCAAGAGTGAGATAATACTAAACGAACTGAGAGGGGACGATCAAGACTTAGATCCAACCGAACCGGGTGATACGCCACCACAGTCTGCACCTGTAGTTACTGGGGTTACACCGGAGCGTCGTCGTAGTGGGAGGGTTGTTCGACAACCCGATAGGTTCATGTTTATAGGTGAGTCTTCGGACTTGTTACCTGGAGAACATGAAGCCGATCCCTGTGCTGGAGTAGTATACTTAATGTCTAGATTTGAGTATTATAAACTCCTTGTACACTTTCATTTACCTATTAAATACAGACATTCATTTGCTTTTAATTCTTGTTAATTAAATATATGCAAATTATAGTCCTGGATTTTATACGTTGTAGTTAGTATGGTGTGCGACGTGTTGGAATTCGATATCCGGGGCTATTAAAATTTGCGGAAACAATAACCCGAACGAAAACCTTCGTCGAAGATCACATGAACACCGACTCATCCGCCGGAGTCCGACCATCGGAGACCGTGCGCCCGAAGACACACAGCCCGCCCCCGGCCGAATCCCCGCGAGCCGGGGTTCGCGTGATCGAAGGATCGCGTCCCACGCGATCGGGTGGGGCTGCATCGGCAGCCCCCGCGGCGAGTCCGGCGACTCGCCGCCGCCTGGAGGTCCCCACCGTCGAGGTGGGGTGGGGTGCGGCTCCAGCCCGCGCCCCTGCGGTCGATCGCAAGGATCGACCGCACGCCCTCGGCCCAGCCGAGGGTCGATCTCCTCCGTGCCCAAGAAACCCTAGGCGGGCGTCCGCCGTGGTCCGGTGGCTTCGCCACCACCACGCGTTCGTCCTCCTTCCCGGTTTCATACCTCGGATCTTGCGTTCTACGGTATTCTTGATAAATCCAAAATCGAACAATTATCAAGGGCGTTTAGATATTGTACCTTTCGATTCGTTGTTCGGAGAAACGAAATCAAGATGACCTTTGAATCTTCCCACGTATTCCTTGCACTCCGTTCGAACGTCGGGTGGGCGACGATCTATCGAACTCCTATGGATCTCCTTCAACTCTCTAGAATATCAAGTATGATAATCTTGTCTTATGATTTATGAAGGTCATGTAGTGCTTTTATAGGCTACGTAGGGGATCTAAAGGAGGTGGAATATTGGGCTTCCAATATTGATGATTAAATTGAGCCCACTGCCCAAGTCCATTAATCCTTATCAATATTAATTAATTTATTTTCCACTATATAAATTAATTGCACTCCCAATATTAAACCATATTATATCAAATAATATTTCTCCGGTAGTATTATTTATTCCGTGTATTTAAGATAGAAATATCCATGAATAAAATTTATTTATTGCTTAATAAATTTATTCATCTCTTTTATCCGAGACTAGTACCACTCAACTTTATTTATTATGCGGAATTAAATCCACTCGCGAGGTTTACATAATAAATCCTTTTGAGCTCATCTCGGGGATATTATCAACCCTTCCGGGATACACTGTCCGGTCAATTATTCACGGCATGCCATATATAAAATATAGCGACCCAACTTGACCGGTAATTAACCCAATAATTAAATCGGTTAATTCCTTTGGCAAATCAAAGTCACTTATATTAAATATACACACCCGCAATAATATCGGGGATTAAGAATATAATACACTGAGTCTCAAATCAATTATCGCCGAGCAATCCTAATTGATGAGTCTCAATCGATCCGCTCAATACACCAAGTGTACAAGTGTGATAAAATAATTAAGATAAATTATTTTCTCTCTCACACAACGACTATACCGATGGGTTGGTCCGTGTCCATCTAGGTCGTGAGCAACTGTTCGATTAAATACGAGTAACCGATAGTATGATCTTCTGTGTGCCCATGCAACACCATACTAACTACAACGTATAAAATCCAGGACTATAATTTGCATATATATTTAATTAACAATAATTAAAAGCAAATGAATGTTTGTATTTAATAGGTAAATGAAAGTGTACAAGGAGTTCAGAATACTCAAATCTAGACATTAAGTATACTACTCCAACAATCTCCCACTTATACTAAGGTCTAGTCTTATCAATCAAACTTCTGACTCCCAAACCCTCCAAGTGCTTGAAATATACTTCCTTAGGAAGTATCTTGGTGAAAGGGTCCGCTAGGTTGTCTTCCGAAGCTATCTTGGTGACTATCGCATCGCCCCTCTTGACGATGACTCGAATCAGGTGGTACTTGCGCTCTATGTGTTTCGTAGCACTATGGGACCGTGGTTCCTTACTGTTTGCCACTGCACCGCTATTATCACAATAAATTGTCATAGCTCTGGGCAAACTCGGAATCACATCTAAGTCCTGGAGGAAATTAAGGAACCAAACTGACTCTTTCGCTTCCTCTGAGGCTGCAACATATTCAGCTTCCATAGTAGAGTCTGAAATGCACTTTTGCTTTACACTCCTCCATGATACGGCTCCACCTCCCAAAGTGTACACATAGCCTGATGTCGACTTTCGCCGGTCCTTATCAGCTTGGAAATCCGAATCCGTATAACCCAAAGGAATCAGATTGTCTGCCCCGTAACTTAGAACATAATCCCTAGTATTTCGCAAATACTTGAAAATGCTCTTTACGGCAGTCCAATGAGCCTTTCCAGGGTTACTCTGATATCTCGCTACTACGCCAACTGCATAGCAGATATCAGGCCTCGTGCATAACATTGCATACATCAAGCTTCCCACAGCCGAAGCGTAGGGAACTGATTTCATTTCATCTTTCTCCTTTTGTGTCCGAGGACACATCTCCTTAGAAAGATAAGTTCCTTTACTGAAAGGCAGTTCACCCTTCTTGGAATCTTGCATGTTAAAACGAGCCAGAATCGTGTCTATGTAAGATTGCTGGGATAAGTACAATGTCCTATTCCGGCGATCCCTTATAACCTTGATCCCTAGAACATGTCCCATTTCTCCCAAATCTTTCATATCGAATTGTCTAGACAACCATCCCTTTATGTCTGATAACATTTTCACACTGTTGCCAATGAGAAGAATGTCGTCTACATAAAGCACGAGAAACACCACCTTCTTCCCATCACGTTTCCAATACACACACGATTCGTCCATGCTTTGACTGAATCCAAAAGATTGGACTACTTCGTCAATTCGCAGGTTCCACGATCTCGAGGCTTGTTTCAATCCATAAATGGATCGATTAAGCTTGCACACTAGATGATCTCGCCCCTTAGCAATGAATCCTTCTGGTTGTTTCATATAAATCGTCTCGTCAAGACTTCCATTAAGGAAAGCTGTCTTGACATCCATTTGCCACACCTCATAATCCATATGAGCTGCTATGTATAAGAGAATCCGGATCGACTTTATCTTGGCTACCGGCGAGAAGGTCTCCTCATAATCGATTCCCTCTTTCTGAGTATATCCTTTCGCAACAAGCCGAGCTTTAAAGGTTTCAACCTTTCCGTCAGATCCTCTCTTTCTCTTGTAGACCCATTTACATCCAATTGGCTTCACGCCGCTTGGTGGTTCTACAAGATCCCAGACTTTATTAGAATCCATAGATTCTATTTCGGATTTCATCGCTTTCTTCCAAGAAGGCGCATCTATATCTTGTACCGCCTAATCATAGGTCCAAGGATCGACTTCATGAACTCCAGGTCCAGAGTCCGAAGACTCACCCAGTCCAATCCATCTTTCTGGTTGTTTGACAACCCTCCCACTACGACGGCGTTCCGGTGTATTAACAGTGACAGTAGGTGCAGGTTCTAGTGGTGTATTACTACTCGGTTCGGCTGTATCTAAGTCTTCCTTGTCACCTCTCATCTCATCAAGTATTATGTCACTCTTGGGCTTGTGGTCCATGACATAGTCTTCCTCTAAGAACCGAGCGTTAGTACTTATAACGATCTTCTGGTCTTTAGGACTATAGAACATGCCACCTTTAGTTCCTTTCGGGTATCCTATAAACAGCCGTAATTCTGATCTAGGTTCTAACTTATCGGCACCTTGTCGCAACACATGTGCTGGACAACCCCAGATCCGAATGTGTCTTAAGTTAGGCTTGCGCCCACTCCACAATTCCATGGGTGTGGTTGGTACCGTTTTGGTCGGAACCCTATTCAAGATACACGCCGCTGTTTCCAAGGCAAATCCCCAGAACATAACAGGTAAGTACGAGTAACTCATCATTGATCGCACCATTTCCATAAGAGTCCTATTCCTTCTTTCTGACACACCATTCTGCTGGGGAGTATATGGTGATGTCATTTGGGAATCAATCCCATTCTCTGCCAAGTATGCCTTGAATTCTCCAGACAGGTACTCGCCTCCGCGATCCGATCGCAGGCATTTAATGGATTTGTTTTGAAGGTTCTCCACAAAAGCCTTGAACTCCTTGAACTTGTCAAAGGATTCGCTCTTGCGGCGCATCAAGTATACAAATCCATACCTTGAGTAATCATCAGTGAAAGTGATGGAATACTCGTACCCTCCCTTTGCCTGAGTAGACATAGGTCCGCATACATCAGAGTGAATCAAATCCAATACTTGTTCAGCTCTTCGTCCTTTACCAGAAAAAGGACGCTTGGTCATTTTACCCTCTAAACAAGATTCGCAGGTCGGAAGGTCCTCTCCTTCAACGCCAGTGATTAAATCATCAGCTTTCAACCTTTGAAGCCTATTCGAGTTTATATGACCTAGCCTTAGATGCCACAAGTATAATTGATTCATTTTAGAAGGTTCCTTTCTCTTATTGGTGTTCGTAGATGTGTTATTACTCTCGGTTAGTTGCATCGTGTTAGACTCAGGATTTAGCACATACAAATCGTCCACCAATGTACCAGAACAGATAATCTCACTGTTTCTTCTTATGATCACAGAGTGGTCAAAAGAAACAGAATACCCATTATAAGTTTAGAAACCGAAATTAAATTCTTTCTAAAATTGGGTACATAGAGACAATTATGTAAAACTAAAACCCTATCACTACTAAAGCGTAAGTGAACGTCTCCCACTGCAACAGCCGCCACCCTCGCAGCATTGCCCATGTAGACCACGATCTCTCCCTCTCTAAGTCTCCGGGTTTCCTGGAACCCCTGCAATGAATTGCAGACATGATCAGTGGCCCCCATATCTACACACCAGGTACTGGTAGATAACACCACTGATAATGTTTCAGTGACTAAGGAAAATTTCATACCTTTGATGAGGGGACAATCAGACTTCCAGTGCCCAGACTGCTTGCATCGATAGCACTTGCCTCGCGGCTTGCTTTTCCCAATCCGTGGTTTGGAACCACTGGGCTTCTTTGCTTGCACTTCTTCCTTGGCCATAAGAGCTCGTGATTTTCTGATCACACTTATGATTTTCATCCTCAAGTCATCGCTTTTAAGCGACTCCTCTAGTGGACGAAATACAATGAGTATGTCAATCACCTCTTCAGCAGTATCCACACTATGTCTCAACATCATATTGAGGTCATTCCTAATGTCCTCATCAGTTGGGACAATAGCAGATGTAGAAGGCTCAACAGTCTGGACAATGTCCAGATTTCGTTCCCAATCATTACTATATGGAACCAGTGAGTTTTCATCTTTAAGTATATCACAAAGTGGGGTCACAGTCATTCCTAACCTATAAGCACATAAAACAAACAAACAATTTAATATCCGATATTATCTCCCTTTAATAATATCATTAAATCACTAATCACATCTAAAATCCCATCAGGTAAGGCAAGCCACAGTGTGTGGACGTTTACCCACCCAAACGATTTAGTAATTAGATTTCCTTCGGTCATACATCTCTTATAGCGGAACCTCGGTGTGAGGAATACTATAAGGCGTATCTAAGTGTAAACCATTACTCAGTACCAAAGTAAATCGTTTGGAATTGCTACATCACCGCAAGCCACGTTGTGTGGACGTTTACGACAACTTCACAACTCTTCACAATTTTCTTACAACTGTCTACATCAATTAATCCAAAATCCGTCAGCATAGCAAGCCACGTTGTGTGGACGTTTACTACACTAAGAGATCTTTATAATTGACTCCCAATTACTTGATCCATTCAATCTTGTAAATCAAGACGCGGAGAATCATAAGTGAAACTCGAGGTTTCTAACCAGTGATTCACCATGCGAACAGCCCCTATCTCTCATAAATGAGGGAGCCGAGCAGACAATCGATCCATCTATAAAAGAATGGTACGAAGGTCTCTAATTTGTGTCCTCGACATGACCAAGTGGCTCTGGCTCCATTCCACTCCCCGGGGTAAGAATGAGTCGACTTGAAATCAGTTTTGGAAAGACAAATTAGGCATTGTTTGATGAACTCAATCAATGTTTCTCGTAAAAGGAATTACAAGAACTCTCCTCCAATGACCTATCTATATAAACTTCAAAAGTTTATAAAAGTCACCAAGAGAGCAGCAATGGAGACCATGGGTATGTTTCCATACCCTCTCCCACTTAGCTTTTTACAATAAAGGGATACGCTATACTAGTGCATAAAAGTAAACACATATAGCATGCATACAAGCAGTAAAGCACATAATATTATCACATAGTCAAAATAATTACTAGAATATTATTTTCCGACTATTATGGCTTTACTCCATCTCCGTACGCATCTTCTAGTCTTTAGTCTTCGTTCTTGAATGCTCCATGTGACGAGAATATTAATTTCCAATATTTAAATCTATTTATTTTTAATAAATCCAAAAGATACTTAATTAATAATAATTAAGTCAATCGAATAAATCAAAAATAAAATTAAATATTATTAATATTTTTATTTATTTTATCTTCCCTTTCTACTTCATTAAATCTCTAGAATAATCTATCCAAGACCCACTTGGAATATTCTAGATGATTTCCATAATGAAATAAGGAAATAAAATAATTTAGGACTCTTCTACTTTCCAAATTAATTAGATTCCTAATCCATGAATATTTCCATAAAATAGAAATAATCAATTTAGGAATCCTAATTAATTCCAAATTGATTCTTTTCCTAATCCATGAGAGTTCCCAAAAATAGGAATTCTCAAATAGGAAAAACCCGAACCAATTAGGAAAGAGAATCACCGGACCGGGATAGCACGGGGTGGGGATCCCCGTGCCACCATCGACCTCCGCCCATGCCGCCGCCGCCCAGCCCACGCGCCACCACCACCGGTGGCCGGCGTAGCCGGAACTCCCACGGTCGGCCCTTTAGGGCGTGGGTCGATCGTCCTAATGGATCGACCATGAGGCGGTCGATCCGAGCCCTTCACCCTCACGATCATCTCCTTCGTCACGCGTCTTCTCCGGCGGTCGTTTCGGCATCGATCCAACGCAAAATAAATTACAAAATAAATTTTACACTATCCGGTATCGATTCTATACATCCAATCGACCCTATACAATTTCCGGAAAAACGTAGAACGTAATAATAAATCCTAAATTCGGTCAACCCCCGAATTTTTACTATTACAAGCATTCACCACCAAAAACGAATCTCGACATGTCCGAGAGTTTAATCAAACCAACATACATGACAAAATAAATTAAACGAATAATAAATTAAGCCATAATAGTCGGAAACCCTGCAAGGTAGAACAATTTTATCGAAAATACCGCGAACGTAAACCACGCTCTGATACCAATTGTTGGAATTCGATATCCCGGGCTATTAAAATTTGCGGAAACAATAACCCGAACGAAAACCTTCGCCGGAGATCACATGAACACCGACTCATCCGCCGGAGTCCGACCATCAGAGACCGTGCGCCCGAAGACACACAGCCCGCCCCCGGCCGAACCCCCGCGAGCCGGGGTTCGCGCGATCGAAGGATCGCGTCCCACGCGATCGGGTGGGGCTGCATCGGCAGCCCCCGCGGCGAGTCTGGCGACTCGCCGCCGCCTGGAGGTCCCCACCGTCGAGGTGGGGTGGGGTGCGGCTCCAGCCCGCGCCCCTGCGGTCGATCGCAAGGATCGACCGCACGCCCTCGGCCCAGCCGAGGGTCGATCTCCTCCGTGCCCAAGAAACCCTAGGCGGGCGTCCGCCGTGGTCCGGTGGCTTCGCCACCACCACGCGTTCGTCCTCCTTCCCGGTTTCATACCTCGGATCTTGCGTTCTACGGTATTCTTGATAAATCCAAAATCGAACAATTATCAAGGGCGTTTAGATATTGTACCTTTCGATTCGTTGTTCGGAGAAACGAAATCAAGATGACCTTTGAATCTTCCCACGTATTCCTTGCACTCCGTTCGAACGTCGGGTGGGCGACGATCTATCGAACTCCTATGGATCTCCTTCAACTCTCTAGAATATCAAGTATGATAATCTTGTCTTATGATTTATGAAGGCCATGTAGTGCTTTTATAGGCTACGTAGGGGATCTAAAGGAGGTGGAATATTGGGCTTCCAATATTGATGATTAAATTGAGTCCACTGCCCAAGTCCATTAATCCTTATCAATATTAATTAATTTATTTTCCACTATATAAATTAATTGCACTCCCAATATTAAACCATATTATATCAAATAATATTTCTCCGGTAGTATTATTTATTCCGTGTATTTAAGATAGAAATATCCATGAATAAAATTTATTTATTGCTTAATAAATTTATTCATCTCTTTTATCCGAGACTAGTACCACTCAACTTTATTTATTATGCGGAATTAAATCCACTCGCGAGGTTTACATAATAAATCCTTTTGAGCTCATCTCGGGGATATTATCAACCCTTCCGGGATACACTGTCCGGTCAATTATTCACGGCATGCCATATATAAAATATAGCGACCCAACTTGACCGGTAATTAACCCAATAATTAAATCGGTTAATTCCTTTGGCAAATCAAAGTCACTTATATTAAATATACACACCCGCAATAATATCGGGGATTAAGAATATAATACACTGAGTCTCAAATCAATTATCGCCGAGCAATCCTAATTGATGAGTCTCAATCGATCCGCTCAATACACCAAGTGTACAAGTGTGATAAAATAATTAAGATAAATTATTTTCTCTCTCACACAACGACTATACCGATGGGTTGGTCCGTGTCCATCTAGGTCGTGAGCAACTGTTCGATTAAATACGAGTAACCGATAGTATGATCTTCTGTGTGCCCATGCAACACCATACTAACTACAACGTATAAAATCCAGGACTATAATTTGCATATATATTTAATTAACAATAATTAAAAGCAAATGAATGTTTGTATTTAATAGGTAAATGAAAGTGTACAAGGAGTTCAGAATACTCAAATCTAGACATTAAGTATACTACTCCAACACGACGTCACACAGAAGATCATACTATCGGTTACTCGTATTTAGTCAAACAGATGCTCACGACCTAGATGGACACGGACCAATCCATCGGTATAGTCGTTGTGTGAGAGAGAAAATAATTTGTCTTAATTATTTTATCACACTTGTACACTTGGTGTATTGAGCGGATCGATTGAGACTCATCAATTAGGTTTGCTCGGCGATAATTGATTTGAGACTCAGTGTATTTTATTCTTAATCCCCGATACAATTGCGAGTGTGTATATTTAATATATGTGACTTTGATTTACCAAAAGAATTGACCGGTTTAATTATTGGGTCAACTATGTTGGAGTTGTGTACTTAATGTCTATATTTAAGTAACGGAAACTCATGATCCATTGCCATTAATCTATTTAATTAAATAAACAATTATTTGCGTTTAATTATTTATAATTAAATATATGCAAATTATAGTCCTGGATTCTATACGTTGTAGTTAGTATGGTGTGCATGGGCACACAGAAGATCATACTATCGGTTACTCGTATTTAATCGAACAGTTGCTCACGACCTAGATGGACACGGACCAATCCATCGGTATAGTCGTTGTGTGAGAGAGAAAATAATTTATCTTAATTATTTTATCACACTTGTACACTTGGTGTATTGGGCGGATCGTTTGAGATTTATCGATTAGGATTGCCGGCGATAATCGATTTAAGTCTCAGTGTATTTTATTCTTAATCCCCGATACTATTGCGGGTGTGTATATTTAATATAAGTGACTTTGATTTTCCAAAGGAATTGACCGGTTTAATTACTGGGTCAATTACCGGTTAAGTTGGGTCGCTATATTTTATATATGACATGCCGTGAATACTTGACGGGAAAGTGTATCCCGTAAGGGTTGATAATATCCCCGAGATGAGTTCATAAGGAATTATTATGTAAACCCTGCAGGTGGATTTAATCCGCATAATAATTAAGGTTGAACGGTACTATTCTCGGATATAAGAAATGAATAATATTTATTGAGCAATAAATAAATTTATTCATGGATATTTAAATCTTAAATACACGGAATAAATAATACTACCGGAGAAATATTATTTGATATAATATGGATAAATATTGGGAGTGCAATTTTATTTATATAGTGGAAAATAAATAAAATTAATATTGATAAGAATTAATAGATTTGGGTTGGACCCAATTTAATTTTCAATATTAGAAGCCCAATATTTAATCTCCTTTTGATCCCCTACGTAGCCTATAAAAGCACTACATGGTCTTCACAATTCATTAACCTAAGATACGCCAATCATAAAGTTCTTGAAGAGTGGAGGAGATCCATGGAGCTCGGTAGATCGTCGCCCACACGACGTCCGGGCTAGTGCAAGGAATGCGTGGGAAGATCTCAAGGTCGTCAATTGAGTTCTTCTTTTTTCCGTACAACGAGAACAAAGGTAAAATCGTTGAACCCCCTTCGATGATTTTAAATTATTATCGTGAAAATAACGTGAACGTAAGATCCGAGAACGCGACCCATGTCGAGGTTGAACCGGGCGGTGGTGATCGAAGATCACCGGACCGCCGGCGGCTCAACGGCTCGACTAGGGAAGGGTCGAAGGGCGAGAGCCTCGGCTGGACGCCGAGACTCGATCGAGGGCGAGCTCGATCACCCACGCACCTCCAGCGGGCTGCTGGACCAGCCCCGCTCACGCGGCTGAACAGCCGCTCGCGCGGCGGCGGCTGGCGGTGATCGCTAGCCACGGTTCGCCGTGGCTGGGCGTGCGATCACCGTGGGATGGCTGGGCGTGTCCGGGGGACTTCGTCGGTGCTGTGGGATGGCCTACGGGCTGAACCCTAGCGCATGTCCGGTGACATGCGCACGCCTCGAACAAACAAGCGGTGGCTCGGCCACGGCTAGGGTTTGTATAGGGGCTGTCCGTGAGGGTTCGACCGCGCCCAAGGGGGCTGCTGCCAAGGACAGCCGCGAGCCCTTCGCGAGGGCTCGACCGAACAGCCCGGGTTATCCCCGTGGTTAGGGTTTGGTTGAGTCCGGCTTCGCGTGGTGGTTCGTGGCGGGATGTTCCGGCAACCGGGAGTCGATTGGAATCGTCGTTCCGCAATTTGACGATTCCGGATATTCGTTCTCCGAAGGATTTCGGTCGGAATTAATTAGATAATTAATTTTAATTAATTTATTAATTCCGGGATATCGATTTCCAACAATTGGTATCAGAGCGTTGGTTTTCGTTCACGGTATTTTTCGATAAATTGTTCTACCTTGCAGGGTTTCCGACTATTATGGCTAGATATAATTGTTCTTAATTATTGTCATAATATTGTTCTTGATTATTAAACTCTCGGACATGTCGAGATTCGTTTTATGTGTGGTGAATGCTTGTAATAGTAAAAATTCGGGGGTTGACCGAATTTAGGTTTATTATTACGTTCTATTTTTTCCGGAAAATGTATAGGGTCGATTTCATGTATAGAATCGATACCGGATAATTGTATTTAAATTCTTGTAATTTATTTACGTTGGTTCGAGAACGAGACGATCGCCGGAAGAAGAAGACGATGTGACGAGGGAGACGATGGGACGAGGGATCGATCATCATGATCGACCCCATGTAGGATCGAGCCCTAGGCGAGGGGGCTGCCCGCGGGACTCCTCGGCCACGCCGGCCACCAATGGTGGTGGCGCGTGGGCTGGGGTGGCGGCGGCATGCTTCTCCGAAGGGTAGTCGATGGTGGTGGTAGGGCGCGGGGACTCCCAACCCGTGCTCTTCCGCCGAGATCCAACTTTCCTATTTTAATTCGGTTTTCCTATTTGATTATTTCTTTTATGAAATATTTATGGAATAAGAAAAGAATTAATTTAGTATTAAATTTATTTTCCTATTTGATTATTCCTACTCATGGGAATTTTCGTGGATTAGGAAAAGAATAAATTTAGAATTAAATTGTTTTTCCTATTTAATTATTCCTTTATGGAATTTTTTAATGGATTAGGAAAATGATTAATTTGGAAAGTTTTGAAAGTCCTTAATTAATTTTTCCTATTTAATTATTCCTTTATGGAATTTTTAATAGATTAGGAAAAGAATTAATTTGGAAGGATTAAGAGTCCTAATTTATTTTATTTCCTTATTCTATTATAGAGGTCTTCTAGAATATTCCAAGTTTTACTTGGATAGACTATTCTAAAGATTTAATAGAATTAGAAAGGAAAATAAATAAATAAAATATTAATAATATTTAATTTTATTTTCGATATATTCGATTGACTTAATTTTCGAATTAAGTAACTTTTGGATTAATTGAAAATAAATGGATTTAAATATTGGATATTAATATTCTCGTCACATGGAGCATTCAAGAAACGAAGACTGAAGACTAGAAGATGCGTACGGAGATGCGATAAAGCCATAATAGTCGGAAAATAATATTCTAGTATTATTTTGACTATGTGATAATATTTATGTGCTTTATTACATGTATGCATGCTATATGTGTTTACTTTATGCACTAGATAGCGTATCCCTTTATTGTAAAAAGCTAAGTGGGAGAGGGTATGGAAACATACCCATGGTCTCCATTGCTGCTCTCTTGGTGACTTTTATAAACTTTTGAAGTTTATATAGATAAGTCATTGGAGGAGAGTTCTTGTAATTCCTCTTACGAGAAACATTGATTAAGTTTATCAAACAATGCCTAATTTGTCTTTCCAAAGCTGATTTCAAGTCGACTCATTCTCACCCCGGGGAGTGGAATGGAGCCAGAGCCACTTGGTCATGTAGAGGACACAAATTAGAGACCTTCGTACCATTCTTTGATAGATGGGTCGTTTGTCTGCTCGGCTCCCTCATTTATGAGAGATAGGGTTGTTCGCATGGTGAATCACTGGTAAGAAACTTCGAGTTTCACTTATGATTCTCCACGTCTTGATTTACAAGATTGGATGGATCAAGTAATTGGGAGTCAATTATAAAAGTCTCTTGGCGTAGTAAACGTCCACACTACGTGGCTTGCTATGCTGACGGATTTTGGATTAATTGATGTAGACAGTTGTAAGTAATTGTGAAGAGTTGTGAAGTTATCGTAAACGTCCACACCACGTGGCTTGCGGTGATGTAGCAATTCCAAACGATTTACTTTGGTACTGAGTAATGGTTTACACTTAGATACGCATTATAGTATTCCTCCCCACGAGGTTCCGCTATAAGTGATGTATGACCAAAGAAAATCTAATTGCTAAGTCGTTTGGGTGGGTAAACGTCCACACCACGTGGCTTGCCTTACCTGATGGGATTTTAGATGTGATTAGTGGTTTAATGATATTATTTAAGGGAGATAATATCGGAGATTAAATCAATTGTTTGTTGTTATATGTGCTCATAGATTATGGATGGCTTTGAACCCACTTTATGTGATACTTGAGGAATTTAACTCACTGGTCCCTAAATGTATTGATTGGAATAGAGATCTAGACATTGCCTAGACTGTTAAGGAGTACAAGTTTGTACTCAGTGAGCTTTGTTCTCCCGAACCTACTAATGTGTCGACTGTTGAGGAAAGAACTGATTTTATCATGTTCAAACTCAAGGAGATGTTTAGACATGACATAGGCGGCTAAACAAGAAGCGATGAGGATACTCACAAAGGCCAGTCGCTTCGAAGAAACGCTTAAACACGTTTTTGAGATGATTGACCTTTTAGACGAGTTGAGACGGAAATCGCAAGCTCTTGTAGCCAATGCCAAAGGTTTCGAACCTAAAGGCAAAATCGGGGGAAAGGAAAAGCAAGCAAAGAAACCCAGTGGTCCTAAGTTTCTTGGATCACGGGATGGGGCGAGAAAGCCAATAGGCTAGTGTTCTCGATGCAAACAGTCTAGGTACTGGAAGTTTGATTATCCTCTCAAAGAAAGTACGAAATCTTCTTTAGTCGTAAAACATAGTCAGTGGCATTATCTACCGGAACCTGGTGTGTAGATATGGAACCATTGACGGTATGCGCATTCTAAATGCGAGGGTTCCAGGAAACCCGACGACTTGGAAAAGAAGAAATCGTGGTCTACATGGGCAATGCTGTTGAGGAGGCAGCTGTTGCAGTGAAGGACAATTATAGGATTTCATTTTGAGCTATTGCTTTTATGTACCTTTAGAAAGAACTTTGTTCTGGATTTCTAATGAATGGATATTTTATTTCTTTTAATCATCTGATGGTTATAAGAAGAAATAAAGATAGTATCTATTCTGGTATATTAGCTAGCAATATATAAATGATGAATCCTGAGTCCACCACGATGCAACGAACCGTAGTACAAAACTCGTTTTACTAATAAGAGATTTCTTCATTAAATCGATTATACTTGTGGATTGTTATGCTAAATCATATTTATTCAAATAAGAAGTTCAAAGGTCGAAAATTGATTGTAAGATCAATTAAGTTGAAGGAGTGGACCTTCCGACCTAAGAATCTAATTTGGAAGATGATATGACTAAGCAATCCTTTATGGATATAAGATATAAGATCCGGACAAGCATAAGAATTGATTGACTCTGATGTGTGCAGACCTTTGTTTACTCAGACAATAAGGTACGAGTACTTCATTTTATGATTACTCGAAAGAATGGATTAGCATACCTGATGTGCCACAAAAGCAAAGTGTTTTGACAAGTCAATGGACACGAAGCTATTGTGGGGAACCATCATGGTATATCCATTGAAAGCCTGCGATCTAATCGCGGAGGCAAGTGCCTGTCTGAGGAATGCATGGCATACTGATCAGAGATTGGGATTTGATCCCAAATGACTACACCATACACTCTTGTGTAGAAATGGTGTGTCGGAAATAAGAAATGGAACTCTTATAGAAATAGTAAAAGCATGAGTTATGCGGAACTACCTATGTTCTATGGATATGTCTGGAAACAACGGCGCATACAGTGCGGTTGTAGAATATCCTAGAGGGACAAAAGATATGTGTTCAATAGTACTATGAACCAGAAGGACGTTATAATAAACGCCCGGTTCTTAGAGGAAGACTATTAGATGAACCACAAGCCCAAAGTGACGTAATACTTTGAAATGAGAGAGAAAGATTAAGACTTAGAACCAGCCGAACCGAGTAGCGGTACACCACTAACTGCACCTAATGTTATTACTGTTATACATCGGAACGCCATTGCAGTGGGAGGTTGTTAAGCAACCAGAGATGTTCATAAGACTGGAGGAGTTTTGAACTCTGGATCTAGTAGGCATGAAATCGATCCCTAGCTCTGCATAGGAACTTTCGAATTGATGAGATAGTCCATTCTATGGATTCATCAAAAGACAAGGAGAGGTGTGTTAGAGACGTAATGGAAACAAGGGTGGTGTTTCTCGGAATTTTGTGTAGATAACACTTCATCGTTGGCAACAATGTAAAAGTGTTGTCAGACATAAAATAGAGGTTGTCTAAATAAATCGAGATATAAGATTAAGATGAAGTTGGATCATGTTCTTAGAAATCTTTCGATCTCTAGATAAGAACATTTGTACTTCTCTTAAAAATATCTTATACGATTATGGTTTGTTTTAAACATGCACAATTCTGAGAAAGGTTATTGCCTTTCGGGAACAGAATACATCTATCTAAAGGTATGTGTTTCAAACGCATAAAGGAGATAGATATAGACAAAGCAGTTTCCTACACTTCGAGTGTAGAGAGCTTTGTGGATGCAATGTTGAAAAACAAGAACCTGATATCAACTATGCGGTTAGCGTAGTGGGAGGATATCAAAGTAATCTGGATAAGAGATATTCGAATGCTGTAAGAGTACTTGGAAGTACTGTATTACCAAGCAAGACGAAATCTACTTAGATTACAGTTTCTCAGATCCAAAAATCAGAGAAAGACCAGTGTAAGTCGATATCAGGCTATGTGTTCACTTTTAGAAGAGGTGGAACCTAAAGATAAAAGAGTGATAAGCGTGATGCTTCTCGGACTCTATCATAAACCGAATAGCAGCCTCAGAGGCAGCGGAAGTTTTGGTTAGGTTCCGGAATGACCTATGAACTTGGATATGACTCTTGGTTCACCAAAGGCTATGTACATAGCGGTGCATGGAGAACTGGAAGAAGTCATAAGTTCAAAAGGTGATGATAACACATAGGGCCAGTACCACCTGATACGAGTCATCGTCAGTGAGACGACGCAGTAGTCACCAAGATAACTTCAGAGCGGCAACCTAGATTGCTCATTCACATAATACTTCTGGAAAGTATAACTTAAGCACGTGATGAGTATGGGAGTCGGGAGTTTGGAGGAAATGACTAGACCTTAGTACAAGTGGGAGATTGTTGGAGTTGTGTACTTAATGTCTAGATTTAAGTAACGGAAACTCATGATCCATTGCCATTAATCTATTTAATTAAATAAACAATTATTTGCGTTTAATTATTTATAATTAAATATATGCAAATTATAGTCCTGGATTCTATACGTTGTAGTTAGTATGGTGTGCATGGGCACACAGAAGATCATACTATCGGTTACTCGTATTTAATCGAACAGTTGCTCACGACCTAGATGGACACGGACCAATCCATCGGTATAGTCGTTGTGTGAGAGAGAAAATAATTTATCTTAATTATTTTATCACACTTGTACACTTGGTGTATTGGGCGGATCGTTTGAGATTTATCGATTAGGATTGCCGGCGATAATCGATTTAAGTCTCAGTGTATTTTATTCTTAATCCCCGATACTATTGCGGGTGTGTATATTTAATATAAGTGACTTTGATTTTCCAAAGGAATTGACCGGTTTAATTACTGGGTCAATTACCGGTTAAGTTGGGTCGCTATATTTTATATATGACATGCCGTGAATACTTGACGGGAAAGTGTATCCCGTAAGGGTTGATAATATCCCCGAGATGAGTTCATAAGGAATTATTATGTAAACCCTGCAGGTGGGTTTAATCCGCATAATAATTAAGGTTGAACGGTACTATTCTCGGATATAAGAAATGAATAATATTTATTGAGCAATAAATAAATTTATTCATGGATATTTAAATCTTAAATACACGGAATAAATAATACTACCGGAGAAATATTATTTGATATAATATGGATAAATATTGGGAGTGCAATTTTATTTATATAGTGGAAAATAAATAAAATTAATATTGATAAGAATTAATAGATTTGGGTTGGACCCAATTTAATTTTCAATATTAGAAGCCCAATATTTAATCTCCTTTTGATCCCCTACGTAGCCTATAAAAGCACTACATGGTCTTCACAATTCATTAACCTAAGATACGCCAATCATAAAGTTCTTGAAGAGTGGAGGAGATCCATGGAGCTCGGTAGATCGTCGCCCACACGACGTCCGGGCTAGTGCAAGGAATACGTGGGAAGATCTCAAGGTCGTCAATTGAGTTCTTCGTTTTTCCGTACAACGAGAACAAAGGTAAAATCGTTGAACCCCCTTCGATGATTTTAAATTATTATCGTGAAAATAACGTGAACGTAAGATCCGAGAACGCGACCCATGTCGAGGTTGAACCGGGCGGTGGTGATCGAAGATCACCGGACCGCCGGCGGCTCAACGGCTCGACTAGGGAAGGGTCGAAGGGCGAGAGCCTCGGCTGGACGCCGAGACTCGATCGAGGGCGAGCTCGATCACCCACGCACCTCCAGCGGGCTGCTGGAGCAGCCCCGCTCACGCGGCTGAACAGCCGCTCGCGCGGCGGCGGCTGGCGGTGATCGCTAGCCACGGTTCGCCGTGGCTGGGCGTGCGATCACCGTGGGATGGCTGGGCGTGTCCGGGGGACTTCGTCGGTGCTGTGGGATGGCCTACGGGCTGAACCCTAGCGCATGTCCGGTGACATGCGCACGCCTCGAACAAACAAGCGGTGGCTCGGCCACGGCTAGGGTTTGTATAGGGGCTGTCCGTGAGGGTTCGACCGCGCCCAAGGGGGCTGCTGCGAGCAGCCCTAGGCGGCTGCCAAGGACAGCCGCGAGCCCTTCGCGAGGGCTCGACCGAACAGCCCGGGTTATCCCCGTGGTTAGGGTTTGGTTGAGTCCGGCTTCGCGTGGTGGTTCGTGGCGGGATGTTCCGGCAACCGGGAGTCGATTGGAATCGTCGTTCCGCAATTTGACGATTCCGGATATTCGTTCTCCGAAAGATTTCGGTCGGAATTAATTAGATAATTAATTTTATTTAATTTATTAATTTCGGGATATCGATTTCCAACAAATTACCGGTTAAGTTGGGTCACTATATTCTATATATGGCATGCCGTGAATTCTTGACGGGACAGTGTATCCCGGAAGGGTTGATAATATCCCCGAGATGAGCTCATAAGGATTTATTATGTATACCTCGCGAGTGGATTTAAGTCCGCATAATAAATAAGGTTGAGTGGTACTAGTCTCGGATAAAAGAGATGAATAAATTTATAAAGCAATAAATAAATTTTATTCATGGATATTTATATCTTAAATACACGGAATAAATAAATACTACCGGAGAAATATTATTTGATATAATATGGTTTAATATTGGGAGTGCAATTAATTTATATAGTGGAAAATAAATTAATTAATATTGATAAGGATTAATGGACTTGGGCAGTGGGCTCAATTTAATCATCAATATTGGAAGCCCAATATTCCACCTTCTTTAGATCCCCTACGTAGCCTATAAAAGCACTACATGGCCTTCATAAATCATAAGACAAGATTATCACACTTGATATTCTAGAGAGTTGAAGGAGATCCATAGGAGTTCGATATATCGTCGCCCACCCGACGTTCGAACGGAGTGCAAGGAATACGTGGGAAGATTCAAAGGTCATCTTGATTCCGTTTCTCCGAACAACGAATCGAAAGATATGATATCCTAACACCCTCGATATTATTCGGTTTTGATTTATCGAGAATACCGTAGAACAGAGATCCGAAGATCAAAACCCGGAATAGACGGACGAACGCGTGGTGGTGGCGAAGCCACCGGACCACGGCGTCCGCCCGCTAGGGTTTTGGCGGGGCGACGGGGGCCGAACCCTCGGCTTGACCGAGGGTGTGCGATCGACCGCGAGGGGTCGATCGCTGGGCACGGGCTGGTGCCGTGCCCAACCCCGCCGTGAAGGCGGGGGCCTCCAAGGCAGCGGCGAGTCGCCGGACTCGCCGCGGGGGCTGCTGGGAGCAGCCCCACCCCAACCGATCGCCGGCATGCGATCGGCGATCGTATGAACCCCGGGTCGCGGGGGTTCGACCGGGGGCGGGCTACGCGTCTTCGGGCGTGTGGTCTCCGAAGGTCGGACTCCGGCGGATGAGTCGGCGTTCATGTGATCTCCGGCGATGGGTTTTTGATCGGGCTATGGTTTCCGCAAATTTTAATAGCCCGGGATATCGAATTCCAACAATTGGTATCAGAGCGAGGTTTACGTTCGCGGTATTTTCGATAAAATTGTTCTACCTTGCAGGGTTTCCGACTATTATGGCTTAATTAATTTTTGTTAATTTATTTTGTCATGATTGTTGGTTTGATTAAACTCTCGGACATGTCGAGATTCGTTTTTTTTTTTTGTGGTGAATGCTTGTAATAGTAAAAATTCGGGGGTTGACCGAATTTAGGATTTATTATTACGTTCTACTTTTTCCGGAAATTGTATAGGGTCGATTTCATGTATAGAATCGATACCGGATAGTGTAAAATTTTTGTAAATTATTTTGCGTTGGATCGATGCCGAAACGACCGCCGGAGAAGACGCGTGACGAAGGAGATGATCAAGAGGGTGAGGACAAGGATCGACCATCCCCATGGTCGATCCACGAGGACGATCGACCCTCGGCCAAAGGAGGCCGCCCGCGGGAGTTCCGGCCACGACGGCCACCAGTGGTGGTGGCGCGTGGGCTGGGCGGCGGCGGCATGGGCGGCGGTCGATGGTGGCACGGGGATCCCCACCCCGTGCTATCCCGGTCCGGTGATTCTCTTTCCTAATTGGTTCGGGTTTTTCCTATTTGAGAATTCCTTTTTTTTTGGAACTCTCATGGATTAGGAAAAGAATCAATTTGGAATTAATTAGGATTCCTAATTGATTATTTCTATTTTTATGGAAATATTCATGGATTAGGAATCTAATTAATATGGATAGTAGAAGAGTCCTAAATTATTTTATTTCCTTATTTCATTATGGAAATCGTCTAGAATAATCCAAGTGGGTCTTGGATAGATTATTCTAGAGATTTAATGAAGTAGAAAGGGAAGATAAAATAAATAAAAATATTAATAATATTAAATTTTATTTTTGATTTATTCGATTGACTTAATTATTATTAATTAAGTATCTTTTGGATTTATTAAAAATAAATAGATTTAAATATTGGAAATTAATATTCTCGTCACATGGAGCATTCAAGAACGAAGACTAAAGACTAGAAGATGCGTACGGAGATGGAGTAATGCCATAATAGTCGGAAAATAATATTCTAGTAATTATTTTGACTATGTGATAATACTATGTGCTTTATTACATGTATGCATGCTATATGTGTTTACTTTTATGCACTAGATAGCGTATCCCTTTATTGTAAAAAGCTAAGTGGGAGAGGGTATGGAAACATACCCATGGTCTCCATTGCTGCTCTCTTGGTGACTTTTATAAACTCTTGAAGTTTATATAGATAGGTCATTGGAGGAGAGTTCTTGTAATTCCTCTTACGAGAAACATTGATTAAGTTCATCAAACAATGCCTAATTTGTCTTTCCAAAACTGATTTCAAGTCGACTCATTCTTACCCCGGGGAGTGGAATGGAGCCAGAGCCACTTGGTCATGTCGAGGACACAAATTAGAGACCTTCGTACCATTCTTTTGAAGATGGATCGATTGTCTGCTCGGCTCCCTCATTTATGAGAGATAGGGTTGCTCGCATGGTGAATCACTGGTTAGAAACTTCGAGTTTCACTTATGATTCTCCACGTCTTGATTTACAAGATCGAATAGATCAAGTAATTGGATTTCAATTGTATAAATCTTTTGGTGTAGTAAACGTCCACACTATCGTGGCTTGCTATACTGAATGGGATTTTAGATCGATTGATGTAGACAGTTATAGAAGGGAGTGAAGGATTCGTGTGTCGTCGTAAACGTCCACACTATCGTGGCTTGCGGTGATGCGCGAGTCTCAAACAAACTTCTTAGTACTGAGCGATGGTTAACACTTAGGTACGCTTCATAGTATTCCTCCCATCGAGGTAACGCTATTGATGATGTACGACCGAAGGAAATCTAATTGCTAAGTCATTTGGGTGGGTAAACGTCCACACTATCGTGGCTTGCCTTACCTGATGGGATTTTAGATGTGATTAGTGATTTAATGATATTATTTAAGGGAGATAATATCGGATATTAAATTGTTTGTTTGTTTTATGTGCTTATAGGTTAGGAATGATTGTGACCCCACTTTGTGATATACTTAAAGATGAAAACTCACTGGTTCCATATAGTACTGATTGGAAAAGAAATCTGGACAATGTCCAGACTGTTGAGCCTTCTATGTCTACTATTGTCCCAACTCATGAGGACATTTGGAATGACCTCAGAATGATGTTGAAACATAGTGTAAAGGCCGGACAAGAAGTGATTGACATACTTTATAAATTCAGTCCTCTTAAGGAATCGCTTAAAAACGATTTCAAAAGAGCCGAACTTATAAGTATGGTCAGAAAGTCACAAGCTCTTGTGGCTAAAATGGAAGTGCAAGCAAAGAAGCCCAGTGGTTCTAAACCACGGAATGGGAAAAGCAAGCCGCGAGGCAAGTGCTATCGATGCAAGCAGTTTGGGCACTGGAGGTCTGATTGTCCTCTCATCAAAGGTACGAAATTTTCCTTAGTCACTGAAACATTATCAGTGGTGTTATCTACCAGCACCTGGTGTGTAGATACGGGGGCCACTGATCATGTCTGCAATTCATTGCAGGGGTTCCAGGAAACCCGGAGACTTAGAGAGGGAGAGATCGTGGTCTACATGGGCAATGCTGCAAGGGTGGCGGCTGTTGCAGTGGGAGACGTTCACTTACGCTTTAGTAGTGATATGGTTTTAGTTTTACATAATTGTCTTTATGTACCCAACTTTAGAAAGAATTTAATTTCGGTTTCTAAACTTATTATGAATGGGTATTCTGTTTCTTTTGACCACTCTGTGATCATAAGAAGAAACAGTGAGATTATCTGTTCTGGTACATTGGTGGACGATTTGTATGTACTAAATCCTGAGTCTTACACGATGCAACTAACCGAGAGTAATAACACATCTACGAACACCAATAAGAGAAAGGAATCTTCTAAGATGAATCAAATATACTTGTGGCATATAAGGCTAGGTCATATTAACTCAAATAGAATTCAAAGGTTGAAAGCTGATGGTCTCATCAGCGGTGTTGAAGGAGAGGACCTTCCAACTTGCGAATCATGTTTAGAGGGAAAAATGACTAAGCGTTCTTTTTCTGGTAAAGGACGGAGGGCTGAACAAGTATTGGATTTGATTCACTCTGATGTATGCGGACCTATGTCTACTCAGGCAAAGGGAGGGTACGAGTATTTCATCACTTTCACTGATGATTACTCAAGGTATGGATTTGTATACTTGATGCGCCGCAAAAGCGAATCCTTTGACAAGTTCAAAGAGTTCAAGGCTTTTGTGGAGAACCTTCAAAGTAAATCCATTAAATGCCTGCGATCTGATCGCGGAGGCGAGTACCTGTCTGGAGAATTCAAGGCATACTTAGCAGAGAATGGGATTGATTCCCAAATGACATCACCATATACTCCCCAGCAGAATGGTGTGTCAGAAAGAAGAAATAGGACTCTTATGGAAATGGTGCGTTCAATGATGAGTTACTCGGACTTACCTGTTATGTTCTGGGGATATGCCTTGGAAACAGCAGCGCACATTCTAAACTTGGTTCCATCTAAAACGGTACCTTCAACACCCATGGAACGATGGAGCGGGCGGAAGCCTAGCTTGAGACACGTTCGGATCTGGGGGTGCCCTGCACATGTGTTGAAGGTAGGTGCCGATAAATTAGAACCTCGTACTGAAGTGCGGTTGTTTATAGGATATCCTAGAGGAACTAAAGGTGGCATGTTCTATAGTCCTACGGACCAGAAGATCGTTATAAGTACTAACGCTCGGTTCTTAGAAGAAGACTATGTCATGGACCACAAGCCCAAGAGTGACATAATGCTTGATGAGTTGAGAGGTAACGATAAGGACCTAGATACAGCCGAACCGAGTAGTGATACACCACTAGAACCTGCACCTACTATCACTGTTAATACACCGGAACGCCGTCGTAGTGGGAGGGTTGTTAAACAACCAGATAGATGGATTGGACTGGGTGAGTCTTCGGACTCTGGACCTGGAGTTCATGAAATCGATCCCTGGACCTATGATGATGCGGTACAAGATATAGATGCGCCTTCTTGGAAGAAAGCAATGAAATCCGAAATTGAATCTATGGATTCTAATAAAGTCTGGGATCTTGTAGAACCAGCAAGCGGCGTAAAGCCAATTGGGTGTAAATGGGTCTACAAGAGAAAGAGAGGATCTGACGGAAAGGTTGAAACCTTTAAAGCTCAGCTTGTTGCGAAAGGATATACTCAGAAAGAGGGAATCGATTATGAGGAGACCTTCTCGCCGGTAGCCAAGATAAAGTCGATCCGGATTCTCTTATCCATAGCAGCTCATATGGATTATGAGGTGTGGCAAATGGATGTCAAGATAGCTTTCCTTAATGAAAGTCTTGACGAGACAATTTATATGTAACAACCAGAAGGATTCATTGCTAAGGGGCGAGATCATCTAGTGTGCAAGCTTAATCGATCCATTTATGGATTGAAACAAGCCTCGAGATCGTGGAACCTGCGGTTTGACGAAGTAGTCCAATCTTTTGGATTCAGTCAAAGCATGGACGAATCTGTTGGAAATCGACTATCCGGGACACGTCCGTTCGAACCTTCGAACATCCGGACGTCCCCAATCGACTTCTGGAGGTCACCTCCGAACAGCCATGGCCGCCCGCCCAAGAGATCGCGCGTCCGCCGCAGCCGAAGCCGCGGCTCGCAATCTGCCCGGAGCAGGCGGCCGCCTGCCGCCCAAGCGGGCGCTCGCGCACCCGCGCAAGCGGGCGCTTGCTGCCCAAGCGGTCGCTCGCGACCCAGCGCGAGCGGGCGCTTGCCACCCAGGCGGGCGCTTGCCTGTTCCGAACAGCAGCGCGATGCTGCTGTTCTGGGCCATTTCCGATCCGATTTTCTCTATCCGGCCACCGATCCGGAGGTCCTCAACCGCCCAGAAGCCAGAGAATATCTACCTTGACCCCCGTAAACCAATCGTTGGTCCGTTGTATTATTACGTACGAGATTGAATCGAAACAATGCGGAAATAGGGTTTCGATTCCATACCTTTGTCGCGTGATTCGGAGAAGCCGAATTGACAGAGACCTCGAGTCTTCTAGCGTGTATCCTAGTCCTCTTGCTCCAGCCGATGTGTGGGCATCGATCCGCTTGGAGTGTCTCTTCTTCTTCTCTCTCAAACTTACGCAAGAATATAATTTTCTTTCTGGAGCAGAAAAGTTATTGCGCTAATCTATTTATTTTCACAGAAAAATTAATTGCGTTAACAAATTAATTTTTCTCCGCAAAAATAAAATAGCGGCGTTCTGTAGGTTTAGAGAAGAGAGACGAGGATATATATAGGCCACACTAGGGACCCATAGGCAATTAATTAATTAGGCTTAAATTGCAATTTAATTAACTTGGTGTCCCAAAAGGAAAACCTTAATTAAATTCCACAATTTTATTTATAATTAATTCCACTATAAAATTATAAATGATTTCCCAATTAATTAATTCAAATTATTCCCTCAATAATTTTCCCGCCGTATTACATATGTGATATTTCCCCGTGTTTAAGATATCGCATGTCCACGAATTAATTTTAATTACTAATAATTAAATTAATTCATTTCTTATGATCCGAGACTAGTACCACTCATCCTTATTATCATGCGGATTAAATCCACCTGCAGGGTTTACATGATAAACTTTATGAGCTCATCTCGGGGACATCATCAACCCAATAAATGGGACACGGTTTCCTGTCTATAATCTATAGCATGCCGTGTGTACAATACCGATTCCCAACCTACCGAGAATATTGACTAATCAATTAGTCTCACTCATTGGCACATCAAAGAACCGAGCATTGGACACACGCACCTATAATTATATAGGGATTAAGAACTCACATATCCGTAATATCTGAGGTCTAGTTCGATTACTCTGATTAGTATAAATCGAACGCCCTCCCGTGGTCCTGCTCAATACACCAAGTGTACGAGTGTAACATGATAGTCAAGACCGACTATCTACCAATCACACTACGACGTACCGATGGATTGTCCCTGTCCATCTAAGTCGTGAGCTACTGTTCGATAGTATACGAGTAACCGATAGTATGATCTTCCGCGTGTCTCCTCACGCCATACTATCTACAACGTATATATCTAGGACTATTGCATTAAATGCAATCATGTTTGAATCATATCTCGAATTAAGGTATAGATAAGGAGTTCCGTATTTGCACTAAACTAGACATTTAGAATACAACTCCATCAGAATCGTGTGTGTATTGGAAACGTGATGGGAAGAAGGTGGTGTTTCTCGTGCTTTATGTAGACGGCATTCTTCTCATTGGCAACAGTGTGAAAATGTTATCAGACATAAAGGGATGGTTGTCTAGACAATTCGATATGAAAGATTTGGGAGAAGTCGGGCATGTTCTAGGGATCAAGGTTATAAGGGATCGCCGGAATAGAACATTGTACCTATCCCAGCAATCTTACATAGACACGATTCTGGCTCGTTTTAACATGCAAAATTCCAAGAAGGGTGAACTGCCCTTCAGTAAAGGAACTTATCTTTCTAAGGAGATGTGTCCTCAGACACAAAAGGAGAAAGATGAAATGAAAGCAGTTCCCTACGCTTCGGCCGTGGGAAGCTTGATGTATGCAATGTTATGCACGAGGCCTGATATCTGCTATGCAGTTGGCGTAGTAGCAAGATATCAGAGTAACCCTGGAAAGGCTCATTGGTCTGCTGTAAAGAGCATTTTCAAGTATTTGCGAAATACTAGGGATTATGTTCTGAGTTACGGTGCAGACAATCTGATTCCTTTGGGTTATACGGATTCGGATTTCCAAGCTGATAAGGACCGGCGAAAGTCGACATCAGGCTATGTGTACACTTTGGGAGGTGGAGCCGTAACATGAAAGAGTGATAAGCACGATGCTTTTCGGACTCTCCCATGGGTAAACAAATAGCGGCCTCAGAGGCAGCGGAAGATTTGGTATGGCTCCGGTATTACCTCTGGGACTTAGATGTGATTCTTAGTTTACCAAAGGCTATGTAAATAGCGGTGCAGTGGCAAACTTTAAGAGATCACGAGTCCATAAGTGTAAGATAACACATAGGGCAAGTACCACCTGATACGAGCCATCGTCAGAGGGACGATGCAGTAGTCACCAAGATAGCTTCAGAGCGACAACCTAGATTGCTCATTCACTTGGTACTTCTTGGAAGTACAGTTTAAGCACGTGATGAGTATGGGAGTCGGGAGTTTGGAAGATAAGACTAGACCTTAGTATAAGTGGGAGATTGCTGGAGTAGTATACTTAATGTCTAGATTTGAGTATTATAAACTCCTTGTACACTTTCATTTACCTATTAAATACAGACATTCATTTGCTTTTAATTCTTGTTAATTAAATATATGCAAATTATAGTTCTGGATTTTATACGTTGTAGTTAGTATGGTGTGCGACGTCACACAGAAGATCATACTATCGGTTACTCGTATTTATTCGAACAGATGCTCACGACCTAGATGGACACGGACCAATCCATCAGTATAGTCGTTGTGTGAGAGAGAAAATAATTTGTCTTAATTATTTTATCACACTTGTACACTTGGTGTATTGAGCGGATCGATTGAGACTCATCAATTAGGTTTGCTCGGCGATAATTGATTTGAGACTCAGTGTATTTTATTCTTAATCCCCGATACAATTGCGGGTGTGTATATTTAATATATGTGACTTTGATTTACCAAAGGAATTGACCGGTTTAATTATTGGGTCAATTAACGGTTAAGTTGGGTCACTATATTCTATATATGGCATGCCGTGAATTCTTGACGGGACAGTGTATCCCGGAAGGGTTGATAATATCCCCGAGATGAGCTCATAAGGATTTATTATGTAAACCTCGCGAGTGGATTTAAGTCCGCATAATAAATAAGGTTGAGTGGTACTAGTCTCGGATAAAAGAGATGAATAAATTTATTAAGCAATAAATAAATTTTATTCATGGATATTTATATCTTAAATACACGGAATAAATAAATACTACCGGAGAAATATTATTTGATATAATATGGTTTAATATTGGGAGTGCAATTAATTTATATAGTGGAAAATAAATTAATTAATATTGATAAGGATTAATGGACTTGGGCAGTGGGCTCAATTTAATCATCAATATTGGAAGCCCAATATTCCACCTCCTTTAGATCCCCTACGTAGCCTATAAAAGCACTACATGGCCTTCATAAATCATAAGATAAGATTATAACACTTGATATTCTAGAGAGTTGAAGGAGATCCATAGGAGTTCGATAGATCGTCGCCCACCCGACGTTCGAACGGAGTGCAAGGAATACGTGGGAAGATTCAAAGGTCATCTTGATTCCGTTTCTCCGAACAACGAATCGAAAGATATGATATCCTAACACCCTTCGGTTTTGATTTATCGAGAATACCGTAGAACAAAGATCCGAAGATCGAAACCCGGAATAGACGGACGAACGCGTGGTGGTGGCGAAGCCACCGGACCACGGCGTCCGCCCGCTAGGGTTTCGGCGGGGCGACGGGGGCCGAACCCTCGGCTTGACCGAGGGTGTGCGATCGACCGCGAGGGGTCGATCGCTGGGCACGGGCTGGTGCCGTGCCCAACCCCGCCGTGAAGGCGGGGGCCTCCAAGGCAGCGGCGAGTCGCCGGACTCGCTGCGGGGGCTGCTGGGAGCAGCCCCACCCCAACCGATCGCCGGCGTGCGATCGGCGATCGTATGAACCCCGGGTCGCGGGGGTTCGACCGGGGGCGGGCTACGCGTCTTCGGGCGTGTGGTCTCCGAAGGTCGGACTCCGGCGGATGAGTCGGCGTTCATGTGATCTCCGGCGATGGGTTTTTGATCCTACGTGTGCAATCGATAAAGTCATAAGGTCGTCTATGGATGTTAAATGATTATTTGATAATATTAAATTGTTGGGAACAATATAATATTGATCAATAAATCATACCTACAGGGTCACACACGGACTCAAAGATGATGTACGATGCTTGTTAATTATATTGATTTAGAATCAATATTTACGTGGATTAATACATGCATGGGATGCATGGCTTGCATGGAATGCATGTCACATAGTGTGACATGGCATGCCACACAAGCAAGTGGGACCACATATCATGATTTGGCATGATTATGTGGAGGTGTCTTTTCATCTCCCCATTAACCACCATTACTTGTGCATTATGATGCACATAATGGGGGGGTTACATGGAGTGGTAAATGGACATGAATATAGACATGAAAATCTGATTTTCATATCACTTTATGCTTACCCACAAAATTCACACCAAAAGGAGAGAATAGAGAGTGTTCTTAGAGAACCACTTCATGCAAGCAAGGTGTTCATCATCCGGGTTCGTGTGCAACACGTAGAGGCCGGGCCATTTGTGCGGCTTCAACATCCGGGCGATCTAGACAAGAAGAGTGACGAGGTCATTCTCAAGGCTGATCCATGAAGGTGGTTCAATCGACTCAACACCACCTTCATCAACATCAACGAGGCACGCTACACTGGTTGTAAGTGTTCTTGATAATATCTCTCTGTATATATATATATTGGATATATATATATATATATATATATATATATATATATATATATATATATATATATATATAAATATGTGTCTATACATATATGTGTGCACTAAGATCATGGCATAGTAGATCTATTGCTTTACACGCTTCCGCACACACGGTATATCGATTGGATCGGTATACCGGTACCTTCAATTGGTATCAGAGCCTAGGGCTCGTGCACACTTTTGTGTTGGACACGAAGGTTAAATCAACATAATTGGATTATTTGTTTAATTGTGATTATGTGATTAGATGTAAGGCCGGCCACCGATAGTGGTCGGGTGGATGAATCGTGTTTTTTACGTGTTGAATGGCCATAGTTTTGGAGGGCTGCGTCCCTTGGAATCTTTTGTAATAGATAGGTTTTTCTATTCAAAAATGTATTGTTCAATATGTAAGCAATGGATTTATCCATGTATCGGAGTTGGATTTCGAAGCCCAAGCGAAAACGAGAAGAAACGAAGCAAAAAGGAACGAAACGAACGGATTCGGGGCTGCTGGAGACAAACAGCGCCCGCTGTTGTAGCAACAGCGGTCGCTGGTAGGGGTTCAGCGGGCGCTGTTGTGGCAACAGCGACCGCTGTTCATGCAAAACTCAGGTCCAAACATTCTGCCCTCTTTTGTTGCTTTCGGCGGGCGCCGAATGCAAAATGGCGACCGCTGTTTCATTTCAGCGGGCGCTGTGTGCATAACAGCGACCGCTGTTCCGGGTTTTTTGAGGGCAGATCTGAGAGGACCAAAGCAAAGGTCTCTACCTTGGAGGTAGGGGTCGTGGACCTGACCAGGTGCAGCCAAGTTCAGACGGATCAAGTCGGGATGATTTCAAGACGTTTCAATAGTTTTATATCGTTTTTCTTTTGAGTGTTGTGAGGTTCTAGGGGCCTTTTCAATACGTATTATTTGCTTTGCTAGTTATAGGTTGTTTTATGTTATAAATGTTCAACTTACATATAAACAAACTTATGCATGCAAGTTCCCAAAATAATGAGTATAATGTCTTGTCCAAAACATCACACCCCTAAAGCCCTCGATCATAAGTTGGTAGGTCCGCCTCAGCGGGGTACTACTTGTTATCTTGGGATAAGTGGGAGTAAGGGTTAGACCTTTACACGTGAATTTGGTTTTCTCATCGATAGATCCACTGCAGGCGTGGCTATCGAGACATGAGATGAGAATGAGATTCTCGTCGACCGAGAGTGATATTAGATATCATTGACATGGGTATGTCTACCTATCTTGAAATACTTAAGTGCGGACACAGTCGGCTTAAATATTTACAAGATGAGGATCTCGGGATCGTTTTGTTCTAAGGGACAATGATATTGGATATCAATTGAACAAAATGAAATAAATAAGTAGCTTGTTAGACAACCTTATTTGTTTACCGCTTTGTGAATGTTTACATACTTTATTTATCTTTCTTTTGTAGTTTATCATGTTAATTTCAACTCGATTCAAGTTTGGTTCAATTCTTGATTATGAAAAATTGAACAACATAAATTTTCTTGATTCACAACGTAATTTGAGGATGGTCCTCAAATACGAAGACAATGAAAATGTGTTAGATAACCATATCCTAAGATATCATTGAACAACTCAATAGCATGTTCGGGGAATATGCTAAGATTGAGCGGTTCGGTATGACCAGGGTCATCGCTTTAGTTAGGCTGGAAAAATGGAAATCTATGGGATCACATGTGCAACAAATGATTGGATTATTTGTTTCAAGTGACCGCCTAGATTTTTCCTATGATGATTATTTGGCAACCGATTTCATACTTCAATCTCATGATGGTTATAATGCCTTCAGGCTAAATTTTCCATATGAATGGTTTGAAGAAATCGCTTCGTGAGCTCCATGGGATGCTCAAGGCTGCTGAGCCGGCGATAGAGAAGGACCCTAAGAGGGAAATTCTTATGATATAAGATAGGGTATTCAAAAGAGCATGGGCAAGAAGGCTACTAGGGTTCCTAGGGAATCTCAATGCGTCTACTGCAAAAGTGTTGGACACTACTTGCAAACATATAAAAGTTCATATTTTATTCAATTTCAAAACAAATGCCTAATTTGTCTTTCATTTGATGGATTATAAGGTTAGGATTATTTACACCTCGGGGAGTGATTTAATCCAAAACACTTAAGTTCATCAATGACACAAATTAGAGACTTTCGAGCCATTGGATGGCGTGAATCGATTGTCTGGTTGGCTCCCTCGTATTTTATGAGAGATAGGGCTTCAATTGCATGATAATATCGTTGGTTAGAAAACTTCAATTTTTCACTTACGATTTATCACGTTTTGACATTGAGATAATTTTGAATGGAAATTTGAATGAGATTCAATTATTGGGAATAATTGAATTTGCCCAAAGTTCAAAGAAGATGTGAAGAACGAGGTTGCTTCATCTTCAAGTATTAATGATATAGACATTAAACTTCACAAATTATACTTCTTGGGTATTGGATGCCAAATGTGGTTCTCACATTTTATGTGGAGGAACTACATAGAAGTATAAGTTTGGTGAATAGAGATGTCGATCTACGGGCAAGAAATGGAGCGAAGGTCGCTGCATTAGCCGTATGATCATATGATGTTGTTTTGCCTTAGGGCCCTGTTTTAGTATTATAACTATGTAATTTCGTACCTTCAATAAACAATGAATATTGGTTCAGTATTAGATACTGATGGATTAGTTTTTTTCACTATTAAATAGTTTGGTAACTATTTTAATTGTGAATTATTCTTTGTTTTGGTACGATTATTATATTGTTTATGTATACTTTCAACTTGACAAATCATATATATCATTAAGACCAAAGGCCAAATCGAATAAGTATCAATGAGACATAACTGAAACATTGTTGATTAGATCAAATCAAAATCTAAACATGTAACGAAGCTTCTTTAAGAAGGAATTTTAGAATCATTTGACTTGGAGTCATTTGATACGTGTGAATGATGTGTGATTGAAAAGATTACAATGTCATCTTTCTTGGAGAAAGGAGAACATGTGAGTAATTAGGGATGATACATACTGATGTATGTGGAACCTATTAGTTCACAAGCACATGAAGGTTATGTTTCGGAAAAAGAGAAAACAAACTATATTAGATATAGTTCGACCATTCGATGAGAGGTCTAAATGAACTACTGATCTCTTTTGGGAACACACAATTCTTGACTTCAACTTATACACTGAATAGGACGCTGTCAAAAGCTGTTGATAAGACACCATACTAGGTATGGAAAGGGAGGGTCCCTAAATTGTTTTCATCAAGATTTGAGGTTCTAAAGCTTCTCTGACGAGATTTATCTCTATAGAGCTTGAACTCAAATGGGATAAAAGTTTCTTTATGGTATCCATAAGAAACTCGAGGGTACAACTTCTACGATCTATCTGAGAACAATATTTTGTTGCTCGAGATAGTGATTTTCTTGAAAAGAGTTATCTTTCCTAGAAAGTCAGTGGGGGCTCTGTTGTCTTGAACGAGGTTCAAGTGGAACAACTAATGATGAATTTCAAGACTGGGTTGAGAGTATTCTTATGGTTTTGGAAACCATACCAGCCCTCGTAGGTCCAGAAATGCATAGATCTCTATTATTCAAATACTTAGATATTGTGATCAATGAGAGATATGAATTCATGCTTTTGGAAAGCGATGAACCTTCGACCTATATTCAAGCTATGACGAGTCCAGCTACTTAAAATTGGCATGGTGCCATGAAATCTGAGATGATATCAATATCTGATAATCAAGTTTGGAACTTGATATATTTGCATCACGAGGTTAGACCCAATGAATGCTAATTGATCTTTACGATTTAAACAGACAGATGGAAAACCTAGGGTTTTCAAAGCAAGGTTGATGGTAAAAGTTTTATTCACGAGGTGGATTATGGAAAACCTTTCACCAATTGCTTTGATTAGATCATTCAGATTATCTTAGCCATTACTACTCATCTTTATAATGAGTTATGGTAATATTGGATGTTAAAACTAACTTCTTGAATTGGATTCTAGAAGAGGCTGTGTTTTAACACAGCCAAAGAATTTTATCGATCATAATAAGGCTGAGAAATTATGCAAGCTTATAGTTCTATTTATGGAATAAAGAATGCATATCAGAGTAGCAATCTTCAATTCAATGAATCCATACTGGGTTTTGGATTTCAGAGGAACTCGGAAGAGTCTTGTTTTACAAGAAGAACAGTGGGAGTTACGTTGTATACATTGTGTTGTATGTCGATGACATACTCCTTATTGGAAATAATGTTTCTATGCTTAATTCTATTAAAGAATGGCTTGGAAATTGTTTTTCAATTAAGGATCTTGGAGAAGCACAGTACATATTGGGCATCAATATCTGTCGGAACAGATCGAAAAGGATGTTTGGACTTAGTCAAGCTACTTATATTGATAAGGTGCTTGACAGGTTCAGAATTAAAGACGCCAAGAAGGGTCTCATTCCAATGACTCATGGTACATCTCTGAGCAAGAGGCAGTGCCCTTCGGGACCTGATGAGCAAAGGAAGATGGAAAACATTCCTTATGCTTCGGCAATAGGGTCTATAATGTACGCCATGATATGTACATGACTGGACGTATCGTATGCTTTGAGCATGACGACTCGGTTTCAAGGAAACCCAGATGAGGCGCATTAGACTGCGGCCAAGAATATTCTTATGTACCTTAGATGGACTAAAGAATATTTTGTTGTCTTTGGAAGACAAAAGGAGTTGATATTAACAAGCTGTTTGAATGCTAACTTCAAAACAGACTAAGATAATTTCCGATTTTAATCTGGTTATATCTTTTATCTGGTTAGAGGTGATATTTGCTGGAATAGTTCCATGCAATGCAATATAGCTGATTAAACTACAGAAGTTGAGCACAGTATTGCATTGGATGCAGTAATGTTGGCAGTTAGGATTTGAAAGTTCTTGAATGAACTAGGTGGCGTAACTAGCTTAGCCCATCCGATAATTCTCTATTTATAGTAGAGTTATCGCGCAAGCCAATGAGCTAGGAAGCACCACAAGTCTAAAACTGGTGCTCAGGAAGTTCCACATTATCTGGGAGATAGTTTTGTGGAGACATCGAGATAATAAAGTTGCAACTTTTGGTAAGGTTGCAAACCCGCTTTCTAAACCTCTCCAGCAGTTTAAGCTTGAGGCTTTCACGACTGCAATAGAGATCAGACATCTTATAGATGGGTTGTGATTTCTATTACTGTATTAGATACTTTTGGAGATTTGGTAGACATTCACTCATATGTATAATACATATTTCTTCATATAAATATGGTTTAATTTATATGAATTGTCCAAATGATTAAGTTATATCGATTGGGTTATGAGGTCGACTTACCGCATAATGAAGTCCCAATGGTTGAACTGATATACTTGAATCATATGCTTGTTCCTAGTTCGTATAATCGAGTACGGACAAACCGATAATACAAAGAACTAGATTGTAATGTGTACTATAGCGCCGCTTCATGGGCTAGTGATGTGGGACATCGAGTACAATTACATAGATATTAGCTGGGAGCTAATGATCGAACAGACCCGACTGGAATAGTATTTAAGATTTCGAGTCATAATACTATTTCATTGACTGTCGAGCAATTTCCTCTGACCTGAGTAGTCCAGAGTGATTCCATTGTGAAATGGTGTACTTTGATACAAGTAAACGCCTTTCGTAAAAGGAGGTTATAAAACTTGTTATTGGGTATATCAGGAAGCAAGTGGGAGAACTTGGATTGACAAGATGGGATTGTCCTCCATTTTATAATGGGATACATGTCTTACCGGCCACTTGGAGAGTCGAGACTGTGGAAAATACGTGGCCACGTCCAGATTCGTATCATAGTGATAAATCTGGTTTTGCAGTCTGTCTCATAGTCCAAGAAAGGTTTGAACCGATTGAGGATGACTCGAGTCTTACCTCAAGTTCAAACTTAGACATAAAGTGACAACAGGAAGTTGGCAGCACACTGGCTCTGAAGGCCAAGTGGGAGATTGTTGGGTTGTGTCCTTCGATCCTACGTGTGCAATCGATAAAGTCATAAGGTCATCTATGGATGTTAAATGATTATTTGATAATATTAAATTGTTGGGAACAATATAATATTGATCAATAAATCATACCTACAGGGTCACACACGGACTCAAAGATGATGTACGATGCTTGTTAATTATATTGATTTAGAATCAATATTTACGTGGATTAATACATGCATGGGATGCATGGCTTGCATGGAATGCATGTCACATAGTGTGACATGGCATGCCACACAAGCAAGTGGGACCACATATCATGATTTGGCATGATTATGTGGAGGTGTCTTTTCATCTCCCCATTAACCACCATTACTTGTGCATTATGATTCACATAATGGGGGGGTTACATGGAGTGGTAAATGGACATGAATATAGACATGAAAATCTGATTTTCATATCACTTTATGCTTACCCACAAAATTCACACCAAAAGGAGAGAATAGAGAGTGTTCTTAGAGAACCACTTCATGCAAGCAAGGTGTTCATCATCCGGGTTCGTGTGCAACACGTAGAGGCCGGGCCATTTGTGCGGCTTCAACATCCGGGCGATCTAGACAAGAAGAGTGACGAGGTCATTCTCAAGGCTGATCCATGAAGGTGGTTCAATCGACTCAACACCACCTTCATCAACATCAACGAGGCACGCTACACCGGTTGTAAGTGTTCTTGATAATCTCTCTCTGTATATATATATATTGGATATATATATATATATATAAATATGTGTCTATACATATATGTGTGCACTAAGATCATGGCATAGTAGATCTATTGCTTTACACGCTTCCGCACACACGGTATATCGATTGGATCGGTATACCGGTACCTTCAAAAGCCATTGGTTGCAAGTGGGTGTACAAGAGAAAAAGAGGGTCTGACGGGAAGGTTGAAACCTTCAAGGCTAGGCTTGTTGTGAAGGGGTATACTCAGAAAGAAGGGATCGATTATGAGGAAACCTTTTCGCCGGTAGCTATGCTAAAGTCGATCCGGATTCTTTTGTCTATAGCAGCTCATATGGATTATGAGGTGTGGCAAATGGACGTCAAGACAGCATTCTTGAATGGGAATCTTGACGAGACCATTTACATGAGACAGCCAGAAGGTTTCATTAAGAAAGGCCAAGAGCATCTAGTGTGTAAGCTAAACCGATCCATTTATGGATTGAAGCAAGCTTCTAGATCTTGGAACATGCGGTTTGATGAGGTTATCCAGTCTTATGGATTCATTCAAAGCATGGACGAGTCGTGTGTATACCGGAGATGTGACGGAAACAGTGTGGCGTTTCTCGTGCTTTATGTAGACGACATCCTTCTAATTGGCAACAATATGAAGATGTTGTCGGACATAAAGGGATGGTTGTCCAAGCAATTCGATATGAAAGACTTAGGACAAGTTGGGCATGTTCTTGGCATCAAGGTTATAAGGGATCGCCGGAAAAGAACATTAAGCTTGTCCCAGGCTTCATATATTGATACGATTCTAGCTCGTTTCAACATGCAGAATTCCAAGAGAGTTGCTCAACCTTTCTGCCATGGAATTCATCTATCTAAAGACATGTGTCCCAAAACACAGAAGGAGATAGATTACATGAAGACAGTTCCTTATGCTTCGGCAGTAGGAAGTCTAATGTATGCAATGTTGTGCACGAGGCCTGATATCTGCTATGTCGTAGGCATGGTAGCTAGATATCAGAGTAACCCTGGACAGGGTCACTGGACTGCTGTAAAGAACATACTTAAGTACCTTCGAAGGACTAGGAATTATGTTCTGAGTTACAAAGCGTCCGAGTTGATTCCTATTGGTTACACAGACTCGGATTTCCAATCTGATAAGGATCAGCGAAAGTCTACATCAGGCTATGTGTTCACATTAGGAGGTGGAGCAATTTCATGGAAGAGTGTTAAGCAGAAATGCATTTCGGACTCTACCATGGAAGCCGAATATGTAGCAGCCTCTGAGGCAGCTAAAGAATCGGTGTGGCTCCGGAACTTCCTTATGGACTTGGATGTGTTTCCTAAGATGCCTAGAGCTATCACAATTTATTGTGACAATAGCGGTGCAGTGGCAAATGCAAAGGAACCACGAGCCCACAATGCGAGTAAACACATAGATCGCAAGTACCACCTGATTAGAGACATCGTCAGGAGAGGCGATGCGGTTGTCACCAAGATTGCATCAGCGGATAACCTGGCAGACCCCTTTACGAAGGCACTTCCAGCGGAAGCGTTCAAGAGACACGTGAAGGGGATGGGTATCGGATGTATGGTAGAGGGCAACAAGAGATTTAGTATAAATGGGAGATTGATGGAGTTATATTCTAAATGTCTAGTTTAGTGACAATATGGAACTCCTTATCTGTGTTTTACATTATCTATTAATCAAACCGTCGGCATTTTGTCTATCTTGTACTTGAATGCAATAGTCCTAGATATATACGTTGTAGACAGTATGGCGTGAGGAGACACGCGGAAGATCATACTATCGGTTACTCGTATACTATCGAACAGAAGCTCACGACTTAGATGGACAGGGACAATCCATCGGTACGTCGTAGTGTGACTGGATAATAGTTGGTCTTGACTATTATGTTACACTTGTACACTTGGTGTATTGAGCAGGACCACGGGAGGGCGTTCGATTTATACTAATCGAAGTAATCGAACTAGACCTCAGATATTACGGATAAACGAATTCCTAATCCCTATATAATTATAGGTGCGTTTGTCCAATTCTCGGTTCTTTAACTTGCCAATGAGTGAGACTATTAGATTAGTCGAGATACTCGGTAAATTGGGAATCGGAATTGTACACACGGCATGCTATAGATTATAGACAGGAAACCGTGTCCCGTTTATCGGGTTGATGATGTCCCCGAGATGAGCTCATAAAGTTTATCATGTAAACCCTGCAGGTGGATTTGTTCCACATGATAATAAGGTTGAGTGGTACTAGTCTCGGATAATAAGAGACGAATTAATTTAATTATTAGTAATAAAATTAATTCGTGGACATTCGATATCTTAAACACGGGGAAAGTCGTTTATGTAATTTCGGCGGAATTATTATTGTTGAAATAATATTAAATAAATTTCGGGAATTCAATTATTATTATTTAGTGGAATTAATAATAATTAAAAATGTAATTAATTAAGGATTTCTTTTTAAGGACTCCAAGTTAATTAATATTGCATTTTAGCCTTGAATTTATTTACCTAAGAGGTCCCTAGTGTAACTCTATAAACCCCCCCCCCCCCCCCCCTTGCCTATCCTAAACCTACAGTCCGCAGCTTTTTATTTTTCTGAGAAAAATTATTGCGTTAGCGCAATTAAGATTTTTCTCTGTAAAATAAATTGTATAGCGCTAATATTTTTCTCTCAGAGAGAAAAAGAATATTACGCTGGTAGAGAAAGGAGAAAGCAGACAAGGAGACCCAACGGATCGTTGCCCACACAACGGTTGGAGTCGGGGAAGAGGCATACGCTAGCAATCGCTAAGGTCTCAACAATTCGACCGCTAAGGTATGAGATCGAATCTTTAATTCCGCAAATTATTCGATCTCAATTTATCTCGTTGATCATACTCGAACGTAGATCGGATTCCGGGGTCGTGGATCGTATTCCTCGACTACTGGGGGGTCTAGTGATGGAGTAGTATACTTAATGTCTAGATTTGAGTATTCTGAACTCCTTGTACACTTTCATTTACCTATTAAATACAAACATTCATTTGCTTTTAATTATTGTTAATTAAATATATGCAAATTATAGTCCTGGATTTTATACGTTGTAGTTAGTATGGTGTTGCATGGGCACACAGAAGATCATACTATCGGTTACTCGTATTTAATCGAACAGTTGCTCACGACCTAGATGGACACGGACCAACCCATCGGTATAGTCGTTGTGTGAGAGAGAAAATAATTTATCTTAATTATTTTATCACACTTGTACACTTGGTGTATTGAGCGGATCGATTGAGACTCATCAATTAGGATTGCTCGGCGATAATTTATTTGAGACTCAGTGTATTATATTCTTAATCCCCGATATTATTGCGGGTGTGTATATTTAATATAAGTGACTTTGATTTGCCAAAGGAATTAACCGATTTAATTATTGGGTTAATTACCGGTCAAGTTGGGTCGCTATATTTTATATATGGCATGCCGTGAATAATTGACCGGACAGTGTATCCCGGAAGGGTTGATAATATCCCCGAGATGAGCTCAAAAGGATTTATTATGTAAACCTCGCGAGTGGATTTAATTTCGCATAATAAATAAGGTTGAGTGGTACTAGTCTCGGATAAAAGAGATGAATAAATTTATTAAGCAATAAATAAATTTTATTCATGGATATTTCTATCTTAAATACACGGAATAAATAATACTACCGGAGAAATATTATTTGGATATAATATGGTTTAATATTGGAAGTGCAATTAATTTATATAATGGAAAATAAATTAATTAATATTGATAAGGATTAATGGACTTGGGCAGTGGGCTCAATTTAATCATCAATATTGGAAGCCCAATATTCCACCTCCTTTAGATCCCCTACGTAGCCTATAAAAGCACTACATGACCTTCATAAATCATAAGACAAGATTATCATACTTGATATTCTAGAGAGTTGAAGGAGATCCATAGGAGTTTGATAGATCGTCGCCCACCCGACGTTCGAACGGAGTGCAAGGAATACGTGGGAAGATTCAAAGGTCATCTTGATTTCGTTTCTCCGAACAACGAATCGAAAGGTACAATATCTAAACGCCCTTGATAATTGTTCGATTTTGGATTTATCGAGAATACCGTAGAACGCAAGATCCGGAAGATCGAACCCGGATTAGACGAACGACCACGCGGTGGTGGCGAAGCCACCGAACCGCGTGGACCGCACGCCTAGGGTTCGGCGCGCGAAGGAGAAGCCCTCGGCTTCGGCCGAGGGGGCGATCGCTGGGTGCGATCACCGGCGGTGATGGGCTGGTGCCGTCACCTCCCCACCGCGACGGTGGGGGTTCCTCCACGGCGGGCGGCAGGTCGCCGGACCTGCTGCCGGGGGCTGCCGGATGCAGCCCCATCGAACGTGATGTTCGATCACGTGAGCAGCGGCTCGCGGGGGCTCGGCCGGGGGCGGGCTACGCGTCTTCGGGCGCGTGGTCTCCGATGGTCGGACTCCGGCGGATGAGTCGGTGTTCATGTGATCTCTGGCGAAGGTTTTCGTTCGGGTTATTGTTTCCGAAAATTTTAATAGCCCGGGATATCGAATTCCAACATCTAGGACCTCCGGAACGGTAGTCGGATGAGGAAAAACGACCCGGAAACGAGCCCGGAACAGCAACGTCGCGTTGCTGTTCGCGGACAAACGGCGGTCGCCAAAGGGCAAACGGCGGTCGCCGTTTGCAGTCCCTTTCAGCGACCGCTGGACTGCTTTCGGCGGTCGCCGAATTGATGCAGTCCAGTCCCGTTTCGCGCGGTTGTCCTTCGGGGCGATGGCTGGGCGTGAATCGGGTCAAGGCTTGTCGGGTGAACGAAGTAGCGACACCGGAGGTCGACTGGGAGTGTTCGGATGTTCGAGCAATCGAACGAACACATCCCGGGTAGTCGATTTCCAACAAAACCTTCATGGTAAAACCATAAAGACTCTACGATCTGATCGTGGAGGAGAGTACCTCTCGGGAGAGTTTAAGGCGTACTTATTAGAGAATGGGATTGACTCCCAGATGACTGCACCATACACGCCCCAGCAGAATGGTGTAGCAGAAAGAAGGAATAGGACTCTTATGGAAATGGTAAGATATATGATGAGTTACTCAGACCTACCAGTTTCGTTCTGGGGATATGCCTTGGAAACAGCGGCGTATATCCAGAACTTAGTTCCTTCTAAATCAGTCCCTAAGACGCCCTCGGAATTGTGGACCGGGCGAAAGCCGAACTTGAAACACATTCGGATGTGGGGTTGTCCAGCACATGTGCTGAAGCATGGGGCTGATAAATTGGAATCTCGTTCAGATATTCGGTTGTTTATAGGATATCCTAGAGGAACGAAAGGTGGTCTATTTTATAGTCCTAAGGACCAGAAGATCGTTGTTAGCACCAACGCTCGGTTCTTGGAAGAGGATTATATAATGGACCATAAGCCCAAGAGTGAGATAATACTAAACGAACTGAGAGGGGACGATCAAGGCTTAGATCCAACCGAACCGGGTGATACGCCACCACAGTCTGCACCTGTAGTTACTGAGGTTACACCGGAGCGTCGTCGTAGTGGGAGGGTTGTTCGACAACCCGATAGGTTCATGTTTATAGGTGAGTCTTCGGACTTGTTACCTGGAGAACATGAAGTCGATCCCTGGACCTACGGCGAGGCGCTTAAAGATCAAGATGCTCAGTCTTGGCAAAAGGCGATGAAATCTGAGATTGAATCAACGGATTCAAATCAGGTCTGGAATCTTGTAGCACCGCCCAAAGGTGTAAAAGCCATTGGTTGCAAGTGGGTGTACAAGAGAAAAAGAGGGTCTGACGGGAAGGTTGAAACCTTCAAGGCTAGGCTTGTTGCGAAGGGGTATACTCAGAAAGAAGGGATCGATTATGAGGAAACCTTTTCGCCGGTAGCTATGCTAAAGTCGATCCGGATTCTTTTGTCTATAGCAGCTCATATGGATTATGAGGTGTGGCAAATGGACGTCAAGACAGCATTCTTGAATGGGAATCTAGAGGAGACCATTTACATGAGACAGCCAGAAGGTTTCATTAAGAAAGGCCAAGAGCATCTAGTGTGTAAGCTAAACCGATCCATTTATGGATTGAAGCAAGCTTCTAGATCTTGGAACATGCGGTTTGATGAGGTTATCCAGTCTTATGGATTCATTCAAAGCATGGACGAGTCGTGTGTATACCGGAGATGTGACGGAAACAGTGTGGCGTTTCTCGTGCTTTATGTAGACGACATCCTTCTAATTGGCAACAATGTGAAGATGTTGTCGGACATAAAGGGATGGTTGTCCAAGCAATTCGATATGAAAGACTTAGGACAAGTTGGGCATGTTCTTGGCATCAAGGTTATAAGGGATCGCCGGAAAAGATCATTAAGCTTGTCCCAGGCTTCATATATTGATACGATTCTAGCTCGTTTCAACATGCAGAATTCCAAGAGAGGTGCTCAACCTTTCTGCCATGGAATTCATCTATCTAAAGACATGTGTCCCAAAACACAGAAGGAGATAGATTACATGAAGACAGTTCCTTATGCTTCGGCGGTAGGAAGTCTAATGTATGCGATGTTGTGCACGAGGCCTGATATCTGCTATGCCGTAGGCATGGTAGCTAGATATCAGAGTAACCCTGGACAGGGTCACTGGACCGCTGTAAAGAACATACTTAAGTACCTGGGAAGGACTAGGAATTATGTTCTGAGTTACAAAGCGTCCGAGTTGATTCCTATTGGTTACACAGACTCGGATTTCCAATCTGATAAGGATCAGCGAAAGTCTACATCAGGCTATGTGTTCACATTGGGAGGTGGAGCAATTTCATGGAGGAGTGTTAAGCAGAAATGCATTTCGGACTCTACCATGGAAGCCGAATATGTAGCAGCCTCTGAGGCAGCTAAAGAATCGGTGTGGCTCCGGAACTTCCTTATGGACTTGGATGTGGTTCCTAAGATGCCTAGAGCTATCACAATTTATTGTGACAATAGCGGTGCAGTGGCAAATGAAAAGGAACTACGAGCCCACAATGCGAGTAAACACATAGATCGCAAGTACCACCTGATTAGAGACATCGTCAGGAGAGGCGATGCGGTTGTCACCAAGATTGCATCAGCGGATAACCTGGCAGACCCCTTTACGAAGGCACTTCCAGCGGAAGCGTTCAAGAGACACGTGAAGGGGATGGGTATCGGATGTATGGTAGAGGGCAACTAGAGATTTAGTATAAGTGGGAGATTGATGGAGTTATATTCTAAATGTCTAGTTTAGTGACAATATGGAACTCCTTATCTGTGTTTTACATTATCTATTAATCAAACCGTCGGCATTTTGTCTATCTTGTACTTGAATGCAATAGTCCTAGATATATACGTTGTAGACAGTATGGCGTGAGGAGACACGCGGAAGATCATACTGTCGGTTACTCGTATACTATCGAACAGAAGCTCACGACTTAGATGGACAGGGACAATCCATCGGTACGTCGTAGTGTGACTGGGTAATAGTTGGTCTTGACTATTATGTTACACTTGTACACTTGGTGTATTGAGCAGGACCACGGGAGCGCGTTCGATTTATACTAATCGAAGTAATCGAACTAGACCTCAGATATTACGGATAAACGAATTCCTAATCCCTATATAATTATAGGTGCGTTTGTCCAATTCTCGGTTCTTTAACTTGCCAATGAGTGAGACTATTAGATTAGTCGAGATACTCGGTAAATTGGGAATCGGAATTGTACACACGGCATGCTATAGATTATAGACAGGAAACCGTGTCCCGTTTATCGGGTTGATGATGTCCCCGAGATGAGCTCATAAAGTTTATCATGTAAACCCTGCAGGTGGATTTGTTCCACATGATAATAAGGTTGAGTGGTACTAGTCTCGGATAATAAGAGACGAATTAATTTAATTATTAGTAATAAAATTATTTCGTGGACATTCGATATCTTAAACACGGGGAAAGTCGTTTATGTAATTTCGGCGGAATTATTATTGTTGAAATAATATTAAATAAATTTCGGGAATTCAATTATTATTATTTAGTGGAATTAATAATAATTAAAAATGTAATTAATTAAGGATTTCTTTTTAAGTACTCCAAGTTAATTAATATTGCATTTTAGCCTTGAATTTATTTACCTAAGAGGTCCCTAGTGTAACTCTATAAAAACCCCCCTTGCCTATCCTAAACCTACAGTCCGCAGCTTTTTATTTTTCTGAGAAAAATTATTGCGTTAGCGCAATTAAGATTTTTCTCTGTAAAAATAAATTGTATAGCGCTAATATTTTTCTCTCAGAGAGAAAAAGAATATTACGCTGGTAGAGAAAGGAGAAAGCAGACAAGGAGACCCAACGGATCGTTGCCCACACAACGGTTGGAGTCGGGGAAGAGGCATACGCTAGCAATCGCTAAGGTATGAGATCGGATCTTTAATTCCGCAAATTATTCGATCTTAATTTTATCTCGTTGAACATACATGAACGTAGATTGGGTTCCGGGGTCGTGGATCATATTCCTCGACTACTGGGGGGTCTAGGACCTCCAAAACGGTAGTCGGATGAGGAAAAACGACCCGGAAACGAGCCCGGAACAGCAACGTCGCGTTGCTGTTCGCGGACAAACGGCGGTCGCCAAAGGGCAAACGGCGGTCGCCGTTTGCAGTCCCTTTCAGCGACCGCTGGACTGCTTTCGGCGGTCGCCGAATTGATGCAGTCCAGTCCCGTTTCGCGCGGTTGTCCTTCGGGGCGATGGCTGGGCGTGAATCGGGTCAAGGCTTGTCGGGTGAACGAAGTAGCGACACCGGAGGTTGACTGGGAGTGTTCGTATGTTCGAGCGATCGAACGAACGCATCCCGGGTAGTCGATTTCCAACAATATCGTGCATCATAGGCCGGATGAGAATCGAAAAGGCAATGTTAGATCTAGGGGCATCAATCAATGTCATGCCCAAAACTATGTACGAGGACTTGGGCATAGGGGTCCTCAAACCCACAAGAGTGGTAATCCAACTGGCTGACAGATCCAATGTCTACCCTGAGGGCATACTGGAGGACGTATTGGTCAAAGTGGAAGACTTAATCTTTCCAGCAGACTTCTACGTACTAGACATGGGGAGATCAAGCAAAGAACCAATTGTGATCCTAGGCAGACCATTCCTTAAAACCGCCAGAACACACATAGACTGCGAGACAGGCAAACTGACATGTAAGTTCGAGGGAGAAACAGTCACCTTTGACCTTTACAAGTCCATGAAGCACCCAACCGATACTGAAGAGGTTTATATGATCGATCAAATAGAAAAAGCCGTAGAAGGCAAAGTGATGCAAACCGGTAAGTATGACGAAATTGAAGTAGTAATTCAGCAAGGGATGCTACACGATGAACTAGAAGACGAACTGGAGGGAATACAAGAAGCGATCAGGCAGTTGGGGGCACTGGAAAATTTCAAGGGAGACCCAGGCAAACTGCCTATACTGGAGGAAACGGTCATGAAACCATCCCTGGAGAGACCCCCACTACTGGAGTTGAAAAATCTGCCAAAACATCTAAAATACATGTACTTAGGAGAGCACAACACTCTGCCCGTGATCATCAATTCAGCCCTATCTGAGGAGGAGGAAGTTAAACTCAAAGAAGTACTAGGGCGCTACAAGCTGGCTATAGGATGGCCTTTGGCTGATATAAGAGGTATAAGCCCGACGATTTGCCAACATCATATACTCCTTGAAGATGAATCTACACCCGTGAGAGACCCCCAAAGGAAACTCAATCCTGCCATGAAGGAGGTGGTACTCAAAGAAATAAAGAAACTCCTCAGTGTGGGGATAATCTACCCTGTCTCAGACAGCAAGTGGGTTAGCCCTGTACACGTCGTACCAAAGAAGTCAGGGATCCAGGTCATAGAGAATGAGAAGAAAGAACAAATCGCTACCAGACTACAAACAGGATGGAGAGTGTGTATGGACTACCGTAAACTGAATAAGGTAACCCGCAAAGATCATTTCCCTTTGCCCTTCATAGATGAGATGTTGGAACTTTTGGCCGGGAAGAAGCACTTTTGCTTCCTGGATGGGTATTCGGGATACATGCAGATCTGGGTCGCCGAAGAAGATCAAGACAAAACAACGTTTAAATGTCCCTTTGGCACCTTTGCCTACAGGCGCATGCCCTTTGGGCTGTGCAACGCACCAGGGACCTTCCAACGTTGTATGATGAGTATATTCTCTGACCTATTAGAGAACAAAATTGAAGTATTTATGGACTACTTCACGGTCTATGGTAATACCTTTGACCTATGCCTGGCAAACTTGGAGCTAACACTGCAGCGGTGTGTGGAGAAAAGTTTGGTTTTGAACTATGAAAAGTGCCACTTCATGGTAGAAGAAGGAGTAGTCCTGGGACATGTAGTGTCTGCCAAAGGCATAGAAGTTGACAAAGCAAAGATAGAAGTCATTGCCAAACTTCCATATCCGAGGAATATCAAGCAAGTGAGAGGATTTCTTGGACACGCGGGATTCTATAGGCGCTTTGTGAAGGACTTTGCCAGCATCGCCCAACCAATGACAAGACTGCTACAAAACGACGTGGAGTGGGACTTTGACGATGACTCCCAAAGAGCCTTCAACCACCTAAAGGAGAGACTGGTGACAGCACCCATCATCCAACCCCCAGAGTGGGGGATGCCCTTTGAGCTCATGTGTGACGCTAGTGGATATGCAGTAGGGGTAGTGCTTGGGCAACTGAAGGGCAAAGAGAGGCACGTGATATACTATGCCTCGAAGACACTTAATGCCGCCCAAAGCAACTATGCAACCACCGAGAAGGAGCTATTAGCCATAGTGTTAGCGTTTGAAAAATTCAGGTCGTACTTATTGGGGAGCAAGACCATAGTGTATACTGATCACGCTGCACTCAAGTACTTAATGGCAAAGAAAGAAACCAAACCGAGGCTAATTCGATGGATCCTACTGCTACAGAAGTTTGACATCGAGATTAGGGACAAAGCCGGAAATCAGAACCTAGTGGCAGATCATCTCAGCCGGATTTTAAAAAAAGAAGAAGACATACCCATAACTGAGACATTTCCTGACGAGTACTTGTACTCTATCTATGCCATGAACGAAGAACCATGGTACGCTGACCTAGTGAACTACATAGTAGGAGGAGAGTTCAGGGATCAAGCTACTATCTACGAAAGGAACAAGATGAAACGAGAGGCAAAGAGCTACATATGGGATGAGCCGTATTTATGGAAAAGATGTGAAGACCAAGTGTTGAGAAGGTGTGTAGCCGAATCAGAACAACAGGCTATAATGAGGCATTGCCATGAAAAACCATGTGGAGGCCACTTTGGGCATAGGCGAACTGCCAGAAAAATCTTGGAATGCGGTTTCTACTGGAGGACTTTGACTAAAGACTGCATCGCTTGGTGTAAAGGATGTGATCAATGTCAAAGGGAAGGAAATATGACTAAAAGGGACGAGATGCCCTCTGTGCCTATACTACCAGTGGAGATATTCGACGTATGGGGTATAGACTTCATGGGACCACTCCCAAACTCCAAGGGCAAAGAGTATATATTGCTGGCAGTGGACTATGTGTCTAAGTGGGTCGAAGCCAAAGCGACAACCACAAATGACTCTCGAGTGGTAGCGGAATTCCTGAAACCAAACATTTGAAGTCGTTTCGGTGTACCCAGAGCGTTGATAAGTGATCAAGGCACGCACTTCTGCAAAGCAGTGATAAAGAAGCTACTTCAGAAGTATGGGGTGAAACACCGGGTTTCAACAGCATATCACCCCCAGGCAAATGGGCAAGCTGAATTGTCCAATCGAATCATAAAGACTATCTTAAGAAAGACAGTTAGACCCGAGGGCAAAGACTGGTCTGACAAATTAGATGATGCACTTTGGGCATACCGCACTGCATTCAAGACACCCTTTGGGATATCACCATACAGGATGGTATTTGGGAAAGCATGCCATTTGCCCGTAGAGATTGAGCATAAAGCACATTGGGCAGTGAACAAAGTCAATTTTGATTGGGACCTTGCAGGGAATGAGCGCAAGTTAGACCTTGTAGAATTGGAGCAGATTAGATTCGAAGCATACGATCATGCAGCTCACTACAAGGAGCGAACCAAACGGGCACATGACAAGTTAATCAGAGGCAAAAAAATCGAGGCAGGGCAACTTGTATTGCTGCATCAGACAAGGAACTTATTCAGGAAGGGCAAACTGTCCACCAAATGGGAGGGGCCTTTTACTGTTCACAAGGTTTGCCCTAATGGATCAGTGGACCTGAAGAGCAAGACACATAAAGGCAAAGACTACATTTTCAAGGTAAATGGACAGCGAGTGAAACCTTACTTTGGGCAAGAGGAGCTGGAGGGGCAAACTGCCCTCATTGATCTCTAGCCAAAGTCAGCAGCAAGGTCATGCCTAGGACCTAAAATGGGGCGCTGGCCAGGAGGCAACCTGGTATGTTTTTTTTATGCTTTATTTACTATTTAGTTTTTTTTATTTTTTTTATTTTAGGTTTAATAAAAAGATCACTTCATACCAAACTTAACAAGGCCGGAAGAAAGGGTGTATTGTATTTTTGATTTTGCAAGGACAAGGTTTGGGAAAAGGACACCAGTTTGGGTTTACCATACTGGGCAGACGGGGGTGCGAGATTTGAGGGGGAAACATCCCATCATTAGGACTCTGCAAATCCCACTTTCCATAACTCCCCCCACGAAACCCGATAACCACCCTCATCCACTCTCTTTCCAAAATTCAAAAATCCCTATAACCCTAACCGCCGTCGTCAATGGTGAGCACTAGACCAAAAAACAAATTGAGAGGAATCCCGGACGGAACCCATATCGACCTTACCACACCACCACCACCCACTGCAACAACCAAACCGAGACGGAAGAAGATGACGGAGCCAAAGAACGATGCCGCCGTGGAAGACAACAGGGAGGAGGCACCCGCCGCCGCCACCACCGAGACAACCGAAGAAGCTTCCTCCGCCGTGCCGCTCATAACAATACTACCAACATCCACCACGCTAAACAGCCCGCCGCCGGTCGACCAGAATTTAATCGCGCAACTTAGCGAGGAGCTCGATGTGCCCCAGCTTTCCAAGCAGAAAGATTTGGAGACTCTGGCCGATGCAGCGGAGGGGTCTGAGCAGCCAACTGGCGACGTGATCGGGAGCCCGCCGAAGAAGAAATCCAGATCTGACAAGGTTAAGGGTTTGAAATTGTCTGATATAGGTTCAAGCACCGAGGAGAAGAAGGAGGAGGAGAATTCAACGGCTGCCGGCGGCGATGATGAGGAAGAAGAAGAACCAGAAATCGAAGTTACCCACAACCTTCCAAAGACACCGAACACCAGAGCTTCAACCAAGAAGCGCAAAGCGACGACTCCGGCAACTAACAGCGCCGCCCCTCGCAAAATCGTGGTACCCAAGACTGTGTGTTTCGACACACTGAAGCTGATGGGGGTGGAGGCCAAAGTGAGGGAGTACTTTGCAAATATTGGGTGGAGTCAGTTTTTGGAGTGGTCTGGGCAAATCAGTGATAAGGTGGTGAGAGAGTTTTTCAGAAACTTGGTGATCAAAGAGGACAAAGAGGAAGGAGTTACTGGCATCCAGTTTGAAATACTGTGAAGCAAGGTTAAGGCAAGCTGCACAGAACTGGATCTCAGTTTGGGGATGGTGACCTTTGAGGAGTGGAAGTCAAAGGAGTACCAGAGGGCACTGAAGGCTTTGCCCGAGCGAACTAAGAGCGAGTTGAATGAGATCTGGAAGGTGCTGGGCAAAGGGGGAACGTTCATTGCACAAACCACTAAGGGGCATCAGTTGAGGGACGATGCGATGAGGGTTTGCCACAGAATCCTAGCTGTCAACTTCTTTGGCAAACAGGACACAAGCAATGCGATCTCCCAGATTGAGTTGGGTATGCTGTGGTGTATGGAGAAGAAGATCAGGCTGCACTTTGGGTCTTTTCTTTGTGCACAAATGAAGTGGTTGAGCACCCACCCCCTGCAGCGCCACTCTTTGGCCCAGTTCCCCAAGGTGTACGCTGCGAAGATGGATTTGATAGCAGGGAAGAAAGTGAGTCTGATAAGCGAGGAGAAGTTTGACAAGGCCTGTTTTAAGAGGATGCATGATATCAAGGAGAGCAGTGATGGAGTGATAGTTTTTGACGACAACAAACCAGTGAAGGCAGAGAAGGCTGTACCAGCTAGGGCAAAGGTGAAGCTGGAAGAAGTTAAGGAAGATGGCGCCGCAGTGACTGAGCGCCTTGAGATGATCGAGCAGAGGCTGGAAGAGCTGGCCAGCATGATGAAGGCATACTTTGCCCATAAGGGATTCAGGTACCCACCTGAACCTAGCACTTAACTGACCCTCCCTTGTTTTTAGTTTTTTTTATTTTGTTTGTTTTTTGTGTTTCTGTTTGAGTCTAATAACTCGGGCGACGGGGTCGACCTCCTTGCTGACACACTTTGCCTACGCAAAGTGTGTGAGGGGGCAGGTGCGCCAACGTCAATTTAGAGTTGTTGTTTGGTCGAGGCAGCCCCTACTGATCTTATTACCTTCACCCACTTTGCCTACGCAAAGTGTGTGAGGGGGGAAAGGGAAAGGGCAAACCTCTGTGTCTAATCGAGTCAGCATGATTATGTGAATACTTAGGGCAGTTAGAAGCATCTTCTTTATACAGCAGTTCAAAATTTGTAGTTAAAGGCATGAAAATAGGGAGGATGGAACTATACTAGGCAAACTGTGAGATTTGATCTATACACTGATTTGAAATTTCTTTCTTGAGAGTACTGTTGTGAAATTTATGATGCCTGACTTTGCCTGTTTGCTGTGATAAGTAGTTCTGTTGAGTGGGGGTTATTATATGATTAGGGCATTTCTTTCAGTTTGACCATAATGAACATTAATCCTTTGTTAGCCCTTTTGAGCCTGTTGAATTTTCTTGAATACCAGTCTGGCACTTTGCCAATAGGCAACCACACAGATAATGAGGGGTAGAGAGATTAGTGTTGAGAAAAAAAAAAGTCAATTTTGATTGGGACCTTGCAGGGAATGAGCGCAAGTTAGACCTTGTAGAATTGGAGCAGATTAGATTCGAAGCATACGATCATGCAGCTCACTACAAGGAGCGAACCAAACGGGCACATGACAAGTTAATCAGAGGCAAAAAAATCGAGGCAGGGCAACTTGTATTGCTGCATCAGACAAGGAACTTATTCAGGAAGGGCAAACTGTCCACCAAATGGGAGGGGCCTTTTACTGTTCACAAGGTTTGCCCTAATGGATCAGTGGACCTGAAGAGCAAGACACATAAAGGCAAAGACTACATTTTCAAGGTAAATGGACAGCGAGTGAAACCTTACTTTGGGCAAGAGGAGCTGGAGGGGCAAACTGCCCTCATTGATCTCTAGCCAAAGTCAGCAGCAAGGTCATGCCTAGGACCTAAAATGGGGCGCTGGCCAGGAGGCAACCTGGTATGTTTTTTTTATGCTTTATTTACTATTTAGTTTTTTTTATTTTTTTTATTTTAGGTTTAATAAAAAGATCACTTCATACCAAACTTAACAAGGCCGGAAGAAAGGGTGTATTGTATTTTTGATTTTGCAAGGACAAGGTTTGGGAAAAGGACACCAGTTTGGGTTTACCATACTGGGCAGACGGGGGTGCGAGATTTGAGGGGGAAACATCCCATCATTAGGACTCTGCAAATCCCACTTTCCATAACTCCCCCCACGAAACCCGATAACCACCCTCATCCACTCTCTTTCCAAAATTCAAAAATCCCTATAACCCTAACCGCCGTCGTCAATGGTGAGCACTAGACCAAAAAACAAATTGAGAGGAATCCCGGACGGAACCCATATCGACCTTACCACACCACCACCACCCACTGCAACAACCAAACCGAGACGGAAGAAGATGACGGAGCCAAAGAACGATGCCGCCGTGGAAGACAACAGGGAGGAGGCACCCGCCGCCGCCACCACCGAGACAACCGAAGAAGCTTCCTCCGCCGTGCCGCTCATAACAATACTACCAACATCCACCACGCTAAACAGCCCGCCGCCGGTCGACCAGAATTTAATCGCGCAACTTAGCGAGGAGCTCGATGTGCCCCAGCTTTCCAAGCAGAAAGATTTGGAGACTCTGGCCGATGCAGCGGAGGGGTCTGAGCAGCCAACTGGCGACGTGATCGGGAGCCCGCCGAAGAAGAAATCCAGATCTGACAAGGTTAAGGGTTTGAAATTGTCTGATATAGGTTCAAGCACCGAGGAGAAGAAGGAGGAGGAGAATTCAACGGCTGCCGGCGGCGATGATGAGGAAGAAGAAGAACCAGAAATCGAAGTTACCCACAACCTTCCAAAGACACCGAACACCAGAGCTTCAACCAAGAAGCGCAAAGCGACGACTCCGGCAACTAACAGCGCCGCCCCTCGCAAAATCGTGGTACCCAAGACTGTGTGTTTCGACACACTGAAGCTGATGGGGGTGGAGGCCAAAGTGAGGGAGTACTTTGCAAATATTGGGTGGAGTCAGTTTTTGGAGTGGTCTGGGCAAATCAGTGATAAGGTGGTGAGAGAGTTTTTCAGAAACTTGGTGATCAAAGAGGACAAAGAGGAAGGAGTTACTGGCATCCAGTTTGAAATACTGTGAAGCAAGGTTAAGGCAAGCTGCACAGAACTGGATCTCAGTTTGGGGATGGTGACCTTTGAGGAGTGGAAGTCAAAGGAGTACCAGAGGGCACTGAAGGCTTTGCCCGAGCGAACTAAGAGCGAGTTGAATGAGATCTGGAAGGTGCTGGGCAAAGGGGGAACGTTCATTGCACAAACCACTAAGGGGCATCAGTTGAGGGACGATGCGATGAGGGTTTGCCACAGAATCCTAGCTGTCAACTTCTTTGGCAAACAGGACACAAGCAATGCGATCTCCCAGATTGAGTTGGGTATGCTGTGGTGTATGGAGAAGAAGATCAGGCTGCACTTTGGGTCTTTTCTTTGTGCACAAATGAAGTGGTTGAGCACCCACCCCCTGCAGCGCCACTCTTTGGCCCAGTTCCCCAAGGTGTACGCTGCGAAGATGGATTTGATAGCAGGGAAGAAAGTGAGTCTGATAAGCGAGGAGAAGTTTGACAAGGCCTGTTTTAAGAGGATGCATGATATCAAGGAGAGCAGTGATGGAGTGATAGTTTTTGACGACAACAAACCAGTGAAGGCAGAGAAGGCTGTACCAGCTAGGGCAAAGGTGAAGCTGGAAGAAGTTAAGGAAGATGGCGCCGCAGTGACTGAGCGCCTTGAGATGATCGAGCAGAGGCTGGAAGAGCTGGCCAGCATGATGAAGGCATACTTTGCCCATAAGGGATTCAGGTACCCACCTGAACCTAGCACTTAACTGACCCTCCCTTGTTTTTAGTTTTTTTTATTTTGTTTGTTTTTTGTGTTTCTGTTTGAGTCTAATAACTCGGGCGACGGGGTCGACCTCCTTGCTGACACACTTTGCCTACGCAAAGTGTGTGAGGGGGCAGGTGCGCCAACGTCAATTTAGAGTTGTTGTTTGGTCGAGGCAGCCCCTACTGATCTTATTACCTTCACCCACTTTGCCTACGCAAAGTGTGTGAGGGGGGAAAGGGAAAGGGCAAACCTCTGTGTCTAATCGAGTCAGCATGATTATGTGAATACTTAGGGCAGTTAGAAGCATCTTCTTTATACAGCAGTTCAAAATTTGTAGTTAAAGGCATGAAAATAGGGAGGATGGAACTATACTAGGCAAACTGTGAGATTTGATCTATACACTGATTTGAAATTTCTTTCTTGAGAGTACTGTTGTGAAATTTATGATGCCTGACTTTGCCTGTTTGCTGTGATAAGTAGTTCTGTTGAGTGGGGGTTATTATATGATTAGGGCATTTCTTTCAGTTTGACCATAATGAACATTAATCCTTTGTTAGCCCTTTTGAGCCTGTTGAATTTTCTTGAATACCAGTCTGGCACTTTGCCAATAGGCAACCACACAGATAATGAGGGGTAGAGAGATTAGTGTTGAGAAAAAAAAAAGAAAAAAAAAGAGAAAAAAAAAAGAAAAAAAAGAGAAAGAAAAAAAAATAGTAATAAACTTGGTTATGTGCTAAGGCCCGTAAGAAAAGGGGAAAATGTTAGAGTTGTGTACTTAATGTCTAGATTTAAGTAACGGTAAACTACCGGTCATAGCATTTAATCTATTAAATTAATAAACAATTGTTTGCGTTTAATTATTTATAATTAAATATATGCAAAATCATAGTCCTGGATTTTATACGTTGTAGTTAGTATGGTGCGTATGGACGCACAGAAGATCATACTATCGGTTACTCGTATTTAATCAAACAGTTGCTCACGACCTAGATGGACACGGACCAATACATCGGTATAGTCGTTGTGTGAGAGAGAAAATAATTTATCTTAATTATTTTATCACACTTGTACACTTGGTGTATTGGGCGGATCGTTGAGATTTATCGATTAGGATTGCCGGCGATAATCGATTCAAGTCTCAGAGTATTTTATTCTTAATCCCCGAAACTATTGCGGGTGTGTATATTTAATATAAGTGACTTTGATTTACCAAAGGAATTAACCGATTTAATTATTGGGTTAATTACCGGTTAAGTTGGGTCACTATATTTTATATATGACATGCCGTGAATACTTGACGGGAAAGTGTATCCCGGAAGGGTTGATAATATCCCCGAGATGAGTTCATAAGGAATTATTGTGTAAACCTCATGAGTGGATTCGTTCCGCACAATAATTAAGGTTGAATGGTACTAGTCTCGGATTAAAGAGATGAATAAATTAATTAGCAATAAATTAATTTTATTCATGGATATTTAAATCTTAAATACACGGAATAAATAATACTACCGGAGAAATATTATTTGATATAATATGGTTTAATATTGGGAGTGCAATTAATTTATATAGTGGAAAATAAATTAATTAATATTGATAAGGATTAATGAACTTGAGCATTGGGCTCAATTTAATCTTCAATATTGGAAGCTCAATATTCCACCTCCTTTAGATCCCCTACGTAGCCTATAAAAGCACTACATGGCCTTCATAAATCATAAGACAAGATTATCATACTTGATATTCTAGAGAGTTGAAGGAGATCCATAGGAGTTCGATAGATCGTCGCCCACCCGACGTTCGAACGGAGTGCAAGGAATACGTGGGAAGATTCAAAGGTCTTCAATTGATTTCGTTTCTCCGCACAACGAATCAAAGGTATGATCATAAAACTCCTTGTGTGAATTTTATGTGATTTAATTGTGGCATATACATGAACACACGATCCGGGAAAACGTCAAACTCCGGGGACGAGGATTCGAGATCCTCGGCGGAGCTCGAAAGGAACCCTCGGCTGGGCGCCGAGGGAGCGATAGAACCTAGGGTTCGATCGCGTGCACACGCGAGGAATCCCGGCTGGGAGCCGGGGTGGACGATCGATCGCGGTGATCGATCGCCGGGCAGCCGCGGCGGGTTCGCCGCTGGGCGAACCGCCCTCCTCGGGCGGTGGCGGTGAGTCGCCGGACTCACCGCCCAGGGCTGCCGAAGCAGCCCAGCGTTCGCCTCGTGCGCGATCGCGAACCCCGCGGATGGGGTTCGGCTAGGGTTTAGCCGCGGGTTCATCCCGCGTTCTTGATCGGTTTCCGGCGACGGGATTTCGGTCGGGCTATTCTTTTCCGCAATTTTAATGGCCCGGGATGTCGATTTCCAGCAGAAAAGTGGTAGAGAAGGGCTAAGCCAAAAAAACCCTCTGCCCAAACTGTGCCTACTCCTCAAAATCCACCCAAAGAGCCTACATTACAACCCAAATAAAAGCCCCTTTGATGAGACCCCCCACTTAGCTAGAATAACTTGATCAGCAAACTGTCAAATTTGGGAAAAGTAGATTCAAAACAGAAAATGAGTGACATCATACCCATACACTGAAAAGAGAGAAACACTTGTGAGGGAGTGACCCAAAGCCCTAGTATAGACTCTTGACCGAATTTTTATGCCTCTAACTTGAATTTTGACTTGTCTGTATTTGCTTTGCCTATTTTATATTCTGTAATCATGCTAAAATCCTTTGAGTCTCTATTTATTTGTTCCACCTCTATCTTGATTTTTTTTTTTTACTTTGGTCTTGAGTCTGGTAAGTCATACCCTACGCTTGAGGACAAGCGTACTTCAAGTGTGTGCGGTTTGATGAGCCATTTTATTTGCTCATCTTGATCCCCTTTTTGAGTCAGTTTGAGTCTGTTTTATGTGTCTGGGAGGGCACAGTAGAGTGTTTGGTCAGAGTGTGCAGGCAAACAGGTAGCAGGTGGCGCACTGGGCAAAAGATGCAAGGAAAACCCCTTCTTTGGGCAAACAGCGATTTGGAGTGGTAGTGACTGAACATACTTGGCCTCGACAGGCAAACCAAACCACTCAGGGTTGAGTCATGAAGCAAAAGACCCAAATCGACTACTAAGTACCGTGCCTGGTCCATTCAGCTGGGGAGGAGAAGAATACCTATAGAGAGTTTGGGAAGCGGATTGCCACCGAGCAAAGTCAAAGGCGGCTGGAGCTAAAGATGGAAAGTACTTAGCGGCGCCTGGAAAAGGAAGCCCATGCAGCGGCCCATGCAACAGCGATTCCGCAACCCTAATTAAAGCCTATATAAGGAAGAGAAGCTGGAGAAGACAAACACACAATCCACAACCCCGTTCAAGGAGCAGCCACCGGCGATTGGAGCTTGGAGACTTCCGACCAAGTTCTATTTGTTTTGAAGTTGATCGAGCCTTCGGGCATTTAAACAATTTATTGCTTTATGTTTTTATTACTTTGTTTTGTTATTCCGGTTTGAACAATTCCAGCTTTTAATAGTTATGAATTTCAGTTTCGTTTTCCAATTTATTTCTTGCTTTATTATTTCGCATATGAGTAGCTAAATTTGCAGGGCGACTGGGCAAAGGCAGATCGAAGGGAACTCTGGGCTAAGATAGAACCGTGAGGTTGATAGGGCTTAGTTAACTGTCTGGGGTTTGTTCCCGATACATAGTTGAGGTTTAACTACATTCTTGCAGGTTTGGGCAGACTAATTTGGTCGTTAGGAAACCCTTACACTTTGAGATACCAGCGATTGATCAACCGAGTATTCCGCGTTAGATGTACTACGGGCATAGCGCTAGAACGTGTTGGAGCTTAGCGGTCGTATGATTCGGATTTCCGGACATGCTATTGGCCGAATTGGGTTCGTCTAGAGATTTATACGAGTTTGGGCAAACTAGATCCATGCGACCACATAGGTATCGAATTGTCTAGGCTCAGGGGATTATGCATAAGTATACCTTGCCTTTTCTTTACACCGTAAGGACGGATTGGGGTGAGGTGACTGTAGGCGTGACTTAATAGGACTGCTTTCACTTTGTTCGACATCCTATAACCGATTGACAAACCATCAGTTAAAACCATAAGTGCCAGAGATCGGTAGTTTGCCTAGAGAACCCAGAGAGAAGTCAAAGCCCAGAAGCCTACTTTTCTTTATTTGATTTCAGTTTGATTAATTGTTTTCTGTTTCCAGTTTGGTCAAAGTATTAGTTTATTATTTCTGCATGTTAGTTTGAGTTAATTAGTTTACCTATTTCTGTTAGTCGGTAGTTTGATAAAACGCTGTGACTCAGCAACCAAACTTAAAACCTTTTTATTGTGACACTATTTGGGCAAAGCCGAGATTAACTAAATTGCAATTGCTTCCTCGTGGGATCGACCTTATACTTATCACTTGCTATCTTGTGTTGAGTTTAGGAACTTTATAAATTTATTTTGGCCGCGTTAGCTTCCACGACAAAGTTTTTGCGTCGTCACTGAGGCAGTGAGACACAGGCAGTTCTCTGCGGCAGGCGTTACTGTCTTGTCTGCAGCAGAGGCGGAAAAAGCAACATGCCGTCGTGGAGGGGCCTGGAATGGACCGTCATCTTCTGCATTGGATTGGGAAATACCTTCAAAGCGAGCAGCAAGCGCAGTGGTGGGGTCTTCAAGGCAGTATTGTTCCATATCCTCTTGCACAACCATGGAGTTTAAAATACCAATGCCTCGATCTTTTGAAGGGCATTCGGTTGAGAAATGTTCAATTCCTTCACACACGTGACACTTGATTTTTGACCAGTCTCTTGGACTTGAGTTTGAATTTGCTCCTGTGCTTGGGTTGCGTACAACGATCCTTCTTTCTTGATTCTTTGTTGGCCTCGATGGGAACTTCTTGCGTTGGGGATCGTACGGCTTCTTCAACGAGCGGACAAGTACTGCATCCAGTTTTTGTGAAAGGAATGCAAACTTGTCTTCTCCACCATCAGATCCAAGCAACTCATAGATCTCTTCATCGGTCAAATCATTTGCGGTGGGAGGACTACTGCCTTGAGATCTGTTGCCTGATTCCCTGCCGCAAGGTTCTGTCACGGTGTAGGCAAGATTCTTCTCGTCGCTTCGTGAACGTGATTTCCCGTGAGTTTCACGATCTTCATGGTTAAGCTCATAGTTCTTGAAGATTGCCATTAATGAAACATAATCTTCCTCTGACATGGAGCTGTCTTTTATGGCAGTGACCTTCGGCAGAAACTTTTTGCTCATCGATCGCATTATCTTACTACAAACTGCCGGGTTGCTAATGGGTGAACCAAGGTCAGCACATTCAGTAACAATGGACATTAATTCTCCAAAGTAGTGAACGCATGTCTCGTCCTCGTTCATACGCAAGTTCTCGAAATAAGACATAAGCATACGGACCTTGGTTTTCTTCACTGTGTTGTTACCTTCACAATGAAGAGCAAGCATATCCCATACTTCTTTGGCAGTCGTACATTGTTTGACAATTCTGTACATATTGCAATCGATGGATTCAAGGATGGCACACCTTGCCCTATCGTTGGCAGTAGGTGCGGCAATCTCATCGGTAGACCACTTCTCCGGAGCTTTTTCAAGCGTACCGCCTTCAGGGATTACCTCCTGAGGTGGTTTCCATCCTCGAAGTACGGACAACCACGCATTGCAATCAATTGATTTGATCCTTGCTTCAATGCGGGTTTTCCAAAATCCATAATTTGTACCGTCAAGAACAACCGGTGTTCGTACGATGTAAAAGGATGGATCTGCCATTGTAAGTGTGCGTGATCAGACGGACCTTAAACACTAAGTAAGTCTAGTGCCCGCTCTGATACCACTTGAAAGTCGTAGGCAGTAGATAAACGCAGTAAAATGCGCTGCCTAGACAAGGCAGTGTTCTGCGGCAGAACAGAGTATGCCGCAGCCTGATGCCTTGTACATAAAAAATTGTTCGTTTTACGTGATTTACTTGTTTTAAGTATTTTATCCAGATTAATCAGATTGTTTAAATGATAAAATGATATGTGATATATGTATAAGAATTGCAGCGGAATTAATAAAAATAAATCACTTCGAACGAACACACACACGTACGAAAATGTAAAGAACACAAATTTAAATCTTTGTATGTGTATTTAAATTATACACATACAAAACGGCCTTACGGCCAGAAACTTTATTAAGAAACGAGTTTTCACAAAAGAATACTCTTGGATTTACAAAGATATTACCAAAGGCTATACACATGTATGACTTCGTATTAATCGTATCCGAAGAGTATGAACAATCAACAACAAAACCTAGCAACTACTGTATCACACCTATTCTAAGCCTACGATCATCAGCATAAACAAAGAACACTCCCAGAGATGAGAGGTACACGGCACGAAGAACAAGTCTTCGGCTCTAAAGCTGATCGATCGAACTAGAGTGGAAATGGAAGTGTATAAGGTGTAATTATGTTGTATGAAAGTTGCTGAATAGTGTTGGTGTCGTCCTCTATTTATAGGAGGAGATTCCCAACTGAATTCCTTGATTTGCTAGGTCAACAATCGGTTGAGATATTCTAGGGCAGGCTGCTTTGACCGCTGCCGCAGGATTGCCTTCTGAAGTTCTTCTGGAATGCTCTGCCGTACTGCACTGCCTTCCATACTCTCTGGACTTCAGCAATCCTTTGCCCTACGCTCATGCTTCGCTCGATATCTTGACTCAACGTCTTGTCCATGCCTTGCAGCGCTGCGGCATAACACTGCCTTGCTGTGCTGCGGCAGAAAGCTTCTATGTTGATTGTTTTTCAAGCACGTTCCAACTAATGAACTATGCTAAATCAAATCACCAATATGACAAGTGATTACAACGTTTAAATTGTGAAGAAAGAAGAAAACAAATAAATATGTTAGCAAAACAACTTCTGCCTAGATCCTTTAAGGCATTGTAATGCCCAAACATATATATATATATATATATATATATATATATATATTCTATGCAGTTAAGTATTGAGTGCAAACTATGACCACGTCTCTCAACAAAAGTTAATGTAATAGTAGTATAGTATAATACAATTTATGCAAGCAAACTCATACTCTTCAAAGGGTGATTTCAGGCAACAAAGCTTTACGTCAGTTTGCAAACAGTAAAAGGGACGGTGAATATTACTCTACTGCAGTTTTCACTTCATTAGGATGTATGTTAGTAGATACGTAGTAGTACTGCTAGTATATTATAAGCAGTGTGTTCTTGTTTTTTAAAGTAGGGTATAATAGTATATTGTGTTGGAGTAGTATACTTAATGTCTAGATTTGAGTATTATAAACTCCTTGTACACTTTCATTTACCTATTAAATACAGACATTCATTTGCTTTTAATTATTGTTAATTAAATATATGCAAATCATAGTCCTGGATTTTATACGTTGTAGTTAGTATGGTGTGTCGGGCCCACACTGAAGATCATACTATCGGTTACTCGTATTTAATCGAACAGATGCTCACGACCTAGATGGACACGGACCAATCCATCGGTATAGTCGTTGTGTGAGAGAGAAAATAATTTGTCTTAATTATTTTATCACACTTGTACTCTTGGTGTATTGAGCGGATCGATTGAGACTCATCAAGGCGATAATTGATTTGAGACTCAGTGTATTTTATTCTTAATCCCCGATACAATTGCGGGTGTGTATATTTAATATATGTGACTTTGATTTTCCAAAGGAATTGACCGGTTTAATTATTGGGTCAATTACCGGTTAAGTTGGGTCACTATATTTTATATATGGCATGCCGTGAATTCTTGACGGGACAGTGTATCCCGGAAGGGTTGATAATATCCCCGAGATGAGCTCATAAGGATTTATTATGTAAACCTCGCGAGTGGATTTAATTCCGCATAATAAATAAGGTTGAGTGGTACTAGTCTCGGATAAAAGAGATGAATAAATTTATTAAGCAATAAATAAATTTTATTCATGGATATTTATATCTTAAATACACGGAATAAATAATACTACCGGAGAAATATTATTTGGATATAATATGGTTTAATATTGGGAGTGCAATTAATTTATATAATGGAAAATAAATTAATTAATATTGATAAGGATTAATGGACTTGGGCAGTGGGCTCAATTTAATCATCAATATTGGAAGCCCAATATTCCACCTCCTTTAGATCCCCTACGTAGCCTATAAAAGCACTACATGGCCTTCATAAATCATAAGACAAGATTATCACACTTGATATTCTAGAGAGTTGAAGGAGATCCATAGGAGTTCGATAGATCTTCGCCCACCCGACGTTCGAACGGAGTGCAAGGAATACGTGGGAAGATTCAAAGGTCATCTTGATTCCGTTTCTCCGAACAACGAATCGAAAGGTATGATATCCTAACACCCTCGATATTATTCGGTTTTGATTTATCGAGAATACCGTAGAACAAAGATCCGAAGATCGAACCCGGAGTAGAGGACGATCGCGTGGTGGTGGCGAAGCCACCTGACCACGGGCGATCGCCCCTAGGGTTCGGCGGGGCGTGAGGGTCGAACCCTCGGCTGGAGCCGAGGGCATGCGATCGATCCTTGAGATCGATCGCTGGGGGCGCGGGCTGGTGCCGCCCCCCATCCCGTCGTGATGGCGGGGCCCCTCCAAGGCAGCGGCGAGTCGCCGGACTCGCCGCGGGGGCTGCTGGGAGCAGCCCCACCCCAACCGATCGCCGGCGTGCAATCGGCGATCGCGTGAACCCCGGCTCGCGGGGGTTCGGCCGGGGGCGGGCTACGCGTCTTCGGGCGTGTGGTCTCCGAAGGTCGGACTCCGGCGGATGAGTCGGTGTTCATGTGATCTCCGGCGAAGGTTTTCGTTCGGGTTATTGTTTCCGCAAAAAATTTTAATAGCCCGGGATATCGAATTCCAACAATTGGTATCAGAGCGTGGTTTACGTTCGCGGTATTTTCGATAAAATTGTTCTACCTTGCAGGGTTTCCGACTATTATGGCTTAATTAATTTTTGTTAATTTATTTTGTCATGATTGTTGGTTTAATTAAACTCTCGGACATGTCGAGATTCGTTTTTGGTGGTGAATGCTTGTAATAGTAAAAATTCGGGGGTTGACCGAATTTAGGATTTATTATTACGTTCTACGTTTTTCCGGAAATTGTATAGGGTCGATTTCATGTATAGAATCGATACCGGATAGTGTAAAATTTATTTTGTAAATTATTTTGCGTTGGATCGATGCCGAAACGACCGCCGGAGAAGACGCGTGACGAAGGAGATGATCGTGAGGGTGAAGGGCTCGGATCGACCGCCCCATGGTCGATCCATGAGGACAATCGACCCACGCCCTAAAGGGCTGCCCGCGGGAGTTCCGGCCACGCCGGCCACCGGTGGTGGTGGCGCGTGGGCTGGGCGGCGGCGGCATAGGCGGCGGTCGATGGTGGCACGGGGATCCCCACCCCGTGCTATCCCGGTCCGGTGATTCTCTTTCCTAATTGGTTCGGGTTTTTCCTATTTGAGAATTCCTATTTTTGGGAACTCTCATGGATTAGGAAAAGAATCAATTTGGAATTAATTAGGATTCCTAATTGATTATTTCTATTTTATGGAAATATTCATGGATTAGGAATCTAATTAATATGGAAAGTAGAAGAGTCCTAAATTATTTTATTTCCTTATTTCATTATGGAAATCATCTAGAATATTCCAAGTGAGTCTTGGATAGATTATTCTAGAGATTTAATGAAGTAGAAAAGGAAGATAAAATAAATAAAAATATTAATAATGTTTAATTTTATTTTTGATTTATTCGATTGACTTAATTATTTTTAATTAAGTATCTTTTGGATTTATTTAAAATAAATAGATTTAAATATTGGAAATTAATATTCTCGTCACATGGAGCATTCAAGAACGAAGACTAAAGACTAGAAGATGCGTACGGAGATGGAGTAAAGCCATAATAGTCGGAAAATAATATTCTAGTAATTATTTTGACTATGTGATAATACTATGTGCTTTATTACATGTATGCATGCTATATGTGTTTACTTTTATGCACTAGATAGCGTATCCCTTTTATTGTAAAAAGCTAAGTGGGAGAGAGTATGGAAACATACCCATGGTCTCCATTGCTGCTCTCTTGGTGACTTTTATAAACTTTTGAAGTTTATATAGATGGGTCATTGGAGGAGAGTTCTTGTAATTCCTATTACGAGAAACATTAATTAAGTTCATCAAACAATGCCTAATTTGTCCTTCCAAAACTGATTTCAAGTCGACTCATTCTTACCCCGGGGAGTGGAATGGAGCCAGAGCCACTTGGTCATGTCGAGGACACAAATTAGAGACCTTCGTACCATTCTTTTAAAGATGGATCGTTTGTCTGCTCGGCTCCCTCATTTATGAGAGATAGGGTTGTTCGCATGGTGAATCACTGGTTAGAAACCTCGAGTTTCACTTATGATTCTCCGCGTCTTGATTTACAAGATTGAATGGATCAAGTAATTGGGAGTAAATTATAAAGATCTCTTAGTGTAGTAAACGTCCACACAATGTGGCTTGCGATGCTGACGGATTTTGGATTAATTGATGTAGACAGTTGTAAGAAAATTGTGAAGAGTTGTGAAGTTGTCGTAAACGTCCACACAACGTGGCTTGCGGTGATGTAGCAATTCCAAACGATTTACTTTGGTACTGAGTAATGGTTTACACTTAGATACGCCTTATAGTATTCCTCCCACCGAGGTTCCGCTATAAGAGATGTATGACCAAAGGAAATCTAATTGCTAAGTCGTTTAGGTGGGTAAACGTCCACACACCGTGGCTTGCCTTACCTGATGGGATTTTAGATGTGATTAGTGATTTAATGATATTATTTAAGGGAGATAATATCGGATATTAAATTGTTTGTTTGTTTTATGTGCTTATAGGTTAAGAATGACTGTGACCCCACTTTGTGATATACTTAAAGATGAAAACTCACTGGTTCCATATACTACTGATTGGAAAGGAAATCTGGACATTGTCCAGACTGTTGAGCCTTTTATGTCTACTATTGTCCCAACTCATGAGGACATTTGGAATGACCTCAGAATGATGTTGAAACATAGTGTAGAAGTCGGACAAGAAGTGATTGACATACTTTATAAATTCAGTCCTCTTGAGGAATCGCTTAAAAACGATTTCAAAAGAGCGGAACTTATAAGTATGGTCAGAGAGTCACAAGCTCTTGTGGCTAAGATGGAAGTGCAAGCAAAGAAGCCTAGTGGTTCTAAACCACGGAATGGGAAGAGCAAGCCGCGAGGCAAGTGCTATCGATGCAAGCAATTTGGGCACTGGAGGTCTGATTGTCCTCTCATCAAAGGTACGAAATTTTCCTTAGTCACTGAAACATTGTCAGTGGTGTTATCTACCAGCACCTGGTGTGTAGATACGGGGGCCACTGATCATGTCTGCAATTCATTGCAGGGGTTCCAGGAAACTCGGAGACTTAGAGAGGGAGAGATCGTGGTCTACATGGGCAATGCCGCGAGGGTAGCGGCTGTTGCAGTGGGAGACGTTCACTTACGCTTTAGTAGTGATAGGGTTTTAGTTTTACATAATTGTCTTTATGTACCCAACTTTAGAAAGAATTTAATTTCGGTTTCTAAACTTATTATGAATGGGTATTCTGTTTCTTTTGACCACTCTGTGATCATAAGAAGAAATAGTGATATTATCTGTTCTGGTACATTGGTAGACGATTTGTATGTGCTAAACCCTGAGTCTAACACGATGCAACTAACCGAGAGTAATAACACATCTACGAACACCAATAAGAGAAAGGAACCTTCTAGGATGAATCAATTATACTTGTGGCATCTAAGGCTAGGTCATATAAACTCAAATAGGCTTCAAAGGTTGAAAGCTGATGGTCTAATCAGCAATGTTGAAGGAGAGGACCTTCCAACCTGCGAATCCTGTTTAGAGGGTAAAATGACCAAGCGTCCTTTTTCTGGTAACGGACGAAGAGCTGAACAAGTATTGGATTTGATTCACTCTGATGTATGCGGACCTATGTCTACTCAGGCAAGGGGAGGGTACGAGTATTTCATCACTTTCACTGATGATTACTCAAGATATGGATTTGTATATTTGATGCGCCGCAAGAGCGAATCCTTTGACAAGTTCAAGGAGTTCAAGGCTTTTTTGGAGAACCTTCAAAACAAATCTATTAAATGCCTGCGATCGGATCGCGGAGGCGAGTACCTGTCTGGAGAATTCAAGGCATACTTGGCAGAGAATGGGATTGATTCCCAAATGACATCACCATATACTCCCCAGCAGAATGGCGTGTCAGAAAGAAGGAATAGGACTCTTATGGAAATGGTGCGTTCAATGATGAGTTACTCGGACTTACCTGTTATGTTCTGGGGACATGCCTTGGAGACAGCGGCGTATATCTTGAATAGGGTTCCAACCAAAACGGTACCAACCACACCCATGGAATTGTGGAGTGGGCGCAAGCCTAACTTGAGACACATTCGGATCTGGGGTTGTCCAGCACATGTGTTGCGACAAGGTGCCGATAAGTTAGAACCTAGATCAGAATTACGGCTGTTTGTAGGATACCCGAAAGGAACTAAAGGTGGCATGTTCTATAGTCCTAAGGACCAGAAGATCGTTATAAGTACTAACGCTCGGTTCTTAGAGGAAGACTATGTCATGGACCACAAGCCCAAGAGTGACATAATACTTGATGAGATGAGAGGTGACAAGGAAGACTTAGATACAGCCGAACCGAGTAGTGATACACCACTAGAACCTGCACCTACTGTCACTGTTAATACACCGGAACGCCGTCGTAGTGGGAGGGTTGTTAAACAACCAGAAAGATGGATTGGACTGGGTGAGTCTTCGGACTCTGGACCTGGAGTTCATGAAATCGATCCCTGGACCTATGATGAGGCGGTACAAGATATAGATGCGCCTTCTTGGAAGAAAGCGATGAAATCCGAAATTGAATCAATGGATTCTAATAAAGTCTGGGATCTTGTAGAACCACCAAGCGGCGTAAAGCCAATTGGGTGTAAATGGGTCTACAAGAGAAAGAGAGGATCTGACGGAAAGGTTGAGACCTTTAAAGCTCGGCTTGTTGCGAAAGGATATACTCAGAAAGAGGGAATCGATTATGAGGAGACCTTCTCGCCGGTAGCCAAGATAAAGTCGATCCGGATTCTCTTATCCATAGCATCTCATATGGATTATGAGGTATGGCAAATGGATGTCAAGACAGCTTTCCTTAATGGAAGTCTTGACGAGACGATTTATATGAAACAACCAGAAGGATTCATTGCTAAGGGGCGAGATCATCTAGTGTGCAAACTTAATCGATCCATTTATGGATTGAAACAAGCCTCGAGATCGTGGAACCTGCGGTTTGACGAAGTAGTCCAATCTTTTGGATTCAGTCAAAGCATGGACGAATCGTGTGTGTATTGGAAACGTGATGGGAAGAGGTGGTGTTTCTCGTGCTTTATGTAGACGACATTCTTCTCATTGGCAACAGTGTGAAAATGTTATCAGACATAAAGGGATGGTTGTCTAGACAATTCGATATTAAAGATTTGGGAGAAGTCGGGCATGTTCTAGGGATCAAGGTTATAAGGGATCGCCGGAATAGAACATTGTACCTATCCCAGCAATCTTACATAGACACGATTCTGGCTCGTTTTAACATGCAAAATTCCAAGAAGGGTGAACTGCCCTTCAGTAAAGGAACTTATCTTTCTAAGGAGATGTGTCCTCAGACACAAAAGGAGAAAGATGAAATGAAAGCAGTTCCCTACGCTTCAGCTGTGGGAAGCTTGATGTATGCAATGTTATGCACGAGGCCTGATATCTGCTATGCAGTTGGCGTAGTAGCGAGATATCAGAGTAACCCTGGAAAGGCTCATTGGTCTGCTGTAAAGAGCATTTTCAAGTATTTGCGAAATACTAGGGATTATGTTCCGAGTTACGGGGCAGACAATCTGATTCCTTTGGGTTATACGGATTCGGATTTCAAAGCTGATAAGGACCGGCGAAAGTCGACATCAGGCTATGTGTACACTTTGGGAGGTGGAGCCGTATCATGGAGGAGTGTTAAGCAAAAGTGCATTTCAGACTCTACCATGGAAGCTGAATATGTTGCAGCCTCAGAGGCAGCGAAAGAGTAAGTTTGGTTCCTTAATTTCCTCCAGGACTTAGATGTGATTCCGAGTTTGCCCAGAGCTATGACAATTTATTGTGATAATAGCGGTGCAGTGGCAAACAGTAAGGAACCACGGTCCCATAGTGCTACGAAACACATAGAGCGCAAGTACCACCTAATTCGAGTCATCGTCAAGAGGGGCGATGCGATAGTCACCAAGATAGCTTCAGAGGACAACCTAGCGGACCCTTTCACCAAGATACTTCCTAAGGAAGTATATTTCAAGCACTTGAAGGGTTTGGGAGTCAGAAGTTTGGAGGATAAGACTAGACCTTAGTATAAGTGGGAGATTGTTGGAGTAGTATACTTAATGTCTAGATTTGAGTATTATAAACTCCTTGTACACTTTCATTTACCTATTAAATACAGACATTCATTTGCTTTTAATTATTGTTAATTAAATATATGCAAATCATAGTCCTGGATTTTATACGTTGTAGTTAGTATGGTGTGTCGGGCCCACACAGAAGATCATACTATCGGTTACTCGTATTTAATCGAACAGATGCTCACGACCTAGATGGACACGGACCAATCCATCGGTATAGTCGTTGTGTGAGAGAAAAAATAATTTGTCTTAATTATTTTATCACACTTGTACACTTGGTGTATTGAGCGGATCGATTGAGACTCATCAATTAGGTTTGCTCGGCGATAATTGATTTGAGACTCAGTGTATTTTATTCTTAATCCCCGATACAATTGCGGGTGTGTATATTTAATATATGTGACTTTGATTTTCCAAAGGAATTGACCGGTTTAATTATTGGGTCAATTACCGGTTAAGTTGGGTCACTATATTTTATATATGGCATTCCGTGAATTCTTTACGGGACAGTGTATCCCGGAAGGGTTGATAATATCCCCGAGATGAGCTCATAAGGATTTATTATGTAAACCTCGCGAGTGGATTTAATTCCGCATAATAAATAAGGTTGAGTGGTACTAGTCTCGGATAAAAGAGATGAATAAATTTATTAAGCAATTAATAAATTTTATTCATGGATATTTATATCTTAAATACACGGAATAAATAATACTACCAGAGAAATATTATTTGGATATAATATGGTTTAATATTGGGAGTGCAATTAATTTATATAGTGGAAAATAAATTAATTAATATTGATAAGGATTAATGGACTTGGGAAGTGGGCTCAATTTAATCATCAATATTGGAAGCCCAATATTCCACCTCCTTTAGATCCCCTACGTAGCCTATAAAAGCACTACATGGCCTTCATAAATCATAAGACAAGATTATCACACTTGATATTCTAGAGAGTTGAAGGAGATCCATAAGAGTTCGATAGATCGTCGCCCACCCGACGTTCGAACGGAGTGCAAGGAATACGTGGGAAGATTCAAAGGTCATCTTGATTCCGTTTCTCCGAACAACGAATCGAAAGGTATGATATCCTAACACCCTCGATATTATTCGGTTTTGATTTATCGAGAATACCGTAGAACAAAGATCCGAAGATCGAACCCGGAGTAGAGGACGATCGCGTGGTGGTGGCGAAGCCACCGGACCACGGGCGATCGCCCCTAGGGTTCGGCGGGGCGTGAGGGTCGAACCCTCGGCTGGAGCCGAGGGCATGCGATCGATCCTTAAGATTGATCGCTGGGGGCGCGGGCTGGTGCCGCCCCCCATCCCGTCGTGAAGGCGGGGCCCCTCCAAGGCAGGGGCGAGTCGCCGGACTCGCCGCGGGGGCTGCTGGGAGCAGCACTACCCCAACCGATCGCCGGCGTGCGATCGGCGATCGCGTGAACCCCGGCTCGCGGGGGTTCGGCCGGGGGCGGGCTACGCGTCTTCGGGCGTGTGGTCTCCGAAGGTCGGACTCCGGCGGATGAGTCGGTGTTCATGTGATCTCCGGCGAAGGTTTTCGTTCGGGTTATTGTTTCCGCAAAAAATTTTAATAGCCCGGGATATCGAATTCCAACATATTGTAGGGATCTATTAAGTAAAAATGGAAAAATTAATATAATATAAAATAGTGTATTTAGTAGATCGGTGTATATAGACTTTTTTAGGGTGCGAATAGTAATACCTCTATATATATATATATATATATATATATATATATATATATATATATATAGAGAGAGAGAGAGAGAGAGAGAGAGAGATGTATGATTCATCCCCTTTTTTAGTCTTTGGTTTATTTAAAATGTCATCACCTAATTTTTTAACTTGTTAAAATAAAAGTCAAGGGTTGTTAGCTCACCTGGTTGAGCATTCGACTTAAGAACCGTAAGGTCCAAGATTCTAACATGTGTGTGTGAGTATTTAAATATCTGCAATTGACCTAAACAAAAAAAAATCTTGTTAAAAAAAAATCCTAACTAACTAGAACCTACCTTATTGACCGATTTCTGGATCTTTACTTTATGGGAACAATATTATCTCGGGTGCCATTATTCCTACTTTTGCCGCTATGGGTTTGCACTTTTACCCAATCTGGGAAGCAGCTGTTGGAAATCGATATCCCGGAATTAATAAATTAAATAAAATTAATTATCTAATTAATTCCGACCGAAATCCTTTGGAGATCGAATATCCGGAGTTGTCAAATGCGGAACAACAACTCCAATCGACTCCCGAAACACGTACATGACCATACAAAAAAGTTACGCGGGAAAAACTAATTCGACGCGGGTCCGCTACGGGAAAACCCGTAGCACCCAGCGAATCTCCAGTAGCCACCCGCAGCAACCCGCAGCAAGTCGCCTGACTCGCTGCTACTGAGACGCTACTGGATCGCTACGGATCAGCTACTGATCGCTACGGGTCCGCTACGGGAAAACCTGTAGCACCCGTCGATTCTCCCTCAGCAACCCAGCGAAACTCCCGTAGCAGCCCGCAGCAACTCGTACGAGTCGCTGCTGCTGGGCGCTACGGATCGATGCGGATCGCTGCGAGTCCGATACGGGAAAAACCCGCAGCACGCTGTTGATCGCTACTGATCGCTGCGGATCGCTGCGGGAAAACCCGTAGCCGATCCGCGTATCGAGCCCTAGGCTCGATTTTCCTAACGCGATCTTCGTCCAGCCGAGCCGTCGAACCGCCGGCGGTCCGGTGGTCCAACCACCACCGCCCGGTTCGACCTCGTCTATTAGGTCCGTTCCTCGGATCTTGGTTCAAGGTATTTTCACGATAATTAAACGATAAAATCATAAAGAGGGTTTTACGATTTACCTCGTTCTCGTTGTTCAGAAAAACGAAGAACTCAATTTGACGACCTTGAGATCTTCCCACGTATTCCTTGCACTAGCTCGGACGTCGTGTGGGCGACGATCTACCGAACTCCATGGATCTCCCTCTCTACTTTCTCTCTCTAGAATTGTGATCTTCAAGTTATGAGATATGAGAATAGAGAAGACCATGTAGTGCTTTTATAGGCTACGTAGGGGATCTTAAGGAGGTGGAATATTGGGCTTCCAATAATAGTGATTAAATTGAGCCCAAGCCCAAATCTATTAATCCTTACTATTATTAATTAATTCTATTTTCCACTATATAAAATTAATTGAACTCCCAATATTAAACCATATTATATCAAATAATATTTCTCCGGTAGTATTATTTATTCCGTGTATTTAAGTTATAAATATCCATGAATAAAATTAATTTATTGCTAATTAATTTATTCATCTCTTATTTCCGAGACTAGTACCATTCAACCTTAATTATTATGCGGAACGAATCCACCTGCAGGGTTTACATAATAATTCCTTATGAACTCATCTCGGGGATATTATCAACCCTTACGGGATACACATTCCCGTCAAGTATTCACGGCATGCCATATATAAAATATAGTGACCCAACTTAACCGGTAATTAACCCAATAATTAAATCGGTTAATTACTTTGGTAAATCAAAGTCACTTATATTAAATATACACACCCGCAATAGTATCGGGGATTAAGAATAAAATACTCTGAGACTTGAATCAATTATCGCCGGCAATCCTAATCGATAAATCTCAAACGATCCGCTCAATACACCAAGTGTACAAGTGTGATAAAATAATTAAGACAAATTATTTTCTCTCTCACACAACGACTATACCGATGGATTGGTCCGTGTCCATCTAGGTCGTGAGCAACTGTTCGATTAAATATGAGTAACCGATAGTATGATCTTCTGTGTGTCCATACACACCATACTAACTACAACGTATAAAATCCAGGACTATGATTTGCATATATTTAATTAACAATAATTAAATGCAAATAATTGTTTATTTAATTAAATAGATTAGTGGCAATGGATCGTGAGTTTCCGTTACTTAAATCTAGACATTAAGTACACAACTCCAACAATCTCCCACTTGTACTAAGGTCTAGTCATTTCCTCCAAACTCCCGACTCCCATACTCATCACGTGCTTATGTTGTACTTCCAAGAAGTACTATGTGAAAGAGCACTCTAGGTTGCCGCTCTGAAGTTATCTTGGTGACTACAACGTCGTCTCCCTCGACGATGACTCGTATCAGGTGGTACTTGCACTATGTGTTATCTTACACTTATGGACTTGTGATTTCTTACCATTTGCCATTGCACCTCTATTTACATAGCCTTTGGCAAATTAAGAATCACATCTAAGTCCCAGAGATTATCCCGGAGTTATACCAAAACTTCCGCTGCCTCTGAGGCCGCTATTTGGTTACCCATGGGAGAGTCCGAAAAGCATCGTGCTTATCACTCTTCCATGTTAAAACTCCTTCTCCTTCAATAGTGAAACACATAGCCTGATATCGACTTACACCGGTCCTCATTCGATTAGAAATCTAAGAGAATGTAATCCAAAGGGAAAACTTGTCTGCTTCGTAGTCTAGAACAGTACTTCGAAAGTACTTTTACAGCAGTCGAATATTCCTTTCCAGGATTACCTTAATATCCTCCCACTATGCTCACTGCATAGCCAATATCAGGTTCTTGTTTTCAACAATGCATTTATTAAGCTTTCCATACTCAAAGTGTAGGAAACTGCTTTCATTGCTTCTATCTCCTTTTGTGTTCCAAAACACATATCCTTAGATAGATGCATTCCGTATCTGAAAGGTAACGAACCTTTCTCGGAATCTTGCATGTTAAAACGAACCATAATCATATATGTAAGATGTCCAGGAGAAGTACAATGTTCATTCCTAGAGATCCAAGATCTCAAGAACATGTCCAACTTCTTCCTATATCTTTCATAATGATTTATATAGACAACCACCATTTTATGTCTGACAACATCTTTACATTGTTACCAATGATAAAGTGTTATCTACATAAAACCTCCGAGAAACACCACCTTGTTTTCCATCACGTTTCCAATACACACGATTCGTCTATGCTTTTGATGAATCCATAAAATGGACTATCTCATCAATTTGCAAGTACCACGAACTCAATGCTTTGTTTCAATCCATAAATGGATCAACTAATCTTGTACTCTAAATGATCTTGCCTCTTAGCAATAATCCTTATTGCTTTTCAAGAAGGCACATTTAGATCTAGTACGGCCTTCATGTAGATCCAGGGATCGATCTCATGTATACTAGGTACAGAGTCCGAAGACTCTCCTAGTCTTATGAATATCTCCGGTTGTCCCACAACCTCCCACTACAATGGCATTCCGGTGTATAAACAGTGATAACAACAGGTGCAGTTAGTGGTGTACCGCTACTCGGTTCGGCTGGTTCTAAGTCTTAATCTTTCTCTCTCATTTCAAAGTATCACGTCACTTTGGGCTTGTGGTTCATCATATAGTCTTTCTCTAAGAACCGGGCGTTAGAACTTATAACGTCCTTCTGGTTCATTGTACTATTGAACACACATCTTTTGTTCTTCTAGGATATTCTACAACCGCATTTGAATGCCCCGTTGTTTCCAGACATATCCATAGAACATAGGTAGTTCCGTATGACCCATGCTTTTACTATATCTATAAGAGTTCCATTTCTTGTTTACGACACACCATTTCTACACAACAGTGTATGGTGTAGTCATTTGGGATCAAATCCCAAATTTCTGATCAGTATGCCATGCATTCCTCAGACAGGTACTTGCCTCCACGATCAAATCGCAGGCTACAAATGGATATACTTTAATGGTTCTCCACAATTGCTTAGTGTCCATTGACTTGTCAAAACACTTGCTTTTTGATGGAGTTGTATTCTAAATGTCTAGTTTAGTGCAAATACGGAATTCCTTATCTATACCTTAATTCGAGATATGATTCAAGCATGATTGCATTTAATGCAATAGTCCTTGATGTATACGTTGTAGACAGTATGGCGTGAGGAGACACGCGGAAGATCATACTGTCGGTTACTCGTATACTATCGAACAGTAGCTCACGACTTAGATGGACAGGGACAATCCATCGGTACGTCGTAGTGTGACTGGTAGATAGTCGGTCTTGACTATCATGTTACATTCGTACACTTGGTGTATTGAGCAGGACCACGGGAGGGCGTTCGATTTATACTAATCGGAGTAATCGAACCAGACCTCAGATATTACGGATATGTAAGTTCTTAATCCCTATATAATTATAGGTGCGTGTGTCTAATGCTCGGTTCTTTGATGTGCCAATGAGTGAGACTTATTGATTAGTCGAGACCCTCGGTATATTGGGAATCGGAATTGTACACACGGCATGCTGTAGATTATAGACAGGAAACCGTGTCCCATTTATTGGGTTGATGATGTCCCCGAGATGAGCTCATAAAGTTTATCATGTAAACCCTGCAGGTGGATTCGTTCCACATGATAATAAGGATGAGTGGTACTAGTCTCGGATCATAAGAAATGAATTAATTTAATTATTAGTAATTAAAATTAATTCGTGGACATGCGATATCTTAAACACGGGGAAATGTCACATATGTAATACGGTGGGAAAATTATTGACGGAATAATTTGAATTAATTAATTGGGAAATCATTTATAATTTTATAGTGGAATTAATTATAAATAAAATTGTGGAATTTAATTAAGGTTTTCCTTTTGGGACACCAAGTTAATTAAATTACAATTTAAGCCTAATTAATTAATTGCCTAGAGGTCCTCTAGTGTAGCCTATATAAATCCCTCACCCCTCTCTCTCTAACCTAAGTTTTTCGCCGCTATAATTAATTCTGCAGAAAAATTAATTGCTAGCGCAATTATCTTTTTTCTGCTTAATTAATTTAGATTAGCGCAAGAAACATTCTGTAGAAATTAATTGCTTGCGCAATTATATTTCTGAGACAGAAATTCTCTGTGAAAATTAATTTGTTAGCGCAAAATTATTTCTGAGACAGAGAAGTATATTCACGGTGGTTGAGAAGAGAAGAGACGGGGAGCTCCAAGCAGATCGATGCCCACACATCGGCTGGAGTAAGAGGGCTAGGACATACGCTAGAAATCTCGAGGTCTCTGTCAATTCGGCTTCTCCGAATCACGCATCAAAGGTAAAGAATCGAAAACCCTTTTCCGCATCGTTTCGATTTCTTCTCGTACGTAATCATACAACGAACCACCGATCGAGTTCGATGGCGTAGGTACGATGGTCTCGGACCCCTGGGCGATCGCCGATCGCCGGAACAGTGGTCAGATCGAGAAAAACGGCCAGAACAGCCCGAACAGCCGCGACCCGCCGCTGGAACAGCGACGCTGTCGGCCGACATGTTTAACTGTCGGCCGACATGTTTAACTGTCGGCCGACACAGCCCTGTCGGACGACACCCTCCTGGTGTCGGGCGACAGACAGGGCAGAAGCCCTCGGTTTTGCGCGGTTGTGCCTCTGGCATGATGGCTGGGCGTAAACCGGGTTTGGGGCTTCATGCTGAGTGCAGTAGGGACGCTGGAGGTCGACTGGGCATGTCCGGATGTTCGAGAGGTCGAACGGACTCGTCCCGGGTAGTCGATTTCCAACAATTGGTATCAGAGCCGGTTATCGTTTTGTTGTATTGTTCGTACGTTTGTGATGCAGGATGAACCCGATTATTATGGCCAACATTATGGGATGTTGTGTGTTAATATTTGTTGTGGTTTGATTAAACTCTCGGGCTTGTCGAGATCGTTTTATTTTGGAAACGTTGCTTGTTTGTAATAGATAAAAACGACGGGTTGAGTCGTTAGGTTTATTTATTTATTTCCGTTGTTTTTCCGGGCATGTATAGGATCGATCACCCTGTATAGGATCGATGCCGGATTTAGTAGATTTATTCTTGTAATTTTTCTTACTAATTTTGGTGGATCGAGACGAGACCAAAACCCGGAGAAACGAGAGTCGAGGAGACGAACCGGCAACGGGCAGCCATCGAACACACCCCGTGTTCGCGACGGGCAGCAGCGGGGCTAGGGTTCGTTCGACCCCACGAGCGACTCAACGAGGCTCGAGACGAGGCTCCAGGGGGAGGAGTTCGTCTCTTGACCCTCGAGCGAGTCGGTGGTGGACCGAGACCGAGACGAGCAACGAGATCCAAGAGACGTGCATTGGAGAACACTTAAGGCCATAATAATCGGGACCACGTTAATTGCTTTTTTGCTTGTTTTACGTGCTTTATTATTATGCTTAATTGTTTATGCATGTTATCCCTCAATCGTAAAATACTAAGTGGGAGAGGGATTGGAAACAATCCCGCGGTCTCCATTCTCTGTTTTGAATGTGTTGTGTATTGACTTACGAGTTGGCTTTAGTGTCATCCTCCCTATCGGATAAAGTCGATACACGGATATCACTGGATCAAAATTCGAATTTAAAATCCACTTATAAAATTGAACAATTATATTTCTCAAAAAGCAATGCCTAATCTGTCATTCAAAGACTAATTTCAACTCGACTCATTCTCACCCCGGGGAGTGGAATGGAGCCAAAGCGCTTGGTTATGTCGATGACACAGATTAGAGACATTCGAGTCATTCGATGACTAGATCGATTGTCTGGTTGGCTCCCTCACCTAGTGAGAGATAGGGCTCAATTGCATGATTAATCGCTGGTTAGAAACTTCGAGTTTCACTTACGAGATATCAAGCTTTGATTAATAAAATTGTGAAATTTAATAAATGTAAGAGTTAATTAACAAAGTTGTTTGTTTTAGTAAACGTCCACACTATCGTGGCTTGCTAAATGGAAACGGTACTTTGGGTTAAATAAGTATGATTCAATTAATAAAGTTGTTTGTTTAGTAAACGTCCACACTAACGTGGCTTGCTAGATGGAAACGGAACTTTGGGATTAATTGAGGCTCGACAGTTATAGAAAGTCGTGGAGGACCGCATGTCAACGTAAACGTCCACATGAACGTGGCTTGCGGTGGACATGTAGTTCCCGAGCGGTGGACTTAGTACTGAGAAATGGTATACACTTAGGTACGCTTTATAGTATCCTCCCCATCGGAGTCACTGCTATGATGATGTACGACCGAAGTGAAATCCAATCATAAAATCATTTGGACTGGTAAACGTCCACAAGAACGTGGCTTGCTATGTCTGATGGGATTTTGGAAATGATTGGTAGTTTAATGATATCACTTGAGGGAAATGATATCGAATTAAACTCATTGTTTGTTTTATATGGTATTATTCCCATTAAAAGTCAACAAACTCACTGAACCTGTTTGTATGGATTGTAAAAGAAACTTGGACATTGTCCTAACTGCAGAGGAGTACAAATATGTACTCCAAGTCGATTGACCTGCTGAGCCAAATGATGCTTCCACTACTGAGGAAAGGAAGCTCATTGGAAATGGATCAAGGCTATGAGATGACGCGGAGCAACATTATGACTTTCATGTCAAAAGTGCTGCGACATCGGGATCATGCCATGACCATTACCTATGATATGATGCTTAACCTCAAGAAGTTTTGGTTATCAGGACAGGACAGCCGGGCAAAGTGAAATGAGACAACTCATGACGGCCATCATGTCGAAAAGAACGCCCGTAAGGGATCACGTTCTTAGAATGATTGGCTATCTTAATGAGATAGAGGTTCTGGGAGAAATTATCAAAGGGGTAACCCAGATTGATTTTGTGCTCCAGTCTCTGCCGAGAAGTTTTGAGCAGTTCCGCCTAAACTAAAATATGAATAAGGGGTCTTATTCATTGACGGAACTCCTGATTGAACTTCAAGCGGCTGAGGGAATCTTTAAAGGCTCTCAAAACACTTGTGGCTGAGAAATTGGCTCTTCCTAGGCCTCCGGGCGGCAAAAGGAAGAAGAAGCAAATACGGAAACCCAGTGGGCCTAATATATCTGGACCACGGAATGGGACAAGCAAGCCCAAGGGGCAAGTGCTTCCGTTGTAAGCAGTTTGGATACTGGGAGTTTTAATTGTCCTCTCAAGCAATAAAAAGTAATAACCTACATGGGCAATACTGTTAAGGTAACAGCCGTTGCAGTGGGAGATGTTAAATGGTTTTAACGGTAGGATTTTAGTTCTAATAAATTATCTTTATGTGCCGGCATTTAGAAAGAAATTTCATTTCGGATTTCTAAATTGGCTTAGAATAGATATTCTGTTTCTTATGATAGTTCATACCTATCAGAGTAGGAAACGAGGATATTATCTATTCTGGTACATTGATAGACAATTTAATACTAAATCCATGTTCTTCCACGATGCAATACACCGGAGCTAATAACACATTGTCGAACCCCAATAAGAGTAAAGATCCTTCTAGGATGAATCAAATGTACTTATGGAATCTTAGGCTAGATCATTTTAACTTGAGTACGATTCAAAGGGTGAAAGCTGATAGACTACTCAGCTAGGTTGAAGGAAAGGACTTTCCAACCTTCGAATCATACTTGGAAGTTTTAATGATCAAGCAACCCTTTACGGTTAAAGGGAGAAGATCCAAGAAAGTACTAGAGTTGATTCGCTGTGATATATGCAGACCTCTTTGAGGAGGAAGGCATGCTTATCAGAAAGTGGGATTAACTCCCGACAGACTACACCATTTATGCCTCGGCAAAATAATGTGTTGTAAAGAAGGGATAGGACTCTTATAGATATGGGAAAGTAGAAAATGAGTTATTCGGAGTTACCTAATTCGTTTTTGGGATATGGCTTGGAAACAGCGGCGTCTATCCTGAACTTGATTCTTTTGGAAACTTGTACAGATATTCGGCTGTTTATAGGATACCCTAAGAAAACGAATTGAGATATGTAATATAGTCCAAAGGACCAGATGCTCGTTGATTGCATCAACGTTCGGTTCTTAGACATGGACTATATATGCAAGATCATAAGCCCAAGAGTAGAGTAATACTTAATATGCTTAGAGGGACTGATTAAGACTTAGAACCAGCCTAACTGAGTAGTTCACTACGATAATCTTTAGTCACTAAAGATACACCGGAGCGTCTTCGTAGTGGGAGGGTTGCTAGACAACCCGACAGGTTCATGTTTATAGGAGAGTCTTCGGACTTGTTACCTGGAGAACATGAAGCCGACCCCTAGATCTATGACGAGACGCTGAAAGATCAGATGCTCAGTCTTGGTAAAAGACGATGAAATATGAGATTGAATCTTTGGATTCAAATCATGTCTGGGATCTTGTAGCACCACACAAAGGTGTACAAGAGGAAAAGAGGGTCTGACGGGAAGGTGTAAATCTTCAAGGCTAGGCTTGTTGCGAGAGGGTGCACTTAGAAAGAAAGGGATCGATTATGAGTAAACTTTTTCACCGGTGGCTATGCTAAAGTCGACCCGGATTCTTTCGTCTTCACATGGAAGATGGAATTCAAGACGGATTTCTAAATCGAAGTCTTGACGGGACCATCTATGTGGGACAGCCAGAGGGATTCATCGAAAAGAGCCAAGAGCATTCGGTAAGCAAGCTTAATCAATCTTAGGATTGAAGGAAGCTTCAAGATCTTGGACACATGCGGACCTATGAGAAAATCCATTTCATGGATTCATTCAAGGCATGTTTAGGTCCTGTGTGTAATAAAGAAGTGACAGAAAAGATGTGGTGTTTTCTCATTCTTTGTGTAGACGACATCTTTCTATTTTGGCAACAATATGAAAGATGTTATCGGACATAAAGGGATGGTTGTCCGAGTAATTCAATGTAAGAGACTTAGGAGAAGTCGGGAATGTTCTTGGGATCAAAGTTATAAAGGATCGCCAGAAAAGAACATAGAACTTATCTCGAGTCTCATACATAAATACAATTCTTACTCGTTGCAGCATACAGAATTCCAAGAAAGGTCTTCACCTTTTAGATGTGGAATTCATCTATCTAAATTTTGTGTCCGACACAATAAAGGAGATAGATGAAGAGTAATCAGTTCCCTGCACCTTAATGGTGGGAAGCTTAATGTATGTAATGCTATGCACGAGACTGATATCTACTATGTCGTGGGCATGGTGGTGAGATATCATAGTAATCCTGGAAAGGATCACTCGACTGATGTAAAGAACTTGTTCTAAGTTACAAAGCAGTCAAGTTGTTTCCATTGGATTACAGAGAACTGGATTTCCAAATCAAACAGGGACAGTCGAAAGTCGAAGTCAGGCTATGTGTTCTCACTGTGAAGTGGAGCAGTCACATGGAAGAATGTAAAGCAGCGATGCATTACGGACTCTACCATGGAAACTGAAAGGATAACGGCCTCTGAGGCAGTTAAAAGGTCAGTGTGGCTCCAGAACTTCCTAAGGGACATAGATGTGGTTTCTAGTTTACCCAAAGCTATTTTGAATAGCGGTATTGGAAAACTTGAAATGCCACGAGTCCACATTGGGAGATAACGCGTAGAGCGAAAGTACCACCTGATTCGAGAGATCTTCTAGTAAGACGATGCAGTTGTCACCTAGATAGCATCGAAAGGATTGCCTGGTAAAACCCGTTCACAGAGGCACTTCCAGCGAAAGCGTTGGGTAGCCGTGATGAGGTTATGGGAATCTGATGTTTGGGAGAGGGCGACTAGACTTTTAGTATAAGTGGGAGATTGATGGAGTTGTATTCTAAATGTCTAGTTTAGTGCAAATACGGAACTCCTTATCTATACCTTAATTCGAGATATGATTCAAGCATGATTGCATTTAATGCAATAGTCCTTGATGTATACGTTGTAGACAGTATGGCGTGAGGAGACACGCGGAAGATCATACTGTCGGTTACTCGTATACTATCGAACAGTAGCTCACGACTTAGATGGACAGGGACAATCCATCGGTACGTCGTAGTGTGACTGGTAGATAGTCGGTCTTGACTATCATGTTACATTCGTACACTTGGTGTATTGAGCAGGACCACGGGAGGGCGTTCGATTTATACTAATCGGAGTAATCGAACCAGACCTCAGATATTACGGATATGTGAGTTCTTAATCCCTATATAATTATAGGTGCGTGTGTCTAATGCTCGGTTCTTTGATGTGCCAATGAGTGAGACTAATTGATTAGTCGAGACCCTCGGTATATTGGGAATCGGAATTGTACACACGGCATGTTGTAGATTATAGACAGGAAACCGTGTCCCATTTATTGGGTTGATGATGTCCCCGAGATGAGCTCATAAAGTTTATCATGTAAACCCTGCAGGTGGATTCGTTCCACATGATAATAAGGATGAGTGGTACTAGTCTCGGATCATAAGAAGTGAATTAATTTAATTATTAGTAATTAAAATTAATTCGTGGACATGCGATATCTTAAACACGGGGAAATGTCACATATGTAATACGGTGGGAAAATTATTGACGGAATAATTTGAATTAATTAATTGGGAAATCATTTATAATTTTAAAGTGGAATTAATTATAAATAAAATTGTGGAATTTAATTAAGGTTTTCCTTTTGGGACACCAAGTTAATTAAATTACAATTTAAGCCTAATTAATTAATTGCCTAGAGGTCCTCTAGTGTAGCCTATATAAATCCCTCACCCCTCTCTCTCTAACCTAAGTTTTTCGCCGCTATAATTAATTCTGCAGAAAAATTAATTGCTAGCGCAATTATCTTTTTTCTGCTTAATTAATTTAGATTAGCGCAAGAAACATTCTGTAGAAATTAATTGCTTGCGCAATTATATTTCTGAGACAGAAATTCTCTGTGAAAATTAATTTGTTAGCGCAAAATTATTTCTGAGACAGAGAAGTATATTCACGGTGGTTGAGAAGAGAAGAGACGGGGAGCTCCAAGCAGATCGATGCCCACACATCGGCTGGAGTAAGAGGGCTAGGACATACGCTAGAAGTCTCGAGGTCTCTGTCAATTCGGCTTCTCCGAATCACGCATCAAAGGTAAAGAATCGAAAACCCTTTTCCGCATCGTTTCGATTTCTTCTCGTACGTAATCATACAACGAACCACCGATCGAGTTCGATGGCGTAGGTACGATGGTCTCGGACCCCTGGGCGATCGCCGATCGCCAGAACAGTGGTCAGATCGAGAAAAACGGCCAGAACAGCCCGAACAGCCGCGACCCGCCGCTGGAACAGCGACGCTGTCGGCCGAAATGTTTAACTGTCGGCCGACACAGCCCTGTCGGACGACACCCTCCTGGTGTCGGGCGACAGACAGGGCAGAAGCCCTCGGTTTTGCGCGGTTGTGCCTCTGGCATGATGGCTGGGCGTAAACCGGGTTTGGGGCTTCATGCTGAGTGCAGTAGGGACGCTGGAGGTCGACTGGGCATGTCCGGATGTTCGAGAGGTCGAACGGACTCGTCCCGGGTAGTCGATTTCCAACACTTTTGTGGCGCATCAGGTATTCTAATCAATTTCTCGAGTAATCATCAAATGAAGTACTCGTACCTTATTGTCTGAGTAGACATAGGTCTGCATACATCAGAGTCAATCAATTCTTATACTTGTCCGGATCTTACATCTTATATCCATAAAGGATTGCTTAGTCATATTATCTTCCAAATTAGATTCTTAGGTCGGAAGGTCCACTCCTTCAACTTAATTGATCAAAAATCAATTTTCGACCTTTGAACTTCTTATTTGAATAAACATGACTCAGCATAAGAATCCACAAGTATAATTGATAAAGAAATCTCTTATTAGTAAAACGAGTTACATAAAACGGTTCGTTGCATCGTGGTGGACTCAGGATTCATCATTTATATATTGCTAGCTAATGTACCAAAATAGATAATATCATTATTTTTTCTTATAACCATCAAATGATTAAAAGAAATAAAATATCCATTTATTAGAAATCCAGAACAAAGTTCTTTCTAATATGAAAGGTACATAAAAGCAATAACTCAAAATGAAATCCTATAAAATGTCCTCCACTGCAACTGCTGCCTCCTCTACAGCATTGCCCATGTAGACTACGATTTTTCTTTTCAAAGTCGTTAGGTTTCCTGGAACCTCTGCATTTAAAATGCACATACCGTCAATGGTTCCATATCTACACACCAGGTTCCGGTAGATAATACCATTGACTATGTTTTACGACTAAAGAAAATTTCGTACTTTCTTTGAGAGGATAATCAGACTTCCAGTACCCAGACTGTTTGCATCGAGAACACTTGCCTTTTGGCTTTCTCGTCCCATCTCGTGGTCTAAGCAACTTAGGACCACTGGGTTTCTTTGCTTGCTTTTCCTTTCCCCCGATTTTACCCTTAGGTTCGAAACCTATGGCATTGGCTACAAGAGCTTGCGATTTCCGTCTCAACTCGTCTAAAAGGTCAATCATCTCAAAAACGTGTTTAAGCGTTTCCTCGAAGCGACTGGCCTTTATGAGTATCCTCATCGCTTCTTGTCTAGCCGCCTATGTCAATAGGCTCGGGAGGACAAAGCTCACTGAGTACAACCTTGCACTCTTTAACAGTTTGGGTAATGTCTAGATCTCTATTCCAATCATTACATTTAGGGACCAGTGAGTTTAAAATCCTTAAGTATCACATAAAGTGGGTTCAAAGCCATTTCTTAATCTATGAGCACGTATAACAACAAACAATCGATTTAATCTCCGATATTATCTCCCTTAAATAATATCATTAAACCACTAATCACATCTAAAATCCCATTATATATGGCAAGCCACGTTGTGTGGACGTTTACCTATCCCATTATATATTACAGCGTAACTTTGTTGGGAAGAATACTATAAAGCGTACCTAAGTGTAAACCATTGCTCAGCACTAAGCTGAGTCGTTTGGAACCGCAACATCACCGCAAGCCACGTTGTGTGGACGTTTACGATAACTCACAATCCTTCACAACTCCCTATAACTGTCTACATCAATTAATCCAAAATCCGTCGATATAGCAAGCCACGTTGTGTGGACGTTTACTACACCAAGAGACTTTTATAATTGACTCCCAATTACTTAATTCATTTAATCTTGTAAATCAAGACGCGGAGAATCATAAGTGAAACTCGAAGTTTCTTACCAGTGATTCACCATGCGAACGACCCTATCTCTCATTAATGACGGAGCCGAGCAGACAATCGATCTAGTCATCAAATGACACGAAAGTCTCTAATTTGTGTCCTTGACATGACCAAGTGGCTTTGGCTCCATTCCACTCCCCGGGGTGAGAATGAGTCGACTTGAAATCAGTTTTGGAAAGACAAATTAGGCATTGTTTGATAAACTTAATCAATGTTTCTTTGTAAAAGGAATTACAAGAATTCTCCTCCAATGACTTATCTATATGAACTTCAGAAGTCCATAAAAGTCACCAAGAGAACATCAATGGAGACCATGGCAATGTTTCCATTCTCTCTCCCACTTAGCTTTTTATAACAAAGGGATACGCTATCTAATGCATAATTAAATACACATAAGCATGCATACATGAAATAAAGCACATAGAATATTATCACATAATCAAAATAATACTAGAATATTATTTTCCGACTATTATGGCTTTATCGCATCTCCGTATGCTTCTTCTAATCTTTTGTCTTCGTTCTTGAATGCTCCATGTGACGGGAATATTAATTCCAATATTTAAATCCATTTATTTTTAATAAATCCAAAAGTTACTTAATTCGAAAATTAAGTCAATCGAATAAATCAAAAACAAAATTAAATATTATTAATATTTTTATTATTTTTATTTTCCTTTTCTAATTCCATTAAATCTCTAGAATCCTATCCAAGACCCACTTGGAATATTCTAGAAGATTTCCATAATGAAATAAGGAAATAAAATAATTTAGGACTCCTAGTCCTTCCAAATTAATTCCTTTCCTAATCCATTAAAAATTCCATAAAGGAATAATTAAATAAGGAAAAATTAATTTAGGACTCCTAGTCCTTCCAAATTAATTCCTTTCCTAATCCATTAAAAATTCCATAAAGGAATAATTAAATAAGGAAAAATTAATTTAGGACTCCTAAACTTTCCAAATTAATTATTTTTCTAATCTATTAAAAATTCCATAAAGGAATAATTAAATAGGAAAAATAAATTAATTCCAAATTTATTCTTTTCCTAATCCATGAAAATTTCCATAAATAGGAATAATCAATAAGGACAAATAAATTTATTCTAAATTTATTCTTTTCCTATTCCATGAGAATTCCCAAAAATAGGAATACACAAAATAGGAAAACCGAATAATTTAGGAAAGTTGGATCTTGGTAGGAATAGCATGGGTTGGGGATCCCCACGCCACCCCCACCATCGACCGCCACTACCACCGCCGGCCAAGGCTCACGCGCCACCACCCTTGGTGGTCGGCGTGGCCGAGAGCCCTAGGGCAGCCCGGGCGATTGATCCTCATGGGATCGATCCTCGTGATCGATCCCCGGTCCTCCCTCTCTTCGTCTCCTCCGTCACACTTTTCCGGTCGTCGTTTTGTCCTCGATCCTACGTAAAATAAATTACAAATTTGTTACTACGCTATCCGGTATCGATTCTCTACAAAACGACCTCAAACAATTTCCGGAAAAATTAAGAACAAGCATTCACCACACAAGAACGAATCTCGACCTCAACGAGAGTTTAATAATCAAGAACATTATTATGACATTAATTAACAATAATTAAATCTAGCCATAATAATCGGAAACCCTGCAATGTAGAACAATTTATCGAAAAATACCATGAACTAAAACCAACTCTCTGATACCAATTGTTGGAAATCGATATCCCGGAATTAATAAATTAAATAAAATTAATTATTTAATTAATTCCGACCAAAATCCTTTGGAGATCGAATATCCGGAGTTGTCAAATGCGGAACAACAACTCCAATCGACTCCCGGAACACGTACATGACCATACGAAAAAGTTACGCGGGAAAAACTAATTCGACGCGGGTCCGCTACGGGAAAACCCGTAGCACCCAGCGAATCTCCAGTAGCCACCCGCAGCAACCCGCAGCAAGTCGCCTTACTCGCTGCTACTGAGACGCTACTGGATCGCTACGGATCAGCTACTGATCGCTACGGGTCCGCTACGGGAAAACCTGTAGCACCCGTCGATTCTCCCTCAGCAACCCAGCGAAACTCCCGTAGCAGCCCGCAGCAACTCGTACGAGTCGCTGCTGCTGGGCGCTACGGATCGCTGCGAGTCTGATACGGGAAAAACCCGCAGCACGCTGCTGATCGCTACTGATCGCTGCGGATCGCTGCGGGAAAACCCGTAGCCGATCCGCGTATCAAGCCCTAGGCTCGATTTTCCTCACGCGATCTTCGTCCAGCCGAGCCGTCGAACCGCCGGCGGTCCGGTGGTCCAACCACCACCGCCCGGTTCGACCTCGTCTATTAGGTCCGTTCCTCGGATCTTGGTTCAAGGTATTTTCACGATAATTAAACGATAAAATCATAAAGAGGTATTTACGATTTACCTCGTTCTCGTTGTTGGCAAAAACGAAGAACTCAATTTGACGACCTTGAGATCTTCCCACGTATTCCTTGCACTAGCTCGGACGTCGTGTGGGCGACGATCTACCGAACTCCATGGATCTCCCTCTCTACTTTCTCTCTCTAGAATTGTGATCTTTAAGTTATGAGATATGAGAATAGAGAAGACCATGTAGTGCTTTTATAGGCTACGTAGGGGATCTTAAGGAGGTGGAATATGCTGGGATTCGATGTCCCGGGCTATCAAAAAAAATTGCGGAACCGATAACTGATGGAGTAGTATACTTAATGTCTAGATTTGAGTATTCTGAACTCCTTGTACACTTTCATTTACCTATTAAATACAAACATTCATTTGCTTTTAATTATTGTTAATTCAATATATGCAAATTATAGTCCTGGATTTTATACGTTGTAGTTCGTATGGTGTTGCATGGGCACACAGAAGATCATACTATCGGTTACTCGTATTTAATCGAACATTTGCTCACGACCTAGATGGACACGGACCAACCCATCGGTATAGTCGTTGTGTGAGAGAGAAAATAATTTATCTTAATTATTTTATCACACTTGTACACTTGGTGTATTAAGCGGATCGATTGAGACTCATCAATTAGGATTGCTCGGCGATAATTGATTTGAGACTCAGTGTATTATATTCTTAATCCCCGATATTATTGCGGGTGTGTATATTTAATATAAGTGACTTTGATTTGCCAAAGGAATTAACCGATTTAATTATTGGGTTAATTACCGGTCAAGTTGGGTCGCTATATTTTATATATGGCATGCCGTGAATAATTGACCGGACAGTGTATCCCGGAAGGGTTGATAATATCCCCGAGATGAGCTCAAAAGGATTTATTATGTAAACCTCGCGAGTGGATTTAATTCCGCATAATAAATAAGGTTGAGTGGTACTAGTCTCGGATAAAAGAGATGAATAAATTTATTAAGCAATAAATAAATTTTATTCATGGATATTTCTATCTTAAATACACGGAATAAATAATACTACCGGAGAAATATTATTTGATATAATATGGTTTAATATTGGGAGTGCAATTAATTTATATAGTGGAAAATAAATTAATTAATATTGATAAGGATTAATGGACTTGGGCAGTGGGCTCAATTTAATCATCAATATTGGAAGCCCAATATTCCACCTCCTTTAGATCCCCTACGTAGCCTATAAAAGCACTACATGGCCTTCATAAATCCTAAGACAAGATTATCATACTTGATATTCTAGAGAGTTGAAGGAGATCCATAGGAGTTCGATAGATCGTCGCCCACCCGACGTTCGAACGGAGTGCAAGGAATACGTGGGAAGATTCAAAGGTCATCTTGATTTCGTTTCTCCGAACAACGAATCGAAAGGTACAATATCTAAACGCCCTTGATAATTGTTCGATTTTGGATTTATCGAGAATACCGTAGAACGCAAAGATCCGAAGTTCGGACCCGGAGTAGACGGACGATCACGCGGTGGTGGCGAAGCCACCGCACCGCGTGGATCGACCCGCCTAGGGTTCGGCGGGCGCGCGAAGGAGAAGCCCTCGGCTTCGGCCGAGGGGGGGCGATCGCTGGGTGCGATCGCCGGCGGTGACGGGCTGGTGCCGTCACCTCCCCACCGCGACGGTGGGGCTCCTCCACGGCAGGCGGCAGGTCGCCGGACCTGCTGCCGGGGGCTGCCGGATGCAGCCCCATCGATCATGATGATCGATGCGATCATCGATCGCGCGAACACCCCGGCTCGCGGGGGTTCGGCCGGGGGCGGGCCGTGTGTCTTCGGGCGCACGGTCTCCGATGGTCGGACTCCGGCGGATGAGTCGGTGTTCATGTGATCTCCGACGAAGGTTTTCGTTCGGGTTATTGTTTCCGCAAATTTTAATAGCCCGGGATATCGAATTCCAACAATTGGTATCAGAGCGTGGTTTACGTTCGCGGTATTTTCGATAAAATTGTTCTACCTTGCAGGGTTTCCGACTATTATGGCTTAATTTATTATTCGTTTAATTTATTTTGTCATGTATGTTGGTTTGATTAAACTCTCGGACATGTCGAGATTCGTTTTTGGTGGTGAATGCTTGTAATAGTAAAAATTCGGGGGGTGACCGAATTTAGGATTTATTATTACGTTCTACTTTTTCCGGAAATTGTATAGGGTCGATTTCATGTATAGAATCGATACCGGATAGTGTAAAATTTATTTTGTAATTTATTTTGCGTTGGATCGATGCCGAAACGACCGCCGGAGAAGACGCGTGACGAAGGAGATGATCGAGAGGGTGAACGGGACAAGGATCGACCATCCCCATGGTCGATCCCATGAGGATCGATCGACCCTTGCATGGAGGGGCCGCCGGCGACGGTGGCCGGCCACCTCCTAGGCGGCGGTCGATGGGTGGCGCGGGGATCCCCACCCCGTGCTATCCCGGTCCGGTAAATTCTCTTTCCTAATTGGTTCGTGTTTTTCCTATTTGAGAATTCCTATTTTTGGGAACTCTCATGGATTAGGAAAAGAATCAATTTGGAATTAATTAGGATTCCTAATTGATTATTTCTATTTTATGGAAATATTCATGGATTAGGAATCTAATTAATTTGGAAAGTAGAAGAGTCCTAAATTATTTTATTTCCTTATTTCATTATGGAAATCATCTAGAATATTCCAAGTGGGTCTTGGATAGATTATTCTAGAGACTTAATGAAGTAGAAAGGGAAGATAAAATAAATAAAAATATTAATAATATTTAATTTTATTTTTGATTTATTCGATTGACATAATTATTTTAATTAAGTATCTTTTGGATTTATTAAAAATAAATAGATTTAAATATTGGAGATTAATATTCTCGTCACATGGAGCATTTAAGAAACGAAGATTAAAGACTAGAAGATGCGTACGGAGATGGAGTAAAGCCATAATAGTCGGAAAATAATATTCTAGTAATTATTTTGACTATGTGATAATATTATGTGCTTTACTGCTTGTATGCATGCTATATGTGTTTACTTTTATGCACTAGTATAGCGTATCCCTTTATTGTAAAAAGCTAAGTGGGAGAGGGTATGGAAACATACCCATGGTCTCCATTGCTGCTCTCTTGGTGACTTTTATAAACTTTTGAAGTTTATATAGATAGGTCATTGGAGGAGAGTTCTTGTAATTCCTTTTACGAGAAACATTGATTGAGTTCATCAAACAATGCCTAATTTGTCTTTCCAAAACTGATTTCAAGTCGACTCATTCTTACCCCGGGGAGTGGAATGGAGCCAGAGCCACTTGGTCATGTCGAGGACACGAATTAGAGACCTTCGTACCATTCTTTTATAGATGGATCGATTGTCTGCTCGGCTCCCTCATTTATGAGAGATAGGGCTGTTCGCATGGTGAATCACTGGTTAGAAACCTCGAGTTTCACTTATGATTCTCCGCGTCTTGATTTACAAGATTAAATGGATCAAGTAATTGGGAGTCAATTATAAAGATCTCTTAGTGTAGTAAACGTCCACACAACGTGGCTTGCTATGCTGACGGATTTTGGATTAATTGATGTAGACAGTTGTAAGAAAATTGTGAAGAGTTGTGAAGTTGTCGTAAACGTCCACACAACGTGGCTTGCGGTAATGTAGCAATTCCAAACGATTTACTTTGGTACTGAGTAATGGTTTACACTTAGATACGCCTTATAGTATTCCTCCCACCGAGGTTCCGCTATAAGAGATGTATGACCGAAGGAAATCTAATTGCTAAATCGTTTGGGTGGGTAAACGTCCACACACCGTGGCTTGCCTTACCTGATGGGATTTTAGATGTGATTAGTGATTTAATGATATTATTAAAGGGAGATAATATCGGATATTAAATTGTTTGTTTGTTTTATGTGCTTATAGGTTAGGAATGACTGTGACCCCACTTTGTGATATACTTAAAGATGAAAACTCACTGGTTCCATATAGTAATGATTGGGAACGAAATCTGGACATTGTCCAGACTGTTGAGCCTTCTATATCTGCTATTGTCCCAACTGATGAGGACATTTGGAATGACCTCAATATGATGTTGAGACATAGTGTGGATACTGCTGAAGAGGTGATTGACATACTCATTGTATTTCGCCCACTAGAGGAGTCGCTTAAAAACGATGACTTGAGGATGAAAATCATAAGTGTGATCAGAAAATCACGAGCTCTTATGGCCAAGGAAGAAGTGCAAGCAAAGAAGCCCAGTGGTTCCAAACCACGGATTGGGAAGAGCAAGCCGCGAGGCAAGTGCTATCGATGCAAGCAGTCTGGGCACTGGAAGTCTGATTGTCCCCTCATCAAAGGTACGAAATTTTCCTTAGTCACTGAAACATTATCAGTGGTGTTATCTACCAGCACCTGGTGTGTAGATACGGGGGCCACTGATCATGTCTGCAATTCATTGCAGGGGTTCCAGGAAACCCGGAGACTTAGAGAGGGAGAGATCGTGGTCTACATGGGCAATGCTGCGAGGGTGGCGGCTGTTGCAGTGGGAGACGTTCACTTACGTTTTAGTAGTGATAGGGTTTTAGTTTTACATAATTGTCTTTATGTACCCAATTTTAGAAATAATTTAATTTCAGTTTCTAAACTTATAATGAATGGGTATTCTGTTTCTTTTGACCACTCTGTGATCATAAGAAGAAACAGTGAGATTATCTGTTCTGGTACATTGGTGGACGATTTGTATGTGCTAAATCCCGAGTCTAACACGATGCAACTAACCGAGAGTAATAACACATCTACGAACACCAATAAGAGAAAGGAACCTTCTAAAATGAATCAATTATACTTGTGGCATCTAAGGCTAGGTCATATAAACTCGAATAGGCTTCAAAGGTTGAAAGCTGATGATTTAATCACTGGCGTTGAAGGAGAGGACCTTCCTACCTGCGAATCCTGTTTAGAGGGTAAAATGACCAAGCGTCCTTTTTTCTGGTAAAGGACGGAGGGCTGAACAAGTATTGGATTTGATTCACTCTGATGTATGCGGACCTATGTCTACTCAGGCAAGGGGAGGGTACGAGTATTTCATCACTTTCACTGATGATTACTCAAGGTATGGATTTGTATACTTGATGCGCCGTAAGAGCGAATCCTTTGACAAGTTCAAGGAGTTCAAGGCTTTTGTGGAGAACCTTCAAAACAAATCCATTAAGTGCCTGTGATCGGATCGCGGAGGCGAGTACCTGTCTGGAGAATTCAAGGCATACTTGGCAGAGAATGGGATTGATTCCCAAATGACATCACCATATACTCCCCAGCAGAATGGTGTGTTAGAAAGAAGGAATAGGACTCTTATGGAAATGGTGCGATCAATGATGAGTTACTCGGACTTACCTGTTATGTTCTGGGGATTTGCCTTGGAAACAGCGGCGTATATCTTGAATAGGGTTCCAACCAAAACGGTACCAACCACACCCATGGAATTGTGGAGTGGGCGCAAGCCTAACTTAAGACACATTCGGATCTGGGGTTGTCCAGCACATGTGTTGCGACAAGGTGCCGATAAGTTAGAACCTAGATCAGAATTACGGCTGTTTGTAGGATACCCGAAAGGAACTAAAGGTGGCATGTTCTATAGTCCTAAAGACCAGAAGATCGTTATAAGTACTAACGCTCGGTTCTTAGAGGAAGACTATGTCATGGACCACAAGCCCAAGAGTGACATAATACTTGATGAGATGAGAGGTGACAAGGAAGACTTAGATACAGCCGAACCAAGTAGTGATACACCACTAGAACCTGCACCTACTGTCACTGTTAATACACCGGAACGCCGTCGTAGTGGGAGGGTTGTTAAACAACCAGAAAGATGGATTGGACTGGGTGAGTCTTCGGACTCTGGACCTGGAGTTCATGAAGTCGATCCCTGGACCTATGATGAGGCGGTACAAGATATAGATGCGCCTTCTTGGAAGAAAGCAATGAAATCCGAAATAGAATCTATGGATTCTAATAAAGTCTGGGATCTTGTAGAACCACCAAGCGGCGTGAAGCCAATTGGATGTAAATGGGTCTACAAGAGAAAGAGAGGATCTGACGGAAAGGTTGAAACCTTTAAAGCTCGGCTTGTTGCGAAAGGATATACTCAGAAAGAGGGAATCGATTATGAGGAGACCTTCTCGCCGGTAGCCAAGAAAAAGTCGATCCGGATTCTCTTATCCATAGCAGCTCATATGGATTATGAGGTGTGGCAAATGGATGTCAAGACAGCTTTCCTTAATGGAAGTCTTGACGAGACGATTTATATGAAACAACCAGAAGGATTCATTGCTAAGGGGCGAGATCATCTAGTGTGCAAGCTTAATCGATCCATTTATGGATTGAAGCAAGCCTCGAGATCGTGGAACCTGCGGTTTGACGAAGTAGTCCAATCTTTTGGATTCAGTCAAAGCATGGACGAATCGTGTGTGTATTGGAAACGTGATGGGAAGAAGGTGGTGTTTCTCGTGCTTTATGTAGACGACATTCTCCTCATTGGCAACAGTGTGAAAATGTTATCAGACATAAAGGGATGGTTGTCTAGACAATTCGATATGAAAGATTTGGGAGAAGTGGGACATGTTCTAGGGATCAAGGTTATAAGGGATCGCCGGAATAGAACATTGTACTTATCCCAGCAATCTTACATAGACACGATTCTGGCTCGTTTTAACATGCAAGATTCCAAGAAGGGTGAACTGCCCTTCAGTAAAGGAACTTATCTTTCTAAGGAGATGTGTCCTAGGACACAAAAGGAGAAAGATGAAATGAAATCAGTTCCCTACGCTTCGGCTGTGGGAAGCTTGATGTATGCAATGTTATGTACGAGGCCTGATATCTGCTATGCAGTTGGCGTAGTAGCGAGATATCAGAGTAACCCTGGAAAGGCTCATTGGACTGCCATAAAGAGCATTTTCAAGTATTTGTTAAATACTAGGGATTATGTTCTAAGTTACGGGGCAGACAATCTGATTCCTTTGGGTTATACGGATTCGGATTTCCAAGCTGATAAGGACCGGTGTAAGTCGTGATCAGGCTATGTGTTTCACTATTAAAGGAGGAGGAGTTTTTAACATGGAAGAGTGATAAGCAAGACGCTTTTCGGACTCTCCCATGGGTAACCAAATAGCGGCCTCAGAGGCAGCGGAAGATTTGGTATGGCTCCGGTATTACCTCTGGGACTTAGATGTGATTCTTAGTTTACCAAAGGCTATGTAAATAGCGGTGCAGTGGCAAACTTTAAGAGATCACGAGTCCATGAGTGTAAGATAACACATAGGACAAGTACCACCTGATACGAGTCATCGTCAGAGGAACGATGCAGTAGTCACCAAGATAGCTTCAGAGCGGCAACCTAGATTGCTCATTCGCTTGGTACTTCTTGGAAGTACAGTTTAAGCACGTGATGAGTATGGGAGTCGGGAGTTTGGAAGATATGACTAGACCTTAGTATAAGTGGGAGATTGATGGAGTAGTATACTTAATGTCTAGATTTGAGTATTCTGAACTCCTTGTACACTTTCATTTACCTATTAAATACAAACATTCATTTGCTTTTAATTATTGTTAATTAAATATATGCAAATTATAGTCCTGGATTTTATACGTTGTAGTTAGTATGGTGTTGCATGGGCACACAGAAGATCATACTATCGGTTACTCGTATTTAATCGAACAGTTGCTCACGACCTAGATGGACACGGACCAACCCATCGGTATAGTCGTTGTGTGAGAGAGAAAATAATTTATCTTAATTATTTTATCACACTTGTACACTTGGTGTATTAAGCGGATCGATTGAGACTCATCAATTAAGATTGCTCGGCGATAATTGATTTGAGACTCAGTGTATTATATTCTTAATCCCCGATATTATTGCGAGTGTGTATATTTAATATAAGTGACTTTGATTTGCCAAAGGAATTAACCGATTTAATTATTGGGTTAATTACCGGTCAAGTTGGGTCGCTATATTTTATATATGGCATGCCGTGAATAATTGACCGGACAGTGTATCCCGGAAGGGTTGATAATATCCCCGAGATGAGCTCAAAAGGATTTATTATGTAAACCTCGCGAGTGGATTTAATTCCGCATAATAAATAAGGTTGAGTGGTACTAGTCTCGGATAAAAGAGATGAATAAATTTATTAAGCAATAAATAAATTTTATTCATGGATATTTCTATCTTAAATACACGGAATAAATAATACTACCGGAGAAATATTATTTGATATAATATGGTTTAATATTGGGAGTGCAATTAATTTATATAGTGGAAAATAAATTAATTAATATTGATAAGGATTAATGGACTTGGGCAGTGGGCTCAATTTAATCATCAATATTGGAAGCCCAATATTCCACCTCCTTTAGATCCCCTACGTAGCCTATAAAAGCACTACATGGCCTTCATAAATCATAAGACAAGATTATCATACTTGATATTCTAGAGAGTTGAAGGAGATCCATAGGAGTTCGATAGATCGTCGCCCACCCGACGTTCGAACCGAGTGCAAGGAATACGTGGGAAGATTCAAAGGTCATCTTGATTTCGTTTCTCCGAACAACGAATCGAAAGGTACAATATCTAAACGCCCTTGATAATTGTTCGATTTTGGATTTATCGAGAATACCGTAGAACGCAAAGATCCGAAGTTCGGACCCGGAGTAGACGGACGATCACGCGGTGGTGGCGAAGCCACCGCACCGCGTGGATCGACCCGCCTAGGGTTCGGCGGGCGCGCGAAGGAGAAGCCCTCGGCTTCGGCCGAGGGGGGGCGATCGCTGGGTGCGATCGCCGGCGGTGACGGGCTGGTGCCGTCACCTCCCCACCGCGACGGTGGGGCTCCTCCACGGCAGGCGGCAGGTCGCCGGACCTGCTGCCGGGGGCTGCCGGATGCAGCCCCATCGATCATGATGATCGATGCGATCATCGATCGCGCGAACACCCCGGCTCGCGGGGGTTCGGCCGGGGGTGGGCCGTGTGTCTTCGGGCGCACGGTCTCCGATGGTCGGACTCCGGCGGATGAGTCGGTGTTCATGTGATCTCCGGCGAAGGTTTTCGTTCGGGTTATTGTTTCCGCAAATTTTAATAGCCCGGGATATCGAATTCCAACAATAACCCGACCGAAAACCCGTCGCCGGAGTTCGCACGAACACCGACTCATCCGCAGGAGTCCGACCTTTGGAGACTACGCGCCCGAAGACACGCAGCCCGCCCCCAGTCGAAGTCTCCCGCGAGTCGGAAATCACGAACGCGAACCACACGCGAAGAACCGGGCTCGACAAGAGCGTCGCCGCGGGATGAACCAGCGGCTAAACCCTAGCCGAACCCCATCGCGGCTGGGGTTCGCGATCGCCGTGCATGGCGATCGCTGGGGCTGCCAAGCAACCCCCGGTGGTGAGTCCGGCGACTCACCACCTTCGCCGGAGGAGGGCGGTCAGCCCCAGGCCGACGCGCCGCGGCATCAGCCGCGGCTTTCCCACGCGATCGACCACGCGGTCGATCGCTCGCCCCGGCTTCAGCCGGGGCTCCTCCCTTGCGCACGCCGCCGTCGAGGGCGGCTGGGGTCCGCCACGGCACCAGCCCGTGGCACCCCAGCGATCGACCGAAGTCGATCGCGTGCCCCGGCGTCCAGCCGGGGCTTCGCCCTTCGTCGCGCGTGCCGGGCGGTCGAGCCCTAGGGTTTCGACCGCCCCCTTCGATCTTCGCCGAGGATCTCGAATCCCCGTCCGCGATGATCGTCGTTTTCCCGGATTGCGCGTTCATGTATATATCACAATTAATACGCACAAATAATCATAGAAGGGGTTCTCGATTATTACCTCGATTCGTTGTACAGAGAAACGAAATCGGTTGACGACCTTGCGACCTTCCTACGTATTCCTTGCACTTCGTCCGAACGTCGTGTGGGCGACGATCTATCGGATTCCTATGGATCTTCCTCACTCTCAAGACTTTATGATTGGCGTCGGTCAATTATTTCTCTTATGAAAAGTGAAGACCATGTAGTGCTTATATAGGCTACGTAGGGGATCATAAGGAGAATAAATATTGGGCTTCTAAATATTGAAGATTAAATTGGGTCCAACCCAAATCCATTAATCCTTATCAATATTAAATTTTATTTATTTTCCACTATATAAATAAAATTGCACTCCCAATATTAATCCATATTATATCAAATAATATTTCTCCGATTAGTATTATTTATTCCGTGTATTTAAGATTTAAATATCCATGAATAAATTTATTTATTGCTCAATAAATAATATTCATATCTTATATCCGAGACTAGTACCGTTCAACCTTTATTATTGTGCGGAACGAATCCACTCATGAGGTTTACACAATAATTCCTTATGAACTCATCTCGGGGATATTATCAACCCTTCCGGGATACACTTTCCCGTCAAGTATTCACGGCATGTCATATATAAAATATAGCGACCCAATTTTACCGGTAATTAACCCAATAATTAAATCGGTTAATTCCTTTGGAAAATCAAAGTCTCTAATATTAAATATACACACCCGCAATAGTATCGGGGATTAAGAACAAAATACTCCGAGATTTAAATTGATTATCCAAGGCAATCCTAATCAATAAATCTCAAGCTGATCCGCCCAATACACCAAGTGTACAAGTGTGATAAAATAATTAAGATAAATTATTTTCTCTCTCACACAACGACTATACCGATGGATTGGTCCGTGTCCATCTAGGTCGTGAGCAACTGTTCGATTAAATACGAGTAACCGATAGTATGATCTTCTGTGTGCCCATGCACACCATACTAACTACAACGTATAAAATCCAGGACTATATTTTGCATAATAAATAAATGCAAATAATTGTTTATTAATTAAATAGGTTAAATGCTATGACCGGGAGTTTACCGATGCTTAAATCTAGGCATTAAGTACACAACTCCAACAATCTCCCACTTGTACTAAGGTCTAGTCATTTCCTCCAAACTCCCGACTCCCATACGCATCACGTGCTTATGTTATACTTCCCAGAAGTATTATGTGAATGAGCAATCTAGGTTGCCGCTCTGAAGTTATCTTGGTGACTACTGTGTCGTCTCACTGACGATGACTCGTATCAGGCGGTACTGGCTCTATGTGTTATCATCACTTTTCGAACTTATGACCTTTTCCGGTTCTCCATGCACCGCTATGTATATAGCCTTCGGTGAACCAAGAGTCATATCTAAGTTCAGAGGTCATTCCGGAACTTAACCAAAAACTTCCGCTGCCTCTGAGGCTGCTTTTCGGTTTATGATAGAGTCCGAGAAGCATCACGCTTATCACTCTTTCATTCTTAGGTTCCACCTCTTAAAAAAATGAACACATAGCCTGATATCGACTTACACTGGTCCTTCTCTGATTTTGGATCTGAGAAACTGTAATCCAAGAAGATTTCGTTTTGCTAGTAATCCAGTACTTCAAGTACTTTACAGCATTCGAATACTTCTTATCTAGATTACTTTGATATCCTCCCACTACGCTTATCGTATAGTTGATATCAGGTTCTTGTTTTATAACACCGCATTTACAAAGCCCTTTACACTCGAGGTGTAAGAACCTGCTTTGTTTACATCTATCTCCTTCATGTGTTGAAGACACATACCTTTAGATAGATGTATTCTGTTCCCGAAAAGCAAAAACCTTTCTCCGAATTGTGCATGTTTAAAACCAAACCATAATCGTATAAGATATTTAAAGAGTACAAATGTCCTTATCCAGAGATCGAAAGATTTCTAAGAACATGATCCAATTTCATTTTGATCTTATATCTCGATTTATTTAGACAACCTCTATTTTATGTCTGACAACACTTTTACATTGTTGCCAACGATGAAGTGTTATCTACACAAAATTCCGAGAAACACCACCTTTGTTTCCATTACGTGTCTAACACACCTTACTTGCAAATCTATGCAGACCTAGGGATCGATTTCATGTATACTGGATCCAGAGTTCAAAACTCCTCCAGTCTTATGAGCATCTCCGGTTGGTTAACAACCTCCCACTGCAATGGCGTTCCGGTGTATAATAGTAATAACATTAGGTGCAGTTAGTGGTGTATTACTACTCGGTCAGGCTGGTTCTCAGTCTTTCCCTTTCCTCATTTTAAAGTACTTTGTCAATTAGGGCATTGTAGTTCATCTAATAGTCTTCCTCTAAGAACCGGGTGAGGATACCCATCTGGTTCGCAGTACTATTGAACTTACAATTACTTGTTCTTCTAGGATATTCTAAAACCACATAGAATGTGTTGTTGTGTCCAGAAATATCCATAGAACATAGGTAGTTCCGAACAAACTTGTTCCTTTACTATTAGAATTCATTTCTCATTCCTGACACACCATGTCTACACATCAGTGTATGGTGTAGTCGTTTGAGACTTAATCTCAATCTTTGATTTATGCCATGTGTTATTTAGATAGGTGATAGCCTCCGCGAACAAGTCGCAGGCTTTCAATGGATATACTTTGAGGGTTCCCCATAATGGCTTTGTGTTAAAAAAACACTCCGCCTTTATGGCACAACATGTAGTCTAATCCATCTCTGAGTATTCTTGAAGGAATGACTCGTACCTTCTCTAATTACACATACCGCATTAATCATAAATCATTTTCTATACTTGTCCGAATTCCATCCTTTATCCAGAAAGGTTAACTCAGTTGTATCATCTATCAAGATCGATTCTTGGGTCGGGAGGTCCATTCCTCCAACTATAATTGATTAAAACAATTTCGACCTTTAAATCCCTTTTGAATAGATACTACCAAGTTCAAGAATTCACAAGTATAATGATTGATAAGAGAAATATATCTAATAAGTAAAACAAGTTATACATAACGGTTTGTTGCATCGTGGTAGACTAAGGATTCACATATTGCTTATCTAATGTACCATAATAGATATCACCATTATTTCTTATCCAAACCATCAAATGATTAAAGAAATAAAAAATATCCATTAATAATAAAGAAAACCAGAACGAAGTTCTTTTTCAAAATAAAGGGGTACATAAAGCAATAACTGAAATGAAAACTTAAAACAGATAAATGTCTTCCACTGCAACCGCTGCTACCCCAACAGCTTCGCCCATGTAGACTCGAACTTTTCTTCTCTAAGTCGCCGGGTTTTTTGGAACCCCTGCATTTAAAGAAATGCACATACCGTCAGTGGTTCCATATCTACACACCAGAATTCTGGTAGATAATACCGCTGACTATGTTTTTACGACTAAAGAAAATTCGTACCTCTGAGAGGACATTCAGACTTCCAGTGTCCAGACTTCTTGCATCGGAAGCACAAGCCCTTTGGCTTACTAGCCCCCACTCGTGGTCCATTCCTCTTGGCACCACTGGGTTTTATGGCTTGCTTCCTTTTCTTGCCCCTACCTCCAATAGCTTTCAAGCTTTTGGACTTGGTAGCCACAAGCGCTTGAGACTTGCCCTTCTTGTAGATCCCCTCTGCCGCCTTCAGTTCAGTCAGGAGTTGCGCAAGGCTATAAGACAGTTTACCCATATTATAGCTCATACGAAACTGCTCAAAACTAGGGGTCAGAGACTGGAGTATGATGTCGACTTGCGTCTCAGCATCAATCATAGCTCCTAGGACCTCCAATTCATTCAACAGACTCATCATCTTGAGAACGTGCTCCCCAACGGGCGTTCCTTCAGACTGAGTAGTCGACATAAGGACTCTCATGGCTTCTTGCCTTGCCGCACGATCTTGATGCCCAAACATCTCCTTGAGGTTAAATAACATATCCTCGGCAGTTTCCATCGACTGATGCTGGGTTTGGAGCACATTTGACATGGAAGCCAAAATATAGCACTTAGCCATTTCATCAGCCTTTTTCCACTTCCGATATGTTTCTTTTTCCTCATCAGTTGAGGCGGCCGTGGGTTCAGCAGGGCATTGCTCATAGAGTACAAACTTGTACTCTTCAGCAGTCAGGACAATGTCCAAATTTCTCTTCCAATCAATGTAATTGGGACCAGTGAGTTTTTGTTCCTTGAGTATCATAGAAAGTGGATTCATAGCTATTCTCTAAACCTATAAGCACATGTAAACAAACAATCAATTTAATGTCCGATATTATCTCCCTCAAATAATATCATTAAACTACTAATTGCGTCTAAAATCCCATCAGGTAAAGCAAGCCACGTGGTGTGGACGTTTACCCACCCAAATGATTTAGCAATTAGATTTTCTTTGGTCATACATCAATCATAGCGTAACTTCGTGGGGAAGAATACTATGACGCGTATCTAAGTGTAAACCATCACTCAGCACTAAAGTATATCGCTTGGAATTGCTACGTCACCGCAAGCCACGTGGTGTGGACGTTTACGACAATTTCACAACTCTTCACAATTACTTATAACTGTCTACATCAATTAATCCAAAATCCGTCAGCATAGCAAGCCACGTGGTGTGGACGTTTACTACATCAAGAGACTTTTATAATTGACTCCCAATCACAAGATCCATTTGATTTCGTAAATCAAGACTCGGAGAATCATAAGTGAAACTCGAAGTTTCTAACCAGTGATTCACCATGCGAGCGACCCTATCTCTCATAAATGAGGGAGCTGTTGGAGTTGTGTACTTAATGTCTAGATTTAAGTAACGGTAAACTCCCCGTCATAGCATTTAATCTATTAAATTAACGAACAATTGTTTTGCTTTTAATTACTTGTTAATTAAATATATGCAAACCATAGTTCTGGATTTTATACGTTGTAGTTAGTATGGTGTGCATGGGCACACAGAAGATCATACTATCGGTTACTCGTATTTAATCGAACAGTTGCTCACGAACTAGATGGACACGAACTAATCTATCGGTATAGTCGTTGTGTGAGAGAGAAAATAATTTATCTTAATTATTTTATCACACTTGTACACTTGGTGTATTGAGCGGATCGTTGAGATTCATCGATTAGGATTGCCGGCGATAATCGATTCGAGCCTCAGAGTATTTCATTCTTAATCCCCGATATTATTGCGGGTGCGTATATTTAATATAAGTGACTTTGATTTACCAAAGGAATTACCGATTTAATTATTGGGTTAATTACCGGTTAAGTTGGGTCACTATATTTTATATATGGCATTCCGTGAATAATTGACCGGACAGTGTATCCCGGAAGGGTTGATAATATCCCCGAGATGAGTTCAAAAGGAATTATTGTGTAAACCTCATGAGTGGATTCGTTCCGCACAATAATTAAGGTTGAATGGTACTAGTCTCGGATTAAAGAGATGAATAAATTAATTAGCAATAAATTAATTTTATTCATGGATATTTCTATCTTAAATACACGGAATAAATAAATACTACCGGAGAAATATTATTTGATATAATATGGTTTAATATTGGGAGTGCAATTAATTTATATAGTGGAAAATAAATTAATTAATATTGATAAGGATTAATGGACTTGGGCAGTGGGCTCAATTTAATCATCAATATTGGAAGCCCAATATTCCACCTCCTTTAGATCCCCTACGTAGCCTATAAAAGCACTACATGGCCTTCATAAATCATAAGACAAGATTATCATACTTGATATTCTAGAGAGTTGAAGGAGATCCATAGGAGTTCGATAGATCGTCGCCCACCCGACGTTCGAACCGAGTGCAAGGAATACGTGGGAAGATTCAAAGGTCTTCGATTGATTTTGTTTCTCCGCACAACAAATCAAAAGGTATGATTATCGAACCCCCTCTATGATCGTATGTGATATGAATTATGATATATACATGAACAAGACGATCCGGGAAAACGTCGAGACCGGGATACGGGGATCCGGGATCCCCGTCGGGATCGAGAAGGGGCGGCCGAACCCTAGGGTTCGACCGCCGGTACCGCGGCCAAAGGGAAGCCCCGGCTGGACGTCGGGGCAAGCGATCGACGTGAAGTCGATCGCTGGGGAGTCGCCGTGGGCTGGCGCCACGGCAGACGACCTCCCCGGTCCTCCCTGGCCGGCGGCGACGCACGAGGAGAAGCCGCGGCTGGACGCCGCGGCTGGGGCGATCGAGCCCTAGCTCGATCGCCGGGGGGAACCGCCGCGGGCTGGCGCCGCGGCAGGTGGCTCTCCCCACCTCCGATGATGGCGGTGAGTCGCCGGACTCACCGCCCAGGGCTGCCGGAGCAGCCCGGCGATCGCATGTGCATGCGATCGCGAACCCCACGTCGGGGTTCGGCTAGGGTTTAGACGCGGGTTTATCCCGCGGTGATGCTCTTGTCGAGCCCGGTTCTTCGTGGCGTTCGTGATCGGTTTCCGGCGACGGGTTTTAGGTCGGGGTTATCGGTTCCGCAATTTTTTGATACCCCGGGATATCGAATTCCAACAAATGGTATCAGAGCGTTTGGTTTCGTGTTCATGTATATGTTCAATTGTGTTCTACCTTGCAGGGATTCCGACTATCATGGTTGAATTAATTGTTAATTATTCGTTTAATTAATTGCTATTTAATTTACCATGATTATTCGTTATTAAACTCTCGGACGTGTCGAGATTCGTTTTGTGTGGATGAATGCTTGTAATAGTAAAAATTCGGGGGTTGACCGAATTTAGGATTTATTATTATTGTTCTACGTTTTCCGGAAAGTGTATAGGGTCGATTTCATGTATAGAATCGATACCGGAATTGTAAATTTATTTCTTGTAATTTAATTTACGTTGGATCGATGCCGAGACGACCGCCGGAGACACGTGTGACGAAGAAGACGAAGAGGACGAAAAACCGGGGGGGTCGATCATCCCCATGATCGATCCCCATGAGGATCGATCGACCCCACCATGGGCTGCCCGCTAGGGCTTCCGGCCACGCCGGCCACCGGTGGTGGTGGCGCGTGGCTAGGGGGCGGCGGCGGTGGTGCCCGGGGATGGTGGTGGTCGGCGGTGGGGGTGGTGTGGGGATCCCCAACCCATGCTACTCCTACCAAGATTCTACTTTCCTAATTGATTCGTTTTTCCTATTTGAGTTATCCTATTTTTTTGGGAATTCTCATGGATTAGGAAAAGAATTAATTGGAATCAATTTTATTCCTTATTCTATTATGGAAGTCTTCTAGAGTATTCCGAGTTCTACTTGGAATAGGATCCTAGAGATTTAATAGAATAGGAAAGGAATAAGAGTTAATTTAGGATTGATTTATTTCCTAATTGATTATTCCTATTTTATGGGAATTTTCATAGTAATGGAAATTAATTAATCTTGGAAAGTAGAAGAGTCCTAATTTATTTTATTTCCTTATTCTATTATAGAAGTCTTCTAGAATATTCCAAATTTGACTTGGATAGATTATTCTAGAGATTTAATAGAATTAGATAGGAAAATAAATAAATAAAAATATTAATAATATTTAATTTTATTTTTGATTTATTCGATTGACTTAATTTTCGAATTAAGTATCTTTTGGATTTATTAAAAATAAATAGATTTAAATATTGGGATTAATATTCTCGTCACATGGAGCATTCAAGAACGAAGACTGAAGACTAGAAGACGCATACGGAGAGGGAATAAAGCCATGATAGTCGGAAAATAATTTTCTAGCTTATTTTGACTATGTGCTATGTGCTTTATTGCTTGTATGCATGCTATATGTGTTTACTTTATGCACTAGATAGCGTATCCCTTTGTTATAAAAAGCTAAGTGGGAGAGGGGATGGAAACATTCCCATGGTCTCCATTACTGTTCTCTTGGTGACTCTTGTGGACTTTTGAAGTTCACATAGATGTGTCATTGGAGGAGAATTCTTGTAATTCCTTTTACAAGAGACATTGATTTAGTTTATCAAACAATGCCTAATTTGTCTTTCTGAAACTGACTTCAAGTCGACTCATTCTCACCCCGGGGAGTGGAATGGAGCCAAAGCCACTTGGTCATGTGGATGACACAAATTAGAGACATTCGCACCATCCTTTTAAGGTGGGTCGATTGTCTGCTCGGCTCCCTCATCTAATGAGAGATAGGGTTGTTCGCATGGTGAATCACTGGTTAGAAACTTCGAGTTTCACTTATGATTCTCCGCGTCTTGATTTACGAAAATCGAATGGATCTTGTAGCTGGGAGTCAATTATAAAAATCTCTTAGTATAGTAAACGTCCACACAACGTGGCTTGCTATACTGACGGATTTTGGATTAATTGATGTAGACAGTTGTAAGGAATTGTGAAGATTTGTGAAGTTGTCGTAAACGTCCACACAACGTGGCTTGCGGTGATGTAGCAATTCCAAACGATTTCCTTTGGTGCTGAGTAATGGTTTACACTTAGATACGCTTTATAGTATTCCTCCCACCGAGGTTCCGCTATAAATGATGTATGACCAAAGAAAATCTAATTACTAAATCATTTGGGTGGGTAAACGTCCACACACCGTGGCTTGCCTTACCTGATGGGATTTTAGATGTGATTAGTAATTTAATGATATTATTTGAGGGAGATAATATCGGATATTAAATTGATTGTTTGTTTAAATGTGCTTATAGGTTTAGAGAATAGCTATGAACCCACTTTCTATGATACTCAAGGAGCATAAGCTCACTGGCCCCAACTACATTGATTGGAAGAGAAATTTAGACATTGTCCTAACTTCTGAGGAGTACAAGTTCGTACTCCATGAAGTATGCCCTGCTGAGCCCACGCCTGCCTCAACTGATGAGGAAAAACTAGCATATCGGAAGTGGAAAAAGGCTGATGAAATGGCTAGGTGTTATATTTTGGCTTCTATGTCAAATGTACTCCAAACCCAACATGAGTCGATGGACACTGCCTATGATATGATGTTTAACCTCAAGGAGATGTTTGGAGAGCAAGATCGTGCGGCAAGGCAAGAAGCCATGAGAGTCCTCATGACAACTACTCAGTCTGAAGGAACGCCCGTAGGGGAGCACGTTCTTAAGATGATGGGTTTGTTGAATGAGCTTGAGATCCTAGGAGCTCAAATTGATGCTGAGACGCAAGTCGACATCATACTCCAGTCTCTGACCCCTAGCTTTGAGCAGTTTCGCATGAGTTATAATATGGGTAAACTATCTTACTCTCTTGCGCAACTCCTGACTGAGCTGAAGGCGGCAGAAGGGATCTACAAGAAGGGCAAGTCTCTAGCGCTTGTAGCTACCAAGTCCAAAGGCTTTAAGCCTGGTGGAGGTAGGGGCAAGAGAAGGAAGCAAGCCAGAAAACCCAGTGGTGTCAAGAAGGTTGTACCACGAGTGGGGGCTGCAAAGCCAAAGGGCAATTGCTTCCGATGCAACAAGTCTGGACACTGGAAGTCTGAATTTCCTCTCAGAGGTACGAATTTTTCTTTAGTCGTAAAAACATAGTCAGCGGTATTATCTACCAGAATTCTGGTGTGTAGATATGGAACCACTGACGGTATGTGCATTTTGAATGCAGGGGTTCCAGAAAACCCGGCGACTTAGAGAAGGAGAGTTCGAGTCTACACGGGCAAAAGCTGTAGAGGAGGCAGCTGTTGCGGTGGAAGACATTTATCTGCTTTAGTAGTTAAATAGGATTTCATTTCAAGATTATTGCATTATGTACCCTTTATTTTAGAAAGAACGTTTTGTTCTGGATTTCTATTATTAATGAATGGATAGTTTTATTTCTTTAAATCATTGGATGATTTTTGAGATAATGGGTATTATCTATTCTGGTACATTAGAAAGCAATATATGCATGATAGATCCTAAGTCTACCACGATGCAACGAACCGTTCTATAACTTGTTTTACTTGTTAGATATTTCTTTATTAAATCATTATACTTGTGAATTCTTGAACTTAGTAGTATTTTCAAATAATATTCAAAAGGTCGAAATTGATTTGATCAATTATAGTTGAAGGAATGGACCTTCCGACCTGAGAATTGAATTTGGAGGATAATACATCTAAGCAAAACTTTTTTTGTAAAAGGTAGAATTCGGACAAGTATTGGAAATGATTAGATATGCAGTCGTATGGTTAAATTAGAAAGGTGCGAGTGGTTCTTTCAAGAGTACTCGATGATGGATTAGAATACTTAAATGTGCCATAACAGCAAAGTGTTTTGACTAGTCAATGGACACAAAGCTATTATGGGGAACCGTTAAAGTATATCCATTAGAAGGCTGCGACTTGGTCGCGGAAGCCATCACCTATCTAAATAACGCATAAGCATAATCAAAGTTTGGGATTCAAACCCAAAGGGACACGCCATGCACTTACGTGTAGAGATGGTGCGTTAGAAATAAGAAATAGAAATCTAACAGTAAAAGAACAAGTTGTTCGGAACTACCCATGTTCTATGGATATTCCTGGATACAACAAGAATGGTTGTAGGATATCCTAGATGAACGAAGTATTGTGTGTTCTATAGTGCTATGAACCAGAGGGACGTCTATCGTTCGGTTCATAGAAGAATACTATTAGATGAACCACAAAGCCTGAATTGATACCTTGGAATGAGAATAAAAGACAAAAGACTGGGAACCAGCCAAACCGAGTAGAAGTACACCACACACTGCACCTATTGTTATTACTGTTATACACCGGGACGCCATTGCAGTGGGAGGTTGTTGGACAACCAAAGATGTTCATAAGACTAGAGGAGTTCGGACTCTGGATCTAGTAGACATGAAATCGATCCCTAGTTCTGCATAAGGGCAGTACTGATCTAAATGAGCCTGCTTAGAGAACAATAAGGTTTATTGTTAAGAGGCTAGATCATTTAGAGTACAAGCTTAGTAAATCCATTTATGGATTGGAACAAAGCTGTAAATCGTGGAACTTGCGAATTGATGAGATAGTCCATTTAATGGATTCATCAAAAGGCAAAGACGATGGGTGTACTGGAAAGGTAATGGAAACAAGGTGGTGTTTCTCGGAGGTTTTATGTAGATAACGTTTTATCATTGGCAACAATGTAAAGATGTTATCAGACATAAAATAATGGTTGTCTAAATAAATCGGGATATAAGATTGAGTAGAAGTTAGAACATGTTCTTAAGATCTTATGATCTAGGGAAAAGAACATTATACTTCTCCTAGATATCTTATACGATTATGGTTTGTTTTAACATGCATAATTCTGAGAAAGGTCGTTTGCCTTTCAGAGACAGAATAAATAAATGCAATGTTGAAAAACAAGAACCTGATATCAACTATGCGGTTTGCGTAGTGGGAGGATATCAAAGTAATCTAGACAAGAGATTCTCGAATGCTGCAATAGTACTTGTGAAAGTACTGGATATTAAGCAAGACGAAATCTTCTTAGATTACACATTCTCAGATCTAAAATCAGAGAAGGACCAGTGTAAGTCGATATCAGGCTATGTGTTCACTTTTGGAAGAGGTGGAACCTTTAATATGAAAAGAGTGATAAGCAGGATGCTTCTCAGACTCTCTCATAACCGAATAGCAGCCTCAGAGGCAGCGGAAGTTTTGGTTGGGTTCCGGGATAACCTCTAAGACTTGGATATGACTCTTGGTTTATCAAAGGCTATTTCATAGCGGTGCATGGTAAACCGGAAGAAGTCATAAGTCTAAAAGTGATGATAACACATAGTGCAAGTACCACCTGATACGAGTCATCGTCAAGGGAGACGACGTAGTAGTCACCAAGATAACTTCAGAGCGGCAACCTAGAGTGCTCATTCACATAGTACTTCTCGGAAGTACACCTTAAGCACGTAATGAGTATGGGAGTCGGGAGTTTGGAAGAAATGACTAGACCTTAGTACAAGTGGGAGATTGTTGGAGTTGTGTACTTAATGTCTAGATTTAAGTAACGGTAAACTCCCCGTCATAGCATTTAATCTATTAAATTAACGAACAATTGTTTTGCTTTTAATTACTTGTTAATTAAATATATGCAAACCATAGTTCTGGATTTTATACGTTGTAGTTAGTATGGTGTGCATGGGCACACAGAAGATCATACTATCGGTTACTCGTATTTAATCGAACAGTTGCTCACGACCTAGATGGCCACGAACTAATCTATCGGTATAGTCGTTGTGTGAGAGAGAAAATAATTTATCTTAATTATTTTATCACACTTGTACACTTGGTGTATTGAGCGGATCGTTGAGATTCATCGATTAGGATTGCCGGCGATAATCGATTCGAGCCTCAGAGTATTTCATTCTTAATCCCCGATATTATTGCGGGTGCGTATATTTAATATAAGTGACTTTGATTTACCAGAGGAATTAACCGATTTAATTATTGGGTTAATTACCGGTTAAGTTGGGTCACTATATTTTATATATGGCATGCCGTGAATAATTGACCGGAAAGTGTATCCCGGAAGGGTTGATAATATCCCCGAGATGAGTTCAAAAGGAATTATTGTGTAAACCTCATGAGTGGATTCGTTCCGCACAATAATTAAGGTTGAATGGTACTAGTCTCGGATTAAAGAGATGAATAAATTAATTAGCAATAAATTAATTTTATTCATGGATATTTCTATCTCAAATACACGGAATAAATAAATACTACCGGAGAAATATTATTTGATATAATATGGTTTAATATTGGGAGTGCAATTAATTTATATAGTGGAAAATAAATTAATTAATATTGATAAGGATTAATGGACTTGGGCAGTGGGCTCAATTTAATCATCAATATTGGAAGCCCAATATTCCACCTCCTTTAGATCCCCTACGTAGCCTATAAAAGCACTACATGGCCTTCATAAATCATAAGACAAGATTATCATACTTGATATTCTAGAGAGTTGAAGGAGATCCATAGGAGTTCGATAGATCTTCGCCCACCCGACGTTCGAACCGAGTGCAAGGAATACGTGGGAAGATTCAAAGGTCTTCGATTGATTTTATTTCTCCGCACAACAAATCAAAAGGTATGATAATCGAACCCCCTCTATGATCGTATGTGATATGAATTATGATATATACATGAACAAGACGATCCGGGAAAACGTCGAGACCGGGATACGGGGATCCGGGATCCCCGTCGGGATCGAGAAGGGGCGGCCGAACCCTAGGGTTCGACCGCCGGTACCGCGGCCAAAGGGAAGCCCCGGCTGGACGCCGGGGCAAGCGATCGACGTGAAGTCGATCGCTGGGGAGTCGCCGTGGGCTGGCGCCACGGCAGACGACCTCCCCGGTCCTCCCTGGCCGGCGGCGACGCACGAGGAGAAGCCGCGGCTGGACGCCGCGGCTGGGGCGATCGAGCCCTAGCTCGATCGCCGGGGGGAACCGCCGCGGGCTGGCGCCGCGGCAGGTGGCTCTCCCCACCTCCGATGATGGCGGTGAGTCGCCGGACTCACCGCCCAGGGCTGCCGGAGCAGCCCGGCGATCGCATGTGCATGCGATCGCGAACCCCACGTCGGGGTTCGGCTAGGGTTTAGCCGCGGGTTTATCCCGCGGTGATGCTCTTGTCGAGCCCGGTTCTTCGTGGCGTTCGTGATCGGTTTCCGGCGACGGGTTTTCGGTCGGGGTTATCGGTTCCGCAATTTTTTGATACCCCGGGATATCGAATTCCAACAGGAGCCGAGCAGACAATCGACCCATCTATCAAAGAATGGCACGAAGGTCTCTAATTTGTGTCATCCACATGACCAAGTGGCTCTGGCTCCATTCCACTCCCCGGGGTGAGAATGAGTTGACTTGAAGTCAGTTTCAGAAAGACAAATTAGGCATTGTTTGATAAACTTGATCAATGTTTCTTGTAAGAGGAATTACAAGAATTCTCCTCCAATGACTTGTCTATATGAACTTCGAAAGTCCATAAAAGTCACCAAGAGAACAGTGATGGAGACCATGGGAATGTTTCCATCCCCTCTCCCACTTAGCTTTTTACGATAAAAAGGGATACGCTATCTAGTGCATAAAATAAACACATATAGCATGCATACAAGCAATAAAGCACATAGCACATAGTTAAAATAAGCTAGAGAATTATTTTCCCGACTATCATGGCTTTATTCCATCTCCGTATGCGTCTTCTAGTCTTTAGTCTTCGTTCTTGAATGCTTCATGTGACGAGAATATTAATCCCAATATTTAAATCTATTTATTTTTTAATAAATCCAAAAGATACTTAATTCGAAAATTAAGTCAATCGAATAAATCAAAAATAAAATTAAATATTATTAATATTTTTATTTATTTATTTTTCTATCAAATTCTATTAAATCTCTAGAATAATCCATCCAAGTCAAACTTGGAATATTCTAGAAGATTTCTATAATAGAATAAGGAAATAAAATAAATTAGGACTCTTCTACTTTCCAAGATTAATTAATTTCCATTACTATGAAAATTCCCATAAAATAGGAATAATCAATTAGGAAATAAATCAATTCTAAATTAACTTTTATTCCTTTCCAATTCTATTAAATCTCTAGGATCTTATTCCAAGTAGAACTCGGAATACACTAGAAGACTTCCATAATAGAATTAGGAATAAAATTAATTCCAATTAATTCTTTTCCTAATCCATGAGAGTTCCCAAAAATAGGAAAACTCAAATAAGAAAACCGAATCAATTAGGTAAGTAGAATCTAGGTAGGAGTAGCACGAGATCAGGAGGACCCCGCGCCCCCCCCCCACCTTGATCGCCGGCCGGGAGCACCACCGCCGCCGTCCCCAGCCCACGCGCCACCACCACCGGTGGCCGGCGTGGCCGAGGATCATCGCGGACAGCCCCCGCGATCGATCACCATGGGGTCGATCACAAGATCGATCCCGAGCCCTAGTTTTTCCCTCTCATCTTCTCCTTCGTCACACGCGTTCTCCGGCGGTCGTCTCGGCATCGAACCAACGTAAATAAATTACAATAATTAAATTACATTATCCGGTATCGATTCTATACATGAAATCGACCCTATACATTTTCCGGAAAATAAAGAACGTAATAATAAATCCTAAATTCGGTCAACCCCCGAATTTTTACTATTACAAACATTCAACCACACAAAACGAATCTCGACATGTCCGAGAGTTTAATAATCATGATAATTAATTAAGCAATAATTAAATCAACCATGATAGCCGGAAATCCTGCAAGGTAGAACAATAATCGAATATATACATGAACACGAAACCAAACGCTCTGATACCAATTGCTGGGATTCGATGTCCCGGGCTATCAAAAAAAATTGCGGAACCGATAACCCGACCGAAAACCCGTCGCCGGAGTTCGCACGAACACCGACTCATCCGCAGGAGTCCGACCTTTGGAGACTACGCGCCCGAAGACACGCAGCCCGCCCCCAGTCGAAGTCTCCCGCGAGTCGGAAATCATGAACGCGAACCACACGCGAAGAACCGGGCTCGACAAGAGCGTCGCCGCGGGATGAACCCGCGGCTAAACCCTAGCCGAACCCCATCGCGGCTGGGGTTCGCGATCGCCGTGCATGGCGATCGCTGGGGCTGCCAAGCAACCCCCGGTGGTGAGTCCGGCGACTCACCACCTTCGCCGGAGGAGGGCGGTCAGCCCCAGGCCGACGCGCCGCGGCATCAGCCGCGTCTTTCCCACGCGATCGACCACGCGGTCGATCGCTCGCCCCGGCTTCAGCCGGGGCTCCTCCCTTGCGCACGCCGCCGTCGAGGGCGGCTGGGGTCCGCCACGGCACCAGCCCGTGGCACCCCAGCGATCGACCGAAGTCGATCGCGTTCCCCGGCGTCCAGCCGGGGCTTCGCCCTTCGTCGCGCGTGCCGGGCGGTCGAGCCCTAGGGTTTCGACCGCCCCCTTTGATCTTCGCCGAGGATCTCGAATCCCCGTCCGCGATGATCGTCGTTTTCCCGGATTGCGCGTTCATGTATATATCACAATTAATACGCACAAATAATCATAGAAGGGGTTCTCGATTATTACCTCGATTCGTTGTACGGAGAAACGAAATCGGTTGACGACCTTGCGACCTTCCTACGTATTCCTTGCACTTCGTCCGAACGTCGTGTGGGCGACGATCTATCGGATTCCTATGGATCTTCCTCACTCTCAAGACTTTATGATTGGCGTAGGTCAATTATTTCTCTTATGAAAAGTGAAGACCATGTAGTGCTTATATAGGCTAGGTAGGGGATCATAAGGAGAATAAATATTGGGCTTCTAAATATTGAAGATTAAATTGGGTCCAACCCAAATCCATTAATCCTTATCAATATTAAATTTTATTTATTTTCCACTATATAAATAAAATTGCACTCCCAATATTAATCCATATTATATCAAATAATATTTCTCCGATTAGTATTATTTATTCCGTGTATTTAAGATTTAAATATCCATGAATAAATTTATTTATTGCTCAATAAATAATATTCATATCTTATATCCGAGACTAGTACCGTTCAACCTTTATTATTGTGCGGAACGAATCCACTCATGAGGTTTACACAATAATTCCTTATGAACTCATCTCGGGGATATTATCAACCCTTCCGGGATACACTTTCCCGTCAAGTATTCACGGCATGTCATATATAAAATATAGCGACCCAATTTTACCGGTAATTAACCCAATAATTAAATCGGTTAATTCCTTTGGAAAATCAAAGTCTCTAATATTAAATATACACACCCGCAATAGTATCGGGGATTAAGAACAAAATACTCCGAGATTTAAATTGATTATCCAAGGCAATCCTAATCAATAAATCTCAAGCTGATCCGCCCAATACACCAAGTGTACAAGTGTGATAAAATAATTAAGATAAATTATTTTCTCTCTCACACAACGACTATACCGATGGATTGGTCCGTGTCCATCTAGGTCGTGAGCAACTGTTCGATTAAATACGAGTAACCGATAGTATGATCTTCTGTGTGCCCATGCACACCATACTAACTACAACGTATAAAATCCAGGACTATATTTTGCATAATAAATAAATGCAAATAATTGTTTATTAATTAAATAGGTTAAATGCTATGACCGGGAGTTTACCGATGCTTAAATCTAGACATTAAGTACACAACTCCAACAGAATATTGGGCTTCCAATAATAGTGATTAAATTGAGCCCAAGCCCAAATCTATTAATCCTTACTATTATTAATTAATTCTATTTTCCACTATATAAAATTAATTGCACTCCCAATATTAAACCATATTATATCAAATAATATTTCTCCGGTAGTATTATTTACTCCGTGTATTTAAGATATAAATATCCATGAATAAAATTAATTTATTGCTAATTAATTTATTCATCTCTTATTTCGAGACTAGTACCATTCAACCTTAATTATTATGCGGAACGAATCCACCTGCAGGGTTTACATAATAATTCCTTATGAACTCATCTCGGGGATATTATCAACCCTTACGGGATACACTTTCCCGTCAAGTATTCACGGCATGCCATATATAAAATATAGTGACCCAACTTAACCGGTAATTAACCCAATAATTAAATCGGTTAATTCCTTTGGTAAATCAAAGTCACTTATATTAAATATACACACCCGCAATAGTATCGGGGATTAAGAATAAAATACTCTGAGACTTGAATCGATTATCGCCGGCAATCCTAATCGATAAATCTCAAACGATCCGCTCAATACACCACGCGTACAAGTGTGATAAAATAATTAAGACAAATTATTTTCTCTCTCACACAACGACTATACCGATAGATTGGTCCGTGTCCATCTAGGTCGTGAGCAACTGTTCGATTAAATACGAGTAACCGATAGTATGATCTTCTGTGTGTCCATACACACCATACTAACTACAACGTATAAAATCCAAGACTATGATTTGCATATATTTAATTAACAATAATTAAATGCAAATAATTGTTTATTTAATTAAATAGATTAGTGGCAATGGATTGTGAGTTTCCGTTACTTAAATCTAGACATTAAGTACACAACTCCAACAGCAGCAGCGTCGGTTGATGAATTGTTATACAACGGCGGTCCTTATGAACTAATTGTTTTACACATCTTGATTGGTGTAGCTTGTTACATGGGTCGTGAGTGGCCAGACCTTTGCCCGCGTGAACAGTATTGGCTCGTAGTGGGCTATTCATGTGTTTATCGAAATCATGAATTGCAGGTGAAATTTCATGACTTTATATACTGTACTTAATTGTTGAGAGGCGCAAAAAAAATGATTCTTATCTCCAAAGGCTGTGATCCCTTTATTAAGTACAAGCAAAATACAACATTCATTAAGTCACACACAAGAAAAACACACTTAAATAAATTAATTAAGTCGTCATTTCAATATATGATTTACTGATATTATTATCACTAGAATTAGCATCATGGCCCAGCAAGGCCATCGAACCACTTGATTCAGTTTCCCAATTTCTCTGATCACTGTACCTCCCTACCTGAGTCGGCACTGACGGCCGAGGAGGTATTTGTATATCCCCATTCTGACTTTCGAGCATTTTGACAACTTCACTCATCGATGGCCGATCAATCGGGCTCATCTGTATGCACCACAGACCAACTACAGTCATTTGCCTTTTTATTCTTTTCTCATTCCCATCAATGTAATCGTCTTCGTCTTCTTCAATATGATCAGCATCTCCCGTTTCAATGTCCTTTCCCTTATTGATGCGGTTGTAAATCCAGTCTGGGAAATATTGGCTCGACTCTCCCTCATTTGCCTTTATGTCTCGATTTTGCCCTGCCATTTCCATCAGCAGCATTCCAAAGCTATACACGTCAGCCTTGTATGAAACCCTTCCGATGCTTCTGTTTATCAGTTCAGGAGCCACATAACCTATTGTTCCTCGAGCAGCAGTGAGAGTCAACGTATTTTTTTCAGTGTTGTAAAATTTGGCAAGACCGAAATCCGAGACCTTAGGCGTGAAATCATCATCGAGAAGAATGTTGTGAGGTTTGATGTCGAAATGCAGGATTTGAATGTCACAGCCAGTGTGTAAATATTCGATCCCACGAGCCACTCCAACTGCTATCTCGTACTTCCTCTCCCAGCTCAGTGGGTCCGGACTCTGTCGGTTGAGGACGTACTTCTCCAAGGATCCATTAGGCATGAAGTCGAACACGAGGGCACGTTTATTAGAAAATCTTCCGGCGTAAAAACCGACAAGTTTAACAACATTTACGTGGTGGATCCTTCCGATGGTTGCGATCTCGTTGATGAAGTCTTGCCCGTTTTCTTTAGGCTTGGTGAGAAGTTTGACAGCCACAATGCGGCCGCTGCGAAGCTTTCCTTTGTAAACGGAACCGTAACCTCCTTGGCCCAGCTTCTCTCGAAAACCTTTCGTCATTCGTTTAATGTCTTTGTAGGAGTATCGGATTGGACTGAGGTTGTTGTTGCTTTGTAAGAAGCCTTCAATTGTGTCGAAGGTTGACCGCAGCCTTCTCCGAAGAACATAGATTAGAAGGCCCACCATGCATGTAATCCCAATAATGATTCTTATTGCGAGGTGCGCCATAATTCCCAAATCTAAAAAAATGAATGCAAAACATTTTACTCCAAATAGGCTAATGAATACATTGAGTATAAAATACTATTTTAGGATAGAGAGTAAAATATTTTGATGTTATGCACAACTCAGAATGATAATATGTAAATAAAAAAACATAGGAAAATAGAAGAGAATGCAACCGCTCACCTATGAGCCATCCGAGAATATAGAAACCAACTGCACGTAATTCACATATGGATGTTAAGTGAACACTCAAAAGGAAATTTAAGCAATTCAAGAGTAAATAAAATTGATATATATATATATATATATATATATATATATATATATATATATATATATATATATATATATATATATATATATATATATATATATATATATATATATATATATATATATAATACTCTCTTTATCTCGTACTTATAGACACAAATGGTTAAAGTTGAATTTTTTTCCATTCAATAAATATGATAAATAATATAAAAAAATTATGAAATAATAACTAAAATAAAATTTATTTGATAAATTTTATTTTAGTTATTTTTTTCATAATTTTTGTATATTGTTTATGGAAGGATAAAACAATCAACTTTAACCATGTGTTTATTCCGGGACAAAAGGAGCATTTGTTAGAATACGATCTAAACTTTTTGCATAAATATATTATATATAGTCTAAGAATGAGCTGAAGTGTTCTTACTCTCAAAAGAAAATCTCAACCAATTTGGCATCCCACCTGCAAACGAATTATACATAGTATAGCATTACATTTTCACAAAAGACTAATGTTTTGGGAATTGAAATGATCTGATGCATATATAATAAAAACATATGCAAATCCAAGTGATGAGTCAAGTCATCTGACCACAGTAAAACGAAAATGGACAAATAAAACATAACGCGCTTAAGCATGTAGCTCTTTTTCCATCAAAGATACAATCTGGACACATCCTTCCATAGAGCACTTTGATCCATGAAAGCTCAAAGCCGTTGAGAAGAGATGCGTGGATTTCTTCAAGGGAGACATTACTCCTCTTTGTTGGATATTATTCGAATATGATTTGAATTGTGTCCATAATTAAAGATTTTCTATTAATTAGGAGTAGATATACTTTGATTATGTTTTCTAGTTTTCGAATTTTGCTTTAGTTAGGATACTTTATTTTAGAAGTTTCTTCTCTTCCAAGTTTGTAAGGCTATATAATAAGGCCATATTCAGTCTATTATTTTCGTGCATTGGAAGAAGATTAATACAAATAATATTCCCAGAAAAATCTTTGTGTTCAATTTATTTTTTGTTCTTTCGAACTTTTATGATCTATCCCATTAATTCAGTTTTTCTGTAGTTCCGTGATTGAATAGTCTATGTGACTGAGCAGTGTACGCAACTGTTTTCTCTGCGGTCTCGTAACTGAACACAGAAAACTATGTTTGAAGTACCGAACGTACTTCATAGATCTGTGACTTTTAAGTCAACGTTCCTTGCAGTACTCAACAGTCTTCCTGACTGTCGCAGTACTCTGCATTCTTCGTGATTGTTTTCAACACACTTTTCTAGGGATGATGGCATTGACGTGGACATAACTGGTTGGATGTCTATGCTACACATATCCAATATTATATTCGATCCGTTCAAATGGTCAAACTTTATTTAGCGGTGGACAGTAATATTGTTGGTGTGACGGCCACACGAATCATCGACTACTTCCAGAAGAAATGAGTAGTTCAGAGGATACGGGCAGCTCATTAAAGTATTGACGTTTTGTTGTATATGACTCGAAGCAGCCCAGCGGAAAGCGTCGGCTGACAGCAAGGGAGTGTCGGCCGACAGCTCCTGTTTTTCCAACCCGTTCAAGCTGAACTTCAGAGGCTATGACGCGAACTCGTCAGATGTGTCGGCCGACACCGTCAGACCGTCGGCCGACAAGAAGCAGATTTTTCAGCGCACACCGCTGCTCTAAGTTTATTCGAGTTCGGGGATTATTGCGTGGGTTATTTGTTTAATTAGGGAATTATAATTATATGTAATATAATTATATTTCTTATTAATTTAGGAGTCATAAATTAGGAAAATGATTTATTCCTAATTCTAATAGTTTCCAATTTGATAGGTTTGCTATACCTATAAATTGGGGTTCTCCGGTAGACGAAAATTATAGAGTGCATAGAGTGAATTATTGTAAGCATCAACGATGTAGTGGATTGATTTTTTCTTCCCGTGGTTTTTTCCCATGTTTTGGGTTTCCACGTATATTGTGTGTTCTTTCTTTTCGTTTATCTTTTTTCTTCGCATCTAATATTTATTTCGGGAGCCGTGAGGGATTTATTTTTCAATATCGCAACAAGTGGTATCAGAGTATCGTTAAAGCATAACAAGTGGTATCAGAGCTAGGTTACGATCCTGTGACCTGCTATCAAGAGCTTGCGTTGGGGATCCTGGACGCGGAATCCATACGAGGCGGGCGTTGCGGATATTGGTGTTCTAGATCCGGGTGGAGCTCAAGAATATTTAGGGAGATGGCGACGATGGTTGATATTCGGTGTTAGATCGGAACATGTGGTTCTCTTCATGTCGATTCAAGCTGGAGTTGGTTCAGTGGTTCTAACCAACATGGATCTTGATGATGCTTTGCTGAGGCATGACAAGATGTCAAGCGCGATGGAGCTAGAAGAGAAGGTATGGAAGAATAGAAAGGTGAGGTATAATTGCACTATATCCCTCCAGTGATTTGTTTCATGCGGTCGCGGCTTTGCGATCGAGGGAGATGATGAAGGAGGTTTTGAGTAGTGAAAACCCGGGGAATGTCTTGATGTCCATGGTTGGGCAAAGTTGAAGATATTCTAGGGGGTTTGTCATTACTACAAGAAAAAAGGGGGGAGTGGTGAAAATCTAGGTAAATTTCTTAATGTCCAAGGTGGAGCATGGAAGAAATTCTAGGGGGTTTGTCACTACTACAAGAAAAGGGCCACGTGAATGGGGGTTCTCAGGCCCTGAAGAATCGGAGAAAGGAATCGAAGGTGGCCGATTCCGGAGAAGGAGGTTTCATCGATGGGGAACTCCTGGTTGTCACTGATTAGGGGAACGAGTGAGGGGTAGATCTTGGATTCTGGATGTTCTTATCATATGTGTCGAAACAAGGATTTGTTTAACAAGTTTGATGAGAGTGTCGGTGGTACAGTGGTCATGGGGCGTGACACATCGTGTGAGATACGCGACACAAGAACTCTGAGAATCAAGATGTTCGATGGGCATATTCGAACCATCGGTACTGCAAGGTACGTTCTGGTCCTGAATGGTAATCTTATCTCTCTCAGACCTTAGATCCGAATGGGTACCAACTTCGGTAAAGGTGCAGTGTTGAAAGTAAGTTAGGGTGCTTATTTTGCGAGGCGAGAGAAAGATTGGTGGATTGTATGGGCTATGCGGCAACACAATTTCCATGTGGACAACTGCCTCTGCCGAAGGTAGTCATTCGCTGAAAGGTGAGTGTGGTTCACCTTTTAAAGTCATGCATGTGTGATGGTGTCGGGGACACCGGGAATACTAACCCGAATAGTATTCGGAAATCGGAGATCGAGCCTACGCATACTATTGATAACACTGAATAAATAGCGAATGCAGGGGGGTGCTGATAGTAGTGGGAAGGCGTGATTTGAGAATGGAGATTGTGTGGTGGTCATGGAGCTTGGTGTTACCCAAGAGATGATCGGTGCAACTTCCGATTCTTGTACTAATTTTGGTGCAGTTCAAACTTAGGTTGCTCATGGTTTGAGTTAGTCCTGCGGGGCTGGGTGGAAGGAAGAAAAATTGGTCTATGATCGTTGGGGGTTGGGGCGGCTTGGAGTCGCGGGGATTTTCGTCAAGGTGGAGATTTGTTGTATATGACTCGAATCAGCCCAGCAGAAGGCTTCGGCCGACAGCAAGAAAGTGTCGGCCGACAACTCTTGTTTTTCCAACTCGTTCGCGCTGAACTTCAGAGGCTGTGGCGCGAACTCGTCAGATGTGTCGGCCGACAAGAAGCAAATTTTTCAGCGCACAGCGCTGCGCTAAGTTTATTCTCGTGGTCAAGGGTTGTTAGCTCAGTTGGTTGAGCACTTGAATTGAGGACTTGAGGTCCTTGGTTCGAATCCCAAGACACTGCAATTGACCTAGACCAAAAAAAAGTTTATTCTCGTGAGTGGATTTTTGCGTGGGTTATTTGTTTAATTAGAGAATTAGAATTATATGGAATATAATTATATTCCTTATTAATTTAGGAGTCATAAATTAGGAAAATGATTTATTCCTAATTCTAATAGTTTCCAATTTGATAGGTTTGCTACACCTATAAATTGGGGTTCTCCGGTAGATGAAAATTATAGAGTGCATAGAGTGAATTATTGTAAGCCCTAACGATGTGGTGGATTGGTTTTTTCTTCCCGTGGTTTTTTCCCGTGTTTTGAGTTTCCACGTAAATTGTGTGTTCGTTCTTTTCGTTTATCTTTTTTCTTCGCATCTCATATTTATTTCGAGAGCTGTGAGGGATTTAGTTTTCAATTCGCAACAAGTGGTATCAGAGCATCGTAAAAGCATAACACGTTTGTTAGTCAATAAGCTGCATGTCTTGCGCCCTCTTTATTGTAGTGTATTAGCTGCCAATGGTACATATCCCATCAGATATGTATATAGTAGGTTGTGAGAGAGCAGCTGGTGTTGTCTCCCAATATGGAAAGATCAATGAGGCGGATAGTGTAGTTTGCATAATTGATTGCTCGCACAATATATTTGTATGATAAGGAGTGGTGATCAATATATAGTGTCAAGGTTGTGTTGTTTTCGCAAGTTAGTTCATAGTTGGGACGACCGCAATTTCGAAGGTCGTTTGTGAGTCAGAAAGGGAAGCTAATATTGGGAAAGTTTCCTCAGTAAGAAGGTGGACAATCCTGGGCAACTCACAATCGACTCATGATGATGATGGTGAAGAAGCAACAAAAAAGGGTAGTCGTGAGCTCATCTCGGAGACATTATCAACCCTTACTGTGACAAATTTTCCCTTCTAGAATTCACAGCATGTCATACGAATAACACGATGACCCAATTTACCTGGTATCGACCAAAGTACTTTTTAGTCTCTCCCATTGGCAAGTCAAAGATACTAATGCTAATCGCACACGCCCGTAATTATATCGAGGATTAAGATTTTAATGCACTGATGTTTAGTTCGATTATCTAATACAATTCTAATCGAATAACCTCAAGCGGTCCACTCAATACACAAAGTGTACAAGTGTAACATAATAGTTAAGACAAACTATTTACCAGTCACACCACAACTATACCGATGGAGAGTATCGGTCCATCTAGATCATGAGCTACTGTTTGATTATATACGAGTAACCGATAGTATGATCTTCCGCGAGTCGTCGCACGTCATACTAACTACAACGTGTATAATCTAGGGCGATTGCACATATTAAATTAAACATAAATAAAGGTAATAATTGTTTATTATATTAAATAGGAAAAATGACTTTACTAAAATCTTATGATACTTAAATCTAGACATTAAGTATACAACTCCATCAATCTCCCACTTATACTAAGGTCTAGTCGTCCTCTTCCAAACACCTGACTCCCATACCCTCCACGGGCCTACCAAACGATTTCGCTGGAAGGGCCTTAGTGAACGAGCCTGCAAAGTTGTCCTCTGATGCTATCTTGGTAACGACTACTTCGCCTCGCTTAACGATTTCTCGAATCAAGTGGTACTTGCTCTATGTATTTATTCGCACTGTTGACTCGTGGTTCCTATGAGTTTTTCACTGCACCGCTATTGTCACAATAAATTGTGATAACATTGGGCAAACCAGGTACCACATCTAAGTCCGGGAGGAAACTCCACAGCCACACCGACCCTTTAGCCACCTTAAAGGCTGCTACCTATTCAGTTTCCATGGTAGACTCCGTAATGCATTGCTTTACACTATTCCATGTGATTGCTCCACCTCTTAGTGTGAACACACAGTCGATGTCGACTTTCGATTGTCCCTATCTGATTGGAAATCCGAATCTGTGTAACCCACAGGAAACAACTCGGCTACTTTGTAACTTAAAACATAATTCCTAGACCTTCGCAGGTACTTCAAAATGTTCTTTACAGCAGTCCAGTGTTCCTTTCCAGGTTTACTCTGATATCTCGCTACTATGCCTACGACATAGCAGATATCAGGTCTCGTGCATAGCATAACATATATTAAGCTTCCCACAGCCGAGACGTAGGAAATTGCTTTTATGTCATCTATCTACATTTTAGTTTTAGGAAACATATCCTTAGATAGATGGATTACATGTCTGAAAGGTAGAAAAAACTTTCTTAGAATTTTGAATGCTGAAACGAGCAAGATTCATGTATATGTATGAGGCTTGGGATAGTTGCAATGTTCTTTTGTTGCGATCCCTTATAACTTTGATCCCAAGAACATGTCATACCTCTCCTAAGTCCTTCATATCGAATTGTCTGGACAACCATACCTTTATGTCTGATAACATTTTTACATTGTTGCCAATTAGAGAATGTCATCTACATAAAGAACGAGAAACACCACTTTGTTTCCATCACGTTTCTTGTACACACACGATTCGTCCATGCTTTGAATGAATCTATAAGATTGGATTACCTCATCAAACTGCATGATCAAAGATCTAGAAGCTTGCTCCAATCCATAAATGGATCAATTAAGCTTGCATAACAGATGATCTTTCCCCTTTTCAATGAATCCCTCTGGTTTCCTAATATAGATGGTCTTGTCAAGACTTCCATTTAGGAAAGTTGTCTTGACATCCATCTGCCACACCTCATAATCCATATGAGATGCTATAGATAGGAGAATCCAAATGGACTTTAGCATGGCTACCGCCGAAAAGGTCTCCTAATAATCGATTCCTTCTTTCTGAGTATATCATTTCGCAACAAGCCTCGCTTTGAAGGTTTCGACCTTCCCGTGAGATCCTATCTTTCTCTTTAGAACCATTTACATCCGATGGCTTTACGGCTTTTGGTGGTTCTACAAGATCCCAGACTTAATTAGAATCCATAGATTCTATTTCAGATTTCATCACTTTTTCCAAAGAAGGCGCATCTTGATCTTATAGTGCTTTGTTGTAGGTCCAGGGATCGACTTCATAGTCTCCATGTACCAAGTCCGGAGACTCACATATTCCCTTAAATATTTCCGATTGTCTAGCAAACCTCCCACTACGACGGAGTACCGATATGTCTTCTTCTAAAAACATGGGCGTTAGTGCTAATAACGACCTTTTGGTCCGTAGGACTATAGAAAATACCACATTTCGTTCCTCTAGGATATCCTATAAACATCCGAACATCTGTACTAGGTTCCAACTTATCGGCTCATTGTCTCAACACATGTGCAGAACATCCCTAGATCCGAACTTGTTACAAGCTAGGCTTGCGCCCACTCCACAGTTCCATGGGTGTTGTAGGGACCGTTTTAGATGGAACTAAGTTCAGAATGTAAGCCGTTGTTTCTAAGGCATATCCCCAAAACATAACAGGTAAGTCTGAATAACTCATCATCGATTGCACCATTTCCATAAGAGTTCTATTTATTCTTTCTGACAAACCATTTTGTTGAGGAGTATATGGTGCAGTCACTTGGGAATTAATTCCATTCTTTGATAAGTATGCCTTGAAAATCCGAGACAGATATTCGCCTTAACGATCCGATCGTAGGCATTTTATTGATTTACCGTGAGGGTTCTCCACAAGAGCTTTGTACTCTTTGAACTTGTCAAAGCACTCGCTCTTGTGGTGCATCACGTACACAAATCCATATCTAGAATAATCATCAGTTAATGTGATGAAGTACTCGTACCCTCCTCTTGCTTGGGTAGACATAGGTTTTCATACATCAGAGTGAATGAATTCTAATACTTTATCGGATCTATACCCTTTATCCTAAAAGGGTCGCTTGGTCATTTTACCTTCCAAACATGATTCACAGGTTGGAAGGTCCTCTCCTTCAACATTCCTAATTAGACCATCAACTTTCAACCCATGAATCCTATTTGAATTAATATGACCTAGCCTAAGATGCCATAAGTATAATTGATTCATCCTAGAAGATTTCTTTCCCTTATTGGTGTTAGATGATGTGTTATTAGTTTCGGTTTTGTTGCATCGTGGTAGATTAAGGATTTAATATGTACAAGTTTCCTATTAATGTACCAGAACGGATAATATCCCCGTTTTCTTTTCTGATAACTACAGAATTTTCAAAGGAAACAGAATATTCATTCAGAACCAATTTATAAACTGAAATCAAATTCTTTCTAAATCCAGGTACATAAAGACAATTGTTCAAAATTAAAATCTAATAATTACTAAAGCATAAATAAACATCTCCCACTGCAACAGCCGCCACCTTCGCAACATTGCCCATGTAGATGAAGATCTCTCCCTTTCTAAGTCGTCGGGTTTCCTGGAACCCCTGCAATGAACTGCATACATGATCAGTGACTCTCGTATCTACACACCAGGTGCTGATAGATAACACCGCTAAAAATATTTCAGTGACTAAGGAAAATATTGAACTTTGCCTTTTGAGAGGACAATCAAACTTCCAGTGTTCATATGGCTCACATCTAAAGCATTTTCCCTTATGCTTGCTCGTCACATCCAAAGGGTTGTTATCCCTTTATTAATGAACAACCAAAATACAACATTCATTAAGGCACACACAAGAAAAACACACTGAAATAAACTAATTAAGTCGTCATTTCAATATATGATTTACTGATATTATCTATCGAACTGCTTGATTCAGTTTCCCAATTACTCTGATCATTATAACTCCCTATCTGAGTCGGATTTGAAGGCCGGGGAGGGATTTGTATATTCTCATTCGGACTTTCGAGAATTTTCACTATCTTACTCATCGATGGCCGATCGAACGGAATCATCTATATGCACCACAAACAAACATCTGTCATTTTTCTTTTTATTCTTTTCTCATTCCAATCGTCGTTAATATCGTCTTCGCCTTCAATATCAGATTGTAAATCCAATATGGGAAATATTGGCTCGACTCTCCCACATTCGCCTTTTAAGTCCCGAATTTGTCCTGCCATTTCCATCAGCAGCATTCCAAACCTATAAACGCTAATATTATACAAAACCCTTACGATGCTTTTGTTGATCAATTCATGGGCCACATACCCTATTGTTCCTCGAGCAGCTGTGAGAGTTAACTTTTTTTTTCAGTGGCGTACAATTTTGCAAGACCGAAATCCGAGACCTTAGGCGTGAAAATATTATAGAGAAGTATGTTGTGAGGCTTGATGTCGAAATGCAGGATTTGAATGTCACAACCTGTGTTTAAATATTTGATCCCACGAACCACAACTGCAAGCTCGTACTTTCTCTCCCAGCTGAGTGGGTGTGGACTCTGTCGATTGAGCATGTAATTTCTCCAGGGAACCATTAGGAATGAAGTTGAACACGAGGGCCCGCTTATTATAAAATATAATGGCATAAAATCTGACAAGTTTAACAACATTTACGTGGTGGATCCTTCCGATGGTTGCGATCTCGTTGATGAAGTCTTGCCCGTTTTCTTTAGGCTTGGTTAGAAGTTTGAATGCGACAATTTGGCCGCTGCGAAACTTGCCTTCGTAAACTGAACTGTAACCTCCTTGGTCTAGCTTCTCACGAAAACCTTTCGTCATTTTCTTAATTTCTTTGTAAGTGTATCAGATTGGCATGAGGTCATTATTGCTTCGTAGGAAGGCTTAAATTGTGTCGAAGTTTGACTGTTGCCTTCTCCGAAGTGTATAGATAGAAATCCAAATCCAAGCTGAAATTCCTAATATGAACCTTATATATGTTGAAAATTAAATTCCTAATATGAACCTTATAGATGTTGAAAATTAGTCAAGTACACTGTTCAGTCACGAGACTGCAGATGTTTTTTGAAAGAATGGAAAAAATAAATTGAAGATGGAGATTTTCTGTGAATATTTTATGTATTCATCTTGATTAATGTACGAAAATAATGACTACGTATGACTTAATTATATAGCTTTTCTAAACTTGTTGAAGAAGAAACTCCTAAAAATAAAGTACACTAACTAAAGTAAACTCTTAAGTAAAGTAACAAAATCAAAACAAATATATTCCTAATAAATAGCCAATCTAATAATTATAGATAATATTTCACACAGTATCCGAACTTCCATCTCCGAGTTCCTTAACTCCAAGTAGCTCGCGCATTTCTCAAAACTTGACTCTAGCTAAAACTTCGGTAATAATATCCGTTTGTTGTTCGTTGGTACAAACATGCTTGACAACGATGTCACTCCTCTTAATACATTCACGTATGAAGTGAAAATGAACATCAATGTGTTTATTTCTCCCATGAAACACCGGATTCTTCATCAAAGCAATTGCTGATATGTTATCAACATATATAGTAACTGGATTGTCTCCAAGTTTTGTAACTGGCTTAACTCCTAATTATGCAACTGACTTGACAGTAGAGTCGTCACGACACTGCATCAGTCCTGCAAGTAAACCCTTCAACCATATTCCTTGACATGTTGTTGTTGTGGCTGCCATAAACTCGGCTTCACACTATGAAAGTGCCAGAGTGCGTTGCTTTTGTGAAGTCCAAGTAACTAGACTTCCATTGAGATAAAAAGCCATACCACTAGTACTCTTCCTGTTATTGACATTTCCAACAAGGTTGCTGTCTGAGTACCCTGTCAAGGTGTACTAACCTTCTCCCCTTGTGTACTCCAGACCAAAATTAAGAGTTCCCTTCAAGTATTGAAGCATATGTTTCACAACTTGTTGGTGTAGTACAATAGGTTTCTCCATGAACCTGCTCACAATGCCCACGGCATACGACAAGTCAGGTCGAGTGTGCGTTAACTAAAGTAAACATCCCACTATGCATCTGTACTCAGTTGAGTCAACCGGCGTACCATGTTCAACTTTGGTGAGTTGGAGTTTTGGCTCCATCAGATACTTTACAAGATTGCAGTCCATCATCCCAGCTTTCTCCAATATTTTCTTAGCGTATGCAGTTTGCTGCAGCATGACACAACCACTCATTTGATGTACCTCAACTCCGAGGTAGTATGCCAACAAACCAAGATCGCTCATTTCAAACTCTTTGATCATTTGTGCTTTAAACTCCATGATTTCAGCAGTGCTCATCCCGGTAACAACCAATGATGAGTGTCTCAACACCCTTATGTCTTGTGTACACATACGCCTCTTGGGGACACTTTTTGAATCCAAACCTCTTCAAACACTTATCAAGACATACATTCCACGCCCTTGGTTCTTGTCGTAGACCATACAAGGTTTTAGACAACTTGTAAACCTTGTGTTCTTGGTTCTTTATCACAAAACCCTCCGGTTGAAAAACATAAACCTCTTTTAGAAGTTCTCCGTTAAGGAACACTAACTTCACATCAAGATGGTGATCCTCCCATCCATCTTTAGCTGAAAATGCAAGTATAAACCTCACAGATTCGATACGTGCCACTGGAGCAAGCGCTTCTTCATAATCAATTCCCTATCGCTGAACATAACCCTTCGCGACTAGTCTCGCCTTGTACTTAAACAAAATTTCCATGAGTATCTTTTTTCACTTTGTAAACCTATTTCAGCCCAATAGGTTTGTGACCAGGTGGTAATTCAGTTAGGCTCCAAGTCTTGTTGTTCTCGATTGCCTCCATTTCAGTCTTCATGGCGTTCTGCCACTCATATTTTTTTGTTGCTTCACGGTACATTGACGGTTCATTAACTCCAATAAATAGTAGCTCATCATCAAGCTCGACCTCCTCGATATCTCTATAAACACTACTAAGACGCCTATATCTCTTTGGTGTACCGTCGCTCGACGTAGTGGATGCAATTGGTGTACTAACACTTGATGTACTGCTCAAATCTCCAAACGGGATTGGAGTAAGTGTACTGAAAGAAGAACCTGTGGAGTACCCATCAGGAGATGTTGAATCAGAATCAGTTATCACACATGTTCTTTTCTAGGGTGTGTCATGTTCAACCTCCTGTTCTTCTTCATCATGAGTACTTGACTCGTCTCCATCAACAACAAATGGTGTAAAGTACTTTGAAGTCTCAGCAACACCGTGGTCCCATGACCAACATTTTTTTTCATCAAAAACAAAATCTCTACTAACATGTACCTTACCATGTTGGGGATCGTAGAGTCGATATGCCTTGCTTCCTGGTTCTGTACCAAGGTACACCATAGCTTTACTCTGATCATCAAGCTTCCTTATATGAACACTCGGAAGTTTCATATACGCCACACATCCACACTCTAAAGTGTTCTAGATTTGGCTTTCTCTTACACCATGCTTCATATGGAGTCACACCGGTCAATGCCCTTGTTCGTATACAGTTTAGAAGCTAGACCGCATGTCTAACCGCCTCTCCCCAAAGGTACGATGGAATTTTCATGCCTTTCAAAAGACTCCGTGCCATTTCCACCACGGTACGGTTTCTTCGTTCCACAACTAAATTCTGCTATGGAGTGTACGATGCTGTGAGATTTCTTAGAACTCCACCTTTTTCACAATGTTTAGTGAACAGTTTTGAGGTGAACCCTCCCCCCCCCCCCCCCCACGATATGTTCTCAACACCTTCACCTTGCGTTCAATTTCAGTCTCCACAAGGACTTGAAACTTCTTGAAGGCACCCAATGCTTCATCCTTCGAGTTTAACATGTACACCTACAATATTCGATTATAATCATCGATCAACAAGAGGAAATACCTATTTCAAGCAGGTGTCGGAGGTGAAATAGGACCACAAAGTTAACATGTACTAACTCCAAAGTATTCTTAGCACTATAGACTGTCTGTTGAGAGAACTTCTTCCTTGTTTGCTTAGACATGAGACAACCTTCACACACTTGTGTAGGCTATTCAAGTTCGGGTGGTCCACCTAGCATATCCTTTAAGTGCATCATCTTAATCGCTTGAAAGTTGACATAACCCAATCTTGCATGCCACAACCTAGATTGTTCCACCCGTTTAGTCAACAAACTTATAGACTTGCAGTCCTCAACTATGATTTTGTACAGCCTGTTCGGTGACTTCTTCACCTTCATAAGTAACTTCCCAGTCTTGTCACGAACCCACAGGAATAAACCATGGAGGAAAACTTTGTTTTCGTTCTCTGACAATTGTCCATGACTGATGATATTACTAGAAAAATCCGGTATGTAATAAACCTCTTGCAGAAGTCTCTCATTTCCATTCTTGCATTGAAAGAGAATGAACCCCTTTCCTTCAATTTGGACTGTTGACCCGTCACCAAACTTGACTTGACCATTGATGTTTATATCAAGGTCCTTGAACTTCGATTGTTGGCCCGTCATGTGATTTCTTGCACCATTGTCTAGGTACCACACATTAGAATATGTCCTCCCTAGCTGGTTGGACCTCAGATTCGGCACAACATTATGTTCAGTTAACAGAATCGTGTTTAGGTCTCGTGGCATGTTCTGGTCTATAACCATTACTGTGTTTCTTGGTTTACTACATTGAGCCATCAGCAGCGTTGGCTCATCATCCTTCACTCGAGTCAGGTTGGACTCCTAGTTACGTTCCCGTCGAGGCTTGCGACACTCCGATGCATAATGCCCCATAATGTCACAGTTGTAACATTTTATTTTGCTCTTGTCTTTAGTACGACTGTTCTCAGTCTCTTTATTGTTGGTGTTGTCACGACCACCACGATTTCTTCCACGTCCACAGTCACCACCTATTCCGTGACTACTGGTTTTGGAGTTTGAGGAGGACTCACTGTTGCCTTCTTTGAGTAGAAGATGAATTCCACTGTTGTCATCATGACCACGAAGTCTCTCTTCGTGTGCAGACGTCCGATTGTCTCCTCAACGGACATGTTCTTCAAGTCTCAAAACTGGTCAATCATTGACGCAATTCGCAAGAACTTTGCTGGTGCAGCACGAAGAAGTTTCTTGACCACATAGGCCTCATCGATCTTGTCACTCAACGCTCTTATGTCATTGACCAGGTTGTTTAAAGTCATGGCAAAATCATCAATTTAACCCATGTACATTATCTTCAAGGTTTCACATACTTCCTTCGTTGTCTGCTTCTTTGCAAGCGACAACTACATATCTTCAGGAATTCCTTGATAAATAGCCGCCATAGCCATCTTATCTTTCCTGGTCTCCACGTCGGCCTTCTCATCAATTGGCTCGACATCGTCCCAAACGCCTTGGGCTTGCATGAACACTTTCATCTTTATCGCCCAAGCGGTGTAGTTGTTCCTTTTCAGCATCGAATAATGAAGTGAGACTAGTCCTTCCTTGTTCTTAGATGCATCCATGTGTGTGTCACGAGGCTGGTACTTTGGCATCCACTACGAACCCTGAGCTCTGATACCAAATGTTGAAAAACAGTCAAGTACACTGTTCAGTCACGAGAATGCAGAAAAACTTCGAAAGAACGGAAAAAATAAATTGAAGACGAAGATTTTCTGGAAATATTTTGTGTATTCCTCTTGATTAATGCACGAAAATAATGACTGTGTATGGCTTTATTATATAGCCTTACAAAACATGTTGAAGAAGAAACTCTTAAAAATTAAGTACTTTAACTAAAGTAAACTCTGAAGTAAAGTAATAAATTAAAACAAATCTATTCCTAATAAATAGTAAATCTAATAATTATAGATTATATCTCACACAATATTCAGATTATTTTCAACAACTGCAAGGTGGCATGCTACTAAAAATGTCACGACTGAATTAGCATTACAATGCAATAGTATAAACGAAAAACATAGGAAAAGTAAAAGACAATCGAAGCTCTCACTTCAGTCACTTGTGACTAAAAACAACTTTATCTTATATTTTGTGCCAAACTCTCTTAAGCAAACATTGAAGAGACGGATGTAGTATTTTTTTCCCTTTATTTAATTAAAAGAGAAACTGATTTCTTAAAGTAAAATAGTAGGAGTATTACTGTAATCTGTATATGCGTCGTAAGTAATCGGATTCAACATGAAGAATATTTAGAAAACTTTGAGCTAAGACATAGTCTCAACATAATCTTTAAAAATGTCATTGACTCAATTTCAATATATATTATATGTATATGAAATTAAACAACTTGGAAAAGAAGATGAAAATCTCACAAAAAAAGCCCAAAAACAAATAAACTAGGCCCATCAATGCCCTGACCTCCTAAGAAACATTTCTCCTTCATGCAAAATAATTCATCGCTTACCATAGGTTTTTTCTTGCACCTCTGACCCTGGCATTGTTTGTATATATATTTTAGAAGTTAGAACTCAAATGCAGAAAAATCTTTCTAAATAAATATTCTTGTAGGGTGGAAGTTCTTACGGCTAGCTGTGATAATGGTGGAGTACAACCATGGCATTGCACCTGCATTTCAATTATCAGATCTCATCATAATTAATACTCCCTTCATCTCGATCATATGAAATAAACAGTCAAGTAGCAAGGGTGCAAGTTCTTACCAAAAAGAGCACCGACGATCCAATGTGGCCGGTCATCTGCATTTCAATCTCATCATATATAAATTGTGAGTATGTGTATATATATATATATATATATATATATATATATATATATATATATATATATATATATCAAATTAAGTGCAGTTGAGTACTGTAGTAGTCTTACAGCAGGGCATCGACCAAATGACATAAAAGTTACAGCTGTAAACACACAGTCCCAAACAGGAATCACCATAGTCGCCCACCCATGAAAGTTGAAACCCATTGAGAAGAGAGGCGTGGATTTCTGAGAGGGACACACTGCTCTTATTATTACTATCCACTAAGGATGGGATCGGCGTTGATAGTAATTGAAGGTACACCGTACACATCTCCATTATATCTGATGCATAAAAATCGCCCAACATTATGTAGCTGCTGCGTTTTGTATCGGTGGTCATGTTCGTGTGACGTCCACACGAATCATTGACTTCCAGAAGAAGCGAGTGGTTCACGGTATACGGGCAGCTAATAATAGTAGTAATCAATTGATTACTCGACAATCGATTGTCATAAAGACTAGGAAATAAGGAATCAGTTGTAGAGTGATTTGGGAGGGAGCAGGTGTTGTTTTGTGATAGGTTCGGATATGCTAGACGGATAGTGTTGTTCAGATAATTGATTGCTCGCACAATATATTTGTATGAGGAGGAGTGGTGATCAATATCTAGTGCCAAGGTTGTGTTGTTTTCGCAAGTTAGTTCATAGTCGGGATAACCGCAATTTAGAGGGTCGTTTGTGAGTCGGAAAGGGAAGCTAATATTGGGAATATTGCCGCAGGAAGAAGGTGGACAATATTCCCGGGCAACGCAAAATCGGCAAATGATGAAAAGGAAACAAAAAAGGGTCATGAACTTATGGCTGAGCATCGTGATCGATGATTCTTATTAGCCTATGGTTATGGTTGTGATGCCCAGCCGACACTTCTAATGCCTTTTTGTTTATGCAGAAAATTGAGAGGACGATATCTACGGAGAAAACAATTTTAATTAATTCAGGTATATATCCACTTGACCGGAAATTAAACGTGGCGGCGGGGGCCATGGAAATGGAAATGGAAATTGTTGAGCACTTTCCCCACTTGGCCACACTTGCCTTTGACTAAGTTTTCACCAAGTATTCAGATAATTGATCGCTACTTTTCGTGGTTGCTTCTTTTCTTCCTAATTAAGAGCATCTCAAGGTGTGGATGTAAGTTTTGGGTGATAAGTACGTGTGCACCGACTCATATTTTTTCTACTTTTACCCAAAAACACTTCTAACCCATCCAACCATTCTACCCAAAAATAAATAAATTGAAGGTAATTGAAGGTACACCATACACATCTCCATTATATCCGATGGATTAAAATGGCCGAACATTATGTAGCTGTTGCGTTTTGTATCGGTCATGTTCGTGTGACGTCCACAAGAATCATCGACTTCCAAAATTAAAGAGCTGTGGTTCACAGGATATGGGCAGCTAATAAAAGTAATCAATTGATTATTCGACAATCTACTTCTAAAAGGAGAATATAATGAGATTGTAGAGTGATTTGGTAAGAGTTCTACGTATTACGTATTGACTAGTTTGTGTAGTTGTAACTTAACTCATGCATTTACCATAAAAAAATGAAAAATATCACACCACATAAATGTTATCACTTCCAACTAATAAATAAATGTGTGTCTGTTGTGTTGACTTGACTCAGCTAAGTAATAAACAGTTTGATAGTTTTTCATCTTGCAAACATCATGTCTTTCTACCTCGTTTTTTGCTGCTTCTCTTTTTTATTTGGTCATGTGCTCGGACAAGAAGAATTAATAGATGATTGCAAGCCGAAGTATTGCAGGAAACACGGGCCGACAATCAAGTTTCCTTTCAGAAACAAAAATCTACAACCGGAGAAATGTGGGTATCCGGGATTTGTTGTATTTTGCGACAGTCGAAATGAGACGGTTATTGAGCTGCCTTCCGCCGTACACGTTGCAGTAAAGAGCATTAGCTATGCGGATCAAATAGTCCACCTTTATGATGAATATTCTCTTGCCGAAAAGCTACTAGTACCACACCTCAACTTATCCGCCTCCCCATTTCATTTCTTTTCAAATTTCAAAACTAACTATACACTCTTTAATTGTTCTAATTCTCCAAGTATCCGATATATTCCTTCTTACATTATAGTGAGTTCTGATAATGATCTTACGTCTTGCATGAATATTGGTAACGGCACATCTGTCCCGACGGAAATATTTTATGAATATAATGTCGCGTTGAAGTGGTCAAAACTTGCAGGCTGTGGCAGATGTGAAGCTAAAGGGAAAAGATGCAACTTTATAGATCACACCAATATCCATTGTGTTGTCCATCAAAACAAAACGCATAAGATTATAAAGACAGGTAAGTAGCTATCCATATTATATATTAACACCAAGCTAGCTTCTCTTGTTACTCAAGCCTTGTTATTGGACCCTTTTATATTTACTGAAATCGACTGAACATATCGTGTTATCTGCAGGTGCAATCTCATTTCCTGTTGTCATCCTACTGGTTGTTGTTGTCATTCTTTGCATCTTAGTTTTGACAAACAGAAAAAATCACTTGAGGATTGAAAAGTTTCTGGAAGATCACAGAGCTATGAAGCCCACAAGATTCACTTACTCCGATTTAAAAAGAATCACACTCAATTTCAATGAAAAATTGGGTGAGGGAGGTTATGGAATTGTTTACAAGGGCAAGTTAACGAACGAAATAAATGTGGCGGTGAAAGTACTAAACAACTTCAAGGGTGACGGGAAAGAGTTTGTAAATGAAGTGAGCACAATAGGGAGGATACACCACGTCAATGTGGTACGTTTGGTTGGATTTTGTGCCCAAGGACCCAAAAGAGCTTTGGTTTATGAATTTCTCTCAAACGACTCCCTCGAGAAATTCATTTTCCAAGCATCGAGTTCCAACAAAAAATCTCTCGGATGGAAAATGCTGCAAGACATTGCAAAAGGAATCGCTAAAGGAATCGAGTATCTCCACGAGGGGTGCGATCAGCAGATCCTCAATTTCGACATAAAGCCACACAACATTTTGTTAGACCAAAACTTCAACCCCAAGATATGTGATTTTGGTTTGGCCAAGTTGTGTTCCAAGGAGCAAAGTGGTGTGACGATGACGGATGCAAGGGGAACAATGGGGTACATAGCCCCCGAGGTTATGTCAAGGACCTTTGGGAGGGTTTCCTATAAGTCCGATGTTTATAGCTTCGGAATGTTGTTACTTGAAATGGTCGGAGGGAGGAAGAACACTGATTCTAACGTAAATACGAGCCATGTTTACTTTCCACAATGGATTTACAATCGTTTACATTTAAATGATGGTGAAGACTTTTGGGCACAAATTGTCGAAGGTGAAGATGGGAATCTAGCAAGGAGACACACTATCATTGGGTTGTGGTGCATCCAATGGTGTCCGTCCGATCGTCCGTCCATGAAAGAAGTCGTTCAAATGCTTGAAAGAGATGAAGAAAGTCTCGTGATTCCTCCAAATCCATTTCCAGCTACAAATTACGTTTCAAATATGGTACGACAAACGTACTTGTGAAACAGAGTTCCCATTCATAAAAGAATCAGAAGAAAAGAATCAGAGTATTTGATTGAAATATTGTATTTAAGGTATTGATTCTAATTAATGTTTCAGTTTATAACTATAATATAAGTACTAAAACTTAATCTATAATAGTTCAATAAATATATGCCCGTAAAGTTAACCTTGTGCTATTATTATATTTATGCAATATTATTTTAAGTTTTCATGTTTTTTTATATAATAATTGACTAAAAATAGTTCTCCAATACTATCTTCCATTGTAGAAAAGTAGAATATACACTTCTACGGAGTATCAAGGACTTTGGAAAATTACGAATTGTGAGGACGACGTAGAAAGGAAGGCATATGACATATCACATCCGCTCGACCCTACTGAATTACGAATTATTAGAGAAGACAATTTAATCTCAATCCACTTGACTGTGGCAATGGAAGTTTTATTCGGTATTTTCCAATCGGACATTTTTAGATAATGACCTGACCACACACCTTAGTGGAAAAAGGAAAATTGCAATGTTGGTTTTCAATGCAATGATTAGTTCCACTAAAATTGATATTTTTTTTAGAAAATTATCAATTTAGTATCAAGGATAAGTCTCGTTTTGATACTATTCGAATTGTCAATTACATACCATAAAACTCAAAATCGAGTTGATTTCATACTTTTTAAGCCGGAAAATTGTGAAATTACCGGTAGTCAAGAATGTGAGATGCACACAGCACGGTTAATGTTGAGATGTGGAGTCAAATTGTAGTTGAAAGGAAGTGAAACGAAATTAATCGGAGGAGTTGAATCAAAAAGAAGGTCGAGCGAGAAATATAAAGGCACAGCTCTTTCTCGTAATTGTTGGTCAACTCAGCTGTTGACTTAGTCAACAATTACGGCCCATGTTGGATCGTTCCATCAAAAGAGGTGGTTGGAGATGGGCCTAACTAAGCCCATGCATGCACGCTGATGCCGAAGCCTGGACTCGAGCTTGAAGCAATTAATTTCGGAAATTAATTGGCGACGCGTGATTTACTTGGACATTAAGTTATTACTTGTCGCGGAAAAGATTCTTAGATTGATTTCGTGTCCTTTTGGGATTTGGACTCCTACCTATTTTATGATTAGGGTAGTAGGTTTTTACACTTATAAATAGAGATCCCCATCAATGTAATCCCCACCATCGTGAAAAATACTAGAGTGCTAGAATAGACGAGAGCGTGAGTTTATTGTGATACGTGTGCGTGCGTTTGTAAACTCCCCGGAGTCGTTTATTAGTATTCTAGTGGAAAGATCTGCAGCGGCGAGTGGACGTAGCCCATTGAGGGGTGAACCACTATAATTGCTTGTCTTGTTTAATTCTTTCGTTTTTATTTCTCGTTCGTGTGTTCGTATTCGTCTCTTGCAGCGACGAAGTTAGGCGAAAATCCTAACAAGTAATAGTTGCGATGACATAATTCACGTGTCGATCTCTCATTGGTATCAAAACGATACTTGCATTCTTTTATAATTAACTCTTTATTGTGTATTTTAAGAAATAAAAATAAAATTTTCTGACACAAGAAAGATGTATATTTAAAATCTACCACATAAGCAGTAACATACTCAAAAACTTTAGTTATTTATACATATATAATTTCTGGATCCACTAATACGACCAATAGAAAATCAATAATAATATTGTGTTCACACTATAAATTATAAATAAAAAAATTATAAATTCTAAATAGTAATATTGTTAAGCATATTTAAATTATTATATATAAATTTTAAATAATAATTTGAAATTATATATTTTTGGTAATAATAATTAATTATTATCTTAAATATATAAATTTTTATTTCTTTTCTCAAAATTCTTTTTTATTCAATTAATATTAATTTAATTTCACTTAATGTATCTCATAAAAATCGATCTACTCTTATTTCCTAATCCATTTAAGTTTAAAAAAATTTATCAAACTTTTTAGGTATATTATTTTCTCTTGCTGTAATCTGGCTTCTTATTTCCTAATCCATTTAAGTTTAAAAAAATTTATCAAACTTTTTAGGTATATTATTTTCTCTTGCTGTAATCTGGCTTCGTATGTCCTTTTTATTTTTCTGAACATTGAATCAATTTACATGTATACGTTCTTCTATTCATTTTTTTTTCCTCAATTTTTTTAATTTTATGTATTAATTATGATTTTTTCGCAGATTCCAGAATCAAATTGTCGAGATATTAATTATGTTCAACTAAATTTTTTTATAATTTTTAGTTTATCCCTAATTTAGTTATGTTAAATTTTTTTGTAGGTTAACATACATTATATTAATATAATTGCATTTCTGTCATCTCATCTCCTTCATGTTCACCAAGTAAATTCAATTTTTTTATATTTCTATTTATTTTCCAGCTTTATAATTTTTATTTTCCATTTATTTTGATTTTCCTCCAGCAGTTCTAGGTATTTGTTGGATACGTTTGACACTAGAGAAATACAGAGACGAGAAACTCCTCTTCCACCCGAATCAGAGGCTCCTCGATCGGGTAGAATTTAAATCGAAGGATGTGCCCGAGTAGCAGACACATTTGGAAGATAGCCAATAGGTCTCATTCTAAGACTAACTTCATTATATTTCAATGAAAATTTCTCATATTCGAGATTCGAACTCTGCGTTGTCGGGGAATTACACCAACATCACCACATACCTTACCATTCGGCTATGCCGAGTGAAGCTTACATACTACAAATTAAATCAAACAGGCGTAGTCTTTGAAAATGATAAAATTTTCATAATTGAGATAACGGTTAATAATGAGATTAATACGAGTTTACAAATTTAATTTAAGTGAGAGTTGGATTATTAAATAAAACAATTTGTTAGTCCATTAATCATTTTTTGGCCGAAATACGTTGGAGATTAAATAAAATTTTAAATTATTTCAAACAAATAAATCGCCATGACAGTGCTACTAGTTAGTACAAATTTGATAAAAAAAATACAAAATTATTATCGTTCTAAATTAGTACTAGTTTGACTGTGATTTTAAAAATATATAATATAAGCAATGAACTTTTTATTTTAAAAAATAATTATGCGTACTTTTTAACTTATTTTTATCAAAAAGTGAAATAAAAATTATTTTTAAATTAAAATATAATATAATTTTGAGTAAAAAAAATTTTTGAAATAAAAAAAACAAATTAATTATTTCATTTTTAAGTATGTTAATATTATTATAAAAGATTTAGAAAAATAAGCGTACGAGACATATAAAAAGTATAAACTTAAACACAAATATTTATGAATATTACAATAAACAAATTGTCATAGTTGGACCAATAACATTTTAAAAGAGTTTGTTAAATTATTAAGGTTGTTCAACTTATTTGTGAGCCCAAAGTTCGTTATCCAATCCATGTGGGATATATTAACACTCTCCCTCAAGAGTAAGCCGGAAATTCCATCGGAATTACTCGTGACCAGAAAATCATCGGGGCGCCCACAGTCAGAAATTTCATCGACCGGGACACCCACATCGTATTGGGTATGCTCTGATATCATGTCATAGTTGGGTCAATAACACATTAAAAGACCTTGTTAAAGTATTAAGTTTGTCTAACTTATAGAGTCAACTGATGTGACATATCTCAACACAAATGTGCTAAATTAATTAATCAAAAATTAATAAATCATAATTTAATTGAATATTTAAATGATTTTTATAATAATTTATTGGAATTGGTAAAAAAAATCAATAACTGATAAAAATTAGTGTTATATTTAATTTTTTTTAATATTATTATAAAAATATGTTTAAAATAAAAGTTAAAAGAGCAGGTAAATATGTCCACATGATAATAAGCACTCTATGTTTCTCTATTTAAGAGTCGTTGGTAAGTTTGGTTGATTTGAGTTGTCATCGCCTAATATTAAAACTTACTAAAAAGTTCGAGCAGCATCCATGTACATTGGTGGTTGGTGGTAGAGTTATATTCCTTATGTCACATACTAATGAGTAGGGAAGCTTAACACGATTATTAAGAGCATTTCCAGTGGTAGTTTCAACTTTTGGGTGAGGAGTAGGCCACCTATACGCCAACTCATACTTTTTCTACTTCTACCTAAAAAAACTTATACCTCGTTCAATGGTTCTACCTACAAAAATCCAACCACTAACTTATTTTTTATTTTTAATTTAATATTTATAGAAATAATCAATGATATATTGATTTTAAAATTTTAATTATTTCAACATTTTCATTTTTAATTAAATTTTATATAAAATAAAAAATAGTTTCTCGCTAAAAATTTAACTATTTTAAAATTCTTATTTTTAATTAATTTTTATATAAATAATTTTTAACTCAAAAAATTTAACTATTTAAAAATATTTATTTTGTATTAATTTTTATATAAAACAAAATAATTAGTTAAAATACAAAATAAATTAAAATTTAATTTATTTCAATATTCTTAATTTTAAATAATTTTTATATATTTAAAATTTTTATTTTTAATTAATTTTTATATAAATAATTTTTAATATTCTTCATTTTAAATAATTTATATATATTTAAAAATTTTATTTTTAATTAATTTTTATATAAATAATTTTAACGCTAAAATTTTAACTATTTGAATTTTTTTATTTTGTATTAATTTTTATATAAAATAGAATAATTCGTTAAAATAAAAAATAAGTTAAAATTTAATCTATTTCAAAATTCTTAATTTTAAATAATTTTTATATAAAATAAATAATGATAACAGTATTAATTTTGTTAATTAATAATATTAAATAATAATAATAATATATAATGATAAATAATAATAATAAAATAATAATATAATTTACCTCTATCCGGATAGAAGTTCCTCTACCCCAAATGTTTTAGGAACTCCTAATCTTAAATTACAATCTCTAAGTACACCCTAAAATTATTTAATGCACTATTTACGTTTTTTTTATTTACGCATTTTATGCATGAAATATTTTTTGTTGTTTTTTTAACATATTTAATTTTTTGTTTCACACTCCAGTAAATCACTACTAATATTCTGCATATGTAATCCAATCGACTCGTTCATCAATTTTTTTCTAAATGAATTAAAAAATTGTAAAATTAACAATATAGATTGATATAATTTTTTCTTTTATATTTCAATAAATACATTAATTATTTTCTATTCAACAATTTTATCTTCTACACAACAACTTAAATTCACCAATTGTATACTTAGTACTAGTATACATACATATATTGCGTGCGTGTGTGGGGGACTGGGGGAGGGGGGGCGCACAAGTTTATGTGGGTCTGTTTGTGAATAGAGAGGGTGACGTGTTTGTGAATAGAGAGGGTGAAGTGAGAATAAAAAGTTGTTGAAATAAATTGAAAAGAAATAATTGCCTTACAAAAATAAAATGAAGAACCCTAATTTTATATCGACCCAGGATGAAGATGATGGTTCTCAAAATTTTATTTATTTTATTTATGTAATTAGCAAGTTAATCATATTTTGAAAGCATTAAATTAGTATTTATATAAGAGAAAATAAATAAATTTAGGGGTGTATAAATTAGAAGGGCATATTAGGAATAATAAGTGGTGTATCTACACATATATAATTCTTGAATCTCTACATGCGGACCAATAGAAAAAGGTTAATATTATTGTGTTCACAATATAAATTATAAATAAAAGTAATAAAAATATTTATAAATTTTGATTTTTTTTCTTTATCTATCTATCTATCTATCTATCTATCTATACATATATAATTTCTGAATCTCTCATGACAAGTGGACCAATAAAAAAGATTTAATATTGTTGTGTTAACAATATTAATTATAAATAAAAATAATAATATTTAACTATAAATTATAAATAAAAACAATAATATTATTAAAATTTATACATTAATATAATTTTTTGGGAGGTTATTATATTTACTAAATTTTCACGGTTTAAAATATGTAATTATAATTAATAATACGTTTTTTAATTTTTTCCATTTGCATAAATATTTTTTTTATTCTCATCAAACATATTCTCCTCTTATTCCCAAATTTCAACTGATTCGCTCATAAACGGACGCGTTGCATAGAACATATCGAGATCAATTCGCAGAGGTATTCCATGTTCTCATGCTTCAATACTTCTGCGTATATATATTCGTCGGATTTTTTTTATCTTTTCAAGAATTTCATATACGATTTAATTATTTAATTATGCATTTTTTTTCGTTTTTCTCTAATTCAAATTTGGATTTTTTTGCAGAATCAAATTCAGGTATAATTTATTAATAGATTGTTTTTTTTAATATCTCATAAATTGAATTGGAATTTTAGCTTATAGTCCGTTTGGAATGTGGTTATTTTCAGTAAGTGTAGAATTGATACAAGATTTGACAAACGATGACTATGGAAAAGTTTGCATATCTATTTGCTAATTGCAATGTTAATCAATCGAAAGAGAAATAAATTAACCTTTTTCTATTTTACAGTTCTATTTTCGATGAGCTAATTACGTACGGGCTGCAGCCGCGGTGTTTCTCGACCTTGATCTGTCCTCTTCACATCTTAATCATGATTCTCGAATCTTGCTCTCTTCGTTCTATATATTTTTCACTGTAGGTGAGATCAATTTGATGGTGTCGAAATTTTAAATATTAAAAATACACAAATAAATTAAATATCTTTTATAATGAGATTTTATACTTTATTTTCATAATTTTATTATTATTTAGTTGAAAGTGAAATATAATTTAACCAAAAATAATTATTACTATTTATGAATTTAATTTAATATATTATATCATATACTTTTTTGAAGTATGAATTATAAAAAAAAAGTTGGCTTATAGAAATAATAATTCAACAATTTAATTTAATTGTTAAATTAAAACTTATTTCTCTTAAAAATTTAAATTTTTTTATTTTATTTGTATTTTGATTATTTTATAAGTCGATAATATTTAATTAAATTGTTAATTTTATAATTTTATTTAAATTTTGGGAGGTCCTGATTCTGTTTGAATCTCATAAATTATCAGAACGGGACGAGATTTCCCTAATTCCGTCTCATGTTCACCCTACAAATTAGAATAAGAGTATAATTATGAAATAAAATAAAATTGTCATGCGCATCAATTAAAAAAAATACTACGTGCATCGTCACGTGCATCACACGGGGTAGCGGTACTAGTTAAGTAAAAATATTAAAAATAAATAAATTTAATGAGGTGTATTGAGTAATTGGTGTACTTAGAGGAATAAGGGGTGCAAATAGCGCTACTGACGACGACGATTTGCTTGTCGCGGAGCAAACGCGCCGGCAAAATAAATTTATAATTCTGCCAGTACCTAACACTACAAGGTAAATAGTGGTAAGTATGTGGGGTCGGTCCCATAAGGAGGCAATTGCAATAAATGATCTCGGCTAGCCCAAGGGTTGTCACGTTTTAAAAAGGTTTTGATTGGTTGCTGTGGGCACAGCGGTTTTAATCAAGCTACCAAACTCAAACAATTAAATATAAACTAACTATGGCCAAACTGAACAGATAACTAAAAAACGAAAATTAAATAACGGAAAACAAGCATTTGGGCATACAACGTCTTTCAGGGTCATATGGGCATACTACCGATCATTGGCACTAAGGATTTCTACCAGCGGTTTGTCAGTGGTTATAGGGTGCTTTAACAAGACAAAAGTGGTCCTATTGCGTCACGCCCCCAGTTGCCCCACCCCTCATCTATCCTTACTGTGTAAAGAGAAGGCAAGCTAACGTTATGCCTAAACCCCTGGATCTGAACAATTCGATAACCTATGCGGCCAAACATAGATCTAGTTTTCCCAAACCCGCATTACCCTCTAGACAGACCCACTCGGCCAATAGCATGCCCGGAACTCCGAGTCATACGACCGCAATCACCAGCAAGTTCTAGTGCTATGGCCGCAACAATACTACAAGGTACATCTATGCGGTTTGCCCAATCACCAGTATCCCAGATTGTAAAGGCTCACTAGTGGCCGTCCTAGTTTGCCCAAACTCCCTGAAAATATTCCTCAACCAACTTTGCTTCGGGAACAAACCCCCAACCGGCTACTCTAGCCCCATCAACCTCTCGGTCTCACTTTGCCAAAAATCCCCCTCGATCTGCCTTTGCCCAGACGCAGATTACTAGCTATGCATAATCAAATCGAAAATAAACAAAATAAAAACAAAACAAAACATGCTGGAATTAAATCTTAAATTAAAGTACTGAGTGTCTAGAACATAAAGAAATTATTTGACGAAAATAAAAACATGAAATTGAAACAAATTCGCCCTGCTATGCCCGAAGGCCCATAACCGGCGAGAACTCGACTCCTTCTTCTTCAGCCCATCAATGGCGTTTTTCTGAATTTTTGGGTGTTGATTTCGTCCCTCTCTCTCTCCTGTATATGGTGTGCTTCCTTTGCTGATCATGGATTATATATGTGCGGTCTCTAGGGCATCAGATTTTGGGTGTTGATTTCGTCCCTCTCTCTCTCCTGTATATGGTGTGCTTCCTTTGCTGATCAGGGATTATATATGTGCGGTCTCTAGGGCATCAGATTTGTATTAATGGGCTGATGGGCCTGGTGGGCTTGGGCCGTCTGGGCGTAGTCCGTCTAGAGTTTGTTCTTGCTGGGACTCTTGGCGGTCAAAGAAACTCCTGGTCTTTAGGGTCTCTTTCCTTTTCAGCTGACCGGATAGAGATGGGGGGATAAGGCAGAATCCCCAAATTTTCGGACTTTGTTGCTCTGGTATGCCCGATGCTCGCCGTTTGCCCAAAGTGGTGACTTTGCCCATAGTGGTGACTTTGCCTCTTTTGGTCAAACTGCTCTAGTCACTTTGCCCATAGTTCCGACTTTTCCTCCTTTGGTAAAACTGCTCCAGTCACTTTGCCCATAGTGTCGACTTTGCCTCTTTTGGTCAAACTGCTCAAGTCACTTTGCCTCGGATCCCCGTGTTTGCCCAAAGTGGGCAACTTTCTGGCCTCTTTCGCACAATCCACCACCTACTACCTGCAACCCTGCATACTTTGCCCAAACACTCCATTGTGCCCTCCCAGACACACTAAAGACTCAAACGGACTCAATAAAAGAATAAAAAGTGCTCTAAGATGAGCAAATAAAATGGCTCATCAGAACCGCACACACTTGAAACATGTTGGAAATCGATATCCCGGGCTATTAAAATTGCGGAAATAATAACCCGATCAAAATCCCTTCGCCGGAAACCACCGCGAGCCACCACACGAGCCGGGGCCCAGCCGAACACACATCCGCGGGGAAGCCCCCGCTTGCGTGCCCTAGCCGAGCCCCCGTACGGGGCTCGCGATCGCATGGGGTTACTCACGTCGGAGGTGTTGGAGTAGTATACTTAATGTCTAGATTTGAGTATTCTGAACTCCTTGTACACTTTCATTTACCTATTAAATACAAACATTCATTTGCTTTTAATTATTGTTAATTAAATATATGCAAATCATAGTCCTGGATTTTATACGTTGTAGTTAGTATGGTGTTGCATGGGCACACAGAAGATCATACTATCGGTTACTCGTATTTAATCGAACAGTTGCTCACGACCTAGATGGGCACGAACCAATCCATCGGTATAGTCGTTGTGTGAGAGAGAAAATAATTTATCTTAATTATTTTATCACACTTGTACACTTGGTGTATTGAGCGGATCGATTGAGACTCATCAATTAGGTTTGCTCGGCGATAATTGATTTGAGACTCAGTGTATTATATTCTTAATCCCCGATATTATTGCGGGTGTGTATATTTAATATAAGTGACTTTGATTTGCCAAAGGAATTAACCGATTTGATTATTGGGTTAATTACCGGTCAAGTTGGGTCGCTATATTTTATATATGGCATGCCGTGAATAATTGACCGGACAGTGTATCCCGGAAGGGTTGATAATATCCCCGAGATGAGCTCAAAAGGATTTATTATGTAAACCTCGCGAGTGGATTTAATTCCGCATAATAAATAAGGTTGAGTGGTACTAGTCTCGGATAAAAGAGATGAATAAATTTATTAAGCAATAAATAAATTTTATTCATGGATATTTCTATCTTAAATACACGGAATAAATAATACTACCGGAGAAATATTATTTGGATATAATATGGTTTAATATTGGGAGTGCAATTAATTTATATAGTGGAAAATAAATTAATTAATATTGATAAGGATTAATGGACTTGGGCAGTGGGCTCAATTTAATCATCAATATTGGAAGCCCAATATTCCACCTCCTTTAGATCCCCTACGTAGCCTATAAAAGCACTACAAGGCCTTCATAAATCATAAGACAAGATTATCATACTTGATATTCTAGAGAGTTGAAGGAGATCCATAGGAGTTCGATAGATCGTCGCCCACCCGACGTTCGAACGGAGTGCAAGGAATACGTGGGAAGATTCAAAGGTCATCTTGATTTCGTTTCTCCGAACAACGAATCGAAAGGTACAATATCTAAACGCCCTTGATAATTGTTCGATTTTGGTTTATCGAGAATACCGTAGAACAAGATCCGAGGTACGAAACCCCGGAGGAGGATCAACCGGCGATGGTGGTCGAAGACCACGGCATCGCGGCGGTCGACCCACCTAGGGTTTCGGCGGGGGCGACGGGGGCCGAACCCTCGGCTTGGCCGAGGGTGTGCGATCGACCGCGAGGGGTCGATCGCTGGGCACGGGCTGGTGCCGTGCCCAACCCCGCCGTGAAGGCGGGGGCCTCCAGGTGGCGGCGAGTCGCCGGACTCGCCGCGGGGGCTGCTGGGAGCAGCCCCACCCCAACCGATCGCCGGCGTGCGATCGGCGATCGCGTGAACACCCCGGCTCGCGGGGGTTCGGCCGGGGGCGGGCTGTGCGTCTTCGGGCGCATGGTCTCCGATGGTCGGACTCCGGCGGATGAGTCGGTGTTCATGTGATCTCCGGCGAAGGTTTTCGTTCGGGTTATTGTTTCCGCAAATTTTAATAGCCCGGGATATCGAATTCCAACAGGAGGGTGGTCCGCCCAGCGGACCGCGATCGGGCTAGCCACGCGGCTGCCCGGCTTCCAGCCGGGGCTCCTCCATGCACGCCCGGCGATCGAGCCCTAGAGCTTCGATCGCCACCCTCGGCGCCCAGCCGAGGGCTTGGTCCGTGCGTGCGCACGATCCCCACGGGGATCCGAACCACCGCGGTCCGGTGGTCTTCGACCACCACCGCCGGTTCATCCTCGTTCCGGGGTTCGTTCGTCCCTCGGATCTTCGTTCATATGCATATACGAATTAAAGATTAAAATCATCGAGGGGGTTTTTCATGATTTTACCTTTGTTCTCGTTGTACGGAGAAACGAGATCTTTTGATGACCTTGAGATCTTCCCACGTATTCCTTGCACTAGCTCGAACGTCGGGTGGGCGACGATCTTCCGAACTCCATGGATCTCCCTCTCTACTTTCTCTCTCTAGAATTGTGATCTTCAAGTTATGAGAATAGAGAAGACCATGTAGTGCTTTTATAGGCTACGTAGGGGATCTTAAGGAGGTGGAATATTGGGCTTCCAATATTGAAGATTAAATTGAGCCCAATGCTCAAGTCCATTAAACCTTATCAATATTAATTAATTCTATTTTCCACTATATAAAATTAATTGCACTCCCAATATTATACCATATTATATCAAATAATATTTCTCCGGTAGTATTATTTATTCCGTGTATTTAAGATATAAATATCCATGAATAAAATTAATTTATTGCTAATTAATTTATTCATCTCTTATATCCGAGACTAGTACCATTCAACCTTAATTATTATGCGGAATAAATCCACCTGCAGGGTTTACATAATAATTCCTTATGAACTCATCTCGGGAATATTATCAACCCTTACGGGATACACTTTCCCGTCAAGTATTCACGGCATGTCATATATAAAATATAGTGACCCAACTTAACCGGTAATTAACCCAATAATTAAATCGGTTAATTCCTTTGGTAAATCAAAGTCACTTATATTAAATATACACACCCGCAATAATATCGGGGATTAAGAATAAAATACACTGAGACTTAAATCGATTATTGCCGGAAATCCTAATCGATAAATCTCAAGCAGATCCACTCAATACACCAAGTGTACAAGTGTGATAAAATAATCAAGACAGATTATTTTCTCTCTCACACAACGACTATACCGATGGATTGGTCCGTGTCCATCTAGGTCGTGAGCAACCGTTCGATTAAATACGAGTAACCGATAGTATGATCTTCTGTGTGACGTCGCACACCATACTAACTACAACGTATATAATCCAGGACTATAATTTGCATATATTTAATTATAAATAATTAAATGCAAATAATTGTTTATTTAATTAAATAGATTAGTGGCAATGGATCGTGAGTTTCCTTTACTTAAATCTAGACATTAAGTACACAACTCCAACAATCTCCCACTTGTACTAAGGTCTAGTCATTTCCTCCAAACTCCCGACTCCCATACTCATCACGTGCTTAAGTTGTACTTCCAAGAAGTACTATGTGAATGAGCACTCTAGGTTGCCGCTCTGAAGTTATCTTGGTGACTACAGCGTCGTCTCCCTCGACGATGACTCGTATCAGGTGGTACTTGCACTATGTGTTATCTTACACTTATGGACTTGTGATTTCTTACCATTTGCCATTAAACCGCTATTTACATAGCCTTTGGCAAATTAAGAATCACATCTAAGTCCCAGAGATTATCCCGGAGTTATACCAAAACTTCCGCTGCCTCTGAGGCCGCTATTTGGTTACCTATGGGAGAGTCCGAAAAGCATCGTGCTTATCACTCTTCCATGTTAAAACTCCTTCTCCTTCAATAGTGAAACACATAGCCTGATATCGACTTACACCGGTCCTCATTTGATTAGAAATCTAAGAGAATGTAATCTAAAGGAAATGCTCGTTTGCTTCGTAGTCTAGAATAGTACTTCGAAAGTACTTTTACAGCACTCGAATATTCCTTTCCAGGATTACCTTGATATCCTCCCACTATGCTCACCGCATAGCCGATATCAGGTTCTTGTTTTCAACATTGCATTTATTAAGCTTTCCACACTCAAAGTGTAGGAAACTGCTTTCATTGCTTCTATCTCCTTTTGTGTTCCAAAACACATATCCTTAGATAGATGCATTCCGTCTCTGAAAGGTAACGAACCTTTCTCGGAATCTTGCTTGTTAAAACGAACCATAATCATATATATGTAAGATGTCCAGGAGAAGTACAATGTTCTTTTCTTGAGATCCTAGATCTTAAGAACATGCTCTAACTTCTTCTTCATCTCATATATTGATTTTTCTAGACAACCATCATTTTATGTCTGACAACATCTTTACATTGTTACCAATGATAAAATGTCATCTACATAAAACCTCCGAGAAACACCACCTTGTTTCCATCACGTTTCCCATACACACGATTCGTTTATGCTTTTGATGAATCCATAAAATGGACTATCTCATCAATTTGCAAGTACCACGAACTCAATGCTTTGTTTCAATCCATAAATGGATCAACTAAGCTTGTACTCTAAATGATCTTGCCTCTTAGCAATAATCCTTATTGCTCTCCAAGAAGGCACATTTAGATCTAGTACGGCCTTCATGTAGATCCAGGGATCGATTTCATGTATACTAGGTCCAGAGTCCAAAGAATCTCCTAGTCTCATGAATATGTACGACCTTCATGTAGATCCAGGGATCGATTTCATGTATACTAGGTCCAGAGTCCAAAGACTCTCCTAGTCTCATGAATATCTCCGGTTGTCCCACTACAATGGCATTCCGGTGTATAAACAGTGATAACAGTAGGTGCAGTTAGTGGTGTACCGCTACTCGGTTCGGCTGGTTCTAAGTCTTAATCTTTCTCTCTCATTTCAAAGTATTACGTCACCTTGGGCTTGTGGTTCATCTTATAGTCTTTCTCTAAGAACCGGGCGTTAGAACTTATAACGTCCTTCTGGTTCATAGTACTATTGAACACACATCTTTTGTTCTTCTAGGATATTCTACAACCGCATTTTAATGCCCCGTTGTTTCCAGACATATCCATAGAACGTAGGTAGTTCCGTATAACTCATGCTTTTACTATTTCTATAAGAGTTCCATTTCTTTGTTTACGACATACCATATCTACACAAAAGTGTATGGTGTAGTCATTTGGGATCAAATCCCAATTTCTGATCATTATGTTATGCATTCCTCAGATAGGTACTTGCCTCCGCGATCAAATCGCAGGCTACAAATGGATATACCTTGATGGTTCTCCACAATTGCTTAGTGTCCATTGAATTGTCAAAACACTTGCTTTTGTGGCACATCATGTATTCTAATCCATTTTTCGAGTAATCATCAAATGAAGTACTCGTACCTTATTTTCTGAGTAGACATAGGTCTGCATACATCAGAGTCAATCAATACTTATACTTGTCCGGATCTTATATCTTATATCCATAAAGGATTGCTTAGTCATATTATCTTCCAAATTAGATTCTTAGGTCGGAAGGTCCACTCCTTCAACTTAATTGATCAAATATCAATTTTTCGACCTTTGAACTTCTTATTTGAATAAACATGACTCAGCATAAGAATCCACAAGTATAATTGATAAAGAAATCTCTTATTAGTAAAACGAGTTTCATACTACGGTTCGTTGCATCGTGGTGGACTCAGGATTCATCATTTATATATTGCTAGCTAATGTACCAAAATAGATAATATCATTATTTCTTCTTATAACCATTAAATGATTAAAAGAAATAAAATATCTATTCATTAGAAATCCAGAACAAAGTTCTTTCTAAAATGAAAGGTACATAAAAGCAATAACTCAAAATGAAATCCTATAGTATGTCCTCCATTGCAACAACTGCCTCATCTACAGCATTGCCCATGTAGACTACGATCTTTTCTTTTCTAAGTCGTCGGGTTTCCTGGAACCTTTGCATTTAGAATGCACATACCGTCAGTGGTTCCATATCTACACACCAGGTTCCGGCAGATAATACCACTGACTATGTTTTACGACTAAAGAAAATTTCGTACTTTCTTTGAGAGGATAATTAGACTTCCAGTACCCAGACTGTTTGCATCGAGAACTCTTGCCTCATGGCTTTCTCGTCCCATCTCGTGGTTCATGTAACTTATGACCACTGGGTTTCTTTGCTTGCTTTTCCTTTCCCCCGTTCTTGCCTTTAGGTTCGAAACCTTTGGCATTGGCTTACAAGAGCTTGCGATTTCCGTCTCAACTCGTCTAAAAGGTCAATCATCTCAAAAACGTGTTTAAGCGTTTCCTTGAATCGACTGGCCTTTATGAGTATCCTCATCGCCTCTTGTCTAGCCGCCTATGTCATGTCTAAACATCTCCTTGAGTTTGAACATGATATAAAAATCAGTCCTTTCCCCATCAGTTAAGACATTTGTAGGCTCGGGAGGACAAAGCTCACTGAGTACAAACTTGTACTCTTCAACAGTCTGGAAAATGTCTAGATCTCTATTCCAATCAATTAGATTCAAGGACCAGTGAGTTTAAAATTCCTCAAGTATCACATAAAGTGGGTTCAAAGCCATATCCTAATCTATGAGCACATATAACAACAAACAATCGATTTAATCTCCGATATTATCTCCCTAAAATAATATCATTAAACCACTAATCACATCTAAAATCCCATCAGATATGGCAAGCCACGATAGTGTGGACGTTTACCTATCCAAATGATTTAGCAATTAGATTTTCTTCGGTCGTACATCATCATTAGCGTTACTTCGATGGGAAGAATACTAAGAAGCGTACCTAAGTGTAAACCATTACTCAGTATCTAAGAAGATTGTTTGGGATACGCATATTCACCGCAAGCCACGATAGTGTGGACGTTTACGTTAACATACGCTCCTTTACTCCCTTCTATAACTGTCTACATCAATCGTTCCAAAGTCCCATTTAATGTAGCAAGCCACGATAGTGTGGAAGTTTACTACACCAAAAGACTTTTACAATTGACTCCCAATTACTTGAATCATTCAATCTTGTAAATCAAGACGCGGAGAATCATAAGTGAAACTCGAAGTTTCTAACCAGTGATTCACCATGCGAACAACCCTATCTCTCATAAAATGAGGGAGCCGAGCAGACAATCGATCCATTTCCAAGAAATGGTACGAAGGTCTCTAATTTGTGTCATCAACATGACCAAGTGGCTTTGGCTCCATTCCACTCCCCGGGGTGAGAATGAGTCGACTTGAAATCAGTTTCAGAAAGACAAATTAGGCATTGTTTGATAAACTTAATCAATGTTTCTCGTAAGAGGAATTACAAGAATTCTCCTCCAATCCCTTATCTAGATGAACTTCAAAAGTCCGTAAAAGTCACCAAGAGAACAACAATGGAGACCATGGCATTGTTTCCAATCCCTCTCCCACTTAGCTTTTTATAACAAAGGGATACGCTATCTAATGCATAATTAAATACACATAAGCATGCATACATGAAATAAAGCACATAGAATATTATCACATAATCAAAATAATACTAGAATATTATTTTCCCACTATTATGGCTTTATCGCATCTCCGTACGCATCTTCTAGTCTTCAGTCTTCGTTCTTGAATGCTCCATGTGACGGGAATATTAATTCCAATATTTAAATCTATTTATTTTTAATAAATCCAAAAGTTACTTAATTCGAGAATTAAGTCAATCGAATAAATCAAAAATAAAATTAAATATTATTAATATTTTTATTATTTTTATTTTCCTTTCTAATTCCATTAAATCTCTAGAATCCTATCCAAGACCCACTTGGAATATTCTAGAAGATTTCCATAATGAAATAAGGAAACAAAATAATTTAGGACTCCTAGTCCTTCCAAATTAATTCCTTTCTTAATCCATTAAAAATTCCATAAAGGAATAATTAAATAAGGAATAATTAATTAAGGACTTTCAAAACTTTCCAAATTAATTATTTTCTTAATCTTTTAAAAATTCCATAAAGGAATAATTAAATAAGAAAAGTAAATTAATTCCAAATTAATTCTTTTCCTAATCCATGAATATTCCATAAAAGGAATAATCAATTAGGAAGACTAAATTAATTCCAAATTTATTGGTTTCCCTAATCCATGAATATTCCTAAGAATAGAAATAATCAATAAGGAAAAATAAATTTATACTAAATTTATTCTTTTCCTATTCCATGAGAATTCCCAAAAAAAAAAAGAATACTCAAAATAGGAAAACCGAATAATTTAGGAAAGTTGAATCTCGGCGGGAGAGCACGAGATCACGAGGACCCCGCGCCACCCACCATCGATCGCCGGCCGAGAGGAGCCCCGCCGCCACCCCAGCCCACGCGCCACCTCCATTGGTGGCCGGCGTGGCCGAGGAGTCCCGCGGGCAGCCCCCACCTCGCGGTCGATCTCCATGGGATCGATCTCCATGATCGATCCCGAGTCCCTTTGTCTTCTTCGTCACACGTCTTCTCCGGCGGTCGTTTCGGCATCGATCCAACGTAAATAAATTACAATAATTTAAATACAATTATCCGGTATCGATTCTATACATGAAATCGACCATATACAATTTCCGGAAAAAGTAGAACGTAATAATAAACCTAAATTCGGTCAACCCCCGAATTTTTACTATTACAAGCATTCACCACACATAAAACGAATCTCGACATGTTCGAGAGTTTAATCAAAACATATTATGACAATAATTAACGAATTATATCTAGCCATAATAGTCGGAAACCCTGCAAGGTAGAACAATTTATCGCATATACACATGAACTAGAACCAACTCTCTGATACCAATTGTTGGAAATCGATATCCCAGGCTATTAAAATTGCGGAAATAATAACCCGATCAAAATCCCTTCGCCGGAAACCACCGCGAGCCACCACACGAGCCGGGGCCCAGCCGAACACACATCCGCGGGGAAGCCCCCGCTTGCGTGCCCTAGCCGAGCCCCCGTACGGGGCTCGCGATCGTGCTTCGCGATCGCATGGGGTTACTCACGTAACCCCACGGGGCTGCTCGTAGCAGCCCCCGCGGCGAGTCCGGCGACTCGCCGCCACCGCGTCGGAGGGTGGTCCGCCCAGCGGACCGCGATCGGGCCAGCCACGCGGCTGCCCGGCGATCGAGCCCAGCTCGATCGCGTGCCCCGGCGTCCAGCCGGGGCTCCTCCATGCACGCCCGGCGATCGAGCCCTAGAGCTTCGATCGCCACCCTCGGCGCCCAGCCGAGGGCTTGGTCCATGCGTGCGCACGATCCCCACGGGGATCCGAACCACCGCGGTCCGGTGGTCTTCGAACACCACCGCCGGTTCATCCTCGTTCCGGGGTTCGTTCGTCCCTCGGATCTTCGTTCATATGCATATACGAATTAAAGATTAAAATCATCGAGGGGGTTTTTCATGATTTTACCTTTGTTCTCGTTGTACGGAGAAACGAGATCTTTTGATGACCTTGAGATCTTCCCACGTATTCCTTGCACTAGCTCGAACGTCGGGTGGGCGACGATCTTCCGAACTCCATGGATCTCCCTCTCTACTTTCTCTCTCTAGAATTGTGATCTTCAAGTTATGAGAATAGAGAAGACCAAGTAGTGCTTTTATAGGCTACGTAGGGGATCTTAAGGAGGTGGAATATTGGGCTTCCAATATTGAAGATTAAATTGAGCCCAATGCTCAAGTCCATTAATCCTTATCAATATTAATTAATTCTATTTCCCACTATATAAAATTAATTGCACTCCCAATATTATACCATATTATATCAAATAATATTTCTCCGGTAGTATTATTTATTCCGTGTATTTAAGATATAAATATCCATGAATAAAATTAATTTATTGCTAATTAATTTATTCATCTCTTATATTCGAGACTAGTACCATTCAACCTTAATTATTATGCGGAATAAATCCACCTGCAGGGTTTACATAATAATTCCTTATGAACTCATCTCGGGGATATTATCAACCCTTACGGGATACACTTTCCCGTCAAGTATTCACGACATGGCATATATAAAATATAGTGACCCAACTTAACCGGTAATTAACCCAATAATTAAATCGGTTAATTCCTTTGGTAAATCAAAGTCACTTATATTAAATATACACACCCGCAATAATATCGGGGATTAAGAATAAAATACACTAAGACTTAAATCGATTATCGCCGGCAATCCTAATCGATAAATCTCAAGCAGATCCGCTCAATACACCAAGTGTACAAGTGTGATAAAATAATCAAGACAGATTATTTTCTCTCTCACACAACGACTATACCGATGGATTGGTCCGTGTCCATCTAGGTCGTGAGCAACCGTTCGATTAAATACGAGTAACCGATAGTATGATCTTCTGTGTGACATCGCACACCATACTAACTACAACGTATATAATCCAGGACTATAATTTGCATATATTTAATTATAAATAATTAAATGCAAATAATTGTTTATTTAATTAAATAGATTAGTGGCAATGGATCATGAGTTTCCTTTACTTAAATCTAGACATTAAGTACACAACTCCAACAAAACACGCTTGTCCCCAAGCGTGAGGTCTGATTTACCTGACTCAAGACCAAAGTGAAAAAAGAAATGAAGGAAGGAGGGGGAAACAAAACAAAGGACTTTAGCATGATCAGTACAGGGCATAGTACATACAGACAAATCAAAATTCAAGATAAGATAAAAACAAGTCAAGATTATGTTCAAGGTCTTTGGGTCACTCCCTCACAGTGTTTCTCTCTTTGTAGTGTATGGGTTTAATGACACTCATTTCTGTTGTGATTCCACTTTGCCTAAATTTGACACATTGCTGACCTGGGTTTGTTTTAACTAAGTAGAGATCTTATCAAAGGGACTTTTATTGGGTTGTAGTGTAGGCTCATATGGGTGGATTTTGAGGAGTAGGCTCTATTTGGGCAGAGGGCTTTTTGATGTTAGTCTTTTCTCTACCACTTTGTCCCTTCTTACGGGCCTTAGCACACAACAACTTATTATTATTTTTTTGCTTTTTGCTTTTTTTTTTTTTTGATTTTTTTTTTTTGCTTTTTTTTTGGAACACTATGCCTTTACTCCCTCAATTTCTCTGGCTGCCTAGGTACTGTATGGGCATAATACCAGATGGGTTTACAAAGAAATATCAATTCATGCTCAAAGGGGATAGCAACTGACAATGTTATTTATTCAAGCAAACGAAAGAAAGAAAACGCCCTAATCATTTAATCACCCAACTCAGTCAAACTACTCATCACAGCAAATAGGCAAAGGCAAGCATTGTTAGAATTCACAACAAACTCTCAAGAAAGAAATCATATAACAATGTAGGCTCAATTCTCACAGTTTGCCTAGAACAGTTCCATCATCCCTATTTCATGCATCTTAACTACAAACTTTGAGTTGTTGTATATATGTTTGCCCATATTGATCACAAAATCATGCTAACTCGATTAGAAACAGGGGTTTGCCCTTTCCCTTTCCCCCCTCACACACTTTGCCTTGGCAAAGTGTGCAAAAGTAATAAGATTGGTAGGGGCTACCCACGACCAGACTATGACTCTAAAATCGTCGGCGCACCTTCCCCCTCACACATTTTGCCTTGGGCAAAGTGTGTCAATGAAAAGATCAACCCTTGAATCAAAGGAAAACCGACTCAAAAATAAAAGAAAAAAGAAAACAATTGGGAGGGCAAATAAGGAGGAGGTAAATGCAAGGTAGAACCTGAATTAGGCACGGGCAAAGTGGGCCATTAGTGTGTTCAGCAGCTCCGCGAGGCCTTGTTACATGCTGCCTTTTCGCCTTAGGAGTTTGCCTGGAATCAGTAGCGTGAACACGTTTTCCCAGACCTTGACTTCGTTCCAGGGGTCATCCTTGCAACTTTAGGGAGCTCATCCATCTTCTAGCGTAATCTGCAGTTTGACCAAGTAGTCAGTATGTCCACACTGCTACCTTTTCACCCTCCTTGACCTGCACCTCAAAAACAAAGAAACCCTTTCCCCTTCTGGGATCAAACAAGCCATAGTCCTCCATTTGATTTATTCAAAATAAAGTAAAATATTATACAAAAAGATACCAGGTTGCCTCCCGGTCAGCGCCTTAGTTATCGTCATAGGCATGACGTGATGTATGTTCACCATTCTTCATGGAGCGAGGTTTGAGCTTCTCCTCGTTGTGCCCATAAGAAGCCTTCAGATACTTAAGTAGATCTGAAAAGTTGCTCATCATCCATCCTTGTAAAGTATCAGGAGCTTTGCCCAAACTAAATGGTATTTGCATGTTGGTGGTGGGCGTCTTCCTCTTGTCTTCTGGATGTTGGGCAAACGACTCATGGGCTTTCCTTTCTGAACTTTCGCTAGACTCATCACTGCTGCTCTCGGAGATCTTATTCACTTGTCCCAAGTAGAGATATTTGATAAGTTTGTGCAACTTCTTCAATTCTTCATCGGGTGCTTGCTCAAAGGGCGGCACCAATCTCTCCTCTGGGACAAATTTATTACTTGGGCTCGTGGGGATGAAAGTATTAGATGGTTCTAGGATTCCAATATGTAGTACCGCCTCCATTCTCTCTTCCATTTCGTTATCTTTGGCAAACTGTTCAACATTCGCCACTTTGCCCAAACCGGTTGCTATGTTTAGACCTGCTTCTCTGCCCAGACTATCAGGTGTGCCCAAATGTTCTTTTTATGATTTATTGACCTTTGCTAACCTTCCTGGAAATGGAGGTTTGATCACTATAGTTTGTGGTTTGGGCTTTGACTCCTTGATTTGGGCAGACATGTCTTCACGCTTGAAAAGTCTCTTTAGGGCTTCAAATTCTACCATATCTCGGTTTGGTCTCTTTCCCTTATCTGGAAGTATGTCTTCACTCTTCATTTGGACGGTACTTTGTTGCGCCTCTTGGGCAGATTGCTCCTCCTGGGCAGACTGCTCCTCTGTTTTCTCTTCCAATCTTGCCACAATTTGGGCAAGCTGTGATATTTGGGCATTAAGATTCTGAAATCCTTCCGCCATCTCCTTCTTGAAATTTTCGGTCTCTTGTTGAGCTTTTATGTTATCTTGTTGAGCTTTCATGTTCTCCATCATGACACGATTCACAAGCTCGGCTAGAGACGACTCTTGATTTTCATCATATTGTTGGGGTTCAAAGTATTGTTGATCGCGCTCTTGGCTTCCCTCTTGACAGTTGTCTTGCCCATACCAAAAATTCTCTTGATAACTGATTTCTGGTATGCTGGTATGGGCATACGGGTCATAGTAATCCTTTCTGCTTTGCCCAAAGCTGTTAAGTTCACATCTATCGACTGCCTTGAATGGTTCTGTGACCATATGCTTCATGAATTTCTCAATGGTGCTGCAAATTTGATCGATTTTTTTGTCAGTTGCTACGGGCATAGCAACTGTCTGTTTGGACAATTCATACTCATCTTCGCGGGATTCTTCAGCCAACTCTTTGAAGATTTTGAACGCCTCACTTGCACTTTTATTCAGAATAGAACCCCCACATGCTGCACGAATTATCATTCTCTCTTGTCCTCTTAGCCCGGATATTAAGTATTGGACCAATTCATGATCTGGTATCTGATGGTATGGGCATAGCGCTAGAATTTCTTTAAATCGAACCCAATAGTCATGGAACGATTCGTCGTTGCCCATTTTGATGTTGTAGATTCTCTTCTTTATTTGCAAGATTCGAGACATGGGGAAGTACTTCTTCAAGAATTGATGCTGCAATTATTGCCATGTTGTAATTTCGCCTCTGGGCAAACTGTACAGCCATTCTCTTGCCCCATCAGCAAGGGAGAAGGGGAAGGCTAACAGTCGAATGTATTCTGCCAGTATGCCCATAGCACGTATAGTACCACATGCCATCTCAAAGTCTTGCAAATGTCGTTGAGGGTCCTCCCATGGCATATCGCTGAATCTGGGCAAGATCTGAATAAAACTCTGCTTCATCTCCCAATCTGCAGTGATTTTGGGCAAAGTAATGCCCAGAGGTCCGAAGCTCAAATCGGTGGGGAACATCATTTCCCTCAAGGTCTGGACTACTGGTAGGTCGTACTGGTCACCCATCTCTCTTCTCTAGTCAAAAGGGTACTGCCCTCTTGCTCTTCTTTGGACTGCACGTGCTCTTTGCCCTGCTCCTCTCGTTCTGCCCTCCTTTGCCCTGTACGGTCAAGCTGGAGAAAAAAAACAAAAATCACAGGTCAAATAGCATAGAAGACTTACTGCTGGAATATTGCCTCCCCGGAAACGACGCCAATTTTGACGACGATGATTTGCTTGTCGCGGAGCAAATGCGCCGGCAAAATAAATTTATAATTCTGCCAGTACCTAACACTACAAGGTAGATAGTGGTAAGTATGTGGGGTCGGTCCCACGAGGAGGCAATTGCAATAAGTGGTCTCGGCTAGCCCAAGGGTTGTCACGTTTTAAAAAGGTTTTGATTGGTTGCTGTGGGCACAGCGGTTTTAATCAAGCTACCAAACTCAAACAATTAAATATAAACTAACTATGGCCAAACTGAACAGATAACTAACAAACGAAAATTAAATAACGGAAAACAAGCATCTGGGCATACAACGTCTTTCAGGGTCATATGGGCATACTACCGATCATTGGCACTAAGTATTTCTACCAGCGGTTTGTCAGTGGTTATAGGGTGCTTTAACAAGACAAAAGTGGTCATATTGCGTCACGCCCCCAGTTGCCCCACCCCTCATCTATCCTTACTGTGTAAAGAGAAGGCAAGCTAACGTTATGCCTAAACCCCTGGATCTGAACAATTCGATAACCTATGCGGCCAAACATGGATCTAGTTTTCCCAAACCCGCATTACCCTCTAGACAGACCCACTCGGCCAATAGCATGCCCGGAACTCCGAGTCATACGACCGCAATCACCAGCAAGTTCTAGTGCTATGGCCGCAACAATACTACAAGGTACATCTGTTGGAATTCGATGTCCCGGGTTATCAAAAATTTGCGGAAATCGATAACCCGACCGAAATCCCGTCGCCGGAAACCGATCGCGAACACCGAACGAGCTGGAGCACGACCGAGGCATCACCGCGGGCGAACCCGCGGCTAAACCCTAGCCGCGCCCCCGACCGGGGCTCGCGATCGCCGTGCATGGCGATCGCATGGGGCTGCATGGGGCAGCCCCCGGCGGTGAGTCCGGCGACTCACCGCCACCGCCAGGAGGGGCGGTCAGCCCGGCTGACCTACCGCGGCTCCAGCCGCGGTCTTCCCCCGGCGATCGATCGCCCGATCGATCGCCCGCCTCGGCCCAGCCGAGGCGCCTTCACGCGCACGCCGCCATGGAGGCGGCGGGGATCCGCCACGGCACCAGCCCGTGGCATCCCCAGCGATCGACCCTAGGTCGATCGCATGCCCCGGCGTCCAGCCGGGGCTTCCTCGCGCGGCGCACCGGCGGTCGAACCCTAGGGTTTGGCCGCCCCTTATTCGATCCCGACGGGGATCCCGGATCCCCGTATCCCGGTCTCGACGTTATACCCGGATCTTGTGTTCATGTACATATTACAATTCACATCACATACAATCATAGAGGGGGTTTTGATGATCATACCTTTGATTCGTTGTGCGGAGAAACGAAATCAAGTTGAAGACCTTTTGGATCTTTCCACGTATTCCTTGCACTCCGTTCGAACGTCGGGTGGGCGACGATCTATCGAACTCCTATGGATCTCCTTCAACTCTCTAGAATATCAAGTATGATAATCTTGTCTTATGATTTATGAAGGCCATGTAGTGCTTTTATAGGCTACGTAGGGGATCTAAAGGAGGTGGAATATTGAGCTTCCAATATTGATGATTAAATTGAGCCCACTGCCCAAGTCCATTAATCCTTATCAATATTAATTAATTTATTTTCCACTATATAAATTAATTGCACTCCCAATATTAAACCATATTATATCAAATAATATTTCTCCGGTAGTATTTATTTATTCCGTGTATTTAAGATTTAAATATCCATGAATAAAATTAATTTATTGCTAATTAATTTATTCATCTCTTTAATCCGAGACTAGTACCATTCAACCTTAATTATTGTGCGGAACGAATCCACTCATGAGGTTTACACAATAATTCCTTTTGAACTCATCTCGGGGATATTATCAACCCTTACGGGATACACTGTCCGGTCAATTATTCACGGCATGCCATATATAAAATATAGTGACCCAACTTAACCGGTAATTAACCCAATAATTAAATCGGTTAATTCCTTTGGTAAATCAAAGTCACTTATATTAAATATACACACCCGCAATAATATCGGGGATTAAGAATAAAATACACTGAGACTCGAATCGATTATCGCCGACAATCCTAATCGATGAATCTCAACGATCCGCTCAATACACCAAGTGTACAAGTGTGATAAAATAATTAAGATAAATTATTTTCTCTCTCACACAACGACTATACCGATAGATTAGTTCGTGTCCATCTAGGTCGTGAGCAACTGTTCGATTAAATACGAGTAACCGATAGTATGATCTTCTGTGTGCCCATGCACACCATACTAACTACAACGTATAAAATCCAGAACTATGGTTTGCATTTATTTAATTAATAAATAATTAAAAGCAAAAAAATTGTTCGTTAATTTAATAGATTAAATGCTATGACGGGGAGTTTACCGTTACTTAAATCTAGACATTAAGTACACAACTCCAACAATCTCCCACTTGTACTAAGGTCTAGTCATTTCCTCCAAACTCCCGGTTCCCATACTCATCACGTGCTTAAAGTGTACTTCCAAGAAGTACTATGTGAATGAGCACTCTAGGTTGCCGCTCCGAAGTTATCTTGGTGACTACTACGTCGTCTCCCTTGACGATGACTCGTATCAGGTGGTACTTGCACTATGTGTTATCATCACTTTTAGACTTATGACTTCTTCCGGTTTACCATTCACCGCTATGCAATAGCCTTTGCTAAACCAAGAGTCATATCCAAGTCTTAGAGGTTATCCCGGAACCTAACCAAAACTTCCGCTGCCTCTGAGGCTGCTATTCGGTTATGAGAGAGTCTGAGAAGCATCCTGCTTATCACTCTTTTCATATTAAAGGTTCCACCTCTTCCAAAAGTGAACACATAGCCTGATATCGACTTACACTGGCCCTTCTCTGATTTTAGATCTGAGAATGTGTAATCCAAGAAGATTTCGTCTTGCTTAATATCCAATACTTTCGCAAGTACTATTACAGCATCCGAGAATTTCTTGTCCAGATTACTTTGATATCCTCCCACTATGCAAACCGCATAGTTAATATCAGGTTCTTGTTTTTCAACATTGCATCTAAGCTTTCCACACATTCTGTCTCTGAAAAGGCAACGACCTTTCTCAGAATTATGCATGTTAAAACAAACCATAATCGTATAAGATGTCTAGGAGAAGTACAATGTTCTTATCCCTAGATCGAAAGATCTTTAAGAACACGTTCCAACTTCTTCCCAATCTTATATCCCGATTTATTTAGACAACCATTATTTTATGTCTGACAACATCTTTACATTGTTGCCAATGATAAAATGCTATCCTCATAAAATCTCCGAGAAACACCACCTTGTTTCCATTACGTCTCTAATACACCCATCGTTTTTGCCCTTTGATGAATCCATTAAATGGACTATCTCATCAATTCACAAGTTTCACGATTTGTAGCTTTGTCCCAATCCATAAATGGATTTACTAAGCTTGTATTCTAAATGATTTAGCCTCTTAACAATAAACCTTATTGTTCTTCAAGCAGGCTCATTTAGATCTAGCACCGCCCTTATGCAGAGCTAGGGATCGATTTCATCTCTACTAGATCCAGAGTCCGAACTCCTCTAGTCTTATGAACATCTTTGGTTGTCCAACAACCTCCCACTGCAATGGCGTCCCGGTGTATAACAGTAATAACAATAGGTGCAGTGTGTGGTGTACTTCTACTCGGTTTGGCTGGTTCCCAGTCTTTTGTCCTTTCTTCTCATTCCAAGGTATTAATTTTAATTCAGGCTTTGTGGTTCATCTAATAGTATTCCTCTATGAACCGAACGATAGACGTCCCTCTGGTTCATAGTACTATAGAACACACAATACTTCGTTCATCTAGGATATCCTACAACCATTCTTGTTGTATCCAGGAATATCCATAGAACATAGGTAGTTCCGAACAACTTGTTCTTCTTCCATCAGATTTCCATTTCTTATTTACAACGCACCATCTCTACACGAAGTGTATGGTGTGTCCCTTTGGGATTGAATCCCAAACTTTGATTATGCTATGCGTTATCTAGATAGGTAACGGCCTCCGCGACTAAGTCGCAGGCTCCTAATGGATATACTTTAATGGTTCCCCATATTAGCTTTGTGTCCATTGACTAGTCAAAAACACTTTGCTGTTATGGCACATTAAGTATTCTAATCCATCATCGAGTATTCTTTGAAAGAACTACTCACACCTTTCTAATTTACACATACGACTGCATATTCAATCATTTCTAATACTTGTCCGAATTCTACCTTTTACCCAGAAAGGTTTGCTTAGATGTATTATCCTCCAAATTCAATTCTCAGGTCGGAAGGTCCATTCCTTCAACCATAATTGATCAAATCAATTTCGACCTTTTGAATCTTATTTGAAAATACTACTAAGTTCAAGAATTCACAAGTATAATGATTTTAACAAAGAAATATCTAACAAGTAAAACAAGTTATAGAACGGTTTGTTGCATCGTGGTAGACTTAGGATCTATCATTCATATATTGCTTTCTAATGTACCAGAATAGATAATATCCATTATTTCTTATCAAAATCATCCAATGATTAAAGAAATAAAATATCCATTCACTAATAATAGAAATCCAGAACAAAACGTTCTTTCTAAAATAAAGGGTACATAATGCAATAATCTTGAAATGAAATCCTATTTAACTACTAAAGCAGATAAATGTCTTCCACCGCAACAGCTGCCTCCTCTACAGCTTTTGCCCGTGTAGACTCGAACTCTCCTTCTCTAAGTCGCCGGGTTTTCTGGAACCCCTGCATTTAAAATGCACATACCGTCAGTGGTTCCATATCTACACACCAGAATTCTGGTAGATAATACCGCTGACTATGTTTTTACGACTAAAGAAAAATTCGTACCTCTGAGAGGACATTCAGACTTCCAGTGTCCAGACTTGTTGCATCGGAAGCAATTGCCCTTTGGCTTTGCAGCCCCCACTCGTGGTACAACCTTCTTGACACCACTGGGTTTTCTGGCTAGCTTCCTTCTCTTGCCCCTACCTCCACCAGGCTTAAAGCCTTTGGACTTGGTAGCTACAAGCGCTAGAGACTTGCCCTTCTTGTAGATCCCCTCTGCCGCCTTCAGCTCAGTCAGGAGTTGCGCAAGAGAGTAAGATAGTTTACCCATATTATAACTCATGCGAAACTGCTCAAAGCTAGGGGTCAGAGACTGGAGTATGATGTCGACTTGCGTCTCAGCATCAATTTGAGCTCCTAGGATCTCAAGCTCATTCAACAAACCCATCATCTTAAGAACGTGCTCCCCTACGGGCGTTCCTTCAGACTGAGTAGTTGTCATGAGGACTCTCATGGCTTCTTGCCTTGCCGCACGATCTTGCTCTCCAAACATCTCCTTGAGGTTAAACATCATATCATAGGCAGTGTCCATCGACTCATGTTGGGTTTGGAGTACATTTGACATAGAAGCCAAAATATAACACCTAGCCATTTCATCAGCCTTTTTCCACTTCCGATATGCCAGTTTTTCCTCATCAGTTGAGGCAGGTGTGGGCTCAGCAGGGCATACTTCATGGAGTACAAACTTGTACTCCTCTGAAGTCAGGACAATGTCTAAATTTCTCTTCCAATCAATGTAGTTGGGTCCAGTGAGCTTATGCTCCTTGAGTATCATAGAAAGTGGGTTCAAAGCTATTCTCTAAACCTATAAGCACATTTAAACAAACAATCAATTTAATATCCGATATTATCTCCCTCAAATAATATCATTAAATTACTAATCACATCTAAAATCCCATCAGGTAAGGCAAGCCACGGTGTGTGGACGTTTACCCACCCAAATGATTTAGCAATTATATTTTCTTTGGTCATACATCATTCATAGCGGAACCTCGGTGGGAGGAATACTATAAAGCGTATCTAAGTGTAAACCATTACTCAGCACCAAAGGAAATCGTTTGGAATTGCTACATCACCGCAAGCCACGTTGTGTGGACGTTTACGACAACTTCACAACTCTTCACAATTCCTTACAACTGTCTACATCAATTAATCCAAAATCCGTCAGTATAGCAAGCCACGTTGTGTGGACGTTTACTACACTAAGAGACTTTTATAATTGACTCCCAGTTACAAGATCCATTCGATTTTCGTAAATCAAGACGCGGAGAATCATAAGTGAAACTCGAAGTTTCTAACCAGTGATTCACCATGCGAACAACCCTATCTCTCATTAGATGAGGGAGTCGAGCAGACAATCGACCCACCTTAAAAGGATGGTACGAATGTCTCTAATTTGTGTCATCCACATGACCAAGTGGCTTTGGCTCCATTCCACTCCCCGGGGTGAGAATGAGTCGACTTGAAGTCAGTTTTAGAAAGACAAATTAGGCATTGTTTGATAAACTTAATCAATGTCTCTTGTAAAAAGAATTACAAGAATTCTCCTACAATGACACATCTATATGAACTTCAAAAGTCCATAAGAGTCACCAAGAGAACAGTAATGGAGACCATGGGAATGTTTCCATCCCCTCTCCCACTTAGCTTTTTATAATAAAGGGATACGCTATCTAGTGCATAAAGTAAACACATATAGCATGCATACAAGCAATAAAGCACATAGCACATAGTCAAAATAAGCTAGAAAATTATTTTCCGACTATCATGGCTTTATTCCATCTCCGTATGCTTCTTCTAGTCTTCAGTCTTCGTTCTTGAATGCTCCATGTGACGAGAATATTAATCCCAATATTTAAATCTATTTATTTTTAATAAATCCAAAAGATACTTAATTCGAAAATTAAGTCAATCGAATAAATCAAAAATAAAATTAAATATTATTAATATTTTTATTGATTTATTTTCCTATCTAATTCTATTAAATCTCTAGAATAATCTATCCAAGTTAAACTTGGAATATTCTAGAAGACTTCTATAATAGAATAAGGAAATAAAATAAAATTAGGACTCTTCTACTTTCCAAGATTAATTAATTTCCATTACTATGAAAATTCCCATAAAATAGGAGTAATCAATTAGGAAATAAATCAATCCTAAATTAACTCTTATTCCTTTCCAATTCTATTAAATCTCTAGGATCCTATTCCAAGTAGAACTCGGAATACTCTAGAAGACTTCCATAATAGAATAAGGAATAAAATTAATTCCAATTAATTCTTTTCCTAATCCATGAGAATTCCCAAAAATAGGAAAACTCAAATAGGAAAACCGAATCAATTAGGAAAGTGAATCTTGGTAGGAGACACGAGATCACGAGGACCCCGCGCCCCCACCATCGACCCACCGCCGGGAAGCCACGCGCCGCCGCCCCCAGCCCACGCGCCACCACCACCGGTGGCCGGCGTGGCCGAGGGCCCTACGGGCTGCCTCCCTCGGGTCGATCGATCATCATGGGATCGATCCTCGTGATCGATCCCCGGTCCTCCCTCTCATCTTCTCCTTCGTCACATGAGTTCTCCGGCGGTCGTCTCGGCATCGATCCAACGTAAATAAATTACAAGAAATAAATTTACAATTCCGGTATCGATTCTATACATGAAATCGACCCTATACATTTTCCGGAAAACATAGAACAATAATAATAAATCTAAATTCGGTCAACCCCCGAATTTTTACTATTACAAGCATTCATCCACACAAAACGAATCTCGACATGTCCGAGAGTTTAATAAACGAACAATCATGGTAAATTAAATAGCAATTAATTAAACGAATAATTAACAATTAATTAAACCATGATAGTCGGAATCCCTGCAAGGTAGAACACAATTGAACACATACATGAACACGAAACCAAACGCTCTGATACCAATTGTTGGAATTCGATGTCCCGGGTTATCAAAAAATTTGCGGAAACCGATAACCCGACCGAAATCCCGTCGCCGGAAACCGATCGCGAACACCGAACGAGCCGGAGCACGACCGAGGCATCACCGCGGGCGAACCCGCGGCTAAACCCTAGCCGCGCCCCCGACCGGGGCTCGCGATCGCCGTGCAAGGCGATCGCATGGGGCTGCATGGGGCAGCCCCCGGCGGTGAGTCCGGCGACTCACCGCCACCGCCAGGAGGGGCGGTCAGCCCGGCTGACCTACCGCGGCTCCAGCCGCGGTCTTCCCCCGGCAATCGATCGCCCGATCGATCGCCCGCCTCGGCCCAGCCGAGGCGCCTTCACGCGCACGCCGCCATGGAGGCGGCGGGGATCCGCCACGGCACCAGCCCGTGGCATCCCCCGCAATCGACCCTAGGTCGATCGCATGCCCCGGCGTCCAGCCGGGGCTTCCTCGCGCGGCGCACCGGCGGTCGAACCCTAGGGTTCGGCCGCCCCTTATTCGATCCCGACGGGGATCCCGGATCCCCGTATCCCGGTCTCGACGTTATACCCGGATCTTGTGTTCATGTACATATTACAATTCACATCACATACAATCATAGAGGGGGTTTTGATGATCATACCTTTGATTCGTTGTGCGGAGAAACGAAATCAAGTTGAAGACCTTTTGGATCTTTCCACGTATTCCTTGCACTCCGTTCGAACGTCGGGTGGGCGACGATCTATCGAACTCCTATGGATCTCCTTCAACTCTCTAGAATATCAAGTATGATAATCTTGTCTTATGATTTATGAAGGCCATGTAGTGCTTTTATAGGCTACGTAGGGGATCTAAAGGAGGTGGAATATTGGGCTTCCAATATTGATGATTAAATTGAGCCCACTGCCCAAGTCCATTAATCCTTATCAATATTAATTAATTTATTTTCCACTATATAAATTAATTGCACTCCCAATATTAAACCATATTATATAAAATAATATTTCTCCGGTAGTATTTATTTATTCCGTGTATTTAAGATTTAAATATCCATGAATAAAATTAATTTATTGCTAATTAATTTATTCATCTCTTTAATTCGAGACTAGTACCATTCAACCTTAATTATTGTGCGGAACGAATCCACTCATGAGGTTTACACAATAACTCCTTTTGAACTCATCTCGGGGATATTATCAACCCTTACGGGATACACTGTCCGGTCAATTATTCACGGCATGCCATATATAAAATATAGTGACCCAACTTAACCGGTAATTAACCCAATAATTAAATCGGTTAATTCCTTTGGTAAATCAAAGTCACTTATATTAAATATACACACCCGCAATAATATCGGGAATTAAGAATAAAATACACTGAGACTCGAATCGATTATTGCCGGCAATCCTAATCGATGAATCTCAACGATCCGCTCAATACATCAAGTGTACAAGTGTGATAAAATAATTAAGATAAATTATTTTCTCTCTCACACAACGACTATACCGATAGATTAGTTCGTGTCCATCTAGGTCGTGAGCAACTATTCGATTAAATACGAGTAACCGATAGTATGATCTTATGTGTGCCCATGCACACCATACTAACTACAACGTATAAAATCCAGAACTATGGTTTGCATTTATTTAATTAATAAATAATTAAAAGCAAAACAATTGTTCGTTAATTTAATAGATTAAATGCTATGACGGGGAGTTTACCGTTACTTAAATCTAGACATTAAGTACACAACTCCAACAACATCTATGCGGTTTGCCCAATCACCAGTATCCCAGATTGTAAAGGCTCACTAGTGGCCGTCCTAGTTTGCCCAAACTCCCTGAAAATATTCCTCAACCAACTTTGCTTCGGGAACAAACCCCCAACCGGCTACTCTAGCCCCATCAACCTCTCGGTCTCAATTTGCCCAAAATCCCCCTCGATCTGCCTTTGCCCAGACGCAGATTACTAGCTATGCATAATCAAATCGAAAATAAACAAAATAAAAACAAAACAAAACATGCTGGAATTAAATCTTAAATTAAAGTACTGAGTGTCTAGAACATAAAGAAATTATTTGACGAAAATAAAAACATGAAATTGAAACGAATTCGCCCTGCTATGCCTGAAGGCCCATAACCGGCGAGAACTCGACTCCTTCTTCTTCAGCCCATCAATGGCGTTTTTCTGAATTTTTGGGTGTTGATTTTGTTGGGATATGTCCTTCGATCCTACGTGTGCAATCGATAAAGTCATAAGGTCGTCTATGGATGTTAAATGGTTATTTGATAATATTAATTGTTGGGAACAATATAATATTGATCAATTAAATCATACCTACAGGGTCACACACGGACTCAAAGATGATGTACGTTGCTTGATAAATATATTGATTTAGAATCAATATTTACGTGGAATTAATTAACATGCATGGGATGCATGGCTTGCATGGATGCATGTCACATAGTGTGACATGGCATGCCACACAAGCAAGTGGGACCACATACAATGCATAGTGGCATGTGTATGTGGCATGACCTTTCACCTCCTTTGTAACCTCTTTTGCATGTTAATGGTGCATCTTTATGCACATTAAGATGGAGGTTACAAAGAGGTGTAATGGTGTGAATAATGGTGTGTTTATATAGATGAAAATCTGATTTTCATCAAACAATTGCATTAGCCACGAAATTCCACTCAAAAAGAGAGAGAAAAGAGGTTGCTCTTGGAGAATCAACTCGATCAAGCAAGCAAGTCATCATCCGGGTTCGTGTGCAACACGTAGAGGCCGGGCCATTTGTGCGGCTTCAACATCCGGGCGATCTAGACAAGAGGAGTGACGAGGTCATTCACAAGGAGAGCTTCGAGAGGCTGATCCATGAAGGTGGTTCAATCGACTCAACACCACCTTCATCAACATCAACGAGGCACGCTACACCGGTTGTAAGTGTTCTCGTTAATCCCTATATATATATTGGATGTATATATATAAACGTGTCTATACATATAATGTGTGCCTAGATCTTCATGTTGTTTTTGTGCTATTGTTTTACACGCTTCCGCACAAACGAACAAGGTAATCGAGCGATTGGATCGACATCGAAAACCTTCAATTGGTATCAGAGCCTAGGGCTCGTGCACATGTTTTGTGTTGGACACAATTTTAAACAACATAATTGCTCTTATGTGCTTCTTTGTTGTGGTGTTGATTGCTTGTATTAGATGTAAGGTCGGCCACCGTTAGTGGTCGGGTGAATGAAATTGTCGTTTTTTACGTACGATTGGCCATAGTTTTGGAGGGCTGCGTCCCTTGGAATCTTTTGTAATAGATAGGTTTTTTCTATTCAAAAATGTATTGTTCAATGTGTAAGCAATGGATTGAATCCATGGATCGACATTGGATATCGGCTCTCCGGCGAAAACGAGAAGAAACGAAGCAAAACGAAGCAAAACGAAGCAAACCGGGGCTGCTGGAGCCAAACGGCGGGCGCCGTTTTAGCTCTGGCGGGCGCCGTTTTGATTCGGCGGGCGCCGTTTTGGAAACGACGACCGCCGAAAGCTCTTTTTTTGGGTCAGACGGGTTTTTGCCCTTTCGGCGGGCGCCGTTTTGGAAACGGCGACCGCCGGTGGTGTTCAGCGACCGCTGGTTGTAAAACGGCGGGCGCTGTTCGTGGTTTTTGGGGTAATGACTTGATTTGACCAAAATCGGCGAGCGCGGAACTGAAACGGCGGGCGCGGACCAGTCTAGAAGATGTTCAAGGCCTATTTTGTTGCTTTTAATCTTTTCGTTTGAGAGTTGTGAGGTTCTAGGGGCCTTTCGATTACGTATTTAATTGCTTTGCTAGTTATAGGATGTTTTATGTTATAAATGTTCAACTTACATATAAATACCTATGCATGCAAGTTCCCCAAATAATGAGTATAATGTCTTGTCCAAAAACATCACACTCATGAAGCCCTCGATCATAAGTTGGTAGGTCCGCCTCAGCGGGGTACTACTTGTTATCTTGGGATAAGTGGGAGTAAGGGTTAGACCTTTACACGTGAATTTGGTTTTCTCATCGATAGATCCACTGCAGGCGTGGCTATCGAGACATGAGATGAGAATGGGACTCTCATCGACCGAGAGTGATATTAGATATCATTGACATGGGTGTGTCTACCTATCTTGAAATACTTAAGTGCGGACTCAGTCGGCTTAAAGATTTACAAGATGAGGATCTCGGAATCGTTTTGTTCTAAGGGACAATGATATTGGATATCAATTGAACAAAATGAAATAAATAAGTACAATTGTTAGACAATCTTATTTGTTTACCGCTTTGTGGATGTTTACATACTTTAGTTATCTTTCTTTTATAGTTTATCATGTCAAATATCAACTCAATTCAAGTTTGGTTCAATTCTTGATTATGAAAAATTTAACAAATTTTCTTGATTCACAACGTAATTTGAGGATGGTCCTCAAATACGAAGACAAGGAAAATGTGTTAGATAACCACATCCTAAGATATCATTGAACAACAATATCATGTTCGGAGAATATGCAATGATTGAGCGGTTCGGTGTGACCAGGGTCATCGCTTCGGCTAGGCTGGAAAAATGGAAATCTATGGGATCACATGTGCAACAAATGATTGGATTATTTGTTTCAAGTGACCGCCTAGATTTTTCCTATGATGATTATTTGGCAACCGATTTCATACTTTAATCTCATGATGGTTATAATGCCTTTAGGCTAAATTTTCTATATGAATGGTTTGAAGAAATCGCTTCGTGAGCTCCACGGGATGCTCAAGGCTGTTGAGCCGGCGATAGAGAAGGACCCTAAGAGGGAAATTCTTATGATATAGGATAGGGTATTCAAAAGAGCATGGGCAAGAAGGCTACTAGGGTTCCTAGCGAATCTCAATGCGTCTACTGCAAAAGTGTTGGACACTGTTGGAAATCGATATCCCGGAATTAATAAATTTAAATAAATAAATTATCTAATTAATTCCGACCGAAATCCTTTGGAGATCGAATATCCGGGGTTGTCAAATTGCTGAACGACAACTCCAATCGAAATCCCGGTTGCCGGAAATCCGCCACGAACCATCACGCGAAGCCGGACTCAACCAAACCCTAACCACGGGGATAACCCGGGCTGTTCGGTCGAGCCCTCGTGTGGGGCTCGCGGCTGTCCTTGGCAGCCGCCTAGGGCTGCCCTTGGCAGCCCGCTGGGCATCCCAGCCACGCCCCGCTGATCGCCCTCAAGCCACGGTTGAACCGTGGCTAGTGATCAGCCCGCAGCCACCGCCGCGCGAGCGGCTGCCCCTCCGCGTGAGCGGAGGCAGCCCCGCGCGAGCGGCGCTCGGCGTCCAGCCGGGCTTCACGCCCTCGACCCATCCCGTCGATCCGTTGAGCCGCCGGCGGTCCGGTGGTCTTCGACCACCACCGCCCGGTTCAACCTCGTCTTGGGTCGCGTTCTCGGATCTTGGTTCACGATATTTTTACGATAATTAAACGATAAAATCATAAAGAGGGTTTTACGATTTACCTCGTTCTCGTTGTTCGGAAAAACGAAGAACTCAATTTGATGACCTTGAGATCTTCCCACGTATTCCTTGCACTAGCCCGGACGTCGTGTGGGCGACGATCTACCGAACTCCATGGATCCTCCTCTCTACTTTCTCTCTCTAGAATTGTGATCTTCAAGTTATGAGATATATGAGAATAGAGAAGACCATGCAGTGCTTTTATAGGCTACGTAGGGGATCTTAAGGAGGTGAAATATTGGGCTTCCAATAATAGTGATTAAATTGAGCCCAAGCCCAAATCTATTAATCCTTACTATTATTAATTAATTCTATTTTCCACTATATAAAATTAATTGCACTCCCAACATTAAACCATATTATATCAAATAATATTTCTCCGGTAGTATTATTTATTCCGTGTATTTAAGATATAAATATCCATGAATAAAATTAATTTATTGCTAATTAATTTATTCATCTCTTATTTCCGAGACTAGTACCATTCAACCTTAATTATTATGAGGAACGAATCCACCTGCAGGGTTTGCATAATAATTCCTTATGAACTCATCTCGGGGATATTATCAACCCTTACGGGGTACACTTTCCCGTCAAGTATTCACGGCATGTCATATATAAAATATAGTGACCCAACTTAACCGGTAATTGACCCAATAATTAAATCGGTTAATTCCTTTGGTAAATCAAAGTCACTTATATTAAATATACACACCCGCAATAGTATCGGGGATTAAGAATAAAATACACTGAGACTCGAATCGATTATCGCCGGCAATCCTAATCGATGAATCTCAATGATCCGCTCAATACACCAAGTGTACAAGTGTGATAAAATAATCAAGACAGATTATTTTCTCTCTCACACAACGACTATACCGATGGATTGGTCCGTGTCCATCTAGGTCGTGAGCAACTGTTCGATTAAATACGAGTAACCGATAGTATGATCTTCTGTGTGGGCCCGACACACCATACTAACTACAACGTATAGAATCCAGGACTATAATTTGCATATATTTAATTATAAATAATTAAATGCAAATAATTGTTTATTTAATTAAATAGATTAATGGCAATGGATCGTGAGTTTCCGTTACTTAAATCTAGACATTAAGTACACAACTCCAACAATCTCCCACTTGTACTAAGGTCTAGTCATTTCCTCCAAACTCTCGACTCCCATACTCATCACGTGCTTAAGTTGTACTTCCAAGAAGTACTATGTGAATGAGCACTCTAGGTTGCCGCTCTGAAGTTATCTTGGTGACTACAGCGTCGTCTCCCTCGACGATGACTCGTATCAGGTGGTACTTGCACTATGTGTTATCTTACACTTATGGACTCGTGATTTCTTACCATTTGCCATCGCACCGCTATTTACATAGCCTTTGGCAAATTAAGAATCACATCTAAGTCCCAGAGATTATCCCAGAGTTATACCAAAACTTCCGCTGCCTCTGAGGCCGCTATTTGGTTACCCATGGCAGAGTCCGAAAAGCATCGTGCTTATCACTCTTCCATGTTAAAACTCCTTCTCCTTCAATAGTGAAACACATAGCCTGATATCGACTTACACCGGTCCTCGTTCGATTAGAAATCTAAGAGAATGTAATCCAAAGGAAAAACTTGTCTGCTTCGTAGTCTAGAATAGTACTTCGAAAGTACTTTTACAGCAGTCGAATATTCCTATCCAGGATTATCTTGATATCCTCCCACTATGCTAACCGCATAGCCGATATCAGGTTCTCGTTTTCAACATTGCATTTATTAAGCTTTCCACACTCAAAGTGTAGGAAACTGCTTTCATTGCTTCTATCTCCTTTTGTGTTCCAAAACACATATCCTTAGATAGATGCATTCCGTCTCTGAAAGGTAACGAACCTTTCTCGGAATCGTGCATGTTTAAAACGAACCACAATCATTTATGTAAGATGTCCAGGAGAAGTACAATGTTCTATCTAGAGATCCAAGATCTCAAGAACATGTCCAACTTCTTCCTTTATCTTTCATAATGATTCATCTAGACAACCATCATTTTATGTCTGATAACATCTTTACATTGTTGCCAATGATAAGAGTGTCATCTACATAAAACCTCCGAGAAACACCACCTTGTTTTCCATCACGTTTCCAATACACACAATTCGTCTATGCTTTTGATGAATCCATAAAATGGACTATCTCATCAATTTGCAAGTACCACGAACTCAATGCTTTGTTTCAATCCATAAATGGATCAACTAAGCTTGTACTCTAAATGATCTCGCCTCTTAGCAATAATCCTTATTGCTCTCCAAGAAGGCACATTTAGATCTAGTACGGCCTTCATGTAGATCCAGGGATCGATTTCATGTATACTAGGTCCAGAGTCCGAAGACTCTCCCAGTCTTATGAATATCTCCGGTTGTCCCACAATCTCCCACTACAATGGCATTCCGGTGTATAAACAGTGATAACAGTAGGTGCAGTTAGTGGTGTACCGCTGGTTCTAAGTCTTAATCTTTCTCTCTCATTTCAAAGTATTACGTCACCTTGGGCTTGTGGTTCATCATATAGTCTTTCTCTAAGAACCGGGCGTTAGAACTTATAACGTCCTTCTGGTTCATAGTACTATTGAACACACATCTTTTGTTCTTCTAGGATATTCTACAACCGCATTTGAATGCGCCGTTGCTTCCAGACATATCCATAAAACATAGGTAGTTCCGTATAACTTATCTTTTACTATCTCTATAAGAGTTCCATTTCTTATTATCGACACACCATTTCTACACAACAGTGTATGGTGTAGTCATTTGGGATCAAATCCCAATCTCTGATCAGTATGCCATGCATTCCTCAGACAGGTACTTGCCTCCGCGATCAAATCGCAGGCTACAAATGGATATACCTTGATGGCTCTCCACAATTGCTTAGTGTCCATTGACTTGTCAAAACACTTGCTTTTGTGGCACATCAGGTATTCTAATCCATTTTTCGAGTAATCATAAAATGAAGTACTCATACCTTATTGTCTGAGTAGCCATAGGTCTGCATACATCAGAGTCAATCAATTCTTATACTTGTCCGGATCTTACATCTTATATCCATAAAGGATTGCTTAGTCATATTATCTTCCAAATTAGATTCTTAGGTCGGAAGGTCCACTCCTTCAACATAATTGATCAAAATATCAATTTTCGACCCTTGAACTTCTTATTTGAATAAACATGACTCAGCATAAGAATCCACAAGTATAATCGATTTAATAAAGAAATCTCTTATTAGTAAAACGAGTTTCATGCTACGGTTCGTTGCATCGTGGTGGACTTGGGATTCATTATTTATATATTGCTAGCTAATGTACCAAAATAGATAATATCCTTATTTCTTCTTATAACCATCAAATGATCAAAAGAAATAAAATATCCATTTATTAGAAATCCAGAACAAAGTTCTTTCTAATATGAAAGGTACATAAAAGCAATAACTCAAAATGAAATCCTATAAAATGTCCTCCACTGCAATTGCTGCCTCCTTACAACATTGCCCATGTAGACTACGATCTTTTCTTCTCTAAGTCGTCGGGTTTCCTGGAACCCTTGCATTAAAAATGCACATACCGTCAGTGGTTCCATATCTACACACCAGGTTCCGGTAGATAATACCACTGACTATGTTTTATGACTAAAGAAAATTTCGTACTTCCTTTGAGAGGATAATCAGACTTCCAGTACCCAGACTGTTTGCATCGAGAGTTCTTGCCTCACGGCTTTCTCGTCCCATCTCGTGGTTCATGTATGACCACTGGGTTTCTTTGCTTGCTTTTCCTTTCCCCCGATTTTGCCCTTAGGTTCGAAACCTTTGGCATTAGCTACAAGAGCTTGCGATTTCCGTCTAAACTCGTCTAAAAGGTCAATCATCTCAAAAACGTTTTTAAGCGTTTCCTTGAATCGAATGGCCTTTATGAGTATCCTCATCGCCTCTTGTCTAGTCTCTACGTCATGTCTAAACATCTTGAGTTTTGAACATGATATTAAAATCAGTCCTTCCCTCATTAGTTAAGACATTTGTAGGCTCGGGAGAACAAAGCTCACTGAGTACAAACTTGTACTCTCTAACAGTTTGGGCAATGTCTAGATCTCTATTCCAATCAATACATTTAGGGACCAATGAGTTTAATGAAGGTACCGGTATACCGATCCGATCGATATACCGTGTGTGCGGAAGCGTGTAAAGCAATAGATCTACTATGCCATGATCTTAGTGCACACTTAATGTGTATAAGAACACATATAAACATATATATACACATCCAATATATATATATATAAGGTTCAACGATTACTTACTTATGGTGACGAAGTGATTCGTTGATGTCGTTGAGGTGGTGTTGAGTAGATTGAACCACCTCAAATGGATCAGCCTCTCGAAGCTCTCCTTGTGAATGACCTCGTCACTCTTCTTGTCTAGATCGCCCGGATGTTGAAGCCGCACAAATGGCCCGGCCTCTACGTGTTGCACACGAACCCGGATGATGACTTGCTTGCTTGATCGAGTTGATTCTCCAAGAACAACCTCTTTTCTCTCTTTCACTTGTGAATTTCGTGGGTGGTGATTAAGTGATTGTGAAAAATCAGATTTTCACTACTTAATACCTTCATTTCCATCTCCATTACCCTCTTGTAACCCCCATAATGAATATGCACCATTATATCACATAATGGGTGGGTAATGGGGAGATGAAAGGTCAAGTACACATCACTATGCCACAATGGCATAATATGTGGTCTCTCTTGCTTGTGTGGCATGCCATGTCACACTATGTGACATGCATCCATGCAAGCCATGCAATGCATCCCATGCATGCATATAAATTCACGTAAATATTGATTCTAAATCAATATAATTAACAAGCATCGTACATCATCTTCGAGTCCGTGTGTGACCCTGTAGGTATGATTTATTGATCAATATTATATTGTTCCCAACAATTTAATATTATCAAATAATCATTTAACATCCATAGACGACCTTATGACTTTATCGATTGCACACGTAGGATCGAAGGACATATCCCAACAATCTCCCACTTGGCCTTCAGAGCCAGTGTGCTGCCAACTTCCTTTTGTCACTTTATGTCTAAGTTTGAACTTGAGGCAAGACTCGAGTCATCCTCAATCGGTTCAAACCTTTCTTGGACTTTGAGACAGACTGTAAAACCAGATTTATCACTATGATACGAATCTGGACGTGGCCACGTATTTTCCACAGTCTCGACTCTCCAAGTGGCCGGTAAGACATGTATCCCATTATAAAAAATGGAGGACAATCCCATCTTGTCAATCCAAGCTCTCCCACTTGCTTCCTGATATACCCAATAACAAGTTTTATAACCTCCTTTTACGAAAGGCGTTTACTTGTATCAAAGTACACCATTTCACAATGGAATTACTCTGGACTACTCAGGTCAGAGGAAATTGCTCGACAGTCAATGAAATAGTATTATGACTCAAAATCTTAAATACTATTCCAGTCGGGTCTGTTCGATCATTAGCTCCCAGCTAATATCTATGTAATTGTACTCGATGTCCCACATCACTAGCCCATGAAGCGGCGCTATAGTACACATTACAAACTAGTTCATTGTATTATCGGTTTGTCCGTACTCGATTATACGAACCAGGAACAACTATATGATTTAAGTATATCAGTTCAACCATTGGGACTTCATTATGCGGTAAGTCGACCTCATAACCCAATTGATATCACTTAATCATTTGGACAATTCATATAAATTAAACCATATTTATATGAAGAAACATGTATTATACATATGAGTGAATGTTTACCAAATCTCCAAAAGTATCTAATACAGTAATAGAAATCACAACCCATCTCTAAGATGTTTGATCTCTATTGCAGTCGTGAAAGCCTCAAGCTTAAACTGCTGGAGAGGTTTAGAACGCGGGTTTGCAACCTTACCAAAAGTTGCAACTTTATTATCTCGATGTCTCCACAAAACTATCTCCCAGATAATGTGGAACTTCCTGAGCACCAGTTTTAGACTTGTGGTGCTTCCTAGCTCATTGGCTTGCGCGATAACTCTACTATAAATAGAGAACTATCGGATGGGCTGAGCTAGTTACGCCACCTAGTTCATTCAAGAACTTTCAAATCTTAACTGCCAACATTACTGCATCCAATGCAATACTGTGCTCAGCTTCTGTAGTTTAATCAGCTATATTGCATTGCATGGAACTATTCCAGCAAATTTCACCTCTAACTAGACAAAAGATATAACCAGATTAAAATCGGAAATTATCTTAGTCTGTTTTGAAGTTAGCATTCAAACAGCTTGTTAATATCAACTCTTTTTGTCTTCCAAAGACAACAAAATATTCTTTTGTCCATCTAAGATACATAAGAATACTCTTGGCCGCAGTCTAATGCGTCTCACCTGGGTTTCCTTGAAACCGAATCGTCATGCTCAAAGCATACAATACGTCCAGTCGTGTACATATCATGGCGTACATTATAGACCCTATTGCCGAAGCATAAGGAATGTTTTACATCCTCTTTTGCTCATCAAGTACCGTAGGGCCTTGCATCTTGCTAAGTGATGTGCCATGACTCATTGGAATGAGACCCTTTCTGGCGTCTTTCATTCTGAACTTATCAAGCACCTTATCAATATAGGTCGCTTTACTAAGTCCAAACATCCTTTTCGATCTGTTCCGACAGATCTTGATGCCCAATATGTACTGTGCTTCTCCAAGATCCTTTATTGAAAACCATCTTCCTAGCCATTCTTTAAAAGAATTAAGCATAGGAATATTGTTTCCAATAAGGAGTATGTTATCGACATACAACACAATGAATACAATGTAACTCCCACTGATCTTCTTGTAAAACAAGACTCTTCCGAGTTCCTCTGAAATCCAAAACCCAGTATGGATTCATTGAACTGAAGATTGCTACTCTGATATGCATTCTTTATTCCATAAATAGAACTATAAGCTTGCATAATTTCTCAGCCTTATTATGATCGATAAAACTCTTTGGCTGTGTTAAAACACAGCCTCTTCTAGAATCCAATTCAAGAAGTTAGTTTTAACATCCAATATTACCATAACTCATTATCAAGATGAGTAGTAATGGCTAAGATAATCTGAATGATCTAATCAAAGCAATTGGTGAAAGTTTTTCCATAATCCACCTCGTGAATAAAACTTTTACCATCAACCTTGCTTTGAAAACCCTAGGTTTTCCATCTGTCTGTTTAGATCTTAAAGATCTATTAGCATTCATTGGGTCTAACCCCGTGATGCAAATATATCAAGTTCCAAACTTGATTATCAGTTATTGATATCATCTCAAATTTCATGGCACCATGCCAATTTTCAGTAGCTGGACTCGTCATAGCTTGGAATTAGGTCGAAGGTTCACCGCTTTCCAAAAGCATGAATTCATATCTCTCATTGGTCACAATATCTAAGTATTTGAATAATAGAGATAGATTTATTCCTTTCGGACCTACGAGGGCTGGTATGGCTTCCAAAACCATAAGAATACTCTCAACCCAGTCTTGAGTATTCTTGATTGGTTGTTTCACTTGAACCTCGTTCAAGACAACCGATCTCCCACTGAATTTCTAGGAAAGATAACTCTTTTCAAGAAAATCACTATCTCGAGCAACAAAATATTGTTCTCAAATAGATCGTAGAAGTTGTACCCTCGAGTTTCTTATGGATACCATAATAAACTTTTATCCCATTTGAGTTCAAGCTCTATAGAGATAAATCTCGTCAGAGAAGCTTTTAGAACCTCAAATTTTGATGAAAACAATTTAGGGACCCTCCCTTTCCATACCTAGTATGGTGTCTTATCAACAGCTTTTGACAGCGTCCTATTCAGTGTATAAGTTGAAGTCAAGAATTGTGTGTTCCCAAAAGAGACCAGTAGTTCATTTAGACCTCTCATCGAATGGTCGAACTATATCTAATATAGTTTGTTTTCTCTTTTCCGAAACATAACCTTCATGTGCTTGTGAACTAATAAGTTCCACATACATCAGTACGTATCATCCCTGATTACTCACATGTTCTCCTTTCTCCAAGAAAGATGACATTGTTATCTTTTCAATCACACATCATTCACATGTATCAAATGACTCCAAGTCAAATGATTCTAAAATTCCTTCTTAAAGAAGCTTCGTTACATGTTTAGATTTTGATTTGATCTAATCAACAATGTTTCAGTTATGTCTCATTGATACTTATTCGATTTGGCCTTTGGTCTTAATGATATATATGATTTGTCAAGTTTAAAGTATACATAAACAATATAATAATCGTACCAAAACAAAGAATAATTCACAATTAAAATAGTTACCAAACTATTTAATAGTGAAAAACTAATCCATCAGTATCTAATACTGAACCAATATTCATTGTTTATTGAAGGTACTAAATTACATAGTTATAATACTAAAACAGGGCCCTAAGGCAAAACAACATCATATGATCATACGGCTAATGCAGCGACCTTCGCTCCATTTCTTGCCCGTAGATCGACATCTCTATTCACCAAACTTATACTTCTATGTAGTTCCTCCACATAAAATGTGAGAACCCCATTTGGCATCCAATACCCAAGAAGTATAATTTGTGAAGTTTAATGTCTATATCATTAATACTTGAAGATGAAGCAACCCCGTTCTTCACATCTTCTTTGAACTTTTGGCAAATTCAATTATTCCCAATAATTGAATCTCATTCAAATTTCCATTCAAAATTATCTCAATGTCAAAACGTGATAAATCGTAAGTGAAAAATTGAAGTTTTCTAACCAGCGATATTATCATGCAATTGAAGCCCTATCTCTCATAAAATATGAGGGAGCCAACCAGACAATCGATTCACGCCATCCAATGGCTCGAAAGTCTCTAATTTGTGTCATTGATGAACTTAAGTGTTTTGGATTAAATCACTCCCCGAGGTGTAAATAATCCTAACCTTATAATCCATCAAATGAAAGACAAATTAGGCATTTGTTTTGAAATTGAATAAAATATGAACTTTTATATGTTTGCAAGTAGTGTCCAACACTTTTGCAGTAGACGCATTGAGATTCCCTAGGAACCCTAGTAGCCTTCTTGCCCATGCTCTTTTGAATACCCTATCCTATATCATAAGAATTTCCCTCTTAGGGTCCTTCTCTATCGCCGGCTCAGCAGCCTTGAGCATCCCGTGGAGCTCACGAAGCGATTTCTTCAAACCATTCATATGGAAAATTTAGCCTAAAGGCATTATAACCATCATGAGATTGAAGTATGAAATCGGTTGCCAAATAATCATCATTGGAAAATTTTAGGTGGTCACTTGAAACAATTAATCCAATCATTTGTTGCACATGTGATCCCATAGATTTCCATTTTTCCAGCCTAGCTGAAGCGATGACCCTGGTCACACCGAACCGCTCAATCATTGCATATTCTCCGAACATGATATTGAGTTGTTCAATGATATCTTAGGATGTGGTTATCTAACACATTTTCCTTGTCTTCGTATTTGAGGACCATCCTCAAATTACGTTGTGAATCAAGAAAATTTGTTCAATTTTTCATAATCAAGAATTGAACCAAACTTGAATTGAGTTGATATTTGACATGATAAACTATAAAAGAAAGATAACTAAAGTATGTAAACATCCACAAGGCAGTAAACAAATAAGGTTGTCTAACAATTGTACTTATTTATTTCATTTTGTTCAATTGATATCCAATATCATTGTCCCTTAGAACAAAACGATTCCGAGATCCTCATCTTGCAAATCTTTAAGCCGACTGAGTCCGCACTTAAAGTATTTCAAGATAGGTAGACACACCCATGTCAATGATATCTAATATCACTCTCGGTCGATGAGAATCTCATTCTCATCTCATGTCTCGATAGCCACGCCTGCAGTGGATCTATCGATGAGAAAACCAAATTCACGTGTAAAGGTCCAACCCTTACTCCCACTTATCCCAAGATAACAAGTAGTACCCCGCTGAGGCGGACCTACCAACTTATGATCGAGGGCTTTAGGGGTGTGATGTTTTGGACAAGACATTATACTCATTATTTTGGGAACTTGCATGCATAGGTTTGTTTATATGTAAGTTGAACATTTATAACATAAAACAACCTATAACTAGCAAAGCAAATAAATACGAAATCGAAAGGCCCCTAGAACCTCACAACTCTCAAACGAAAAGATTAAAATAACAACAAAAGCCTTGAACATCTTCTGGACTGGTCTTCGCCCTCCGTTTTAGTTCCGTGCCCTCCGATTTTGGTCAAATCTATTCCGTACCCATAAAACCACGAACAGCGCCCGCCGTTTCACAACCAGCGGTCGCTGAACACCACCGGCGGTCGCCGTTTCCAAAACGGCGCCCGCCGAAAGGTCCGGGAACAATCTGCCAAGAAAAAGGGCTTGTGGCGGTCGCCGTTTCCAAAACGGCGCCCGCCGAAACAAAACAGCGCCCGCTGGAGCTACAACGGCGCCCGCCGTTTGGCTCCAGCAGCCCGGTTTTGTCCGCTTTGCTTCGTTTTGCTTCGTTTCTTCTCGTTTTCGCTAGAGAGCCGAGATCCTCCATCGAACCATGGACTAAGTCCATCGCTTACAATTAGTACAATACAAATATAATAGAAAAACCTATCTATTACAAATGATTCCAAGGGACGCAGCCCTCAAAAGACTATGGCCAATCGAAACGTAAAAAACGACGAAATCATTCACCCGACCACTAACGGTGGCCGGCCTTACATCTAATCACATAGATTCAAATAAACAAATAATCCAATTATGTTGATTTAACCATTGTTTCCAACACAAAAGTGTGCACGAGCCCTAGGCTCTGATACCAATTGAAGGTACCGGTATACCGATCCGATCGATATACCGTGTGTGCGGAAGCGTGTAAAGCAATAGATCTACTATGCCATGATCTTAGTGCACACTTAATGTGTATAAGAACACATATAAACATATATATACACATCCAATATATATATATAAGGTTCAACGATTACTTACTTATGGTGACGAAGTGATTCGTTGATGTCGTTGAGGTGGTGTTGAGTAGATTGAACCACCTCAAATGGATCAGCCTCTCGAAGCTCTCCTTGTGAATGACCTCGTCACTCCTCTTGTCTAGATCGCCCGGATGTTGAAGCCGCATAAATGGCCCGGCCTCTACGTGTTGCACACGAACCCGGATGATGACTTGCTTGCTTGATCGAGTTGATTCTCCAAGAACAACCTCTTTTCTCTCTTTCAATTGTGAATTTCGTGGGTGGTGATTAAGTGATTGTGAAAAATCAGATTTTCACTACTTAATACCTTCATTTCCATCTCCATTACCCTCTTGTAACCCCCATAATGAATATGCACCATTATATCACATAATGGGTGGGTAATGGGGAGATGAAAGGTCAAGTACACATCACTATGCCACAATGGCATAATATGTGGTCTCTCTTGCTTGTGTGGCATGCCATGTCACACTATGTGACATGCATCCATGCAAGCCATGCAATGCATCCCATGCATGCATATAAATTCACGTAAATATTGATTCTAAATCAATATAATTAACAAGCATCGTACATCATCTTCGAGTCCGTGTGTGACCCTGTAGGTATGATTTATTGATCAATATTATATTGTTCCCAACAATTTAATATTATCAAATAATCATTTAACATCCATAGACGACCTTATGACTTTATCGATTGCACACGTAGGATCGAAGGACATATCCCAACATTTAATTCCTCAAGTATCACATAAAGTGGGTTCAAAGCCATATCCTAATCTATGAGCACATATAACAACAAACAATCGATTTAATCTCCGATATTATCTCCCTCAAATAATATCATTAAACCACTAATCACATCTAAAATCCCATCAGGTAAAGCAAGCCATGTTCGTGTGGACGTTTACCCACCCAAATGATTTAGCAATTAGATTTGCTTCGGTCGTACATCATTATAGCGTTACTTCGTTGGGAAGAATACTATAAAGCGTACCTAAGTGTAAACCATTACTCAGTATCTAAGAAGATTGTTTGGGACACGTATATTCACCGCAAGCCACGTTCGTGTGGACGTTTACGTTAACATACGCTCCTTTACTCCCTTCTATATCTGTCTACATCAATCGTTCCAAAATCCCATTCAATGTAGCAAGCCACGTTCGTGTGGACGTTTACTACACCAAAAGACTTTTACAATTGACATCCAATTACTTGAATCATTTAATCTTGTAAATCAAAACGCGGAGAATCATAAGTGAAACTCGAAGTTTCTAACCAGTGATTAACCATGCGAACAACCCTATCTCTCATAAAATGAGGGAGCCGAGCAGACAATCGATCCACCTTCAAAAGGATGGTACGAAGGTCTCTAATTTGTGTCCTCGACATGACCAAGTGGCTTTGGCTCCATTCCACTCCCCGGGGTGAGAATGAGTCGACTTGAAATCAGTTTTGGAAAGACAAATTAGGCATTGTTTGATAAACTTAATCAATGTTTCTCGTAAAAGGAATTACAAGAATTCTCCTCCAATGACTTGTCTAAACGAACTTCAAAAGTCCATAAAAGTCACCAAGAGAACAGCAATGGAGACCATGGATATGTTTCCATACCCTCTCCCACTTAGCTTTTTACAATAAAGGGATACGCTATCTAATGCATAATTAAATACACATAAGCATGCATACATGAAATAAAGCACATAGAATATTATCACATAATCAAAATAATTACTAGAATATTATTTTCCGACTATTATGGATTTATCGCATCCCCGTACGCATCTTCTAGTCTTCAGTACTATCTTCGTTCTTGAATGCTCCATGTGACGGGAATATTAATTCCAATATTTAAATCTATTTTTTTTTAATAAATCCAAAAGATACTTAATTCGAAAATTAAGTCAATCGAATAAATCAAAAATTAAATTAAATATTGTTAATATTTTTATTTATTTTATTTTCCCTTTCTACTTCATTAAATCTCTAGAATAATCTATCCAAGACCCACTTGAAATATTCTAGAAGACTTCCATAATGAAATAAGGAAATAAAATAATTTAGGACTTCTAGTCCTTCCAAATTAATTTCTTTCCTAATCCATTAAAAATTCCATAAAGGAATAATTAAATAAGGAAAAATTAATTTAGGACTCCTAAACTTTCCAAATTAATTATTTTCCTAATCCATTATAAATTCCATAAAGGAATAATTAAATAGGAAAAATAAATTAATTTATAAATTTATTCATTTTCCTAATCTATGAAAATTCTCAAGAATAGGAATAATCAATAATGAAAAATAAATTTATTCTAAATTTATTCTTTTCCTATTCCATGAGAATTCCCAAATATAGGAATACTCAAAATAGGAAATCCGAATAATTTAGGAAAGTTGGATCTTGCCGGGAGAGTACGAGATCACGAGGACCCCGCGCCCCACCTCCATCGCCGGCTGAGAGAGCCACCGCCACCGCCCAGCCGATCAGCCGCCGTCGCCGGCGACATCACGGCCGAGAAGGCCGCGGGCAGCCCCCTCCCCCTTCGATCGATCCTTCCTTCGGGGATGATCATGGATGATCGATCCCCGGAATCCTCCCTCTCTATCGTCTCCTCCGTCACATTTTTCCGGGCGTCGTTTCGGAATCGATCCAACGTAAATAAATTACAAATTTATTACTACGCTATCCGGTATCGATTCTCTACGTGAAAACGACCTCAAACAATATCCGGAAAAATTAAGAACAAGCATTCACCACACAAGAACGAATATTGACATCACCGAGAGTTTAATAATCAAGAGAAATATTATGACATTAATTAACAATAATTAAATCTAGCCATAATAATCGGAAACCCTGCAAGGTAGAACAATTTATCGAAAAATACCATGAACTAAAACCAACGCTCTGATACCAATTGTTGGAAATCGATATCCCGGAATTAATAAATTTAAATAAATAAATTATCTAATTAATTCCGACCGAAATCCTTTGGAGATCGAATATCCGGGGTTGTCAAATTGCGGAACGACAACTCCAATCGAAATCCCGGTTGCCGGAAATCCGCCACGAACCATCACGCGAAGCCGGACTCAACCAAACCCTAACCACGGGGATAGCCCGGGCTGTTCGGTCGAGCCCTCGTGTGGGGCTCGCGGCTGTCCTTGGCAGCCGCCTAGGGCTGCCCTTGGCAGCCCGCTGGGCATCCCAGCCACGCCCCGCTGATCGCCCTCAAGCCACGGTTGAACCGTGGCTAGTGATCAGCCCGCAGCCACCGCCGCGCGAGCGGCGGTCCAGCCGCGCGAGCGGCTGCCCCTCCGCGTGAGCGGAGGCAGCCCCGCGCGAGCGGCGCTCGGCGTCCAGCCGGGCTTCACGCCCTCGACCCATCCCGTCGAGCCGTTGAGCCGCCGGCGGTCCGGTGGTCTTCGACCACCACCGCCCGGTTCAACCTCGTCTTGGGTCGCGTTCTCGGATCTTGGTTCACGATATTTTTACGATAATTAAACGATAAAATCATAAAGAGGGTTTTACGATTTACCTCGTTCTCGTTGTTCGGAAAAACGAAGAACTCAATTTGATGACCTTGAGATCTTCCCACGTATTCCTTGCACTAGCCCGGACGTCGTGTGGGCGACGATCTACCGAACTCCATGGATCCTCCTCTCTACTTTCTCTCTCTAGAATTGTGATCTTCAAGTTATGAGATATATGAGAATATAGAAGACCATGTAGTGCTTTTATAGGCTACGTAGGGGATCTTAAGGAGGTGAAATATTGGGCTTCCAATAATAGTGATTAAATTGAGCCCAAGCCCAAATCTATTAATCCTTACTATTTTTAATTAATTCTATTTTCCACTATATAAAATTAATTGCACTCCCAATATTTAACCATATTATATCAAATAATATTTCTCCGGTAGTATTATTTATTCCGTGTATTGAAGATATAAATATCCATGAATAAAATTAATTTATTGCTAATTAATTTATTCATCTCTTATTTCCGAGACTAGTACCATTCAACTTTAATTATTATGCGGAACGAATCCACCTGCAGGGTTTGCATAATAATTCCTTATGAACTCATCTCGGGGATATTATCAACCCTTACGGGATACACTTTCCCGTCAAGTATTCACGGCATGTCATATATAAAATATAGTGACCCAACTTAACCGGTAATTGACCCAATAATTAAATCGGTTAATTCCTTTGGTAAATCAAAGTCACTTATATTAAATATACACACCCGCAATAGTATCGGGGATTAAGAATAAAATACACTGAGACTCGAATCGATTATCGCCGGCAATCCTAATCGATGAATCTCAATGATCCGCTCAATACACCAAGTGTACATGTGTGATAAAATAATCAAGACAGATTATTTTCTCTCTCACACAACGACTATACCGATGGATTGGTCCGTGTCCATCTAGGTCGTGAGCAACTGTTCGATTAAATACGAGTAACCGATAGTATGATCTTCTGTGTGGGCCCGACACACCATACTAACTACAACGTATAGAATCCAGGACTATAATTTGCATATATTTAATTATAAATAATTAAATGCAAATAATTGTTTATTTAATTAAATAGATTAATGGCAATGGATCGTGAGTTTCCGTTACTTAAATCTAGACATTAAGTACACAACTCCAACAGACACTACTTGCAAACATATAAAAGTTCATATTTTATTCAATTTCAAAACAAATGCCTAATTTGTCTTTCATTTGATGGATTATAAGGTTATGATTATTTACACCTCGAGGAGTGATTTAATCCAAAACACTTAAGTTCATCAATGACACAAATTAGAGACTTTCGAGCGATTGGATGGCGTGAATCGATTGTCTGGTTGGCTCCCTCATATTTTATGAGAGATAGGGCTTCAATTGCATGATAATATCGCTGGTTAGAAAACTTCGATTTTCACTTACGATTTATCACGTTTTGACATTGAGATAATTTTGAATGGAAAATTCGAATAAGAGTCAATTATTGAGAATAATTGAACTTGCCCAAAGTTCAAAGAAGATGTGAAGAGCGGGGTTGCTTCATCTTCAGGTATTAATGTTATAGACATTAAACTTCACAAATTCTACTTCTTGGGTATTGGATGCCAAACGTAGTTCTCACATTTGTATGTGGAGGAACTACATAGAAGTATAAGTTTGGTGAGTAGAGATGTCGATCTACGGGCGAGAAATGGAGCGAAGGTCGCTGCATTAGCCGTATGATCATATGATGTTGTTTTGCCTTAGGGCCTTGTTTTAGTATTATAATTATGTAATTTCGTAGCTTCAATAAACAATGAATAATTGTTCAGTATTGGATATTGATCGATTAGTTTTTCACTAATTAAATAGTTTGATAACTATTTTAATTGTGAACTATTCTTTGTTTTGGTACAATTATTACATTATTTATGTATACTTTAAACTCAACAAATCATATATAACATTAACACCAAAGGTCGAATCGAATAAGTTTCAATGAGACCTAATTGTAAAATTGTTGATTAGATCAAAATCTAAACATGTAACGAATCTTCTTTTAGAAGGCATTCTAGAATCATTTGACTTGGAGTCATTTGATACATGTGAATGATGTTTGATGGACAAAGATAACAATGTCATCTTTCTTGGAGAAAGGAGAACATGTGAGTGATTAATTAGGGATGATCCATACTGATGTATGTGGAACCTATCAGTTCACAAGCACATGAAGGTTATGTTTCGGAAAAGAGAAAACAAACTATATTAGATATAGTTCGACCATTCGATGAGAGGTCTAAATGAACTACTGGTCTCTTTTGGGAACACACAATTCTTGACTTCAACTTATACACTGAATAGGACGCCGTCAAAAGCTGTTGATAAGACACCATACTAGGTATGGAAAGGGAGGGTCCCTAAATTGTTTTCATCAAAATTTGAGGTTCTAAAAGCTTCTGTGACGAGATTTATCTCTATAGAGCTTGAACTCAAATGGGATAAAAGTTTCTTTATGGTATCTATAAGAAACTCGAGGGTACAACTTCTACGATCTATCTGAGAACAATATTTTGTTGCTCGAGATAGTGATTTTCTTGAAAAGAGTTATCTTTCCTAGAAATTCAGTGGGAGATCGGTTGTCTTGAACGAGGTTCAAGTGAAACAACCAATGATGAATACTCAAGACTGGGTTGAGAGTATTCTTATGGTTTTGGAAGCCATACCAGCCCTCGTAGGTCCGAAAGGCATAAATCTATCTCTATTATATTGTGACCAATGAGAGATATGAATTCATGCTTTTGGAAAGCGGTGAACCTTCGACCTAATTCCAAGCTATGACGAGTTCAGCTACTGAAAATTGGCATGGTGCCATGAAATCTGAGATGATATAAATATCTGATAATCAAGTTTGGAACTTGATATAATTGCATCACAGGGTTAGACCCAATGAATGCTAATAGATCTTTAAGATCTAAACATACAGATGAAAACCTAGGGTTTTCAAAGCAAGTTTGATGGTAAAAGTTTTATTCACGAGGTGGATTATGGAAAAACTTTCACCAGTTGCTTTGATTAAATCATTCAGATTATCTTAGCCATTGCTACTCATCTTGATAATGAGTTATGGTAATATTGGATGTTAAAACTAACTTCTTGAATTGGATTCTAGAAGAGAATGTGTTTTGACACAGCCAAAGAGTTTTATCGATCTTAATAAGGCTGAGAAATTATGCAATCTTATAATTCCATTTATGGAATAAATCAAAGCATATTGGAGTAGCAATCTTCAGTTCAATGAATCCATACTGGGTTTTGGATTTCAGAGGAACTCGGAAGAGTCTTGTTTTACAAGAAGAACAGTGGGAGTTACGTTGTATACATTGTGTTGTATGTCGATGACATACTCCTTATTGGAAACAATGTTTCTATTCTATTAAAGAATGGCTTGGATATTGTTTTTCAATAAAGGATCTTGGAGAAGCACAGTACATATTGGGCATCAAGATCTGTCGGAACAGATCGAAAAGGATGTTTGGACTTAGTAAGCGACCTATATTGCTAAGGTGCTTGATAAGTTCAGAATGAAAGACGCCAGAAAGGGTTTCATTCCAATAACTAATGGCACATCTCTTAGCAAGATGCAATGTCCTACGGGACCTGATGAGCAAAAGAAGATGAAAACATTCCTTATGCTTCGGCAATAGGATCTATAATGTACGCTATGATATGTACACGACTGGTCGTATCGTATGCTTTGAGCATGACGATTCGGTTTCAAGGAAACCCATGTGAGGCTCATTAGACTGCGGCCAAGAATATTCTTATGTACCTTAGATGTACTAAAGAATATTTTGTTGTCTTTGGAAGAAAAAAAGAGTTGATATTAACAAGCTGCTTGAATGCTAACTTCAAAACAGACTAAGATAATTTCCGATTTTAATCTGGTTATATCTTTTGTTTGGTTAGAGGTGAAATTTGCTGGAATAGTTCCATGCAATGCAATATAGCTGATTAAACTGTAGAAGTTGAGCACAGTATTGCATTGGATGCAGTAATGTTGACAGTTAAGATTTGAAAGTTCTTGAATGAACTAGGTGGCGTAGCTGGCTCAGCCCATCCGATAGTTCTCTATTTATAGTAGAGTTATCGCGCAAGCCAATGAGCTAGGAAGCACCACAAGTCTAAAACTGGTGCTCAGGAAGTTCCACATTATCTGGGAGATAGTTTTGTGGAGACATCGAGATAATAAAGTTGCGACTTTTGGTAAGGTTGCAAACCCGCTTTCTAAACCTCTCTAGCAGTCTAAGCTTAAAGCTTTCACGACTGCAATAGAGATCAGACATCTTAGAGATGGGTTGTGATTTCTATTACTGTATTAGATACTTTTACAGATTTGGTAAACATTCATTCATATGTATAATACATATTTCTTCATATAAATATGGTTTAATTTATATGAATTGTCCAAATGATTAAGTGATATCAATTGGGTTATGAGGTCGACTTACCGCATAATGAAGTCCCAATTGTTGAACTGATATACTTGAATCATATAGTTGTTCCTGGTTCGTATAATCGAGTACGGACAAACCGATAATACAATGAACGAGTTTGTAATGTGTACTATAGCGCCGCTTCATGGGCTGGTGATGTGGGACATCAAGTACAATTACATAGATATTAGCTGGGAGCTAATGATCGAACAGACCCGACTGGAATAGTATTTAAGATTTCGAGTCATAATACTATTTCATTGAGTGTCGAGCAATTTCCTCTGACCTGAGTAGTCCAGAGTAATTCCATTGTGAAATGGTGTACTTTGATACAAGTAAACGCCTTTCGTAAAAGGAGGTTATAAAACTTGTTATTAGGTATATCAGGAAGCAAGTGGAAGAGCTTGTATTGACAAGATGGGATTGTCCTCCATTTTATAATGGGATACATGTCTTAGCGGCCACTTGGAGAGTCGAGACTGTGGAAAATACGTGGCTGACGAGCGCGAATACTTGTCGTGGAGCAAACACGCTGTCAAAATGAAATTTATATTTAGCCAGTACCCCTTTAACTACAAAACGTAGATAATGGTAAGTACGTGGGGTCGGTCCCACAAGGAGGCAATTACAGTAGGTGATCTCGGCTTTGCCCAAGGGGTTGTCACAAAAAGTTTTGAATTTGGGTTGCTGTGGGCACAGCGGTTTTGCAATCGTTTCACACTTTGACCTAACTATGACTAACCATACTAACATGCAAATTAAACAGGTCTAAAAAGTAAACAAACCAATCACTCAGATCTAACAGAATACTAAACAGAAAACTTAAATCAAATGGTAAACAAAGCATCCGGGCAGACAACTTCACTCAGGATCATTAGGGCAAACTACCGTTCATTGGCACTAAGGATTTTTACCAGCGGTTTGTCAGCAGTTATAGGGTGCGTAAGACAAAAGTGGTCCTATTGCGTCACGCCCAACAGTTGCCCCACCCCTCATCTATCCTTACTGTGTAAAGAGAAGGCTAGCTATCACTTTGCCTAATCCCCTGGATCTGAACAATTCGATAACCTATGCGACCAAACATGGATCTAGTTTGCCCAAACCCGCATTACCCTCTAGACAGACCCGCTCGGCCAATAGCATGCTCGAAACATACGACCGCATCTCCTGCAAGTTCTAGTGCTATGCCCGCAACAATACTACAAGGTACATCTATGCGGTTTGCCAATCACCAGTATCCCAGTTTGTAAAGGTTCACTAGTGGTCGTCCTAGTTTACCCAAACTCCCCAGAAATAAACCTCAACCAACTTTGCCTCGGGAACAAACGCCCAACCGGTTAGTTCAGCCCCTCCAACCTCGCGGTCTAACTAAACCCTAATTTCACCTTCGATCCGTCCCTGCCCAGATGCAAAATAACTTAGCCAATCATACAGAAATTAAAAGACAAAGTAAATAAGCAAAAGGGAACTATATTATTCATGCCTTCAAATCGGAAACGTTTTTGAAGGAAATCAAATTGCGGAATTAAAAACATGAAATCAAAAACATAAGAAATTAAATTGTTTCTCAACCCGAAGGTTGGATCTACTCAAAACAAACAAAGAGACTCGGACGAACAGCTCCGATCTCTATCTCCGGCCACTCCGGCGGCGACGGCGAACTGCGGGACCGACGGCTCTTCCGACTTCTCGGTGCGTAATGTGTTGTGTCTCTTGCTGCCCGTCGCGCCCCGCCTTTTAAAGACTTCAATTTTGAATTTTGAATTCCCGGCTGTTGCTCCCTCCTAAAGAAGAGGCGTCCTTGGTCAATGGGTTGGGGGATAAGTCAGATCCCCCGAATCCAGGGATTCTGGTACGCTGCCAGCTTGCCCGCAGCGAATCTCCTGTCTTCAGCCGCTCTCTGCCCAAATTGAAGTCTGCAGGTATTTCTTCTCCTCCACAGGTGGTCGGACCAGGCACGGTACTTGGTAAGATTTCTGGTTCTTCTGCTTCGTGACCTTACCCATTTGCCCGATGTGGTCAAACTGTTGCTTGTCACTACCGCTCCAGAACTTTGCCCAAAGAAGGGGATTTCCTTGCCTCTTTTGCCCAGTGCGCCACCTGTTACCTGCATCACCACACATTCTGCCCAAACACCTAATTGTGCCCTCCCAGACACGTTAACGACTCAAACTGACTCAATAAAGGGTGAAAAAGTGCTCTAAGATGAGCAAATAAAATGGCTCATCAGAACCGCACACACTTGGATACGCTTGTCCCCAAGCGTGGGCTCTGATTTGCCTGACTCAAGACCAAAGTGAAAAAAGAAATGAAAGGAATAGAGAGAAACAAAACAAAGAACTTTAGCATGATCAGTATAGGGCATAGTACATACAGATAACACAAAATTCAAGTAAAGATAAAAATAAGTCAAGAGGCTGTTCAAGGTCTTTGGGTTCACTCCCTCACAGTATTTCTCTCTTTTCAGTGTATGGGTTCAATGGCACTCATTTTCTGCTGTGATTCCACTTTGCCTAAATTTGCCTTATTGCTAATCTGAGATTGTTTTAACTAAGCAGGGGGGTTATTGTTGGAGTAGTATACTTAATGTCTAGATTTGAGTATTATAAACTCCTTGTACACTTTCATTTACCTATTAAATACAAACATTCATTTGCTTTTAATTATTGTTAATTAAATATATGCAAATTATAGTCCTGGATTTTATACGTTGTAGTTAGTATGGTGTGGCATGGGCACACAGAAGATCATACTATCGGTCACTCGTATTTAATCGAACAGTTGCTCACGACCTAGATGGACACGGACCAATCCATCGGTATAGTCGTTGTGTGAGAGAGAAAATAATTTATCTTAATTATTTTATCACACTTGTACACTTGGTGTATTGAGCGGATCGATTGAGACTCATCAATTAGGTTTGCTCGGCGATAATTGATTTGAGACTCAGTGTATTATATTCTTAATCCCCGATATTATTGCAGGTGTGTATATTTAATATAAGTGACTTTGATTTGCCAAAGGAATTAACCGATTTAATTATTGGGTTAATTACCGGTCAAGTTGGGTCGCTATATTTTATATATGGCATGCCGTGAATAATTGACCGGACAGTGTATCCCGGAAGGGTTGATAATATCCCCGAGATGAGCTCAAAAGGATTTATTATGTAAGCCTCGCGAGTGGATTTAATTCCGCATAATAAATAAGGTTGAGTGGTACTAGTCTCGGATAAAAGAGATGAATAAATTTATTAAGCAATAAATAAATTTTATTCATGGATATTTCTATCTTAAATACACGGAATAAATAATACTACCGGAGAAATATTATTTGGATATAATATGGTTTAATATTGGGAGTGCAATTAATTTATATAGTGGAAAATAAATTAATTAATATTGATAAGGATTAATGGACTTGGGCAGTGGGCTCAATTTAATCATCAATATTGGAAGCCCAACATTCCACCTCCTTTAGATCCCCTACGTAGCCTATAAAAGCACTACATGGCCTTCATAAATCACAAGACAAGATTATCATACTTGATATTCTAGAGAGTTGAAGGAGATCCATAGGAGTTCGATAGATCGTCGCCCACCCGACGTTCGAACCGAGTGCAAGGAATACGTGGGAAGATTCAAAGGTCATCTTGATTTCGTTTCTCCGAACAACGAATCGAAAGGTACAATATCTAAACACCCTTGATTATTGTTCGATTTTGGTTTATCGAGAATACCGTAGAACAAAGATCCGAAGTACGAAACTATGAACGGGGGACGATCGCGTGGTGATGGCGAAGCCACCGAACCACGGGCGATCGCCCGGGCTAGGGTTTCGGCGGGGCGACGGGGGCCGAACCCTCGGTTCGACCGAGGGTGTGCGATCGACCACGAAGGGTCGATCGCTGGGCACGGGCTGGTGCCGTGCCCAACCCCGCCGTGAAGGCGGGGGCCTCCAGGTGGCGGCGAGTCGCCGGACTCGCCGCGGGGGCTGCTGGGAGCAGCCCCACCCCAACCGATCGCCGGCGTGCGATCAGCGATCGCGTGAACACCCCGGCTCGCGGGGGTTCGGCCGGGGGCGGGCTGTGCTTCTTCGGGCGCACGGTCTCCGATGGTCGGACTCCGGCGGATGAGTCGGCGTTCATGTGATCTCCGGCGATGGGTTTTTGATCGGGCTATGGTTTCCGCAAATTTTAATAGCCCGGGATATCGAATTCCAACAATTGGTATCAGAGCGTGGTTTACGTGCGCGGTATTTTCGATAAAATTGTTCTACCCTGCAGGGTTTCCGACTATTATGGCTTAATTTATTATTCGTTTAATTTATTTTGTCATGAATGTTGGTTTGATTAAACTCTCGGACATGTCGAGATTCGTTTTTGGTGGTGAATGCTTGTAATAGTAAAAATTCGGGGGTTGACCGAATTTAGGATTTATTATTACGTTCTACGTTTTTCCGGAAATTGTATAGGGTCGATTTCATGTATAGAATCGATACCGGAATTGTAATTTAGATTTTTTAATTTATTTTGCGTTGGATCGATGCCGAAACGACCGCCGGAGAAGACGCGTGACGAAGGAGATGATCGTGAGGGTGAACGGGACAAGGATCGACCATCCCCATGGTCGATCCCATGAGGATCGATCGATCCGTGCATGGAGGCGCCGCCGGCGATAGTGGCCGGCCACCTCCTAGGCGTGGGTCGAGGGGTGGCGCGGGGATCCCCACCCCGTGCTATCCCGGTCCGGAAATTTACTTTCCTAATTGGTTCGGGTTTTTCCTATTTGAGAATTCCTATTTTTGGGAACTCTCATGGATTAGGAAAAGAATCAATTTGGAATTAATTAGGATTCCTAATTGATTATTTCTATTTTATGGAAATATTCATGGATTAGGAATCTAATTAATTTGGAAAGTAGAAGAGTCCTAAATTATTTTATTTCCTTATTTCATTATGGAAATCATCTAGAATATTCCAAGTGGGTCTTGGATAGATTATTCTAGAGATTTAATGAAGTAGAGAGGGAAGATAAAATAAATAAAAATATTAATAATATTTAATTTTATTTTTGATTTATTCGATTGACTTAATTATTATTAATTAAGTATCTTTTGGATTTATTAAAAATAAATAGATTTAAATATTGGAGATTAATATTCTCGTCACATGGAGCATTCAAGGAACGAAGACTAAAGACTAGAAGATGCGTACGGAGATGGAGTAAAGCCATAATAGTCGGAAAATAATATTCTAGTAATTATTTTGACTATGTGATAATACTATGTGCTTTACTGCTTGTATGCATGCTATATGTGTTTACTTTTATGCACTAGAATAGCGTATCCCTTTATTGTAAAAAGCTAAGTGGGAGAGGGTATGGAAACATACCCATGGTCTCCATTGCTGCTCTCTTGGTGACTTTTATAAACTTTTGAAGTTTATATAGATAGGTCATTGGAGGAGAGTTCTTGTAATTCCTTTTACGAGAAACATTGATTGAGTTCATCAAACAATGCCTAATTTGTCTTTCCAAAACTGATTTCAAGTCGACTCATTCTTACCTCGGGGAGTGGAATGGAGCCAGAGCCACTTGGTCATGTCGAGGACACAAATTAGAGACCTTCGTACCATTCTTTTATAGATGGATCGATTGTCTGCTCGGCTCCCTCATTTATGAGAGATAGGGTTGTTCGCATGGTGAATCACTGGTTAGAAACTTCGAGTTTCACTTATGATTCTCCACGTCTTGATTTACAAAATTAAATGGATCAAGTAATTGGGAGTCAATTATAAAGATCTCTTGGTGTAGTAAACGTCCACACCACGTGGCTTGCTATGCCGACGGATCTTGGATTAATTGATGTAGACAGTTGTAAGAAATTGTGAAGAGTTGTGAAGTTGTCGTAAACGTCCACACCACGTGGCTTGCGGTGATGTAGCAATTCCAAGCGATTTACTTTGGTGCTGAGTAATGGTTTACACTTAGATACGCCTTATAGTATTCCTCCCCACGAGGTTCCGCTATAAGAGATGTATGACCGAAGGAAATCTAATTGCTAAGTCGTTTGGGTGGGTAAACGTCCACACCACGTGGCTTGCCTTACCTGATGGGATTTTAGATGTAATTAGTGATTTAATGATATTATTTAAGGGAGATAATATCGGATATTAAATTGTTTGTTTGTTTTATGTGCGTATAGGTTAGGAATGACTGTGACCCCACTTTGTGATATACTTAAAGATGAAAACTCACTGGTTCCATATAGTAATGATTGGGAACGAAATCTGGACATTGTCCAGACTGTTGAGCCTTCTATATCTGCTGTTGTCCCAACTGATGAGGACATTAGGAATGACCTCAATATGATGTTGAGACATAGTGTGGATACTGCTGAAGAGGTGATTGACATACTCATTGTATTTCGTCCACTAGAGGAGTCGCTTAAAAACGATGACTTGAGGATGAAAATCATAAGTGTGATCAGAAAATCACAAGCTCTCATGGCTAAAGAAGAAGTGCAAGCAAAGAAGCCCAGTGGTTCCAAACCACGGATTGGGAAGAGCAAGCCGCAAGCCAAGTGCTATCGATGCAAGCAGTCTGGGCACTGGAAGTCTGATTGTCCTCTCATCAAAGGTACGAAATTTTCCTTAGTCACTGAAACATTATCAGTGGTGTTATCTACCAGCACCTGGTGTGTAGATACGGGGGCCACTGATCATGTCTGCAATTCATTGCAGGGGTTCCAGGAAACCCGGAGACTTAGAGAGGGAGAGATCGTGGTCTACATGGGCAATGCTGCGAGGGTGGCGGCTATTGCAGTGGGAGACGTTCACTTACGTTTTAGTAGTGGTAGGGTTTTAGTTTTACATAATTGTCTTTATGTACCCAATTTTAGAAAGAATTTAATTTCGGTTTCTAAACCTATTATGAATGGGTATTCTGTTTCTTTTGACCACTCTGTGATCATAAGAAGAAACAGTGAGATTATCTGTTCTGGTACATTGGTGGACGATTTGTATGTGCTAAATCCTGAGTCTAACACGATGCAACTAACCGAGAGTAATAACACATCTACGAACACCAATAAGAGAAAGGAACCTTCTAAAATGAATCAATTATACTTGTGGCATCTAAGGCTAGGTCATATAAACTCGAATAGGCTTCAAAGGTTGAAAGCTGATCACTGGCGTTGAAGGAGAGGACCTTCCGACCTGCGAATCCTGTTTAGAGGGTAAAATGACCAAGCGTCCTTTTTCTGGTAAAGGACGAAGAGCTGAACAAGTATTGGATTTGATTCACTCTGATGTATGCGGACCTATGTCTACTCAGGCAAGGGGAGGGTACGAGTATTTCATCACTTTCACTAATGATTACTCAAGATATGGATATGTATACCTGATGAGCCGCAAGAGAGAGTCCTTTGGCAAGTTCAAAGAATTCAAGGCTCTTTTGGAGAACCTTCGTGGTAAATCCATTAAATGCCTGCGATCGGATCGCGGAGGCGAGTACCTGTCTGGAGAATTCAAGGCATACTTGGCAGAGAATGGGATTGAATCCCAACTGACTTCACCATACACTCCCCAGCAGAATGGTGTGTCAGAAAGAAGGAATAGGACTCTTATGGAAATGGTGCGATCGATGATGAGTTACTCGGACTTACCTATTATGTTCTGGGGATATGCCTTGGAAACAGCGGCGTATATCTTGAATAGGGTTCCAACCAAAACGGTACCAACCACACCAATGGAATTATGGAGTGGGCGTAAGCCTAACTTGGGACATATTCGGATCTGGGGTTGTCCAGCACATGTGTTGCGACAAGGTGCCGATAAGTTAGAACCTAGATCAGAATTACGGCTGTTTGTAGGATACCCGAAAGGAACTAAAGGTGGCATGTTCTATAGTCCTAAGGACCAGAAGATCGTTATAAGTACTAACGCTCGGTTCTTAGAGGAAGACTATGTCATGGACCACAAGCCCAAAAGTGACATAATACTTGATGAGATGAGAGGTGACAAGGAAGACCTAGATACAGCCGAACCGAGTAGTAATACACCACTAGAACCTGCACCTACTGTCACTGTTAATACACCGGAACGCCGTCGTAGTGGGAGGGTTGTTAAACAACCAGACCGATGGATTGGACTGGGTGAGTCTTCGGACTCTGGACCCGGAGTTCATGAAATCGATCCCTGGACCTATGACGATGCGGTACAAGATATAGATGCGCCTTCTTGGAAGAAAGCGATGAAATCCGAAATTGAATCTATGGATTCTAATAAAGTCTGGGATCTTGTAGAACCACCAAGCGGCGTAAAGCCAATTGGGTGTAAATGGGTCTACAAGAGAAAGAGAGGATCTGACGGAAAGGTTGAAACCTTTAAAGCTCGGCTTGTTGCGAAAGGATATACTCAGAAAGAGGGAATCGATTATGAGGAGACCTTCTCGCCGGTAGCCAAGATAAAGTCGATCCGGATTCTCTTATCCATAGCAGCTCATATGGATTATGAGGTGTGGCAAATGGATGTCAAGACAGCTTTCCTTAATGGAAGTCTTGACGAGACGATTTATATGAAACAACCAGAAGGATTCATTGCTAAGGGGCGAGATCATCTAGTGTGCAAGCTTAATCGATCCATTTATGGATTGAAACAAGCCTCGAGATCGTGGAACCTGTGGTTTGACGAAGTAGTCCAATCTTTTGGATTCAGTCAAAGCATGGACTAATCGTGTGTGTATTGGAAACGTGATGGAAAGAAGGTGGTGTTTCTCGTGCTTTATGTAGACGACATTCTTCTCATTGGCAACAGTGTGAAAATGTTATCAGACATAAAGGGATGGTTGTCTAGACAATTCGATATGAAAGATTTGGGAGAAGTCGGGCATGTTCTAGGGATCAAGGTTATAAGGGATCTCCGGAATAGAACATTGTACCTATCCCAGCAATCTTACATAGACACGATTCTGGCTCGTTTTAACATGCAAAATTCCAAGAAGGGTGAATTGCCCTTCAGTAAAGGAACTTATCTTTCTAAGGAGATGTGTCCTCAGACACAGAAGGAGAAAGATGAAATGAAAGCAGTTCCCTACGCTTCGGCTGTGGGAAGCTTGATGTATGCAATGTTATGCACGAGGCCTGATATCTGCTATGCAGTTGGCGTAGTAGCGAGATATCAGAGTAACCCTGGAAAGGCTCATTGGACTGCTGTAAAGAGCATTTTCAAGTATTTGCGAAATACTAAGGATTATGTTCTGAGTTACGGGGCAGACAATCTGATTCCTTTGGGTTACACAGATTCGGATTTCCAAGCTGATAAGGACCGGTGTAAGTCGTGATCAGGCTATGTGTTTCACTATTAAAGGAGGAGGAGTTTTTAACATGGAAGAGTGATAAGCTCGATGCTTTTCGGACTCTCCCATGGGTAACCAAATAGCGGCCTCAGAGGCAGCGGAAGTTTTGGTATGGCTCCGGTATTACCTCTGGGACTTAGATGTGATTCTTAGTTTACCAAAGGCTATGTAAATAGCGGTGCAGTGGCAAACTTCAAGAGATCACGAGTCCATAAGTGTAAGATAACACATAGGGCAAGTACCACCTGATACGAGTCATCGTCAGAGGGACGATGCAGTAGTCACCAAGATAGCTTCAGAGCGGCAACCTAGATTGCTCATTCACATGGTACTTCTTGGAAGTACAATTTTAAGCACGTGATGAGTATGGGAGTCGTGAGTTTGGAAGATAAGACTAGACCTTAGTATAAGTGGGAGATTGTTGGAGTAGTATACTTAATGTCTAGATTTGAGTATTATAAACTCCTTGTACACTTTCATTTACCTATTAAATACAAACATTCATTTGCTTTTAATTATTGTTAATTAAATATATGCAAATTATAGTCCTGGATTTTATACGTTGTAGTTAGTATGGTGTTGCATGGGCACACAGAAGATCATACTATCGGTCACTCGTATTTAATCGAACAGTTGCTCACGACCTAGATGGACACGGACCAATCCATCGGTATAGTCGTTGTGTGAGAGAGAAAATAATTTATCTTAATTATTTTATCACACTTGTGCACTTGGTGTATTGAGCGGATCGATTGAGACTCATCAATTAGGTTTGCTCGGCGATAATTGATTTGAGACTCAGTGTATTATATTCTTAATCCCCGATATTATTGCGGGTGTGTATATTTAATATAAGTGACTTTGATTTGCCAAAGGAATTAACCGATTTAATTATTGGGTTAATTACCGGTCAAGTTGGGTCGCTATATTTTATATATGGCATGCCGTGAATAATTGACCGGACAGTGTATCCCGGAAGGGTTGATAATATCCCTGAGATGAGCTCAAAAGGATTTATTATGTAAACCTCGCGAGTGGATTTAATTCCGCATAATAAATAAGGTTGAGTGGTACTAGTCTCGGATAAAAGAGATGAATAAATTTATTAAGCAATAAATAAATTTTATTCATGGATATTTCTATCTTAAATACACGGAATAAATAATACTACCGGAGAAATATTATTTGGATATAATATGGTTTAATATTGGGAGTGCAATTAATTTATATAGTGGAAAATAAATTAATTAATATTGATAAGGATTAATGGACTTGGGCAGTGGGCCCAATTTAATCATCAATATTGGAAGCCCAATATTCCACCTCTTTTAGATCCCCTACGTAGCCTATAAAAGCACTACATGGCCTTCATAAATCACAAGACAAGATTATCATACTTGATATTCTAGAGAGTTGAAGGAGATCCATAGGAGTTCGATAGATCGTCGCCCACCCGACGTTCGAACCGAGTGCAAGTAATACGTGGGAAGATTCAAAGGTCACTTGATTTCGTTTCTCCGAACAACGAATCGAAAGGTACAATATCTAAACACCCTTGATTATTGTTCGATTTTGGTTTATCGAGAATACCGTAGAACAAAGATCCGAAGTACGAAACTATGAACGGGGGACGATCGCGTGGTGATGGCGAAGCCACCGAACCACGAGCGATCGCCCGGGCTAGGGTTTCGGCGGGGCGACGGGGGCCGAACCCTCGGTTCGACCGAGGGTGTGCGATCGACCACGAAGGGTCGATCGCTGGGCACGGGCTGGTGCCGTGCCCAACCCCGCCGTGAAGGCCTGGGCCTCCAGGTGGCGGCGAGTCGCCGGACTCGCCGCGGGGGCTGCTGGGAGCAGCCCCACCCCAACCGATCGCCGGCGTGCGATCGGCGATCGCGTGAACACCCCGGCTCGCGGGGGTTTGGCCGGGGGCGGGCTGTGCGTCTTCGGGCGCACGGTCTCCGATGGTCGGACTCCGGCGGATGAGTCGGCGTTCATGTGATCTCCGGCGATGGGTTTTTGATCGGGCTATGGTTTCCGCAAATTTTAATAGCCCGGGATATCGAATTCCGACAGTTATCAAAGGGACTTTTATTGGGTTGTAGTGTTGGGCTCATAAGGGTAGATTTTTCTGGGAGTAGGCTCTGTTTGGGTAGAGGGCTTTTTTGATGTTAGCCTTTTCTCTGCCAGTTTGCCCCTTTTCTTACTGGCCTTAGCACAACAACTATTTATTATTTTTTTTTTCTTTGTTTTTCTATTTTTTTTTTTTTTTTTTTTTTTTTTTTTTTCAACACTATGCCCTAACTCCCTCTTTTCTCTCTGGCTGCCTATGTAATGTGGGCATAATACCAGATAGGTTCACAAAGAATATTCAATCAGGCTCAAAGGGGCTAGCAAGGGATAATGTTATTTATTCAAGCAAAAGGAAACAAGAAAATGCCCTAATCATCTAACAACCCCTACTCAGTCAAACTACTCATTTCAGCAAACAGGCAAAGACAGGCATTGTAAACATCACAGCAGACTCTCAAAGAAAGAAATCATATATCAATGTTGGCTCAATTCTCACAGTTTGCCTAGAACAGTTCCATCATCCCTATTTCATGCATCTTAACTATAAATTTTGAGTTACTGTATGTACGTTTGCCCAAAGTGATCACATAATCATGCTGACTCGATTAGAAACAGGGGTTTGCCCTTTCCCTTTCCCCCCTCACACACTTTGCCTAGGCAAAGTGTGCAAAAGTAATAAGATTGGTAGGGGCTACCCACGACCAGACTGTGACTCTAAAAATTTGGCGCACCTGCCCCCTCACACACTTTACCTGGGCAAAGTGTGTCAGCAGGGAGATCAACCTAGTCTCCCACGAACCAGAGTGACTCGGGGGTGACCTTAACAAAAACAAACAAAACAAAAAGGAAAAATAAAAACTTAAAAACTACTAAAAACAAGGGAGGGTACAAATTAGGAGGTGGAGGCAGGTGTGTACCTGAATCCACTGTAGTCAAAGTACGCGATCATCATCGCCTTCACTTCCTCGAACGCCTTCTCAATCTTGTCCAACCGCGCCTCGATCGCGCCTTGCCTCTCTGCAACTTCCTCTTTGACCTTAGCCTCAGCAACCGAATCTCTCGCCTCTGCCTTCACTGCAACTGGTTTCTCCTCCAGGAACTTCACTTTGCCGTCACTCAAAGCCACAATGTCCTGCATGCGCTGGAAGCACTGGATGTCAAACTTGCCCTCCATCATCATGTCCAGCTCTTTGCCCTTCTTGATCAGATTCATCTTCGCAGCATACATCATTGGAAAGTGGGCCAGTGAGAGGCGCTGGAGAGGGTGAGTATGCAGCCACTTCATTTGGACACAGAGGCAGGAACTGAAATGCAGCCTAATCTTCTGATGCATGCACCATAGTATGCCCAGCTCGAGATGGGAGACGGCACTGCTGGTGTCCGTCTTACCAAAGAAATTGATGGCCAGGATCCTGTGGCAAACCCTGAGTGCATGGCTCTTCAGCTGGATTGACTTGGTGCTTTGCCCCACGAACTCGCCTCCTTTGCCCAGCTGCTTCCAGATCTTCTGCAGCTTCTTCTTTGTGTACTCTGGCAAAGCCCTCAGTGACTCCTGGTACGCCTTTGACTTCAGATCCGCAATACCTGCCATATCCAAACACAAATCAAGTTCATTACCACCAATAGAAACACCTCGACCAAAGAGCTCAAACTGAATTCCTATAACTCCCTCGTCCTTGGTCTCTTTTGTTGGAGTAGTATACTTAATGTCTAGATTTGAGTATTCTGAACTCCTTGTACACTTTCATTTACCTATTAAATACGAACATTCATTTGCTTTTAATTATTGTTAATTAAATATATGCAAATTATAGTCCTGGATTTTATACGTTGTAGTTAGTATGGTGTGTCGGGCCCACACAGAAGATCATACTATCGGTTACTCGTATTTAATCAAACAGATGCTCACGACCTAGATGGACACGGACCAATCCATCGGTATAGTCGTTGTGTGAGAGAGAAAATAATTTGTCTTAATTATTTTATCACACTTGTACACTTGGTGTATTGAGCGGATCGATTGAGACTCATCAATTAGGATTGCTCGGCGATAATTGATTTGAGACTCAGTGTATTTTATTCTTAATCCCCGATATTGTTGCGGGTGTGTATATTTAATATAAGTGACTTTGATTTACCAAAGGAATTAACCGATTTAATTATTGGGTTAATTACCGGTTAAGTTGGGTCACTATATTTTATATATGGCATGCCGTGAATGATTGACCGGACAGTGTATCCCGGAAGGGTTGATAATATCCCCGAGATGAGCTCATAAGGATTTATTATGTAAACCTCGCGAGTGGATTTAATTCCGCATAATAAATAAGGTTGAGTGGTACTAGTCTCGGATAAAAGAGATGAATAAATTTATTAAGCAATAAATAAATTTTATTCATGGATATTTATATCTTAAATACACGGAATAAATAATACTACCGGAGAAATATTATTTGGATATAATATGGTTTAATATTGGGAGTGCAATTAATTTATATAGTGGAAAATAAATTAATTAATATTAATGGGAGATTAATAGATTTGGGCTTGGGGTCAATTTAATCATTAATATTGGAAGCCCAATATTCCACCTCCTTTAGATCCCCTACGTAGCCTATAAAAGCACTACATGGTCTTCTCTATTCTCATAACTTGAAGATCACAATTCTAGAGAGAGAAGTAGATCCATAGAGCTTGGAGGATCGTCGCCCACCCGACGTTCAAGCTAGTGCAAGGAATACGTGGGAAGATTCAAAGGTCATCTTGAATTCGTTTCTCCGAACAACGAATCGAAAGGTAAAAATCTAAACGCCCTTGATTTATTCGGTTTTGGATTTATCGAGAATACCGTAGAACGCAAGATCCGAAGATTGAAACCCGGATTAGACGACGAACGCGTGGTGGCGATTTGGAATCGCCGGACCACGGCGATCGCCGCCTAGGGCTTCGACCGAGCGCCTAAGGGGCGAACCCCGGCTGGGAGCCGGGGTGCGATCGATCACCCGATCGATCGCGGGCGGCTGCTGGGCTCGACAGCCCAGCTGGAGGCGCGCCACCCCAGGCGGCGGCGAGTCGCCGGACTCGCCGCGGGGGCTGCTGGAGCAGCCCCGGCCGATCGCTTGGAGCGATCGGCGATCGATCGCCATGCGCGATCTCTCGATCGCGTGAAACCCTAGCCGAGGGGTTCGGCTGGGCGTGCGCATGGCTTCGGCCACGTCGTGCGTTCGGTCGAGCTCCGGTGCGTGCAAAGGTGTTCGCGTGATCTCCGGCGGATGGTTTTGATCGGGTTATTCTTTTTCCGCAAATTTAAATAGCCCGGGATATCAAATTCCAACAATTGGTATCAGAGCGTGGTTTACGTTCGCGGTATTTTCGATGAATTTGTTCTACCTTGCAGGGTTCCGACTATTATGGCTTAATTTATTATTCGTTTAATTTATTTTGTCATGTATGTTGGATTGATTAAACTCTCGGACATGTCGAGATTCGTTTTTGGTGGTGAATGCTTGTAATAGTAAAAATTCGGGGGTTGACCGAATTTAGGATTTATTATTACGTTCTACTTTTTTCCGGAAAATGTATAGGGTCGATTTCATGTATAGAATCGATACCGGATATTGTAAAATTTATTTTGTAATTTATTTTGCGTTGGATCGATGCCGAAACGACCGCCGGAGAAGACGCGTGACGAAGGAGATGACGTGAGGGCAACGGGACAAGGATCGACCATCCCCATGGTCAATCCCATGAGGATCGATCGACCCTCACATGGAGGAGCCGCCGGCGATGGTGGCCGGCCACCTCCTAGGCGTGGGTCGAGGGTGGCGCGGGGATCCCCACCCCGTGCTATCCCGGTCCGGAAATTTACTTTCCTAATTAGTTCGGATTTTTCCTATTTGAGTATTCCTATTTTTGGGAATTCTCATGGATTAGGAAAAGAATTAATTGGAATTAATTTTATTTCCTTATTCTATTATGGAAGTCTTCTAGAGTATTCCGAGTTCTACTTGGAATAGAATCCTAAAGATTTAATAGAATTGGAAAGGAATAAAAGTTAATTTAGGATTGATTTATTTCCTAATTGATTATTCCTATTTTATGGGAATTTTCATAGCAATGGAAATTAATTAATCTTGGAAAGTAGAAGAGTCCCAAGTTATTTTATTTCCTTATTTCATTATGGAAATCATCTAGAATATTCCAAGTGGGTCTTGGATAGATTATTCTAGAGATTTAATGAAGTAGAAAGGGAAAATAAAATAAATAAAAAATATTAATAATATTTAATTTTATTTTTGATTTATTCGATTGACTTAATTATTTTTTAATTAAGTATCTTTTGGATTTATTAAAAATAAATAGATTTAAATATTGGACATTAATATTCTCGTCACATGGAGCATTCAAGAAACGAAGACTAAAGACTAGAAGATGCGTACGGAGATGAAGTAAAGCCATAATAGTCGGAAAATAATATTCTAGTAATTATTTTGACTATGTGATAATATTATGTGCTTTATTACATGTATGCATGCTATGTGTGTTTACTTTTATGCACTAGATAGCGTATCCCTTTATTGTAAAAAGCTAAGTGGGAGAGGGTATGGAAACATACCCATGGTCTCCATTGCTGCTCTCTTGGTGACTTTTATAAACTTTTAAAGTTTATATAGATAAGTCATTGGAGGAGAGTTCTTGTAATTCCTCTTACGAGAAACATTGATTAAGTTTATCAAACAATGCCTAATTTGTCTTTCCAAAGCTGATTTCAAGTCGACTCATTCTCACCCCGGGGAGTGGAATGGAGCCAAAGCCACTTGGTCATGTCGAGGACACAAATTAGAGGCAGTCGTACCATTCTTTGATAGATGGATCGATTGTCTGCTCGGCTCCCTCATTTATGAGAGATAGGGTTGTTCGCATGGTGAATCACTGGTTAGAAACTTCGAGTTTCACTTATGATTCTCCGCGTCTTGATTTACAAGATTAAATGGTTCAAGTAATTGGATTTCAATTGTATAAGTCTTTTGGTATAGTAAACGTCCACACTATCGTGGCTTGCTATATCGAATGGGACTTTAGATCGATTGATGTAGACAGTTATAGAAGGGAGTAAGGGATCCGTGTGTCAACGTAAACGTCCACACTATCGTGGCTTGCGGTGATATACGAATCTCAAACAAACTTCTTAGTACTGAGTGATGGTTAACACTTAGGTACGCTTCATAGTATTCCTCCCATCGAGGTAACGCTATTGATGATGTACGACCGAAGGAAATCTAATTGCTAAATCATTTGGGTGGGTAAACGTCCACACTATCGTGGCTTGCTTTAACCTGATGGGATTTTAGACGTGATTAGTGATTTAATGATATTATTTGAGGGAGATAATATCGGACATTAAATTGTTTGTTTGTTTTATGTGCTTATAGGTTAGAGAATGACTGTGACCCCACTTTGTGATATACTTAAAGATGAAAACTCACTGGTTCCATATAGTACTGATTGGAAAAGAAATCTGGACAATGTTCAGACTGTTGAGCCTTCCGAATCCACTATTGTCCCAACTGATGAGGACATTGAAAATGACCTCAAGGAGATGTTAGGACATAGTAAGGAAGCCGGACTAGAGGTGATTGACATACTCATCAAGTTTAGTCCTCTTGAGGAATCGCTTAAAAACGATTTCAAAAGAACTGAACTGATAAGTATGATCAGAGAATCACAAGCTCTAGTGGCCGAGTTGGAAGTGCAAGCAAAGAAGCCCAGTGGTTTTGAACCACGGATTGGGAAGAGCAAGCCACGAGGCAAGTGCTTTCGATGCAAGCAGTCTGGGCACTGGAGGTCTGATTGTCCTCTCATCAAAGGTACGAAATTTTCCTTAGTCACTGAAACATTATCAGTGGTGTTATCTACCAGCACCTGGTGTGTAGATACGGGGGCCACTGATCATGTCTGCAATTCATTGCAGGGGTTCCAGGAAACCCGGAGACTTAGAGAGGGAGAGATCGTGGTCTACATGGGCAATGCCGCGAAGGTGGCGGCTGTTGCAGTGGGAGACGTTCACTTATGCTTCAGTAGTGATAGGATTTTAGTTTTACACAATTGTCTTTATGTACCCAATTTTAGAAAGAATTTAATTTCAGTTTCTAAACTTATTTTGAATGGATATTCTGTTTCTTTTGACCACTCTGTGATCATAAGAAGAGACAGTGAAATTATCTGTTCTGGTACATTGGTGGACGATTTGTATGTGCTAAATCCTGAGTCTGACACGATGCAACTAACCGAGAGTAATAACACATCTACGAACACCAATAAGAGAAAGGAACCTTCTAGGATGAATCAATTATACTTGTGGCACTTAAGGCTGGGTCATATTAACTCAAATAGAATTCAAAGGTTGAAATCTGATGGTCTCATCAGTGGTGTTGAAGGAGAGGACCTTCCAACCTGCGAATCCTGTTTAGAGGGAAAAATGACCAAGCGTTCTTTTTCTGGTAAAGGACGAAGGGCTGGACAAGTATTGGATTTGATTCACTCTGATGTATGCGGACCTATGTCTACTCAGGCAAGGGGAGGGTACGAGTATTTCATCACTTTCACTGATGATTACTCAAGGTATGGATTTGTATACCTGATGCGCCGCAAGAGCGAATCCTTTGACAAGTTCAAGGAATTTAAGGCTTATGCGGAGAACCTTCAAGGTAAATCCATTAAATGCCTGCGATCTGATCGTGGAGGCGAGTACCTGTCTGGAGAATTCAAGGCATACTTAGCAGAGAATGGGATTGATTCCCAAATGACATCACCATATACTCCTCAGCAGAATGGTGTGTCAGAAAGAAGGAATAGGACTCTTATGGAGATGGTGCGTTCAATGATGAGTTACTCGGACTTACCTACAATGTTCTGGGGATATGCCTTAGAAACAGCAGCACACATTCTAAACTTCGTTCCATCTAAAACGGTTCCTTCAACACCCATGGAACGATGGAGCGGGCGCAAGCCTAGCTTGAGACACGTTCGGATCTGGGGGTGCCCTGCACATGTGTTGAAGGTAGGTGCCGATAAATTAGAACCTCGTACTGAAGTGCGGTTGTTTATAGGATATCCTAGAGGAACAAAGGGTGGCATGTTCTATAGTCCTACGGACCAGAAGATCGTTATAAGTACTAACGCTCGGTTCTTAGAGGAAGACTATGTCATGGACCACAAGCCCAAAAGTAACATAATACTTGATGAGTTGAGAGGTAACAAGGAAGACTTAGATACAGCCGAACCGAGTATAGATACACCACTAGAATCTGCACCTGACACTATCACTGTTAATACACCGGAACGCCGTCGTAGTGGGAGGGTTGTAAAGCAACCAGACCGATGGATTGGACTGGGTGAGTCTTCAGACTCTGGACCTGGAGTTCATGAAATCGATCCCTGGACCTATGATGAGGCGGTACAAGATATAGATGCGCCTTCTTGGAAGAAAGCGATGAAATCCGAAATTGAATCTATGGATTCTAATAGAGTCTGGGATCTTGTAGAACCACCAAGCGGCGTAAAGCCAATTGGGTGTAAATGGGTCTACAAGAGAAAGAGAGGATCTGACGGAAAGGTTGAAACCTTTAAAGCTCGGCTTGTTGCGAAAGGATATACTCAGAAAGAGGGAATCGATTATGAGGAGACCTTCTCGCCGGTAGCTAAGATAAAGTCGATCCGGATTCTCTTATCCATAGCAGCTCATATGGATTATGAGGTGTGGCAAATGGATGTCAAGACAGCTTTCCTAAATGGAAGTCTTGACGAGACGATTTATATGAAACAACCAGAAGGATTCATTGCTGAGGGGCGAGATCATCTAGTGTGCAAGCTTAATCGATCCATTTATGGATTGAAACAAGCCTCGAGATCGTGGAACCTGCGATTTGACGAAGTAGTCCAATCTTTTGGATTCAGTCAAAGCATGGACGAATCGTGTGTGTATTGGAAACGTGATGGAAAGAAGGTGGTGTTTCTCGTGCTTTATGTAGACGACATTCTTCTCATTTGCAACAGTGTGAAGATGTTATCAGACATAAAGGGATGGTTGTCTAGACAATTCGATATGAAAGATTTGGGAGAAGTCGGGCATGTTCTAGGGATCAAGGTTATAAGGGATCGCCGGAATAGAACATTGTACCTATCCCAGCAATCTTACATAGACACGATTCTGGCTCGATTTAACATGCAAGATTCCAAGAAGGGTGAGCTGCCCTTCAATAAAGGAACTTATCTTTCTAAGGAAATGTGTCCTCGGACACAGAAGGAGAAAGATGAAATGAAAGCAGTTCCCTACGCTTCGGCTGTGGGAAGCTTGATGTATGCAATGTTATGCACGAGGCCTGATATCTGCTATGCAGTTGGCGTAGTAGCGAGATATCAGAGTAACCCTGGAAAGGCTCATTGGACTGCCGTAAAGAGCATTTTCAAGTATTTGCGAAATACTAAGGATTATGTTCTAAGTTACGGGGCAGACAATCTGATCCCTTTGGGTTATACGGATTCGGATTTCCAAGCTGATAAGGACCGGCGAAAGTCGACATCAGGCTATGTGTACACTATGGGAGGTGGAGCCGTATCATGGAGGAGTGTTAAGCAAAAGTGCATTTCAGACTCTACCATGGAAGCTGAATATGTTGCAGCCTCAGAGGCAGCGAAAGAATCAGTTTGGTTCCTTAATTTCCTCCAGGACTTAGATGTGATTCCGAGTTTGCCCAAGGCTATGACAATTTATTGTGATAATAGCGGTGCAGTTGCAAACAGTAAGGAACCACGGTCCCATAGTGCTATGAAACACATAGAGCGCAAGTACCACCTGATTCGAGACATCGTCAAGAGGGGCGATGCGATAGTCACCAAGATAGCTTCGGAGGACAACCTAGCGGACCCTTTCACCAAGATACTTCCTAAGGAAGTTTATTTCAAGCACTTGGAGGGTTTGGGAGTCAGAAGTTTGGAGGATAAGACTAGACCTTAGTATAAGTGGGAGATTGTTGGAGTAGTATACTTAATGTCTAGATTTGAGTATTCTGAACTCCTTGTACACTTTCATTTACCTATTAAATACGAACATTCATTTGCTTTTAATTATTGTTAATTAAATATATGCAAATTATAGTCCTGGATTTTATACGTTGTAGTTAGTATGGTGTGTCGGGCCCACACAGAAGATCATACTATCGGTTACTCGTATTTAATCAAACAGATGCTCACGACCTAGATGGACACGGACCAATCCATCGGTATAGTCGTTGTGTGAGAGAGAAAATAATTTGTCTTAATTATTTTATCACACTTGTACACTTGGTGTATTGAGCGGATCGATTGAGACTCATCAATTAGGATTGCTCGGCGATAATTGATTTGAGACTCAGTGTATTTTATTCTTAATCCCCGATATTGTTGCGGGTGTGTATATTTAATATAAGTGACTTTGATTTACCAAAGGAATTAACCGATTTAATTATTGGGTTAATTACCGGTTAAGTTGGGTCACTATATTTTATATATGGCATGCCGTGAATGATTGACCGGACAGTGTATCCCGGAAGGGTTGATAATATCCCCGAGATGAGCTCATAAGGATTTATTATGTAAACCTCGCGAGTGGATTTAATTCCGCATAATAAATAAGGTTGAGTGGTACTAGTCTCGGATAAAAGAGATGAATAAATTTATTAAGCAATAAATAAATTTTATTCATGGATATTTATATCTTAAATACACGGAATAAATAATACTACCGGAGAAATATTATTTGGATATAATATGGTTTAATATTGGGAGTGCAATTAATTTATATAGTGGAAAATAAATTAATTAATATTAATGGGAGATTAATAGATTTGGGCTTGGGCTCAATTTAATCATTAATATTGGAAGCCCAATATTCCACCTCCTTTAGATCCCCTACGTAGCCTATAAAAGCACTACATGGTCTTCTCTATTCTCATAACTTGAAGATCACAATTCTAGAGAGAGAAGTAGATCCATAGAGCTTGGAGGATCGTCGCCCACCCGACGTTCAAGCTAGTGCAAGGAATACGTGGGAAGATTCAAAGGTCATCTTGAATTCGTTTCTCCGAACAACGAATCGAAAGGTAAAAATCTAAACGCCCTTGATTTATTCGGTTTTGGATTTATCGAGAATACCGTAGAACGCAAGATCCGAAGATTGAAACCCGGATTAGACGACGAACGCGTGGTGGCGATTTGGAATCGCCGGACCACGGCGATCGCCGCCTAGGGCTTCGACCGAGCGCCTAAGGGGCGAACCCCGGCTGGGAGCCGGGGTGCGATCGATCACCCGATCGATCGCGGGCGGCTGCTGGGCTCGACAGCCCAGCTGGAGGCGCGCCACCCCAGGCGGCGGCGAGTCGCCGGACTCGCCGCGGGGGCTGCTGGAGCAGCCCCGGCCGATCGCTTGGAGCGATCGGCGATCGATCGCCATGCGCGATCTCTCGATCGCGTGAAACCCTAGCCGAGGGGTTCGGCTGGGCGTGCGCGTGGCTTCGGCCACGTCGTGCGTTCGGTCGAGCTCCGGTGCGTGCAAAGGTGTTCGCGTGATCTCCGGCGGATGGTTTTGATCGGGTTATTCTTTTTCCGCAAATTTAAATAGCCCGGGATATCAAATTCCAACATCTTTGATACCCAGAGACCCAAAGAACTCCCTTACGACGCCTTCATTGATTTGCCCAGACCACTCAAGAAACGGCTCCCACCCTATAGCCTGGAAATAGCCTCGGACCTCCTTCTCCACCCCCATCAGTTTGAGCGATTCAAAGCACACCGTTTTGGGGGCCGCGATTTCGCGCGCCGTGGTGTCAACCGCCTTTCTCTTTTTTGTGGATGCGCGGGTCCTGCTTTTGGGGGCTGGGCTTTTTATCACCTCCTCATCGTCTTCCTCTTCCACCGGAGTTTTACCGGCGGCCGTCGATTCTTCCTTTTCCTTGTCATCGGAGGTGGATCCGGCAGTGGGGGTGGGAGTAACCTTCTTCTTGCCTTTGCCCGCCGCCCTTTTCTGCTTCTTTTTCGGGGGGCTGTCAGCGGAGGCTTTGCCCTCTTCCTCCTGAGCGGCGGTGGCTAGGGTTTCCAGATCCTTCTCGCTGGTGGTTTTGGATTCGTCGATTTCTTTGGCCAAATCGTCGATTGGGGTGTTGTCTGTCTCTGTCGTGGTGGGGCTGGGTAAGATGGTGTTCAGGGGAATGGCGTGGACGACTTCCTCGGCGGTGGGGGACTTAGGCTTCGCTGGGCTCGACTGCTTCGGCGACACCATCTTCTTCAACTTGGTTGCGGTGGTACCTATAGTAAGATCAATTAGGGTTCCGTGAGGGATTTTTCTTAACTTGTTTTTTGCTCTTGTAGAAACCATGAAGAGAGAGAAGAGAAGGTATATAATGTGTTTTTTGAATTTTGAAAACAAAGGAGTTATTGGCAGTTATCGGGAATCGCGGGATAGGGGTAGAGGCGTGATGATGGTGGAACTGCAGAGTCCCGGATGGGACGGTTTTCAGTCCTTGAAAATCGCAACTGCCTAGTTGCGTATCCCCGATTTATTCTCATCTCCCTGTGTATGCCCAAAGTCTCAGTCTGCCCAAAGTAAACTCCTGCAAAATCAAAAACAAACATACCCTTCCTCGCGGCATAGTCAAAGTCTCTTGTTACAAGTAGATTTATTCCTAATCTAAATAAAGGGAAATAACAAAAATAAACAAACATACCAGGTTGCCTCCTGGCCAGCGCCCTAGTTATAGTCCCGGGCAGGACCCAATTGCTTGATTCGATCACTCAATCAGGGAAAGCTGCCCTTCCAAATTCTCTTGCCCAAAGTAGGGCTTCACTCTATGACCATTCACTTTGAATATGTAGTCATCATCTTTTTTGCTTTTCAACTCCACAGATCCATTTGGGCTGACATGGTGAACAAAGTAAGGTCCTTCCCACTTAGAGGACAGTTTGCCCGAACGGAACTGATTCCTGGTTTGGTAGAGTAAGACTAACTGTCCAGCCTCAATCTTTTTCTTCTTAATCAGTTTGTCATGGGCTCTTTTGGTCCGCTCTTTGTAGTGGGCAGCATGGTCATACGCCTCAATGCGAAGTTGCTCCAATTCGACCAAGTCAAGTTTTCGCTCGTTCCCGGCCAGATCCCAGTCAAAGTTGACTTTATTCACTGCCCAGTGTGCCTTGTGCTCTATCTCTACGGGCAAATGGCAAGCTTTTCCAAATACCATCCGGTATGGAGAAATGCCAAATGGAGTCTTGAACGCAGTGCGGTATGCCCACAGTGCATCATCCAGTTTGCCTGCCCAATCCTTCCCTTCTGGCCTAACTGTCTTCCTTAGAATAGCTTTGATAATCCTGTTGGAGAGTTCTGCTTGGCCGTTTGCCTGGGGGTGATAGGCACAGGTGATTCGATGAGTGACTCCATATTTCCGCAGTAGCCTCTCAATGATATAGTTGCAAAAATGGGTCCCCTGATCACTAATAAGCGCTCTGGGCACACCGAAGCGAGTGAAGATATTCCCTTTGAGGAACTCAGCCACAATGCGTGAATCATTGGTGGTGGTGGCCTTTGCCTCTACCCACTTAGAGACATAATCAACTGCTAGGAGTATATATTCCTTACCTTGTGAATTCGGAAATGGCCCCATGAAGTCTATTCCCCAGACATCAAAAATCTCTACTGGCAGTATGGGCACAGAGGGCATTTCATTTCGCTTGGTCAAATTGCCTTCCTTCTGACACTCGTTACACTTCTTGCATAGGTCATAGCAGTCTCTGAGCAAAGTGTTCCAATAGAATCCGCAATCCAGAACCTTTCTTGCAGTTCGCCTAGGCCCAAAATGGCCTCCACAGGGTTGCTTGTGGCAGTGATCCACTATGCCCTGCTGCTCAGACTCAGGAATGCATCTTCTAAGGACTTGGTCTTCACATCTTTTCCACAAATAGGGTTCATCCCAAACGTAGCTCCTTGCCTCACGTTTCATCTTGTTTTTCTCATAATACGTCATGCCTTCTCTGAAAATCCCTGTAACCATAAAGTTCACAAGGTCAGCAAACCATGGCTCTTCGCCCAAAGTGGTAATAGAATACAAATGCTCATCAGGGAACGTCTCGGTGATAGGCATGTCCTCTTCTTTCTGGAGAATTCTACTGAGGTGATCCGCCACGAGATTCTGATTTCCAGACTTGTCCCGAATTTCAATGTCAAACTCCTGGAGTAGCAGGATCCATCGAATTAGCCTTGGTTTAGTTTCCTTCTTTGCCATTAGGTACTTTAGTGCAGCGTGATCCGTGTACACTATGGTCTTACTGCCCAGCAGATATGACCTGAACTTTTCGAAGGCAAAGACTATGGCCAAAAGCTCCTTCTCAGTCGTGGCATAGTTGCTTTGGGCAGCATTAAGGGTCTTCGAGGCATAGTAGATCACATGCCTTTCTTTCCCTTTCATTTTCCCTAACACAGCTCCCACTGCATATCCACTTGCATCACACATCAGCTCGAATGGCATACCCCATTCTGGTGGTTGAATAATAGGCGCTGTGACCAACCTTTCCTTCAAGTGGTTGAAAGCAGCCTTGCAGTCCTCATCAAAGTCCCATTCTACATCATTCTGAAGTAGTATGGTCAAAGGGCGAGCAATTTGGGCAAAGTCCTTCACGAATCGTCTGTAGAAGCCAGCATGCCCTAAGAATCCTCTGACTTGCTTCACATTCCTTGGGTATGGTAGCTTCGAGATGACTTCGATTTTTGCTTTATCCACTTCTATGCCCTTGGCTGAAATAACATGTCCAAGGACAATTCCCTCTTCGACCATGAAATGGCATTTCTCGTAGTTCAATACGAGGCTCTTCTCCACACACCTTTTAAGCACCATCTCTAAGTGCTCCAAGCAGGAGTCAAAGGAGTTGCCGTATACGGTGAAATCGTCCATGAACACTTCAATTCCATTCTCGAGCAGGTCAGCGAAGATACTCATCATGCACCTTTGGAAGGTTCCTGGTGCATTGCATAGGCCAAAGGGCATTCTCCTGTAGGCAAAGGTGCCAAAGGGACAGGTGAAGGTGGTTTTGTCCTGATCCTCTTGAGCAACCCATATTTGCATATACCCTGAGTAGCCATCTAGAAAACAGAAGTGCTTCTTTCCGGCCAATCTCTCTAACATTTCATCAATGAAGGGCAAAGGGAAATGATCCTTGCGGGTTACCTTGTTCAGTTTGCGGTAGTCAATGCAAACTCTCCACCCAGTTTGTAGTCGTGTGGCAATCTGCTCATTCCTTTCGTTCTCTATGACTTGAACTCCAGACTTCTTTGGTACCACATGCACTGGGCTAACCCACTTGCTGTCAGACACTGGGTAAATTATGCCCACACTGAGAAGCTTCTTGATCTCTTTGAGCACAACTTCCTTCATTGCTGGGTTGAGCTTCCTTTGAGGATCACGTACGGGCACAGAGTCATCTTCCAGAAGAATGTGGTGTTGGCAGATGCTTGGACTTATCCCCCTTATGTCAGCCAAAGTCCACCCTATGGCCTGTTTGTACTGCCCCAGCACATATTTCAACTTTGCCTCTTCTGCCTCTTGCAAATAGGCGCTTATGATGACGGGCAAAGTGTCATTATCTCCTAAGTACAGGTACTTGAGGTGTTTGGGCAGCTTTTTCAATTCCAGCATTGGTGGCTTTTCAAGGGAAGGCACCATGATCATTTCTTCAATCTCTATCGGTTTGCCCGGGTTGCCTTTGAAATCCTCCAGAGAGTCTAACTGCTCAACTGCCTCTTGCAGTTCTTCTGGTTCGCCCTCCATATCAAACTCCGTAAGCCCTTGCTTAATGGCTATCTCAGTATGGTTATACTTCCCACATTGGAGTGCCTTTGCCTCCACTGCCTTCTCAATTTGGTCAATGTAGTGGATCTCTTCGGTGTCGGCTGGGTGCTTCATGGATTTGTAGAGGTCAAAGGTGACCGTTTCTCCTTCGAATTTGCACGTTAGCCTTCCGGTTTCGCAGTCGATGTGGGTCCTTGCTGTTTTGAGGAACGGTCTGCCCAATATCATCACGGGGGCTTTACTTGATCTGCCCATATCGAGCACATAGAAATCAGCAGGAAATATCAACTCTTCCACTTTGACCAGGACATCTTCCAGTATGCCCTCAGGGTAAACATTAGATCTATCAGCCAGCTGGATCACAACTCGAGTGGGCTTTAGTTGCCCAATTTCCAGGTCTTCGTACATCGTTTTGGGCATAACGTTGATTGATGCTCCCAGATCGAGCATTGCCTTCTCTATCTTCATATGCCCTATGATGCACGGAATGTAGAACATGCCTGGGTCTCCACACTTTGTAGGTCCAGTCTTTTTAATCACTGCAGAGACATTCTCCCCCACCTCAAACTTCGCATCATCCTGATACTTGACCTTCTTTGTGCAAAGCTCCTTCAAAAACTTAGCACATCTGGGCATAGCGTTCAGTATGGTCAGAAGGGGCATATTGATTTCCACCTTCTTAAACATTTTGAACATTTCTTGAGTTTCTTCCTTCTCACGGTTTTTACTCAGTCTGCCCGGGTAGGGTGGTTTGATTTTTGGTGGTGGGGATTTGTCCCTCTTTGCCCTGACTATTACCTCTTCCTGCTCAATATCTGTCCCAGGGTCTTCCTCAATTACCGGGTGATCATCCAACACTTGCTCCTTGTCCTTCACTGCAGACTTTTCCACTATGGTAAGGGGTTTGCCACTCCTGAGCTGAACGGCATTAACATGAGCATTGTTCACTTCGACTTTTGGGGGCAAAGTGCCTCCTTTCTGCTCCAGCTTTTCCACCACCTGAGTAAGATGTGAGACTTGGGCTCCTAGATTTTGGAACTGCCCTCTAGTCTCTTGCTTGAATTTCTCATTCTCTTGGTGGGCTTTGGCATTCTCTTGCTGGAATTTAATATTTTCTTTGACCAAAGTTTCCATCATTTCAGATAAGGTAGGCCCTTTGGTTTGAGCGGGCTGGTGGTACATTCCTGGGACTTGCTGTTGGTACTGCCCTTGTTGATTGTAGCGTTGGAAATTCTGATTACCATTATACCCCTCATTGTAGTTGTTCCCATACCTATTATCATAGTACGGTTTCCCCCTTCCTTGCCCATTACCGTTGCTCTGTCCCATTGCTTTGACCTCCTCGTCGTACAGTGAGGGGCATTCATCAGTGGCATGCTCTGTGCCCTGGCAGATATGGCAAGCTTTCACTCCTCTCTTTGGCCCGGTGGCCATACTGTTCATAAACTTCTCCATTGCGCTGCACAGTTTGTCGATTTTTAAATCCGCAGCGGTGGTTGTCCCCAAATTGGTCCTGGGCAACTCACTTCCATCGTCTCTGAACTCCTCTGCCATCTCCTTGAAGAGTTTAAATGCCTCCTCAGCACTTTTATTCAGGATGGACCCTCCACTGGCAGCGTGCAAGAGGGTTCTTTCGTGCATCCTTAGCCCAGACACAAAGTATTGGATCAAGTCGTGATCCGGGATCTGGTGCTGAGGGCACTTTGCCAACATCTGCTTAAATCGTTCCCAATATGCGGGAAACTCTTCGCCCGCCCCCATCTTAAAGCTACTGATGTTCCTTCGCATGTGTTGGATTCGGGCGGCAGGGAAGTATTTTTCCAAAAACTTCTGCTGGAGCTGTGCCCAAGTAGTGATTTGTCCTTCGGGCAGAGTGTAGAGCCACTCTCGTGCTCCATCCCCAAGTGAAAAGGGAAAAGCCAGCAGTCGGATGTATTCACTCAAAGGGGGCCCTCCCCTTATAGTTCCGCAGGCTAACTCGAAGTCTTGAAGATGCCTCTGTGGGTCTTCCATGGGCATATCGCTGAACTTAGGCAGTATTTGGATGAAGTTGTGCTTCATCTCCCAGTTCTCGTTGATAGTGGGCAAAGTGATGCCTGATGGTCGGAGGTTCAGATTGGCAGGGAACATCATTTCCCTGAGAGTTTGGTTTGCCATTATGGCTGGTTCCGGTGAAGGTCTTGGTGGGGTAATTGGTTCACCTCTCCTTGCCCTTCTCGGATTTTCTGCCCTTGGTGTTCGGGCAGCTTCTTGGGCGGCACGTGCTAACGCTTTTGCTAGCCTTGTCTCTTTTCGGATTCGCTTCGCGGTCTTTTCGATCTCAGGGTCGTACCAGGGTACAATCTCTTTGCCCGAAGTAGAATCCTGCATAAACAGAACAAGTCAAACTGTTAGCACAGACGACTTACTGTTGGAAATTTGCCTCCCCGGCAACGGCGCCAATTTTGACGAGCGCGAATACTTGTCGTGGAGCAAACACGCTGTCAAAATGAAATTTATATTTAGCCAGTACCCCTTTAACTACAAAACGTAGATAATGGTAAGTACGTGGGGTCGGTCCCACAAGGAGGCAATTATAGTAGGTGATCTCGGCTTTGCCCAAGGGGTTGTCACAAAAAGTTTTGAATTTGGGTTGCTGTGGGCACAGCGGTTTTGCAATCGTTTCACACTTTGACCTAACTACGACTAACCATACTAACATGCAAATTAAACAGGTATAAAAAGTAAACAAACCAATCACTCAGATCTAACAGAATACTAAACAGAAAACTTAAATCAAATGGTAAACAAAGCATCCGGGCAGACAACTTCACTCAGGATCATTAGGGCAAACTACCGTTCATTGGCACTAAGGATTTTTACCAGCGGTTTGTCAGCAGTTATAGGGTGCGTAAGACAAAAGTGGTCCTATTGCGTCACGCCCAACAGTTGCCCCACCCCTCATCTATCCTTACTGTGTAAAGAGAAGGCTAGCTATCACTTTGCCTAATCCCCTGGATCTGAACAATTCGATAACCTATGCGACCAAACATGGATCTAGTTTGCCCAAACCCGCATTACCCTCTAGACAGACCCGCTCGGCCAATAGCATGCTCGAAACATACGACCGCATCTCCTGCAAGTTCTAGTGCTATGCCCGCAACAATACTACAAGGTACATCTATGCGGTTTGCCAATCACCAGTATCCCAGTTTGTAAAGGTTCACTAGTGGTCGTCCTAGTTTACCCAAACTCCCCAGAAATAAACCTCAACCAACTTTGCCTCGGGAACAAACGCCCAACCGGTTAGTTCAGCCCCTCCAACCTCGCGGTCTAACTAAACCCTAATTTCACCTTCGATCCGTCCCTGCCCAGATGCAAAATAACTTAGCCAATCATACAGAAATTAAAAGACAAAGTAAATAAGCAAAAGGGAACTATATTATTCATGCCTTCAAATCGGAAACGTTTTTGAAGGAAATCAAATTGCGGAATTAAAAACATGAAATCAAAAACATAAGAAATTAAATTGTTTCTCAACCCGAAGGTTGGATCTACTCAAAACAAACAAAGAGACTCGGACGAACAGCTCCGATCTCTATCTCCGGCGACTCCGGCGGCGACGGCGAACTGCGGGACCGGCGGCTCTTCCGACTTCTCGGTGCGTAATGTGTTGTGTCTCTTGCTGCCCGTCGCGCCCCGCCTTTTAAAGACTTCAATTTTGAATTTTGAATTCCCGGCTGTTGCTCCCTCCTAAAGAATAGGCGTCCTTGGTTAATGGGTTGGGGGATAAGTCAGATCCCCCGAATCCAGGGATTCTGGTACGCTGCCAGCTTGTTGGAGTTGTGTACTTAATGTCTAGATTTAAGTAACGGTAAACTCCCCGTCATAGCATTTAATCTATTAAATTAACGAACAATTGTTTTGCTTTTAATTACTTGATAATTAAATAAATGCAAACCATGGTTCTGGATTTTATACGTTGTAGTTAGTATGGTGTGCATGGGCACACAGAAGATCATACTATCGGTTACTCGTATTTAATCAAATAGTTGCTCACGACCTAGATAGACACGAACTAATCTATCGGTATAGTCGTTGTGTGAGAGAGAAAATAATTTATCTTAATTATTTTATCACACTTGTACACTTGGTGTATTGAGCGGATTGTTGAGATTCATCGATTAGGATTGCCGGCGATAATCGATTCGAGCCTCAGAGTATTTCATTCTTAATCCCCGATATTATTGCGGGTGCGTATATTTAATATAAGTGACTTTGATTTACCAAAGGAATTAACCGATTTAATTATTGGGTTAATTACCGGTTAAGTTGGGTCACTATATTTTATATATGGCATGCCGTGAATAATTGACCGGACAGTGTATCCCAGAAGGGTTGATAATATCCCCGAGATGAGTTCAAAAGGAATTATTGTGTAAACCTCATGAGTGGATTCGTTCCGCACAATAATTAAGGTTGAATGGTACTAGTCTCGGATTAAAGAGATGAATAAATTAATTAGCAATAAATTAATTTTATTCATGGATATTTCTATCTTAAATACACGGAATAAATAAATACTACCGGAGAAATATTATTTGATATAATATGGTTTAATATTGGGAGTGCAATTAATTTATATAGTGGAAAATAAATTAATTAATATTGATAAGGATTAATGGACTTGGGCAGTGGGCTCAATTTAATCATCAATATTGGAAGCCCAATATTCCACCTCCTTTAGATCCCCTACGTAGCCTATTAAAGCACTACATGGCCTTCATAAATCATAAGACAAGATTATCATACTTGATATTCTAGAGAGTTGAAGGAGATCCATAGGAGTTCGATAGATCGTCGCCCACCCGACGTTCGAACGGAGTGCAAGGAATACGTGGGAAGATTCAAAGGTCTTCGATTGATTTTGTTTCTCCGCACAACAAATCAAAAGGTATGATTATCGAACCCCCTCTATGATCGTATGTGATATGAATTGTGATATATACATGAACAAGACGATCCGGGAAAACGTCGAGACCAGGATACGGGGATCCGGGATCCCCGTCGGGATCGAGAAGGGGCGGCCGAACCCTAGGGTTCGACCGCCGGTACCGCGGCCAAAGGGAAGCCCCGGCTGGACGCCGGGGCAAGCGATCGACGTGAAGTCGATCGCTGGGGAGTCGCCGTGGGCTGGCGCCACGGCAGACGACCTCCCCGGTCCTCCCTGGCCGGCGGCGACGCACGAGGAGAAGCCGCGGCTGGACGCCGCGGCTGGGGCGATCGAGCCCTAGCTCGATCGCCGGGGGGAACCGCCGCGGGCTGGCGCCGCGGCAGGTGGCTCTCCCCACCTCCGATGATGGCGGTGAGTCGCCGGACTCACCGCCCAGGGCTGCCGGAGCAGCCCGGCGATCGCATGTGCATGCGATCGCGAACCCCACGTCGGGGTTCGGCTAGGGTTTAGCCGCGGGTTTATCCCGCGGTGATGCTCTTGTCGAGCCCGGTTCTTCGTGGCGTTCGTGATCGGTTTCCGGCGACGGGATTTCGGTCGGGGTTATCGGTTCCGCAATTTTTTGATACCCCGGGATATCGAATTCCAACAAATGGTATCAGAGCGTTTGGTTTCGTGTTCATGTATATGTTCAATTGTGTTCTACCTTGCAGGGATTCTGACTATCATGGTTGAATTAATTGTTAATTATTCGTTTAATTAATTGCTATTTAATTTACCATGATTATTCGTTATTAAACTCTCGGACATGTCGAGATTCGTTTTGTGTGGATGAATGCTTGTAATAGTAAAAATTCGGGGGTTGACCGAATTTAGGATTTATTATTATTGTTCTACGTTTTCCGGAAAGTGAATAGGGTCGATTTCATGTATAGAATCGATACCGGAATTGTAAATTTATTTCTTGTAATTTAATTTACGTTGGATCGATGCCGAGACGACTGCCGGAGACACGTGTGACGAAGAAGACGAAGAGGACGAAAAACCGGGGGGGTCGATCATCCCCATGATCGATCCCCATGAGGATCGATCGACCCCACCATGGGCTGCCCGCTAGGGCTTCCGGCCACGCCGGCCACCGGTGGTGGTGGCGCGTGGCTAGGGGGCGGCGGCGGTGGTGCCCGGGGATGGTGGTGGTCGGCGGTGGGGGTGGTGTGGGGATCCCCAACCCATGCTACTCCTACCAAGATTCTACTTTCCTAATTGATTCGTTTTTCCTATTTGAGTTATCCTATTTTTTGGGAATTCTCATGGATTAGGAAAAGAATTAATTGGAATTAATTTTATTCCTTATTCTATTATGGAAGTCTTCTAGAGTATTCCGAGTTCTACTTGGAATAGGATCCTAGAGATTTAATAGAATAGGAAAGGAATAAGAGTTAATTTAGGATTGATTTATTTCCTAATTGATTATTCCTATTTTATGGGAATTTTCATAGTAATGGAAATTAATTAATCTTGGAAAGTAGAAGAGTCCTAATTTATTTTATTTCCTTATTCTATTATAGAAGTCTTCTAGAATATTCCAAGTTTGACTTGGATAGATTATTCTAGAGATTTAATAGAATTAGATAGGAAAATAAATAAATAAAAATATTAATAATATTTAATTTTATTTTTGATTTATTCGATTGACTTAATTTTCGAATTAAGTATCTTTTGGATTTATTAAAAATAAATAGATTTAAATATTGGGATTAATATTCTCGTCACATGGAGCATTCAAGAACGAAGACTGAAGACTAGAAGACGCATACGGAGAGGGAATAAAGCCATGATAGTCGGAAAATAATTTTCTAGCTTATTTTGACTATGTGCTATGTGCTTTATTGCTTGTATGCATGCTATATGTGTTTACTTTATGCACTAGATAGCGTATCCCTTTGTTATAAAAAGCTAAGTGGGAGAGGGGATGGAAACATTCCCATGGTCTCCATTACTGTTCTCTTGGTGACTCTTGTGGACTTTTGAAGTTCACATAGATGTGTCATTGGAGGAGAATTCTTGTAATTCCTTTTACAAGGGACATTGATTTAGTTTATCAAACAATGCCTAATTTGTCTTTCTGAAACTGACTTCAAGTCGACTCATTCTCACCCCGGGGAGTGGAATGGAGCCAAAGCCACTTGGTCATGTGGATGACACAAATTAGAGACATTCGTACCATCCTTTTAAGGTGGGTCGATTGTCTGCTCGGCTCCCTCATCTAATGAGAGATAGGGTTGTTCGCATGGTGAATCACTGGTTAGAAACTTCGAGTTTCACTTATGATTCTCCGCGTCTTGATTTACGAAAATCGAATGGATCTTGTAGCTGGGAGTCAATTATAAAAATCTCTTAGTATAGTAAACGTCCACACAACGTGGCTTGCTATACTGACGGATTTTGGATTAATTGATGTAGACAGTTGTAAGGAATTGTGAAGATTTGTGAAGTTGTCGTAAACGTCCACACAACGTGGCTTGCGGTGATGTAGCAATTCCAAACGATTTCCTTTGGTGCTGAGTAATGGTTTACACTTAGATACGCTTTATAGTATTCCTCCCACCGAGGTTCCGCTATAAATGATGTATGACCAAAGAAAATCTAATTACTAAATCATTTGGGTGGGTAAACGTCCACACACCGTGGCTTGCCTTACCTGATGGGATTTTAGATGTGATTAGTAATTTAATGATATTATTTGAGGGAGATAATATCGGATATTAAATTGATTGTTTGTTTAAATGTGCTTATAGGTTTAGAGAATAGCTATGAACCCACTTTCTATGATACTCAAGGAGCATAAGCTCACTGGCCCCAACTACATTGATTGGAAGAGAAATTTAGACATTGTCCTAACTTCTGAGGAGTACAAGTTCGTACTCCATGAAGTATGCCCTGCTGAGCCCACGCCTGCCTCAACTGATGAGGAAAAACTAGCATATCGGAAGTGGAAAAAGGCTGATGAAATGGCTAGGTGTTATATTTTGGCTTCTATGTCAAATGTACTCCAAACCCAACATGAGTCGATGGACACTGCCTATGATATGATGTTTAACCTCAAGGAGATGTTTGGAGAGCAAGATCGTGCGGCAAGGCAAGAAGCCATGAGAGTCCTCATGACAACTACTCAGTCTGAAGGAACGCCCGTAGGGGAGCACGTTCTTAAGATGATGGGTTTGTTGAATGAGCTTGAGATCCTAGGAGCTCAAATTGATGCTGAGACGCAAGTCGACATCATACTCCAGTCTCTGACCCCTAGCTTTGAGCAGTTTCGCATGAGTTATAATATGGGTAAACTATCTTACTCTCTTGCGCAACTCCTGACTGAGCTGAAGGCGGCAGAGGGGATCTACAAGAAGGGCAAGTCTCTAGCGCTTGTAGCTACCAAGTCCAAAGGCTTTAAGCCTGGTGGAGGTAGGGGCAAGTGAAGGAAGCAAGCCAGAAAACCCAGTGGTGTCAAGAAGGTTGTACCACGAGTGGGGGCTGCAAAGCCAAAGGGCAATTGCTTCCGATGCAACAAGTCTGGACACTGGAAGTCTGAATGTCCTCTCAGAGGTACGAATTTTTCTTTAGTCGTAAAAACATAGTCAGCGGTATTATCTACCAGAATTCTGGTGTGTAGATATGGAACCACTGACGGTATGTGCATTTTGAATGCAGGGGTTCCAGAAAACCCGGCGACTTAGAGAAGGAGAGTTCGAGTCTACACGGGCAAAAGCTGTAGAGGAGGCAGTTGTTGCGGTGGAAGACATTTATCTGCTTTAGTAGTTAAATAGGATTTCATTTCAAGATTATTGCATTATGTACCCTTTATTTTAGAAAGAACGTTTTGTTCTGGATTTCTATTATTAATGAATGGATAGTTTTATTTCTTTAAATCATTGGATGATTTTTTAGATAATGGGTATTATCTATTCTGGTACATTAGAAAGCAATATATGAATGATAGATCCTAAGTCTACCACGATGCAACGAACCGTTCTATAACTTGTTTTACTTGTTAGATATTTCTTTATTAAATCATTATACTTGTGAATTCTTGAACTTAGTAGTATTTTCAAATAATATTCAAAAGGTCGAAATTGATTTGATCAATTATAGTTGAAGGAATGGACCTTCCGACCTGAGAATTGAATTTGGAGGATAATACATCTAAGCAAAACTTTTTTTGTAAAAGGTAGAATTCGGACAAGTATTGGAAATGATTAGATATGCAGTCGTATGGTTAAATTAGAAAGGTGCGAGTGGTTCTTTCAAGAGTACTCGATGATGGATTAGAATACTTAAATGTGCCATAACAGCAAAGTGTTTTGACTAGTCAATGGACACAAAGCTATTATGGGGAACCGTTAAAGTATATCCATTAGAAGGCTGCGACTTGGTCGCGGAAGCCATCACCTATCTAAATAACGCATAAGCATAATCAAAGTTTGGGATTCAAACCCAAAGGGACACGCCATGCACTTACGTGTAGAGATGGTGCGTTAGAAATAAGAAATAGAAATCTAACAGTAAAAGAACAAGTTGTTCGGAACTACCCATGTTCTATGGATATTCCTGGATACAACAAGAATGGTTGTAGGATATCCTAGATGAACGAAGTATTGTGTGTTCTATAGTGCTATGAACCAGAGGGACGTCTATCGTTCGGTTCATAGAAGAATACTATTAGATGAACCACAAAGCCTGAATTGATACCTTGGAATGAGAAGAAAAGACAAAAGACTGGGAACCATCCAAACCGAGTAGAAGTACACCACACACTGCACCTATTGTTATTACTGTTATACACCGGGACGCCATTGCAGTGGGAGGTTGTTGGACAACCAGAGATGTTCATAAGACTAGAGGAGTTCGGACTCTGGATCTAGTAGACATGAAATCGATCCCTAGTTCTGCATAAGGGCAGTACTGATCTAAATGAGCCTGCTTAGAGAACAATAAGGTTTATTGTTAAGAGGCTAGATCATTTAGAGTACAAGCTTAGTAAATCCATTTATGGATTGGAACAAAGCTGTAAATCGTGGAACTTGCGAATTGATGAGATAGTCCATTTAATGGATTCATCAAAAGGCAAAGACGATGGGTGTACTGGAAAGGTAATGGAAACAATGTGGTGTTTCTCGGAGGTTTTATGTAGATAACGTTTTATCATTGGCAACAATGTAAAGATGTTATCAGACATAAAATAATGGTTGTCTAAATAAATCGGGATATAAGATTGAGTAGAAGTTAGAACATGTTCTTAAGATCTTATGATCTAGGGAAAAGAACATTATACTTCTCCTAGATATCTTATACGATTATGGTTTGTTTTAACATGCATAATTCTGAGAAAGGTCGTTTGCCTTTCAGAGACAGAATAAATAAATGCAATGTTGAAAAACAAGAACCTGATATCAACTATGCGGTTTGCGTAGTGGGAGGATATCAAAGTAATCTAGACAAGAGATTCTCGAATGCTGTAATAGTACTTGTGAAAGTACTGGATATTAAGCAAGACGAAATCTTCTTAGATTACACATTCTCAGATCTAAAATCAGAGAAGGACCAGTGTAAGTCGATATCAGGCTATGTGTTCACTTTTGGAAGAGGTGGAACCTTTAATATGAAAAGAGTGATAAGCAGGATGCCTCTCAGACTCTCTCATAACCGAATAGCAGCCTCAGAGGCAGCGGAAGTTTTGGTTAGGTTCCGGGATAACCTCTAAGACTTGGATATGACTCTTGGTTTATCAAAGGCTATTTCATAGCGGTGAATGGTAAACCGGAAGAAGTCATAAGTCTAAAAGTGATGATAACACATAGTGCAAGTACCACCTGATACGAGTCGTCGTCGAGGGAGACGACGTAGTAGTCACCAAGATAACTTCAGAGCGACAACCTAGAGTGCTCATTCACATAGTACTTCTCGAAAGTACACCTTAAGCACGTGATGAGTATGGGAGTCGGGAGTTTGGAAGAAATGACTAGACCTTAGTACAAGTGGGAGATTGTTGGAGTTGTGTACTTAATGTCTAGATTTAAGTAACGGTAAACTCCCCGTCATAGCATTTAATCTATTAAATTAACGAACAATTGTTTTGCTTTTAATTACTTGATAATTAAATAAATGCAAACCATGGTTCTGGATTTTATACGTTGTAGTTAGTATGGTGTGCATGGGCACACAGAAGATCATACTATCGGTTACTCGTATTTAATCGAACAGTTGCTCACGACCTAGATAGACACGAACTAATCTATCGGTATAGTCGTTGTGTGAGAGAGAAAATAATTTATCTTAATTATTTTATCACACTTGTACACTTGGTGTATTGAGCGGATCGTTGAGATTCATCGATTAGGATTGCCGGCGATAATCGATTCGAGCCTCAGAGTATTTCATTCTTAATCCCCGATATTATTGCGGGTGCGTATATTTAATATAAGTGACTTTGATTTACCAAAGGAATTAACCGATTTAATTATTGGGTTAATTACCGGTTAAGTTGGGTCACTATATTTTATATATGGCATGCCGTGAATAATTGACCGGACAGTGTATCCCGGAAGGGTTGATAATATCCCCGAGATGAGTTCAAAAGGAATTATTGTGTAAACCTCATGAGTGGATTCGTTCCGCACAATAATTAAGGTTGAATGGTACTAGTCTCGGATTAAAGAGATGAATAAATTAATTAGCAATAAATTAATTTTATTCATGGATATTTCTATCTTAAATACACGGAATAAATAAATACTACCGGAGAAATATTATTTGATATAATATGGTTTAATATTGGGAGTGCAATTAATTTATATAGTGGAAAATAAATTAATTAATATTGATAAGGATTAATGGACTTGGGTAGTGGGCTCAATTTAATCATCAATATTGGAAGCCCAATATTCCACCTCCTTTAGATCCCCTACGTAGCCTATAAAAGCACTACATGGCCTTCATAAATCATAAGACAAGATTATCATACTTGATATTCTAGAGAGTTGAAGGAGATCCATAGGAGTTCGATAGATCGTCGCCCACCCGACGTTCGAACGGAGTGCAAGGAATACGTGGGAAGATTCAAAGGTCTTCGATTGATTTTGTTTCTCCGCACAACAAATCAAAAGGTATGATTATCGAACCCCCTCTATGATCGTATGTGATATGAATTGTGATATATACATGAACAAGACGATCCGGGAAAACGTCGAGACCGGGATACGGGGATCCGGGATCCCCGTCGGGATCGAGAAGGGGCGGCCGAACCCTAGGGTTCGACCGCCGGTACCGCGGCCAAAGGGAAGCCCCGTCTGGACGCCGGGGCAAGCGATCGACGTGAAGTCGATCGCTGGGGAGTCGCCGTGGGCTGGCGCCACGGCAGACGACCTCCCCGGTCCTCCCTGGCCGGCGGCGACGCACGAGGAGAAGCCGCGGCTGGACGCCGCGGCTGGGGCGATCGAGCCCTAGCTCGATCGCCGGGGGGAACCGCCGCGGGCTGGCGCCGCGGCAGGTGGCTCTCCCCACCTCCGATGATGGCGGTGAGTCGCCGGACTCACCGCCCAGGGCTGCCGGAGCAGCCTGGCGATCGCATGTGCATGCGATCGCGAACCCCACGTCGGGGTTCGGCTAGGGTTTAGCCGCGGGTTTATCCCGCGGTGATGCTCTTGTCGAGCCCGGTTCTTCGTGGCGTTCGTGATCGGTTTCCGGCGACGGGTTTTCGGTCGGGGTTATCGGTTCCGCAATTTTTTGATACCCCGGGATATCGAATTCCAACACAGCTTGCCCGCAGCGAATCTCCTGTCTTCAGCCGCTCTCTGCCCAAATTGAAGTCTGCAGGTATTTCTTCTCCTCCACAGGTGGTCGGACCAGGCACGGTACTTGGTAAGATTTCTGGTTCTTCTGCTTCGTGACCTTACCCATTTGCCCGATGTGGTCAAACTGTTGCTTGTCACTACCGCTCCAGAACTTTGCCCAAAGAAGGGGATTTCCTTCCCTCTTTTGCCCAGTGCGCCACCTGTTACCTGCATCACCACACATTCTGCCCAAACACCTAATTGTGCCCTCCCAGACACGTTAACGACTCAAACTGACTCAATAAAGGGTGAAAAAGTGCTCTAAGATGAGCAAATAAAATGGCTCATCAGTGGCCACGTCCAGATTCGTATCATAGTGATAAATCTGGTTTTACAGTCTGTCTCAAAGTCCAAGAAAGGTTTGAACCGATTGAGGATGACTCGAGTCTTGCCTCAAGTTCAAACTTAGACATAAAGTGACAACAGGAAGTTGGCAGCACACTGGCTCTGAAGGCCAAGTGGGAGATTGTTGGGATATGTCCTTCGATCCTACGTGTGCAATCGATAAAGTCATAAGGTCGTCTATGGATGTTAAATGATTATTTGATAATATTAATTGTTGGGAACAATATAATATTGATCAATTAAATCATACCTACAGGGTCACACACGGACTCAAAGATGATGTACGTTGCTTGATAAATATATTGATTTAGAATCAATATTTACGTGGAATTAATTAACATGCATGGGATGCATGGCTTGCATGGATGCATGTCACATAGTGTGACATGGCATGCCACACAAGCAAGTTGGACCACATACAATGCATAGTGGCATGTGTATGTGGCATGACCTTTCACCTCCTTTGTAACCTCTTTTGCATGTTAATGGTGCATCTTTATGCACATTAAGATGGAGGTTACAAAGAGGTGTAATGGTGTGAATAATGGTGTGTTTATATAGATGAAAATCTGATTTTCATCAAACAATTGCATTAGCCACGAAATTCCACTCAAAAAGAGAGAGAAAAGAGGTTGCTCTTGGAGAATCAACTCGATCAAGCAAGCAAGTCATCATCCGGGTTCATGTGCAACACGTAGAGGCCGGGCCATTTGTGTGGCTTCAACATCCGGGCGATCTAGACAAGAGGAGTGACGAGGTCATTCACAAGGAGAGCTTCGAGAGGCTGATCCATGAAGGTGGTTCAATCGACTCAACACCACCTTCATCAACATCAACGAGGCACGCTACACCGGTTGTAAGTGTTCTCGTTAATCCCTATATATATATTGGATGTATATATATAAACGTGTCTATACATATAATGTTTGCCTAGATCTTCATGTTGTTTGTGTTCTATTGTTTTACACGCTTCCGCACACACGAACAAGGTAATCGAGCGATTGGATCGACATCGAAAACCTTCAGATTTTGTCCCTCTCTCTCTCCTGTATATGGTGTGCTTCCTTTGCTGATCAGGGATTATATATGTGCGGTCTCTAGGGCATCAGATTTGTATTAATGGGCTGATGGGCCTGGTGGGCTTGGGCCGTCAGGGCGTAATCCGTCTAGAGTTTGTTCTTGCTGGGACTCTTGGCGGTCAAAGAAACTCCTGGTCTTTAGGGTCTCTTTCCTTATCAGCTGACCGGATAGAGATGGGGGGATAAGGCAGAATCCCCAAATTTTCGGACTTTGTTGCTCTGGTATGCCCGATGCTCGCCGTTTGCCCAAAGTGGTGACTTTGCCCATAGTGGTGACTTTGCCTCTTTTGGTCAAACTGCTCTAGTCACTTTGCCCATAGTGCCGACTTTTCCTCCTTTGGTAAAACTGCTCCAGTCACTTTGCCCATAGTGTCGACTTTGCCTCTTTTGGTCAAATTGCTCAAGTCACTTTGCCTCGGATCCCCGTGTTTGCCCAAAGTGGGCAACTTTCTGGCCTCTTTCGCACAATCCACCACCTACTACCTGCAACCCTGCATACTTTGCCAAAACACTCCATTGTGCCCTCCCAGACACACTAAAGACTCAAACGGACTCAATAAAAGAATAAAAAGTGTTCTAAGATGAGCAAATAAAATGGCTCATCAGCTACCCAACACCAATTGTTAACGCTTGTTGACAAAATTGGAAGCTTAACACGAGAATTATTAAGAAAACATCAATTGTTAACGTTTGTTGACAAAATTGAAAGGGTATTACCGTCTTTTTGGGTGAGAAGATTAATTTTATTTTATTTTCATTAAACATTATGAAAATTACGTTTTCGACGAAGGATACCAACTTTTTGCGAAATTGGTTTTAAAACGAACTTCAGAGTCACCAGTCCAAAAACCCCAAAATCGGCGCCAGGAGGCGCTGGATCCGTTTTCGTGTACAACCAAACTCAAGTTCGAAAAGTAGAAAAAGTGGAGACAAGGTTATATAATATATTTTCATTCCATTAGAATAAAACGAAACTATCACAATGTGGAGAAGGAAGACAAAATAATCACAAGAAGTTTCCTGAGTGTCTCAACACTCTCACTTACAAGTGATCACTAAGACACCTAGAGTTAAAACACCTAACTCTACTATCGGCGCACAACGCAAAAGCTACTACACAACTCTAAAACTTGGCTCAACGCCAATAAAACTTGATTGCAAAATATAAACTCTGAAACTTGATCTAAGTCGTCAAGAGGCATCTCGAAAATCCATGAGTATATATAGTTTAGGCCGCATGTGCAAACTTAAGGCGGTTGCATTCTCATTGGTCACACGCTTGACTGGCGTCAGATTTCCATGGATTACGTCACTTACAAAATTTCAGAATTTTTCGATCCTTGAATCATTGATTCTAGAATCTTCGAATCTTGAATATTCAAATTCTTAAATTTCAAATTCATTTTTCAACAAAAATTCTTGGCTCTATACTTCATCTTCAATTCATCGTGAATTTCTCTAAGTGTTGAAGCTTCAGCATCTCGTCGTCTTGTCGATCATCGATAATGTTGAATTTGCAAAAGCCGGATCCAATCAGCATTGACTCCACTTTTAGAACTTTAGTGCATTGCTTCATGTTTAGTGATCTTGTTCGTCGGATCCTTGGCAGAGGTTTTTGTCGTCGGATCCGTGTTGAGTCGTGTTGTCGCCGGATCCACTTTGTCACACATTGTTGTCGCTGGATCCATGCAAGGTGACGTATTTTGCCGGATCCGGTGCTAGAGAGGTTGTTCGTCGGATCCAGTGCAGGGACAAACCTTCGCCGGATCCAATGCACGATGCAATTGTCGCCGGATCCATGTCTGAGGGCAAGTTGGCGCTGGATCTGTATCCATATCATGTTGTCGCCGGATCCGTGGCAACCACGTTGAAAGCACGACGGCGTCATTTTCATTAGTTTCACAAAACCCGAAACCAAGAATCAAACACAAAAATATGTTATCGCCAAAATTAACATTTACAATCTCCTCTTTTTTGGCACAATTCATATTGTTACACCATAAAAATTCAACACCGACACGTGTCCAGACAACCGGAGCCACATCATCAAGGAGATGGTCAAACGGCGGGCAAAAGTCAGAATTGAAGTCATGGATGAAGTCAGTACCAGGCGAGCTCAACAGTAGCCCCAGGAAGATGGCCCCGTACCAGATTAGGGGATCAGCCGGATAAAGCTCCAGGCAAGAGGCGGTGCGCCTCTGGTGACATGCAGCAAGTGGAAAACAAGATTAGTGGATATTTAATGCAATGGCTTAAAAGTCCTCATTAGTGGGATTAGATGTGATAGGAGGCTAATAGGTGGCATAATAAGAGCTTGCATGCTCATGCATACATTTAGTATAAAAGAGAGGGAAGAGAGAGAAGAAAAGGACTTCACATTTTTTCTATATTTCCAAATACTTAAAGTAAAGGAAATAAAAGAGCTTTAAGCTCAAGAACACCATGTGTTATTTCCAGATTTCCGGCATACAAACTTCGATCTATAATCTGTCCCAAATCAAATAAATATCTGCTTGGTTCCCTTACTTATATACCCCCCCCCCCCCCCCCCCCGTTCCAGTGATAGTGTGATTTAGAGAAAAAGGGCCCAAACAGTGGTGCTAGAAGGAGATCAGGTTTTACGCATCGAAGTTAGAGGTTCAACCGGCGACAAAAATGGCAGACGAGAGAGAAGGCGCGACGGCATCCGACGACTCTGGTGATTCTGGCAGGTGGCGCGACGTCATGGGCAAGGCGGTTATCGAGGATCCCAACGCTCCGGCGGCTGAGGCAGACCCAGAACCCGTCGACCGAGACGCACCACCGCCATCAATCCAGATTTTCGATGAGGAAAGCCCCGCCGACGGCCATGCAGAACCCGATCTGCACTCGGATTCTCAGGTAAGAGCTCCTATTCGCCGTCATCGTTCTCGCCGCCGTGCTCGTCGTTTGCACCCGTATGATTTGGGAGGGCCGTCGATGCCCGTTGTGGCTCCGCCCCCAATCAAATTCGAAAATCTGGATAAGCCAGAAAAAATTGATGAAGCCGTGCATGCTCTTATGCACAGAAAGTACGTTTTGACAACTCCTTTAAAACATGCAACCGGTGCTTTTATGACACCTGGACATGCCGCAACTGTGGCTCCAGAGAAGGTCAAACGCCTCCGCAGGAGAGAGCGGAAAAAGCACCCGGTAATAGATCTGAACCGGAATGCAGAGTCTGTGGCCACTTTGACGGATCGTCGAAGGACAGGCAGCCAGATCAAGATGCATCGGTATCATGAGGGTTCTCCTGTGCCAGTAGCCCAAAGGGCCAGGGCAGAGGACCCGGAGATCGTAGATCTGAAGCAGAAGTATGCTGAGTTGGAGAGACGAATGAATGAGGGACAGGGTGTGCATGTACCTTCAGGTTACAAAAATGAACCCTGGCCCCAGAAATTGAACATGCGTCCATGCAAACTGATATCCTCCCCATGCAATCCTTAGTCTATGACGGTAAAACTGACCCAGAGACTCATTTGAGTAGGTTCAAGTCTTACATGTCCGGTCGCGGCGCAACCGATGCGACGCGCTGTAGACTCTTTCCCCTTACGTTAGGCGATGTTCCCCACAAATGGTACGCGGACCTCCCTGCACACTCGATTAAATGTTTCGATGATTTGGTGCAAAGGTTCGTGACGCATTTTGCCTCTAAGGCTGTGAGACTGGAACAGAACCACGTCTACTTGGGATAAAACCGGATGATGAGGAGTCGGATGAGAAGTATGTGGATCGAGTAGAGGAAATTCTCCTGGCTGGCGGAGAGGACATAAATGAGAATTTAAAGCTCCATACCGCCATGACCGGTTTGAGGAGAAGCTCGAAGTTGTTCAAATGTTTGATGAAAAATTACCCAAAATCCTATGAGGAATTTGATGGAGTTGTATTCTAAATGTCTAGTTTAGTGTAAATACGGAACTCCTTATCTATACCTTAATTCGAGATATGATTCAAGCATGATTGCATTTAATGCAATAGTCCTTGATGTATACGTTGTAGACAGTATGGCGTTAGGAGACACGCGTGATGGAGTTATATTCTAAATGTCTAGTTTAGTGACAATATGGAACTCCTTATCTGTGTTTTACATTATCTATTAATCAAACCGTCGGCATTTTGTCTATCTTGTACTAGAATGCAATAGTCCTAGATATATACGTTGTAGACAGTATGGGGTGAGGAGACACGCGGAAGATCATACTGTCGGTTACTCGTATACTATCGAACAGAAGCTCACGACTTAGATGGACAGGGACAATCCATCGGTACGTCGTAGTGTGACTGGGTAATAGTTGGTCTTGACTATTATGTTACACTTGTACACTTGGTGTATTGAGCAGGACCACGGGAGGGCGTTCGATTTATACTAATCGACGTAATCGAACTAGACCTCAGAATTACGAATATACGAATTCTTAATCCCTATATAATTATAGGTGCGTGTGTCCAATTCTCGGTTCTTTAACTTGCCAATGAGTGAGACTAATTGATTAGTCGAGATACTCGGTAAATTGGGAATCGTAATTGTACACACGGCATGCTATAGATTATAGACAGGAAACCGTGTCCCGTTTATCGGGTTGATGACGTCCCCGAGATGAGCTCATAAAGTTTATCATGTAAACCCTGCAGGTGGATTTGTTCCACATGATAATAAGGTTGAGTGGTACTAGTCTCGGATAATAAGAGACGAATTAATTTAATTATTAGTAATTAAATAAATTCGTGGACGTTCGATATCTTAAACACGGGGAAAGTCGTATATGTAATTTCGGCGGAAATATTATTGTTGATATAATATTAAATTAATTTCGGGAATTCAATTATTATTTTATAGTGGAATTAATAATAATTAGAATTGTAATTAATTAAAGGATTTCTTTTAAGGACTCCTAGTTAATTAATATTGCAATTCAGCCCGGAGTTTATTTACCTAAGGGGTCCCTAGTGTAGTTCTATTTAAACCCTCCCCTTGCCCTCTCCTAAACCTAAATTTCGCCGCATTTATTTTTGCAGCAGAAATTAATTGTGTTAGCGCAAATATAATTTCTTCTGTAAAAATTAATAAAGCTTTTGCGCAATTATTTTACACAGAAAAGTAAAAAGGATATTGCGGTGGTTTATCAGAGAAGCAGAAAAGGGAGACCCAACGGATCGTTGCCCACACAGCGGTTGGAGTCAAGGGCAGAATCATACACTAGCAATCGCTAAGGTCTCAACAATCGACCGAGAGGTATGAGATCGAATCCTCCTTTCCGCAATTTCATTCGATCTATTTTACTCGTTGATCATACATGAACGTAGATCGGGTTCCGGGGTCGTGGGTTGTATTCCTCGACTACTGGGGGTTCTAGGACCTCCGGATCGGTAGTCGGATGAGGAAAAACCACCCGGAGACGAGCCCGGAACAGCAACGTCGTGTTGCTATTCGCGGACGAACAGCGCCCGCTGGTGGGCAAACAGCGACCGCTGTTTGCATCTCCACCAGCGACCGCTGGTCTGCAATCAGCGGGCGTTGATTGGGTGCAGACCAGCTCCGTTTCGCGCGGTTGTCCTCCGGGGCGATGGCTGGGCGTGATTCGGGTCATGGGCTGTCAAGCGAACGAAGTAGCGACTTCGGATGTCGACTTGGATCGTTCGGATGTTCGAGCAATCGAACGAACGCATCCCGGGTAGTCGATTTCCAACAACGCGGAAGATCATACTGTCGGTTACTCGTATACTATCGAACAGTAGCTCAATACTTAGATGGACAGGGACAATCCATCGGTACGTCGTAGTGTGACTGGTAGATAGTCGGTCTTGACTATCATGTTACACTCGTACACTTGGTGTATTGAGCAGGACCACGGGAGGGCGTTCGATTTATACTAATCGGCGTAATCGAACTAGACCTCAGATATTACGGATATACGAATTCCTAATCCCTATATAATTATAGGTGCGTGTGTCCAATTCTCGGTTCTTTAATATGCCAATGAGTGAGACTAACTGATTAGTCAAGATACTCGGTAAATTAGGAATCGGAATTGTATACATGGCATGCTATAGATTATAGACAGGAAACCGTGTCCCGTTTATTGGGTTGATGATGTCCCCGAGATGAGCTCATAAAGTTTATCATGTAAACCCTGCAGGTGGATTCGTTCCACATGATAATAAGGATGAGTGGTACTAGTCTCGGATAATAAGAAACGAATTAATTTAATTATTAGTAATTGAAATTAATTCGTGGACATTCGATATCTTAAACACGGGGAAAGTCGTATATGTAATTTCGGCGGAAATATTATTGTTGATATAATATTAAATTAATTTCGGGAATTCAATTATTATTTTTTAGTGGAGTGAATAATAATTAAAATTGTGGAATTTAATTAAAGGTTTTCTTTTAAGGACACCGGTTTAATTAAATTGCAATTTAGCCCCTAATTAATTTACCTAAGAGGTCCCTAGTGTAACTCTATATATAACCCCCCCCCCCCCCCCCCCTTGCCTCTCTTAAACCTAAGAAACGCCGCAATAATTATTTTCAGCAGAGAAAATTAAATTTTAGTGCAATTAAAAGTTTTCTCTGTTAAAAATAAAAGTTAACGCAATAATAATTATTCTCAGAGAATAATTCTTACGCTGGTTTGAGAAGAGAGAGCAGAAAAGGAGAATCCAGCAGATCGTTGCCCACACAACGGCTGGAATCGGGGAAGAGGCATACGCTAGAAACGTCTAAGGTCTCAACAATTCGGCTCCTCCGAATCACGCGACAAAGGTATGAGATCGAAACTAATTTCCGCAATATTCGATCTCTTAATTCGTTAAAAATACATCGGACGAACGATCGGGTTCCGGGAGTCGTGGTACGTGTTCCTCGACTACTGGGGGTTCAAGGACCTTCGGATCGGTAGTCGGAAGAGGAAAAACGGACCGGAAACGAACCCGGAACAGCAGAACGCGCTGCTGTTCGCGGACGAACAGCGCCCGCTGAAAGGCAAACGGCGACCGCCGTTTTAGGCCTATACAGCGACCGCTGTTTTGTGGGCAGCGCCCGCTGCCCAAGACAGACCAGCGGTCTTGTCACGCGGTTGTCCTTCGGGGCAATGGCTGGGCGTGTTTTGGCACACGGGCTGTTACGTGAACGGAGCAGCGCTTCAGGAGGTCCACTGGGAGTGTTCGGATGTTCGAGTGATCGAACGAACACATCCCGGGTAGTCGATTTCCAACAATTGGTATCAGAGCCGGTTTTGTCGATTCGTTGTATTTTTGCGAGGTTTGTTTTGCAGGTTCGAACCCGATTGTTATGGCCATGTGATTGTGCTGTATGTTTGTGGTTTGTTAAACTCTCGGGCTTGTCGAGATCTTTGTTTTTGAAATCGTTGCATGTTTGTAATAGTTAAAACGACGGGTTCAGTCGTTTAGGTTTTATTACGTTTTTTCGTTTTATCCGGATGTATAGGATCGATCAACCTGTATAGGATCGATGCCGGAAGTAGTATGTTTTACCTTTGTAATGTTACTGCTACTTGGTGGATCGAGAGAAGATCGAAGGACGGACGAACGAGGGTCGAGAGGTCGAACCCGCGGCTGCTGTGCACAAACGGCGCCCGCTGGAGGGCAAACGGCGGTCTCCGTTTGCAGCTCCTCCAGCGAGCGCTGAATATAGGGCAGCGCCCGCTGCCCTAGGGTTGGCAGCAGCGGATCCGGGGATCGATGGACATCACGGAACGCTCGTCCTTTGCCCGGGATGATACTCCAGTGGGAGGGGTTCGTCTCTTGGCAGTTTGACGAGTCGGTGGTGGATCGAGACCGAGACGAGCAACGAGACAAAGATAAAAGAAGACGTGCATGGAAGATATTTAAAGGCCATAATAATCGGGGCCACGTTAAATGCTTTTTGTGTGTTTACGTGCTTGTTATTATGCTTTATTTATTTTATGCATGTTATCCCTTTCGTAAAATACTAAGTGGGAGAGGGATTGGAAACAATCTCGCGGTCTCCATTCTCTGTTTTGATAGTGATGTGTGTCACTTACGAGTTGGCTTTAGTGTCATCCTCCCTATCGGATAAAGTTGACACACGGATATCACCGGATCAAAATTCGAATTTAAAATCCACTTATAAAATTGAACAATTATATTTCTCAAAAACAATGCCTAATCTGTCATTCAAAGACTAATTTCAACTCGACTCATTCTCACCCCGGGGAGTGGAATGGAGCCAAAGCGCTTGGTTATGTCGATGACACAGATTAGAGACATTCGAGTCATTCGATGACTAGATCGATTGTCTGGTTGGCTCCCTCACCTAGTGAGAGATAGGGCTCAATTGCATGATTGATCGCTGGTTAGAAACTTCGAGTTTCACTTACGAGATATCAAGTTTTGATTAATAAAATTGTGAAATTTAATAAATGTAAGAGTCAATTAACAAAGTTGTTTGTTTTAGTAAACGTCCACACTATCGTGGCTTGCTAAATGGAAACGGTACTTTGGGTTAATTGAGACTCTATGACATTTAAATAAGTAGGATTCAATTAATAAAGTTTTTTGTTTAGTAAACGTCCACACTAACGTGGCTTGCTAGATGGAAACGGAACTTTGGGATTAATTGAGGCTCGACAGTTATAGACAGTCGTGGAGGACCGCATGTCAACGTAAACGTCCACATGAACGTGGCTTGCGGTGGACATGTAGTTCCCGAGCGGTGGACTTAGTACTGAGAAATGGTACACACTTAGGTACGCTTTATAGTATCCTCCCCATCGGAGTCACTGCTATAATGATGTACGACCGAAGTGAAATCCAATCATAAAATCATTTGGACTGGTAAACGTCCACAAGAACGTGGCTTGCTATGTCTGATGGGATTTTGGAAATGATTGGTAGTTTAATGATATCACTTAAGGGAAATGATATCGAATTAAACTCATTGTTTGTTTTATATGGTATTATTCCCATTAAAAGTCAACAAACTCACTGAACCGGTTTGTATGGATTGGAAAAGAAACTTGGACATTTTCCTAACTGCAGAGGAGAACAATTATGTACTCCAAGTCAATTGACCTGCTGAACCAAATGATGCTTCCACTACTGAGGAAAGGAAGATCATTGGAAATGGATCAAGGCTATGAGATGACGCGGAGCAACATTATGACTTTCATGTCAAATGTGCTGCGACATCGGGATCATGCCATGACCATTACCTATGATATGATGCTTAACCTCAAGAAGTTTTGGTTATCAGGACAGGACAGCCGGGCAAAGTGAAATGAGGCAACTCATGACGGCCATCATGTCGGAAAGAACGCCCGTAAGGGATCACGTTCTTAGAATGATGGGCTATCTTAATGAGATAGAGGTTCTGGGAGAAATTATCAATGGGGTAACCCAAGTTGATTTTGTGCTCCAGTCTCTGCCGAGAAGTTTTGAGCAGTTCCGCCTAAACTAAAATATGAATAAGGGGTCTTATTCATTGACGGAGCTCCTGATTGAACTTCAAGCGGCTGAGGGAATTTTTAAAGGCTCTCAAAACACTTATGGCTGAGAGATTGACTCTTCCTAGGCTTTCGAGCGGCAAAAGGAAGAAGAAGCAAATACGGAAACCCAGTGGGTCTAATATATCTGGACCACGGAATGGGACAAGCAAGCCCAAGGGGCAAGTGCTTCCGTTGTAAGCAGTTTGGATACTGGAAGTTTTAATTGTCCTCTCAAAGCATCTAGAAGTTAACTTCTCCTTAGTCACCGAAACATGCTTAGTGGTGTTATCTACCAGTACCTGGTGTGTGGATACGGAAACCACTAATCTTGTCTGCACTTAAATGCAGGGGTTCCAGGAAACCCGGAGACTTAGATAGGAAGAAGTAATAACCTACATGGGCAATACTGTTAAGGTAACAGCCGTTGCAGTGGGAGATGTTAAATGGTTTTAACGGTAGGATTTTAGTTCTAATAAATTGTCTTTATGTACCGGCATTTAGAAAGAAATTTCATTTCGGATTTCTAAATTGGTTTTGAATAGATATTCTGTTTCTTCTGATAGTTTCAGACTTGTCGGAGTAGGAAACGGGGATATTATCTATTCTGGTACATTGATAGACAATTTAATACTAAATCTGTGTTCTTCCACGATGCAACAGACCGGAAATAATAACACATTATCGAAACCCAATAAGAGTAAAGATCCTTCTAGGATGAATCAAATGTACTTATGGAATCTTAGGCTAAATCATTTTAACTTAAGTACGATTCAAAGGATGAAGCTGATGGATCACTCAGCTAGGTTGAAGGAAAGGACTTTCCAACCTTCGAATCATACTTGGAAGTTTTAATGACCGAGCAACCCTTTACGGTTAAAGGGAAAAGATCCAAGAAAGTACTAGAGTTGATTCGCTCTGATATATGCAGACCTCTTTTAGGAGTAAGGCATACTTATCAGAAAATGGGATTAACTCCCAACATACTACACCATTTATGCCTCGGCAAAATAATGTGTTGTAAAGAAGGAATAGGACTCTTATAGATATGGGAAAGTAGACAATGAGTTCGGAGTTACCTAATTCGTTTTTGGGATATGGCTTGGAACAGCGGCGTTTATGCTGAACTTGATTCCTTTGGAAACTTGTACTGATATTCGGCTGTTTATAGGATACCCTAAGAAAACGAATTGAGATATGTAATATAGTCCAAAGGACCAGATGTTCATTGATTGAATCAATGTTCGGTTCTTAGACATGGACTATATATATATACAAGATCACAAGCCCAAGAGTAGAGTAATACTTAAATGTGCTTAGAGGGACTGATTAAGACTTAGAACCAGCCTAACTGAGTAGTTCACTACGATAATCTTTAGTCACTAAAGATACACCGGAGCGTCTTCGTAGTGGGAGGGTTGTTAGACAACCCGACAGGTTCATGTTTATAGGAGAGTCTTCGGACTTGTTACCTGGAGAACATGAAGCCGATCCCTAGATCTATGAAAAGACGCTGAAAGATCAAGATGCTCAGTCTTGGTAAAAGACGATGCAATATGAGATTGAATCTTTGGATTCAAATCATGTCTGGGATCTTGTAGCACCGCCCAAAGGTGTAAAAGCCATTGGTTGCAAATGGGTGTACAAGTTGAAAAGAGGGTCTGACGGGAAGGTGTGAACCTTAAGGCTAGGCTTGTTGCGAAAGGGTGCACTCAGAAAGAAAGGGTTCGATTATGAGTAAACTTTTTTTTCGCCGGTAGCTATGCTAAAGTCGATCCGGATTCTTTTGTCTTTACATGGAAGATGGAAGTCAAGACGGATTTCTAAATCGAAGTCTTGACGGGACCATCTATGTGGGACAGCCAGAGGGATTCATCGAAAGGAGCCAAGAGCATTCGGTAAGCAAGCTTAATCAATCTTAGGATTGAAGGAAGCTTCAAGATCTTGGACACATGCGGACCTATGAGAAAATCCATTTCATGGATTCATCAAGGCATGTTTAGGTCCTGTGTGTAATAAAGAAGTGACAGAAAAGATGTGGTGTTTTTCTCATTCTTTATGTAGACGAAATCCTTCTAAATTGGCAACAATATGAAAGATGTTATCGGACATAAAGGGATGGTTGTCCGAGTAATTCAGTGTAAGAGACTTAGGAGAAGAAGTCGGGGATGTTCTTGGGATCAAAGTTATAAATGATCGCCAGAAAAGAACATAGAACTTATCTCGAGTCTCAAACTTAAATACAATTCTTACTCGTTGCAGCATACAGAATTCCAAGAAAGGTCTTCACCTTTTAGATGTGGAATTCATCTATCTAAGGTTTTGTGTCTGACACAATAGAGGAGATAGATGAAGAGTAAGCAGTTCCCTGCACCTTAATGATGGGAAGCTTAATGTATGTAATGCTATGCACGAGACTGATATCTACTATGCCGTGGGCATGGTGGTGAGATATCATAGTAATCCTGGAAAGGATAACTCGACTGATGTAAAGAACATGTTTAGGCTCCTGCAGAGGACCAGGAATTATGTTCTGAGTTACAAAGCAGTCAAGTTGTTTCCTTTGGATTACATAGAATTGGATTTCCAAATCAAACAGGGACAGTTGAAAGTCAAAGTCAGGCTATGTGTTCTCACTGTGAAGTGGAGCAGTCACATGGAAGAATGTAAAGCAGCAATGCATTACGGACTCTACCATGGAAACTGAAAGGATAACGGCCTCTGAGGCAGTTAAAAGGTCAGTGTGGCTCCAGAACTTCCTAAGGGACTTAGATGTGGTTTCTAGTTTACCCAAAGCTCTTTTGAATAGCGGTATTGGCAAACTTGAAATGCCACGAGTCCACAGTGGTAGATAACACGTAGAGCGCAAGTACCACCTGATTCGAGAGATCGTCTAGTAAGACGATGCAGTTGTCACCAAGATAGCATCGAGAGGATTGCCTGGTAAAACCCGTTCACAGAGGCACTTCCAGCGAAAGCGTTGGGTAGGCGTGATGAGGTTATGGGAATCTGATGTTTGGGAGAGGGCGACTAGACTTTTAGTATAAGTGGGAGATTGATGGAGTTGTATTCTAAATGTCTAGTTTAGTGTAAATACGGAACTCCTTATCTATACCTTAATTCGAGATATGATTCAAGCATGATTGCATTTAATGCAATAGTCCTTGATGTATACGTTGTAGACAGTATGGCGTGAGGAGACACGCGGAAGATCATACTGTCGGTTACTCGTATACTATCGAACAGTAGCTCACGACTTAGATGGACAGGGACAATCCATCGGTACGTCGTAGTGTGACTGGTAGATAGTCGGTCTTGACTATGATGTTACACTCGTACACTTGGTGTATTGAGCAGGACCACGGGAGGGCGTTCGATTTATACTAATCGGCGTAATCGAACTAGACCTCAGATATTACGGATATACGAATTCCTAATCCCTATATAATTATAGGAGCGTGTGTCCAATTCTCGGTTCTTTAATATGCCAATGAGTGAGACTAACTGATTAGTCAAGATACTCGGTAAATTAGGAATCGGAATTGTATACATGGCATGCTATAGATTATAGACAGGAAACCGTGTCCCGTTTATTGGGTTGATGATGTCCCCGAGATGAGCTCATAAAGTTTATCATGTAAACCCTGCAGGTGGATTCGTTCCACATGATAATAAGGATGAGTGGTACTAGTCTCGGATAATAAGAAACGAATTAATTTAATTATTAGTAATTGAAATTAATTCGTGGACATTCGATATCTTAAACACGGGGAAAGTCGTATATGTAATTTCGGCGGAAATATTATTGTTGATATAATATTAAATTAATTTCGGGAATTCAATTATTATTTTTTAGTGGAGTGAATAATAATTAAAATTGTGGAATTTAATTAAAGGTTTTCTTTTAAGGACACCGGTTTAATTAAATTGCAATTTAGCCCCTAATTAATTTACCTAAGAGGTCCCTAGTGTAACTCTATATATAACCCCCCCCCCCCCCTTGCCTCTCTTAAACTTAAGAAACGCCGCAATAATTATTTTCAGCAGAGAAAATTAATTGTTAGCGCAATTAAAAGTTATCTCTGTTAAAAATAAAAGTTAACGTTGTTGGAGTTGTGTACTTAATGTCTAGATTTAAGTAACGGAAACTCACGATACATTGCCATTAATCTATTTAATTAAATAAACAATTATTTGCGTTTAATTATTTATAAATAAATATATGCAAATTATAGTCCTGGATTCTATACGTTGTAGTTAGTATGGTGTGCATGGGCACACAGAAGATCATACTATCGGTTACTCGTATTTAATCGAACAGTTGCTCACGACCTAGATGGACACGGACCAATCCATCGGTATAGTCGTTGTGTGAGAGAGAAAATAATTTATCTTAATTATTTTATCACACTTGTACACTTGGTGTATTGGGCGGATCGCTTGAGATTTATCGATTAGGATTGCCTTGGATAATCGATTTAAATCTCAGAGTATTTTATTCTTAATCCCCGATACTATTGCGGGTGTGTATATTTAATATAAGTGACTTTGATTTTCCAAAGGAATTGACCGGTTTAATTATTGGGTCAATTACCGGTTAAGTTGGGTCACTATATTTTATATATGACATGCCGTGAATACTTGACGGGAAAGTGTATCCCGGAAGGGTTGATAATATCCCCGAGATGAGTTCATAAGGAATTATTATGTAAACCCTGCAGGTGGATTTAATCCGCATAATAATTAAGGTTGAACGGTACTATTCTCGGATATAAGAAATGAATAATATTTATTGAGCAATAAATAAATTTATTCATGGATATTTAAATCTTAAATACACGGAATAAATAATACTACCGGAGAAATATTATTTGATATAATATGGATAAATATTGGGAGTGCAATTTTATTTATATAGTGGAAAATAAATGAAATTAATATTGATAAGAATTAATGGATTTGGGTTGGACCCAATTTAATTTTCAATATTAGAAGCCCAATATTTAATCTCCTTTTGATCCCCTGCGTAGCCTATAAAAGCACTACATGGTCTTCACAATTCATTAACCTAAGATACGCCAATCATAAAGTTCTTGAAGAGTGGAGGAGATCCATGGAGTTCGGAAGATCGTCGCCCACCCGACGTTCGAGCTAGTGCAAGGAATACGTGGGAAGATCTCAAGGTCATCAATTGAGTTCTTCGTTTTTCCGAACAACAAGAACGAGGTAAATCGTAAAACCCCCTTTATGATTTAATCGTTTTAATTATCGTAAAAATATCGTGAACCAAGATCCGAGGTTTGGGATCCTCACCGGGGTCGAGTCGAGCGGTGGCGATCGAGGATCGCCGGACCGCCGCGGCTGGAGCGACCCGGCGGCGTGGATCGAACGAGCAAGCTGCCTGGGGGAGCAGGCGCTCGCTTGAGGACCAGGCGCCCGCCTGGTCCATGTCGCGCGCGAGCGCTTCGTACCCAGGCGCCCGCCTCGTGTGGCTGGCAGCGACGGGCTGCAGGTTCTTCCGCAGCGGATCGCACACGGGGGCTTCGCTGGTTGCGTGCGGAGCTCTACGAGCCAAACCCTAGCGCTCGCATGGATGCGAGCGCGTGCTTCGATTGAGCAGCCGCGACTCGGGTCGTGGCTAGGGCTCGATTGGGGCTGACCTCCGGGAGGTCTTAAGGGCTGTTCGCATGAGTCTCCGGCACCGTAAGCGGGCTGCTACGAGCAGCCCTAGGCGGCTGCCATGGACAGCCGCGAGCCCGCGCGAGGGCTCGACCGAATAGCCGTGGGTTCGCCCGCGGTTAGGGTTTCGGTTGAGTCCGGATTCGTCGTGGTTCGTGGCGGGATGTTCCGGCAACCGGGAGTCGATTGGAATTGTCGTTCCGCATTTGACGATTCCGGATATTCGATCTCCAAAGGATTTCGGTCGGAATTAATTAGATAATTAATTTGAATTAATTTATTAATTCTGGGATATCGATTTCCAACAATTGGTATCAGAGCGTTGTTTTTCGTTCACGGTATTTTTCGATAAATTGTTCTACCTTGCAGGGTTTCCGACTATTATGGCTAGATATAATTGTTCTTAATTATTGTCATAATATTGTTCTTGATTATTAAACTCTCGGACATGTCGAGATTCGTTTTATGTGTGGTGAATGCTTGTAATAGTAAAAATTCGGGGGTTGACCGAATTTAGGTTTATTATTACGTTCTACTTTTTCCGGAAAATGTATAGGGTCGATTTCATGTATAGAATCGATACCGGATAATTGTAATTTAATTCTTGTAATTTATTTACGTTGGATCGATGCCGAGACGACCGCCGGAGAACACATGTGACGAAGGAGAAGATGAGAGGGAGGACCGGGGATCGATCACGAGGATAGATCCCATGAGGATCGATCGAAGGGGCGGAGGGGGCTGCCCGCGGGATTCCTTGGCCACGCCGGCCACCGGTGGTGGTGGCGCGTGGGCTGAGGTGGCGGCGGCGCTCCTCCCCGGCCGGCGATTGATGGTAGGGGGCGCGGGGTCCTCGTGATCTCGTGTTCTCCTACCAAGGTACTACTTTCCTTATTAATTCGGTTTTCCTATTTGAGTTTTCCTATTTTTGGGAATTCTCATGGATTAGGAAAAGAATTAATTGGAATTAATTTTATTCCTTATTCTATTATGGAAGTCTTCTAGAGTATTCCGAGTTCTACTTGGAATAGGATCCTAGAGATTTAATAGAATAGGAAAGGAATAAAAGTTAATTTAGGATTGATTTATTTCCTAATTGATTATTCCTATTTTATAGGAATTTTCATAGTAATGGAAATTAATTAATCTTGGAAAGTAGAAGAGTCCTAATTTATTTTATTTTCTTATTCTATTATAGAAGTCTTCTAGAATATTCCAAGTTTGACTTGGATAGATTATTCTAGAGATTTAATAGAATTAGATAGGAAAATAAATAAATAAAAATATTAATAATATTTAATTTTATTTTGATTTATTCGATTGACTTAATTTTCGAATTAAGTATCTTTTGGATTTATTAAAAAATAAATTGATTTAAATATTGGGATTAATATTCTCGTCACATGGAGCATTCAAGAACGAAGACTGAAGACTAGAAGATGCGTACGGAGATGCGATAAAGCCATAATAGTCGGAAAATAATATTCTAGTATTATTTTGACTATGTGATAATATTTATATGCTTTATTACATGTATGCATGCTATATGTGTTTACTTTATGCACTAGATAGCGTATCCCTTTGTTATAAAAAGCTAAGTGGGAGAGGGTATGGAAACATACCCATGGTCTCCATTGCTGCTCTCTTGGTGACTTTTATAAACTTTTGAAGTTTATATAGATAAGTCATTAGAAGAGAGTTCTTGTAATTCCTTTTATGAGAAACATTGATTAAGTTTATCAAACAATGCCTAATTTGTCTTTCCAAAGCTGATTTCAAGTCGACTCATTCTCACCCCGGGGAGTGGAATGGAGCCAGAGCCACTTGGTCATGTAGAGGACACAAATTAGAGACTTTCGTGCCATTCTTTGATAGATGGGTCGTTTGTCTGCTCGGCTCCCTCATTTATGAGAGATAGGGTTGTTCGCATGGTGAATCACTGGTTAGAAACTTCGAGTTTCACTTATGATTCTCCACGTCTTGATTTACAAAATTGAATGGATCAAGTAATTGGGAGTCAATTATAAAAGTCTCTTGGTGTAGTAAACGTCCACACCACGTGGCTTGCTATGCTGACGGATTTTGGATTAATTGATGTAGACAGTTGTAAGTAATTGTGAAGAGTTGTGAAGTTATCGTAAACGTCCACACCACGTGGCTTGCGGTGATGTAGCAATTCCAAACGATTTATTTTGGTACTGAGTAATGGTTTACACTTAGATACGCATTATAGTATTCCTCCCCACGAGGTTCCGCTATAAGTGATGTATGACCAAAGAAAATCTAATTGCTAAGTCGTTTGGGTGGGTAAACGTCCACACCACGTGGCTTGCCTTACCTGATGGGATTTTAGATGTGATTAGTGGTTTAATGATATTATTTAAGGGAGATAATATCGGAGATTAAATCAATTGTTTGTTGTTATATGTGCTCATAGATTATGGATGGCTTTGAACCCACTTTATGTGATACTTGAGGAATTTAACTCACTGGTCCCTAAATGTATTGATTGGAATAGAGATCTAGACATTGCCTAGACTGTTAAAGAGTACAAGTTTGTACTCAGTGAGCTTTGTTCTCCCGAACCTACTAATGTCTCGACTGTTGAGGAAAGAACTGATTATATATCATGTTCAAACTCAAGGAGATGTTTAGACATGACATAGGCGGCTAAACAAGAAGCGATGAGGATACTCATAAAGGCCAGTCGCTTCAAAGAAACGCTTAAACACGTTTTTGAGATGATTGACCTTTTAGACGAGTTGAGACGGAAATCGCAAGCTCTTGTAGCCAATGCCAAAGGTTTCGAACCTAAAGGCAAAATCGGGGGAAAGGAAAAGCAAGCAAAGAAACCCAGTGGTCCTAAGTTTCTTGGATCACGAGATGGGGCGAGAAAGCCAATAGGCTAGTGTTCTCGATGCAAACAGTCTAGGTACTGGAAGTCTGATTATCCTCTCAAAGAAAGTACGAAATCTTCTTTAGTCGTAAAACATAGTCAGTGGCATTATCTACCGGAACCTGGTGTGTAGATATGGAACCATTGACGGTATGCGCATTCTAAATGCGAGGGTTCCAGGAAACCCGACGACTTGGAAAAGAAGAAATCGTAGTCTACATGGGCAATGCTGTTGAGGAGGCAGCTGTTGCAGTGGAGGACAATTATAGGATTTCATTTTGAGCTATTGCTTTTATGTACCTTTAGAAAGAACTTTGTTCTGGATTTCTAATGAATGGATATTTTATTTCTTTTAATCATCTAATGGTTATAAGAAGAAATAAAGATAGTATCTATTTTGGTACATTAGCTAGCAATATATAAATGAGGAATCCTGAGTCCACCACGGTGCAACGAACCGTAGTACAAAACTCGTTTTACTAATAAGAGATTTCTTCATTAAATTGATTATACTTGTGGATTCTTATGCTGAATCATATTTATTCAAATAAGAAGTTCAAAGGTCGAAAATTGATATTTGATCAATTAAGTTGAAGGAGTGGACCTTCCGACCTAAGAATCTAATTTGGAAGATAACATGACTAAGCAATCCTTTATGGATATAAGATATAAGATCCGGGCAAGCATAAGAATTGATTGACTCTGATGTGTGCAGACCTTTGTTTGCTCAGACAATAAGGTACGAGTACTTCATTTTATGATTACTCGAAAGAATGGATTAGCATACCTGATGTGCCACAAAAGCAAAGTGTTTTGACAAGTCAATGGACACGAAGCTATTGTGGGGAACCATCATGGTATATCCATTGAAAGCCTGCGATCTAATCGCGGAGGCAAGTGCCTGTCTGAGGAATGCATGGCATACTGATCAGAGATTGGGATTTGATCCCAAATGACTACACCATACACTCTTGTGTAGAAATGGTGTGTCGGAAATAAGAAATGGAACTCTTATAGAAATAGTAAAAGCATGAGTTATGCGGAACTACCTATGTTCTATGGATATGTCTGGAAACAACGGCGCATACAGTGCGGTTGTAGAATATCCTAGAAGGAAAAAAGATATGTGTTCAATAGTACTATGAACCAGAAGGACGTTATAATAAACGCCCGGTTCTTAGAGGAAGACTATTAGATGAACCACAAGCCCAAAGTGACGTAATACTTTGAAATAAGAGAGAAAGATTAAGACTTAGAACCAACCGAACCGAGTAGTGGTACACCACTAACTGCACCTAATGTTATTACCGTCATACACCGGAACGCCATTGCAGTGGGAGGTTGTTAAGCAACCAGAGATGTTCATAAGACTGGAGGAGTTTTGGACTCTGGATCTAGTAGGCATGAAATCGATCCCTAGCTCTGCATAGGAACTTGCGAATTGATGAGATAGTCCATTCTATGGATTCATCAAAAGACAAGGAGAGGTGTGTTAGAGACGTAATGGAAACAAGGGTGGTGTTTCTCGGAATTTTGTGTAGATAACACTTCATCATTGGCAACAATGTAAAAGTGTTGTCAAACATAAAATAGAGGTTGTCTAAATAAATCGAGATATAAGATTAAGATGAAGTTGGATCATGTTCTTAGAAATCTTTCGATCTCTAGATAAGAACATTTGTACTTCTCTTAAAAATATCTTATACGATTATGGTTTGTTTTAAACATGCACAATTCTGAGAAAGGTTATTGCCTTTCGGCAACAGAATACATCTATCTAAAGGTATGTGTTTCAAACGCATAAAGGAGATAGATATAGACAAAGCAGTTTCCTACACTTCGAGTGTAGAGAGCTTTGTGGATGCAATGTTGAAAAACAAGAACCTGATATCAACTATGCGGTTAGCGTAGTGGGAGGATATCAAAGTAATCTGGATAAGAGATATTCGAACGCTGTAAGAGTACTTGGAAGTACTGGATTACCAAGCAAGACGAAATCTTCTTAGATTACAGTTTCTCAGATCCAAAAATCAGAGAAAGACCAGTGTAAGTCGATATCAGGCTATGTGTTCACTTTTAGAAGAGGTGGAACCTAAAGATGAAAGAGTGATAAGCGTGATGCTTCTCGGACTCTATCATAAACCGAATAGCAGCCTCAGAGGCAGCGGAAGTTTTGGTTAGGTTCCGGAATGACCTCTGAACTTGGATATGACTCTTGGTTCACCAAAAGCTATGTACATAGCGGTACATGGAG